>CM030009.1:91138116-92461449 GCA_017639485.1 Pluvialis apricaria
ACCATATCCTGGGTTGCATCAAAAGAAGTGTGGCCAGCAGGTCAAGGGAGGTGATTCTGCCCCTCTACTCCACTCTCGTGAGACCCCACCTAGAACATCGTGTCCAGCTCTGGAGCCCCCAACATAAGAAGGACATAGACCTGTTGGAGCGTGTCCAGAGGAGGGCCACAAAGATGATCAAAGGGCTGGAGCACCTCTCCTATGAGGACAGGTTCAGGGAGTTGGGGCTGTTCAGCCTGGAGAAGAGAAGACTCCGGGGAGACCTTATTGCGGCCTTCCAGTACCTAAAGGGGGCCTACAGAAGAGTGGGAGAAGGACTTTTTACAAGGGCATGTAGTGATAGGATGAGCGGTGATGGCTTCAAGCTTGAAGGAGGTAGATTTAGATTAAATATTAGGAAGAAATTTTTCACTTTGAGGGTGGTGAGGCACTGGCACAGGTTGCCCAGGGAAGTTGTGGAGGCCCCATCCCTGGAGGTGTTCAAGGCCAGGCTGGATGGGGCTTTGAGCAACCTGGTCTAGTGAGAGGTGTCCCTGACTATGGCAGGGGGGTTGGAACTCGATGATCTTCAAGGTCCCTTCCAACCCAACCCATTCTATAATTCTATGACATACAGCAGCACATTTCTGACTGACCATGGAGGGCAAGATTATTTCCATCGTCCCTAAGTTGCTTGCTGCTTTTGACCAGTAAAAAAGATAAGTTGTGCGAATATTCATTTGTACTATAGCTCCACTACTTTTGAATTAAAGGAAGCTGTTCTACACATGGGTGTGTGAGGAGGTATCTTGGCATATGTGTTTTATAGTGCTCCCAAAATAAGATTTGGAGTACTCCTACAGGAAGAAGAAAGAGAAGGGCAAAAGGACGTGTAAGCATCAACACTGCCTACTGAAATACGGAGACCATTTAGCCTTCAACAGGAGGCTGTTATGCCTTGAGGTGAAACCTGGCAACTATTTAACACTATGCAGAAAAGCTTGCAGGAATCTGAAGATGCCGTAGCCGAGTGAGATCACAGGGAGTGATGGGTGGGCAGAATGTGATTGCTGTTTGGACTTTTGCCAGGTGTTCTGGTTAATGTTTCTTTATGTCTCCTGCCAGCTTGACAAGTGAAATAGGAAGTGATTCTGCCTTATAGAAAAAAAGTATAAAAATACTGTTCCCATATCACTAATATAAACTATAAAAGCATAGTCTATAGAAAAAGAGGCTGTTTTAAAATGCCAGTTACCAGTCTTCATTATTTTTGTGAGCTGTGGTGTTGTGAATTGATGAAACAGATCACAGAGCTATATTCCTTCTGTTGCTTTTAGTGAGCTTGAATTTTATATGGAAAATAGAAGAAAAAATTAGTATTAAGCTCCTTAGCTACATGAAAAAGGATCTTGCCTGCAAACTTGTACAAGTGAAGATGTTATTTTAATCTTACTGTTTTGTCTGCTCAGTCCACTTCCAAGTTCTTCCAGAATGCCTGGCATTCCTAATACGATCCTGCAGATGACTGAACTTTGTACTGTTCAGATGTTCGCCCTTTCTGTGACTAGTACCACTGACTCTAATTCTGGTTCTTACCAATAACTATTTGCCTGCATAACTCAGTTTTAGGTAGAAGTTTTTCTTGCTGCTGATGCTCCACATGACACGTTTTCTATTTTTCTATTTTCATATATAGATGTCCCACCAAATAAAAAAAAATGGCTATCATTGTGTGATGGGGGGTGACTAGCTAACACATTTCTTTTTTAACTTGCCAGAAAACCTGCTGCTTACTCCTTATTTCATGTTTTCATGCAAAGTCTATTCCATTCATTGTCTGCCAGCTTTACAGAAATTAAATACTAGGACCGCCTTGTTTTCCTCTTTGTTGACCACTTTGGGTTTTCTGCACTGATGAGTTTCCATGTTACTTTCTCATTTCTATTAGACACAAATTTACTTTGTTTCCCTACCATTTATGAGCAGACAGCCCGGTAATTCTCTCATACCTTTTCACTGGTTAAAAACTAACTTTTAGTACTTACAGTTATCTAATTGTGTTTGCCTCTTTTCAGGTAAGTTGGAAAAACTGAGGCTGGGAGGGGAACAACAGGGCTTTATATCCTTCTTTTTAAAAAAGTAGAATCAGTTTTACTTCTCATTAAAAAAAAAAAAAAAGTCTGCTGAACACACAGTAACCTTTATCCTTCAGGCTGCATTCGCTGCTTTCACAGAAAGAAAGTGCATTTTCTGCTGTATTTTTATAGAGTGGCAGCTAGTGACTAGTTAAATTAATTAGAAGTGTCTATTCTGCATGGTTATCCTGGGGATATATTCTATTTAGTGACTGCTTTTACTATTTTAGGGTGATATTTACAATGTAACTAAATACTGTCTGTAAAACTTACTGTATTCTTTTCTGTAAGCTTTTACTTGTCTCTTCTGCTCTTTATTTTCTACCTGGTTTTGCCCTCTCATGTAAGTGCTTTTTCTAAAATCCGGACTTAATCCTGGTGCCAGTGAACAAGGTTAAGATTTTTTTTCATTTTGAAATGTTCAACCTAGAATTCTTTGAGAAGAAGTTCAACAGCAAGTAGAATTAAATCCATGTGACCTCCCACGTAGCTAATAAATCCTCAGGGATTGAAATTTAACTGTATCAGTAAATATGAATTTCAGATGAAGTTTTCTTTGCTCAAGTGCTGATGCTATTGGAGAACTGGAATTGGAGAAGTACTCCACTGCTCCAGCAGTGTACTGCTGCTCTGAACTCTCCTAGGAGGAGCCAGGATACTGATGAGGCCAAAATTTGACAAGATTTGACATGAAATGGGATTTTAATGTATGCAAATAAGAAATGCTGAGCTATATGACTTAATGCTAACATCGATTTTGAAAAAGCTACTGAATCTTGTTCTACGTTTTTTTTTTAAGCTGTTCCCACATGAGGAGTTTGGGAGGAGACCGCTCTCCCATTTGCTTGGGTTTTGGAACATCTTCTGAGGACTCTAGTATTCAACAAGGTTGTATCCCCAACACCAGATTTAGATGAAGCAGAGCTCCAATTCCACCTGGAAATTACTGTGCTCCTGTAATTTCATTAAAATGAACTGTCAGAAGTGAGACACTGTTTACGTATTTTTAAGTGTAGCTCAGGAGCTGAAGAAAACCCTGGTGACACTTATTAGTTAATCATTTTATGTCAGCCTTTCCTGTCAAGGCAAAGCATGTATTCCTAATACAAAACAATGCAGAAGTCAAGTGTGGCTCTTTTACAACAGTACTGATATTGGTTAAAATACTGATACTTATTAAAGTGCAAATGCTAACACCTGAAAATGGAGCTGTTGGATTATACTCCTTTCCCAACCTACATTCAGATAATTTACAAAACAGCTGAGTGCCTGATTAAATCTTCCAAAATGATTCTCAGAACAATCCATATTATTTTGTTTACAAGGAAATCATCTTGAAGATGTGACAGGAAAAAGAATTTAGTGTAAAGACATTATCTTAATCTCATATGCTGCTCTGTTTATGCAAAAGTGACTTGCCAGTCCGTTTTTGGCCATTCCAATAAAAATTGACAGTACTTTGGATTACCTAGGGTTCTCGTTCAAATGAACAAATACTGAGTGGTTTTGAAAGTCAGGCAATCTATTTAGGGTGTCCACCTGAAGATTTAGGAGTCCGTTTCACATCTTGTAAGCTTAAAAACACTAGAGATTGTCCCTTAGTATTTGCAGCTTTGCTTCAATTAGTTTGTGTCATATTATAGAAATGCACCTGAAGCGTTTGTGATGATAGCTCAACTTTGTAGGCAAGGACCTGAACCTATTGAAGTTAATGTCAGAACTCTGTTTGGCTTCAGTGGTGCAGAACTGGACTGCAAATGAATAAACCAGCCAGCTGGATATATTGTAGAGAAATAATTATTGCAGACTCTCTGAAAGTTCCTCATTAACACTATTGCATGAGAACTTTGCAAGCAAATGCTTGGAGCTAGTCTCTGATAGCTATTCGTTAGACAAGTGAATTAATAACTGTGGCTGCTGGTTCATGCAGAGGGTTTGCTGTTATTTCTTGTCATTTCTTTGAAGACTTCAAACAGTATAAATGATTTAAAAGCTTCACTCCACTAGATGGGGAAAAAGATGCTTATAGTGTAGTACTTGCTTACACTCTGCAGTTATTGATATGATGTAATATTTTTATGCTTGGGTAAGTATAGATTTTGAATAAAAGAATTTAATTAACACTGAATAGATGTTCCTCATAAGGGGAAAATTCTCTAGTTCTATTTCATTAATGCTTCATGCTTCTAGCAGTTAACTAATTTAATTTTACTCCTGGTGTTCAAGGTCTGTGCTTTTCTTTCCTTCTGTCTTTCAGTCTTTGTGTTTTATAGTCGGGAAGAGAGGATCAGCCAGAGAAATAAAACAAAGGGAAAAATACAAAGCATTTTTTTTCTTTACTTGGACTTTGTGTAATACACAGTGGACATGTATCTAGGAATGTGCGTAAAATGTTTCTAATGTGAAAAATTAGGTCTTTGGAATGATCTTTGAGATGTGAAGACTAGAAAGCCTATTTTAAAAAGTCAGCTAAAAGAAAATGAATTATTTTAGATAATTAAAGGTAGGTAGAATCAGTCACATTGTATGTGCAAGGATTACTTTTATAAACAACCACAGTCATTTAATTTGGCTTGCTAAGGAATATAAGGTTTTGGGGATCAAAATCCCTTTGGGGATTAGTGTTTTTTTGAGTTTATTTGTCTATGCAGTACAATAGGTTTTTGTAAAAAAAGCTTATATTCAGAATACAAAATGAGTGAAATGTGGCAAACGTTCAAAGTTAATTAACAAAATCTGTTCAAATTGTCGGTCAAGCAGTAAGGATTTTAGTGTGAGAAGTCCAGGAGAATGATTCTTTTTAAAGACTGAGGCAAACATTTTTTCAGTTTGCTTTTTTTTTCCACTAACTCAGTACAATTGAATTAAATGTTTTCATGCAGCAATGTTAGGTGCCTGGTTTCAGTCTTTACTAGTTCTTGATGTTTGTCTTATAAAGCTGATAAAATTTTGAGCAACTTCAGGTTACTTCATTCAGACCTTAAGGTCATGCTATGATCCTCAACTTTAGATCTTGCACAATTCTAACTATGTTCTTGATTATCATCTGTCTACATTTCTAATAACTTATGCTATTTTTCATTCATTGAATTTTGTGAAGTCATTTTTTTTTTATGATGCAAGTAGTTAGGTTTTAATAGCGTATTTTTTAGTGGCCTTGCTCTAAGGAAGGAGTTTTAAACAGTATTTTGGAAGTCTTAGAGCAGACCAATGCACTATACTAATTATACTTCAATAATCCAGAATGATACCTCAAGGGAGCTATGAATCCAATGTATAATTTGTTCATATATACTTGCCCTTGATGGTAAAATTGGATTAAAAAAAAAAGAACAGAAAGAAACCAGAAAACTGATTCTTCTTGAAGGTCATTAATGTTTTCTAAAAAGAAGATAAAAAAAATGAACATGAAAATCTCATTGTTAAAGACATTATGCTAGCTTTGTTTTGAATAATAAGATTTTATCATTACAAGAAAGGGGCTCATAATAATAAAACCTAATCATTATTTTCATCTGAAACTGGAAAGTATTCAATGGCTGAAAAAAAAGCCAAAGGAAAAGGGCTGGGGGGGGGGGGAGGTTTGAGAAGCTTGAAGAATATAATATTGATTGCATGGAACTATGAGCTGAAGGACAGATTCATAGTATATTGTAATATAAAGAAAAGAGGGTGTGAAGGAGGAGGGGAGGAGAAGAGAATGCGAGTCAACCAAAACCCCAAGATAATGTTTAATTCAGAAGTATTTTCTGTCCAGTATTTGACTAAAGTATCTTTCAAATGAATGAAGCAATTTTATATATAAAAGGAAGCTTA
This sequence comes from Pluvialis apricaria, assembly GCA_017639485.1. NCBI lineage: Eukaryota > Metazoa > Chordata > Aves > Charadriiformes > Charadriidae > Pluvialis > Pluvialis apricaria. The sequence continues at coordinate 91,144,047 of CM030009.1, forward strand.
GGGAGCAAACTGAAGAGGGAAAGTGAAATTTGCGCTGCATCTAAACCACTCTAAAAAGAGCAGAGTCGCAAAAGTCTGGTTTGGAGGTTTTACAAAACGTTGGAACGGTTTGTCTTGAAGGATGCCTTAATGACCAATCTTTGTAAATAAGCTTGTTCACTTTGAAAATGCATGCAACAGTAATATTTACAGCGTCGCGTAGTCATTGAGGTTGGAAGTGACCTCGATGTCATCTGGTCCAACCTTGTGCTAAATCACAGTTAGCTAGAACAGGTTGCCTGGGGCCATGTCCAGTTGGGTTTTAAATATCTCCAAGGATGGAGACTCCACAATCTCCCTGAGCTACCTGTGCCAGTGTTCTACCATCTTCACAGTAAAGTGTTTTCTTGTGTTCGGAAGGACTTTTATGCTCTTTCATTTGTGCTTATCGCCTCTTGTCCTATTAGTGGGCACTACTGGGAAGAGTCTGGCGCTCTCATCTTCACTCCCTCCCATCAGGTATTTATACAAACCAATATGATCCTCCTGGACCATCTCTTCTCCAGGCTGAACAGTCCCAGGTCTCAGCCTCTCATATGAAAGATGCTTCAATCCCTTAGTCATCTTTGTGGCCCCTTGGTAGCCCTTACCTGGCTTCAGTAAGTCCATATCTTTCTTACACTGGGGAGCCCAGGCCTGAACCCAGCACTCCAGATGTGACCTTACCAGTGCTGAGTTGAGGTGAAGGATCACCTCCCTCAACTTACTAGCAACACGTTTCCTGATGTGGATATTACGTTCACTTTAAGTGTTCCGTAACCTTGTCTTCCTTCACCAAGGATAAATCTTGTTCCACACTTGACCACCGGTCTCAGGGGCCTGGGATTTCTGCAGGCTGGTCATACCAGTAAAGACCGTGTCAAAGAGGGCATTGAGTGCCTCAGCCTTTCCGTGTCCTTTGTCAGCTGGGCCCCTGGTGACATCCAGGCTAATGCTGTGGTACTTATTGCTTGCATCTCATTCAGAATTGGAAAGAACCACCTCCTGCCTCATTTGGTTCTCAATCTCTGCTAAAATAGTTTGCTGTTCATGATGATGGCTGTCGTTGCAGTTAATCATTTAATTTGAATGAGTAGGAACCCAAAGAAGCTATCTCCATTCCCGCAGTGTAGGGTTGACTGTACCTGTTAGGTCTTGCTCCAGATCTCTTCAGCGAGGGTCAGGTTGGGAGTGCAAATATTTCTCATGAATACAGCAAGACTTTTGTCGGTTGCTGTAATACAGACAGTAACAAAGTGCATGGACTTTGAGTTACCTGTATCCTGAGGCAGTAGTCTCTAAATAATCTCATTATCCCAGCCCATTGAGACAAGCAGTCCCTAAATATCCCATACATGTGTGCATATATGTGTAATAGCAGTTAGTGTCTTCTACTGGCACCAGTGTTTTAACATCTATTTTATTTTTAAATGGGTCTCATTTCAGCCAGTTAGCCAGAGTGCTGCCAAAGCCCACATATGAGGTGTGCTTTGCAGTGATAAATGAGTACAGCATCTCAAAACCTGTTTGGTTTTTTTTTGTTTGGATCCCTTTTCAGAATATGATGGGTGGCCTACTTTTACGGGGATGAAAAATTATTTTCCTGTTCCCTTTGTGACATTATGGGTCTTGTAAACTGTTGCACAGTCTTTTGGAGTAGGTGGCATTATTAGGATGGATATTAATTATTTTCAGACTGCTGATACATCACCTCTGCATGATCTATATTTGTCCCTTGAATGTTCCTCGTCTCTTGCTAATTATAGGTGGTCTTGAGGGAACTGGCTTCCGAAGTTAAATAAACAAGTGTAGCACACAGAGTGTTTTTGAAGTGTGTACAAGTGAGAGTTGATTCATGTCATCTACTTGCATATTCACAACCCCCAGATTTTTTTGCAGTTGTGGGGGGTGGGCATGCGCCAATGCTGCTACATACTCTCCCGTTCGGGAGCAAGCTTCCCAAATCCCTTTGCCCTGAAAGCATGTAAATTCCTTTCTCTTCTGTTTCCAGGCTTATTGAGCAAACTGGTTATATTGTTTCTGTTTTAAGAAACGTCAAATTTTTGTGTATTTCTGCTGCCCCTTAATATTTTTGCTCTGTTCTATCCATCATGTTTTTTTAAAACCAGATTTAAGCTCTTCAGCAGATTTTGCGATTACTGTCACATCAGTCATCTGAATCTGAGAAGGAAAAGAGCTTGTGCGGGTTTTTTCTAGTTGTCTATTTTGCTTACCTAAAAAGGTCTCCATCTTTTTTCCCTTCCTTTCTCTTCTCTTCTCTTCTCTTCCCCCCACCTGCCAGCCCCCAAAAACCGGAAACATGAGAGGCCTTGTCTGAGCATTGGATTAAGAGCCAGGAAATCCTGACTCTTTCCATGACTCACTGTGTGTGTCCTTGGGCAATCTGTTACTACTACAGACAAAAGCTGTGCGTAGCACTTGGCTGAAAAATTAAAAGCACGGTGCATGATTCAAGGAGATTATTTTCAAATTTAGATCAAAGCATGGCAAAAGTGGACAGGAAAGAGAGGCTGCAGAAGATGAATACTGGAGGAGCAGTTTGTTTGTGAGCTGCATAAATTGCCTGTGAAGGGCGATGGCTATTGCTCATAATAATTTCTTTCTTGTTGAGGCCTTTGGTTCCATCACAGTGCAAGTATATGCTGTAGTAGATGATGGACACACAGCCCTCAGTTTCAGAGCTGTTACTTTCTTATTTGTAATTAGGTCGATAAATAAGAGTGATGAATGAAGAGACGGCGCACCGTTGCATAGATGAACCTGCATTCAACTTCATAAATCCAACCCTCTGAGGGTTTTCTTGGGAGATGTGTTTGGTGGTTTGATTAAATGTATGTAAATGCTTGAGGTTTTTCTGTTTGTTTGCTTTTCTTGTTTTACATTTCACATCTTGAAGGACATGAACTCCTCCTCACAGTTTAGAAGAAATAATGGAGGTCTTTGGAGACAGCAAAGGTCTGGGGTTTCTAGGCAGTGTCACTTGGAGGTATGGGAAGACAAACAGGATCTTTTACCTATATTTTCCATGATAAATCAGACATGAAAATAACTTCCAAAAGTAGCAGAATATGATATTGTAGAGAAAGCTGCCTTCTGTGTTGCTTATGTGACTTCTTTGGATAAGGCTGAATTACATGAAAAGCTGTCTACCGGACATGGCTGCTTTCAGAGTGTATTTCCAGACATTTTAATACTGTGTCTGTTCAGTGTTTATACACGTGACATTGCCTATAGCTTTATTTTGACTATTTTGATGGCCCGTACAGCTCCCATTGCTGTGGTATGGAGGGTGGTAGTTCTATATTCAGCAGGAACTATTTGATCTGGTTTAAGGTAGCCCTTCCATCTCCCCTGGCCTCTTGTTCATGTCACCTTGTCTCTTCCCGCTGCTCTTTCCGCATCATCCAGTGACTATGCAGCTGTGCCAACACAGCATGGGGGGAAGTTTACAAGAGCATTTGCTTATTGCTTAAACTGCCACGAACGAAATGCATACTTCTCTGGGGAAATATATTCGTGAAGGCTACTATGGTCTTTGTATAATCTTTGACATTCATTTGGTGAGGAAAAAAAGGCTGTGCTTGGAATATGAGGGGTTTGGTTTTGAATTATTAAATGCCTATGTATGGGTTTTTTTCCTGTTTTTGATAGTAGTGGTTTATTTAGGGGAAGGACATCAAGGTTCTGAGACTTAGAATCTTCTGGTGATGCTAGGGTATGTAAATGGTGGTTGTCTCAAAAGACCAGTCCTGCCCCTGCAGTGGAGGTTACTGTCCCCGGTGCCAGAGAGAGTAGGGTCTGTCTGACCTCTGCTTGCCAAGCATTAACTTGCTGCTCTGTTGACAGGCTGGGATGGGAATCTCAGGAAAAGACTCTTTCAGAAAAGGTTTAGCTGTGGATTCTGTGCCGTCAGATGTGTGTCCTAGCTTTTGTAATCAGTTTTTACCCCATAGACTTGCAGTAATTGCTGTGGTTTGTAGCTAGGACCACATGGAACTCTTGTGTTTTGTTAAATGTAGTCCCCTGCTATTGCAGATAACATGTCATGTATCATCAATTAGTCAAGCTCTGTCTTAAAATCTCTTTGGTTCCTTGTACAACCCTTCCTTCTGGAAGGCAAATTCGTTTTCTTCCAGTGGCTTCAGAAATGATCATTAACTGATGCATTCATCAAAATTTTCCAATTCTGCCCCAATAGAGAGTAAGTATTTAGAGTTGTCTGATACCTGTCAGGGGCAGGAATCCATAAGCCATTTATGAGTCTAGATTTGACTCCCATAAGTACTTCACCATATCAATAATTGCCTCCCTTGGACAACTGAGTTAAATGGAGCTGCTCAGAGCTGTTCAAATATGTGTGCAGAATCAATGATACAAGGCCAACTTCAGCTTCTGTTCTTGTTGATGAAGTCATTAGAATCAAAAGGATGTGTGAATTTGTCTCAGGTCAAAATTGTTTTCTTCAGTATTGTTTTCAAAGAGATAATCCTCTGTCGTCAGTCATTTTAAAACCTTCTTCACTGTCTTGCTAATTTAATAGACTAATTCTCTCATGGGTGACTACTGACAAGAAATACTTAGAAAGGATGCACCTTAAATGCACTGAAGTCAAAGATAATTGTATTAAACCTGCTTAAAATGCAAAAATCATTTAATGCCAGCAAAATAAACATCTAGCATGCAGAAATTACATTACTTCATTCTTCAGTCAGTTGTTCCACAGGCCATAGGAAAGGTTTTTCGTAGTGAAAGACACAAGGGACTTCAATATAGTCTAGACAACCATTTCAGTTTCTTACAATATTCTCAGTCCAAATTTTGAGAGTCAACCATGCTGGGAGTTCCCACAGCTGAGGACCCATGCTGCAGAGAGGCTTGCCTGTATCTCCGCAGTTAAATTTTATTTTGTACATTATGTCCTACTCCTATAAGAAACCATCACGGAGTATGGCAATTAACAAAGTAATAATATAAACCATACATCTTGCAACACTTCCCCCCTCCGCAACCTTTGCTTTTAAAAATCATTGCTTTATTTGCTTTTACTGTTGTATGAAATTAATAGTGCATCTTGATGCGAACAGGTTTAACTTGCGGGATTGGGGTTTGAGTAGAGCCTGCTTTCAAAAAAACACTTGAAAGCTTTTATCCTCAATTAAGTTATTGTTGAGGGAAAGATATTCTAAAAATGGTGAATATTGTATTTTCTTATGGAGCTTCAAGGTCAGTATTCCTTTTATGAAGAAAACATCTGTTTTCATGAGTGAGCCTTGAAATGGATGGTTTCAGCTTTTCTTCTGACTGCAGCTGGCAAAAGAATGTGCTCAATCCCTAGAAATAAAAATCAGTTTGACCTAGTAATATTGTAGGGATCTTTAGAGGCCAAAAATCCTCACTGTAAAAATACCTGATATAATTTAGAAGCTTAAATCTCACTGATTAGTGGCCTTAAACTCCTACATCCTTTTGAGGCTTTGAAAATGTTTTATTACCCAACCAGCATTAAGTGGTGAAACTGTTGTTTATTGAATGCCTGGCCTTTTAACAGGCATCATGAGATTGTACAAGAACAGGATGACCTGGGACCGAAGGACAGCCCTGCTCAGACTCTGTCCCCCTGGGAATGAATCACAGTAGGCAAAGACATTTTCCTAAATATCCCTTAGTTGTGATTTTGTGTTTTCTTTTGGGTGCCTCTCTATTTCACAGGATACAAATGAATGCCATATTTAAATTATTTTTGCCGTCTTCTTGGTTAGCGCTTTTATTACAGCCATATCATCTTCCAAACACCTGTTCCCTTTTTAACTCAATCCTAATCTCTTGCCAAAAGCTGAACTCTGGTAGGAATGCAGTAGTCCCAATAAGGTGTTAAAAATAAAATAGTAGTTGATACTTAAATACCCATTTATATACACAAACAAATTAATCCTCATACCTCATGCAGGGAGGTATTTATTCTCACTCCAGTTTTAACTGCCAGGAAGCAATGAGAGAATTTAAGCAGCTAATTTTTCAAACTTGCTTTTTTCCATAAAGTTTTCAAAGGATAGCCCAGTGAAGACACCTGTTCAAACTATCTCGTTTCAAAGTGTTACTTAACAATGCCACATTCTCCTTTAATCTCCTCTACTTCCTTCTTTTGAGTTGTGGTAGATTGACTGTTTGGACCATATTAATTGCATGTAAATGTGAGCACATAACCAAATACCTCTCATTAAAAGATATCATTTATTTCTGTTGATCTCTAATGCATCCATTCTATGTCATGTTCCCTCTGCCCCCTCCCCACATCTTCTTGGTATTTCAGATGGTACTTCAGGTAGCATTTGGGTTTGGTATATTCAGAAATGGATGTGCACACAGGAGATGTCCATGTTTTACACCGTTGCAACATTGCATATGTGACAAGATATCCCAGCAGTTGCAACATGACATCAGGGTGCGCTCTGCTCATGCAGCATTTGCTAATGGAGATTCTTACAAACTGACTTTATGTCTGCGTACTAGTTTGTGTGGCATCGCTAACTCTAAACCTTGCAGGAAATGAAGATAATAGGCCATTTCTTAGCTTTCAGTTTTTGGCAGACTTTCTTTTTTGGATATAAATGAAACAGTTTGGAGACGAAAGCGAGAATAAACTGGAACTTCTCCTGCCAGGTCATCAGCAGGTAGAGTATTAACCAGAAGTGGTTGGCTTGTTTCTTTGTTGCCTCTTTGTTTTTAAAGCACTTCACCACAGTAGCTTTTAATATAGCTTTTCCTGACAGTCAGTTTGAAGACAGAGCAGGTGACCTCTGGTGCTGCTCCGTAGTTTCTCGTGTCAGTTTTACCTGTCTGTTCATTTTTTTATAGCATCTTGGTGTAAGAGGTGAGAAGGTTGTCTTTACAAGTGGCCTCAGACTCTTAACAGGTAGCTAAATTTGGACGAAGAGAGAAAGATTGATTTTCATTAAATTAAAATTCAAAAATGCGTTGACCTACAACATTAATATCTAATGGCTCTGGTGTCTTGCCAGTGCTGAATCCTGCAGGTAACTGTATTGCTATTACACTGAGAGTTGTGGAGAGCATGAAGGAAACCCAAATCACTTTTTTAGTTGGTACTTGTATGATAGCCTTGATAATGCACCACACCAATTACGTATCTGTTTTATTTAGCATGAATGCTTGTCTACACTTCAGTTTTTAGCAAGAGATGCTGCTTTCTCCTCCTTTCTCCATATGTTTCCAGTTCAGTTCCCTGTTCTTTTTAGCTTTCCAGCGTGTTGCTTCTAAAATTGAAATGATCTTAGCCTGCTATTTTTTCTTCTATTAAAGGCAAGGGAGGGAGAAAAAAGAAAAGAAACACAAGCAAGAAACAGTCATCTCCAGCCAGGCCCTGAAGGGGATTCTGGCTTGCGGATTTTACCTGCTGCTGCAGCTGGGAAACAAATAATTATTTTTGTGGTAATATTGCTTTTCCTAGGGAAACAGCATGAGCAACACTATGTGGAGACTTTGTCTCCTACCATACTATATGAGCCAGAGCACAGGCTGGAGGTAAATCCTGACTGAAGGTCTATTGTGTGGATTTAGAGGAGAAGGATTGATTGGTGTGAGAAGAAAAATGTTCGGGGTAGTGGTTAAAAATAGGAGAAAGAAGATTTGAGTTAATGTAGTCAGTGGTTCAATATTAGGGAATAATAGAGAAAATGTTAGTTTATGGTGAAGGGATCATTTGAGCTGGAAAAATAAACTGGTCATAGAAGACTATATTATTCATTTTTCTGGTTTGGATGATGCAGCACTTGAAAGTCACCTTCCTGTTTTAGAGTTTGCTACAATACTTCATGGCTAAAAGGACAGGAGAAGGAGAGGAAGGAAGGAGACGTTTGCCAGCTTAGAATCCAGCTGAGCATGCTATTGTGTAGTAAGGACTTAAAACGAGTGCTTCTCTTTCACATTTGTTAGCGCTTCCCTCTCTTCAAGTCATAATAGCATTGGAATACAGTAACAGGGTATTTTGCGGAGATAGAATGCTTCATAAATTATGTTGCAGAGAATACCGCCAAAGAGCATCTAATTGAGAGCAACAACCATTCAAATGACCAGAACATCACACATCTGGGTAAGCCAGCATCTCGTCAAAGAAATAAGTGCATAGTGTGCTGACTGATCTCCAGTCTCATGCCTGACATGCACCATACCCTATCAGCTTACTTTTGAGGGAGGTGATTTGATGATACAGTTGAAGAAAGATTATGTTTCTTCTTAGTTGGCCCTATTTATTCCCTCTGGAATTAGGTACAATTTACTTGCTTCGTGGCCAAAAAAATAAATCCACATATCTCTCTATCTAGACCTTTCTTTTAAAAGACATCAGACTATGCATAGTGCCTTGTTTGGGGCTTTTTTCATTGTTTTCCTCATTATTGAAATACTCTGAGAGGTGCGGTTGCTGGATACTACAGCAGAAGCAGTGTGTCACTCCTTTCCCTTTCTGGGGAAGATACAGCCGTGCTTGGGTATTGTTGATGCTGGTCAGTTGAAACAGATTCCCAAGAACGCAAAGAAATCTGGTGGTACGAGAACTGCAAAAACACAACAGAGCCTTAGACTGACCTGACTTTCAGGAAATTGGCTGAGAGCAAATCCTGCTGTGACAGCAGGCTGTGTGAAAGTGGGAAATGGGGTTGGAGGGCAAGTCTTTGAAAGGGTGGCAAACACGACCTTCTCTAATTCAGCTTTGTGCAACACCTTTCAGCGAGGCTAAAAAGTTTTTAGGAGCTGCATCGTATGTTCCAGTTTGGTTTGCCAAGGATTAACTTCTTCACGTGTCTGTAGCTTTAGGATGTAGCTAGCATGCTTTATGTTGACACAGCAGCTTGCAGTGGCTTGTTTGTTTTAGGTTACCGTGTGTGTCCCAACTGCCCATACCTGTATGTGCTTAAACAAATGTCTTTTCTACAGCAGTTTAAAACCACTTGATGCAGAAAAATATGTGCTGTTCAGATTGCCTGATTGGTGTGAAGTTCAGCGTGGTAGTTACTACAGTAAAAACCCAAACATCATCTGGTGTTGACTAAGAAAATCCTAAATCCTGTGGGTTTTGTAGCCCGATTTGCTTTGGATCAGTAATTGCAATGCAACATTAGTACTAAGTTCCATCCCCCACTATGGTTTTCATTCAAGCAAGAAACTGTATTTAAGACTAACAAAGGTAAATAATACTGCTGTTTCTGTGCCTGTCTTAATGATGGGTACCACAAGAAGTAACGTATGCAGTGGAAATAAAAGTGGTATAGGCTAATGAGGAAGGCTTGGCAAAAGACAAAATAAAGCCATGAAGTTTTGGGGTTTTTCGTATCTAGATGTAAAGAAACAAAAGATTAATAGCATTCTCAAGTTAACCTGAAAAAAACCACACAAAGAACTATTTGATCTAAAATAAAGAAAAATCCGTAGTCTTCATATAAAATAAAAACATGCAGAGGTTTGTTTTCTACTGTTTTTGCAGCTACTTATAGTTTTCCCTCTAAAGCTTGGGCAAGCTTCAGCATGCAACTGTTATATTAGCAAAGAGATAGCTTGCAGTGCACATGCACAGCCTGGGACTTCAGAGGAATGTCTTGCTTTTTCTCATTTATCTCTGTCACATTTCAAACCCGGCTTCATTCTTATAAGAAATTAATATTTTTAGGAAAGATTAGTTGAAAGAATGCATGCTGATTTATAGATGGGTTTATTTCGTAAATCCTGAAGGGGCATTACCAGATTGAGAAATCATATTTTAAAAAATAAATCCTTGCTTTGATTACAATTAATTCCACTAGCAATTGTATGAAAGGAATTTAATTCTCTTTCTGCTTAGTTGTTTTGGTTGTATTTTATACCTTCCCCAGCTTGGACAGAAGAGGAAAGTGATTTATCAGAGTGACATTCTCCTAATAAGCTTCTTCCTGCATTGAAGACTGGAAAGCCCACAGATCTACAGTGGCTTTCACATTGTACAGGAGAGAACTTGCCTTTCCCCAGCCTTCTCCTAGAGGTCCTGGGGAATTTGCTGTTTGGATGATAGGTTTAGTGAAGCCAAGTTCTCCCCAGCTTTTGTTGCCACCTGTGTTCCTCTGCTTCTGTGGTAGTGGAGCACTGACCAAAAATATGTTTCCTGTAAGACCTTAGAGATGCTTGAAACAACTTCTCTTTGAGATGGGAAATTCCTTGCAGGTACGTATGTTAAAGAATGACCTTGACCGCCCGTGGAGTGAGTGCGGTAAGAGTCCTTCACAAAATGTCCTCTCGTCCACACCCAAATCTGAGCCCCGTAGGGGTTAGTGGGTCAGACTGTAAAACTGCCATTCCACACAGCCTTATTCTTCAACCCAATTTGCAGGGTTTTATCTTGTCAGGATAACACAGTTCCACAACCTGTGTTTCTGTTGACTTCATTATTGCTGTCACCACATAGTCCTGCGCAGCACAGTGCTGCTGTGTTTGGCTGTGAGAGTATTCTGAATATATTTTAGTTTCTGTCTCCATTGGAATTCCAGCATGATAGTGATAGTCATGAAGGCTTTTATACAGACCCTGGATTTTAGCTTCTTATTTGATTAAATATTTCAAACCTGGCTTGTCCAAGTGTATCTGTTCAGTCAATCTGTAGTATTATAGTATTGTTTTAGTGACCTTTTCAAGGGACTCGTATTCCTCTAGTGAAATTTTTGTTTGAAATTATTTATTCTGCACAGTAAAGTATTTAAGACTTAGCAGTCTAGTTGGGTGAAGTTCTGCTGCTCTGAGCACAGGCTGGTGGTTCCTCGGTTTGCTTAGTCCAAAAATGCCAAGAAAGGGTAATTAATAAAACACTTTCGTGTGTTTTGATGCATGTTGAAAAACAGACTTCTCACTGCATGGCATTTAAAGCACGTTGGTAACTTTCCCTATCTGAGAGAACCTGAAGCCATTATTTTTGACATGTTGTGATAAGTGGCTGCCATTGATTGGCTGTGGAGGGGATATTAGAGCAGCCAAGTCTACTTACATGACCTCTGTGGCACAGGGGAAGCAGGCACGTGGTGACATAACGTTCAGCTATCATCCTAAGAGCCTGGAGTGTAGAGAAAAGAGACTTAAACATCAGTGCAACGGAGGGCAACTTTGCAACTGGAGTACAGCCAGGGAGCTTGCAGGCTATCCGGAGGCCATCTTAAGGCAAGTAAATCCTACACTGTCAAGGTGGGGACATCTCTGGCTCCTCTCATTCCTCTGGTAGTGAATATGCTGCCTTCCTCTCCAATTTCCTCTAAAAATGCCTTTGCACTTTCCAGGAGCAGCCTCAGAGGTGTAGGGGTAATATGCAACAGCTTGGTAGCATTCAGTCTGGAAAAGACAGCTGCTTTTTTATGGGTCTGTGGATTCAGTGCGGGCGAGTGTAAATATAGCAGTTAATGTTCTCTCACGTCTCTGCTCATCTAATGCCATCTGCTTTGTGTCCGTTCATTCACACTGGTGCCAAAACGTATTTCTGGAACAGGTTATTTGTGCATCGGCGGACTTGGTCCCTGACCGTTAGGTGAGAGCAAATATGTAAACTGTGCAGTATGAGTAGGCAGGCAAACTCTTACTGTGGTTATTTATAATCAGCCATTGCCAATATTTGCTAATCCACAGGGTAATGGTAACAGCTATACGACACTGCTGCTTCTGGTGGTGGTGCAGGAATGGGAAGAGCACTGTTGTGCCTCAGAGAGGGCAGTATTCCTTTGGGTCCTCTGTCCCTCATCAGCAGCTGTGGGAACACCAAACTTTAAGCAGAGTTTATTAGAAACCAGATATTTATACAGGGGGGACCAGGACATTGTGCTGATGATTTATAATCATCCCACTCCTTGATCTGTCTTTATTTTACAGCATTGAGAAATGTATCAGGCAGCATTATGGCCTTCTCTACGTGTTTATGCACATTGTCGCTATAGTTGTACCAGTGCATTATTAAATACAGGGGGTTTTTTTACATGTAGGCTCAGTTGTACTCACACAAACATGGTTATATCACTTCCTTTGATTCTTTTTTCGAGGCAGAGGTGTATTCTATGTACATCTTGATTGCACTGTAATTGCAACCGCCCAAGCAGTTGTATTAGCTGTAATTATTAAGGCTTAAACCGTAACACCTAGCACTGGCTATAGCTTTCATGGTAATATAAAACTGTGTGAATTACACTTTGGACTGAGGCTTTACATATACTTTATACATTAACTTCCAAATCCAGCTGTATATGTGGAAGGAAACACTCTTCTCAGGTTTTCACTCTTGTTCCAATCAGAGCTTAGTCCCTCCCATGTGATCTGCCAGCAGAATTGTTTGTGCAAGCCCTCCCTTTCTAGTTTCTTGGGTAAATCAATCCGGTTGCCACAGACCAGAGTTTAGCATACCAATCTGATTTCACCAGACACTAGGTAGAAAGCTTGAAATGGTATTTTGTGGGGAGAGAGGAACAGTAACTTGCGGCAGAGGGATACCATTGACCCTGTGAAGTTAACGTCTTCCACCAGCATAGCTGGATCTAGGAGGTGAGGTCTGCCTGCACCTGTCCACACCTTCTTGGGAAGGTTATTCTCTTCCTGCACACATGGATGGCATGGCATTGCTTGATTACCTGTCAGCCTTGAGTGGAAATGAATACAGCATTTGACGTTGATTGTAGGCTGTAGCCTCACTGGCGTGTAATCAACGTTTCCTCTGCAGTCATTCAATCACGCCTGATTTCACACTAGCACATGTGTAGGATTAAAGCATGGGTAGCTGTTTTTGTACAGATTGTCTGCTTGCAGTAGATATGATTTAAGACAGCAGTGTAAGTTGTCGTCTTCTAAAATTCTAAAATACATTCTAAAATACAATGTAATGTTATAAACTGTGTGTGGTAGTGTTTAAAAATTGGTCTAATATTCAAAGAAGACAACAGTAAAATGTCTTTTATGCATTTAAGCTTCAGTTTTGAGACTAGTAGTGGAGATATGTTCTTTGGTGTGCAATGGAAAAACAAAACCAGAGCAGTCATATTTCAGGAAGCATTTGTATGTTTAATAGGTTCATTTTCTTCTGCTGAAAGCAAAGCATATGTAACTACTTTCAGCCCACCATTTTCCTTTATAATTATGCAGGAGTAAACAGAAGTACAATTCCCTCTCTAATACTGAAGAGAAATTTTGTAGTATGTCTTCTACCTACTTTTGTTTAACTCTTGGGAGACACATAGGTATTAGAAATTCTGTTTCCTCAGCTTTGAGAGACATACACAGAGGTCTTTATTTATGCACGATTCACTTGGTCTTTTTAAAGAGAACAGAAACATAAGAACAGTGTAAAAGTTTGTATTAGAGTGTGGGAATGCATCTTTTGGCATATAAGTTGTTTTCCTGTTTTGTTGAAATAAGGATCTGGCTTTTTTTCTGGTTCGTTTTTGGTTGGGTTTGTTTTTTGGTTTTTTTTTTTTTTTTTTTGCAGCTGAGTGAAAGATTGAACTGCTTTTCCTTTGCTTAGCTGAGAAAATAATTTACTCCTAATGCTGCGTTTCCTCTGTCTGTTGTCAGTTTCACAAGACAGATTGTATGCACTGGATTTGCAGATTGCATTTCTTTAAAATATATTGTTTAGCTGCCTCTAGTCCTGCTTCTTTTTCTCTTACAGCAGTCATCCACTCTTGCCCGCTCACGCAGTGTTACCGCTTGGGTAGAGGAGATTTCTTTCCAGCAGCTTCTGCCATCTGGAACCGCCTTCTTTTATCTCCTTTGTTCATTAAATCTCCATAACTTTTCAAATATTTTCTGAAATTATAACTTTTTTCTTTCACCTGTTACTCCTCAGTGTTTGACTCTGACTGGATGCTTAATTTAGTAGGAAATGCCCTTACCCCACTCTTTTCCACGAGATTTTTATCACATGAAGTCAGGAAAATGCTTTGAGGGCACAGCTTGATGAAACACTCTATAAAATAAAATGTTATTAGAAAGTTTCAGAAAGACTGAAACCTATAACCCCATAACTACCTTCTCCCTACTGAGGAAAGAATATTGCCAGCCTCTGTTTTTGTAGCTCATAGTAAAAGAGTTTCCACCAGCGTAGCGCTGCTGTTTCACTTCCCTGTGTGTGTGTATGGACAAAATCGTCAGAGAGTCGCAGAATGGCTGAGGCTGGAGGGCACCTCTGGAGAATGCCCCATCCAACCCCACCGCTCACGCAGGGTCAGGCAGAGCCAGGTGCCCCGGCCTGTCTCTGGTTGGGCTTGGAATGTGCAAAAGACAGATGGAGATTGCACAACCTGTCTGGGCAACGCGTTGCAAAGTTTGACCAGGTAAGCATGCTTTCTGTTGGGATACTTTTCCCAGTCCTCAATATCATTCCCACATAGTTTGGAGCATGCTTAACAGTTTGACATTTTGCATTTTCCCATTTTCCTGGCCAGCTAAGGGAGCACAACCTGGATTTCTTAACTTGCCCTGGCTCCAAAAGCTTTTAACAAAGTTGTTGCTGCTTTATTGTTTACTGAAAAAGCGATTTTGTGAGATATATCATTTGTATGCCTGTGGTATTCTACTGCTCCTTCTGTATTGATATCTCTTAAAATGCTCAAAAATGTGGAGTTTATGTTTGTTCATTATCCAGAGGTCTTAGCAGCTTCTGGCTCTGTGGAAACTAATGGGGTGGAGTGCTGAGATGCACTTGGTACTCAGATAGAATAATATTATCATCACCTTCAGAAATAATTGAGAGGAAATGAAAAAACAATGGCTCCTATCTATAAGTAAGGATACTAGAGTACAAAAATTGATTCTTAATGATGGATTAATATTAGGTATCTTGAGTCCTTTAGGAAGAGGCCAACGTGCTGAGATAAGGTCAATAAAAATCCTTTGAATAAACTGAGTCAGAGAACTGGCTTTTATTCTGAATTAGTGATAAAGCCTAGTTTGTAGATCAGATAGATGTTTAGCGCATTATTTTTCTTTTGAAGTGCACTAGTAGGGGTGAAGTACTGGATTTGCAAACTTCACTGAAAGAGTTACTACTGGACCTGCAAGAGGCCAGTAGTTGTCTTTCTTGGAGAGAAAGTATCCTAATAGATGGAGAACTAGGGGAGAACTACTTAGTCCCACTTTCCCAACCCATAGTAATTCATTTATTCTGTAGAACATATAGTTTACTACTGTTTAGAGATCCAAGAGCATCTACAGTAACAGTGATGATAAAGAAATATTTTGTTTGCTTTCTGTTGAACTTTGGATAAGGTGGAACTTCACAAGTGGTTTAGTTTCACTTGTTTTTGTTCTCGAACATCTTCATGCATTGCAGGTGTTTTTTAAACAGCTTATGGTTTTTGTGTGTTATCCCTTTTGTTATCCTTTTTGTTACTTATGTCAGCTCCAGGAATGATCTAATGTGCTCTTTTCGTTCACATTGGTAGTAAATATAAATACAGACAGTGATAAATGATTCCTTTTGATGTTTTTCGGTTTATTCGGCAGTAGGGGAGCCTAGCAGTCTAGGGAAACGTTATGTTGCAAATAATCCCCTCAAAGGAGTGAAAAAGCATATTTCATGCATTGTAAAATATAGCAAGTAGTCAAATTAAACAAATACACTCTAATGATACCTCAAAACTGTGTATCAAAAGAGTCTGCAATCTCATGTAGAAAAATCCTCTTAAAATTTTGAATCTTATGAATTGAGATGGTTATTGCTTTTCTTGATTTTTCTTTTTCTTCCTTGCAATGCAAGGACAAATTTTTCCGGTTGTTAAAGCCAATGTGAGTTTTGTCTTTGACTTAATTGGTGCTATGATTTCATCCCTAATCTGTGTTACTTATGACTCTTCTGCATAGGTAAGATTTTACATTTGCTATTAATTATGCATCTGTCTCTATTTCTCTGAGTGGCTAAATCATGAGAAAAGTGACAGACATATTGATTTTGCTTTCATTTTATGTCTTTTACAGTGGGACTCTTTGGCCTAGTGGATAAATTTCCCTACATGATGAGTAGTCTCTAGCCTTTACAATATCCCTTGGCTGAGCTGACAGAAGTGTGTTTGATGTAGCAACTTACTGTTGGAAAATGCTGATTAAGAGGAATGAAAACTTTCAGTGGGAATATATCAATGTGATGAGATTTTCATGGGAAAGCAGGCAGACTTCCACCCTGGCCAGCTGGGTGTTTGCTGGCCAGCTTTACCTACAGACGTTTATGAAAATGTATGTTCTACATGAAGATTTCTATTTCTGAATTTTAGTTCCAGTTTGGAAGATCAGAAATGTGAGAGCTTTTGGGGATCTCGGTTTTCTTATCTGTACAAATGCTTCCATGTAGTAACATTTCAGCTTTCTAATAGGTTACTGGTGTTAGTGTTGGAGTAGCAAAAGAGATGTTCAGGAGGTGAGATCACTTGATTTTTTCTAGTCTTAACCAAGAATTGCTGTTGTCATGTCCCATTCATGCCTCATATTCATGTTATTTTCGACATGAATCCTTTGTATGAATTATTTTCTGAGAAGTCTCTTAGATATGTTAAAACTTGCTTAATTTTTTGCATCCTCTATAGCAGACATGTAACTCTTAAACATTCTTTGGGCATAGGATCCAAAATAAATGTCTTTACTCTGTTTTGCCCTCTGTTCTGAATACTCAGTGATATTTTAAGCTTTAATTCAGTTTCTTCTGGTTGATCGTGCTTCATGCATTTGTTAGTCACAGTATCAAGTGGAGTGGTGACTATGGGTCAGCTCTGAAAATCCAAAGTAGTAATTGATGGTAATTTGAATCTTCACTTAAGTGACTCTTGAAAGGTCTTGGAGAAAAAAACAAGGGGGAAGTGTATGTCTCAAATGTTTTTTTCTTGTGTGTTTCTCATGGGATAGGAAAAACAGGTAATCTTTTCAGAAGATTGTTGTGTAACCTGGTAGGTTTTGGGTTTGTTTGGTTTGTTTTGGGTTTTTTTCCTCCTGTGGGGGCATCTGTCCATCTTTTTTTCTGTCCTTGTGATCAGTGAAGTTCCCAATTGAATATCTGAAGCAATTTCCGTGGCAGATGAGAATCTGGACATGTGATTGTGTTTCCAGTCAGCTAACTTAACTTTTATGAGTTAGTATTCTGCAGGTTTTGAAGAAGACTAAACAAAGCCAAAACCATGCAGGGGAAACTGCTGCATGCACATGACCAAGAACAAATGAGTTGGGACACCAGGAATCCTATAGGTCTCTTGTATTTGATAGCTCACCTTCCTTCTAAGTACCTGTTAGGCATGACGGTCCACTTAGTGCAATAAAAAGAAGAGGTACATCACTTGGTATCTTCTGATCACGTACATTTATTTGTCTTCTCCCCCGGGGTAGAATTTTAGTTCCTGGTCATTTTAAAATGTAAAGCATTTTTTCTTTATGACTTTGGACTTTTCATCAGGACTTTTCAGCCTGACTTTGGAATCAGGATTTCACTTACAGCAACAGCACTGTTCAAACAAACTAATAATCGGGCAAAACAGGGAATGTATCAAAGATTTAATCTAAGCTAGTTTCAAAATACTATCAAATAGCCTTTTAAGGTGGAGAGGATGCACACCTTGTGCTATGTTATTCTGGGAAAAAAAAATGTTTTGATATGTAGTTCAGCAACAAGTGCTGTGCAGTGCTTGAGCAAAAAGAGTAAGCTTGGAAATTTTTAAGGAGACATATTAGGTAGAAAAGTGGTGGGAAAGTAACACCGCTCTCAAATATAGTCTCGTCTTTGTCGTTGTGTTAGTGTGTTACTTTTTTTAAGTGAAAAGATGATTATAATATGTGATTTCAGTTAACACAATGAAACGTCTTTGTTTTACCTGCAGTGTTGAGACTAATTACAGTATTGTTTTTACTTCCTTTTACAGGTTGCCTTTTTGAAGATGTGAAGAATGCAGTTACCAGTGTTGAAAACTCTTCTCAAATTCATTTTTAGCAGAAACGTACAGATAACTTTCAATGGTGTGGCACTGACAATACAAGACCAAATGGGGGTGTGGTGTCTTATTCTTCATATCAGGATGTGTTACAAAACCAAAGAGAGAGTTAAATTCTGCATCTGGTATATTCTTAGATGTAATTCTAAGAGTGATTTATCTGTCACTCTTGTCACGTCCAGCTGGGATGGCTGTTAGGATCTCTTTATTGCCAAACAGAAATTAGCTACGTATCTTAGTACTACCTTTATTAAACAGTGTTTGATAGTGAGCTATATGTCCTTAGGAAAATTCCCAACTGGTAGCAAAGCGAGGTTTTAAAATATTTAATGTCATGGATACTAATGTAAGTTCTTTACTTTCTATGTTGTGGTGAAGTTAGGGGTCCAACTTTAAAATATAAAAACTGGTTTTTGTCAAACTTACATGTTTATCATGTATATTGTTCCCACATTAAAGTTTACCTTCATTCTTGAGAGAGAAGGAAGACAGCTTCTGTATCCCTACACCTCATGTAGATTTTTTTTTTTTAAATTGATAATATTTTGGAGAATCAAGGTTTTATGGTTACTTGGAATAATTATTCCTTCAACTTCAAAAAAAGAGCATGTGTGTGAAGTCTGCCTTGCAGAAACTGCTGGAGGTGAAAGATACTTGTAGCAAGTCAGTACAGTCGCTCTAAATTGTCACTCTGTTGTGGATGCTCAGCTGCCTTACACGGGAGCGATAGCACATCTCCATGGAGCACACGAGCTGTTACCATTTTTGGTTTCGGAGTGAATTGCTCACTTAGTTAACAGCAATTTTTGCCTTCACTTGTCCAGAGGAACAAGATGATATAAGTGCATAGGCTGAGGAGCAGAAAAGATGCCTCCTGGCGTTTTTGCCTCAGTTCCTGCTCATTGGGATGGACTGCTCTTGAGCTGGAAGGAGGTGATCCTTTAATATCAACTGTCTCTCTTGGACCCCTCATCCCTCCAAGGTCTTATCCCATATCTGCCTTGCTTATTTGCAATTTTCCATAAACAGCTGCTCTTGGCAAATCAGTCAGGTACTGGAATGGTTCATCTGACCTAGTGTGACAATTCTTGTGTTCTCAAAATGTATACAAAAAGGTATCCAAACAGGGGGAGAGGGGGAAGAGAGGGCCTGTTTATGTAGACTGGCTTTTTCAAAGTTCATCTTTAAACTCTTAAAATAAAAAGATGCTACCTTTTTGGAAAACGGCTCTATTTTGAAGAATATTCCCTCCAATATTCTCCCATAGAGGAGTTCTTTGAAAATTCCTGAATTTCAAGGAAAGTTAACATGCCCTTTACTCATGAAATGATCATAATCTAGGAAGTGACCCTGCAAAGTGTTGGACACCTTCTCTGGATTTAACACATCCAAAGGCAAGTAGCTGAGGCCTCCCAGCACCCAGTCTGGATATCACCTTATTTTTCTGTTGTTATTTGAGTTTTCAATATTGAAGGAAAAACAAAAATATGCTGAGTTTTGTATTCAGGGACTAAATTATCTATCTCCAAGATATTTTGTCTATGCACCATTTTATGAATGCAGTCATTTTATGAATAAAATATATTTCCTCAATCAGTTTACTGTTTGTTCTGCTTAATTTCTGTGACAGTTTCAGCTTCCCAGAATAGGACTGAGCAATTTGCAGATGGAAGACATTCGTATCATACACAAATAGTTCAACTTTAAAATCTTTTCCAACCTATTTAAATGACCCCTGTTGTGGTTTTGCGTGCATGGAGCAATCTTAGGTTAGAGAATATGTATGCTTTTGAGGTTCAATCTCTGTCGTGTCCAGCCTCATTTGGTATTGTGGCCATAAAAACTTAATCTACCTCTGGTAACATACATGGTTCCAGAATGAGTATTTTTGGGGGGAAGAAAACCCTTCCAGAGATGAAAAGCAAATCAACCCCATCCTGCCTGGTCTGTTGCTCACCTGTAGAAGCTAACGGCTCCAGTCGTGCTACTACAATGTCAGTGCTGCAGCTGGCTCAGGAGACAAATCCTGAGAGAGGGCTAAGCCCAGCATGTACATTTAAAACACTAAACTTTTTAGGAGCTTGTCCTCTGCTTATGTATGCTTAAAGCTTTTCCTTGTTCTTTCTTTACCCTATACGTTGGTGAACCGGGTCTGGCTGGGGTGGAGTTAACATTCTTCATAGCAGTCCATATGGTGCTGTGGTTTGGTTTTGTGGCTCCAGCAGTGCTGGCAGCACACCAATGTTTTAACTATAGCTGAACCTTCTCTTTTATTTCCCATTCTGCCCCCACCTTACCCCGGTTGACTAGGCTGAGGCTGGGCAAGAAGTTAGGAGGGGGGGTTGCAGAGAGGACAGCTGACCTTGAATGGCCAAAGGGATATTCTGTACCATACAGCATCATGAGCAGCAGTAAAAACTCGGGGTAGAGGAAGAAAGGGGGAGAGGGGTGGTTGCTCAGAGAATAGCTGAGCATCAGTCTGCTTGTGGGAGGTGACGAGTTACTGCCCTTGCCTCACTTGGTTTTGTTTTGTTTTGTTTTTCTCTTTCCTTCACTTATTCAATTGTCTTTCTCTCAACCCACAAGCTTTCTTGCTTTTGCTCTTCCTATTCTCTGCCCTGTCGCACTGGTGAAGGAATTGGGGGGGAAGTAAGAAACTGGGTGGGTGCTTAGCTGCTGGCCAGGGTTGACCCACCACAATTGGAAGCAGAAGTTGTGAAGTCCCCAAAAGAAAAAGAATAAATCTTTCTGTTCCAGCTTCCTTCCCATTTGGGGACGTTTTCCTTCCCCGGGTTCCCAATGGCCACAACTGCCTGTCTGTATCTATACAAGGGGCAGGACAATTTGACACACTTAGTGTCATGTTTCCCTTTCCTTGGTTCTAGCTCCAAGACCTCCATTAACATTACCTGGAAAATATCACACCACATATGATAATATATAAATGCCTCGGATGTGTTACCATTTGAAAATAGATTTCTTTGGCCATATTCAGAAAAAAATGTTTTTGATACTTTCCCAGGTACCAGGCAATTGTTACTCAGAACTCCTGTTTCTGAAGACAACTTACTTGGCTTTTTTTTTCCCCTGCTATTTCTTATGTGATCTTTCCTACTGAGCCAGTAGCAGATTTGAGGTGTGACAGCTTCATTTGACATTTTCTTGCATTCTAACTGCTTTGTAAAAGCACAACTTGGACATTTTTTCAGGATTATCTTAGCGGTGAACCATGGGCTCTCATAAACAATAGACTTGTGTTCAGAAAACCTGTTGAGTTCCTCTCAAGGCTCCGTCCTTGCCCTTTGCCTATCACTGCTCTTGCCTCCATTTCTCCGTCTGTTGAATAGCATGATGCTTGTTGACGTCAGCATTTTGAAAAGTTGTGTAAGTACAAAGTACAATTGGTTACTGTGTTATTTTCTTAGCATCCAGAGTTAGTGGTACATTTTCATCTCGTCTAAATACCATGTTTGGATACATCCATAACAGAAAGCTTGTTTAGTCTTGAAGCGTGCAGACAGTATCTCCACGCAGATGGAAAAGCGTGCACCAAGATAGGAGTTGGCCTAAAAGCTGTGTTCTTGGAAAATGTTTGGTCCTTCTTATCACTTGCCCTCTCTCCCCAGCGTTGCTGTATCAGTCACAGTCTGCATTTTCCAATGCAGAAAGTGTCTTAATTTTTTTGCTTTCTGTAGTGCCAAGCACAGCGTTAGTCTTGAAGTAATAATAATAAATCAGCAATGACGTTAAGAAGGCCCCAACTCACATTAACTGAGATAGATGGACATCTTTTCCTAATGTGCAGTTTCCAAATAGTGCATGGCAACAAGAAGATATTAAAAATGTCAGCTTTAATTCTAATATGCGATCAGGTTTTAAAGATGGCTATTGGTGCGGTGCAGAAAACATGCCTATCCGTCACACTGGTCCTGTTCTCCCCATTAGCAACAACAGACAACAATACTGTTCCTGTCATTAACAGGTCACAGGGCGATTATATTAGTGTAGAGCTTCTTACTTCTTTTAAACAAGTTTGATCATTTAACTGGGATAGTTAAATTGGCATACCAAATTGAGTCCCAATGGGGTTATTTTAATTCCAAAATTAGGGTGGCTTTCTAGCTTGGTTTAAATCTCGGCTAGAGCAGGTTAGGATAAACTGACTGCAAATAACAAATGCGTTGATCAGGGAGCTATACTGGTATTACCCTGTGAGTTGAAGGGCAAGTTCTAGTTTACCTCCGTTTTACTTTTCTGCATAGAGAAACTTTTATATATAAGGAACAGCTTTAATTAAAATTTACAATAGATGTTTCTGCACTCGAACGTTTTGGGTTTAAATGCAAATGCTTTTCAGTAATTTTCTTTCTGTTTTGCTGCCTTCACTTTCATTCCTCCAGAACATCACTTTGTGGTTTCAATTTTAGACTTTGCGTCCTTTCATTTCTCTCCTAGCTGACTGTGCTCCATTATAAATGACAGGGAGCTTGTTTGAGGTACTGCATTAGCTCATCAGCCTCATTACTTTCGGTTTTCCTCCACAGGTTTTCTTGCTACTGTTGTATCACTGTCGTAGAAACACTGCGAAATCTGCAGATGGACAAATTATAGAAACATAGAGCAACTCTGTCTTTAGTAGACTTCTTTGGTTTATTCTTTCGGAACAGGCTGAATTGCCTCATAGCAGATGCCACGGAGCATAAGCCAATGTCCACAGAATATCAGGAATTTTGCAGGTCTACATGCTAACAGCTCAGTAGCAACATGTGTGTCTTCTGATACCTGATTGTGACATTAAAGCGTGGTGTTGTTCTTCGTGTGGACAGCAGTTGCTGTGCTCAGATCCCATAGCTGTGTGGTTCAGTATGTTCAGACGGTGTTCCCTTAAACACGGCAGGAATGTTATTGTCTCACTGCCGTATTGTGTCCAGTGGCACATGCTGCATTCCCATCCGACCATCTTACACATGGGTTGTGCAGGTCTGTGTACTGCATCCTCAGTAATAGCTGCTTCTTCTACCTGCTTGTATTCAGTGATGATATAAACGTATATCAGTTTGTCATTGTAAGCAACAGAAAACTGTTTATTTCAAAATATAAAATGTCATTTTAACTTACGTGCTTTTAATCCCTTCCTCGAGATTGCAAAACATTTTCTTTTGTAACTTGTCTTTTCCTGCGATGATGGGAGTTTCTGTGGTGCAGGCAGGAAGGCAGAGCTGCAGGTGGGTTCTACCCCGTGTTTGTGCCACTGGCAGCTCCACCAGCTACGGGCTTGTGAAACAGACTTTGCATCTTCGTTATTGACACCAGTTAATTACAACCCCAATTGGCTGGCTGTCTTGTCTTTTGCCTACATGTGTTTCCTCACTTTTAAAACTATGCCTGTATCATAAGGGTCGTGACTTTCCTATCAGTGACAAGGTCGTTTGCTCAGCAGTGCAGCTGGGAAAAATGTCCCTGCGTGGCCATAAACTGAGTTACACAGACGAGGGGCAGACCATCAAGTTCGATAAAGCTGCTGTAGCTCTCCTGACTTTAATGGAGCCATTGCCAATTGACATCAGCCAACGATGCACAGTGTGGACAGGAGGGAGATGAAGTCTCTTGTCTTCCCCTGGCAGTCCCACTTCAGAATATAGAATTGAGTTGGCAGATGTATAGAAACGGGGCTGGCTACATCTGAGAAAGGCCTGAGACCACCTCTGGACAGGCATGGAGTCAGTCATCAGTCGCCATCGTAACAGGAGGGCTCAGCACTGCTCACAAGTGAAAATGCAGTAGAAGGACATTGGCTGTAAAACAAGGGGAGGGGAGAAAAATTCAGTCAGTGCTCTGTCAGCTCTGCGTGATGTAGTCCTGGATTAATAGGCTTATTAAATATATCCATGATGCGGCGCCTCTGCTCTCGACTTCTTTGTAAACTTTGTCAAAAGTTTCCATCTGTGACTGATGGGAAGCATGACATGTAACAATCCAGTCGTGTAGTTAGTGTAGGCTGTTTGCTCAGATTACCAGACTTGCCCTTTACCTAGCTTTGATTTATGTGGACCTAATAAGAGAAGGGCAAGAACAATCCTTTGTTTGAGCCTTGAAAGAAAACTGAGGTATGGGACAATTTACAGCTTGTGCTTTGTTGCTGAAAAGGGGTTTTGTAAATTTGTTGGAATAAATATTCTCCAACACGTGAAGCAAAATGAAAATGCAGTAAATTAAGAGTGCCTTTTAAATTAATGGCTATTGAGAAGGAGATACGAGTTGTTGTTTTAGTTGATTCACAGTAATTATCAAGATCATATTTTGTGGTTGAGATGCACAAACACAACTTGACTGTTGCAACCTCGTATCTCGAGAGTACAAAGAGCGGTGTCAGTTCCGATCCAGCAAACACAGCTCTGGCAGTTCTCCGCGTAGGTAAGTAAACACAGCACGAGCGAGCCCAGCAGAAGACAAGGAGCATAGCATGACAGAGGGCTCTCTAAGACACTTAGAGGGAAAATACATTAACAACGTGCCTCAAGGAAATTTTTTCATGTCCTTAAAAGTGCTTTTTAGATTGCCGCAGACATATGAAGAAACATCTTGGTGGGTTGGGGATTTGCAATTGGCGTCATAATTTGCAAATGAAAAAATATTTCCTAGCCTGTTGGGTTTTTTCAGTGATCACATGAGCTCAAAAGAACGTCTTGTTGTATAGTAACACTGATTTATTTTACAATTTATTTCTAATTACCTGTGGATTTACTAGGATATGTGTTAAAAACTCTACCTTCCTCCTCTTCTAGATTTTGACACTTGCTCAGCAAGAGTCACCATTTACACAAGAGTATATTAGCTTTCACCAAATTTAGAATTTTTTTGTTTAAAGTAGAAACTAGTTGCAATTTGTTGTTATAGTTACCAGAAGACTAGTAAGTAAAAAAGACCTCACGTGGGCTTTGTTTTGTTGTGTATCATTTCACATTTTAAAGTGGATTTTTGTCTCTTAACTCTAGTAGGCAAATGTTCCATTATTAGCATTAATCATTTTTATTTTGGCCATAGGACATCATTTTAAAGCATTTTCGAAAGACCTGGAATTCAGAACCTGTAAGACTTTTCCATCCCTTAAGCCCAGTTTCCTGTTACATGGTTGTCTCTCATATGATTCCTTTCATATCCTGATCCACTCTAAATTTAATCAAGTTTTTGGTTGGATTTTTTTTTTTGTCCTGCTGTCCTTACTGGAAACCTGACCCAGAGCCTTACTCTTCTGATAGGAATCTTCTTATTTCTGGGGTAAATGTATCCCTGGCTAATTTACACCCATTTGTTGTTGTGCCAACAGCATTCTTTAAGGCAGGTAGGTAGTTTTCTTCCTGGGTTCTTAAACCTCATTCTGTGTTTAGGGAACAATCCTATCTTCTCGGTGTTCATTTTAGTAATGGTTTCTTTCCCAAAGGCAGACTTTAGTTTCTACCACATTCTGTGTCTGTCTGGCTTTGAATGAACTCTCCCTTGTGCAGGAGTGAGCAAATTGTGCACAAGGTGTGCATCTTAGCAAAGTGGCATTAATGCTTCCTCATTTCTTCTGGGAACACCTCACTTCATGCAGCGCGCTGGCTGTTCATAGCAAACACCCCAGCTCTTCTTTCCTTCCATTTCCCATTGTGGAGACCCAAAGAATGCCATTACTCTCTGGCAGAAAAATCCGATTATTTTATAAGTGCATGATCTTGTGCTTTGTGTGTTTGATCCTTTCCTTAGTTTTCCTGATCCTCATCTTTATTTATTATGTTTCTGACTGTCACATCAGCAAATGTTCTTAAAACATTGCTAGTGGACCATGTCACTGTGCTGTGGTCACTAGTGAAAATGTTTAATAATGTTGGCTCATAGGCAGAACTACTACCCCCTCTGGCCAGTTACTTCTCTTTCAGGTTTCTGCTGAGAGGTTGAACCCTGGGGGTTCGATAGAGAACTCAGGAGGATTCAGGATCTCAGTGCCGTCATGGCAAGCCCTGTGTCAGTCCTGATCTATCAAGTGGAATCAACCCTTCAGCTGTCATTGACACTCATGGGACCATTCATGTTCATGACCATACGTGTAAGATAAATGCTGAAGTAAATGGAGTCCCCCCACCTGCAATAGAGAGGTGTTGGTGTATTATATATTTCAGCTATTAAGTAAAAATTGCAGATTATCTTGTTGTTATATAACGCTCTGTTGCTGGTCCATTAAATATTTATTTAGTTAGTTACTTCTCCATACTGAATTCTGGAGCAGTTTGTTAATTTTAATATTTGGTACGAAGAGAATGTTATTCCAGTGACCAAATGCTCCTGTAAAAACGCAGTGTTATATTCTGTCCCTTTGGCTGGGGATACCAAACACAGCCTGATGATAAATTGAGACCAAAGGATAATCGTGGGAGAAAGACACTGGTCAAATTCCAGTAGCTGTTAATGGAAAGCGATGCTGCTCTGGGCTTGGATGCTTGATGTTTTAGCCTTAATAGCTTTGTGGCTGTAGACAGGACCTGGGAGATTCCTACTTTTCCTGACTGAGCGTATAAACTTTCAAAGAGGCATTTGACAGACCTCTGGCAGATCCATCCTTTAGTTTTTCCATATGTAATGCCATTTATATCCCAGGCTAATAGCAACGCACTATATCCTATATAAGCTTTTTTTAACTACAAACTCTTCAGATCCCGCATCCTGCGTGGTGTGCATTTGTCATCGCTGTATTTTCGTAGTTTCGGAGCAGCTTTGTGCGTTCCGTAGCACAGGTAGCACCTCTCCAGTGTGACTGACCCTTCCTCGCTGCAGAGGGGAGGTGCGAGATGCCTGTTGTTTTGATCTGGTGGGGGTGAGCAGGGACCAGTTGCTTGCTTGTTTTAAATGTATGCTCGACTTAGGGTATCTGCTAGAAGAGGCGAGTGACAGAAGCGTGCCTTGGAGGGGAAGGTGTTAGGGTTTGCTGTGGTCCAGAGTTTGTGTGAGGTCCCTCCATAACTGCAGAGGCCACTGGGAAAAGTTTTTCTCTTGCAGAAAGGGTGATAGCTTTCCTGGGCCCAGGTTTTCAGGTATCTAGAAGAGAGCACTTTGGGATCATGGACTTGATTCAGAGCTCCCTGAGACAGCAGCACAGACAGCAGGCACTAGGCCATTGACGTATTTTATCAAAACTTAGTTGGAAGAAACCTTTTTGTCAAGCTATGTGAAAAATGTTATCCCTTGAGTATACATTGTATGATTCTCACCCCGTCACTAGTAGTGTTTCTAAAATGCAGACTACATTGACCAGCCAAAGGCTGGTTGGTCTGTCACCATGATGTTCTGCATTCCTCTGCCTGCCACCACCAACTAGAAGTGTTTTGTCTTGCTTAAGTTCAGTTTCAAGTGACAATTCCTGCAAAGCTAGCATTGTTCAAACGTAGGGCCACTAATGAGGTGGCCTGGCTGTACAAGGCGAGGGATGGATGAATGACTAGAGCTTCTGCAGAAATCTTTGTCTGATTAGCTGTGTGGTTTGTATATTAAAATGTATCATAGACTTTATTACCCTAATCCACACACAACAAGTGCAGAGGAACGCCATATATATCCACAGCCGCAGAAGATAACCTGGGCTACTATCAGTTATTAATTTAATATGATCCTCTAATCAAAGATGACACAGTAATGCACAAAAGGACACGTGCAAATCTACATTTGGTGTTGTCTGCCTTGAAGTTTTTTGTCACATAATGTAAGCATGAGTTTAAGTTTTTGATGATGCAGATGAAAAGGCTTTTGATTATTCGGAGGAAAGCATTAAGGAATTCTGAGCTTGTAGTGTTTAGACACAGCTTCATATACAGCTTCAGGGACTGGGCTCGCTCCTTCATAGAATCATAGAATTGCTGAGGTTGGAAGGGACCTTTAAGATCATCAAGTCCAACCATTAACCTAACCTGACAAAACCACTTCTAAACCATGTCCCTAAGTACCATATCTACCCTCTTTTTTAAACACCTCCAGAGATGGTGAATCCACCACCTCCCTGGGCAGCCTATTCCAATGTTTAATAACCCTTTCCATGAAAAAATGTTTCCTGATATCCAGAGGGCTTCATTCTGCTCCCCATCCCTGTCTTATAGCTCAGGGGTCTGGGTACTCAGGGAACAACTGGTCCTACTGCTGAAGACTGAGGCAAAGGTGGCATTAAGTACCTCAGCCTTTTCCTCATCCTTGGTCACTATGTTACCGGCCCCATCTACTAGAGGACAGAGATTATCCTTAGTCCTCTTCTTACTGCTAATATATTTATAGAAACTTTTTTTGTTGTCTCTGACAACAGAAGCCAGGTTTAGTTCTAGCTGGGCTTTGGACGTCCTGATTTTTTCTGTACATAGCTTTACTACCTCTTTTTAGTCCTCTTGCGTGGCCTGCCCTTCCTTCCAAAGGCCATAAATCCTCCTTTTTTCCCTTAAATTGCAACACTAGCTCCCTGTTTAGCCAGGCCGGTCTTTTCCCCCAACGGCTTGTCTTCCGGCACATGGGGACAGCCTGCTCCTGCGCCTTTAAGACTTCCTTCTTGAAAAACATCCAGGCTTCCTGGGCTCCTTTGCCCTGGAGGACTGCCTCCCAGGGGACTTTGTCAACCAGGCTCCTGAAAAGCCCAAAGTCCGCCCTCTGGAAGTCCAAGGTAGCAGTTCTGCTGACCCCCCTCCTTGCTTCTCCCAGAATCGAAAACTCTGTCATTTCATGATCGCTGCTCCCAAGACAGCCTCCAACCGTCACATCCCCCACAAGACCTTCCCTGTTTACAAACAACAGATCCAGCAGGGCACCTTCCCTAGTTGGCTCCCTCACCAGCTGTGTCAGGAAGTTATCCCCAGTGCATTCCAGGGACCTTCTAGACTGTTCCCTCCCTGCTGTATTGTATTCCCAGCAGATGTCCGGCAAATTGAAGTCCCTCACGAGGACAAGAGCTCGTGATCTTGAGACTTCTCCCAGCTGTTTATAGAATATTTCATCTGCCTCCTCATCCTGGTTGGGTGGTCTATGACAGACTCCTACTATGATGTCTGCCCTGTTTGCTCTCCCCCTGATTCTTACCCATAAACACTCAACCCCATTATCTCCATCATTTAGTTCAAAGCATTCGTAACACTCCCTGACATATAGGGCCACACCCCCGCCTCTCCTTGCTTGCCTCTCCTTCCTGAAGAGCCTATAGCCGTCCATGGCAGCACTATAGCTATGTGAGTCATCCCACCACGTTTCTGTGATGGCGACTACACCATAGTTATCCTGCTGCACAATGGCTTCCAGCGCCTCCTGTTTGTTGCCCATGCTACATGCACTAGTGTATAAGCACTTCAGCTGGGCTATTGGTCCTTTCTGCTTTTTGCTGGAGGGAGCCGAATTTCTGCCACCACCAGACTTATTCCTAAGGAGCCCGGTTACACCCCCTCTTTTCCAGGTCTAGTGCCAGCATGCCACTTTCAGGCTTTTTGCTAGCAAGCTCGGATCCATCCCCGACCCCCTTTGAATCTAGTTTAAAGCCCTGTCAATGAGCCCCGACAACTCCTGCCCTAAACCCCTTTTCCCTCTCTGAGACAGGCATTTGCCATCTGCTGCTAGCAGGCCTGGTGTCCTGAAGAGTAGCCCATGATCAAAGAACCCAAAGTCCTGCCAATGACACCACCCCCTGAGCCAGGCGTTGATCAGCTGGCACTTCCTGTTAATCTTCTCATCGTACTTAGTAAGTGTTGGGATAGAAGCAAAAACTACCTGTGCTCCTGATCCCCTGAGCAGCCGTCCCAGGGCCCTGAAGTCTTTCTTCATTGCCCTCAGACTTCTGGTACCTACCTCATCACCACCTACCTGAAATACCAGTAGCAGGTAGTAGTCTGACGTCTGAACCACAGAAGGTAGTTTTCTCCATATATCCTTAATTCTGGCCCCAGGGAGGCAGGTGACTTCCCTGTGGGATGGGTCCGGTCTACAAATAGGGCCCTCTGTTCCCCTCAGAAGGGAGTCACCTACTACAATTACCTTTCTTTTTTTCTTGGTTGAGGAAGTTGTAAGGTGTGGGGGTGAATGACTAGCCCTGGGCAACTCACTGGATGGATCATCCTCTCCATCCTCAATCACCTGGTCCTCGATTTCCAAAGCCCCATACCTATTACGCAAGGGCAATTGGGATGGTGAGGGGGGCCGTGAGGGGTTTTGCTTGCCTCTCCGAGGAGGGATCTGACTCCACTCCCCCTTATCCCTTAAGTCCCCTCCTTCTGCCTGGTGACAGGAGGGAAGGGGATGATCCACTTCTGATAGGGCCTCTTCCTGCTGCCTTCTCCTCAGGGTATGGCTCGTCACAGTCACAGTCACAGTATCATCAGGGTTGGAAGGGACCTCTGGAGATCATCTAAGTCCAACCCCTCTGCCACAGCACCAATCTATTTCATTTTCACAGTCTCCAATACTTCTCAGCCTTTCTACCTCTTCCCTCAGTTCAGCCGCCCGCCTGAGCAGATCATTTACTTGATCACACCGTGCACAGGCAGTGTCTGTGGCTCCCTGAGAGAGCAGTGCCAGGCTCAGGCATCCGTTGCAGCCCGAGACCTGCACAGCCACACGCTTGTGCGGGACCTCACTCTGAGTTCCCACAGTCTTTCTCGCAGCGGCTTTTGACCGTTTTGCGGCCATGTTCTTCTCTTGTGCCGGGAGGTGACGAATCTCTGCTGTCAGCTTCCCGCACGCCCTGAGCCCGTGCCCTTGCACTCGGACGTTCCTCTGCTCGCTCTTGCCCAGCTTGTGCTCAGCTCAGACGCAAAGCTTTCGGTGACCACCGTGCGAGATGCCGCGCCCTGGTCACCAGCTCCCGCCACGCTGCCGCAGTGACGCCATGGGTGACGCCCCCGGGCTGCCCGTGTGCAGGGTGCGCAGCGGCCGCGCGCTCCGGGCCCGTCTGTTCAGAGCCGCCGTGGGGTGCTGTCTGCGCCCCCGCCGCCTCAGCAGCACCCTGCGCTGACGCCCCCGGCACGCGCTCGCCGCTTCTCCTGGCTTCGAAAGCCCCCAAAAAGAGCCCTTTGCCGGCTTTACCCGCCGCGATCCCCTTCCCCAGCGCGGCCTCACCTACACTGGAGCTGCTCTCCTCGTCGACTCAAATGCATATTCAAATAATAATATCTTGTACATCTGATTTCATGAAGAATTCAAGATTAAAGGTTAACTGAGATGGTTTGTTGATAATAAAGCACAATTTTGACTTCTTATCTTTCTAATGAAACCGTGTTACACACATTGCAAAACTCTGGTAATTTAATTTTACTGTAATTCATAAAGAGAATAATAGGCAAGCAACAATGCACAGGGGTGTTTTATTAGGAAATTAAGGGCCATCTTCACTAGTTTTTCCAGATACCTTTTCTCCTTCCCTCTGTGTTGTTGTTTTTCAGAATTGCATTGCTTTGGTACTATCTCATTTCTGTAAAAGGCAATTTTGTTAAATGTGTTCCCGAACGCACTGATGAAGTTATAACTGTTTGGCAAAGGCTTGGAGATGAAGATGCTGCCATGAAAAATGACCCCTGTCAACAGAAAACTGATTTGTGATCACAAAACGTGGACAATGTGGTCAATGTTGTGTTAGCTGTTTGTCTTCCACTTTCAGGTGTATCCACTATCCCAAGGGAGTTGTTAATGTCAGGAACGCATATGGACTCTGTCAACACTTCTTCACTGTCAAATTATATCAGAGCAGAGACTTTTTTCATCTCTCAGTGCTATGGCTTTTGCCCAGTGTAACTGGATACCCTTGGGCTTTGTGGCAGGCACTCTGGGATTTGAGCACCTAGTTCTTTTTTTGTGCATCTGTACCTGTCTCTAGCTATGTCTCTCATGTGCACTTACAAAATGGGAGAAAAGCACAGTCTAGTCTTGAAAAAGATGTTGTGAGGAGAAACATGTTAAAGACTGTGAATTTTGGGGTAAGCAGTCAAGGATTTAACAGATGAAATCTGAATTTGCTATAGACTGTTTGTAAAAGAAGATGTATCTTGTTCCATACTAATAGTTGTGTGGCATTTTGGCACGTATGTGAAAAGCTGTTGCTCCCGGTGTCTGCTAGGAGATCATATTATTTCCTTCTCTGAACTCGTAATGAATTTACCGTGGCTGTGATTTATGTAGCCAGGAACAAGAACTGAAGCACTTACACAGGGGAGAGGACGGGTTCCTTGTGTGCCAGAACTGTTAAAAGCTAAATCTTCAGATCTTTAACCCATAGGATAATGTTTCTAAAGAGGATGCCTTAAACCTGTTTGTTTCTATTTATTAGTTTCACTAGTGTGTTATTTCTACACTGTTTAACAGCAGCTGATATCTTCCCACGTTTTTCAAGATCCCGGGGTGTTTATTGTAGCTGCACCTGGATGAGGGGACAGAGTGTACCTTCAGCAAGTTTGCTGATGACACAAAACTGGGAGGGGTGGCTGACACACCAGAAGGCTGTGCCACCATTCAGTGTGACCTGGACAGGCTGGAGAATTGGGCAGAGAGGAACCTAATGAAGTTCAAGAAGGGCAAGTGTAGGGTCCAGCACATAGTGAGGAATAACCCCATACACCAGTACAGGTTAGGGGTTGACCTGCTGGAAAGCAGCTCTGCAGAGAGGGACCTGGGAGTCCCGGTGGGCAACAAGTTGACCATGAGCCAGCAATGTGCCCTGGTGGCCAAGAAGGCCAATGGCATCCTGGGGTGTATCAAGAAGAGTGTGGCCAGCAGGTCGAGGGAGGTCATCCTCCCCCTCTACTCTGCCCTGGTGAGGCCGCATTTGGAGTACTGTGTCCAGTTCTGGGCTCCCCGGTTCAAGAAAGACAGGGAACTGCTGGAGAGAGTCCAGTGGAGAGCTACGAAGATGATTAGGGGACTGAATCACCTCTCTTATGAGGAAAGGCTGAGAGACCTGGGTCTGTTTACCCCGGAGAAGACTGAGAGGGGATCTCATAAATTCTTACAAATATCTAAGGAGCGGGTGGCAAGAAGATGGTGCCAGACTATTTTCAGTGCTGTCCAGTGACGGGACAAGGGTCAATGGGCACAAACTGGAACACAGGAAATTCCATCTGTACATGAGGAGGAACTTCTTTATTTTGAGTGTGGCAGAGCACTGGCACAGGCTGCCTAGAGCGGTTGTGGAGTCTCCTTCTCCAGAGATATTCAAAACCTTCATGGATGCAATCCTGTGCAACCTGGTGTAGGTGAACCTGCTTTGGCAGGGGGGTTTGGACTAGATGATCTCCAAAGGTCCCTTCCAACCCTGACCGTTCTGTGATTCTGTAATCCTTCTTTCATTGAGATCAGCAGAGTAGCTGGGTTTCTACAGCAAACGGAGACTGCAGATCTATTTTAGCCAATGAGCCATTAGTTTATGCTGGTCTAGGAAATTCTGCTTTCTGTTAAACTGCAGCAGCTTATTTATACTCTCACAGAGTTGGCATTAATACTATCCAGTCTTCTTAAAATGTGCACTGTTTGTTTTGTTCTAATCCATCTGTTTGAAAAACAACAAGTTAAATGGGTTACACATTATGTGTGTTGCTTTGATGACAGATTTGGAATTTCCTGCCTCGGATAAAGGAACAAGGATTAGCCTTAAAGATGTAATTCCACCTCTGCCATCCAGATACAATGCTTGGCTTGCAAAAGGGGGAACAATCCTGCTTTCGCAAGGAATTCTAGGGTCCCCTTTTCCAAAGCGGGAAAGCTGCACTCCAGTTGCTCGGATAAATTGTCAGGGATGTCCCTTGTTTTACAGGCAGCTGCTAAGACCTAGGAGGGATGCTGTCTTTCCTTGTTGCCACTGACTGAAGGGTAAGAGGTGACTTCTAGTGTGTGTGCTGTTTTCATATAATCTGAGTTTCATTGTATGACCTGGGCTGAACATCCTACAGGTCATTAGGAATGTAAGAAGGTTTAACAGAGGTGCAGGCGAAGAAACGCCATATAGATAGTATCAGACAAAATTTCACATATTTACTAATGTCCCTTTGTTACTCGAGCACCTTGCAAGAAACGAAACCTGAAGGGTAAGGCGGGGTCCTAAAGCAAGTATTACATTAAACAAGTGTCGTGGTTTTGGCTGGGATGGAGTTGACTTTCTTGCTGGCAGCTGGTGTGGTGCTGTGTTTTGGATTTGGGATGGGAGTTTTGTTGATGGCATGCCAAAGTTTTTGGTTGTTGCTAAGCAGTCAAGACCTTTTCTGGTCCTCACACTGCCCCGCCAGCGAGTAGACTGGGAGTGCACAAAGAGTTGGGAGGAGACAAAGCCGGGACAGCTGACCCCGACTAACCAAAGGTATGTTCCATGTGATGTCATGCTCAGTATGTAAAGCCAAGGGAAGAAGAAGGAAGGGGGGGACGCTTGGAGTGATGGCGCTTGTCTTCCCAAGTTACCACTACAGGTGGTGGAGCCCTGCTTCCCTGGAGATGGCTGAACACCTGCCTGCCAAGGGGAACTAGTGAATGAATTCCTTGTTTTGCTTTGCTTTGCTTTGTGTGCGCAGCTTTTGCTCTACCTTTTAAACTGCCTTTATCTCAACCCACGAGTTTTCCTTATTTTTCCGATTCTTCTCCCCACCCCACTGCAGGGGGGAGAAGTTGAGCGAGCGTCTGCATGGTCCTAAGTTGCTGTCTGGGATTAAACTACGACAACAGGCTAGAAAGCTAAAGGCTGAACTCTTGCCATGAGCCGTGATGACTGCCTGTATTCTCACTAACACCCTCCTAGCCAGGCTTTTTCCTTTCATGCTATTAATGCACCATGCAAATACTCCTATATCTGTGCAACCTGTATCTCATGTCAGTAGGAATGTAGCCCTCTAACCTCTGAAGGTAACACCAGCTTCAATGGGCAATTATTTTGGCTATTTCATGCTAGAAATAGTCCTTTAGTAGTGCGCTGACTTTAAAAAAAAATGTTTTAAATTACCCTGAAGGAAACTTTAAAAGGTAACAAGCAGGGGTGAAGGGGACAAAGAGAGGAGAAATAGAACTATATTAAGACTTCAGCTCTCTGTGTTCTGCACATAACGGAGCCAAAACAACATAAACACCTCTTCTCTCTGTAGCAGAAAACATCCTTCAGATTGGCTCTCCTGTGCAGCCACTGTAAAGGAAGTTTAAATATAGCAGAAATAGATTTACTGAAAAAGTGGAGCTGGCTCTGATTTCCGACATCTTTGTCCAACTCTGAGGCATGCAAAACGTGCACAAGCTGAAGGCACTGCAGCCCACACCGAACCTGTGTTGATTGTCACTTGTGTAGGTGCTGAACACTTTTGCACACCCTGAAATGCAGGAGGGCTTTTGCTTCGCTGTTTTGTGTTGTTGCACTGTATTTGAGATTCCCCTGGCCGAGGGTTCGTGCAATCAGGGGCGAAGCCATGCTTCCAGGCCAGCACATAGAGGGTGTGGGAGGTGTATGCTCCTGGGGGATGCCTTTCTAATTCTTCTTAATGGAAAGGTGGATGAAGAAATTAATAAGCATGGGTCCTATTATGCCCTTTTTAAAATAGGAGTTTCAATTAAAGAAATGCATGCTTAGGAGAGCTCCACGCACTACTTAAAATCTCGAACAAACTTGCCAAACACTTTTCACAAGCTTTGTAAGTCAGAAAACGAAAAAGAAAATGACATTAAAAGCTTAATTAGAAAAAAATATTAATAATTTCACACTAAGGTAAGGAAATTCCAATTAGACAGAAAAATACCTGGTGTCAGAGGGGCAACACTGAATGCTATAGGTATCTGAGCCCCCAGCTGACAAAGAGTTTCTAATTTAGGGCCAAATTAAGCTCTCATTTATGCTGGCATGTATCCCCAGGAACTCTTTTCACTTCATCAGGGTACTTGAGTCTTACCCTTATGTAGCTGAGACCATAAATGAGCCCTTAAGAAGCTTTTTGCTACTGAGAATTCTTTTGGAGCCTTATCATTATTTAAGTTCTTTCCTGAATAATGAACAGGCAGAGGCAGTAGGGAGAAAAGACTGGCAGACATGAACCTGCTGTTATAAAACAATAAAATGTCCTGAAACTTGAGGATTCT
The DNA here is from genome assembly GCA_017639485.1 of Pluvialis apricaria. Classification (NCBI taxonomy): domain Eukaryota; kingdom Metazoa; phylum Chordata; class Aves; order Charadriiformes; family Charadriidae; genus Pluvialis; species Pluvialis apricaria. The sequence goes on from CM030009.1 coordinate 91,180,139, forward strand.
GACTTTGTTATAGATACCACTATTTAAGTAAGTCCTTATTGTTTACCTCTGAAATGTAAATCCACTAAACATTGGGAATCCAAACCCACCAGATTATTAAAAGAATGAATGGACCCGATTACAACGTATACCACTGTGTTGTCCATATGGAGGCTTTTCAAATTTATCTTTCAATAACTTCTTTCCAAGTCTAAGTAAAACAGATCTCTACAGCTGGACATTTGTGTAGTGTAGTAGGTACATTACGTATGAGTGTGACCTTCAAACACTAACTTTTACAGGCACATCTCTTGTGGTTAGCATGATAAATTATGTTCTGCTGGCTAATTAAATCAATATGTCTCATTAATGTCTTGTAGTTTCTGAATTTCTTGTCACTCTTTAATTCCATGGATCACCTGTCATATCTGCTTTTCTCAGACCAACATGCAATTTTTTCTCTCTTCTTTCTCTGCAGAGATATAATAATTCCAGTATTCTCCATCTGAAAGTATGTTTAACAAGTATATTTAGTACATCCAATAAGTTGAAAGGGAACCAATAGCACCTCCCGCTTCCCCATTAAATTTATTTTCACCATTTCACAAATGGAGGTCCTTCTGCATCTTTTGGACTTAAGTTATAAACTAAACAGTGGAAATAACTTTTTTTTTTTGGTTGAACGTGCTGTGAATTGTGTTAATGCAGGGAGAGAATGGGTGCTGAGAGATGTTATATGAAAGAACGTAAAGAATCGTACAAGGATTTTCACTCTCTTGCAGCACTGACAAGGATCTGAGTTAAGCATATGGCAAACAACATTGTCCCTATGCCTTTTGTGTGTGTCTGCCTCTACACTTCCACTTAATAGAAAGCCTTTTTCTGTTCCCTTGATGACTTTTGCTATATATCAAATACCTAATAAAAGAGTTTTAAAACCTTTCCACAAAAAATGTTTCTTCCACAAAGATAATAGCCTAAATATCTCTGGGAATATGTTAATTCTCTTGCATATTTTTCACTTCTTTTTTTCAGTAAATCATATTTTCAATACCACCTCAGAATAGAAACAAAAATGTTGAGGTTTTGGGGTTTTGTGTGCTTTTTAAACTTTTTTTCTTTTTTTTTTTTTGGCCTTCTTTTAAATCCTTCTTATTTGCAATTTTTTTTCACAGGCAAAGAAAGGGAAGACAAGGGAAGAAATCTCTCCACAGTTAGCATTTCTCTGGAAAAACTTGGAAGAAGCAGGTTTCTACAACAGCTAACCAAGCAAGATGAGACAAAAAAGAGCAACTGCCAATGTTTTAGGCAAGCCTAGCAACAGCCCATGCCTGGATAGCTTGTTATGATGCAAGCATGTGGAAAAAAGCAGGGGAAAAGCAACGTTAGTTTGATTGAACTGAATACCAGTAATTCCCAAACAGAGAGCTTCCCGGCTGTAGGCACACACCACCTCTGACTTAGACGCTGTGGTATAAATGCATTCGATCATCCCATACTAATGCCTTTACGCATGGACCTGCCCCCATCCCTGCAGCATACCAGGATGTAGGAACACAGCCTGATCCTGCCCTGGGACTCCTGTCTTGCTTTTCTCGATTTGTAATGAGAGAACAGAAAGATCCTGGAGTAGAAACTGGGACAACAACCCTCTCTGCACCCCTACAGCTGCTAACTCCCGTCCCCTGAGCCGCGGTGCGAGTGGGAAGGGAAAGGAGAGGAATAAGCAACCTGACCTGTAGACATGTTAGGATGGAGGGCTGCCAGGGGAGAACATTGGGATGACTACACCCAAAGCATCTTGCTCAAAGGTGTATCTGGGAAGCCTTTTGTAGGCAACTGAAATCTGCTTTCTGCTGAGCCTAGAGCTCTTGTGCAGGACTTTTCCTGCCTTCTTTGCACTATATATAGTAGGTATGTTAGCAAAGACGTAAAAGTCCTCAGGTTGTGTTTCTTCATCTACCACTAAACTGTCATATCACGGCTTGTCCTGCAAGAATCTGGGTTGCAGTCAGAAATCCAGCTCGTTATCCAGAGGTGATACAATGCAGCGTTCGCCCGTCCTGTTTCTGCAGCTAATAGAGCTGTCAGCTCCACTGTCATTTGCTTGTCATCCCGTCCAGAAACATATAGAAAACCTTAAAGGAAACAGGTCATCCCAAGAGTAGACTCTTGAAATAAAATTCACCCTTATTCAAATGTACACACAAAATGGCTTGGGCTTTTCCCTTCAATTGTTATTTGTACTGGATTTGCCTTTCGTTCCATAGAGGGTTAATGTGGGTTGAAAATATGACATTTTTCAGGAAAATATCTGTTATAGGTGCCAAAAGCTGCTCTGTCATCAATGTTTTATGATATTTTCATGGCATATTTGGAAGAAAGGTTTTCCCCTCTGCCTCCTTCAGTTGCCTTAAGCCCAACGTTACTGTCTCATTCAAGAGGTGATAATGATTGTGTTCACTTGTTTCATTAGATGTTTGTGCCAAGGGTGTTTATGAATGTTCTAGCTGATTTAAAAGGCAAACTGTAGTGCCTGGAGACACCTTTCCACTGAAAGCAATTGAGTTGCCTTTGCAGGGAAGGAGAGGCTCAGCAGGTAAAGCATCACTCAGTCAAGAAAGTGCTTGTTGGCTAGTAAAGTACAGGGGATGACAGCTGGTCTGACAAAGTGACACTTGCAGCTCCAGAGAAGTGAGACTTTCTTAATTTAACTGGAGAAATGTCAAGATCGTCTGCTGAGTAAGGTAGAAGGAAGTTTCAGATGGAAAGAAAGAAAGTTTCAAGAGGAAAAATTAAATCTGCGCAGAGCACCTGGAAAGGAGATTAGTTATAGGCATTGGTGTGGAGGAAAGCATTTTCTCTAACAAGTGCAGCCTGTGACACATGACATGCAGGGAGACAGCATCCCTCACGTGTTGGGAGAGCACCTCCAGCAAATGAGTGGGGTACTGAATAAAAAGGACCTTTTTTGCTTTCTCTTGTAAGCAGGCTGAGCATAGCCTTCTTTCTTATGCCTTAAAACCTCTTTGTTACTGTGGTGTCTATTTTGGATGCTGTAGATAAATACTGCCACTTGGATTTTGCTTTATCCCAGCTGGAGCTGAAGTACTTGATTAAAAACAAGACATTCCTTGCCGAAGGCTGCCACAGCCCTAATAGGCAACCGGGGAGGTGGTTTGCTTGGGATGAGGAGGGGAAGTCACCTCCTCCCGCAGTGAGGGATCACTACCCAGGCTCTTAGCAGGCTGCTGGTGAGCATACCTGAGTCTCAGTGGTCCTGAGGGAATTTGTCACCGGTGCACTTGAGTCGTGCTGTGTTTCAATTCCTCTCTGAAAGAGTGAACCTCCATGTTAAGGGGGAGCTTATCTGTCTCCATTTCTTTCTTTGTTCATGAGCAGCTCCTGGTTTGCTGGGGATGCAAGTAGTTTACCAGCGATTGTGTCAGAACACTTGTTAGCATCATACTCCCACTTTTAAGTCATAAAGCGGCGAAGGGAATTACTGCCGCCATCTCTTAAGCAAGGCGACAAAGGTGTAGACGTAGTAATGTACACCCCTAAGTATTTATCAAGTTCTTTTCACATTCCTCTTTTTGTTTTTCCAAGTAAAAAGCAGCACTCCCTAGCAACCATTTTAAGGCTGAGGGCATGCTGAAAGTGAGCTTGACAAATGAAAGTGAGATGCCGCGGCGTGTGGGACTGGCGGAGCAGCCCAGTGGAATTATCAAGCCCACGCTGCGCACAGCCACACTGGGCTGCATCCCTGGGATTCACAGCGATGGGAAAAATGCAAGCAGCCACCTAAGCCAGCAAGCAGGAGCTGCTCAGGAAATAGGCTCCTGCGTCTTAACAACTCTGAACCCTGTCCCAGATTTAAGCTCTATCCCCTTTCTTTATTTTGGAAGAAAAAAAGAAAGAGTGGTGAATATTAGTCTTCCTTTTTAACAGGAGAGGAGAAGCAAAAGTCCCAGTTTTAAATGCTGACCAGGTGGGCAGAGCACTTACCTGGGCTGTAGAAGGCTCAGATTCAGATCCCACCTTTGCCTGAGGAGATCTGACCATCAGTGTGTGATGAATAGATTAATCACCAAAACGTGGGGTATTTAAGATGGTGCTCTTTCCAGATATGGGGCTTTTGCAGCCGTGTCATCTAATGGCTCAGTGACAGGTGTGGCTCTGCTGTGCCAGCTATGTAGTCCTGCCCTCTTCTCCGTGCCAGCTCTGATGGCTTCCTGACCACACCGCACACTGCTATGCCTCACTAAGCAGAAGACATTTACCTTGGTTTTGTTGGTTTAGTTTCTCCTGGAAGGGGAGAAAAGAGGAGGACAAAGGTGCTGAAGAGCAGGACTTCCTTCCTTGAGCATCAATGACTGATTGGATTGACTCAGCTGTACTGCTTACAATCCTACATGTTAAAATTGCTCAGCATCTCACGGAACTTTAAAGTATTCCCAGAGCTTGAGGAAGACTAGCCCATAGTAGAGATGCTCATCTATGAAAGGTGAGACATGGACTTTCTTCTCTTGCCATATATTTCCCACTGTAAACTTTTTCCCCATTTGAAATCATACTGGGCTCATTTCAATTGTATACCTGTCGTACACAGTAAGATTGGGATTCTGCAGTCAAAGAGAAATGGGGAATTGGCCTGCTCTCTCAAGCAGAGAAATGGAGGATTGATTGTGTTTTGATTCACATTGTATAATCTTCAGTTAGTAAGTAAACTAGAAAAGCTGAATGTTCCCTTCCAAACTCAGTAACACATACAATTTTCAGGGACTTCAGCAAATGCCCTGGTTACCTGCCTCTGGCGTAGCTCCCTGTATCGCTTATGAGTACTGAGCTGGATAACTGGAAGTCTTCATATTCTCATCTGTCACTTTGTGCTTCAATGGCTTCTGCTTGCAACAAATGCTACTGAAATGAATCAGCCCCTGGAGGAGATGCACAGGGAAATAATAAGACGAGGTAGGTGTCAAATGTCTGGCCAAGAAGATTTTACTACCAATCCCCACTAAATAAAGTGTCAAACCTGTCAGTGTGACCATTAGGCGGAGAAGTTAAAAGGTAACAAAGCAATCAGTGTAGCTGACTTCTAGATATATCTTCTAGTTCTTATAAAAAATGGTTGTAATCATTCTTGGGGTTGTTTATAGCAAAAATTAAAGGGGGTATATAAATGCTGGATATTTTCTCCAGAGATTTTTTAATGCCAGTGAAAACTTGCTGTTGCCCAGATCCATTAGTGCTGGTAGAGGCTGAGTGTTTGAGAACCATATTCTGTCCAGCCCCCCATGCACAGTTTAGAAACTTAATGAGTGATTCAGAGCATCCACTGTCTGGGGCCCATGGTCATAGCTTATTAGACAGGCAATGACTAAAATAATTTCAGTGTCCATGACAGGCATTCCTAGCGAGATGTTTGAGTTCAGCTCTAAATCTCTTCAGTAGCTTTGAAATCCTTACAGGACATCCAATTTGTCGCTTTTTTTTTTGATTGGAAAAAAAATATTTTGAAGTTTTATGAAAAGACAAATATGACAGAACTATAAAGGAACCTCTTTTTGTTGTCTGGTCGCAGAGCCCCAACATATTAATATGTGCAAGGGTAATAAAGGCTAGCAAGTTAATTTACTCTGAAGATGGTGATGGAGTCCATTGAGAGTTTAGTCGTCTTTTTCCAGTTACCTTGTTTCTTATACTTACTGGACTTATTCCTACCAAGTTTGTCCAAAGTGATATGGTAGCACCCAGATATTCCACTTTTTTCTTGACTGCAGCTGCCTATTCTCCATCAAGGCACAGTCCTGTTTTGTTATTAAATCAATGCTTATTCTATTTCCTCATTGTTTGTTCTGTTTCTTTTAAGGTTCTGCAGTTGAAACAATAATACTTCATTAGCGCTGGCATTAAGGGGAAATTGCCAGATCTAAAATTATCAGTTACTGAAGCAGTATAAACTCTCCTGCTTCAGGACATTTATCTTGGGTTTGAGCAAATAAATTGCTCTATAACAGCCAAATTTAGGGTTTGGGGAATTTCCTTTTGAAGCAGCTTGCTCTGGCTACCGTTGGAAACAAAACAGATGACAGTTCTCATGCAACATAGGAAGGTTTGTGTTCCTTACCAAAAAGAACTCATCCTCCAAAATAAACATAGGGACTTAGGAAACTCAGGGACTCCGTGTATTTCTGGGCTTGCTTCACTACGGCTTGGCAGATATAAAACTATGCACGAGGTACCTAGTGGGGTTCATTCATATTAGATGGTGAGACATTGGCTGATATTGCCGGTATATTTAGGTTTAAAATATGTTTTAGAAATACAGACAGTCTGGAGCATAATAGAGTCAAGTTCTGTTTATTTTTGGTAAGGTGACTCCAAATCATATTAGGAGCTGGGGAAACATCATCAGCTCCGGAGGCAGTCACAATAACGATAGCTTTATCAGCACTCATTCACCATTTTGAAGAACAAAGGTTAATAAACAGGAGATAGAATATTTATTCTAATATGGGTCCCCGGGGTACTAAGTCATCTTTAATGAGAAATGAGGTAATTACCAGTTCTGTCACCTTTCGTCTCTCAAGTACACTTGAAACTGTTTAATATGAGGCCCGTGTTGTTCAATGGAAAATAAAGACTTAGAAATTATTGTAAAGCATTGCAGTGTCACTATATTAATGTAAAGACAATGAAGCCTGTATATGAAAGTATATATTTAAAGGCGATTTGAACATTTTTCTTAAATCAGAATGGGATGAGATGTCAGGACAAAAAAATACATCAGTTGTCCTGGTCTGTCATCACCCTAATCCTTACAGACTACTCAGCTCCTCAAATTAGAGAGATTTGGGGTTTGAAATGGAAAACATACTGAAAGAATTAGACTGTGACAAATTTTGGAAGGACAAATTTCTAAAGTTACATCACCTGCCTTACATCCAGAGAGCTCGTGGAGAGTGATATGGGATCAGCTAGGAAGAAGAAAAACCCCAAAATCACAAAGGTAATGTGCACGAAGAAGAAACAAGGAACGGCTGCTGCAATTAAAGAAAATACACATGGTCAGACTTCTGGAAGGCTGTAAGCCTCATTTTCTTTTGCTTTGCTGCATTTGATGGATCAAAGATGTTTGAAGTGTATTTAACTGCTTGTCCCTTCTTGCAATGTCAAAGTGGTGGAAAGGAGAAGAGATGTAGATGAGAACCACGTTCCACAGAATTAGGTTACAGGAGGATAATTACACAAACAGCCTTCATCCACATGCTGCGCAGTGCAGGCAGGATTTAAATGGTTCGAGTTGTGCAGGCTGAAATAAATAGTCACTATCAGGTCACTCACTGGTGGGCCAGGGACATCGCCTTCTGGAGGACAGTCTTCTCCAGCCATCTCTGCACCAGGAATGCCACTTGGAGAGAGCCCAAGTAGCAGTGAGGGATGGGTTTGGTGGCACCTGGCTGCTCCCCATGGCCGAGATGGGAGTGGGGCTCTGGGCTGGACCCCAGCTTTGGCTGTGGTCATGGGCTTCCCCTGCAGGTGAGGTGGGTTAGCGGGATGAAGATGACACAAAACTGGGAGGAGTGGCTGATATGCCAGAGGGTTGTGCTGCTCTTTGGAGGGACCTGGACAGGCTGGAGAAATGGGCTGACAGGAACCTCATAGAGTTCAACACGGGGAAGTACAAAGTCCTGCCCTTGGGGAGGAACGACCCCATACATCAAGTCAGGCTGAGGCTGCACAGCTGGAAAGAAGCTTGGCAGAAAAGGACCTGAGAGCCCTGGTGGACACCAAGTTGACCATGAGCTAGCAAGAGCCCTTGCCACCAGGAAGGCTAATGGTATCCTGCGCTGCATTAGGAGGAGTGTCTCTAGCAGGTGGAGGGAGGTGATCCTTCCCCTCTACTCTGGTGAGAACACTGGTGAGACATCTGCAGTGCTGTGTCCAGGTCTGGGCTCCCCAGTATGAGAGAGACACGGACATACTGGAGAAAGTCCAGCGAAGGGCCACAAAGATGATGAAGGGACTGAAGCATCTCTTTGATGAGGAAATGCTGAGAGAGATGGGACTGTTCAGCCCGGAGAACAGAAGGCGCAGGGGTATCTTATCAATGGCTGTAAATAGCTGCAGGGAGGATGCAAAGAGGACAGAGCCAGGGTTTTTTCAGTAGTGCCCAGTGACAGGACAAGAGGGTATGGGCACAGACTGAAACTTGGGAAGCTCTGTCTGAACATTAGGAAATACACTTTTTTTACTGTGAGGGTAACGGAGCATTGGCACAGGCCGCCCAGGGAGGTTATGGAGCCTTCATCCTTGGAGGTATTCAGAAGCTGTCTGGACATGGTCCTGGGCAACTGGCTTTAGGATGAGATGACCTCCCCAAATCACAAACACTCTGTGATTCTGTGCAGACAGCTGATTCCTCTTGGGGTAACAGAATTGTTGACATTTACATCCCAGGCAAAGCCAGGAGAAATCTTTGCCTTGAAGACATTCTGCTCAACAGGACAAAGCCTTTGTGGCTGTGTTTGCTCAGACTGTAAAATACTGAGGGCAGAGAGGCCCAAAGCTATGTGCAGGGGCAATGGTGCTGGTGGGGTGGCCAGTGGGTGCAGAGGGCTGAAGACAAGGGGCAGAAACAGGATAAATAACATCCAGACAAGGACGGGCTGAGTTCAAGTGGCCGTTTGGCTGGACGTGGGGGGAAAAGGCAACTAGCAGAGCTGGGATGACACGCATTCCTGTCATTGGAAGAGGAGTAAACGTAACTGTGACAAGAAGCTGTGAAAATGTCTTCAGTGGCAAGAGCAGGAGAAAGGTCTGGTGACCCTGCTGTAGCCTGTTACTGGTCAGCAGTGCCCCTTTTGCGAAAGCATTGTGGGGATCAGCGCCTTTCCAGGCCCTCATGTCTAGTCCTGGCCTTAGGGAAGGAGACGTGCAAAGGGAGCAATGAGGACAAAGAGCACTCTGAAAATTCAGATGTATATTCACAGAGAAGTTGCGTGCATTTCCAACCTCCCCTGCTTTTCTCCACGTAAACATTTATTTAACTTTAAAAAAATCACTGGCAAATGGCTGATGGTGTTGTTCTCAGGTTATAGTTGCTAAACCAGCTCCAGGCTTGGTTCATTACAGAGTAATGATGGCTTTGCATCTTCTTGTTTTCTATTCAATAATTGTCCTCTTGAGTGAAAGTGCCTATTGACCTGAACAAAATATAATTGTGTCTCACTTCAACTTTCAAATTTTTAAAAGCATTTCTCCATTGAACTGGCTTTCTCCAATAATGATTGTATTTGTTGTAGATTTCCCTGGCAACATAACAGTATGGAAATAAGCATTTGTAATAATCTTTTCCGCTTCAGTTCTAATATGCAATAGTCATTTTTACATCAACAGCCACTGTCTAGCTTTCCCTTTAGTGTAAAGGTTAAAGAGCTCCTCAGCATCGCTAGTGCAAATGATATGTCTCTCAGCTTCTCTGTGTCACAACTTCTCAGTAGCTCCTTGTTCCCATTTACTAAACAGGGATAAACAGCATCTCCCTTCCTCTGCAGGTGCTGAGGCATCTTCAATGGGTTGGCACCTACTTTCAGTCTCACCCATGGAAGACAGTTTTCAGAAGTGCTAGCGTTGGTAAATCCACTTACAGACAGCAAGAACTTTCAGACTCTAATAAATCAATCCACTTTTCATTCTTATTTAAAGGTTTGGAAAGCTCCCAAACCATGGAAAGTTTGGGAGTGTATTGCTCCTTCCCTCCTCGTGATGCACTCTCCAGGGAGTAATTGGGGAATTTGCTTCCAGGTGGCCAGGGAAATGCCACAGCAAACTCTCAGCTAACTTCTTGATTTGATACCATCTCCATACTGAAAGATCAGCACGTTTGTTTAAAACTGCACAATATAATTCTGTACAACTAACTACTGTTATCAGTGGGTTTGATCCCTTACGAAAACTGCATATAGCACTTCTGAGCGTAATTTGATGTGGTAGGTTTATTACCTTAATAGGCAGGAGAAAATTTTCAAGACCACTCTATGCAAAATTAGCTGCTTTGTTACATTTAATTAATTCAGGTTCATGTGATTTTAGTGCAGCATAAACAGTTAGATGTTGAGAAATAGAGAACAAAACCATAAAATGAATAAAATAACTTTTTTCTCCTAACCTGACGATTTCAGTTTTGTTTAAAAGACTAGAAATAGCTTCTGCTAAGAACTAGTTACTAACTAAGCTAACAGCACAACATAGGATCAAAATATTTTAAAAAATATGCCGCGTGGTCACTTGGTGCAGGAACTTAAATATTTAGTTTAAAATTCCAGCATATGCTTGTTCCACATGAAAGGCCACTGTAAACAGTTCCAATTACTGCTAATTGATTTAAACCTCAGAACTCAGTAGGAAATCACAGATGTTAACTGCTCAGCGATGCACTAAAACTTCCTGAGTTTCTCACAAAAGATTCAGTGTAATTGCAAGGTATCTTTTTGAGGCCTGGGGATTATATAAATCTGTTCCAGTGAGAGCTGTTCCACAGAAAGCATTGATGTTAGGCTTGTAAGGCTGTTAAGGAAAATAACTTTATATTTGTTTCGGGACCTTCAACCTGTAGAAGACTGAAGAAAACGTCTAACGTTTTTGTACTGCAAAGAAGAGAGAAACTCCCTCTTTTTTGGACTCCCATGAAGGATTTCAGAACCCTTTAAAAAGAAAGCTGGCCGTTTTCTTGAAAAGCTGAAAAAAGATGTGGCAGAAAGAATTGGAAAATATCCAGTCAGCAGAAAATAGGTCTCCTGAACTAATATGCAAGACTGAAGTTTAAGCTATAGGACAGACAATATAGGGAAAATATTCCAAAAGTCTTTGATTAAAAAACCATAAGGGTTGTCTTTGGACTGTCTGTGAGCCTGAAGTTAAACAATGGAGACAAGTGCATAAGGAGGATGCAATAACCACTTAAATGTAAATGAAGACAAGCTTCAGCAACCAAATTGCTTCTAGAATTAAAGTGACCCTGTTCCCCTCCTTATCCATAGAACCTACCTACAGATGCTATCTGCTGCCTAATCCTCGTCTTCATTTCCTTTTCTGTGGCAGTTATGATGAAGTTCTCTCTAGCAGAAGTGATTTTTCTGAAAGTTAAAGAAATATTTTTTTCTAAAACCCACAAAGCTAGTAATATAAATTCTTTAATATCATTAGGAATTCAGTAATATCCCAAGCTGACGGTGAATCTCTCAGCAAGACAAAGTGTTGCAGATCAATTACTGGCAGGTTTCCCAGCAGGCGAGTCGGGAGCTCAGCTTTTATGGTTTAAAGCCTGAGGGCATCTCTGGGCTGCAGGTTATTTTTTGCTGGGGGTCTGGGACCTCCAGGCTTGGTGGCTCTGGCACGGTGCAGACTAAGAGCAACAGCTTGCTGAAGAAAGTGAGTTGGATAAAACTGCAAATTAGAAATCAGGGGAATTGGGATCTGCTACGTGACTGCCATTTTCCCATGCCTCTGCATGCTGTTTGTAAAATAAAAGAATTATTTGTCCCCTGTGAAGCCTTCTGAAATCCCATCAGAAAATGCTGTCTGTCAGGAACATGGTGTTTGCAGTGCTGCTGCGGGTCCCAGGCATGGCTCCCAGCCCAGAAAATGATAAAGGGAGAATCCCTTTCCTAGGGAATGCTCTTTAAGACGGTAATACCAGCGCAAAGACAATGAAAATGGCCATCCCTCTGCAGCTGAGGTTATGTTTCTGTCAGTGCAAGCTGGTATGTCTGACAGCGGTTTCTATCCCAGAGTGCACTGGCCAGAAATTTATGGCTTAACGGGCAGAACAACCATGTCAAAAATGCACTCTGGCCTCAGGTGAAGAGGGCACTGCCCAGTTACACTGGGATCCTCTCTGCCTACAACTACCCACCAGCCCATTCCAGGGCACAAAGCTTACCCTGCCTCTCCTTCCCACCCCATCCTCTCCAAAACCCAACAAGACAGAAACAAAACATCAGTTAGTGATCATCATCCTAGATCTACAGGATCACATAAGATGGAGAGCACCGTGGGGGTCATCCAGCTCTAAGATGCCACTCAAGACTGGGCCAACATCCACCAGGTCCCTCAGCGTGGCTGGGGGACAGCCTTTGTACAGCAGGAGCACAGGCAAGGCCCATTAGCAATGTCAATGTCCTCACCCGGCTTGCTCCTCACCATTTGTTCCTTCTCGGCAAGTCTGCTAGTGTTTTGGGCAAGGCCCCTGGTTTACTCTGCAGCCTTTTCCAAAGGTGTTGCTTGGACTGGAAGACTCCCTCAGCCTCTATCTGTACTGTGCTCCAGTACCGCCGTATGGTTTATATTGTGTCCCTCATATTATAGTTTTAGGTATGCAAATGGAAAGAGATCCAGTGTGTGTGTTGTCTTCCTAGTCATCCTCTTAAAAATACAGATGAAAAGACGAAGATGGACAATATTTATGCTGGGAATAATAGCCCGAGAATCAGGAGGAACATATTTCCTCATGTTGTTATGCGTACGTTTTGGAAATGTTATCCTGCTGTTCATTTAATGAGATTGTACTGGGAAAAAAAGGAGAAGGATGCAGGCATGGTGAATGTGTCTAGCAAATCTTTAAATGCCTGAGTGGTGATGATAATGTAAGCAGGAGTTTATTGCTCTGCGTTTCAGAAATACATTTTAAAAACTTCCAATTTTGTGAGGCATTTATTTGTGTACAGGCAGTTCTGCCTCTCCTTTCTGTAATTTTATTGCAGCTGTAATAAAGATTTTGGAAACCAAATGCATTCCACTATATTCCAAGGCTTTGTCTATGGTACTGGGTGATATCTGATTTATAAAAAGAAGGGACTATTTGGCCCACCCTCTGTGTTTCTGGTGGAAAACTACAGTAAATTGAGATTAATATATCAATTCCTTGTGCATGTGGGTGGATATAAGGGAGACGCAGATTTCAGTCTCATAGTGGTTTCTCACCTTATGTAAGCTTGAAACATATTATTGGGTTTTTTTTCCATCTTTACTCCTCCAGTCTTGCGCAGGATGCTGCTAATGGGACGGTAAGTTTATTGGCTATTAAGTCTTCCTTGAGATTGTTACAATTGTGTCTTAGTCCTTTGAACTTGTGTATCATTCCTGCCTTCTTCAAATTAAACAGGGGATGGGGAGGGAGGAGTTAGCTGCTCCTCCACTGAATTGGCTACTGTCATTACACTGCTTTCTTTTGGACTCCCTGCCAGTCCTAGCATCTGTTTTTTAGAATATGACTTTTCAGTGTGTATCCTTTCAGTAACTGGAGGTATTACTCTTAGAAGTGACTCAGATCCCATTATTTTTGTAAGTGCTACATGTCAATTTTAATTTGAAAGTGGCACTTGAGGTCAGATTTCTCCCCCTCCCCTTCCCCAGCCCCCACCATCGGTATTGGAGGTATTGAGATGGTCTCTATGGAAATTCCTCGGCATTCTGGATTTAAATTGGTGTATGAGAAAGGAAAGCCTTTCTTCTCCATACTTTCCTGTCTCCTCTGGAAGAAGCAATACTTGATGCTGACCAGCACCCTGAGAGATGACTCTTTTCTCAGTCTATTTTTGGTTACCAGACAGTACTGGATGTAATTTTATTAGCCATTGTGCCTTAAATCAAACTCTCATTACCTGATTTGAAATGTTATTGTGTGGTTTCTGAAACAGTTATTTTTATCAAATCATATTTAAGCATTGAAAGCAGAGCTGAACAAGCTGCAAAGAGAGTGTTATGTTGCTAAGAAGTTAAGAAGGGTGCTGATGGAAGATAATGTCTCCTAGAAAACTGGGTAGACTGAAAAACAACCTTGCTACATCTGGATACTGGCTTTGTCATGGCATTAGATAGCTGTTACAGAACTGGATGCTGTCTTCTGTGCTGTGAAACAAAAGGTGAGAGAAACACATTTTTAGCCATTTTTACATTTCATTAACAAATAGTCTTCCTTGAAAATGCACTTCTCTAGATCTTGGCAGTAGTGAGATGCCTGTAGACAGGAGCATAAGTCTCCTCTCAGTGATTTGTGGGGCTGGATATTAAACCTGCAAAATTCTGAATGTACCTGGCCATGTACTGTAAGATGAGCACGCTGGTAATATTATTGGTCAAATATCCTTGGTGAGACCCATACAATTCCATGGTCATGTACCAAACTGCAGTCGCCTGCCGTCAGACTTGTTTACCGTCTTCCAGATGAGCCCAATACTCAAGAAAAAGTAATATCTAGCTTATTTTCAACTTGCTGTAGCTCCTTAGGCCTTTCAACAGTAAAGGAATATTATTCTCAACCCTGAGAATAATTTTAATCTACCCTTAAGATACTGGCATCTGAAAGTAATCATGTAAAAGTTATTATACACCTTTCCTTCTTCCAAATTGCTTACAAGGAATACTGTTATTGCAAGTGGGGCGTGAGTGCCAGGGTGTTCACATCCCCTGGTGCATGACCCCGGGTGGACCAGCGCTGTGTCCTGAGTGCCGCTGCTTGCCGCTGCGGGGGGACATGGCATGCGAGGAGCACACCCATGGATGCTGCTCTTCTGAAGATGTTTCTAATATTAGATTTGTGTTATTGATCTCTGCTCTCCCTGGAGCCAGGAAAAAATCCTTCTGAAAGAAGCCAACAAGGAAAGCAAGGCAAAATGTAAAGAAGTAACTTGTATTTGTTGTTAAAGAGCATTGCAAAATGCTCTCTGCGTAGCTTAGATCATCCACAGAACAGTGATGAAAATCACACTGGCATGGGCATTATGCAGCATTTATGTCTGTTTTGCTCTTAAAATGAGCAAATTGGGGTTATAGAGAAATACATGCAATTCTGAGGCATTGTGCTAACTGAATTTCTCCCCAAATGCGTACAAGTATAATGGAACAGATCCCTCAGGCAAACTTGCATCATCCAGTGATGAAAAGGCCAAGGAAAGTTCAGACACATGCTACCAATCCAAAAGCAGAAGTCCATGAAAAGCCACCGAAAGCAGGAATGGTGTTTACTTAAAACATTGTAACTAAACATTAAAAATTATGTTGCAGGCTTGGGTAACTACAGTGGGTTCCTTGTTGCCGCCAGCCCTGCATCAGCATGCTGATGCAGGTAACAGCGTGCTCAAGCAAGTGTGCAATAAAACCACGATGGAAGCTTGCAAGACCTCAGCCTGAGCTGTGTAGGTCAGGGCTTCCAGCCTTGAGGCCACAATGTGAGGATGCAGCAACCTTCCAGGTTGCTCAAAGCCCCATCCAGCCTGGCCTTAAACACCTCCAGGGATGGGGCCTCCACAGCTTCCCTGGGCAACCTGTTCCAGTGTCTTCACCACCCTCATAGTGAAAAATTTCGTCCTGATATCTACTCTAAATCTCTTCTCTTCCAGTTTAAAGCCATCCCCCCTCATGCTATCACTACATACACTTGCAAAAAGTCACTCCCAGCTTTCTTGTGGGCCCCTTTCTTGAAGGTCTCCCTGGAGCCTTCTCTTTCCCAGGCTGAACAACCCGAACTGTCTCAACCTGTCTTCATAGGAGAGACGCTCCATCCCTCTGATCATCTTCGTGGCCCTCCTCTGGACTCGCTCCAACAGGTCCATGTCCTTCTTGTGCTGAGGACTCCAGAGCTGGACACAGTACTCCAGGTGGAGTCTCACAGGAGCAGAGCGGAGACAAGTTTCTGTCCAGGCTGTTAAGTCCCTGCTGCTGTTGCTGGTCACATACAGACAAGGCTGCATGCGATACTGATACTACATAAGGTACACCAGAAATCTTGGTTGTTTTAGTGCTAATATATCAGAAACCTCTTTAACTTTTGACTAAGCCTTGGTGGCTGTTGATATAATTAGCCAGGAGTCAACAGACAAAACCCTCTCTAAAGAGTTCAGGCATGAGTGAAAACCTTTCTGGGACTGCGAAGGGACTTGCTTGGAATTTGGGTCCAAGGCTGTGGTTGCATGGCACGGTAAGTCTGGCTGCAGGGCTCCTGATACCAAACCCAAAGTGATGCAGCAGGTTGACATGGTATGAACTCACCCTACGGTTTCAGATTTGTTCCAGAACAGTTGGATGGGCTAACTTTGTACTGAGAAGCTTTACACAAGATCGGGTTCCAGCTGTCCTCTGCAGCCAGTGCTCCTGATTGCATTAAGCTGGAATAAATTCCCTGCTTGTTGTGGAGGTTATTTAACAGAAATATGACCATCTGCCTGTGCTTGCTCTGGGTCATATTTGTACTGCTGAGTAACCTGCCCGATAGCACATTGATAAGCACTAGTGATCACAGGACCGTGGTCTCAGAGGTATGAGCCTGAGATTAAAAAACATCTTGAAATGGTTAGGTTTTCCCCTTAGCAGTAGCTTTACTACCTATTATTTCAGACATCCACTTGCAAAAGGGCAGGGGGTGGGGGTGAGCATCAGACACTGAAGGAAAGAAGTCAATACAGCTTTCTGCTGCATGACTGTCTTGCATATTTGCGAGAAAATGATGCCTTGTTCCTCCCTCTCTTCTCCCTAATACAGAGCTGAATCATTAAGACTCTGCTAATAAACTTCATTTGGGTTGTCTGTGCAATTTCCTATGCATTTAACAAAGGAATAAATGCAATCAAGCATCCATGGGTTAGCCGACCAACATCAACTTCAAGCAAAAGGAAGCAACAGTGTTCTCCCCAAAAGCAACAATGGATTTTAATCCATTGCTGAAAGTGTAGTATTTTACAGTGCTCTTTAATCTGTCCTCTGCCAAAGGCGTCTTTAACAAGAGCTGTGCAGACACGTGTCACAGTGCTGCTGTCTGTTATCTACCTCTAATTTTTACAGAGCACTGAAATTTATAATGCTACATTAAGCTTGATTCATTACCACTCTCCTTATTTCACTCACAACAATCCTGTTTGTGTCAACAAAACTTCATGAAAAGCATTGCCTGTTACCCCGAGGGGGACTGATGGCTGTGTTCCTTGTACCACGGACCTGTTTTTCTAAGATTTTATCTACAGCTATTGAAGCTTTCTTTCTGCTCCTTTCTGCTGATTTAAGTTTAAAATTGTAATACGAACTTTTCAGCAGCGTTTTCTGTTAAGATTATTACTAGGACAAAGACAAAATATTCGTGGGTCTTTTTCTAATGAATATTCCAAGTTTGCAAATCTTTATGATGTGCGTTACCTAATGCCAAGGGAAGGAAAAGGAACACCAGACCACGTGATGCCGCAAAGCTCAGTTTAATTTAGCAGGGCCGAGCAAGGGACACGCTCTGCCAGAAAGAGCTTTTCACGCACTCTCACCCCTGCCCCCATCAGCTGAGACCTGCCCCCCTCATCTCTCCAGTGAGGTGGTGATGTCTACTCCAGCTGGTCCTAGGGGTGAGCTCTGGGCAGTGGGCGGGCTCCAGTGCATGATGGTGCCAGCTTGGATGCTACATGTTGTTGGACATCCGTGTTGCAGTGCTGCCCTTATCACTGGCTCTAAGGGTCATTATAGCCATGTGTCAGCCCTGGCCACCAGTCCCTCTGGCCACCACGACATCCCCCTACACCTCTCTGATGGTTTCAGGTATGCTCTCCTGTCGCGCATTGGTCCATGGCTCACCTAAGGCTCATGCCATGGTTTCCATTGCCCTGTTGGCTGCGGCTCACCACGCTCAGCCTGTTTGTGCCATGCCCAGCTCTTGGCCCAGCTGAGGCTGTGATACTCCCATGTCACCTACAACTGTGGAGGGGAACTTCCTGCAGTTAAACTTTGCATTTTTTGGGACTCTGGGCCTAAATTTCTCTTTTTTGATTATATACGGAAGTGATGAAACACACATATATGTGTATATTATTACTGGTTGTTGGGTTACAACAGACCAGACCAGAAGACTCACTAATAATGAAGACAAGTAAAAAACTCCTTTTTTGCTCTTTCTGACACATCACTGCCATTTCATTTAATTCTCCTTCACATTTCACTTGTCTCAGTTGCGGGGCCCCCTTCTGCTCGACTGGATGAGTGCAAGGGTCTCACAGTTTCTGGAACAGCAAACTGTACTCCAGCTACCATCCTGGACAGACTATGGCTCAGTTGTCCAGGTGGAGGCCAGGGCATGACTGGCCACCTGGGTCCTCATGGGAATGTCCCTGACATCCACCGGAAGTCCTTCTAAACTCAGAAACTTGTGATGGCCAGTCCTGGGAGTTCATAAGACTGGTTTGTCCATTGGCCTAAAAGAGAAAGCACCTGAATTATGTTTGTGTAAAAAAATATAAAAGCAGAAACAGCTGAGAAAGACCTTCAGAAATAACCCTCTTTTCTCTAGTCTGTTTGAGGAGCAGCTGGCTGCAAATGATAATTGTCCTCTATTTAGGAGCAATAAATTAAAGCAGAGTGAAATAAAGGGAGTGATATTCCCAGAGACCTAGCTGATAATTTATAAGGGCTTGTAATCACTGTAATTAAATGTATATTAGAAATCTATAACTACAATATAAAGCTGATTTAAAATGACAGTCACTTTCTTGAGTCATGTACTACTTCCCAATGATGACTTGTATTTGCCAAAGTTGAATTAACGTTTGTATTAAAATGTACTCCATGGATGCTTGCTGCACAAACCTGTCAGATTTGGAAATTACATCCTTTTCAAGAATATCTCCAGACCTTAAAAGGACACTGGGTCTTCCGAATTAAGAAAATACTGAGCAAAAACTCATATATTACATTGTAAAAATCTGCCAATGCAGGAATGTCCACAGCAGAAGCAGATAAGGAAATACAAATTTTAGCAATCCCTCTGTGCTTGCGATGTTGAAGAGCAACTTTCTGAGTTTCAGAGCAAGGGTCACCACGTTCCCTTTAAGAAGTCACTGCCTGTCACATGGCAGGCTACCTTCAAAATTTTCTTACATAGCAAAGGCTTGTTTCCCTTAATGAGATTCCTAATCCATTGTAAAGTACTGTATTGAATTAAAACCTACAATTTTTTAGAACTAAGGGCCCCAAACTGGACATCTGGAAGCACAGAATCACCGAGAACGGCAGCAGTCCCTGAAAGTGCAGCAGTAGAATTTCTTGCGTGTGAAAACTAGTCTTAAATCTTCCAATAAGTGATTCTCGTTAGCAGCTATTCAATGGTTAATTATGTCTCACTCTAGGTTTCTCCTGTTCCTCTGTGTGTGTGTGAGTGCCTGCCTTCCTCCTTCCTCACTTCAGAGATACCTGAAGAAGATCTGGTAGGACAGTAAGATAGATAACGCTGCCCTCCCTGTGCCCTGCATCTCACCTGCGTGTGTCCCCTGGCATCCACCTAGTTAGGATATGGAGAAGTGGGGAAGTTACACTGTGAATACCCTGAGAGCCAAATTAGCCCTCATACCTCAGTAACTCAAAATGTATCGCCAAATTCAGGTATCTCATAACAGCTGACTGCAGCTGCTAGAAGCCTAGCCAGTCCCTTATTCTCTCTTTTGTGATGTGCTATAAATTGTCTTTTTTTTTGCCTGAAAATAGAAGATGTATTTCAAATGTGAATTTGGAATGCAGGTACATTCTGGACTTGGAACTTTTAATTGCTCAAATGCAGTACTATGCTGTGTGATGGGAAAAGAACAACGGGCTCTGTTTTATGTAAGTCCAATTTTTTTTCAATGCTTGGATCAGAAGGAATGTGCTGGGATAAAAAGTGCTGTGCACTGGTTGGAAATAAGGGCCAGTTTAGTGCTCTGAGGAAAAAAGCTAAGTAAGAATAATGTGGCGCACTTCTGGAGGCCTTCCAGCAACTGGCAGAAAGAGAACTGAATCAGTATTTCAGCTGTGAAACTGAAGAAGGTTTCTGATCACTAATGCCCAAGTCCTGCTCAAGTGCTTTGCTTAATAACAACTGTGTTAAAACTTAAACCACATCTAAATGGATTGCTGAAATGCTTGACTGAACTGGAATAAGAGGAGTGCAGAGGTCAGGCAGGGCTTGAGTCTCGTTTCTGAAGTTTTGGGCTTGATGGAAAGTCTCTTAGGTGTGAGACATTTCGAACACAAGCATCCCCAAAAAAATTTTTGCAGAGGCTTAGCCATGGCTAACGGCCAAACTCCCATGCAGCTGCTCACTTCACCCCCTCCAGTGGGATGGGGGAAGAAAATAGGAAAAAAACATGAAGAAGATTGCTCGTGGGTTGAGATAAAGATGGGAGATTGCCTACCAATTAGTGTTTTGGGCAAAACAGGTTTGACTTGGGAAAACGTAGTATTAATTTATTGCCAAGTAAAATAGATTAGAGTAGTGAGAAAAAAAAAAAAGATAAACATTAAAACAACACCTTTCCTCCCCCTTTTCCATGCTCAACTTCACAGCTTAACTCCTGATCCTTTACCCCTCCAAGCAGCACAGGGGGATGGGAATGGAGGGTTGAGGTCGGTCCGTAACCGCTCCTCTCTGATGCTCCTTCCTTTGTCTGGAAATGTCTGTGCGCAGCACCGGGCAGCCCATGCCCATGGCAGCCCTGGCCATTTCTCACAAGGACCACCCCTGCAGCCCCCCACCGCCTTGGCACCTGCACTCAATATAACTCCTTTGCAGGGAAAGGGCAATTATTGCGCTTTATGGAACAGAGACCGAGGCCAGAAGTCAGCGCTGGTTTTGGTCTCTCATCTCATGCTGGACTGTCACCCAGAAAATTAATGGAAACCCTTGGAAAATGAAAGGCTTGCTGTACGTGGTTAGATAAGGTCAGAAATGCCAGCAAATTTCTGATGTCTTACTTCATGACAGAGGAAAACAGTTAGTAACGAAACACACATGAAGATCCCTGTGGATATGAAAGAAAAGTAAACATAAATATAAGCAAACCAGCAAAGGTAAGGGTGAAGGTACAGTGCAGTTAGCAAATGGGAATTTCGTGTGAGAAATGGGACAAAGAACATCATTTGTGATTGCCTTATTTCAACTAGCCTGTATATGTCACCACAATGTGCTGGCATTTCTGAATAGCATTTTGCCAGATAGTTGCATATTGCAAGTACTAAGTATATTTACCCCAATTACATAATTATGTACCATTATGCAAGTCAAATAACGGCATTAGAATTGACAAAATTCTATATATGTGCTCTCTTTCTAATGTAGTGCTATCAGAGTAACCTAAACACCCACTGAAATACAGAAATAGGTACATATAGGAATATTTTCCTTCATGTATCCATATGCTTCTTTATTTAAATCACTGCTAATTATGCATATGTATGTAATTTATTTATTGCTGTGAAGAAACAAGAAGAGGTCTGTTAATTTTTTCAGGAAAAAGAAAGAAAAAATGCTGTCAGAGCAAAGTGTTTATAGTATTTTCATACATGTGAATAAAGAAAATATTAGTAAGCATCTGTCAAGATTTATATTTGATGTTTCTCATTTAAACTTGTGATTTTAAAATATGAAGATTCCTAGAGGTGCAATGGTACAGGTACAACCTAATGCTCTTTTCACTCTTTCTGCCATTTCAGCGCAAATGATGACTGCACTGAGGGCACAGATGACTCTGAAAACATGCAACCCTTCTCCCTCTCTCTTTGGGGAGAAGTTTGAATAAAATCTGGATCAATCTGGGGATGTATGAGGAGCGGGGGCAGGGAGAGAACTGCTTTCCTTCCCTTTCCTAAGACTTGTTTGTGAAACAAATCTGTGCTCTTGCTCTTTGGGAGCAGGTCTAAGAGCAAGTCCAGAGGTGATCCATTCCCATTCTCTAGTTTCTGCCCTCCTGCAGCGGAAGGGACCACAGCAGCCGCTGCAAAAAGCAAGACCTGTGGCCCCTGTGACAAGGTAGGGAGCGGGATGCCCTCTGCTCCTGCTGGAGAGGGAGGAAGAGCAGTACCCAGGTAGGCACATGGTGCAACGGGAAATGTAGCACAAGACTTCCAGGTAAGTCAGTGAGGTCAAGACAATTCCTTGGAGGAGTCTGTCCCATGCTGTGAAGGGCAGGGCACCTGTTTCAGGTCACAGGAGTCCTGTCTGAATGAGGAATTTGGAATTTGACCCAGAGCAGATGAGCCTGACACTGAGGTAGTCCATGGAACACCAAAACAGTCTTTATTGCAACCACTCCAAAGTGGTTTAACAGTGAAAATGAGCTTGGAAAATGTGAAACAGGAGGGGAAAGGGGAAAGGGGAGGACAGGACTGTGCCTTCTGCACTTGTTGGATTTGATCAGAGGAGATGCAGCTGGTGGAGACACAGCGAGTGGTCACCAAGAAGGCAGAAAGCAGAGCACAGCAAGCCTTCCCCACTGACACCAATAATAAACAAGCAGGCAAGACAGGTAACACAGCCTTTGAGCTATGAAGAAGTGCCCATTACCCCATTACGTGTTTAAAGACTAAGCTGCTAAAAATATACATTTCCATGTCTGTGAAATTCAGGGCAAAATCAATTCAGACGTCACTTCAGTGAGGGTGATTATTAACATGGCCATTGATATTTTTTTAAGCTTTAACAGTCAAAGCATAAATTGAAATGTCCTTAATTTCCTCTCAAATAGCTTGCACGCAGTAACGTGTACTACTAACTATACTCTCTGTGTAGAGAGTGTTGGGTTTTTTTGAAACACCTTGGTGTGATAGCAAAAAAGTTGTAAAAGCTGTGTAGGCAGTTTGCTACAGTCTCTCCTGTTTACCTCCAGTGGGCAGGGTTTTTCTGAAAACTGAAAGCAGGAATCAAAGAACAGTGAGATCAGCTGGAGAGTCTGAGAGTGAGTGGGACAGTTGAAGCCGATACGAACACAGCACAGGAGCAAGGCCATTTCCTTACCTCCATTTTCACCAGAAGACGCCAGAAAGAGTCTTGCTCAGTCTTTTTCCTTATGGAAAGAAGAACTGACTCACCATTAGAGATTAAAGATGTCAAGAGAAGATGTGCTTGTCAAACCACTGAATTTGACATACACTTTCTGTCCATTTTTTAGACTGTGCTAATCTAAGCTTTAAGAGCTCCTAGCAAGTTGTTCGAGACTGTAATATTACATGCCAGGGTACTGGCAAATGCCAAATACTTATTCATTTAAAAAGAAAGCCCAAACAAAAGCCCCAATAGTAATGGCTTTGGCAATTATGGACCAGTAACTCTTTCTTTAGGAAATTATAAGAAATATTTGAAACGATGAGAAATTTCACAGACTGCTTGCGTCACTCTTTAAATGAAAATTTTTCTGCGTAGAATGGGAGAACGCCAGCTCTCAAAGAAGGAGGACTCTCAAAAGGCCTGAGATGGAGCACGTACCAAGCAAGGCACATAGAAAAGCGCTGCACAGTCTTGCATGCCTCTACCAGCCAATCTCCCTTTAAACACAGAATTAGTGGAATAAGTTTGAGAGGAGTGCAGGCTAGGGAGGACGACCCTGCCCTGCAGTCACTCCTTTCTGTGCAAGGCCGTACCCACGGATCAGCGCTTTTCCTCCTTTCCGCGTTGCTCCCAGAGAGTGATAAGGACAGACACCAGCAGTGCAAATTCATCATTCATTTCAGCATGTGGAAAGAGGAAGGCATCTCTGAGGAGTCATTCAAAGAGTCTGAAAAAGTGCTGAGCCATCATCTTGATCCAGATATCTTACCGTCTCCTTGATACTAACTGCAGAAACTGTCTGAGCTACCTTTAATAAATGGGTCTTAAGAACTTTTTATGTGGTAGAAAAAAAATAGTAGATAATATCTTGACTGTTTCAAGAAAATACAATGGACCTATCTTCTTTTCAATGCTGTGTGTCCTGAATTTACTTTCCCATATATGATCAAAGCACTGTAAATAAAGACACTTCTAATAGTGGAACAAAGAAAAACCAGAATGACTCTGCTTCACAACCATTTATTATCTGCATAATTAAATCAAGGCTGTGGATAGAAGTTTGTTGAAAAAGACATCTTTTTGGGATGTGTAATTAGAAAGGAATGTAAAATAACCCCAAACCTAACTACAATTCTGTCTCTTGTTTAGGAGATGGCTGATTAAATCTTGCTTTAAAAATCTTGCTTTTTCCTAGGTCAGTCTGATGACTTTGACTAAATTTATTTCAAACTTTTTAAGGTCATTGTGAAAGAAACCAATGGAAAATTAAAGTTTAGGTTGTGTTTGTCAATGTCCACATCATGAGCTGTTCTGTTTGCTACCATCACCTCTGTAGTTCTTGCCTATCCTCCTACCTATATGTATCTACTATTGCAATAATGCAAGAGAGGGTAAAACAGTTTTAATAAACCCACCTCTATTACAGCACATATACAACACTCCACCCAGAAAAAGAGAAAAACAAAAGATGCCCCTCAAACACCTGGAAAATCTTAAGAACTTTCCACATTTAAAATTAGTCTGCTCAAAGCATTGCATTAAAAGAACCAAATTTCACTTATCAGGCAGTATTTATTCACTTTCTGTTTTGAAGAGTGGTTCATGTTGATGCATGCTATCAAATTGTTGCCAGGATTTAATCCCATTAGTGCATGTGAGCTCTCGTGGCTAAAGGACACTTACTTTAATTTCTGCAACATCTAGACATGGCTCATAAGGCAGAGTGACTTGCCTAATCTTCGTGAAGAGCATCAAGATGCCTGGATGGAGCTGGTAGGGAGGAGAGGAGAGAAGGAAATGGCAGCTTCTGCTGGTGGAGCAGCTCCTAGAAGCATTTCCCCTCATCACAAAAATTTCATTCTCAGCACGAAGAAGATGCAGTCAGTTCAAAGCAGATTTGGTAAGTAATCTTTGCAGACTTATTCAAATGGAACAACCCCTAATTTTGTGAAAAACACTTTTCTTATAAATCTCTAAGGTTCCTTGGGTTTCATGAGATCAGTCTCAACACACATTCAATTTTTAAGACCTAATACATAAGGTGGCTTTTAGAAAAAACTGTTCTAAAAATCAAAGTTATTAAAAGTGTGTTTACTGTATGCTATGGAAATTTTTTTCTCGCAGCGGCACATTACACCAGTGGGTTGGTTAATTCTTTAGATCTGCTGATAAGCAAAAGTTTTGTATAAGTAGCTTCTATCCACTTTTGCTGCACAGTCAAAATTCATCCCTCTTAATATAGTGGAAAGCTGTGTTACAAGAGATATTAACTTAAAAATAATGAAGAAAGCGTTTTACTAATCCAAATGTGGAATATATTTCTATTCTTGTGTTCATTTAGGGTGTACATGAGTGCTTTGGTTTA
The DNA here is from genome assembly GCA_017639485.1 of Pluvialis apricaria. NCBI lineage: Eukaryota > Metazoa > Chordata > Aves > Charadriiformes > Charadriidae > Pluvialis > Pluvialis apricaria. The sequence goes on from CM030009.1 coordinate 91,205,311, forward strand.
TGCACAGCAAGTGTTCTGGTGTATGGACTGCTTTTTCATTTAATGTTTGTAAAAAAACCTTTGTGATGAATGTCTATACCTCGATTGTGGCATGTCAGTACCACATTAACATTATTCCAGTAATCCCTGATGATATCATAGACCATCTGCTAAGGACCTTATCATGATTCCAGAGTCCAGCCTGCTTTAGCTACACAATGAGAATTGTCTGCATTTGGGAAATAGGTGTTCATGTTTCTGGGATTCCCTTTCAGCAAACCATGACCCAGAGCCCTATTGCTATGTGAGAGAGATTCGTATGATTATGGTTCAGCTGCAGGCTTTCGCTTTCCACGTACATTTGAGGTATCTTTCCCACCCATGGCACTAGACTCCATGAAGATTAGCTTTTCCCTCCTCTTAAAAACACTTTGCAACCGGCAGAGCTCTGCACCCCTGCCCTCCTGCCAGGGACATTCCTCTCTCCCAGAGGTCTGTATACTTCGACTCCTGTTTGGCAGCATCAAGGGTGTGTCATGCACTTGAGGTCTGGAGCTGATGAGTTGTGAATCACACCAGCCTGAACTCAGATTGAGTGCTAAAGGCAAGAGTGAAACTTATCTTTCTTCCCTTCTGAGTCAGTTCTGGTCTACTTGCTCCTTCCCCAGTTGCTCAGGTCCTTTTTATCCACTTCAAATGCTAGGCCATGGATTACTACAATTTAATAAGGGAAAAGTAGAAAAAAAAAAAAAACAAAACAACACACCAGCTTTTGCTTGAGGAATTGCTCTGATTCAAAATCCAAGGAAGGCATTGATTTTACTGGGCTCTGGAGCAGTGGCTCAGATCTCATTTCATCAGGATTGCAAACGTGCCTTCCTGCGCGACTCCTTGAAGTCACGAGCCAGAGCAGCTTTCTGAATCCAAGCTTAAATTAATATGGCAGGCAAGAAAGTGGGAGGGCTAAATACAGTCAGCCTTGCCTTCAGTCATTCATGGCTGCCACGAAGAACCACTCTCCAGTAAACCTAAGCGAAGACAGACCTTCTTCATGCAGGTTGTGGATGATTCCTAGTGCACCAAAGAGATGCTAATACACAATGATCTTTCCAGGCTCTCAAGTAATGTCAACAGTACAGAAGAGCTAGTCATATAGTGTTTTCAGCTTGAAAAAAAATTCCATTTTAGCACAAACATAATAGAAGATAAATTATGGGTTTATTATTCAGCATTTACATTGGGTTATGATTCTTGTTCATTAGCATGATTATACTTGTTATATGTTCAGAGATCAGCAGTGTTTGTTTTCTCTTGCACCTAAAACATCAGAATCATGCCTAGATGCTGCATCCTAAATATCAAGTTACATAGATCTTCAGTTCTTACAGAAACTTGTCGCTTTCCTGACCTAATAAATACTTAATATTTTTACAAGTTTGAAAAAGCACAGTGCAGAATGTTAGATTTATGAGCACAGGTACATGGTATTTAATGCAGAAACATTTGTAAAAGCAGAACACGTGGGAACCAGCAAGTAACAGCTATTTCATTTGGTGCAGTTTGCTTATTTTTACAACACTTTTCAGTCCAGTCTCCTTCCTGAGTAATCCCAAGGTCACCACCTCACAACTTCGAGCAATAGGTCATTTAACCTGCTTACCGCTATCAGAGATGAAAAGTGAATTTTAATGCTTACTTTAAATTTATTTTTCTTTAACTTCCATTTGTGTTCTCCTTATCCAACCTTCTGCACTGAAGCTAAAAAAGAAGCTTCTGTTATCTCAGTTATTTATGATTTTGGTCACTTCTATTAAATCCCTACTTACGAACATAGTTTTCTAACTTCTTCTCATAACTCATTTCTTTTAATCTGAGGATTACTACTGCCCTTCTTGGTCCTTTCTAATTTTTTTTTCCAAGAGTTGCACTTGCAATAGTGTCTTGTGGGGTTTTCTAATTCAGGGTCAGGTTGGTTTCTTTTTTTTTTTTTTTTTTTTTTTTCCTAAAAGGTTTGCAAGAAACAAAAGGAAATTGCAGGAAGTGGTTTGACCAAAATTAATGCCCAGCAGTGTCCATTTATATTTTGCTTTCTATTAACTAAACAGAAGGATCATGGGGGAGGTAACTTCTTTGGAACATGCAGTTTGAATATTCTATTTTCTCAGATCAAGTACCACTTGTATTATACTTGTCTTTTTATAGGAAAGCCAGAACTAACCCTATATTTAGGTGGAGTATTATGTGCTATTATAAAAATTCTTGGAGCCTTTTTATAAGAAAGTCTAACACCCTCCATTGTTTGTGTCAAGCTTTTGAGATTTTCAGCTGAAGGCAAGTGCTTGGGGTAGATAACCCTTTTTCCTCACCATTTCTGCCCATGAAAATTCATTTATACTTAGCTGAGATAGAGGTTGTTAAATTACTGTTCCTTTCTTTCGCTGGTAGTCTTCTGGAAAGCCTTGGTATCACATCAAAATAATAACAGGCAGTCCTTGAACACAAGCCTCCTGCTGCTGCTGCCAATGCCACCAGGAACTGGGCAGCCAAGAGAGGGGAAGGCGGGAGCAAACCCAGGAGATTCGGTCTCTGCTGACCTGGCCTAGGAACCCCACGAAGGACCTCCCTCCTTGCCTGGTCATGGAGGAGAGAGAAGCCAACCTGATGGGAAGCTTCCCAAACCCTCTCCAGCCCCTGGTAAGGTTACCCTGATGGCCAGCTGCTGTCTGCAGGGCAGCAGACATCCATGAAGGGCCAAATGCTGCTGATTGCAGAGGGTAGATTTATGAATGCAGGTCTGTCTTTCATCACCCCTTCCTTACAAAGGAAAAAAACACATGGACTACTGTACTGATGATAGGCGGAAAGTCTTTGGTGAACTGAAGTAATTTTGATTGCTGAGCTGCCTGCTCTGTGCATCTCGGCTGGCTCCATGGGAGATCTGGCATGTCTCTTTCCCCGTTCCCTGTCACATAGTGCCCATGCTGGCCACTTCCACCTCCCAGTCCTCACCTGCAGAAGGTAAAAAAAACCCTGCTTGCCTCATGCGACAAGGCTGAGGAAGGATGCCATGAAATCACTTGCCCACTCCTGGTTACTAGAAAAGGATCTCCTAATTCAGAGGACTCCCTTTGCTCTAAAGGAGCTCCAGTTTCTCTCTGCCAGTTACAACTGACTGTGGTATTTTACCTCTCCTTCACATGCCACAACTCATAGGGCGTTTGGGTCTCTTCCTACCCCAATATCGCTAAACCTCCAGCCTTCAAATCCTTCACCTTTTCCTGCCTGGTGGTTGCAGGAGAGCCTGCCTTACAATGAGCCACTTTGTGCTACGCAGCCATGAAAAATAGACAGCTTTTTAGTCCCAAGGAGGGACATGCCACATGATCATTGCATTGTCAAGAAAATCAGCAAATAGCTTCTTTTTTTTTTTTCCCTCACGAGCGCTGAGTTAAAGTGTGTATGAGTAGTATTTTAATTCATATTCTGCAGCAACAGATGGGTTTTCATCTTTGATGGCTTGTTGTTTTAAATATATTTATTCTTAAATACATACTTGATCTCATCTACTTTTAAAACGCCGGCAGGAAGACTTCTTGACAATTCCCTCTGGAGACAGAAGGGAGAGGGAAGGGGGCTGTTTGCAACGTCTCCAGCTGTTTGGCTGGGCTTGACGAGCTAGGAGGAGTAACGCAAGGCTGGCAGGCTGCAGTTCTTCGCCCTGTACCAAGACGGTGCTTAAACCCTGCTATGTGTAGACACAGCCCTTGCAGTTGAGCTAACAGCCTTCGTATATCTTTCTTGCATGTAATATTTCTGAGTGTTAATGGAACTGATGTACAGCATTAACCTCATGTCTGGGTTAGACTTTGACTCCCATTGAGCCGTTTTTGCTAATGTCAGTTTGAACTCAGAGCAGTATTGAACACTGCATAAATCACACCATCAGATACTGAGACACCCATTTCTTCAGTTGTCTTGTTTTGTGGCTGGCAGTGAGAAGTCTAAACCCAGACTTTTTCCAGCGCTGTGTGGTTCGGTGTGCTTGTCTCTTTTCCAGGGCTTTCAAAAGAGATGAATATTGGGATGATAGATGAAAGGCACTGTCGAAGGGGGAAATCCTGAAGGCTCTTCATGTCCTTGATTAGGCTTCAATCCCTGTAACCTTTTTCTGCATCGTGGTTGTTGGAGACCCTACCTTACAACCAGTGTTGCTGATGAAAACATCATTTTGATTGATCAGGGTAACTTTTTAATACATATGACCTTGGTTGCTTGGGACCTTGGTGCTTTGGTCAGGAATAAAATGGAACTATCTGAAACAACCGAAATAGTAGGAAATAACTTTCTCCGCATATGAAAACTTTTCTTGGTTTCTGAACTTTATTTACATATTTACTTCAAACAGAATATTTTTGTACAACTTAGGGTATCTCCTCTTCTTCACCTTTTGTTTGCATCCAAACTGTAACTTTTCCTTTAATATCTTCCTAAAACCGTCAGCTTTTCAAAGGAAGCTTCACCAAGCCTTTTGCCAGAAAAAAATGCTTAAGAAGTCCCTTGTAATAAGCTTTATTCCCTCTCTTCTAACATGTCAGTGGGGTTAGAGCGTAAATACTCCAGTGACTAGTGCTCTATAAATACCTGTGATAGATAAATTACAAACTGCTACACACTAGAGCAGGTTTTACTTGTGCTGTGCAGTCAAGGGCAAGGGAACTAACCAAAATAAGCACAGGCTTGCTGGTGGAATGGAATATGTCATGAGGACTTGGTTTGCCAGCTATTGTCACAGTTATTTTCTTCACCTAAGCACAGGGATAGAAATACAGTCATTATTGTTGGTAAATGCCACTTCATATCACTGACTCCTGTACTTTCCAAGGACTCTGCTTACTATATAATCATTGCCAGTTTTGACAAATAGCAGTTGATTAACGAAAACTGTATTTCTAAAGGAGCCGTACCTCCTGGGAAGTCACCTCCTTGGGTAGGAGAGGAGGAGGGCTGAAGAGGGATTTGACCAGGGTTTTTCAGAAGCATGGAGATCCCAGGTGTGCTGCCTGTGATATTAGTAGTCATCAAATATGCCAAACAGGGGCACTGACTGAAACAAGCAGAACAGTTTGAAACAGGTGCACGAAAGGCTACTCTGAAAGCAGGTGGTGAGCTTCTGGAACTTGGCACCGCTGGACGTGCTTGAGGACATGTCAGCAGGCTGAAAAAGGGATTAAACACATTTATGGCCAACAAGTATATAAACAGATAATAGCAGGAATACGCAGGGATCTAATAAAACAAAAGTATGAGAAAATGTTGAGGCTCATGTGCTGCCATAAATAGCCTCTGCTATTGCCACTGCTGAGACCGAATACTGGGGAGGACGGGCCGCTGGTCTAACCCAGAACTGCATTATGTCCTTAAAATACAGAAAACACAAAGCTGCTGCTTCTGCCATAGATGCCAGCACAGAAAGTTTTGGTATGTCACCATGGAGCGCAGGGTGCAGGGAACAGGACACAGGGCATGAGGGTTGAGAGTTAAAAGAAAGTCTGAAAGTACATGTGTTAAAAAAGCACACTTCCAAAAATGTAGGTGGCTACTTTGAAGTTTGACTGTTTACTTGTATGCATTATTTTTACACATATGTTTCTATTGCTGTGAATTACAGCACAGAGTTCTTTTCTTAAATTCTTTTTTTTTTGTTGTTGTCATTTTTGTTTTGCCTATATCTTCACATTTTTAGTGAAGAAATCCAGTGAGGCAGTTTGAACGTAGGTGCCCAAATGTGCCTGCATTATCTTTCAGCTCCCTTCATCTGTATCAGGATCTGTTTCATTCTCTTCTCTTTCTCAGAAGACTTTGAAGATTCAACTATGGCCAAAAGATACAAAAATAATTGCAAGAACCTACTTTGTTTACAGCTCTGTTCCCTCTGCTTAGAGATGTTCTCAGTGGGAGGTTTGATTTAGTTATCACTTTTTGCTGAGGGAAGCACATTTTTAGGTTTTGCTTTAATTTTACAGTAAGTTTACATCCTCTCCTTGGTGAATCTACAGCACAGTCTTTGTTCCTTCCATGTAATTCATCACAACCTTAACAGGGGGAGACCAAAGACAAGTTCCACTGGGAGACATCTGTGCAAACATCACTGCCGCATTTCTATCCATCAGGTTTTAATCTGGACCCCCGCCTTTGTCATTTTTCCTTCAGCCCTGTGCTTCTCAGAGCCTGTGCAGCAAGCTCTGATTTCTTTATTTATACTCATCATAAGTTGCCTGGAAGCCACCATCACTGACTGAGAACCCATTGTGTGAGAGGAAAGAGATGGGTGTTGTCTCTAACGTATTTTGGGGGTGGATTTGAAAACACCTGTATCTTCAAAGCCCTAAGAAAAAAAACCAGTATGCCGTGTACAGCTGTCCAATTATTAAAGAGCATTTCAGGGTAAGTTACAGCTCGTCCCATAAAGTAGATGCTGAGGTGAAAACGCAGAAATCTCCTCTCTCATTAGGGGAAAGGGTATTAAGTCCAACTGACTGAATATGCTCCGTTTACAAAGCCCAGTGTTTTCAGTATTTTATTTAGTATCTAACTTAATTTAATATTGATAATAGAGTTTAGAGGCAGAAGAGAGGAGTAGGGCTTACTGTGTTAGTCTTGTCTGTCAAAACCCCAACAACCTGTAGAGATGATGAATTTCCTCAGAAACACCCAGGCTTTTTGTGACAATGTCCAAGCACTGAACTTTGTGGAAGCCAAACTAAAAGCTGTATTCCTGAGGGCTTGGATTATCAGAAACTTTGATGCCCACAATTTGCATTAACTTCACAAGGAATTTCAACATCTTTCTGAAAAAAAAAAAACCTAGAATGCTAGCTAGATGTCTAACTTGTCATCTGAATTCATGGACCAAATTCCCAGTAACTCCTGAAATTACTTCTGCAGCGCACAGCCCCAGCCAGTTTCTGTTGAGAACTTTTTCTCTCCTCTTGCTGACAGTGGCTTTACGATTCTGATTTATTCGGAGCTTTATTCTCTGTACTTTTTAGTCTTTAATAGAGTCTTATATTGTAATCACAGCTGAAATCTGCAGATTATGCTGCCACAATAAATTATTCAGATGTGCTACTTAGACTTCATTTTACTAAAATGGTTCCATCTCTATCAGTGATTGACAGTTATTTCTGAGTATTATTTAGCCTTTCACACTACAAATCAGGACTCCTGCCTATTGCCAGCTCCAGCGTCTAGTGCCAGATTCCCATCTGGCATTGTAACAGGGAGTATTTGAGTAGGGCACACTGCCTTTTTTTAGTATCAAATCCATAAGGCTCACAAAGAAAAAACAGCTTCTTTTATCTACTGAGCTCAAACTTACGTATTCTGTAAATCATCTTAACTTCTCAAATGTCGAGATGACTTTAATAGCCTTAATTGAATGAAAAACCGAGCTGAAACTCAGATGTGGAGTTGGAACTCTCAACGAGGTACAAAACATCTTTTTTAATAGCCCCTCTATTAAAAAAGAAAGTTAAGCACTATGTTATGTAGACATTTCTATCATGTTGCTCCCTGAGCAGTAATTAGTTCTGCTCCTGCCTTGCCATCCAGCTGGGGCTCTGGGGAATGACAGAGCTTTTTCAGTAAGGTGTGAGGACCCACGCCAGCTACCAGCACCCGTGACACCCCACCAAGCTCTCCTGACCATTGCAGGCTCTCCTGACCTGCCGAATCTTTCATGAGGAGCACAGTGTCCACCCATATGTCTCCCTCTTCTTGCCTCCCATGCAAGAAGCTGTCTACTATGCTGGCCAGGTGCATGGCCAGGGCTTTTTTTGTAGCCTGAATGTGAGGTGCCCCAGGTGAGACCTTCAGTGTGCTCTTGTCTGGTGGCTTGTCGGCAGCATATGCCTCTTGCCAAGGCAGTGGATGCTGGAGAAGTCTGTGGGGTGGGCTTGGGGCTGTATGGGAAGGATATGTCTGAGAAGGGATTCTTGAATCTTAAGTCTAAGCTTAGTGTGCTAAATCCCAAATCCTTAAGCCTTTATTGTTATCAAACATATAACAATAAACAACAAAAGGAGGCAATCTCAAAAAGTATTACAGGATCAGAAACTTTGATGGCAATTTAAAAGTTATTGCCTAACAAGCAAAAAAAAACCCCTTTGAGATAGTCCCTCTGTGCCCAGTTTTTTACTAACCCAGATTTTATTTTTCATTACTGACAGAAGTAACTTTGTCTCATCAATGGCATTTTTTGGTTTGCTATCACAAAATTATCTCCCCCCAAATTTCCCTCTCTCTTGAAAGTGTTTGACCAAGCTTTTCTCCCCTTGAGGTAGGTTTTTTTCCATAGTCATTTTCCTTAGAAAATTCATGAGTGTGTACATATCATCTTCTGCTGTCAGAAATTCAGCTGTAATGTTTCAAAAGTAAATGCAACATGACATGGGGCTTTTAAAATTCATCTCTTATTTGAATTGCTTCTAAAATTTAGTGTCACAAATTTATTTGTGAGAAACCAAAGCAAGTAACTCCAGTGTTTCTGCCAAGACTCGTCTCTGCTGCTAATACTTTAACTAGACACCAGCAAAACCAGTTTGAGCAACAGCTGATTTTCAAACAAGGTTTATGTGAAGCATCAGAAAACTGTAGTTGCTCTGTCTCTATTTCCCATTCTTGCTCTTACCCAAGCTAAAGAGCACACTTTTTTCACAGCTAACACCTTTCTCTCTGCTTCTGTCTGGCTGGAGAATTTAACTTGCCTTGTACAGGTGGGTGGGAAGATCTGGTGCTCTACAACCTCAGTGAGACTATTTAGTGTCCTGTGGCAGAGGCAGTCCCTGTTAAATCCATTTCATGACTGCTTCCAAACTCAATAATTTGTTTGACAAGTGACTTGGTCTCTGTCAACAAACAACTGATTTGATACATGTACAGGATTAAATTTATACCTGGAGTGCATTATATCAGTCTGAATACACACATTATAGTTTGGTAGATTTCTCCATTTGTTTGATTAAAAAAGCCCTGAATGCAACTGAACTTGAGTACGCCACTTTCCGAATTGGTGAAGGTCAAGCTAGCTCTGACGTTACTGACTGGTACAATAGCTTATACAAGCTAAGGCTTATGCCCAAGATCAGACAGTCAGAAATTTTAGGAAGAGATAACTGGTGGTTTTCAAGGCAATTGTTTGTCTTGGATCAAGGCAATAGTGAAGTGTCAGATTTTCAGAGGTCGATGTCAGAAGCAAAAAATTTTGGGTTAATAGAATTTAACTCTAACTACTAGGGTGGATGCAGTGCCTCCTTGTGACTTCCAAAAACTCATTACAAAACTTAGTACGTTAAGGTATCAAGGATCCCAAGTGCATAATGTAGGGTGTGAGCTCTATAGTCAGTCTTAAGTGGAAAGGAGGATGTAAAATGTAAAATCCGATGTACCATGTGAAATCCAAAACCATGGCACCATGGAGGTATCATGCGAAATCCAATGGTTTGGAATGGATGAGTTTTCCAGTCTAAACTGGGTGAAAAGCTGCAGAGGTTGCTGTTGACTTTAGAAATTACTACAGTCATGACTAAAAGGTCTAACAAATTTCCACTGGGATGGAGCACTGAATAAGCAACTATTACTCAGTATTTCTCAATATCCAGATTAGCAGAGAACAAAAAGGAGGAAGCAGCTGCATGCAGGATAGAGCTGTCAGTAGTGACTGAAAACAACAGACCACTTGCAACCTCCAGGCAGATTATCTGTAAATCACTGATTGCTAGAGTGGGGAAGGATATATATGTTACAGTTTCAGACATTGGTGCTGCCCACAGCCATTGTCAGAAGGACATTATTGGGCTAGGCGGTCTTTGAGCTGACTTGTTACGGTCTTTTCATGTTCACGAATCAACAATATGTCATTCTACAGACAAGTTTTGGTACTGGCTCCCTCAAATCATGCACCTGACCTACTAAGGTAGGGTCAGTCCTGGCAGAGGTGAGAGGTCCACCATGTTCCCTGTCCCACCAGCCCAGCTCTGCTTCTCAGAACCCAGGATATATCATGCCACAGCGCACAACTGCTAACGCAGCACAACACTTGCACTCTTCTGAAATAGGCTGTTAATGGTAGGGTCATCTCTTCATATTTATCGAAGGGGATCACACCTCCAGAAGGGGGATTACTAATTCACATGGATTATAACACGATTTTTACTTTTATTTATCAAGTATTACGACTTTTTTGGCAGAAGTCAATTGGGTGCCAAATTAATTCATCTATATTTGTACTTTAAATTTCTGTTTCCTAGTCAGAAGAAAAAAAACTTGTGAAATTATGAATGATGTAGGGTTTTTTAAATCTTTGACTCAGATGAAAATGTCATATTCAGTTTTTTTCCTCCCTTCCCCATTTTTTCCTAAATGGAATGAGGTTTGGGTTTTTTGCATTTAATTATATCTATTAATGGAGAAAAAATATCCCTCAAGCATGGTGTAGTTACCAGCTAGCACATTGTGACTACCTGTCATATATCAACAAGTACATAGTAAGAACCAGAAGTTGTGAACATTTGATTTTCATGATACTGAGCAAACAATAGCCTTGAACAGCATGAATTTTGGTGTATTTAGCAGTGGAAGCAGCAGTTGACAGAGAGCTGGAATCCTAAGGATTAAAGCGTCTAAGTATATTTATATACAAACATAACTTGAATACTTAAATAAGTGGTATAGAAGTAGAATTTGACAGAAAGCTGGAACCATGAGCAAGGAGCAGGAGTGGAAGGAAATCTTCTATATACACAGGTGGCATCTCAACTGCTGCTTCTATAAAGTACAGATGTATACATGCGCGTGTGTGTGTATATATGTGTATATATGTGTATAGGTATATAATGCTTTCTACTGCCTGTTCTTGGGCGTTAGAAGGATATGATACAGCTCATTGGAAGGCATCCTAACTTGTTCTACACAGATTAAACGTCTAATGTAATACAATTTATTAAAATGAACTATATTGCCAACTCCACCATCATAAGCTCTGCAACAACTTTATTGTCTGGTTCTTGCCAAGTGAGAACAGCATAGTTGTTTTGTCATATTGTATTCCATTCATTCTGCAGCCTGGTATAAACAAACTCATGTTCAGCTTTATCCCAAGCAGATCGCAGATTTGCCCTTTGTTTGACCTGGTCTGTTATGTTTGCAGTTCCTAGAGAACAAATTCTAATTATAGGACGCAAGTCTTCATGGATGTAGCCTTAAATGGCTGGAATAAGAGACCTTATTCTATTAAAAGAGGTTTTCAATTTTCAGATTTAAAGCTGTATCAGGTCTCTGACCTTAAACTGTATCATTGTAGAAGTCACTGAATGCACCAATCACTCAGTGTTGTGCCCCAGGACTTCGTTATGTGGTGTGTTTTACCTGATTCTGCAAGAGGGGTTCTGAGGCACTGCACAGAGAAAGGGCAACCAAGGGCCTGATTCTTATTCATATTTGGCCCCTTTAATTTGTGGAGGAGCATATATATAAAAAGAGAAGGAAATTATATTTGAAGTTTCCAGAGAAATAAGATGTGTCATGGTAGACCCATTTTTTTTGCATAAGCACACATTAAAAGTCTTTGCAAATCATGGTGCCTCTTTCAGAGTTTAGAAAAGGAAAACCAGTTTATTTTAAACTAGGGTGCTTTTCCTTACTGTTTGACAGCATATTCTTATTGCCATGTAGGATTTGTACTAATTAGCCGTGAATATTTCAGTGGCCTTGTTACGCTAATCAGATGTTGGCATTTTATTTTCTGCACTAACTAAGGTCTATTTCTGGTTATTGTGACTCCTGCGAGTAGGGACCATACAGTGAAATGAGCCTTTTCTAATGAAAGCTTCCCGAGGAGTGCTGTCAGGGGGATGACTTCTACATCTGAGAACTTCTCCAGAACTTGCATGCACACACTCAGCCAGCACTGTTCCTGCCTTCTGTGTGAAGCTCCTATCCTGCACAAAAAATGATTTGGGAACTATTTAGACAAGAAATATTCTTCAGTGGGCGAGCCGAGTCAGCTGTGCAGCTGACTGTGAAGACCTCCGGTACCCTCACTTCCTTGACTCACCTTTGTTATTGGCAATATCAATGTACCACCCTCCTCATTTATCCTCTGGCTGTAGGTGCACTTAACAAGGAAAGGGCTCCCTTAATCCCTCCTAATCCAAAGGGACCAGTGTAGAAATCAACTGTAATACGGTACTGCCTTTGCTGAGTGGTTTCCTGGGGAAAGGTTAGTACTTATAGTTTTTTTAAAGCAATGATCAGGTTTAAGCATTTTCTGGCCATCAGGAGATGTGGTGATAAAACTGCTGTGATGGTCGAGGCAGGCAGTAGAAGTACCAGCCACACACCAAACTCACTCAGCCTTCAAGAATGGCAAAAACTAAAAATAACCAGCACAATATGTTCACTTTTATCTGTACGATTCTTGAAGCTTTTATCAAAGATGCTAGAAATAGAATTTTATACATTGACTTGTTAGTGTGATCCCTTTTATTCAGGGATTATTCAAATTGGAGCAATCCAGCACAGAGGGAGTAGAAAAAATATTATTAGAATTGAATTGAATTGAATATTTTTCAATCAACCTGGCCTTTTGGGAGGTATGGATTGAGGGGCTAAAGCCCCCCATATTTTTCAGCAGATAGATTCTGAATTAAAAAATCCCAATGGTTAACAGAGATTATACACGGAGAAAGAATGGCTGAATGGGCAAAGGGAAACAAATCAGGGAATCTCGATGCAAGATGTGATCCAGATTTCACCAAGCCAAGTACAACGAGCATAACTTGTATTGTGATAGAAAAGAAATGATGCTGGAGGAAAGATGATGCCTTGTGAAAAGCAGGCTGCTTATTTCAACAAATCTTTGAAAACATCTACAATATGAAGGGACTGGTTTTTAGTTTGGTTTTTGGTGTGGTGTGGCTTAAAGGTTGTGATTCTGCATTCTTTAATTGCTGGTGACAACAAATAACGTCAACCTCCTGTGCTGCCATCTGCAAAAAGATAGTCTCAGTGGTGACAGTGGCCGCCTCCCTCGGCAAAGGGGAACACTGGTTTCTCTGAGGCTCACCTTGATTTTTGACAGGAGTGAAAGGAAGACTGGTGCCACTGATGTGGGGAATAAACTCCCGTGAAGGTTGATGATAGCAACGCAGAATTCAATGGGCTTCTTTCTGGGTGAAAAGCAGAAAGACGTCCTTTCAGTGAGTGCTGTTAGCTGGGCTTGAGCTGCCAACCACCCCTGGGGGCTGGAGCTTTCCCAGTCTCACCATGGATGAGATGGGTGCATGGTGAGTTCAGGGGATTTGTACTTTACAGTCCATCTTGATTTTGTCTAGGGTACACACAAGGAAGAGACACTTATGCGTGGCCAATGAGGAAAGTCTGGATAAAAATTGGCATAAATTCTCAAAACCTCAGAAGTCTAGAAGAAACCTTACTCCTTCTCTGTCTATACCCCCCCAAGGGAAATGGCAGCATACAAGCCAAACACAGCTGCCCCTACACTCATGGTGCATCTCTGACACATACAAACATCTTTGGCCACTGCTGGAGCTGCGCGTTAGCCAATAAAGGACTGTCGCTTCATATGCTGCTTATGAGAAACAGGTTGTTTTTATGCCTGTATTGTTATATTATCATGCCTGCAAGTTAAAAATTATTCTGATTTGAGTTAAACACAATCTGCTGATGGCACTTGGAGAACGGCAAAGATCTAAGAAAAAGGAGGTGATTTTTTTTGGGTGACTTATACCTTGTTTAACAATTTACAGGAATGAAGCATGAAGAAAAGGTTACAAATCAGAGCAGTAGCTACATACACTAGACTTTGAGTTTTATACATATCTGCCTGGCATCTCATGTGGGGGAATGCCTCAATGGCACACATATTTTTTGAAAACAGGTAATATGTTTCTGAACCTTTCAGATGGCGTACAGGTTTCAAAGCAGATCCAGTCTCTTAAATAGACGAGATGGGATAAAAACAGGAAAACTGCGAAAGGCTTTAAAAGCTGCTCAAGATCTTGGTGAAGTAAAAGAAAGAATATAAAACTTCCAATGCATTTATTACTGACCTGAAAATTTTATAAGGCTAATTATTATGTTCTAATTTTTCCTGATATCAAGAGGCAGCATTAAAAATTTCACTTTTACAACACAATAAAGAAATCCAAAAAGTAAAGCACCAGTACTCCAGGTACCTCTGAAAAGCAAGAAAATGTGATTTCATTACATATTTTAAAAATAATTTGCTCTGAATTACCATAATATTCTGCAGGAAGTTCTCTCTAGTTGCTTGTTTTTGCAGTTGGAAACTTATGTCCCAGCATTGTTCATTGTTAAAAAAAAACCCAGCCTCTCATTTTTTTGGTGACCTTTTTTACTCCTTTTTTTTTTCTTTACGTAGTTTATTCTAACACAAAATAAATGGAAAATGTCACACCTTTCCAAGAGAGTACTTTGTCATAACAGAACTCTCCTGGGAATTACTTTGGAAAAGATGAGGACAGCAGTGAATTGATTATTTGGCACGACGCCTGGTCTCACAAAATATATAGTTTAGGTTAGAATCAGGGTTTCCAGAATATTTTATCATCTGATCCCATCTTGTCCCATCAGAAATTTCCTCACAAGCAGTAACCTGAAATAATGTCAGCATACATTGTGTTACTGCTTTTTAAGTTTTTCCACCTGTCATTAGCCAGAATACTTAAGACACTTGAGAAATGAAGTGCCTAGTGAATTCTACTTTTCATAAACATACTTAATCTATTTTTCTTATACAGACCAAAATATTGTCAGTAATTGTTTAAGTTATTTAAATTAAATTCACAGAATCACAGAACGGTTGAGGTTGGAAGGGACCTCTGGAGGTCATCTGGTCCATCCCCCTTGCTCATGCAAGGGGTGACCCCCAGGGTCACCTCGAGTGGGCTGCCCAGGGCCATGTCCAGATGCCTTTTGAATACCTACAAGGATGGAGACCCTAAAACCTCACTGGTCAACCTGTGCCAGTGCTTGGTCACCCTCACAGTGAAAAAGCATTTCCTGTTGTTCAGAGGGAACCTCCTCTGTTTCAGTTTGTGTCCGTTGTCTCTGGTCCTGGCACTGGGGACTGCTGAAAAGACCCTGGCTCCCTCTTCTTTGTACCCTCGCCTCATGTATGTATATACACTGTTGAGATCCACCTCCAAGTCTCTTATCCAAGCTAAACAGCCCCAGCTCTCTCAGCCTTTCCTTATAGGAGAGATGTTCCATTCCCTTCATCATCTTTGTGGCCCTTAGCTGGATTCTTTCCAGAAGCTCCGTATTTCTCTTGTACTGGGGAGCCCAGCATTATTATTATTAGTTACTAGATTTATTAATTATTGTATCTGTGCACTTGAAAGGACCAAACCCCAGTATTTTCTGGAAACATCCATAGCAAAAGCTGCTTCAACATGTGTGAAAACAAAACATCCTTCCTGTTGCGGAGCATTCTCCTCCTTGAAATGCAGCGTGTCTTTGCTGTTGTATACTGTCCAGATACATCTAACACTATATGTCCCAAAGCTGCACTCTGACTAAGTCTGGTCACTGACTGGAGATCTCCACTGGCCTCCGTCTATGTGTCTGTCTTTACAGTAGATAAATAGATTCACTGTTGAACATTGAAAGTTACTGGCACAATAAGTTAAATTTTTCTGGCACTGGAGCATCCATAGAAATATGTTCAGGTTAGCTCTTGAGGAACAGTAGACCCCTTAGTGTCTTGGTCTGAAGCCAAGAGGAACAAACAGGACCAAACATAATAGAGTAAGGAGATGGACTAAGAGCAGTGGTAGAAGCACCAGAAAGTACTGGCGAGTATTTGGAAAATATAACTTCTTGGGGCATCTCTGTTCTGGATCTATGTCCTCATTATCCAGGCCCAGAGCTTTTTGCTTTACTTTCTAACCTGCATATGAGCTTTTGTATCGTGTTTGTTGTAAATGAAAGATGAAAACTAACTTTTTTCCCCCCACAAACAATAAGGTTCTGCCTCATTATACTCAGCGTATCCAAATGACAGATGATGTAGAGAGGACTGGGACACGGTGTTTTGTTTGTCCTAGCGTTAATGAGCGCTTGAAATGCTGATGTGTAGGCAAATCTATTTTTGTTTTCATATTTTGCATATATATTACTGTATAATGCCTTGTGGGGAGAATAGGAATTTAACATCTAAATATTTTAATATTAAACAAATAGTGGTACATACAAAATAGAAAGAGGAATGATTTTTCCCCTTAAAACATAGCAGTGAATGTTAGTTTGGCCCCATGCAGGCTCTTACAATGCTTGTACTAATTTCTCCCTCTAATTTAGGGTTGATAGATGTTAATTCTTGTCTTCAGGAAATACACAGCTCTTCGCTTGTTCTTTTCATTTAGGAGGCCACCTCATCATAGTCTGAAATGATGCACACTAGCAGAAAAGGGTTTGGTATCCCTTCAGTTTGGCATTTGAAGATTTCACAAGTGCCTTGAGCAGAATCAAGACAAATTCCAAGTGGAAAGAAGATGCTTGTTTTTAACATGCTGTAGGCAATCAGAGGTACAAGGTGTCCTTAGCTGCTGTGAATTGCCACAGCCTGAAGTCTTTAATCAAGCCTGTGTGTCCCTCTAGAAGACACGTGCTGTCATCGCCTCATGACATTGATAATAGCGACCCAGCAATAACCGGATTACGTTCCGCATCCTCATTACAAAGACCAGAATGCATAATCATAGAGGTCCCTTCTGCTCTTAAAATATATCAATTAATTAACTTACTGGTTTACTTAATTTGATTTAGATAAATTATAGAGATATTTCTATATTCTGAGAGTGGGAGAGGAGGAGAGAGAGAGTTTTATGGTCAAGTGAGAAACAGTAATCTATCAACTGGTGCTACGCTAATTGTTTTTGCCCTTCGCATGTAGTGGTGTGAATATGACATCATTTTCATTGGGCTTTGTCATCCACTGAAGGTAACTGAAAGACTTTCACTGAATCTGAAGGGCACTCCTGTCCTGGTGAGCAGTCATACAAGGTCTTCATGGGCACGACTGCATTTGGTAGGAATTTTGCTGGCATGAGATTAGCCAGAGTAGCCAGTTAGTACATGGCTCCTCAAGCTCAGAGTACAAATTATGTACCCAGTATTACAAATAAATAACACAAGATGCTGCCACCACATGCCATCTATATATAAAGGGTGCCAAAAAGCAAGGCTCCCATCTAGTTCTGTGACTACTGCAAAGAGCAACGCATATATGGATAGATCTCTTTCAGATAAATTATATGGACGAATGTGTTTCACAGGTTACAAAATGTTTTTAAAACATAGAAGGTGTGTTCTTAGCTTGCAAATATTTCAAACACAATACACACTGAGCTCCTCCTGGATTTATTTGCTTTGCTTCTTGCTCATTCTCTCTTACCTTGGAGCAACAATTTATCATGCAGTCTGCTTACCTTCCTCATTAAAGAGATTTCAGTTTAACTCATTGTTACCCTCACACCACTGTATTTTTCTCATAATACCTCTTGATTCGTGCAATCCCCTCCTAGAAAGCTGAAACACTGGGATTTGTAAGTGGAATAACCTTTACTTATGATGTTGCAATGATTTTTTTCCTGTAAGTTCACTTAAACCAACACAATTCAATTAATTTCTTTCTTGAGTATCTGTCAGTTGTACTAAGCTGCTATTCTGACTTTGCAGTTGGGTCTATAATGTTGTTTACTGTCTTGGCACAGGGGTTACTGGACGAAATGTTGTAGCTTGCACCCTGTGCAAGGAGAATCTCCCTTTTACTACAAACCCATCTGCTCCAGCTACTGACCCTCATGCCTTAAATTTATACTCGGGCTTTTTGCCTATACTGCTAGTTGCAAATGTGGTAGTATTCTCACTTCAGTATTTGTGGAAACTTCCAGTTTTCATTTGGAGTATTTTGGTAAACTAGAACCTGCTTTGGCATTCGCTTTAGTAGGTGGTTGGAATTCAAGGTTATTCGTTTAGAAGGAGACTTGCCTCTAAAATCTATTGATTCCTCTGCAATGTAAAGGCAAGCAAACGTTGAGATGTATGAAACATAACAGCTCAAAGATGGAGGTTTGGTGGCTGTGCATACACACTTATTTCCCTCTTTTTTTCTTCTTTTTCAAAATGGATGTTTTTGTGACTCTTTTGTTCCCTTTGGGACTTCTTTTCACATAATCCAAACTAAAATGAACAATTCAAGGATGACTTCAGAATATTTGTTTCTGTTTATGCTTTCTACAGGGATATAGCTCCTCTAGAGCATTGGAAGCTCATTTAAAGAGTAAAACATAACTTTCCAAACAGTTTTGGAATAGTTTTTATTGTTTAAATTATTTCAAGGTGATACTTTTCACCAGATCTTTAAAAATCAGTATTATTTTAATTTCTCTCTGTCTCAGCTTACACAACTAACTTCATTTGTTAGTTGCACATTTTTTTCACTGGGTGCAATAAAACGAATTAAATTCAGAGAAATTTTGTTCTTTTTTCTTGCTCTATTTCTCACTTCTTATCATTTCAAGATTTCTTCCACTTTTGGAAAGTCTTAGAGGAAGAAAGAGAAAAAATAAAGATGGGATTAATTGCCATTTTAGCACTCTTGAAACTGATACTCAAGCTTGAGAAAGTTTTCAGAGGTTCAGAGAGACTGGAAAAAAAAGGAGTGAAATTAGAAAACAACAGGCATAAACAACAGGCATTTGGTGATAGAGGAAGAAAACGGAAAGAATAAAGAGAAAATAACATCCCTCTCCCCCAGACTGCATGTTTGGTTTTCAAGACATAATATTGAATGAAAATAAAACTGTGAAGTTAAACAAATTGGAAATGTTTATTTTGTTTTAAATACTATTGCTGAAAACACCTGCTGAATATCAAAATAGAGCTAAAGCCACCTACATCACCCCTGATTTGGGCATTTGCTTACAATTCACGTATATTACTTGCAGACATGATTATGGCGAGATCCTTGTTTGCCTTTTGCAAAATACCTAAGCAGCTGAAGCACTTAACCTACAAGGAGGGCTGAACCTATATCTTGATCCAGATGCTCTCTGCGTATCCTGAGCAAGGCACATTTTTAAACTCCGTTGGCATTCGGAGCATCCTGCATCTGGAAATGCAATAGTCAGGGGGCAGGTTCGGAGAACCAGATGTGAGCAATCATAACTTAGCCTGTTGGTTGGGGCAGGCAAACAGCTAGGGTTAAAATGTATATGCATTTATGTTAGACCATGATTAAAAAAACAGAAAATAGTTTTGGAGCCTCAGACCAAACTCATCTGACTTTCAGGTCAGTATTTCCCCACTTTTTCAGAAAAAAAGATTTTGTCATCACAAAGGTGGCAAGGATTCTGCCCTCCCAGGGAGAGACTGAGAAACCAGACTGAACCAGTCTCCTCGTTAAGGACTCACTTTGAGGTCTGATAAATCTGCACTTGACTATGGGGCAGAGAAGAAGTGAGCAGTACTCACACACCAAAGTGCTGCTGGCCCTTCAAGAAGAGCCACAGCAGAGGAGGCAGGAGTGAGCGTAAGCTGGTGGTCACCCAGCACAGCACAAGTTGGTTCCTCATTCCCTGGAAAGACTTCTCATGACAGAAAGCTCTTTAAGTTAGCAAGCCAAGACATAGAATGGGTAGAAACAACACCTAGATAACTTCAGACTAGAAATGAGGTGCAGGAATGTAGCTGAGTGGTCAAATGCCCTTAAATATGTGGTGGATTTTGCGACACTCCAAGTGTTTAATGCACCCTGTGGAGAGAAATATTCTGGGTGTGGGAGAAATCATCCAAGAGCTCCACATCCTGATGCTGCAAGTTGCTGTGCCATGCAAGCACAAATAACCTAAGCAGATCTGAGCACTGGAACTGATTTTTCACTAAATAATAAGTACAACTGCAAGGAGTAAGGATTTTGTTTTATTGTTTTGGCTCTGAGCTCCCTCCCCAGTGCTCACTGTATGTGACCAGTGAGAAGCTATTCAGGGCAACAGCTCATTCTTAGACCTGTTGTATGGATTCATGGTTTCTTCCACCCCATGCTTTCTTCATAGTGCTTCACCATGGAGAAGAGCAGAGGCATAGTGCTGCTGGTGAGAAGCTGTTAAAAGGTTCCTGAGTTCTTTCATATCATGTGCATCACGACAAC
This sequence comes from Pluvialis apricaria, assembly GCA_017639485.1. Classification (NCBI taxonomy): domain Eukaryota; kingdom Metazoa; phylum Chordata; class Aves; order Charadriiformes; family Charadriidae; genus Pluvialis; species Pluvialis apricaria. Next base: position 91,225,544 of record CM030009.1, read on the forward strand.
TTTGCAGAAGATGTAAAATTTGGGATGTAAATGAGGAGAACTAGCACAGCATTAGGACAGGATTGAGTCCAGGGCTGGAGAAACTTATGTCACTTGTTTTGTTATCGGCTGTGAGGTGGCGAGAAAGTCTGCTATGCTTGAAAAGGTTTGAAAGATTGAGAGTAAACCTTATTGGTTTCATCCACTTTTTCCTATACGTGCTAAAGAGAGACGGAAAAAAAAAAAGTGCTTGGATCAGTCTTAATGTTTACCTGAATAAATTCCTCACAGAGTGCAAGTATTTCTGAGAAATGAGAAAAGGGCAGAATGGCAATTTTGAAAACAAAATTGCAAAAAAAGGTAATATAAAAGTAATGTACAATATGTTAATAGTGTGCTAAGTAAGTTATTAGAATGCAAGAGTTGGGGGGAAACTAGATGTATTCTCAGGTCTGTTCAGTGTAAAAAGAAACACAAAGGTTCTGTAAAGAGCGTTAATGTGTTGCATATATTATCTTCTACCTGAAATGGGAATGCTAACGATTTACAAAGAAACTTATTGTGAGACTAATTTATTTAAAAGAGCTCTTTGAAGCTGGTACTGTGGGCTGACTTGGAGCTTGATTTAGGGTGAGCAACCAGGACAATCGCCTCCAAAGGCAACAGAGGAGCTTTGCAACATTAAAATGGGAAATAGGAAAAGATGACATGTGCATGGTTAAAGAGCATATGGCCATATCTTAGCCTCTGTGCACGGACTCTGAAAGTCTAATGTCAGTTGTCAGCAAACTCATGGCATTTCCTCTGTTCTGGGACAAAATAATGTTTTGTTTGGTGGTTGTTTTTTTTTTTTTAATTATTTCATAGTAGTTGTTAAAAATAAGGAATATCTCATGAGCGGCAAAACTTTCATCAGGAAAGAAGGACTATGGAAAACCTGAAGCTGGTATGTATCAAGGAGAGAGTCAACCTGGAAAAATGGGCTGTGGATAGTAATATAAAATTAATCACATGACATTAGTTCACATAATAAAGCCTTTGGTTCGGATGAGGTCAGGGCCCTGACAAGTTTACACAGGAGGCCCAGTGGGGACTGGTGGAGGAATTGTCACCAAGCCTTTTAGTTAAAGTTAAAGGGTAAAAATAAAGGCATGGATGCTCTCCTGAAGCAAAGCATGGTGTCTGAACCCTTGGAGCTTTTGTAAGCAAATGTATGTCATGGTGGCAGTAGCTGGGGTAGGGAAAATGCCTCCACTTTGCCTGTCTTCAGCTTGAGGGTTTTTCTTTGTTTGGGTAGGCACTGGGGTTAGGCAAATCTGGGCTATTGAGGGGATTGTATTTGCCTCATGTCTCATCTTCCAGATGCAGCTCAGAGCTCAGAAGTTGATGCTCTGGGTTTTTCTCCCCCTCAGTCATCATTGTGCCTGCGGTAGTCACACCAGATGGGAGCTCTTGCCAGCAATCCCGTGCCGGTCCTGATCACACCCACTTTTCCAATTTGCTGTACACCATGTGCACACATAAAGCTCTGCCTTGTATTATCTTGCTTGTTATAATCATGTTCTTTATAAATAAAATTCTTCTCATTCATTTGAATAAAAATGCAGTTTGTATATATAAATGTTTACTCCATCCTGCTCTCATTCCTTAAAGCCGTAATATTAGACACTCTAATTGTTCCTTTTGTAAGCAGCCTGATGAGCCAAAGAGAATTATGACATTAGGTAGCCTAAGTAGAAGGCTCAAAGCAAACATCTTTAATAAATTTATTTTCATTGATGAAAAGAAAATCAAAGTAGCTCACAGTTTTCCTTGAGACTGCTTCATGGATTTTAGATTTAGGTGGTTTTTATTTTTTTCTTTTACTTTGAACAACAGTTCTCTAAACAAAGCTTTCAAACATGATTTAACCGCTGGCCATTTCTTGCACGTTACAAGCCATCTATAACTCAGAGTGCTTGGATTGACTTTGCTTCGGTCAGTCCTTGTACTTTGGTGGATCTCAGCTGAAGATTTTCATTGTATTCCTTCAGGTCAGCTATATTGAAAGTGAGGGTCCAGATTCCCCTCCCTGGCAGAGGATTTGGTGTCCTGGGCTAGGGGGAAGGTGTCAGCCAAGGGAGGAGGTGAGTAGGGACACTGGTCTGAGTGAAGGGCTCAGGTGGGCAATGAGACCTGACATGAAAGGGCTAGATGGCCACCTCCACACCTGCAAACTGAATAGGGTCAAGACCCAATGGTCTGACAGATCACCTCTTTATTTAATTTAGGGGTACAATTGCTTTATCACACCACAGAAAATTTCCTGATCAGCCTGACCTCATTTCTTCCCTACCACCCCAAGTCCCCTTCCCTCCCGCACCCAGATGCACTTGGAAATTTGCTGTTCGAAAAAAGCAGCTGAGGCTTTGCAAGCCCAACCTGATAGAAACCCAGGGAAAAACCCACTGTATATTTGGGTGATATGTTAGCTGTATGATTTCTAACAGGTAATTACCAATGACTGCAATACTATTGTTAACTTTCTAAATCTTCTGCAGGCAATGCTGGCAAATAAAACACACTGAAAACTTAGAAAGAGATGCTGCACTCACAAATAACTGCAGTGCCCCTGAACTAGCATATGTCTTGAAAACAGAACTGAGCTCCTCTTACTCCTGAGATAGCCATCCATGCTGAGGTATTAAGTTGCACAGATGGGTAAAAGTAAAATGGAAGCTTGCAAAATGAGATTTCAAATACATAAACAGGTTTCTGTCGATGGCAACCTAATAAAGGAGGTAATTCTCCAAACATATTGTTCCCATTTTGTTTCTAATTACAGTGAACTACAAGGTTAGTTCTGCTCTTTAGGTGCACTTTAATTACTCTCTCAATGTTGACTTTCTGCATTATGATTCCTTTAACACACCATAGGAAATAGACATTTAATTAACCAGATGTCACTCAATAAATCTTAACTTCTACTCTCTGAATCAGAAAAGCCAATGTTAGTGGGCATAAAAGGGCTAGGATTTTAGAAATAATTTACTTTTTATGTTTCTTTAGGTCTTTGTTATACTAAGGAAAATGTCTGTAATGAAGGAAAATTAAACTGATGTTTGTGAGCATTTAATTTAATGAAAAATAGCTCCACAAAGTAAAACCAAGATTCTAACATTATGTAAGTGTTGATCATAGAATCATAGAATCATAGAATGGTTTAGGTTGGAAGGGACCTTGAAGATCATCGAGTTCCGACCCCACTGCCATGGGCAGGGACACCTCCCACCAGACCAGGTTGCCCAAGGCCACGTCCAGCCTGGCCTTGAACACCTCCAGGGACGGGGCTTCAACAACCTCTCTGGGCAACCTGTTCCAGTGCCTTACCACCCTTAAAGTGAAAAACTTCTTCCTAATGTTTAATCTAAACCTGCCCTCTTCCAGCTTAAAGCTGTTCCCCCTTGTCCTATCACTACATGCCCTTGTAAAAAGTCCTTCCCCAGCTCTCCTGTAGGCCCCCTTTAGGTACTGGCAGGCTGCAATAATATCCCCTCAGAGCCTTCTCTTCTCCAGGCTGAACAGCCCCAACTCTCTCAGCCTCTCCTCATAGGAGAGGTGCTCCAGCCCTCGGATCATCCTCGTGGCTCTCCTCTGGACACGCTCCAGCAGGTCCATGTCCTTATGTTGGGGACTCCACAGCTGGATGCAGTACTCCAGGTGGGGTCTCACGAGAGCGGAGTAGAGGGGCAGAATCACCTCCCTTGACCTGTTGGCCACACTTCTTTTGTTGCAGCCCAGGATATGGTTGGCCTTCTGGGCTGCGATTGCACATTGCTGGCTCATGTTGAGCTTCTCATCAATCATCACCCCCAGGTCCTTCTCCACAGGGCTGCTCTCCAGCCATTCTCCGCCGAGCCTGTATTTGTGCTTGGGATTGCCCTGACCCAGATGTAGGACCTTGCACTTGGCCTTGTTGAGCTGCATGAGGTTGGCTTGGGCCCACCTCTCCAGCCTGTCCAGGTCCCTCTGGATGGCATCCCTCCCCTCCAGCGTGTCTGCCTCGCCAAACAGCTTGGTATCATCAACAAACTTGCTGAGGGTGCACTCTACCCCACTGTCCATGTCGCTAACAAAGATGTTGAATAGTACAGGTCCCAGTACCGACCCCTGAGGAACGCTACTCGTCACTGCTCTCCACTTGGACACTGAGCCGTTGACCGCAACTCTTTGAGTGCGGCCGTCCAGCCAGTTCTTTATCCACCAAGTGGTCCATTTATCAAATCCATGTCTCTTCAATTTAGAAACCAGGATATCGTGTGGGACAGCGTCAAACGCTTTGCACAAGTCCAGGTAGATGATATCAGTAGATGTTTCATAACATGTAGGAAAGGCAATTTACAATTGTTAGGTTAGCAGTGTGGTATGTCTACCGCCTGATGTGTTGGCTCTCTTGTTTTACTTCACATAATTTTTTCTATACTCATTTAATATCTTTGGCTTTTAGGGACTCATTTTTGCATGTAGGTCTAAAAACTCATAGTCCCTGATCATGCCATCATGACAACCCCAGAAACATTAGCTGTAATAGTAATGTATAGGACAACCCCATGCAGCACTACAGGTTTGGGGAAGAGTGGCTGGAAAGCTGCCTGGCAGAAAAGGACCTGGTGGTGTTGGTTGACAGCCAGATGAATATGAGCCAGCAGTGTGCCCAGGTGGCCATGAAGGCCAACAGCATCCTGGCCTGTATCAGGAATAGTGTGGTGAGCAGGACGAGGGAACCTATACTCAGCACTGGTGAGGCGCCACCTCGAATACTCTGTTCAGTTTTGGGCCCCTCACTACAAGAAAGACATTGAGATTCTGGAGTGTGTCCAGAGAAGGGCAACGGAGCTGGTGAGGGGTATAGAGCACAAGTCTTATGAGGAGTGGCTGAGGGAACTGGGGTTGTTTAGCCTGGCAAAAAAGGAGGCTCAGGGGACACATCACTCTCCACAAGTACCTGAAAGGAGGTTACAGAGATGTGGGGGTCGATCTCTTCTCCCAAGTAACAAGTGATAGTTCAAGAGGAAGTGGCCTTAAGTTACACCAGGGGAGGTTTAGATTGGATATTAGGAAAAGTTTCTTCACCAAAAGGGTTATCAAACATTGGAACAGGCTGCCCAGGGAAGTGGTGGAATTGCCATCCCTGGAGGTATTTAAAAGATGTTTAGATGTGGTGCTTAGGGACACGGTTTAGTAGTGGTTTTGGCAGCGTTAGGTTGATGGTCGGACTCAATGATCTTAAAGATCTTTTCCAACCTAGAGGGCTCTATGATAGTATGATTCTATGATTTATGTAGCAAAGGCAGAGTGAGACAGGCTTCCAACATGACAGCTGAAAGCATCTCCTTTCTTAGGAGGAGGAGGGCAGAGTTTGGCTTCCTGAGATTCTGATGACCCTCCCAGCAGACCTATATAGAGACCTGGTTTGTGCCACAGTGCACCCATCATGATATTGGTGCACTGCATCCCAGTACCCATTAATCCTCCAGTTGGAGGCTTCCGAACATTTCCAGCAGCCTTAAGGTCAAACGAACACAGCCAGGTACTCAGGTTGGTGGCAGCCTGAAGTGTTTGTTTCAATAGCTCGATGATCTCTTCAGATGAATGACTCTGGCCTATCTAGAAAAGTTTCTGGGGCTCTCCACAGTAACTTGCAGCAGCAGAGTCCCCTTCCCTGACCTTCTCTCCTTAGGGTCAATGTCTTGTCAGAGACTTCCTCACATCTGACCTTAACCCTTGTCCCATTTCTTAAGTATTCTTGTTCTAAATTATAGCAACCTCTTTACTACAGCCACATCATTCTTCCTTTCTCCATTCCCTTATGTTGACAGTGCTTTTAGCCTTCCTTTGCAATGTCAGTGAATATGGCCAGAGTCCCGTAAAAGAATACAACGGGGCACATTCTTCCATTAATAATTGCAGCGAAAAGCTCCTATTAAAATTAATGGGCACTCCATGTGCACTGGAGTGTAAAAATAACCCCCCTATTCTCACATGCTATTTCAGTCTCTTCATTCTTTCTAACCAATGTTTCCACTTCCATTACACCTAATGAATGCTGTGGGAATGCAATTCCTCCCCCTGAGGTTAGTGGCATCAAAGTTGTCCCTCAGTCTAAGATTCACACTGTGGCTGCCCAGAGTCTCTTCTTCAAAATGGAACCAGGCACATGTTCTGCAGCTCTTGTGAGACCATGTTTTAGCATTTTCCAAGAGTGATAATGTATGATAATAATACTGAATCTTTTTAGAAACCAACCTAAATGCAAAGGCAGTGACATCAGGGAATATGCTATTCCTGAAAGGTAACTGTCAAGGATTAATTGCTTTTCCAGTCTTGGTCTTTGCCTCTTTTGATATCCAGCCTACTTTATGGCAGAACAAGGACAGTTTTTTAAGGCTGGCCTCTCAGCTACAAGTTACTTTTCTGCTAATCTGGTAAACCAACTGTTAGTTCTCTTCTTGCACCTCCAGAACAGATTTTTCCATAAGTTCTCTGTGCCTTGCTTGGAAATAGCAACAGTCAATACATTTTATAGATGATACAATTCCATCCAAGCGACATAAACAAAGAAAATAAGAGGAAGTTTATTTCATATGTGGATCCTTAAAGCTAGCAAGTTTGATAAAGCTTCCAAAACCTGATGAAAAAATACTGCATAAATATCTCTTTCAAAATGTGGTTAAAAACTGGTTGTCCTCAAAACATTTCACATGCGCATCCACAGTCTTAACACAGCCCATTTAGAAGATAAAACCCCATGCTTCAAAAAATCTTTAAAGAAGATTTCGTTTAGTTGAACAGAGCGTGTTACAAACACTCCCATGCCTCTGCATTTTTTAGCATGGAAGACATAAAACTTCTTGTGTGATCTCCCCTGCTCTGAGTTTTCTGAAGGCAGCAGAGATGGGGTGAGGGCTCGGTGAGAGCTGCTCCCAGAAGAGCCTGCAAACCAGTGCTGCAGAGCTGGGAGGTTGTGGCTGCCAGGGCAGGGAGAGCTAATGCAGCGGAACACTGGCTTTGGTCTTATGCTGACTGCCAGTGAAATGTCAGAAGACTGGAAATAGGGAAAGGAGTCAAAGGAGCACTGTTAGAGCTGTTTTCTGGCCTCGTGCAAAAGGATGAATTTCCCGGTCCTGTGGCTGCAACCATGGCAGAGCCACCACAGCCAGAGCACCTGGAGTGATTCCCTGTGTGTTCCCAACTACCTGTCTGTGCAGGGGAGACAATGGGCAGGGTGAGTGTCTGAACTCCCAACCCCCTTCACAGCAGTGTAAACCAGTAACGGGCAGGAGCTCTCCTGGTGGGACTTTTGGAGAGTCCTGAACACCCTGCAGGCAGCTCCTGCCATCCCTAGACGAGTGGGTAGTCTGGGTGCCCAGACCTGTGCTCTGCTAAGTGGAGGCTGCTCTTGCCTCTGAAGATTATGTTGAAACTTCTTTTTCATTTTCAGCATATAAAACCAAATTACTCCCAACTGATCAGAGTTCCCTGTTAAACTCCTGATCAGCAATACAGTTTCTGGGCTGGAATTTCCTACCCAAACCATGTTTCTTACTTCCACCTGTGCCTAAGCTCTCCTAAAGGAAATAACTCTTCAGTTGCTCAATTGAGCTCTGAGTTTAGGAAGGCATTACCAATTCAGAAAGCCTCCAGTGGATTCTCGTTTGTGCTAAATCAACCAGGTGACTCATCATTACCTTTTAGAGATGAAAATTCCCATAACAGTACTACAGTAATAGCTTCAACCAATTAAAATGAACAGTATCAGGCAAAATAGCCATTCAGTGATGAAACAGCATTTCCCAAAAGATAATTTTTGGGGACCAGAGAATACCCTTTTTATATGAGGATCCATCTTATGGCTGTGTCTTGACTTGCCTCTTGAGAACTGGTCTTTTAGTAGGGGTTCCCATCTGGCTGGTTATGCTGCTGTATAACTTAATAATGCGTTACACCTGTGCCATCGCAGAATATGTGATGTACCTTATAATTACTCGGAATTATTTACTCTCCTCTCTGAAATCTAGCAAGCCTATCCTCAAAACAAATTTCTTAAAGTGGCTGAGCTCTTGCAGCATCTCTTTTACCCAGTAAATTTCCTACCTGTCCCTCAGAATGGGACCTCCACTTTTCATGAGTGCTCTGTCAGGTGCCAGAGAAAAGGAAAGGAGATGGCCACCCCAAAGGAACAAACAAAAGCTTTTGACCCTGGAACAAACAGAAAAACCTGACATTTTCATTTCCCCACAGTTGTGTTTCTTTGGTAAGCAGGAATCGTCCAAACCGCAAGTAGATTTCTAGGTAACATTTGCTTCCTCATGAGTATTCAGTTTGGGTCATTGGTTGGATGGAGACTTGCACTTGCTTGACTTGTTGAAAGTAGCTCTGCCCATTTAATAGGGTGGTTTATACATTTTGGCAAAAGTTAAATAAATAAGAATTAATGAATCCAAAGAAGAAAAACCCCTTCACTGAACTTGGGAAGTGTGCTAAAGTCGTGCCTGACAAATGGGAATGTGGAGCCTGAAATGAATAAATGCGGTGTTTACCAGTGAATCAAATATGAAGGGGAAACTCATCCTGCCTGAGCTGACCCCAAAAGAAATGAGCAGAGACACCATGGTTGCTTGATCAACAATGTCACGGGGTCTCCCCTCCCTTCTGAAAGCCTGTTTAGCTGATGTCTCTGAGCCAGAGAAGGATATAGGTGACGGTCACCAAGTCGGGAGTGAAAGCTTCAAGACAGTTTATCAAAGGAGACTCCAGTTCCTTTTGTTATCCAAGACCTAGATCTCCTTCTCTGCTTTTGTCTTGGTTTGAGGTAAAACAGGACCAATTTTGGTTTTGGTTTCTTTCTCAAAATGTGTGCCTGACCAGTCTGGTATCTTTTACAACACTACACTGAATCTTATGACTAGGGCAGATGCTAAACACAAAGTCTTCTTACATGTCCTAGGGCTGACGTGAGCTCACCTGGGCTCAGAAAGGATGGCAGGCTGAGTCCTGGGCTTGTCTTCCACCAGCAGTGAGTCTTTCTCTGGTAAGAGAAACCGTCCAATATGGAGACGTGCTTTTCTATCTTTGATGCTGATTTTTCTGTTCTTCTCTTTTTGTGGATTTTTGTCTTGCTTCGTCTTCAAATAAACAGAACCTGTCACAAATGACATGAGTAACAGCAGCTTCTATGTATCTCAGCTGTTTCCCTTTATCCCTAAAGGAGCCTTCCCACATCTTTGATAACATCTAAAAGACTGACAGGTTTGGTCTTTAAGTCTTCTCTCTTCTGGTTGTGGTTTCTTTTCTTAAAAAAAAACCACAAACAAACCACCTCACCATATTGCAGACTTCATGGATGAGGATGTGAACTCATGTGAAACACACATGATATTTTCATTACTGCCTAGTATTTATTCATCAATCAATTTTCAGTGGCCTATCCTAATCATATAACTTAGAATGAGTCTGAAGAGCATTCCTTTGCTCTAGTAGACAATAAACCAGTAGAGGATTTACCCATATGCAATTTCTTTAAAATTGAAGAAGAAAATAACATTGTCTTGTGTTGTGCTTTGTCTAACAAGGGGATAGTGCTGTTGCATATTTGAAATAGCTTCCTGAGTTGCCCAGGCAGGTGCAGGGGATAGGGAGAGCACCTGGTCAGGGGAGATAGCAGCAGTAATTGGAATTGCAGTTATCAAGTCCTGTGCATGTTGCCAGATGGGAATGAATTTACCAAGAAGCACAGAATCATTCACCTTTTTCACCAAGGCCAACTGCAGAAACATCAGCAGTAGTGGCATTGCACCCTTATGTGTTCCTGAATGACCATGGCACTCATTCTCACATTCAGATAATTAATTATCAGTCTCAATTTCAGTCATGCTGGGTAGGAAGCTGCAGCTGTAATTAGTGGCAAATTTTTAATTAACAAGTTAAGTACTTCTTATTAACAGCTGTTTGAGAAATAAGCCAAGATTATTTAATGGGTCCCTTGGATCTATAAAATATTAGACTTGCATTCTCTGTCTTATTGTGAATGCTGCCATCATATCTATGCACGTCTACAACTCTATATCTCCATAAAACGTGTAAGGTCTTGTTGTATACATTGACATTAAGAGTAGGATTTATAAGTGTTTGATTCATATGAATCATCCCATGGATAATTTAAATATTGAACTCCTATATATTAGTACTGGAAGCTTAGGAGCTGTTTGATGTAAAAGAAATTTATGAAGACCTGGAGGGAGAATAAATAAAGGAATCAGGCAGTGTTTTAACATAGAAATATGCCATTTGTCACAGGAATTAATGTAGTTTAACTTTCTTGTTGATAATTATATTTATATAATCTAAAAAAATATCAGACAACTCTTAGATTATATTTTTTTCTTACATATGGTATACAATGTCATGTTGCATGTCTGGATATCAGCATGGTCCAAGGATCATTCCAACAGGAAGGTTAGATGCACGCACGTGGTTCAGAGGTGACAGCACAGGAGTAGACCATGCCATGCCAGAGGGGATCAAGAATTGGAAAATCACAAAATCACAGAATGGTCAGGGTTGGAAGGGACCTCTGGAGATCATCTAAGTCCAACCCCCCTGCCACAGCAGGGACACCTACAGCAGGTTGCACAAGACGGCGTCCAGGCGGGTTTTGAATATCTCCAGTATGGGAGACTCCACAACCTCTCTGGGCAGCCTGTGCCAGTGCTCTGTCACCCTCAAAGGAAAGAAGTTCCTCCTCATGTTAAGATGGAACTTCCTATGTTCAAGTTTGTGCCCATTACCTCTTGTCCTGTCACTGGGCACAACTGAAAGAAGACTGTTCCCATCTACCTGGCACCCTCCCCTTAAGTATTTATAAGTATTGATAAGATCCCCCCTGAGTCTTCTTTTTTCTAGACTAAAAAGACCCAAGTCCCTCAGCCTTTCCTCATAAGGAAGATGTTCCAATCCTCTAATCATCTTTGTAGCTCTTTGCTGGACCCTCTCCAGCAGTTCCCTGTCCTTCTTGAACCGGGGAGCCCAGAACTGGACACAGTACTCCAGATGCAGTCTCACCAGGGCAGAGTAGAGGGGGAGGATGACCTCCCTCGACCTGCTGGCCACACTCTTCTTGATGCACCCCAGGATGCCATTGGCCTTCTTGGCCACCAGGGCACATTGCTGGCTCATGGTCATCCTGTTGTCTACCAGGACTCCCAGGTCCCTTTCCACAGAGCTGCTCTCCAGGAGGTCAGCCCCCAACCTGTACTGATGCGTGGGGTTATTCCTCCCCAGATGCAGTACCCTACACTGTTGAGCTTCATCAGGTTTTTTTCTGCCCAACTCTCCAGCCTGTCCAGGTCATGCTGTATGGTGGCACAACCTTCCGTCATGTCAGCCACCCCTCCCAGTTTTGTATCATCAGCAAACTTGCTGATGGTACACTCTATCCCTTCATCCAGGTCATTGATGAATATATTGAACAGGACTGGACCCAGTACTGACCCCTGAGGGACTCCACTTGTTACTGGCCTCCAACTGGACTCTGCACCACTAACCACAACCCTCTGAGCTCTATCTGTCAGCCACTGTTCAATCCACCCCACTGTCCATTCATCTGACCCACACTTCCTAAGCTTGTCTGTGAGGATGATGTGGGAGACAGTGTCGAAAGCCTTGCTGAAGTCAAGGTAGACAACATCCACTGCCCTCCCCTCATCCACCCATCCAGTCACGCCATCATAGAAGGCTATCAGATTAGTCAGACATGACTTCCCCTTGGTGAATCCATGTTGACTACTTCTGATAACCTTCTTTTCCTCACACTGCATTTGGTAGCAAAAATATATCTTTACTCTCCAAGTCTAAGTATATTTCCTAGTGATTATTTTTGTTAATAGATTTTCTTTGAGAATTTTCCAAACCTATATCAATGTTTTTTATTTACTCGAAAAAAACCTTGGAAACCCATTGCTATACTCAGAATCTACTTTTCCTTTGCTAATGGACATTTGAGACCTTAAAGTTATCGCATGGCTCATCTCGGTCTCTTCAAGAAAAGCTAATGAGTAACTACAAAGTACACATTATCTATTTGAACACTGAGATATTTAAAATGGCGGGCTGTGAAATGTCTGTGCAACTTATGTATGTGCTACATAACTCAGGACAGCTCTATCTCCCTGTTATTCATTCAAGCACCACTTCCTCCTTTAACTGAAGACACACGTATGTTTCCAACGGAAAGCAAACAGCCACTTTTGGAAAGTCGACAGCCACTTTTGGAGAGCTCTCTCTTCTTATGTTTCACAGAAAACAGGAAAAAAATCACCCTCATGTCCCACGACAGTACTACTTACACCTTCAAGTAAGTCTCAAATGAGATTCATGACATTTGCTATAGGTGAAGGTACCTTCCTTGCTGTATCTACAGCTTTCTTAGTCTCTACAGAGAATTACCAGCAGTTTGCAATGTGTCAGGGAGCAGAAGGGTTATTTAGTAGCCTGGTTAGTTTAGTAAGGGTGGTATGAGACTGATAATTAAGGTGATGTCTTTTGCCAGTGGAGGAAAGAAACACATGACAGTACATCAGCTTGGCTCTGAAGCTGGTTCGTGAGACTCAGGAGGGCAAATTGTGTCTGTCGTCTGCTGCAGCAGGTGGTGACACTTTGAGATGCAGCATTCAGAGGGGCAGTGTTCATGGTGGTGAGCAAAAGTTGTCCCCACTCTTGGGCTCGTTACACATTGTGTTTGTACCCAGGGGCTGAAAGGGGACTTGAGAAAAATGGTCTGAGCATTTGTAAACAGTGATATGTGGGAGATAAAAACAAGGCATGTCATTCTTTCAGCCCATATTTTAATGTCCATAAATGCTAATGAACACCTTTACAGAGCTAATATAGTATACTTAATACACTAATTACAGCCACTTGTTCTGTACAAAAAGGGTGGTTAAATGGATATCAAGATAAGCAAAACTGGAAAAAAGGAGAAACTGTTGTTCGTTTGATTCGGCTTTGAATTGGTAAGACCCCCCTGAGTCCTGTGCTCACCAGGCATCCTGTCCAGATGATCTGACCTTTCAGTCTTGTGCTTCTTCAGTCTTCCCAGTCTCCTCCTGTTCTGCTGCTTCTGAACACCTCCACTCTCCTCGCATCCATGCTGTTATGAACGTGAAACACCCTGTTGCCTCTCTCTGAAAACTGAATACTCCTTCCTAGCGCTGACAAGGCCCTAATTTAACTCCAAACCCCATGACAGCATGCTAGCAGATAATATCCATTATTTTTATGTCCGTGCCTTAAGGGCATTCTTTGTCTTGAACAGGACATTTTTGTGATGATCCGGGTAGAAGTTATTCTAATTGTGAACAAGTTTTGACAAGTGTCATCCTCTCAATTCAGTAAATCAAATCAGCCTGTCGGCAGTCACCTACTGTGTGGAAACATTATTTGCATCTCCCCTTCATGCACCAATATCCCATTGTTTGACATATTATTAATTGCAGGACCTAGAAAATACTATAGGGCCAATTGTGTTCAACAGGTCATGCTTGTCTGTTTTTATCAGTATCACAATTAAGGGTGAACAGATGTTTCCAACTAAAATAAAAATAGAGTAAGAACCTTGCCCTCTTCTCAGATGAAGCCTGTCTTGAGTTTTGGGAAGATTTAGTCAACTTTTTCTCATCCATTTTACTGTTTTGTTTTTCTGCATGCCCTTGTTATGGTCAAGAAACATGAGTAAAAGCAGTAAAACATTTCTCAAGAGGTATCAGAGAAGTATTTGCAGTCTGAACATAAAAGTACTCAAAAAGATGAGAAAAGAGCTTGTTCCTTGAAGATGTAAACTGGGTTAAATGTTAGGCTGATGGAAGCAGAGAGCTTCAGTGGACACTGCCTTAGGTTTTGGCTCCTTTTATGTTGTTTTTATTTAATCTCTCCAAATTCTTGCATCTGTTGCTCTTTCCAGCATTGTGCTTGTGGATACCCTTCAAATACTGAGTTTCAGCCCACCCCAAGCTGTGGGTACCTGCCTGCACGGCCCCAGCTCACACCAGTCCGTTCCTGCTTTAATTCACTGTTCTTTTAGCTCTGTGTACGGTTTATAATTTTTCGTCTTGCCTGCTTTAAGCTACCTCATTTTGTTTTTCCGTGGTAGATTTCGTTTGGTTAATATTTATGCTCTTATCTTTACGGTCCTCATTATATTGTCATCTGCCAGGTAGATGAGAAGAGTCTTTTTTCAGTTGTGCCCAGTGATAGGACTAGAAGTAACGGGCACAAACTTGAGCACAGGAAGTTCCATCTTAACATGAGGAGGAACTTCTTTCCTTTGAGGGTGGCAGAGCACTGGCACAGGCTGCCCAGAGAGGCTGTGGAGTCTCCCACACTGGAGACATTCAAAACCCGCCTGGACACTGTCCTGTGCAACGTGCTGTAGGTGTCCCTGCTGTGGCAGGGGGGTTGGACTTAGATGATCTCCAGAGGTCCCTTCCAACCCTGACGATACTGTGATACTGTGATTTCAGTGTTGCATGGTTTTGTTAGCCTCTCATCTTGGCACTACCTATACATGTAATGCACTTTCTGGATCACCAATGAAAATTCTTTACATGGCATTGGTAATATTTACAGAGGTTTCTGAGTGACTAGGAAATTAAACTGACTTTCTGATTAGTTTTAAACTCCTACATTTTCTTTCTCAAAACCAGCTCCTATCCCATTGGATTTGAAATGTGATTATTATGCCTAAAGATTCAAAGGTGTCTCCTGAGATTTTCTTCGGTTTTGCTCCCTAAAGAGGATCAAAATCTAGACTTTTAAAGGACCTATGCTTTCTTGGAAATATTGTTGTACCTAACAGTAATTTTGCTGTATCTCATCACACATTTTATCGTGAAAACTATTTGTTATCCCTTGTTACAGTTCTTTAATCTCTTCACAAACCATTTGTTCATCTTATAGCCAATCCTGATGTAATCTTTTTGTAGATTTCGTACCACTTTTTCACATGCTTTGCAAAATCAAAAATAACCCATCTACCTTATTCCTATTTTCCATTTATTTTCATAATTCCATTGAGCACAGCAGTCAGATTTCTGGCATGATTTATTCCTTACAAATTCACTCGATTTTTTTTTATCAGTGATCACATTATCTTCAATATAACTACATGGGTATTAAACTTGAAATGCAGAACTTGATCATAACTTCTGAATTTTCATTATTACTAACCTAGTGGATAAATAAGTTTTCAGATTGGAAAAATCTACACTTCATATGCATGTATGCACCAGATGCTATTATTTTGGCAATTATACTTTGAGCCTACTACAATGATGATAAATTGCTGGTTTCTCATTTTTTTTGTGATTTTGAAGGTCTCACTCTATGTTTTTCAAAAGCTGCAGCAGGAAAAACCAAGCAAACAGTGAAGATACGCCAACATACACCCAAACAAAAGGTTGATTACTACTGGATAGGAACCTGCTCTTCCTTTACTATCCATTGCTCTTGTACTGAGTCAGAGGGACTAAGAAGGTAGGCACTCACAAGGAAAAGATAAATAGCACAGGGTGTTCCAGCCTTGGAGGGGAGAGCCCCTGGGTCTGCATCTGCTGCCTGCTTCCCCTGGTCCTCAACAAAGAGCAGACACCTTTTACAAGGGGAAGATGGAAGATGGAGCTTGAAGTGGCCAATTTTTAATGGCATACCCTACAGGCTTCTTTTATTTCCTCATTCTTTTTTCTTTGTGTCTTGTTTTTCTTTAGTAATCGTTTCCAATATTCCAATTAAATGTCTAACATTTTCCCATGGCAGAATAAACTCATTATTTTGCATCTTTAAACATAATTTGCAAATAAAGTGTCCTGTGTGTAATCTGATAAGCACATTCCTCAGATGTCGACTGATCAGTGTCAACTGCCGAACTCCTAGAGCAGTCCGTGGTGCAGGATGCAGCTGTTCTCTGGAGCAGGGCACGCCTTTGACACCTTCGTGAAAGGCAGTATGCTAGGACCCCGTTAGGGTTTTAACTAGCACTGCTTTGGCAAAAAGGGTAGCAAGTATGAAATTTCATGTGACTCAACTACAAACCTCTTGTCTCAGGGCTGTTAGAGGGGTTTGCACAAGCAAGTGATAAGTTTGGAGCTTTTTATCAGAATTGTGCAACTACGCTGACCTGCAAAACAGCCCCTATGAGCCAGGCGTTTACTTGATCTGCAGTAAAGGAGGAGAGGACAAGCGTTTACATTGGTTCAGTTCACTTTCAGCACAACAGAAACCATGAATTATGTTTTTCCAGGTCACTTTCTAAATACACACACTACCCCCCTCCCCCATTATTTTCATGTGCATTCCCTGGAGGATTTCTGCAAGGTACCCCTTCACTCGCAGACACAGCAACAATAGGGGCCATGTGCTTCAGCAACATAAATAAAAGTGTATCTCTCTATATCCCTGTAGACTCCTAACCCAGATCCCATCTCCTGCTTCCTCTACTGCGGTGATCCTATGCCTCTAATTCCCCACCTCATCCTCCCAGATGCATCTGGGGACACGCTGGTGTAAAGTCTCTGCAGGTCACCTGAGTTGCTGGTCATGCACGTGCAAATGTGGTATGGTACGTGAAATGAAACAGCGTAACTTCTTCAATTTGAAGGCAATTGCATTTATTAGTGCTTGTTTATTAGCGCACACTGCCTGAAGAATTTCATATGCTGCTCCTTTACTGGATGTCTCTCGTGTATTGAGCTAAACATTTCTGACCCCTTTTGAAAAGGATCCAAACCTGTTAATAAATCCATGGAGTTTCTTGTCAGTGGGAGCAGGGGTGGGTGCTAAATTACTAGCAGTAGTTGTGAGCATGGGCTAAAAGGTGCCTCCAATGCTTAATGAATAGCTGATTCCCACTACGCAATCAAACATGTTTAGGAAAATTAAGTTCTACGGTCATTGACAATTAAAGATTAGGCCATCTTTGAGAAAGCCACAGAGCTGCTTCTGAAGCTGTGTGACCTGAATGGGAAGGCGGGAGGTCTCGAGGGGACTCCACTGCGCAGACAGAACTGGTGCAGAGCCAGCCGTACGCTGCGGGTCAGCCTGCTTCTGATTTACTCTCGGCTTGAAGTACATCTGGGAATATTTTTAGTTTCATGTGTTCAGTTGATTGGGACAAGGAGAGAAATGTTGAGTTCTCTCTCATTTTGAACTGCATGTTGCAAACTGAAGCTGCAGTAAAGCATCTTCAGTAGGAGATCCTGTTCTTCTCCAACTTCTTGAGTTTTGGCTTTGCATTTATTCCCTGCTTGTGTGATGAAGGGCAAAAGGTTGTGATTATGGCTAATAAAGCTTATATGCAAGGTAGCATTAGAGTGCCCGGCTTGGATGGGGATATCAGGTGGGTGGCCATGGTATGTGGGGCTCACTGTGGGTGTCCTGTCCCACTCCTCACCCAGGGCCCGACACAGGTGTTGTGTCCTGTGCTGAGGCTGGGTGGTTGCGATGCTGCAGGTGCCCAGGACAGCTCTCGGCATCCCTGTTGAGTTGCAGGCACGGACTAGATGTACTCTGAGAGCCCAGGAACCAGCTGGTGGGACATTTGTTTCAACAACGGAGGGAGAGAATTTATGGTCAGGGTGAAGACAGGCCCTGAATAAAATGTCCTAGGTCAGATTACAACAGACAGTGTTATCAATAGAAACTTCAGGGTATTACAGGTGCTGAGAGGTTCTGCAAAGCCAGAAGTTCGGGCCCTTAAACTGGAGAGTGTTGGTAGAAAGTGACTCTGACATAAGCAAAAGGCACAAACAGATTCCCTGGTTAGCATCTGCAGGATAAACCCAAAGGACAGGAAAAGGTAATCCTGCATAAAACCCATATCTACATGATTTCCATATGTGGAAAGGTAAATGGTAAAACCCCTGCCTTTTCCAAACAAAACAATATCTCCTGTTACAACTTGTCCACCTATTTCACTGTGCCTGCAGCATAAGCAAGATTTAAAATATAGCAGAAGTTACGTCTTTGGGTTCTTTTTTTTTTTTCTTTTCTTCTACAAGTCATTTCTAGAAGCATTTCCTACAATATTCTCATTTTGCATGGAAGTCTTGGAACTTTTTTTCCATTTATGTGCAAGGCCATACAGCTGGATTTTGGGGCAGCAGTTCACAGCTGCTGTAGTTTGGAGTTTGAGTTTTCTTTTCTTCCATTGAATGCGTAGGGCTGTGGGACCTGAACTCCACCGAGAGGTCAGCTTATTTCCACGTGCAGCAGTGGGCACGGTGACAAGTGACTCCGATGAATCACTGCAGCAAGACCCGTGAGTGCTGCAAGCAGCAAGGGGGAGAGGCTGCTGGCAGGGGGGGGCCTGCTCAGGCATCCTGCTCTTCAGCTCCTCTCTCTGCTGTGACAGGCTCACCAAAAAAGCTGACGGCCTTGACAGCGCAGCATCAACAGAAATGAGTGCTTGGTTTGGGGTGGTAAGCACTAGAGGGGCTGCAGCCAGTGCATATGTTTCTTTTTATTTTAAGAGCAGGGAAAAGGGCAGCTATCGTGAGCCTTACTATCCCTGGAATCCACTTGACACCCCAAACTGCTGGGTTGGGAATTAGAATAAACGATGACAATTGCATAAGCAGAACAAGTGGAACTATTAGTGTATGAAACAAAAGCTCTTCTGAATGCTCAGACATTTTTAGTTTCACTGTCCCAGAAATGTCAGTAAATTAAAGGAACGACTTCAGCCGTAGCTCGGCTCCGTTGTCATTTACATGTCAGGTTCTCACACTTTGCTAACTGAAGGCGATGGAGGTGGGTGTGAAACAGATTCTTGGCAAAAGCTTTCAAAAAAGTTAGACCCCTGAGCTCTGCAGAAGCTGCTGGATATTCAGAGCTTGGAAGAATTCAGCCACTCACATGCATCCAGATGTAGGCATTAGGTACCTTTCAAAAAGAAATAATCTTGTTCTTTTATAAGCTGGTAGTGCCCAATTCTGCGGATTAACCACAAAAGCAAAGGCAGAAATTACTCAGTATCTCAGTGGCTGAATTTTTATTCAAAGGCCAGAATACTTTCCCTTGACTTGAGAGCTGGTGAGAACCAACATTACTTTTTTTGCCAGCTGTCTGACCCATCTGCACTAAGGTAACATCAGAAATCTCAGAAGGGAAAGCAAAGTCTAGGAAAGCTGGAAAATTGAGTGACTTCAGTCTGAGGCATTGTTACTTCAAGTCAGGTCAAAGCCCTGTTGAGAGGGGTTAATAAATACACCCCGCAAAACTGAAATCAGCATTTAATTACTTCTGAGATTTGTTTCTGGCTCTTCCAGCCCAACACTTTTTATAAGAGTTATATTCATACAAAAATAAAAATACGAGTCTTGAAAAGGGGGGAGAAGCTTATGTTCATTTCTGAGCTGATTACCTCTCCTAGCTTTTTTTTCTGCAAGTATAGAAGCTAAGTTGCTCCTGATTTGCTTGGCTGTAGTGGAAAGTTTCTCTGCAATTTAAATGGCTTGCAAAACTTGAGATTAAGATTTAATGGATGGTTAGCAAAACACATTTTTGGGCTTGTAGCGTGATTTCATGCTATGATGCCTACATTGACTGGTTAGTTACAAACCTGCTTCAATTCTCTGCTACCAATATGTTTCTAATTAACGCAAGTATGGCTGAAATATTGAAAATCCCCTCCTTTATCAAAGAGATGTAGGGCCTATAATTATTCTTCTTGTTTTCCCCCTCCCCCCCACCCCCCTTCATTCCCAGAAAGAGATTTTGTGCTCTTTAATACCTCAGAAAACCTCATTCTCTCCGCAACCTACAAATCTCCCTCCACTTCCTAAACATCGCCCTCACCCTGCACGCAGGTGATTTATTAGAGCGCTGAGTCCACAGAATTGCTCAAGCAGAGCACTAACACCATCATTCATTTTTTATTTAAAATGCTTTACAGGCGGTTTATGGCGGGATGACACCAGGGCACCGCCGCTTGCAAGAGCTCAGCGCTCAGCTTGCTTGAACTTCCCACTGCGGCCGAGGAAACACGATGGTCTTGGTGGAGGGACCTGCTTTGCTTGGCTAAGGGTGGGTTTTCATTGCTTCCCAGGGGCCTGATGTGGACTTGGGCACCAAGTGTATAGCTGAGAAGAGTGAGCAGCTCAGACTGCCAGACCCTGGTGCAGTCAAGGGAGAGAGGCAGCTTTGCGTTACCAGCGATGGATACTTAACTGCTATATGGCCCTGAATAGCAAACCCACTTCAGTCAGCCCTGAGCAGTGGGACCAGATTGCTCTCTGAAGCTTTGAACATCGAAGCCATGACAAGTTTCCGGAAAATGGCTGTAAAATCTTTTTATCACGGTGCATTTTGTGCTGGGAACGCAGGAATGGCTTTGTAAAGTGGCGAATTGGATGCTTCATGAACTCCGTTTGCCCTGTGTACTGCTAATCTGCTGAAGTCTGGAAATACTATTTATAGGGCAGTAGCATGACCTGAGCCTGAAAGTGCTCTGCCCTGAGCAACCGAGTAAGATGGAATCCTTGTCCCAACGACATTACCAAAGGGCTGACATTATTCGTGCTGGAGGAAGAAGCACTGAAACTTCAAGTAGAAATATTCACTGCTCTGCACGCTGTGATTAGAGGGACAGAACTAGGGAGAGAACTGCAGGATGGAAGACTTCAAAACATGTCCTAAGTCACAGTCAGGTTAGAGAGGGGACAAGGAAGGGAGAACAGCACCGTGCCACTTGCACAAGTCCATGGTTCACACATGTCTTTAGTGTTACATGTTGTTCTGATCCCCCCAGCCTCAGGAGGAGCGCAGCGGGACTGGAAGGGGTTGAGAGGAGGGCGATCAACACAGCTCCTATGTGAAGAGCAGCTAAGGGAGCAGGGACTTGAAAACCTGGAAAACAGACAGCTGAAGGGCAATATGATGGAGGTCTGTGAAAACGCAAGAGACTTGATGGAGGATGAATGGATAGGGATGGACTGATTTTTTTCTGTCCCTATGAGGAATAAAGCATCAGATGAAGCTGCTAGGAGCTAGGAGCAAGACAAACCAAAGAAGGTGCTTCTGTGTTAATCAAACAGTCCTGTTTCTAACTTGACACTGTGAGTGTGATGAAGAAAACCAGCTCTTTGACTACTGTTACTTTTTAGTGTTAAGAATGCGCAGCTGTTGCATGAGATGTGTTTTGTCAAGTTTATAACAGTTAATAGAAAGCTAAAGTAAACAATGTCTGCAAGTTCAATGTTTTTAAGCTGATGCTCAAACTCATTCACCATTGAAAACAAGACATATAAGGACAGCAGGGATCTGGAACTTTGTTTTTCCATTCTGGTTCATGCAAGAGAACAGCGTTTTTGGGGTTGTAGTGTATATTCTGGCTTTGCACTACAGTGCATGCAAACAGAACTGTCAACTTTACAATTAAATGAATATAGATTGAGGAATGTTTGGTGCCATTACTCAATAGGACCATTTTTCTGGGTGTTCAGGATTGTAAAAACCCTCCAGTGAATCAACACTTCATCATGCTGTTATCCATCTCCATCACTCTACATCCTGGCAGAGGTAGCATTAGTTCTGCATTTAAATTGCTGTGCACAGCTATGAGTTGTGTTAAAAAAAAAAAAAGAAAAAAAAAAGGGTAGAAATCTTGCTGTTCCACTTATCAGCCAAACAGAACTCATCTAGGGTTATGCATTCCTAATCTCCTGTTTTGACAGCCTGTGGTTTCATATTTTCATTTGTAAAACCTCAGTAGGAGTTACTTGATTTATAAAGAAAAAAAATCACAGATCCTGCAGAAGTTTCTTAAAAGATCTTAATTTGGAATAGCCTAATGGTTTTCTGTTTAACAAATTCACCACTGCTCTGGGAACCTCAGATTCAAGCATCTTTTTGTTTTAAGGGATATTGTTCATTTTTTAGCTGCCTGTCACTTCAGAGTTGAAAACTATCGGTCTTAAAAAAGAAACTGAAGTTTTGGAAGACTTGTCAGTGTATGAATAAATGCCACTGAAACTCAAGTTTCCAGTATAAGGAATCATAGAATGGTTTGGGTTGGAAGGGACCTTTAAAGGTGATCTAGTTCAACCCCCCTGCAATGAGCAGGGACATCTTCAACTAGTTCATGTTGCTCAGAGCCCCGTCCAACCTGACCTTGAATGTTTCCAGGGGTGGGGTATCTACTGCCTCTCTGGGCAACCTGGGCCAGCGTTTCATAACCCTCATCATAAAAAATTTATTCCTTTTATCTAGTCTTGCGATTCTTTGCATTTGGGTCTAGCACAGTCACATTTACTTCCTCATTGGTGCCCAGGAGTGGTGGCAATGTTCTCACACCTCCTAGTTGAGCAAAACATGATGTGTTGGTCCCCACTCTCCTGTGGTCATTTTGGTCATTACAGCAAGTCTGAGTGACAGATCTCTGGACTGCAGCACTGATTGCTATATTTTGAGGGTAACCAAAAAAGGCAGAGTATGGTTGCAGCTGTAGTTCCTTAAATGCTTATTTTGTTAAAGGCAGTATATATTTCTGAGTTTTGTAGATCAGATGGAACACTAATGTTCCTTGGATTATTTTCTTTGCCCTACCGTCAAATCTGTATGTTTTGCTCGTTATCCCACCTGTCAGTGAGCTCCTGGCCCACTCTATGTTGCTGAGGCAGAGCTGTTAGTGTGCACATCACTCCACTATTTTCCAGCCTGCCTACCAAAAGCGTGTAGGTACTGTGCCTGCTGTTTTGTAATGCCTTTTTGTAAAGCTTCTCGTAACAGGAGAGACACAGAAACTCTGAACCTTTACAGGAAAGTCCACTCCCCTTTGCAAACCTGCCAACAGTACCAATGCGACCATGGTTATGTTCAGCCTGGCATCAGGAAAGCATCCACACAACATTTTTCTTTCTTGAAATTAGCACCAAGGAGACAGAGAGGACAGCTAAGAAAATATTTACCTTTACTAGTGTTTTTCTTTCCTTTGCAAAGAAAAATTCAGTGTTTTGGAATTGCAATCTTATCAGAAAGAAATGTTTCCCTCCACCTCCCTCTTCCACATTCTGCTGTCATACAGTGTTACAGGACGGCAGATACGGTCCTAGGATAACTCCTTGGTTTTCCTTGTCGTTTGGTGTGTGCCTGCTCTTTGTTCTACTCAAGTTGACTAATCATACAAATAATCTGGTGGCCTTTTGAAAATGGAAACAAAGTAAAGATTAAAAAGGTTAAAATCTGCATCCACACAAATATCACCTGCACCTCAGGGAATGGGGCGGCTCGAGCGTCACAGCAGTAACTCAAGCCAAATTAGGAAACTGTGGCTGCTGCTCCCAGTGTGAAACGAGGCTCTACTCCTCCCATGAGCTTCCCCAAACCCTCTCTAGGATATCTTCATCTTGCAAAATCGGTCCCACAGTGACGATCAGAGTACAGTATAAAGGAAGTAAAAGTAAATGTTCTTTACTTTTCCTTCTCTCTAGTGTTTCTGCCCATGGATGCTACCTGTCTTAGGGGGCTGATCATGGAAGTAGATCTCCTGATTTTGAGCCACAGTTGCAATTATCTATGGCTGAGCAAGGTACACCTAAAACACTGCCTCCGGCGTGAATGGTTGCCTCCAGGTTGCATAACTAGAGCAGTGTCTTAGTTATGTTGCTTAAAATTCTGGTTCCATCATAAACCCCCATTCAGGTGCTTGTAGCTTTGGAAAATTTCCATACGGGCTGAAATTCCCCACACCGTATCTGTGGACTTTAGACTGAGTACTCTCAGCAAATTGTGTCATTTTTTACTAATAATAAGCCAGGGGAATAAAGGGAAAATACTATTATTGTTAAGACTTACCGAAGCTGGTGGATTTAGCCGGCATGCTTCATTTAAAATAAAGTTAACTAATTCAGTAAGCTCATTTACGAAAGCAAGCGGCTGAATCACCGTAGACTCCAATACACAAGCATGTGTCTGCAGGAACAGCCTCTGTGCGGTTGTCCCCATCATCTCCTGTGGTACAGGAGCAGATGCTGTGCGAGCTGAGCTACCGGTCAGGCTGAGCTGCTTCAACTGCCCCTGGAAATCTGTGCTGGGTCACCTCTGCCCAGACAAAGGCAAAGAGACTGCACAGAAATTTCAGACCATCTGCAGAGAAGATTGTTTCTGAGTGTGGGTTCGCACAGGAGCGTTGGAAGCTCAAAAAGCATTGATGCTGGGAACAAAAACTGAGAAGATGGTGCCGAGGTTTATCCAGGATGAGTGCTGGGCCTGGGATGGGTCCACAAGACCGCAGTCTAAGCAAAAATAGGATTGAAATGGTTACAAAATCACAGTGCAACAGATGTCCTGAGCACTAAAATAGGCAGTGGAAAAGCTGTGGGGAAAAGATGCAGTCATTAAAGGGTGTATGCTTAACAGAAGAAAAGGGGGAGGGAATCAATGTTACCCAGTCAAGGAGCTGAATATTTGACTGCGGCCTTTCCTTCCTTCTAGACCTTTTATCTGTAATGTTAATGGATATTATCTAAACTCCAGATAGTGTCCACTACCTCCTAGCTTCTTGGAAAGGGTCCCTCCAACATACTTAAGTAGGATAATCTTTAATTTTATGAGTCTGTGAGTCCCTGGGGTGTTTCTTCTTTCCCAGAAGAAGGGAGAGAGCATATCATGTAGATATTCCTGGAAAATGCTTGCCTTTTTTTTTTTTTTTTTTTTTTTTTTTAAGAACCCTCCATCCTGTTGATCAGTATTTTCTGCATTTGAGTCAAAAAAGAGCAGAGCTCTCAGGACATTTTTTGCTTATGTTTAACCTCTAAACTGCTCGTATACTGTTGCCCCTTTGGCCCTCCAATGCCATTTTGGCCTTTGCAGAGGATTCTTGCTAAAATTCTGACAAAGAAAGGATCCATTGCATAATGCAAAGAAAAACATTGGTTTCCACTTCGTCAGTTCTGCTGTGAGCCATGAGCCATGCCTGAGGAACACCCCGGTGCCTGTCAGGCTGATCTGCCACAGGCAAATGTCAGCTCTTCCCTTTAAGCACAACAGAAAAGCCCTCCTGGTGCAGCAGAATTCATATTGCATGCTCTCTCCCATAAACTAATCCTTCCCTGTCACCGATACATTGCCATAACATATTATCAGAGACCAAAGACTGCTGTTGCTTTCACTTGTATCCCATATCAACTGTTTTCTCTCCCATTCTGGTGTTAGATTACATCTATGGGAAAAGAAGACGCGATGTACATTTTCACTTCGTGTATCCTGCTGTACAAACAGCATTTCAGATTACCACGATTTTTTTTCTCTTCAGAAGTGACAGGGTGCAGTGCTGTCCCTAATTCTGCACCCCAGGTTTTCTATCCACTTGTGCCAGAAGCTGTTATTCAACCACAAGGGCGAGAAGTGCCCATCGCTGTCCCTGTGAGGCCCATAGGCTCTAATCAGCATCAAGAGACTGAAGAAGAGAGCAGTTTTTACATGTATTTGCTGCCTGCTTCATATTACATTAATTTTCCCTTACTTCCCTTCTGCTTGTCAATAGTGACAGATAACAGAGAGGTTTAGAGAGAGTCTGAGATTCTGGACTGGAGTGAAGAACCCAGGACCCAGGATGGAAGTGCAATGCCCTGGACACACATGTGAAGGCTGAAGCTGTGCGTGTGGCTTAGATCAGCCAGAAAGCTGGACAGGGTAAGAGAAAGCCAAGAAGATCATCCAGTACCGTCACCAGAGTCGATGGGAAGAGGGAGGAGGACAATGGGAGAGGCTAACGCCATGGAACACTGTGCGTCAGGCAGCCTGGCAGGGGGAGGCAACGCAGGGTGGAGAAGGCATTTATGACTGTGCAAGAGCAGCAGAAAGATCAAGAGACTACTCAGGCCCTGGAATATAGCCAAGACGAGGCTAGAAACTTTGAAAGCAGTTCGTGGAGACTGGTGAAAATAAAAAGCAGCTTGGAAGAGATCTAGGCCCAAGCTGGAAATGATAATTGCAGACTAGGGTCACAACTGAGGGTTCAATGAATTTCGTGACCCAGGGAAGAAACGCAGCAAAGCGGCAACTGGTATTATAGATTTCAAGATGTGTTTTTTTCTTAAGTTTGGTTTTCTTAAGAGAGGAAGATCAGAGCCAAAACTATGCAAGAGGACAGGACACAAAGATGAAAAATTAAATCATCAGGGAGCATGTGAAGAAAACAGTAAAGAGGACAGATGAAGAAGAAAGCATGTGATTTCAGCAAAGAGAAGGGGAAGGTGGGCTGTTTGCAAGCGTGCGTGGTAAAGATGCCATTATGGGTCCTTTGAAATGTTTTAACAAAACTGTATATGTGGGTTTAAGTAGTGCAAGACTGTTCGGCTCCAGTTTAGATGGGGGGCGCTGCAGGATAAGTGTGTGGTGTGAGACAGGAGCACACAAACTGGGTAATGGGGGGAAAATTGGTGGGGAGCCAGGGAAAGAGGGCTCTGAACAAGAGCATAGGCAGAAGAGGAGAAAAGGAAAATCTTGTGGTGCAAAAAGATATGTAGAATATATCTCTAACTACAAGGCAAGGGAAAAGGGACAGCAAAAAAACAAAGGACTGGGGAAATCACTGTGGAAGGGAGGGCAGGAAAACCTGCAGAGGGAAAGGCAATGGAAGATTTGATAGCAGTCTGTGAGAAGAGAAGGGAAGGTGAGGACATGTATGAAGAACGAGAGCAGCAGTCAAGTTTAAGACAGAGCTATAATGGAAGCCATGGTGAACAGGTATCTACAAGGACTAAAATGCCCTGTTTGCACTCTGTACTTCCTGATATGTACTCAGTCTCTCCTGGAAAAAACGAAGAACAAGCAACTATTCCTAGCTGGATGACAAACAGAGAAAAGCGTACACTTCAGACAAGTAAAAACATCTTTCTTGTCCTTTTCTCAACAGTCAAGTGTATCAGCGGCTGCTTTTTGGAAAAGCAAAATTCATAGTTAGAGCTACCTGAAATAGATTAGCTGCGATACTTCTTTACTTTGTTCATCTGCCATGCTTGTGGCTGTCACTCAAATCTAAACACCAAAGCCGTCCTCTTCTGTGGGGAGGGCATCTGTCTGATGTATTTCATGCATAAAAACCAGCCGCGCTGAGAGGCAAAGGCACAGGCAAGACAGTGGCGTGCCTGCTGGCGGATGGGCTTCCAAGGGGACCACTGGGGGTTTGTGAAGGCTCCTGGCCTTTCTCCAGCATGCTCGCCCCCGGGCATGGCACGGTGTCTCCTTCTGGGAGGAATTTCCACTTGGTCATTCCAGGCGGCAATTACGCAAAGGATAGTAAATACGATGGTACAGCTTGACACAGTGGTGCTCCCCTGCTGCAGCGCCTGTTGTTGGACTCCCTGTGTCCTGGCTGCAGTGCTGCCAGAGCTTTTGTGTAAACGATTTTAGATGGGCAAATTCCAACGATCAATTCAATTTGGAGTATCCTTTCCTGATGTGAATCACTGAAACTGCAACAGTAGTCCAGCCAGAAGCTTAGACCAGTGCTGTGCTGCAATAACTGCTACTTACCTGCATCAGGATTTAGGTGTCTGGGGACAGGTCACGGCTCTGACTTCAGTGGAAGTTAGTAGGGACTGCAATCTAATGATGTTTAATGGCTGTCCCTGAACAAAAAATTGGAGGTCTCTCTCTGACACAGTACAATTCAGTCCAGGGGACTGAACTGGCTCCAGTGGTATTAAATCCCTGCCTATGTCTTCATTCTTTTAATAACCTTGAGATGGAGGGGGAGGTGGTGAGTACCCATGCTCGCCCTGCTTGCGATGCTTGGGAGATAGAGCCTCAAATCTCAAGAAATGTTTGCTAAGCACTTCATTCGTACATTGGAAATAAAATAATATAAGCCTGTTCACAGCTGTGTCAGCTGCTATTTCTTTTTCTAGATAAGAGCCTCTTACTTTCTGTCTCTTGCTGGCTATCAGATGTCTCTCCTACTCATCCAGCATACTCTGCCCTGTGGAATAAATAAGCATGGGGTCTGAACGCTTTAACAGTTAGCTTTTTGTGGCTGTCTCCAGATCGTGGCTAGTTTGCAAGCTGCTGTTTAGTTTTAACTAGAAAACAAACAATTTCTGTTTGCATTTAGCAAAATAATTACTTAAGGGTACAACAGCAGTTATGGAACTTATTTTTATATTATAATCTGTGTTAGTATACACCATAATAATTTGTATATTCTATATTTATTTTTAAATGTCTCAAATTTCTTGTAGAGTGCTCATGTGAACAAAGTAGTATTTTGCATAAAGAATTGTGCCCTTAGTCCTGTTGATTTCATTCGGATGACTGAAATATTACTGAAATGGAGATTTTAGAACAGATGAGAATGAGAACTAAGCAGTTAACAGCACAAGTGAATTGTAGTGTTCTGTTCAAGTTCTTAGAGCTGTGTTTATTAATGTAACTATAACTTGACAAATGTTGCAGAAATTGTGCACCTTTGTTACAATTTTTATATATGCTTTATTTTTTACATGCTAGTATCTCCTCCTTTCTCCAGGGTTAATACTGGCATCCTTAGTAATTCTTTTTTGGTTTTTTCTTTGCTTGAAAGGAAAAAGAAAACAGTGGTGAAAAAGCCTGTCATAACACATTCCTTCCTCCAAATAATTTACGCTTCCACCTTACCTTTTCTGTCTTGTGATTTCTCTGGCCTGCAGTTGTGCCTGAATCGCGGTCCTGAGCGGCCCCAGAGACCCACCTGGCCCAGCACAGCCCCCTCTGATGGGTGGGTGCGCCAACCCTGAGATGGCCATCGGCCCTATGGTGCCTGCTACTCCACACCATGAGGTGAACTTTAGACACAAAAGTTTCCAGAACTTGTGTTTACGCTGTCTGACATACAACAGTGAGCTACATGTACACCATGACAGCTCACATGCTCTCGAGCTAACCGTTTCGAGGTTTATAGAGGGGAAAAGGTGACAGACTGCAGGATCCTGTAAACTGAGTTGTATTTGGGATGGGAAACGCTGTGCTTTCTGCTCCCTGGCCTGTCGCTGCCCTGCAGGAAACATCTTCCAGTCTTTGTACCTCTGCTCGCCACCTCACACTGTCCGTCCTGCACGTTTTGGGTTACCGCACAGCTGGCACCGGGACACAGCCAGCATCACCACCTCCTCCTGGAGGACAGGTGGAACTGCTGAGCTGATCCCCAGGGCCTCGCACCGACACGCCAGACCTCACTCAGGAGTTCAGAGCAAGTAACAAAACCTTGCATCTACCCGCAAGCAGCCAGGTCAGGCACCGCGGCTCACTCACTTTTGATGTCTATTTATTTCCCTATTTGTTCTCTTTCCTTGGACCTGTCTGTTACTTTCCTCCATCCTTCTCCAAATGCCCAAATCTGCACACTCTCCCCAATTATTTTGCAAGACCTTTTTAGGCTATGCCAAACACCGGATGGTCTTCTCTGTGTGTCTCAGAAGAAGGTGTCAGCCCTTAGCTGCTGAAATCAAGTGCTGTGATGAAACACCAGGATCTCAGAGAAGTGCTATGTGGAAACACTGGGATCCCAGAGAACCTCCCAGCCCCTTGGCCAGGGAGCAGGCGGTGTTTTCATGTCCCTGTTGGGCAGACACCTCCTGGCACCCCAGGGGTTTTGTGGGAGGGAAGCCCAGATGCATGATGTGGATGGGTCCTTGGTTCGGACATTCAGAGTTGTAGACCTAAATTTAAAATTCAGGGTCTAAATTTAAAATTTAAACTTAAACTTAATTCATGCTGTAAACCTTAATGCATGAAAATGAGTAATTAGAAATATCTTGGGGCCACGATATAGAGAGCAACTTACTGCTGAAGGAGCAGAAAGACTTTGAGCTGATGCTGGACATATTCAAGTGAAAAGCTGGAAAAAAGTAGAAGTTCAGCTGACTGAAAAATAAGAAATCATTAAGACCTCACACGGGCAAAGGTCAGAAAGTCAGTTTGTTCACAAATAGCAAATGGATATATGAATTCAACTTACATAGAGTAAAACAACCTTGTATTAATGTTATCTGGTTACCTCATACAGATTAATATGACTTTTATTAGTGGAAAATTTCATCTCTGAGATATATTCACAGAGCATTGAATCTGACACGTACAGATGCCTAGAGATCTTCTTTGAAGCAGATTCTCTGCATTTAGATAAGCCGGGTTAGATTTCTTTCCTAACAAGCTGGCCAACTTGTAAGTTTTTATAAAGAAATAAGGAGAAGCAGCCAAAGTACCATATGGATTTGTCTCTGCCCTGTAGTCTTCGGCAGTGTCATTTCTGCTCTGACAAGTGTTGTCTCACTGAAACTCTTCTTGTGGTATACGTGGATGGAGAAAACTTTCTCTTGCCCACTTCAAAATAACGAAGAGTAGGATTCATGGACAGCAGAGGAGAGTTCAGTCAGTGCCATCTTTTGAGTGGCTGGAGGTTTGCAGGTGCTCAGAGCTTCAAAAGGACCAAACTATGGTATGAGGGAATTACTTTGAAGACTGAGAGCCACATTTTTTCTGCTCTTTAGCAAACTGCCAGAACCACATAGGAATACTATGAGAAAAGTAAAGGCGACATCTTTTTGTGTAACTCAAGCTCCTCATTTTCACAACCATGGAGCAACCCAGAAGTGGGCTGCATAAAGGTGTACTTGTTGACTCATTACCATAGACCGTGGAGATGCAAGTGCAACTATAGCCTCAAAAACAGAAGCTTTGATCTCAGCAGTACTCCAGAAACCAGAGAGGTGAGAGATATGAAGTAGCTTTCTGCCTCTTCTCTCCTTGTCTGCCCTTGTTCTAGCATGATGAGATGTGTGTGTGGACGTTGGTGCAAATCTGAATGGTGCAAGGTAGAGTGGCTATACTCTAACTTAATTATGCTAATAGAATAACAAGACATGGCAGTGTTTCTTTTTTGCATGGGATCAGGGCACAACCCATTCTAGTTATACCCTCTTCGTTATGTTTTCTGGTCAGTGGGAAGCCCTTGGGTTAGGAAACAAATATTCCAAAAGCCCTCTCTGTAAGAATGATAAAATGCAATCTGAATTTTAGCAAGTTGGCCTGGAGTAACTTCTTATTAAACAGCCACCGTGATTGTGATTATGGTTAGATAAAATTAATAAATAATATAAATGCTCTCTAGGATGTATAAAATTATTAATGAATAAAGTATAAACTGGAACTAGAGTCAGCTGCTTTATTTGAGGATACAGTAGAAGAACAATAAATCCTGCAGGCAGATTAGTTGGAAAAAGCCAATAAAAATTATTTACCTAACCAGCCAGCCCACTTGCTATTTGGTTTGACAGAGTCAATTTATTTTCTCCTTTTAAACTCATTTTTCCTCTCTTTATTGCAACAGTTTCTTGGGTTTTGGAAACGGCTGAGATGGAGTGTAAAGTTGTGCTTGTATTTCTCACAGGGTCTATTAGAGGTTGGGGAGCAGTGAGCCTAGACTTTAAGACTAGATATGATATATGAGCAGCTGAACAGCTTACGTGTGATCTAGAGGCAGAGAAGCTGAAGTGACTCAGGGCACAGGTCCAGATCTATGATCTCAAAACATCATATTTCAATGTTCTTACATTTGTCTTTCCATTCACACGATGAGAATACGGAGAGGAAGGGATTAAATAAATGGTTGCGAGTATAATCTGATAGAGCCAAATGCTGAATCATTTTAATCCTGTAAGAAGCTATGGTTTGGGTCACAGAAGAGCCTATTTACAGACTGTCAACTGCTTTCAGCACTGACCCGGAATGATCACCCCTCAAGGTTAAGAAAAAGGTCTTCTGTCCTGAAAGTGAAGAGCCATTTAAATGCGAATTAGTTTTTTCACAGCCACCAAGGTCCCCACTGCTTCACAAATAACCAATGGGTCTCCTGATTGAGAAACTCACTTATTTCACAGCCAACAGAATTCACTTTTACCTTCTCACCTTGTGAGGGAACAAGTTTGCCCAGCAAAGACTGAAGTTAATCTGCAGGGCTTTTAATCTGTGGGGTTGAAGAAATTAAGGTTGAAGATGAGTAGGAATTAACTACCTGCCCTAGAAAAGCCACACATGGTTGTAAATCAAAGCAACCTCAGCTGGCAGTGGTTCGCAGCTGAGAATTGCTGTAATGTGGCACTGATGTCAGTGGCTGTGGTGTCAGGTTGGGATGTGGATGGGTCTCTGGCCTCAAGAACTGGCACCCAGCATCCATGCCTGCAGGGGAAAAAGTGTCCAGGTCCTTCACAATTACAAATCTCCCCATAAATCAAACCATCAACAGGGAGAGCGCTAAGTGGGAAATTAGTGTTCCTGACAGAGAGTGAGTGAGACAGACTACTAAAATCATGAGTATCCTGCTAAAATTAGTAAGCAAGGATCTATCTTTACCACTTTCAAATGGCTTCTAGAAGCTGCGTGGTCGTGCACTTCAATAAAAAATTAAGCTGAAAAAAAATTGCAGTTTACTTTCTGTGTCTCAATTTTCTCTTCATTAAGATGTCTGGTAAATTTAATTTCTGTGAGGCATGTACAGATATCTATCAGATTTCTTTTTTCACTGGACAAGGACCAGACTGCATACCAAGGTAATCTCCCCTGCTGCAGCTCAGAGGGGCTGATGGGGTAGATGGAAAGAGATTCCTGAAATACCATGGCTGCTCCATGTGGAAAAGGCTGAGATGAGTGACTCTGTGGGATGTGTCCTCATGGAATGCAATAGAGGCTTCAGGGGGCTTTTTGTTGCTTTGGTCTTGGTCGCTGTTCCCCTTCTCATATCTCTCTTTGGCTTGTGTAAGGGAGAAACCAAAGATAATGATATGGGTAGGGAGTAGTGGAAACAGGTCACAGTTACCTCAATTTCCTCCATGTGTAACATGAATTATGATTACTGTATTGGAAATGTGATTAAGTTGAGATTAATTAGTATGTGGTGAGTTATTAATATCAGAGAAGCATTTGAAATAATAGCAGATGTGTTTCTAGAAGAGATTGCATGGCTCAAAAGGACAGTGTCATACCATGCCATGTGCAGACTATGACAACAGAAGAAGGGAATCACTCTTCTGATTCATAGAATGAATTAAATACATTATTTGACCATTAAAAGTAAACAAGAAAGACCACCAGGGATGGTATATTCATGATTACCAATAACGTTGAAGCAGGCTGCTGACTGAAAGGTGAAACCTTGCTCATTGCAGAGACATTTCAAAAGATGGAGGCCATTGATGTTGGTGGGACAGGGAATGGAGCAGGGACAGGGATTCCAGTCGAATCTCTATCATTGCAGAAGACATAAAATTGCACCCATTCTGCACCAGGGGGTCCTGAATCACCACTCTCTTAATGGCATTTGCACCTCAGCATTCACTAACTGCAGCCCTCCCTGCTGCACCCCAGCCAGTGGTGACCATACCTGTTTCATGATGATGTCAGGTATCTCCTCCATGTAATGTTAAAAGTGCAAATGGCTGAACCTCAGGTTTCACACCATGCCATCTAAAATGTGACTGGTTTTTGGCAGCTCAGGCAGTAGTGTATCAATGTTCATAGGTGCATCATACTCACATTTACACCTCTCTACCAAAATCCTGGTGTCCTACTTGTATCAGCTCTTATCACACAGTCCAGGAGTTCTCCAGACAGCAGTGTTCCTCCTGCTGGTGGTTGCTAACCGTGCAATAAACCAATAATTTGATGAACAATCAGTTAAAAAGGCAGGAAACCCAATGCCGTGTCCTATGCAGGACAACGAAACACATGGCTCTTGGGTCCACATGCACTCTAAACGGAGGAGCAGTACTGTTAGCATGAGATTAAGCTCTCCACAACTGTACTGTGTTGGGAGGGGGGAAAGTTCGATTGCATCTGATGTCATACTGTACTCTGCCATGCAGTGTAAGTGTATAACAATGTACAGCATGTATAAGTGCAGATATTGTAGTGTACTTCATGTCTATACATGTCCCAGTTCTGCACATGGGTGTTATGACAGAACTGGTTCAGATCAGGGTACACTGGTGAATTCCCTGAAAAACAAATGAAAAAGGAAGGCCTACATATATGTGGCTGCTCTCAGATGTAGCTTGGGGATGCAATAAACACACTATGGATTATTTCAGAAATGTCTTTGCGAGTAAATCCGCAGCAGGGCTATGCAGTGTGTCCGGCACTGCTGTGTGAAACCGTGGATCAAATTTTTAGTAACTGGCTGGGTAATGGCAACATTTTCGAACAGAGAACACCCCTGGTGTGCAACCACTTGTGGTCTGTAATTGAAAAAAACCCCTCTACCCTGCTCTAGCCTAAAGCACAGATATTAAAGACTAAAGAACGTGAACTCCTGTTTATTTTAGCTGAGCCACTGAGGTAGTGGAGACCTTGAGGCTGCTAATGATGGAAACTTAGGTACTAGAGAAATGAGATGGAACCAATTAAATACAGTATAGGGGACATGAAGCTTGAGTATTTTGGATTCAAGCTGCTGACCAGCTGGACACTTCTCTACCCTGTGTCCTCTCTGGCCACTGTGACAGTGTCATACTGGCTGTCCGCATAAACTAGACTAAAAAAAAGGAACAAATTCCATGTTAAGTGAAGGTGTGAGGCTGAGCAAGGATGAAGAAGTGCAGCTTGTCAAAGAGGATGGATTAGAAACAGATTCTGGAGCAGCAAATTTTGGAGAGCCAATGTTGAAAAGCAGCATTTGGGGTGCCAGCTGTGGCCAGGGCATGGAGAGGCCAGAGAGGCAGATCCCAGAAGGAAAAAGCCATGACTGGACATCCTGATATGTATTGCTGTACTGAGAAACAGTGAAATATTTAGTGAAGGAAGAAACTGAAATATGAAGCTGAAACAGCTGTGCTCAGCAACCTGGTATTGGCAGTATTTTAGGATGGGTTGGGGAAAATGGATAATCCAGTGGTTTGGAAGAGGTGGCCTTGGACTGCTGTTTCTGCAGCAAACTTTGTGACCATTGGGACTTTCATACCATCAAAAAGGGTTCTGAACAAATCTGAGCTTCTAACAACATCCCTGCTGGTCACATGGCCTTTCTCTAATGACAGCTACTTTTGATCTACTAATTAACCCAATCTTACTCCATTTAACACAACACTGTTATTGGTACAATGTGCTGCTGATTCTGTAAGAATATCTTGTAATACCCTATCTCAGCAGAAATATGTGTGGAAAATATCTCTACAGTTACTTTTATTACATTTTTAATCCTACCAGAGAATTAAATCCCATCTCCAACTACACTATGTTCACTGGCGTCGATTAGACTCTGATTCTGTAATCCTCTCTTCACTGCGTCTTGTGTCAGCTACTGTGGGCTGTCACCGTGGGCTGATAGGAGACATGGGTCACCCTCTGAGTTTTGTGAGTAGGTACATTCTCTGTGAACACTGACAAGTATTTTAGCTGAGACAGAGCATTGCTCTGGCAGTGTCCTGGTTCCGGCAGGGCTGGGGTTAATTTCCCCAAGGATGGGAGGGGACACAGGTATTCCACACCATGTGAGCCATGCCCGGCCGTGGGGAGGGGGCAGGAAGTCGCTGCTCAGCGCGGGCTGCGGTGGTGTGGGTCGGTTGGTGAGCGGCGGTGCCCTGATCGCGTTTGTATATTCCTTTATCTGTGTTATTGTTACTGTTTTCTCTTCCCTTTGCTGTTCTGTTAAACTGCCTTTACCTCAACCCACGAGTTTTGCCTTTTTCTTCCTATTTCCCCCCCACGGCTGTGGGGGGTTGAGCGAGCGGCCGCGTGGTTCTTTGTTGCTGGCTGAGGCCAAACCACGACACAGAGCTATGCCATTTCTGTCACCCAGGTAAGGCGGTGGAGGGGTCCTCTGGCTGGCTGTGCATGGCACTGTGCCCTGGCTGCTACGTGGGCATTTCCTCATTATTCCGCAAAGAATGAAAATCTTCCCAGTGCAAATTTTCCCAGTCAAGCTCTGAACGGGCTCCCAGGTGATGTGCTCTCTAGTTGTTGGCTTGAGTGGCCGGTGTCAGTCCGAACATGGACAAGGAAATTCACGTCAGCCAGACTGGGTAGAGGTCTGCACTCCCCGTGTGCTGGTGTGGTTTGGGAAACAACTTTAGGTAAAGTCAGTGGATGCTCCATATCTTCTGCACTCCTCTTTTGCCGCCATCCTTGAGGACAGAGGAAAGGACTAGAGAGAGTAAAATGGTAAGAAGGTGAGAAAAGCAAAAGAAATTCTTTTTTTGACTCTGTTGGCTGTCTTTGGTCTACTTTGCAAGAAGGTAAATGCATTTTACTACACACTTCAGGTTCCGTATCAGAGAATGTTTTCAATGTTTCTTTCCAGTAGGAGGGAAAGAGAAAGGTCATTTCACCACATATTTCCAATCAGCTCCTTTTTCTGGCTTCAAAAATCATGAAGTGACAGAGGTGACCTGTAGATTAATGGGATTGAGTCAGCGAAAATCAACTCACGTTTTGATGAGGGCTTCTGGGTGAGATGACTGAACCATTTCTTTAGAATTATCTGGCTGTTAAATGCAGAATCTTTTGTAAAAAAATTCTGACTGAATAGTGGTCTGTCAAAGGAAAAACACCCTACATCATTCATTGCAGCTTTATTTATATACAGTTGCTTTTCTGGCAATGAGGGAACCAGAAGGAGATATGCAATAACTCAAATAGAGCTGCTTTCAAAGTTACAACCCATCTGTGGACTGGCTGCTTGAATACTACTTCCTTTGGATGCTCATACCTCTGACTGGGTGCTGCTTTGAACAAATTAAGGTTTGTTCAAAGTTTAACCCTTATCTCCTGGCAAAAAAAATCCAGCCAGCAAATAGAAATAGAAGTAGTTACAGTAGCACTGATGTTACTCTGTTCTTCAAAGTGTGTCAAGTTCAAAGTATTTATTTGCCTAATTTAAAGAAAATCATGTTTAAACCTACACAAAACTCCCAAGGATAGCATCTTAGAATACAGTCACTTGAACAATAAAATTTAAAAGGTCACTATTCATAAGAGCTGAACTCAGCAGCTGCTATAGAAACCTTAACGCTTCATCATCTAACAAATTAAAAACATTGATAATATTAATGGAAGCTTCAGCACTTACCATGTTTCATTAGTTAAAATACTCATTTTTCTTGTGTCTTGAAGAATAAGAATAATTACTTTAGCACTGTTTCCATTTCTCATAATAACAGTGTAGTGCCAAATAACCTAGCTAGCTACTGCTGAACTGTACCAGAGTCACTGGGCTATAACAGCCCAGGTGATGTTAATTGAAGGTAACTGCTAATTGAGCTGCCAGGTAGCTGCTAATTGAAGTTTGCTTTTGGTGCTTCAGCTTTTTGCTTGTATGACTGTGAATGTAAAGGTTTCATTTTCAACCTGGATTGCTCAGGTAATGAACAGCATGTGAATTGGGCAGAAGTGATATTAAAAACCATAATTATTTCATTTACATGCATTGTAAAAGGGGATTTCTTTCAGCTTCCAGTAACTGCTTTTTTTTTCTCTGGGGACTGTATTTTTTTCTTAAAGATCTTGGCAT
The DNA here is from genome assembly GCA_017639485.1 of Pluvialis apricaria. Lineage (NCBI taxonomy): Eukaryota > Metazoa > Chordata > Aves > Charadriiformes > Charadriidae > Pluvialis > Pluvialis apricaria. The sequence goes on from CM030009.1 coordinate 91,263,087, forward strand.
ACATTTCATGCTTTTTGTAACGATCATCATTTTTAGAGCATATGGATATAAAGTTTACATAGTATTTTACCACTTTTCACTTTCCAGTGCTTGTGGCCAGGTACCTATTTTAGGCTGGGTCAACTGGGGGCAGGTTTTAGCATGAGTCTGGAGCAAGATGAATACGTGTCTTTGGCATCACAGTGCATCACCTTACATACTTTGCTACTGGTCCTTGTAGCAAAAGATGAGCAGTTACCTAAAACTGCAGTTCAGGAAATTCATGAAGGATGAGAACAAAAAAAACCCCCAGGTTTAGCTGATTGCTTGGTTTTGGAAAATGAACAGAGGATTGATGTCCCTTTGAAGTCTGTCCACATTGAATGGCAGTTTAGCTAGCTTTTTGAGAAGTAAACAGTAGGATGAGTAAACGTGAGAACATTTTGTTAGTGAGATCTCAGTGTATAATTCATGATGGGTTTTGATACTGAACAGTTCTCAAGTGCGGCAGGAAAACATGTACCTAAGACAGAAATGACATGCTGAGAAACAAGGAGCTATTCTGGTCAGCAGTATGATTTGAAAACACTTCCTCCACTCCAGGTGGGGAGTTTTTGTGAGAGAAGAAATAAGTCCTAGCCAACAGTTTGCTGAAACAAATGGTGTCAGTCTCTAAGACAAACAGTCCATTATGGAGTGAAAAAACAATGAAAATTATTTCACCAGACGTGAGAAGTCTTTGATTTAATAATTTTTCTTTTTTTTTTTTTTTCCTTGTTTCCCCAGGACATTTATACAATCTTCAGGTCACAAGGGATTGACTTATTCTGGGGAAGGAATATTTTCCTTGGGTCTGGGATCATGCTGTGGTCACCAAGATCATCATTTAGTACCACCTTTTGTGCAACCAGCATCCTTTCTCCATTCTCTCTGAATCCCTTAAACAAGTCATGCACTGTTGTTTTTTTCCCAGGGAATCATTCCGTGCCGAGCTTCACACTGACAAGTCATAAAATCAACTCCTCCTCCTGAACCCGAACTGCTGCCCAAGTTGGATGTTCATTAGGCTGAGGGATCCTCGGGGCTGGAGGTGCCCATAAAAGCCAGACCATCTTGAACATGCAACAGAACATGCATGGATTTTGGTAGAAGGGGCACAGAACTATCCTAAAATCAGTCCCTAGTGACATGTGTTTGGAAAATATTTCTCTCTGGATCCTAAAGAAGTTTTCTGTGCGCTATACCACATAAAATAGAGACCCCATTAAAAACTCTTGCTGCAATATAGATGGGAATCCTTTTCACTTTATGTATAATTACCTATAAGAGATCTGAGAAGTTTCTATGTTTTCTAAAACAAACAGCACTGGCTCTGTAACATAATAGGATCTAGATGTTTTTTTTCTCTTTCTCAGTATCACCATGACCACTTGTTTTTTCTTTTTATTAACTTCAGAGGGAAATTGGCATGAAGATATATTTTTTTTTCCTTCTGGAAAGCAGCAGTAATAAGGACAAAAGCAGAGCTCGTTCTCATAACTGAAAGCCTAGCTGTTTCACTTCCAGTAATATTTCTTTTGCAGAAAAGCTTATGCATAAAAATATCTTTTCCCAAAGTTAGCATTTCAACAGCAATTTGAGTAGATAGGTGCTGTTTGTAATTAGTGCTCCATTTCGTATTGACTGCTGTGCCAGTGGAATTTTGTGACACCAACTACATTCGTTATGAATCTCTCTCCATGTATAGGCAGTCGAGGGGATGTGTAATGTTGAGAGAAAAGTGCCTCCTGAGGACTCGGGAATGCTACTGTTGAACTGCAGGTATAAAGTGATGAAATAGCTAAAATCCTCACAGGACATCACCCTGACGCATTAGGCAAACAGGAACGTAGGCTGCTTGTGATTCAGGCAGGCAAGAGAGAAAGGGGGCAGGAAAAAAAATCATTAATTTGGAAATTTCCAGCTGCAACCTTCTCTTAGACATATTTATGTTTTAAATATTCCCCCCCCCCATCATGTTACCTACAAAAATGTTCGCTGCTGTGTGTGCTGCAGTAACAAACAGTTGATCTTTTCAGATTCTTTGCAAGACATACTGAAAGGAATATTTGAATATTATAATTAAAAAAGTCCCTTTTCTCTGTTACCATTCATGAGTATTCAGCCTTTCCTCTAAGGGACTGGTTCAGTAAAATGTGTGGATAACTTCCGCACCGCATTGCAGAAGCTTCCTATAAAAAGGACTTGAGGTTTCTTTCATCATTTTCTCATCAGCCACACACAATGATTTCAATCTGCAGTTTCGCATTAAACAAAGGTGGAACAAGGCGCTTTCTTTCCCTTATATTCACCAGCCTTCAAAGGACAGTTTCAGAATGGAGAGGACACTGGCAGAAACCCAGTGTGATTTCTGCCTGGCTATTCCTCTTACTCTGAGGCATCTCCCCGGGGCGCTTCCATCCCCTCTCGGCTGCTCCGTCTGTCCCCAGCACTGTCTGGGCCTCCCACTGCTGGTGAATGTCCCCACAGGGGGTGGGACAAACCAGGTCCAAAAGCACTACTGACAGCACAACTTAAGGAAAGTGAAGCAAGTACTGTAATCGCTGCAATTGTTTATACCCCTTTGGCACTGAGGTGTTTTATCGTTCCGGCTCAGTGGAAACATACGGAAAGAATTGTCTGAGCCACCACAAAGTTATCAGCAGGGAGACAGCATCTCCCCGTGACAACCCCATGTCTCCTGTGTTTCTATTAGTGAGGGACTTCTGGTGATACTCAACCTGAGAACCGATCTGCTTTAATAAAATGGACACCAGAGGCAAGGAGGGGAGAGGGGAAGCAAGGAGGGGAGACGGGAGGCAAAGGACTTTTCCACGTCTGTCTGTGATGGTGGGAGGAGAGATGTGAGCTCACGGTGAATGAATGGCTGCTTTAGGAGAAAAGTTTGGCATGCTTGAGATATGCTCTGTTTTGCGTCTAATCTCTTTTCCAGGCTTACATACATTTACAAGGATTTTCTATGCTTGCACACACCTGTCTTCCTACAGTTGTTTTAACTGTGGACGTGAACTGTGTTCTACGAGCCCCTTGCCTGCGGTTCAGCATAAAGCCATCATATGGTGTCATGTTCTCTTTTTGCTGTAAGCAGGTACGGCTCTTCCTTTTTTGGAAGGCCTGCCTAATTCTAGTGGGAGACCAAAACTGCCCATGTTGATGGCAGACATCGGTATTTGCTGCACAGCCTGCCTGGATTACCCAGTGTGTAACAACTTAATTAACTCAGCCAGTTGGAAGATCACCTTTACTGAGATGCTCTGGATAAGCTGAGCAAGTCGAGCAGGACAGGTGTTTGTTCTGAAACTAGAAATAACTTTAGGCTGTATGAACAAAATTAGAGAACATAGTAGGCACTGTGTCGGGGAGAAATTTATGTGAATATGTCTGATCAGCAGGATGCTAGTGTCAGACCAGCATATGCTCCCACTGAGAACAAGGTCTCTGTGTGTTTGTGTAAATAAATAATGAGAAATACCTCCCCTCCAAAGAGCTTGATGTCTAAATACTGCAGATCAGCTTTAATGGTAACGGGGAAGAGAAAGGATTTATGTAAGGCTGGTGAAAGCAGCAGGGAGAGTATGCTGCTTTTCTGAGCCTCCAGCCACCACTGTTTGAGCAGCTTCTGTGTCAGTAAGTAGGACCCAGAGAACAGAAGTGATGGGGCTCTCATTGCAACGACTGGCATTGCTCTCCAGGTTTCAGGTGGGTTTTACTGGGGTCAAATTCTGGCAATGCTGACTGTGAAACCTAACACAAGAGAGAGGAACTGTGAGATAGTTTTGTGCATAGGTGTAGCTTTTTCATACGAATGTGCATGTTTATAGCTATATACATAAGTACGTATACGCGGTGATTAAAAAAGGGATGCAAAATCCTGTTTGGGAGGTGCAGGTGTGCCATTATGAAATGTCCTTATTCTACGACTGTAACATTAAGGAAAGAGCCAGGAGACCAAACGGTCCTCTGCAAGGACCCTCTATAGCTAACACTGGATCACCATTTAGACCACCCTACAAGCTTTGAGAAAAAGTTCCAAAATTTTGTGAGTGTTGAAAACACTGCAGAATTGACAAATGGACTAGGACCTGCTTTGGCACAATTATTTTTAATGACACAAGCTTGACAACAGTAGAAAATTGACTCCTTGTTTGATTTCTTAAAAATTGAGGAATTAAAAACTATTTCTCATATAGAAAAAGAGTAGTGCATTTTTACCACCTTCTGTTAAACACATTTTGAGAACAAGGATTTTCTTTTTTCATCCGTAGATAGCCGTAAAGGTTTTTTCCCCATCCAATTAATTATTTACATTTTAAAGCAAAGAGGGAACGATGAATCTGCTGGGACCTACCATTATCTTTAAAAAGCAGCAGTTAAAAAACAAAAGTTGCCAGCCTGCAAAATCCCATCTTCATAGATACTGCATATGGCAGAAAAGAACTGAGGCATGAGGATCTTCACTGCAGAATCAGAACCGAGTGAACTGTGAAGGCAGTGAGTCCATCACATGAAATCTCCAGAAGTACAACCAAAGCTTGTTTGGGCCGAAGCTTCCAAAAGTTTTGTGCTGATCATGATGATATGGCCACACGTCTCACTAAAGGACTGAACAAGTTTAGAGAGGGAGAATCTGGATGGAGCATTCCCTTTTCATGACAAGAATATTGTGTTCAGGACAGATTCATGTGGACTGTGCAAAAACATGTGGAATCCATATTCCGTAAGAAAAGTGGCAAGATCCAGAAGGTCATCCAAGTGTGGAGGAGAGGAAAGGGCTCTAATGAAGAAGTAAATGAAATGAAAATAAAGTGTTTGGCTTAGGTTTCTCAGTCTTTGAGCGATGAGGAATGAAGTAGGAGCAGTTTGCTGGAAGGGCAGGAGGGGCAGGATGACAAGGACACAACAAGGTCCCTTTCATATGGAATTTCTTGGGGAATGGGGAGCTTTCCACATACAATTCAGAGCCTCTGAAAAATCACCACAGAGGGTGCCAGCCCTCCTGCCATGGTGGATTGTAATAGGGATGGCTGGAGCAGCCCCAAGCTCCGCTCTTCCCAGACTCCCCAGCAGCAAGGGCAAGTGAACAGGTCGCACATCTTTTTCCAGAGTGCCTCCGTTTACAGCTCAGCATTTTAACATAAACCCTTTGATCTTCGTTTTTACATATCACACAGTAAATAGCAGCCATTCAGAAACAGCTGCCCCACCAGTTCTGCTTCTTCTGCTGGGGTCTTCCCCCCTCAGGGAAAGCAGCAGTGTGGGATGTTGGTAGCAGCAACCATTACAACTCCTTTCCTTTGTCAGAAAACTCCGAGGAACCAGCAGCTTCAGCTGCATTAACATGCCTCTCACTAGGAGACCTCCACAACTTGCACGTCCTGCTGTTCATCACTGAGCTGGATGGAAGCTAGAAGGTATTTTTCCTGCTAAACCCAGGACCTGCAATACGTTGTACCACAATGGAAGCTGCTGTAAAAGTGAGAGGTAGGACTTTCCTCACCTCCCAGTGCCTGCGCTGGGTCTCTGAGAAGCTTTTAATGTTTTTCCCATTCTGCTTTCAGTGACTTCAGCTGCCATGCTGGAAGTGCTGAGCCTCGTGCATCCTCTGCCACAGGTGTGCTGCCTAAATGCTCCTCTATAACCATAAAAAAGAGCCATTCAGAAGGGTGCCTGTATGCAGCACCTCTGAATACAAACAAGGTTTCTTTTTTTAAAAATAACTAAGATCTGGATGAGGCTTCAGAAAAAAACCTCACTGCTACACAAAGCAGACAGAAAACAAAGGGAGACTTTATACCTTCCACGTTCCAGCAGCACCAGGAGACCTGAGCTACTGGCTGTAACAGTGCTTCCCTGCAGCTGGACCACACTCAACTGTGAGCATGTCTTAATATTGTAAAAACCTGCCCTGGAATGGGGAGGTGAAGTCAGAAAGGTTTTGGTGAAGCAAGAGCTGGTGAAGTTGCCACTCGGCTTGGGGAGGGGAGGAACAGATGTGCTAGCCCTGAAAAAATCCACATGGGGCTTTATACTTTTCCACGCTAAGACTTTCTGCATCTGTCCTTAAAAAAAGAGGGTGAGAGGAATCATCACTGCTGACTCTTCTAGCCAAGAACTTGCTAGCACAAAGGAAAGTGTCTACCTCAAACCTGTGCGAGAAACAGAGAAATGGCAAATTTGTCTGTGGGTTTACCCCAGAATTTCCATGGGATAACGGTGTTTCATTTATTGTTGCCAGTAACCCATGTGCTGAGCAAGATTATAGCTACCCGTTCTGCAAGAGGACAGGATTAACTAACCTGAAAGTGCCTCAAGAGTCAGAGAAAGAGCCTGTAGAGCTGGAAAGACTAACAGTAATAACGAGGAGTATTAACAATGACAGCAAAGTAGGTGACTTTTTTCCTAGTCCAGAAACCATGTAGTGCTCAGGTGAAAATTGTTCTTCAGTGTTAAATAGTTTTTAACTTTGCTTGATGTGTCCTCTGTGTCTATTTTTGCTACAGAGCACATTGCTCAAACAATACAGCAAATGAAGGACACGTCTTCAGATCCTCTGGGAATGATTCAGGTGCTTGAACATGCGTGTCTAGCACCATTTGAGCTGCCCTTGCTTTTCCATCGGACTTCCAGTGGCTGATCCAGAAGGGCGACTGCTTTCTCATAGGTCATATCTGACAGCCCTGCGAGGAGGGCTCAGATACCCCGAGGCACATGAAATGGCACTAGATGGGCATGTTTAGGCACATCAGTCACTCTCTGCCAACACCTCTATTTCAGAGTTATTATTGAAACACTTCACTCTGTGTTAGCAAGAAAAAAAGACACTCTTTCTGCTCCACAGCAGTCACATGAACAACAGCACCAGTCAACACCCGCCGCCTGCTCACCCCTGCAGCTGGTCTCTGGTGGCAATGACAGCTCTGCCTGTGGATGTTGGAGAAGTGTACCATCCCTCCGGGGGGTCTCATGATGATGGGATGATTCAGCTGTGTGTGTTTCATAGAATCATAGCGTCATAGAATCGTCTACGTTGGAAGGGACCTTTAAGATCATCGAGTCCAACCATCAACCTAACACTGCCAAAACCACCACTAAACCATGTCCCTAAGCACCATGTCTACCTGTCTTTTGAATACCTCCAGGGATGGTGATTCCACCACTTTTCTGGGCAGCCCTTTCCAATGCTTAACAACCCTTTCTGTGAAGAAATTTTTCCTAATATCCATCCTAAACCTCCCCTGGTGTAACTTGAGGCCATTTCCTCTTGTCCTATCACTTGTTACTTGGGAGAAGAGACTGACTCCCACCTCTCTGTAACCTCCTTTCAGGTAGTTGTGGAGAGTGATAAGGTGTCCCCTGAGCCTCCTTTTCCCCAGGCTAAATAACCCCAGTTCCGTCAACTGCTCCTCATAAAACTTGTTCTCCAGAGCCTTCACCAGCTTTGTTGCCCTTCTCTGGACACACTCCAGAATCTCAATGTCCTTCTTGTAGTGAGGGGTCCTTTCATTTTCCATGTGATGCTTTTGCCCAAATTTTGCTAATGATTTGACCTATTGGGACTTGGTGTCAGGCTCTGACCTCCACAGCCCCCCTGAAACTCTTGAAGCTGGTGAAACCCTCCCCAGATGCACAATTCCCCAGAGAGGACATTCAGGGCACTGCAGAAAGGTGGCCATGAAGAATACCCCTGAGCTGGTTCCCCTTCCCAAAAGAAAGCCAAGCAGATGCTAACTGATTTGGACCAGCATTTAAAATCATGTTACCATTTTTTTAACGCGTTGGCAGAGCAGGAACCACATAAGCAGGTGTGAGGACCCCCAGCTTCCAGCACAGAAGGTGCTGGAAGGTAGTGGTGGGTGGAAGACATCAGTGCCCCACCGACTGCAAAGCCTGCAAGGAGCAACCAGGGGCATTAAGGGCCCTGTTTCCTTTTTAGGAAAATTATTAATGACCATGAGAAGAAAAAGTGATTCAATACTGAAAACTTGCTGCGCACCAGCTGTTGTTTGGAGATGGATTCAACTAAAAAGAGCAACGCAAATGGTACAGTGAGTTTACCTCACTTGATCCAATGCACGAGCCAAGATGCAGTGCTATGGCTCTGCTGCATTTCCAACTGTTATTCTACATTGTTCCCTTCACTGACAGTGTCCTTTTGCTCAAAAGAACTATTGTTTTCACTTGAACAAAACTAAAACAATCCAGAAAATGGGACTGAAGCCCCAGAGCAACAGCACACATAACTTTAGAGGTGAAATTAATTTAACCCAGCTTGAAATTCTGCACATGACCTCCCTTTTATGTAAGGGTGATCAGAAAATGTAAATTGCACAGGTTGTCCTGCATACCTGAATTTTCCACCTAATTTTCCTCCCTGATATCAGGATAAGAATGTTTGCTTCCACTTGTAGGCCACAAGAGCTCTCACTGGGTCAGGGAAATCCCTGTTAATTGTGAAAAGAGGGTGGAAAGCAGTATCTGGTCTGTGCTAGAAGTCTATTTTTTTGCTTGGGGAACCTGTCTTTGACTGGATAAAGACAGAAAGCAGTTTGCATTGTGCTTTTTGAACACTGCTTTGAAGATATTTCCTGGACTTGGTCTCCAAATTCAAACAATAGGACATTTTTGTGAAATTATTTTTTTTTCTGGAGCTTATGGCTGGTGACTTAGAAGTGGCTGTGGTCACCTCTTGCCAGCAGACTTAGGACTAGTGCTGGGACTATTTCTAAGCTTTGTGAGTGTGAGCTGCATGGTTCTCATTTTTCAATTTGCAGACACTTTCAGAAAAATCTTTAAATTCACATTCGTTACCTATTTCTTCTGCTAACAATAACAGCCTGACACTTTTCAATTTCCCGTTTAAGAGTTACATTATTCAAGTCTCTTATGTAACTTCTGTTGTCACTGTAAAGGGAAGATTTTTATTATGGATATTGGTTTTGGTTTTGTCTTGTTCTGTTTGGTTATGGATTTCAAAATAACCTTAATGTACAAAAACTCACAAGTAGAGCAAAAAAAAGGGGCGTGTGTGTGTGTGTGCTGTATCCTAGGTCAAATTTTCCCCCTTCCACCAGTATCTGTGAGGCCCTGTGGAACTTATAATCTCCACATGAGTTTATTAATTTTGCACACAAAACCTCTTTATGCCTTCCTTGTTAAAAAAGTTTTCAAAGTTGGGGTTTTTTAGAAGTTGTTTTCTTAACAGTTCTATATGCTGTTAAGGATCTTTATTTTCTCTAGAATAATTTTTAATTAGCCACCTGGCATAATTCAGTAAACCCTTTTTTGAAGATAAAAGAACAACTGTCAAGAAAAAAAAAGAAAAAGAGTTTTAAACATAGGAACCAGAAGAAAATCCTTCCTCTAACCTCTTCCACCTAATATTCATATTCTACATTATGGAACAATCACAGGAGAGAGCTGGAAGATCTCCTCAAATCGTCCTCCCACCATATGGGAGCTGGTGGAAGCAAATGTACAGAGGAGTTATTTAATGTTTTTTCTTCTTGATTTCACAGATACTTTTTAAGCCTTCACAGCTGCTGTATAATTAAGCTTTACTTTTTTTGCGGCTTCAAAAGCAAAAAGTGAAGTGTTAAAAGTGTCACCCTGTCCTCAACACCTACCTTCTTGCAGCCAGGTTCCTAGTTCACGCTCCATGCTCAGGAGCACGTAGTTGTTCCAGTTTCTGCTGACAAGCCCTATCCTCCTCTCTGCCATCCCTTGGTGACCTCATTACAGGTATCACAGTCGTACTCTGAATCTGCTTACTTCCCTTCCTCCTCCACTGTAGATGTCAGCCATCCTAGTGATGCGCAAGGTATTGCCTATTGACAAATCATTGCCAAATACTACTGGAAAACCCTCTTATGATGGGTTTCAAGATCACATTCCAATGTAAGTACCCGTCATCCCAGGCCCCTTTATGCTCTGCTGCCTGCTGTAATCATTTTGAAACAGAAATAAAGGTAGCCTGCATTGCTACTATTGCCTCTGCTCCCACCTGCCCTTTGGGTCCCTGAACCACCCTTGAAAAACTTAGTAAGTCTGCAGCATTGTGCCTATGGACCCGTGCGACAAGATAAGTCGACGCTGTTCGCAGCTACTTGCAGTAACCAGGAAAACAAGACATATGGGTGGTCAGCCTCTATCAGCGAAGAGCAGACCTTTATCTCACGTGTGTGTGGGCGGCACGAGACATGGTTCGTGGTTCGTGGCAGGGAGAGGAACTGATCCCTTGGGCTGTCACTCAGGCGCCCGTGTTTGTCTGTAGCTGTGGGGAACTTTCTATACCAACCTGGGTTTTTCTAAAATACATGGAAAGCTCCTGATGGCACTGGATCTGACACAAAGGTTTCTAGTCCTTTGTGTCTTTGTGTGTTGGGGCCATCAAAGCGAATGAAGGCAGCAATGAACAGCCCTGGAAATAAGGCAGAGTAGCTACCTGGGGACCCATTTAAAACACAGTGGTAAGGGAAAGCTGTGTGTAAACCTTGCCTGCTCAGCTGCTGGGGAGATCAAAATCCTTTGATCCACAAGCTGGTAATGGGATAGTTAGGGAAAATGAGACCTTTGTGTGGCCATGCCATGTCAAACAGCTCTCTTGCTCCTGCAGGCTGCTCTGGCCATGTTAGATCAGCGCGAGAAGTAAGGGCTCTCTCAGACCCTCCAGGTGAAGGGCTGAGGGGTTAGTGCCCAGGGCCAGATTGCTGGTTTGAAGCAGGAGAAAACACCAGTCCCAGTTTCCATGGATCTCCCTGCTGTCCTGCGACAGAGCTGTCACTGTCGGCACACCATAGACAAAGAGCTGCTGCACCTCAGTGCGATGCAACATCATCAATGATGAGATGGTGTCTGCAGCAGAGTACAAGGAACTGTGCTGCTGACCATGCTGCATCATCTCTCTGCTCCTGCCCACCCCGTGAAACCCCACCTACAAAACCTGCTGGGTGTCCCTGCAGTGGTTCATACTGTGAGCCCTGTCCATGTGGTGTGACACTCATCGCACAGACAGCCTCGACCTGCCATTCTTGAGCTGGGGACTGCCCAAACCACCTCGTTGCACGAACTCTGAGAAGAGACCTCATGGGGAAGGAAAAGCAGCCCCACCTAAGGGCTTTGTGGAATAAAAGAAAAAGGCATTTGGCCCAGTCTGCCTGCTCAGGAGAGTTGAGCAGGCTGGGCCAAATGTGCTGGTCTTAAGCATTTCACTGGTGTCTACTGAACTCTGTGCTACCCCAGTGCATATACGTCTAATACAGGGCTTGAGGGGTAATTTTAGAGAATAAGAAAAACACGAAATTTTGAGGTACGGTAGCCTTAGATATGAGCTTCCCACCCCTTGTTTGGCATTCTCACCTATTTTTCTGCTTTAGAAATTAAAACCCAGTGTTACAAAGGAGTTGATCACAGAAGAAATATCTTTATATGAAGACCCTGTTGGACAATCCCAGTTTCAGTTCTGGCTCAGAGGAAAATTGGTATAGATTTATCAACTGTTAACCCACCCAGCACACGTGTGGATGTTCACTCCTCCACAGCTGCGCTGACTCTTCACTCAGGGAAAGACATGGACTTGGCACTACCTTGAAAAACACATTTAAGACCTGCTGAAGCCAATAAGACGTAAGTATGCAGTTTATTTAACTAGGTCCATGCTGCCAGACACACTGGGATGTGCATCCGTATTGGTCTGTGCTGGGCTCAGACAGAGGCCTGCAAGCTGTTCCAGGTGTGTTTGCAGCCACCCTGAGTAGGGCTTTCTGGCTTGCACTGTCCATTTGACTCATGCTCACCATACTAGTAATCTAGCAATGTATCTCAACTGTCCTGCCTGATCCGCACCCCAGACTGCACCTCGGCTGCCATGTGCTGAAGAGCTGCTGAGTTTCTAGCTCTAGGTGTGGGGCAAGTTTCTGATTCCATAGAAGAGCCAGACCTGCAGGGACACCAGCTCCCCCCTTTCGCTTCCCAAAGTCCTGGGTTCAAGCAAAGAAAATGGAGACACACTAGACAGGCAGGATCCACAGCAAACTCTGTGCCCTAAACTGTGGCCGAACACCAGGGTATGCTGCCTTGTGCACCCACAGGTAAACACACAAATGTAGTCTTCTTGACCATGCTGAACAACCAGCACAGCCACACCGGATGCTGCCACCATGCCGGCCATCAGTGGTGGTTGTAGTGCTGGTGTGCAAAAGACCACCTCCAAAGCTCTCTGTGTTCTTTGAGGCCTTCAGTGCAACCACACAACCACATGGTCTCAAGCACCCTGGCTTGAGGAAGGGTTTTGCTGCCTAGCATCTCACCTTCCCTCCAAGGGGAGCCACCAATTAAGGATGGAATATTGAACCCCTGAAAACACTTTAACCAAAATAAGAGATCCCATCAGACACATCCTGTGTCTGTATAGGACAGAGAAGCATAGCTGAGAGCATAGAGCCAATACGGTTTCTTCGGCCATAGACAATCTAGAGGTGGCAGTCTGTGAAGTTTTCTTTAGAGTTAATGGGACACATGGGCTGTCAACTATTTCAAACACTCTGTATCTCAGTTTTATCACTCGTAAGTATTGTGTTTAAGCTACTAGGTGTTAAGAGTAGGCTAATTTTTGTTGTTATGAAGAGCTGTATTTAACTAATAAACTTTGTAGCAAAGTTGATTTTAAAGAACTTAAAACAAGAAAACCACAAATGTGTTAATTCAAGTACACAACAAAATGTATTTTAAAATCATTCAAGAAAGAAATGGCTGATCCCCACCCTTATCACCACATAACATTGCAGAGCACCGTCAGAAGACACGATTGGCACACCTGCAGGAAAACAAAGGCTGGAGGGGTTGCTCCACTGTATGGAAGGATAGATGCAACTTGCTTAACACAAGAAAAAAAGGTTGTTGCTCTAAAAGACTCTCTGAGAGGTGTTCGCCTGGGATGAGCCATAAAAAAACCATCAGTGAGCCTCCCAACACAGCTAAGATACTGAAACAACTAAGGAATGTTGTTACATTTTTTTATGTCTTTAATTTTGGCAATGCATTTCCTTGGTTTATATGTTTGTAGCCTTGCTTCACTGTTGCACTCTCCTGTGTCCTTATATGAATGTACTGTATTATCTTTACATCCTACCTATGAATAAAGCTACCTACAGGTGAGCTGGTGAACAGCGTGGCATTGTACTACCACTAGCTTGGCAGCTCTTAAACGCCAAGCACTCTTGCAATGCTCAGCACGGAGTTTCTCAGAGTACTGCTCCAGAGCATGCAGAGGGTAGCAGGGTGTATTTCCATTAAGTCGCACTGCCCAATTTGCTAATTAATAAAATGGGGGGCGCTGAGTCAAGAAGCTGCTTCTGGGGATTGACCTTAGAGAAGAAACTCCCTGCAGGAGAGTACTAATGCTCTTATCTCTCTGGGAATACTCCAGGCTCACCGGAGAAGCATGTTCTATGATGGAGCTCCTCATCCAGCCTAGCTATTCGGTCCCTATCCTGGCTGTTAGTGAAGCTGCTGGAGAAAAGAGTGGGAGACAGTAGCATCAAGCAAGAGATGGAGGCAGGGAGAAGTGCTGATCAGACTCTGCTGCACGAGAAAAGCTGTTAATGGTATATCCCTGCTATATCTATTTCTAGTCTGTAGTGAGTGATGAGAGAATCGAGAAACTCCTGCTTATTCAGGTCCCTCCCTGGAAACTAGAGCAGGTATTTAAGAGTATGAATTCTGCTCTGGCCACAGTTGCAAAAGACCCATTTCATGCGATGCTATGCCATAGAGAGATCCAGGAGAGAGGCCAGATCTTTAATGTAGTACTTTTAGTCACTCAGCCACCAGCCAGGTTGGTCTGGGACCACCTGGAGTTTCTCTCGTCTGAGAGTCAATTCAGAGAGCACCTAAGTTCGCTTGCGGTTGATTCTGCTGGGCTGTGAGCCAATAGCGGGGGCCAGAGGGTTTGAAAAGCCCAGAGAGAGACTAGCAGAAAGGTTTGTTTGAGTCAGGTTGCCTGTGGCTGTCCTAGTGCCTGGTCCTTGATGTGTGGGGATGTGACCGGCCTTTGCTACCCTGGAGAGTGAGTAGAAGCACATTCACACACAGCTCTCCTCAAACCCCAAATGACAGCTAGTTACTGGCTTTGCAAGAGCTTGTTGAAGATCCTGCTTGGGCAGAGAACTGTGCACAGACTAGGGAAACTGGGACTGGTGGCCAACACTAGGAACTGACCTCTCTTGGGGCTAGAGAGCTGGCAGGCCCAGGGATGTCTCCTAGGGTTTGCGCTTTGAGAGAAGGATAGAGCCAAGGTGGACGTGCACAGAGCGCATGGAGGGGAGGGGAGGGGAGAAAGGAGGCATGGGAAGCTGCCAGCTTCTACAGGGCATGCACTGAGCCACAGTAAATAGTCTCTCCAAGACTCGGGCTCCTAGGACTTCTACAGCTTCTTTGGAAATCGTACTCATCAGAGCTGGGTGCCAGACTTTCTTGTAGACAGGTGCTGCTACTACACATGGGGGAGATGGGAACAGTCATGGAGGCATCTCCTGGGTCCATCTGTATCCAATCATGCTGGTTGGCTCAACAGCAGCACAGATGCTTCTTCAGCAGGGCTTAGCAGGGCCAGTCCAGGGGGTTTCTTTCATGGAGTCTATCAAGGTGGGTTTGAAGAGCCCTAGACTTTCGTAGGCTGGGTATCAGGCCATAAAGTCCTTCCTCAGGATCCCTAGACTGTGAGGCAGCAGCACTTGGTGCTGAGGCTTCTCTCTAGAGACTGGGAGAAGGCAGGGAACTGTGGTTCCTCAGTGGCTTGGACATTGAAGACCTCACACGAGCGCTCATAAAAAGGACTCACTGCCATCAAGATGGATATAGGTTCCTGAGCTGCTTTATGTTGGCTTTTTTTTTTCCTTTTTCCCCACTATTCAGCTACCTTGTTAAATATGTTTCTCAGCGCTATTTCAGCTCTGCTGTCGGACACCTGGATTATTTTTTTTTCCTTTGCAAAATGTTGTCAGTTTTTGGGTAATCCTTCACTCACCTTGGAGTTGTAGGCAGAAGATCTTCAAAATATCTGACACAGGGCTAGAAACGGGATAGCAGCTTTGCAGCCTGATACCGATGGAAGCTGACAGGGGGATGCCAGTGAGAATTTGGTGGTCTGAGGCATCAAGGCACACAGGAGCTTGTGGGGCTTGCTGAGGGCTAAGGCAGAGCCAGCTCAAGCCAGCTGGGTCCATAGAGCCTATAGGGGTAGGCTGAAATACAAGCCAGAGGGGAGACTGCGTGAGCAAGCGGCGTCTCCAGGCTTCCATACAAACTCAGGGCTGAGCCTAAATAAGTAGATGTGTAATGTATGCCATGCAGGAGCTACTGTGACAGTAAAGGTGTAATTTGTGTCACGTAGGATAGATGTTGTGCTCTTCTCATTGCTGTGTGCCGGTATTGTGTCAAGAGACATGAACAGAAAAAGCAGTTTTAAAGTAGCTCAGCAGTTGAGTCTTTGTATTGATTCAAGCCTTTACACCACACATAACAAAGTAGAAAAGCCCCATCAGAGAGACAGGTGGTAACAAGTGAGCTTTAGATAGGCATGAATCATTTCTTACCAAAGGTTTGGAAGTGATGCTGTGATATTTGCTGCTTACCCGTCTCTTTGCTTGTTGGTGCCTAAGGCACCTTCTCAGAAATGGTTCAAAGGACACATTCTATGTATTTGTATGCTGTGATGAAGAAAAGTGATTTCTTCTCAGAAGGAAAAAAGTCTTCCAAAGTGAGGAACTTTAGTCATCACTCTATACCACTTGATAATCTGCTACAACTATATGTAAGGAAAAATGTGGCCATAGAAGAGAAAAAAAAAGTAAGTCAGAGATTTTCCTTGAGATCACCCAATGGAGAAAGGTGTGGGAGGATGCTGGAGATGGAGGAAGAAGTTAGGACCTCAGGGAGACCCAAATGGAAGTCCCAGCCCTGCTGAAGACTGCAACTAACTTCAATGGGGTAAATATATGGTCTAAATACTCAGACAAAACTTAAAGAAATATTTATAGATGGAGCTTGAATGATTGCAATCAGTTGTGCTCTGTTTCATTACTGTATAAAACTGAAACTACTGACTTCAATTACATTGCAAAGGGTTTGTTTTTTTTTTTTACCAATAACAATGAAAAACAGAATTTGGCTTTCAATTCCTTTATGTAAAAATAGCTCTTGTGTTAGAATATCCAATAGAAAAGTTGCACATTAATTTTTTTTACATTCTACACCACCTGTGAGCGTAAACATGTTTATTATATATATGTCCTGGCTTGTTAACAGACGTTGCAACAGTCTACACCCTGTTGACACAATTTTTCAGTCAGTGGGGGTTCTTGTGGTAATGGGCAAAAATGCAAAGTGGAATGAAAAACAAAGCAGAGGCCAAAAGCCACAGAAAGAACAAGGAGAAACTATAATTTTCCTAACAACCTCAGGGACTGACCATGGTGTGACATTACTGCCATAAAGGGTACGAAGATCTTCACTATCTGCCAGGAGTTTGCTGATATGCTGCAGAGGAAAAGCTACTTGATCTTGCTCATTTGTAGAGCAGAAACAGCAAGGTCAGTTCTGCAGCAGTAAGAGATGTTGAAGGAAACACCTTGCTTCTCTCCTGGATTCTTTTTTGAAACAAAAAACAAAAAAGAAAGAACTCATCCTTCCAGCCGAGGAACAAAGTAATTCTGAAATGATAAAAAAGTTGGCACAGATTTAACTTCTGATTTTGATCATAGCCTTACATCTGTAGGATTTTTGCCTGGAAGTTCAGTATGTAGGATGATAACAGAAATTATTGTACCAGTAGCTGCGGAGCCTCTAATCAATCTGATAAAACTTTATTTCTGGAAAATTCCAAGTAATCATTCATAACCCCTCCCCTCTCTGATAAAAATGCAACTTTGTCCATGATCGGAGCTGAGAAGTTGCAGGAAGAAAAGATACAGAAGTCTGTTTTTTCTTCAAAAACCATTTTAAAGGAGATGTTTGCCTAAAGCTTATGTTCCATAATCCCATTTTGTTTTAAGACCTGGCCAAAGATTATAATCACTTTTTGATTTTTGTGTAGAAAAAGCCCTCAGAAAAGTTACCTTTCAACAATTTCCAGTGGTAAAATACTTAAAATAATCACCCTATCAGCCTGAGGAAATTTTAATATAGGAAAATTATTTTTACCCCCCTAAGAGTTTATCTCTGCTTACCAGCTCTCTGACCACTTCCCTTCTGTTTGGAGGGTGAGGCAGATTTGAAAAGCCTATGTTGATCTGGCAAAGTCTGGCAGCCTTATCTTACTTGGCAGCTTCAGCATTTTTAAGTGGAAGTTTGAAGCTAGATGTGACTTTTTCTATATTTTTAAATTTAAAGCATATTAATATCAAGTTCTTAATTTAAAAAGACAAAGAAAATAATATTTTTCTGCCCTGTGATATCAGTGGCAGTATCTCAGTAAAATAAATTTTAAAATGTAATTGAAGAATTTCTTCTTGGAGGCAGCTGGCTTTCCTTTCTGCGCCTTCCTATGCTATGTATTCAACCCTAAATAATTGTCAAGGACCTGGAAGTAGAAGACGTGTTTATACTATTGTATACTATTGCTGTGCTATTGCACAACACTTTTATTTTGACAGATATTTTTAAAGCCTTTAACTTCAGGGAATACATGTTATTAAGTACACTGTATGGTGTACTTGTCTACATTTCTGTAGTGAAATGTTCATATTTTTGGTTGATTTCCTATCAGTGGGTTAGAGATTCAGTGGCGGTGACGCTGGGTGTCCTGGAGACCTAATTCATTGAGTCTTCATTACATAAGCTTAACCTTCAATCAAGAGTCTGATAAAGTCCTAAAAAATAAGGTAATTCAGGGAGAATGCTGGCTGTTTCATGCTGTTTCCCCTGTGATTGCTAAACTCACATTTCGTAGGTTTATAAATAATGTTAACTCATTGGCAAAAGGGATCAGGGGATTTCAGGTGAGTGTGGTCACTGGGTCTACCCTGATGTTTCCCATGCACCACTCCAGCTGCAGTTGGAGGGAGCGTTGGGGAGTGCATGGAGGGTGACTCTGGACCCATGAAATCGTAATTAATATGTTGCTCCATGCTGGCTGTGAGTGCCTATCAGGCTGGCACCAGGCAGTCTGTGGTCATCCACAGCAGCTTTTCAGACCATCCTGTGGCAGGAGAGGTGAGGATGCAAAGCCACCGCACACCGAGAGGGGCCTGCAGCCCAGGGCTGCGAGAGGGAGGAAACATAGCTGTTTTCTTCCCTTGGCCTCAGCTGGGCAAAAAAAGTTGTTCTGTAGTTTGGGATGACATTAAAGGATGGATGATGCTGCTTGCTCGCTGGATGAGAGTTCCTGCTGCCTGCTCAGTTCACCCAGCTGAATGCCTTACTGTTGAAATCAACATTTGTTTCGCTTTTCTCTGCTCCCTCCTTCAGTGTGCACTTTGGTTTCCGTGACCAAAAAACAGATGTTATCAGTCCAATCTCTTTTTCCACAAAACAGAGGCAAGTATGTCCTAAAATGAATCTTGCTTTCCCCATGGAGACTGAAAGCTTTTTTTCTGACTTTGCGGATTCCCTCTTGACATCATTATATGGATGTTAAAGTCAGGCACTTTCAGAGAGATTAGTGTGGGGGAGGGAACATAAATCCAGGCAGAATAAAAGAAATTTCCACTATCATGACAACATGAAAGGAAGGAGAGTGGCCATTTCTTGTACTAGAACAGGAGCTGGCAGCATTTATCAATTCCCTAAGAAGGTCAACGTGCCATAAACTATAAGCTTAGAAATAGGAGGTCAGGATATCAGTACCACCATTCATTACCAGAAATGTCTCATCTGATTTAGGAAAAAAAACCCTTTTTGCACCAAATCTTTGTATCATCATCGGTGATTGCAATGAAATTACTTACGCATGCCTAGCTATGGATTACGTTACATGGTAACATATACGAAAGAGCCCCAAATAAGGTAGCACAGTTTGAGACAGGTCATGCTTCACTGAAAAGGAAGTGGAGGTGGAAAATAGATGAATTGAGGTCAGTGCTGTATTAGGTGTCCATCAGGCTCCTGCAGCAAAGTCCAAAGAATAAGTCTGGCTGCTCAACAGAGAACGTAAATCACATTGTTTTTCGTCTTTATAGTAGAGATTGCCAGCAAGCTGATTTCCAGATGAACGTGACCTCTTCCATTCTCAGTAATTTTTAACAAATGAGAATACAATTACCCTTAAAAGCGGGATTCCTACAGCTCTCCTTTTTTTGAATGAGAGCTATCTGAGTCTTTGTGTACACGCGTATTTATTCTAGCTCATGAAAGACTGTTAACTGTTTTGCATATGAAGAGCTCCAACAGGTTCAGGTTTCTGCATGTGAAGTCAAATACGAATTCATGTATACCTAAGGAATGTTTTTTATTTTGTGGCCAAAATCTTTTATCTAGAGCACCATAAAGTAGGCAAAGCATTAGTTCTCAGTTTTCATAACAAGTGAACAGGGTCAGACCCTGCTGTAACTCAGAGAAAGACTCTTGCCAGATCCTATTCTATCAGACTGAACAGTTGAAACATAGCCAATGACTTCAGCATTTACAAATGAAAGTATTTTACAGACGAAGAACTTACTCTGGTTTTGTTTGTTTGTTTTTCTACTGGCTGCTTCTCCGTGCAGTTTGTGGATATATTTAGACAGACATTCTTTTTAATATATTTTCTTCTATGCGTGTGTGTGTATGTGTAGGATAAAAAAAATAATTGTTTGCCATTAGAAAAATGGCTGGATTACTAAGTGTCCCTGTACCACACTAGAATGTGGGTCATCAAAACTACTAAGAGCTCAAATATGTGCAGCACAGATGTCTGGTTCAGGGAAAAAGGTTAAATCCTAGGAAAAGGTACTGTAGAGGAAAGGACCGACACAAAAGTTTATTTTCAAGAGAACTATCATTTGTCCTTCGCGTCAAGTGCTTTTCACTATTTGTGTGCAAACAACAAAAACTAGCAAATGACTCAGGATAAACCTGGTCAAGGGTTAGGATCATTACCACCTAGAAGCAGAAATGGATGTTCCCCCGCGGTAAAGCAGGGAAAGACTGGATGCATTGCAGATGTTTTACATCTTCTTGGCAGTGCAGTTAAACGAACACTAGGAAAATTCTTGTTTAAAGGTAGAGGTGAAAGTAAATCTATTCTCTGATTTTCTCTGCTGGTCTGTATGCTGTGTATGGCTGCTTTGTTGTGTGCTGCTGTATTGGTTGTCTGTTGTATATATACAGCTCTCCTGGGAGCACAGATGAAGGTGGAGGAATAAAAGAAAAGACAGATGTGTCTTAAGGATGATCGACACTGTGTAACAATTGGCAAAAAATCTACACAAAAAGGATTTTTTGCAGATCTTACTGGGGAAGAATAGCAAAGGAGGAACAGCAAGCACAATACCATCTTCAGCAGATACTTAGAAGCCTGAAAATGAGAGGAGAGAGTGTAATGAGGTTATTTCATCCACTAAGCAAACATACAGGCCTCTACCAGCATGGCTGCACGTCTGATGGCTTGAGAGGCTTCCCATGCACTCAAAGGCAGTGAGACAGGTCCAGGGCAAGAACGGGATAGGGCGGCTTACCCTGCCCGTGGGGCCAGGTCCCTTGGGACTATCTCTGCCACAAGATCACAGCCAAGACCGGGCCATGACCCTGCCGCTCCCGTTAAAGCTCTGAGCTGATGGCCTCCAGCTGTGAGTATCAGTGCCACAAATGTGTACGAAGCACCGGCCTTGGCAAGCCCCAAGGCCACCTGATAGAGTTCATGAAGTAAGAGGGATCATGCTGAGCCCTTACGCTGTGTCTGACAGACAGCTCGGTGTACAGACGGCCCTACGGTGACTGCAAAGTTGATTTGGAGCCAGTTGTTTTTCCTTCAAAACATAAGGTTTGCTTAAATCTGTTTGGACTGAGGATTTAGAAAATGTGAGAGGGAGAAGGAAGGAGAAGTACTCCAGGCCAACAGCCAAGTTTAAAACTGAAAGAAGGGCAGAGGTGATTGAATATAATTCTTGGGAGAACCGTAGGCTGGCACGCCTCAGTTCTTGAGCAGGCACTTCAGCAAATCTTCCCCGATAATGAGACTCAAAGCTGCAGAGGTTGGAAGGTCCTGGGTTTTTGACAGACTCTACTGTAACAAACACCTCTCTTGGAAAAAAAAATTGGTAACAATTAATCCCTGTAAAGGATGTTCTTTCATCCACGGATCAGAAATATCGCAAGTTACAACTCATTAAAAAGATTCTCTCTGGGCTTCTGTCCAAAACTAGTGCCAGCTTTCTCCAAGAATTTGAGCAAACACAACTGCCACCGTCAGTGCTGCCTTCCTGGGGAAAAATCCTTTGATGCTTGGTGGCTGTGGTAGCCAGCCAGCCACTAACACGCATCTGCAGTTTCCTACTGCTGCCTACAAGGTACTACTGGGCTGAACAAAGCTGTATGGCTGCAAGCTGAGGTACCACAGCACAAGGTCTTCTAAGCCTGCTCACCTCCCAGGCGTTGCACGGCTCCAGAGATGAGTTATCCAAATGGGCTGTGGGTGTGATACAGGCTAGCTCTGCAAATGCTAGCACAGAAGCAGAAAATGTTCTAGCTCAATCGCAGCAATGTCTTAGGGCAGGACAGTGTGATTCAGCTTTTCCACCACTGCAGGTGTCCAGGGTATCTACAAAATTCAGGGGGAGAACAAGGCTGCTCATAATGGGATGGAGAGAGGCCAGCCTGCTCAGAGCAGAGTGCCAAAGCTAATATGTAGGAAATGTGGAAGGACAAGGCAAGCCTGAACTCATGCTACTTTTGGGAGTGTAATTCCCTTACAGCAGACTGCAGTGCTGTAGCAGTCCCTAATAAAGATTCATAGTCCTCCAACTGCCCATGGATTTGGATGCTGAAACCAATCACAAAGGATGGAGCTAGTGAGGGGCTCTTTGCCCCTTTGCCAGCAACAAGAAGTCGTTAGAAAAGGCTGAAGTAATTCTAGTGTCAACTCCAGAGGTGCTTGGGGAAACAGGTAAACATCAACGTTGTGTTTGCAGATGTCAGATGCCTGCAGGATTAAGTGGCCACTGAGCAGGGAGTTGAAGTCAGGTACCTGCAGAAAAAGGCAGCACATAAATGAAGATGTGAGTTGCCTCTAATATGAGGAACACATGGTTTCTCTGCTGGGGAGGGAGTGGAAGGATTGAGATGTAATGTAATTTGGTAGGTCTCCTTGGGGCAGCTAATTTTGCTGTAGGGTATGTCCCAGGCAAGCCCCAGCTCAGTCCCCAGCGTGTTTCACACCCAGGACTTCTTGTTCCAGGCAGGAGTTTCAGGTCTGTTCCTTGGATGTTGAGTCCACTGTGCCACCACACAACCTGGGGTTGGGCTTGAGAAGCACTTGCTCCACTATCCCTACCAACTCACTGCAAGGGGAAGGATGAAGGGGCTTTTAATTACTGACTCTTCTTTATTTGGAAACCCTTCCTGGCCTCAGTGCTGACAGCTAGCTGAGACTTCTGGATTTTCTCCTAGGAGAAACAAGAGTTTTAAGAGGGTACTTCTGTTCTACTCACTAGGTAAAAGAGACACTTAATACTTCATATCTGGAAAAGATCTAACAGACATTTACTTCGTGCCTCACCAGGGCAAGGTTGCTCACCACTTAATACTACTTGGACCTCACATTGTGCTAGTTAAGGACAAAGTACTTTACAAATATTAATTAACCTTCACAAGAGTATAAGCGGTTCAGTTTTCAGAGGGGAAAACCCAGAGGGCAGAGATCTTAAGCAAGGTCATACACACAGGATCACTGTTCTTTCAATATCTTCTGTTTTGGGAGAAGATCCTCCGGTGGAGAATAACTTGAGGAATGGGACCTAGTGTGGACTGCTGAAATGGGTGGTGGGTGAACAAGGGGAGAAGCCTTTTGCTGAGCCAAGCAAAAGAGAAATGGCTCAGTGATACTGGACAGCAGGGGTGGGCTGCAGAATAAGCTCAAGGCCAGTACTAGGCGGTGTGCCGGTGAGATCAAACCACAGTGAACTGCTTCCAAAGCAGCCGTGAGACACAGGGATTGAAATAATTGAAAGGTTCCTGAACTATAGCACCAAGTACAAGGTGTTAGGTTTCACCTGTATTGGTCAAATAACTGCTCCAGCAGTGGCACTTCAAATGTCAGCACTTGCCAATATTTACCACTGAGTGGTTAGCTCAGCTGAGGGTCTGGCCCTGAGATGCAAAGTGTTCCTTTGTGATCAAAAAGGGAAATATGGTGGTAAACATACTGGCAAATATAAGTGGGAAATAATTTGAAATTGTGGCAAATGTGTATTATATCTCCTTTAAAACCAGATACAGCAGAACCTAGTTTTAATTTCACTGATACTCATCATGTGGAACCACTGCGCAGAGATTTTCAGTACATTGCACAGTAATACTGAACCCACAGGCTTCTAAAAAAGACTTGAAAAATATATCTTAAAAGAATTGTAAAATCTATTCCAGAAAATGATTTATTTTTTTTTTTGCCTGGAGAATGATTTTAGAAATTAATAAACAAAGTCTTACAAATGTTCTCTCCTGAGACGCTGCTTACCTTTGCACATCTGGTAAGAGACTTGGAGAGAATTTAGTGCAGGTGCCAGTTGAAAAGTCACCTGCAGTCCTGGGATTACTTCTGACTTCCTACTTTCTTTTTAAAGTAAAGGAATAATGCAACTTGACAGTACAGTATTACCTTGCTGCCCAGAAAGGCAGTTTTAAAAGATTCAGTGCCTAAATAAGATTTTCAAATAGTTTTTACTGCTTTTCTTAGTACACAGCCCTACAGGTACACAAGCCCTTCTGCGCAGGCAGGAGGCTTATTGAACAGCATTTTGCCTGGATAACAGCAATATCAAAGGGATCCAACTGTGGGTTAAGCCTGGTTTTACAGATCTGCCATTTCTCTTTAAATCATTTTGCCATTCTGCAGCAATTTGCCTGTTTCTTTCTAACATCTCTGAATAGCCAACAATTATGCATGTAGAGATCAATAGGAGTATATTCATGGAATAAGGCTGGCAGCCTTTCTTTGAGGGTGGGGGAAAGGTGGCCACTTACAAAGAGATATTCATGAGAAGTAAAACAACACAGTTTCCTGTCAAGGGAAGTTGTGGAATCAAAAGCACAACTTGGACCTTCTGTCTCTGAGACAGGTTCAAAATTAACAAAACAGAATTGCCTTGGAGAACAATATTGCAAAACACAGTGCTGTCAAATAAGCTATGTAATTCTGCCATATTTTGTTTTCTTTACAAATAACCACTTTAAACACACCTTGGCAGACTATTTTTCTTAGGTTAGGGAATATATTAATGTATCACCCCAATGTATTAATATTGCGGTTTATTAGTATATCAACTTCAATACTTGATTTGGCCAATTCTGGAGCTTGATTTCATTAGCTTTCTGTGTCTTGCTTACTTACAAGTTCAGTCTCCCTCCTTAAACTACGGTTCTTCAGCAAATCTTTCTATAAATGAAAATGTAAATGTCAATGTCTGGACTCAATAAGGTATTGTTAACTCTATCAAAAATGTCTATCTATCATAATACCATTTGGGAAAACTAAGCCTATTACCAGAAAATTCAGGTCTTTTAAAGTTTCAGGTTTGCATTTGAAAAGTAGGCCATTAAAATAACACAAGTGCTGCAGAGCACAGATTCCAAGTGACTCCTACCTATAGATACATGGAATAACTTAAAAACTGGAATCAAATCTTTCATAAAGGAATGGGTACACGACAAGTGGGCTTGTCCAAGATGCTGTCTGTGAGGAATTTCTAAGACTGAAGGACCAAAATGAACTTTAAATTCTCTTTTGGTAACTATAAATAACTTCTTATCCAAGACCAAAATCAAGAACAAACGCTATATTGTTGTACCCTGGGCTTGTCCACTAAAGTCACTGAAGTGCTACAGAGAACATAATTTGGCACACAATGTATTTGTTACTTGATGCTTGCATATAGTTCTTGCATGACAGTAACTGGAATGATTGCAACCGTACACCTGCAGAATTTTTTTCTTTTTCCATTGATGAAAGTCTGGGGTGATTACATTAATACCTATTGGGGGATCCTAATTCAGCAATCATGTCAGAGCCAAATTTGACACCCCGCTG
This sequence comes from Pluvialis apricaria, assembly GCA_017639485.1. Taxonomy (NCBI): domain Eukaryota; kingdom Metazoa; phylum Chordata; class Aves; order Charadriiformes; family Charadriidae; genus Pluvialis; species Pluvialis apricaria. The sequence goes on from CM030009.1 coordinate 91,288,339, forward strand.
TTTAGTTCTTCACCATAGTAAACTTCTTAGTGCGCCGGAAAATGTCCCGAGGCTGGGTTACTGGCACCCAGCCAGTGGCTGAGCACCCAGCGTGGGCTGAAAAGCAGGGCTGTAAAAGTGGCTTTAAAAGGATCTTACAAGAACAGGTACCTCCCAGTGATACAGTATTGTGGACACCCATTATAAGCTTCTGAGTCTTTCGAGAAGCCTAAAGAAAACGAGGTTGATTATGGACTCCAGAACTGCCTCCAGCGCCCAGCTGCACACTGATGTGAGTAGCACAAGTGACAACATGCCACCTGACGCATCAGGTAGAGAGACTGAGCAGCACACTGCTGATGTCTAAAGTGCTCTCAGTTCCCAACAATTTTTTAATTTTCAGTCTCCATTTCTTTGTGATCAGTTTGTACTCATTCTTTTGCCTAAGCAGCCCTCCTGCCTCCTTGATGTTTACGCCCATGTATTTATATGCGGCAGATCCTGGGTCTCTCAGCCTTCTTTCTTCCAGTGTAAGCAAGGCAAGCAGTTTTAGGGTCTTCTCATACGAAGATTTCACCCAGTTCCCCATACTGCAGTAACTGCTCTTTGTGCTTTTCCGAGGTCAACATCCTCTTTCTGGCGCAGGAATGACCAGCACCATTTTCTACATTGTCTGTCAGTTCTCGCCTGTTCTTTTCAGGTGCATTAGTATTACATGTTCCACTTGTTGCATCAATATATCTGTTCCATATTGCAGATGGCTGCTTAAATGTATTGTGAGACTGTATCAAACTGGGAGCTTTTAGCTATCCGTTGCTCAAATACCATGTCTTCTCATCTTCTGCATACTCTGGCTTACAGTGGAAGAATTTTTGATTACTTCACCTAATTCCATGGCTCCAGGCACCAGGGAATCAAAAGGAGCAAGAGGTAAGATAAGAGTGGAGGCTGTCATGTGTACCCTGCTGAAGCAAGCCATGGTGGAGATGAGTTATTACAGCAGCTGTCACCTACTGTGCCCCTTGGCTACAGACTGTTCCTCGTGCGGCAAGGGTAGAAGGGCACACGCACTCGAGCCTCAGGTCTCCCTCGTCAGTCTGGTACCTTAGCTAAAACATCTAAAGAAGTAATCCATGCTAAACTACCAGGCTGTAAGCTCTGGTGACTGAACTGAGGATGTGTACCCTGTCCTCCAACTGAAATGGAGCAGAAAGTTTTGCTGGAGGGAGGGGAGAACAGCTGGGTGCAGCATCAGCTTCAATTGCCCCAGCAAGAATCAGCACTGAATTTCTGCCAGAGCCTTTATTACACCTGCTGTCATCATCGTTGATAAGTGAGGAAGTTAGTCCCTCAGCTCAAGTGATGGAGGTCTTTTTTATGGGACTGAGAGTTTGGTATCCAATCCTGGCCAATATCACTGCCAGAGGAAACGTTAGCCTTGGCTGCACAGAGCAAGAAGCCTATTTGCCTTTGAAAATCCAATATAACCCCCTCTTGGTGTAAAAACTTGACAGCAGTGTAATAGATGTGCGTGAGTTATTGATTTATCCTTCAGCTTCTGGTCTGTCCTTCATTTTATTAAACTAACTTTATATCACAGGTTTTATGACTGATAGAAAAATATAATTCTATTTCCATTCATAGAATCATGGAATCATAGAATAGTTTGGGTTAGAAGGGACCTTTAAAGGTCATCTAGTCCGACCCCTCTGCAACAAGTGGTGACATCTTCAACAAGAACAGGTTGCTCAGAGCCCTGTACAATATGAACTTGAACTTTTCAAGGGATGGGGCATCTACCACCTCTCTGGGCAACATGTTCCAGTGTTTCACCACTCTCATTGTAATAACTTTCTTCCTGATATCTGGTCTAAATCTACTCTTTTTTAGTTCAAAACCATTACCCCTTGTCCTATTCCAACAGGTCCTGCTAAAACGTTTGTCCCCATCTTTCTTATAAGTCCCCTTTAAGTACTGAAAGGCCACAATAAGGTCTCCTTGGAGCCTTCTCTTCTCCAGGCTGAACAGCCCCAACTCTCCCAGCCTGTCCTCATAGGAGAGGTGCTCCAGCCCTCGGATCATCTTTGTGGCACTCCTCTGGACCTGCTCCAACAGATCCATGTCCTCCTTATGTTGGGGGCTCCAGAGCTGGATGCAGTACTCCAGGTGGGGTGTCACGAGAGCGGAGTGGAGGGGCAGAATCCCCTCCCTCGACCTGCCGGCCACACTTCTTATGCAGTCCAGGATACAGTTGGCTTTCTGGGCTGCGAGCACACATTGTCAGCTTATGTCCAGCTTTTCATCCACCAGTACCCCCAAGTCCTTCTCAGCAGGGCTGCTCTCAATCCCTTTATCCCCCAGACTGTATTGATACCGGGGCTTTCCCCAACCCAGGTGCAGGACCCTGCACTTGGCCTTGTTGAACCTCATGAAGTTCACACAGGCCCACTTCTTGAGCCTGTCCAGGTCCCCCTGGATGGCATCTCATCCCTCAGCCGTGTCAACTGTGCCACTCATCTTGGTGTTGTCTGCCAACTTGCTGAGGATGCACTCAATCCCACTGTCTATGTCATTGATGAAGATATTAAACAGCACTGGTCCCAGTACAGACCCCTGAGGGACACCACTTGTCACAGATCTCCATCTGAACATTGAGCCGTTGACCACTACCCTCTGGATGCAACCATCCAACCAATTCATCGTCCACTGAACAATCCACCTATCAAATCTATATCTCTCCAATTTAGAGACAAGGATTTTGTGGGGGACTGTGTCAAAGGCCTTACAGAAATCCAGATAGATAACATCCTTGTCCACTGATGTAGTCACTCCATCACAGAAGGACAATAGGTTGGCCATGCAGGACTTGCCCTTGGTGAATCCATGCTGGCTGTCTCGAATCATGTCCCTGTCCTCTATGTGCTTTAGCATAGCTTCTAGGAAGATCTGTTCCATGATTTTCCCAGGCACAGGAAATGTCTGTTGTGTCACTTTTCCTAAAGGGCACAAGTGATCAGTGACACAATCTCTGTATCTTCACCATCATCTCTGATCATCTGATCCACAATCTGCTTTTGCCCCCGAATCGTAGAATCAGAGCAGACGTTGAATAGCAAATAACAAACATTGCTGCTGCTCGTGCATAAAGAAGAGTGTTTGTACAAAGACCAATCATACTCCAAATATCTGTTCAGAGAAACACTTGCTTTTGCGAATGCTCACAAAGAAGAATGATGGTCGAGCTGCCCAACAGCTGCTTCTCATATGAACATATATCCATAATTGGCCGGTTCTGTTACTCAAATTTTCAATCACATCTGATCTGAAACATTGAGAATATATTCACTAGTTGCTATTTCCCATCTCCTGTTTGCTGATGGATTCCTCTCCCGCATGATGGTTTGCTAAAATATATCACTGAAAGATAATGACACCTTGCTTAAGCACACTGCATTCTCATAAGAAAACAAAATAGAAAAAAATAAAATACATAGTTTGTACCTATATCTTGCTTTTTCTGTCAGTCACTAAGATTGATGGACTATCTTCTGTTTCTTTCTTTTCATTCATGATTGTGGTTTTGTTCAAATCATTGATTTATCATGGATCTAATGATTCTTTTCTGGTTTTCAACTTGAAAAATATCCATGCCCTGGCTCATTACTGTAGTATTTGTCATCAGAACAACACCATCAATCATTTTAAGTTTAAGATCAGACTGGGAAGGTGGAGGAAGGTCTGGATGATTTAAAGACAATGTGCAGAAGAGATCTGAAAAACTTCTCTGCTGTAGAGAAAGAATTTATTTAGACAATAATAATAAGGCTTTACTGGAATTGGGATTTCTTTAGAAAGTGGGTACTGTGAACTGGGTGTTGTTAGAACAACATTATGGATGGTTTTATGTGTGGAGAACTTTGGATGTATCTGTCCATGGATTTGGGTAATGTATTGCCATAAAAAATCTTATATCAGCCTTAGCTTTGGTTTTCTTGTTTAAACTCAATGGCTATCAACAGTTGTTAAATGAAATATTCAACAAAAGACCTCCTGGAAAGACACCTTTGCTTATGTGTAATCAAAAACATGGCTTATCTCAGTAGAAGGAGAGGAGAGGAGAGGAGAGGAGAGGAGAGGAGAGGAGAGGAGAGGAGAGGAGAGGAGAGGAGAGGAGAGGAGAGGAGAGGAGAGGAGAGGAGAGGAGAGGAGAGGAGAGGAGAGGAGAGGAGAGGAGAGGAGAGGAGAGGAGAGGAGAGGCCACAGCCTGTCAGAGTCACAGGGAAATGCCATAAGAGAGAACTTAATCATAGGTTGTACCATGGTGAAGACAAGTTGGTAATATGGTCCCTGGCACGCTGGGTGTCCGAGGCTTCTGCTTTGACAATCAGGAGCTTGAAATTTGGACATGGAGTGAAGCAGAGAGGTCAAAGACACAGCTTGCCTGTAATTATATGCCTGTTCAGGGTCTATTTGCAATCCCCCTGCTCTGGCTGTTGGCATATAATCCCAGTTCTGCCATGTGGAGGTATCTTTACAAGACATGAATATACAAAAGTAGATTGAAGAAAGTGAGCATTGATTCTCACTTTCCGGTGAAGTCCAGGCACTTTGGTATCTAGTCTGAATTTCATGGGCATGAAAACTGCTGCACTCATGAATTTCAAAACAGGTTGTGATACATATATCAAGATTATCTTTCAAATCTAACTCTTTTTTTTATGCCCAAGGAACACAATAAATAAAACAACATAAAAACCATCTTGCCTCTTGCATGATAAATCTTTTCAGCAATTTCAGACTTTTCCATTTTAAAAAGAGCAATATATGGGGAAAATACATAGGTCCAAATGAATCCTTATTATAGAATAATATTTACCAATTACATTTCTGTGAGGAGTACTTTCTTGGTCTACAAGGGTCAGGTGAACATCCGGTCTCCTTCCTATCTGCAGTACTATAACATGTCCTTGGTGATACCATAAAGGTATCACTGGAAAACAAATCTTATCCAGTCTTGTTAATGTGCTATTTAGTTGGTGTCTAACATATCGCGAAGTGTGATTTACTAGGTTTGGACTGATATCCAAATTCTCAGAAAAGTCTAGAGAAATTCTTCAAATAAATTTTAAAATTTATTTTACTGAGATACTGCCACTGATATCACAAGATAGAAAAAAGTTAACATTTGTTTTTTAAATTAAGAACTTGAATTTAACATACTTAAAATTAAAACAATAAAGAAAAAGTCACATCTAGTTTCAAACTTTCTGTTAAAAATGCTCAAGCTGCCAAGTTAGTTAAGGCTGCCAAATTTTGCCAGATCAACACTGGCTTTTCAAATCCGATCTTAAAAACAACAACCTGAGGGAGTCATATTGTTGATTGAGCAAAATATAGAAAAGTATACTGACACACCGCAGGGAATTGGTGATAACTGCTGTGTGCAGTCTTCATTTCTGCGATGTGCCCACAATTCACTTAATATAAAAGAAAACGGCCAGCTGGTCCTGTTGAACTGAAGACAGCAAGCTGTGCTCCCTTGTCATTAAGCTCAGGAAAAACACTGTTCTTGAAAATTTAACTTTTCAAAATGACTTGAACTATTCTGTAATTTTTCCCAAATATTTCCATAAATGACTGACTCTTGTAACTCTGACTGGGATCTTCAAAAGAAAGTTTCAAGTTTTGGTGAAAAACCAAACCTGTTCTCAGAATTTATTTTGCAAATAAGAAAATGTAGCTGATCTTTTAATGTACTGTAAGGCGAAAATAAGACAGAAGATTAATAACTACAATATCAAGTTTTCTTTAGTGTATGGGCAATATAGTGCTGCTTCATGTCTTGAAAAATGCTGAGTAGAGTACCATTATGGTAGTAACCAAGTTACTTGTCTACAATAATGGCATTTGCCATTGCCTTCAAGTAAGGGTGGGAAATAAAGACAAAACCATAATTGGGATCACTGTATCCAAACATATGGAACAGTTAAATACAAAAACAAGTGTAAAATTATTTGTCTCATATGTTGATCCTTCGAGACTCCAAATTGTTTCTGTCTCACCCTTCTACTTAAATTAATTCACCAAACATAAAAACAGTCTAATTTGGAAAAATAATGTAAAAACAACACCAAAAAGTCCCATCAGTCCTCACAGTTTACATTTACTTTATATAATGCTTATGTTAGAAAATAGAAAAGAAGCACAGGTATTGCGGGCAGCATGTGGATGGAAACAAGCTGCCCTTTTAGAACCATTTGTCCTCCGCGCAACTATTATTTTCTTCCAGCAGTGAATCTGTACAAAGGTTTCCTGCACAGGGAATAAATTAATGCTTCTATTTAAAAAGGACAAATATTATACGGCAAACCATGCTCTTGCTATCACAGCCAAACAGATGCTAGCGAAGTAGCGTTTCGACATTGTTTTTGCAGAAACAAAAGGTTTATCACTGGAGTGGTATAACGTTAACAAGAGTGCTGACCTACTTACACACCATAACACTCTGAGGAGTGTCTGGGGAGGTAGGAGACCCTGGAGCAGGGCATGCTTTACAAGCCAAGTCATGAAACTATGACCAAGAGCACAACTTTCCTTGTAGCAGCTATTTATCGTTGACAGAGAAATATCAGGCAAGTTTATTTCCATTTCAGTACAGATATTTAAGGTTTAGTTGTCTAATTCTCCACTGATTGCTCTAGGCTTCCGCTATATTCGTTGGAGAGCAGCCCACACATGCAATCTCTCTGACCTACTTTAACTACCTGTCTCCAGATGAGATTAATTTCTCCCTGGATGTGCCAGATGCCTATAACAGGAGGTAGGGTAAATAGCTGAGAGTTTGACAACTAACTTTTTGTGACCTAAGTGAGATAGATTCCACACATGGTCTAAGAAGAGTGCCTTCATGGCTTATAAATACCTAAGATAAGTCTTGTAAAGAAATGAGAATGCTTTCATGAGTTTCTTATGAATATGACTAATGAAATGACCACTAGCTGAATTGTTATGGGGTCTGTGCACACTGCACCACAGATTCTCCCTGGTTAGTGAATGGATAAACTACCCAGCTTTTCAACTTAGATAGTCTCATAGTTTACCTCACAGTGAAGCCTAGACATACCTGAAGTGGAAAAGCTGGTTAGCATCACATCTACTCACTGTGGTGACAAAGTGATGGGAAAGGTGTTCCCAGCATAGAGAAAATAAAATAGCTGAACTAATTTTATTGAAAAAGGTAAATGTCTGTCATGCAAAGACATCTTCTCTGGGGCGTTAAGACCCAACTGGTCTTTAAAGTAGTTAGTGTTATTTCCTCTAAGGCTCTAGAAGACATTTACCAAACCAGTACATGTCACTTTGCAGTAAGGCAAGGAGGTTAATAAAAACTGGTTGTATGTTAGTGAAATTATACAAGAATACAGACAAATTTAGTATTAGGCACACTTGCCTCAGGTGAGGTGATTCTGCTGCTGGTGAGTAACAAGGTGTGACTGACACAGAGGTACCCAGTTAGCAGCACATTATCTCAGGGCAGTAGCACAGCAGCGTATCACACTTGCACATCATTGATGGCATATACAAAACAAGCTGGTTTTTATCACTCTACAGATGAAACAGGTGAAAAACAGGGAATAAAATAGTTTAAAGTGAGCTAAACTTTGTGTATTCAAAAAAAAAAAAAAGACGACTAAACCCCCCAGACTCATGGGTGAGCTACAGTCAGCTTTATATCTTGTCAAAACATCAATCAACAAAATCGCTACAGCCTTTTAACTTAGTTTGAGAGGTACCTGCTATGGCATGCCATAAAATCATAACGGAAATATAGTTCCTGGGTACCATTACCCATGTGTTTCCAAAGTATCTACTTCTTGGGTGGGGTTCCCTTTAACAGGTCAGCATGCTGATGAATTGCTAGGTTTGATACCATTTCTGCTTGTTCTGATGGAATATTTTTTATTATCTTCCTTCTTTAAGAAAACAAAAAGGTTATCTAGACTCTTACTGTCTTCATAACAGATTGCCTTGCTTGGGAGGAAGCATTAAATTCAGTTTACCTAGGGACAGAGGAGAGAGGATTTAAGGAGAGGTAAATCTCCAGCATGGTTCAGAGACATCTTGATTCTCTGCGTCTTCTCTTATATGAATCTGCATTAAACCTTCACCTGGAAAATGCTGAACAAAAATGAGTGCAACCCTGTCTCTTTATGAAGCTGACCTTGTTCCTGGCTTGGTGCTCTGGATCCAAAGCCTGACATTCCAGAAGGCGCAGGGCAAGGCACTAGTATGGTAAATCTGACTAGTTTCTAACATCCACATGAGATCGTAGTACACGGACTTATCCTGCCCGATGTGCTAATTTCCACTTCAGGGAGACAGGTGCCGTGTCCCAGCTCCAGCTGGTTTACACCGTTTGCAGGTTAGCTCTTCAGAGGCTCTACTTGTTTGGCACACTTTGCTCAGGGTAAGACACCTGGTATTTCTGCAATGCTATATAAATATTTATGATAAGCTCCTGATACATCTTAGTCACTCTTACGTCCAAACTTCTCCTGGCTATGTGACTTTGATTTCACACTCTTTCCTGAGTTTTAGTTCTGGATCAGATCCTACTCACCTGCTGAAACAGTGAATCCCCAGGGCCTGACCAGTAAACTGTGTGTTTTTTACAGGTCTACGTACTATATAGCATACATAAATGACACATGCTTGTTTTATAGCAAAGCGTCAAGCTTAACTAGCCAGTGAAAAAAAACCAGAGCTGTTAGCATAGCTTTTGAGTATACCACTTGTCAATATTTGTATTACGGCAGCGCACAGAGGCTCAGCCAAGACCGAGGTCTCTCCTCCTGGTGCTTCACCAGTGCCCAAGCAAACACCAGCCCTTGCCCAGCCCCACAGGCCTTGGGAAGGTGGGAAGAGAAGTGAAAGCATGTGAGGTGCACATACTTCGCTTTTTAGAGACAGCACTTGCGAAGTTTCAAACTTCTTGTTTGAAAGCAAAGGGGCGGCATCATCGCAGCGCTGAGGGACCAGTGCCATGGCTCTTAGCTGAGCTGTGTCCTCACAGTTCAGAGCTGGGACAGCGGGACAGCGGGACAACGGGATGTGTTGGGGCCCCGGCAGTGGGAAGCTGCCCAAGAGGGCACTGCAGTGGCACTGAACACATGGCATTGCAGTTTGCAGTTTGGCAGACCAGGGAGAAGCCAAAAAAAAAAAACCAAAAAAAAAAAGAAAGAAAGAAAAGCAGCAGATAGGGTGCTTTAGTTTTAGATTTGTCATAACACCATCATATGGTAAAATCCTGGTGCTCTAATTCACTTGGTGTTTGCATTACTTTGTCAGCAAACATTTATAAATTCAGCCTGAATAAAGGCAAAGAAGACATTGTACACAGATATGGACACTGAGGAAGTCTGACCTCATGATTTTCCTGAAGAAATTTTGGGCTTTTCAGCACTTTACTCTTTTGTTAGTCTTTTACTGCTCATATAAACCTACGCTGTTTCTGTAATTAAGTTTACAGGCTCATACCATTTACATACAGACAGAACTATTTCTGTTCAATATTCTGCCATAATATATCCTAATATGCAAGACTGAAAACCCCAAAACAAGACAAATAAAATCTATACATACTTGTCTGTGTGTGTGTGTGTATACATTTCCCTCTTTTCTAAAGCTAGTTTTAGTTAAAAGATTCATAAAGCTATTTATTTTGTAATTGTAAAATTGTAAAAAAAAAGGACATTCCTGTGAGAACAGTAGAAAGATAGAATAATGTTTCTCTGCAGAGCCTTTTATTCCTCCCAATGCAGACACCACTGAAAGCAGCTAGCAGAGGTGAGATTTGCTGGTGAAAATTAGGCTCTGAGCAGCACAACCTGAGAACGCTGCCCATGGCTGATAATAGATTGTCAACATTTGGACATGTTAGATACAGAAAACTATACTTCAAACCACACTGCAGAGAGTCTTCTTGTCAGCTTCTAATGTCTGTGTCTTTCTTCTCTTTTTATGGAGAAACACAACCTTCCCCTCACTCTTCCTACCCTTGTTCTTTTTTAACGCTGAGGCTTAGATGTGGTGTGCTGAGCGCAGTCTGTGCAGGAAAATCATACTGTGAAATGGCCTGTAAGGTTTTCTTGCCTTTCGTTTCCTTCTGTCCTTCATAGGGCTGCAACGCACAGCTCCCAGAGGTCTTCAGGCTTTTCCAGTTCTCAGGGCTGTGCTGAGTTAATGAGTGCCCGGGGGCAGTCCTTGCTCCTTGTAGCGGCTATCACAATACGCACACCATTTGCAGTGTCACCATGCTGCATCGGGTGCATTGTTTGTGGTACTTATCTCCAAAACTATTGAACTGATTTTATTCCAGTGTATTGCAAGGGGATTCCTACTGGCTTGCTGTCCGGTTGCTCATGATCGCTAGCTTTATCTAGCAAGGACAGGGGAGGCTGAAGGTAGACTCGGATTATGGCTGTGGAGACTCTTCATCTGAGAGTCACTTGTCTCTTCATGATGAAAAGCATTAATCTTCCAGGGCTTCACTGTGCCTCCAGCCTCTCTTTTGCCTTTCCTGCCATTTACAGTGTTTTCGCTTTCAACTCCAACTGGCTCCAGACACCCCTTTAGTGATGCACATGATAGCTGATACAAAGTTTACTTCCAAATTCAGCCCATTTATTTCTGCTGCCACTTTTAATTTCTATGTGCTCCTAAACTTTGCTGCTTCTACTTTAGAGTGAAACCCAAAGTACCTCATAAGGAAATTTTTAGTCAGCAGACTCGGGGCACCTTGAAGCAAAGAGCGGAAAGAACATGTTGCCGTTCCCACCACCCACCTGGCTCTGGCTGAGCTCAATATTAAAATGCTGCTCAAAACAGAAGGAGCAAATTAGCACAAGAAACTCACGGAAGCTTCTGGTTAGCTCAGAAGTCCCAGGCTATCTTCTGGTTTGGCTGGAAGCTAATCTTAGGGGTTGTCTCCATGTTTACAGTCCTGCTTGAGAAAGGGTATGTCGGAGGATTTTCTGGGGACAGAGAAGGGAAGTGTTTTACAATACGGAGCTCTCAAAGCCTAGCACATCTCAGCTGTTAAACACTAAACTGAAACTAATCCAAAATAATCAGGCAAACCTTTATGACCTTAGAGAAGGAAGAGCCGTGAGCAAGCACTTCGTTTTTTCTTATTCTGCACTGGTTTGGGGTCTGCTGATAGAAGTTTAATTTTTGAGGGCAATGTGCTGTCTCTAGCCTTTTTCTGTTCAGGGGACATGAATCATCCAGCTTCAGAAGAGCCCATAGCTGTCTGCCTGTCTTCACGGCACTGGGCATCAAAACACTGTCACCCTTTTGCCTAATCCATCTCCAAAAGAGAATGAAAAGTAAAGAGTGAGAAGATGTTTTGCAAGTTGCCCTCTTGCCTAACCTGTCTCCAAGAGAACGAAAAGTAAAGAGAGAGAAAATGTTTTGCAAGGAGCCACAGAGCATGGAAACACTGGCAATCTCCAGCTCTCGCCAACGTGAAATCTTCCTGTCCTGTGAAAGGACGGGAAACCTAATAATGGGACCTGCAGTCAAATCAACAGTGGTTGGAGTTACAGGCCTCTTCAGGCCACACTTATTTAGGGATCTAAATACGGGTCTAGGTACCTAACCTCAGGCATAAAGGCAACCCTCAGACCATAAGCAAGCTTCAACTCACTTTTTTTATTAAGATAGCAGCTTGCTTATGATAAAGGCTATGGTTGGTCCTACATTTATAAATAAAACCCCAATAAAAGGGGAACTCTGTTGTTACTGAATAGTTCAATACAGCAGGCTAAAAATATTCCCAAATCAATCCAGGGTAGAAAGGTTTGTGAAGTTACTGAACTTCCTTATTTTTTTCAAGATGAAGGTTTACTTGCCACCATCATTCATAACCCCTGTATATATCAGAAAGCAAGATATTTATTAAAATAATCAGATATGAGTGCAAGCGAAAAATAGAATAAGAATCTAAGGTATGATGGATTGTACTGTAACTATCTAGGATATCTGTTTTTAAACATGAAAATGCAATGTTGTATCTTGGTGGACTTAATACGTCATATATGATTAAGTTTTGAGTATTCAGTGGTTCTATCAATGAATTCAGCAGGAAAAGGAAATTGTGTAGTAATGAAAACTGCTGCTAAAGAAAAGGTTAGCAGTACCAGCACTGCAAACGAGGATTTGAACATCAAATAGAAGAACTTGGCCGAACCTTTAGATTGGAATTACAGAAGTAGGAGAAAATTTAATAGGGACAAATAGCAATAACTGCCATTGTAAACCTGAGATTTATCATTAGGAAAGGAGAGAAGAAGAAATGTGCATGTGATGGTCAATCATCGCACTCAATGAGATGCTGTAATGAAGAAAGCAAATACAAGTCTAAAACCTACCAGATTAGATATTTCTACTGCAGATAAGCAAGTATTAACCCATTGTACAAGCTACTGTAGTGTCTCTGGAAAAAAATGCTTGCAAGTCTGATCACCCAGTTTAAAAAAAACAACAGAAAATGGATTCTGTCTGCTGTAGGTGCAGAGGAAGGTCACTCAGAGGGTCGGGGAATTTCTGTCATCTTGGGGGAGACTGGAAAGGGCTCGTTTTTCTCACTCTGGGAAAGCAAAGTTTGAATGGGGCTAGAAAGGCTGTTTTCGTGCAGACTGGAGCTGGGGGTTAGTGCTGTACAGAGTGAAGAACTAAGATAAAGGGTCTCCATGTCACAAAACTGAAGGGTACAGCTGTCTGGGAATACATTTAAGATGCAAGTTTGACGAAAGTTTCCATCCTTCAGAACAGAGCTTAAAAAGGCTTAGAAACTGGGAAACAACCACAGCATTTTTAATATGGAACAAGATAGATTTATGAATCGGTTTATGTGGAGTGATTGCTGGAGATAGCAGGGGTCTGGATCTGATGACTCAGAGGTGACTTACAGTCCTGCAGTGTACTGAATGTTCCTCCTATATGCCGAGGCTTGAGGGGGTCAATTTATTTCATTATTTGCTACAAAAATACAGATTTCAAGCTATGCAGCAGGAGGAATAGAAAAAAAAAATTATACACCCACCATTTTTTTTCTCTCAGGTGACTTAGACCAAATCGTGTGGGCTTGCAAGGGAATAGACTGAGGCTTGACAGTGGGTGAGGTGCTTCAAGCATTCCTCAAAGTCACCTTCCTCCTCACAAGCAGGTTCGAATACCTAGATTTTTTTTAAATCTACCTTCCTCCAAGTAACTTAAATTCTCTCCTCTTTATTTTTGAACTGTATCCTGGGTTCAGAAAATACATTTTACTGAACTATCTTATTACTCTCCTGCTACTGCTAGATTTCAAGAATTTGGGGCTCTTCATCATCTGTTTTTTCCTTCACTAAACCTAGTGTCTTCCTCTGTACTTTTTTTATCAGCCAAACTAGATAACTTAATTGAATGTGCCTGAACTGAGCATGACTGAATATGGAAAGGAGCAGGGGAGGGAAGTTCACAGCAGGAAAATACTAAGTTTCCAAAAGATTTCCTCATTTTGATGGGCTGGTCCTTGTCACTCAGCATTCTGCTTTTTTTCTCACAGCAAACTGAAGATTTTTTTTTTTACTCATTATTAGTGGACAGAGTCATAACATTATCCTCCACTTTCTGGGTCACCTAGTGACACCGTCCTGACACCTGAGTGGCTACATCTTCTCATGCTTTCCACTGTGTCCCAGAGAAATAGGATGCCAAGACGTGATGGGAGAAATGAAGTAGGACTTTGGTGTGTGCAGGAAGGGTGGTGGCAGTGAGGAGTATTTTCCAATGAAACCTTGACTTCATGCTGAAATATTTCCCAGTGTATATATGAAGGGCGCCTCTTGATGCCGAGCCTTCACGAACAAAGCCCTGTAGGAATCACAGAGGCTTAGCTAGCCATCTGAGACACTTCTTTGGCCGTATCTCCACTGGAGTTGCAGCAAAGACCTATCTGAGCTAGGATTAGGTTAACTGCCTCACACAACAGCAAGAATCCAGCTGGGGCAACACTGTGCTTATGCAGACTGAGTGAGCCACCCCTTTTGGGAGGATCTGTAGCCCACGCTGAGCTAAGCTGCTATCAATCACGGCACAGTTGGAGCAGTGACTGTATTGCAGACATTTTCTTTGTTTGTAAAGCGCGATAAAGTTAGGCCCACAGCTGGTGCAGAAAGGCTGTTTGAGAGCCGTGCTGCAGCATGGAGCCTCCAGCCCCCTTTGAATTCCTAAATGATGGAAGGGCAATATACTTGCACTGTTTGCTAATGCTTGCTCCTGCCATGCCATATAACAATAAATTGAGTTCTGCATCTTCTAGTTGATAAAAGTTGTTTATCTCCAGCTGAGATGTTGGACTTGATTTATATTAGACTGCTTTTTCTATTTCTACTGAGTTATCTACAAGACAAACCACTCAGGGAAGGGGAAAAAAGCTTCTTTTCTTTGTGTTGTTTGTTGTAAGGTCAGCCTCACTGCCTCTTTATAAGGAGCCCAGAGAATGGATATAATTGGGATTGCACTGTAGCCCAAAGTTTTCTGCATATTCCAACAAAGATCGTTAGTAAACATAACACAGGACTCCAAGTATGTCGGGCTAGATAAGGCATCACTACATTTCCTAACCCCTCTTGCTATGGAGGTGGGTTTACCTTCCTGCAGACTTTTACTGGGGGACTGCAGTAATACCACATTAAATGTGCCTGGCAATGTTCTCTGATCCCAAAGCCAAAACGCCCAGGGAAATATACTTTGAAGCTCTCCTACCTTGCTGTGAAGGACGCTCCCATTGAGCCTGTCTGTTGGAAATGGTCCCTGGCCCATGTGACCTGCCAAGCCCATGCCTGGGAACTATTTAGGGGGTGCTGATGGACCCAGAACAACTGACGGTTTTGCAGGGAGGATGACCGAGTGCCCAGGCCTATGCTCCAGTATTGCTGGATTGCTAATATTGACGTAATCTGAGCATCCTGTACTGATGGAGGTTTCATAATCTCCCAGCGTCACCCGACTACTCTCTCTCCACCCTCATCACTAAGAAGTCGTCCCTGGTATCTGCCCTAAATATGGTAAAGTTAGCAAGAACAATTTATAACAATCTTTATGAAGATGGAAGATTTCCATTTCTTTCTCAGTCCTCACTTTCTAAGCTGAACAACCCTAGTCCTTTTTGAAATTTTTTCCTCTGTAGATCTTCTTTTCCAAACCTCTCACTGCTCTTTCTGCTTAAATTTCCTTGTATTTTCTCCGACTTATCTTCAAGTGCAGAATCCAGGTCTGGATGCAGTGCTCCAGGTAACACTTCGCCAGCACTCTGCATGACAGAAGAAATATCTTCTCTGTCTTATTGCACACACAATTTCTGTAACACTTCCCAAAATGAAAGTTGTCTTCCTTCTGCAGTGCTAGATTGCTGCATCCGTACCAGTTTTGTGACCCCTATAAACCCAGCTCTTTCACCAACACACAGCTGTCTGGCTGATTGTTATCCCCATTGATTTGTTCTGTAATAGCTTTCCAGGA
This sequence comes from Pluvialis apricaria, assembly GCA_017639485.1. Lineage (NCBI taxonomy): Eukaryota > Metazoa > Chordata > Aves > Charadriiformes > Charadriidae > Pluvialis > Pluvialis apricaria. The sequence continues at coordinate 91,303,885 of CM030009.1, forward strand.
ATAAACCCTTCGCATTGCATTTGAGGCAAAGACAGGCTAAATTCATCTTGTTGATTTTGGACAACTGCATTACCAGATCATTTTATAGTTTGGTCTGATCTTCCACAGCTTGTGCCACCCCTAGAGATTGTCATTAACTGTTTTACAGCTCTACATAAATGGAAATATTGAGTAGATTGAGCAGAGGAGAGACTTGTAAGACAACTCACTTGAAATACCTTCCCACTCTGCCTCTCTGAGTGTATTTTAATATTCAGTTGTGGACTGCTTTTATGATATTTTAAGCTAGGCCTGATTTCCTTAGGTAACTGTGGGAATGGTGTGCAAGAGAGCACTGGAATCCTCCCCCTGGCCCAACTATATTTTAAAGACAAAGTAGATTTTTCCTTTCTGACTAGGCATGTATCCCATCTTAGTAGGAAAATACTTTTCCTGCGCAAAGTCAGAAAGACGTGCAGTACTGGTTTGAAATATTCATCCTGGTGGAAACCTTAGAAAATGTTTACTCTGGAGTTTCAGTTAATGCATGTTGATTGGATCTGCCATAGGGTACGGCTTCTCATTGCAGAAAATAGCTGGGTTGTGTTTTTCTGTGTGTAGTAATGTTGTGGTTGAAGCTGTGATCCTCTGAAGATCAATCTTTTCTAAATTACAGATCTTGCTTGCCCAAAAAGGTAACATTTGTAATCAGGGGTGATATAAGAGATTAGCTGATGTAGCTCCCAGTTTAAATAAATTATTACTGTAACAGTAAAAAGAAAGGAAGGAAAGAAATTGTTTTGGCGTTATTATGGTAATGAGTGCATTAGAAATGCATACAAAGAGCATCTCAGTGACTTAAGTAATTGCTCATATAAACTCTTGGTTCTCAGGTTTTTGTGGTGGCTTTTCTGTTTTTCTGTGCTGCGGTTCTCAAACTGCTGTAACCTCCAGTAGCTGAAAGGACAAAACCTTGGGCTTTTCCCCCCACAGTAGAGAGTCTGCGAACAGCACTACACTCACCACCCCCAGGAAAGAAAAGACAGGGTGCTTGTGACCATTGGGTGCTCATCCCAGGTGGAAACCTGTTACCTGAGCAATGACTCTCATAGTGAGATTCACTTTCAGTTTAGCCATCTGTCCTCTACTGTCTGCCTGCATTTGGGAAGTCCACAAAGGAAAGACCAAGGAAGAGGTCTATTTTTGTAGCTTCGTGCTAGCTGGTTTGCATGTGGTGGAAGGTGTCCCTGCCCACAGTAGGGGGGCTGGAATGAGATGATCTTTAAGGTCCCTTCCAACTCTAACCATTCTATGATTCTATGATAAGATGTCTTCTTTGATGGTCTGGATATATAGTTCAGATTGAGAAATGGGGCCAGCTAAAGATCTGAGACAATGTAGGAGGTGAGTGGACATGGAAGCATTAGTTCATCACGTAGCAAAAGTCAGTGCTGCATATCTTAACCGAACATTTTCCATTTGCATGTTGCTTGAGGGATCTGCTTAGTACACAGATTTTTTAATACATGCATACTCCTGGGATCTGTTTACTGCACAACTGAGACTAAGAGAGAGAATGTTTATATTCAGCTGCTGATCAGTGTGTAAATCCCCTTGATTAAAATATCTATCAACTTGGCAGAAGTGTAAAGGCCTGATTCTGAGAGCCATCGGATGCTGAGTATCTGCTGACCTTCTTTGGACAAGGCTTTAATCTATTTTGTTTTGACAAGACTAAATGACAATAGATGTTCCTTTGCCTGTTTCTACTCTTTTGTCTGTTTGCAGAGCTCGGTATGCAGTGTGTGCTATTTTTATTCATGAGATTTGGTACAAACTTAAGAAAACTACTTATAACTGCTGTTTGCAAAACTAATTTCCATGCCATGATGTAGAAGGTGCTATATTATGGTTTCTGTTAATTAAACCAGAAAATATAGATTTAAGGGTTGCTACAAGGCAGGCTTAAACCAACAAAAGCCAAATTAGAAGTAAAACTGGCATTTTAACTCATCCGTTGTTCAAGTCTTGCACTTACAACGTTTGAGATGCAATTATGTGATGTTATAATGTAAGTTAATCACCTTTTATTGTTCAGCCACTATGCCACAACAAAAATTACATTTTATAGTCTATCTATAATTAATTTTTTTCAAAAATCTTTTTGCTTTTTCAAAGGGAAGAGCTTTCTCTCTTGCTGGAGAGTTTGGCTTATTTAGAATTCTTTATGTTAGTACAGATGAATATATAAAACAATTTTCAATTTGGAGCCATGTGCAAGTGACAGTCTTCTGACACAGGCAATCTTCCTTTCCTAGCTACGCAAGGTCCCCTCATCAAAATGACGCACTTCTGTGTACATTGTCTCCTTTACAGATATATGTCAAGAATTTACATGTCCAGATGCTCACACCAGTGCTTTTGATGTGCCTGTCTTGCAAGTCAGATATGAGCAATGTATATATGTCAAAGAATACTGTTTGTACTCTCCAAATTTTTAGCTGATTGGTCCTCTGAGCTGGAATCAATTTATAAAGGTTTTTCTTTGCTAACCAAATCTAATTTCTAGGCCCTTGTTCTTTATTCTTGGAAATGAAACTGGGTTTCTCAGTAAGTTGGGAAAGGCGATGATGAACATGTAAATCCCACCATGTGCATTTACATGGATGTCCATGTACATCTACTCGCTGTCCTGTGCACAGTAATATGCATCATGTTGTTTTGTATGGTCCTGCATTGTGCTGGGGTAGACCGTGTGTTTCAAATTCTAATCTAAAATGCTGAAACTTGTTCTGTTTGTAGAATCTCCCAGCCCTTCAGAAATGTGCCCATTAATGGTGTGACTTGAGCAGAACTCCACCACTCCCACTCTTCTTCCACAAGCTGTGCACCTTCAGCCTTGCATGGCTGGGGCTGTGCAGCCTGGAAAAGAAACAGCAAAGAGGTCATTCTGAGCATGGAGTGGCATGGAGAAGGCTGGAAGTTTTTGCTTATGGTCTCTTCTAATACAAGAATGAGGGGCACCAGGTGGAGCCAGAAGATTGCAGATTCAAACGAATCATAAGGGAGTTGTGCACACAGTGCAGAGGGATGTGGAAATCCGTGCCAAAGTGTGTTGGAGGTGTTAAAAGGCTGCATGGGCCTAAAAAGCAATGGGACATGTTTGTGACAGAAAAATCCAACAAGGACTCCTAATTACAAACATACCACTTCAGAATTTTTGGCTCAGGGAAGTTTCTAAACCACAAATTACTGGGCCTAGGAAGGTATTCTGGAGAAATATTGCTATAGGATTATCTTTTTGTTACACTATTCCCTTGGCATTCACTAATGTCTGCTTTCCTGGTAGGAAAGATAGCTGCACGGAGGATGCTGAGGCTGGTCCACATGCACAATGATTAATTAGTCATGTCTGTAGCTGATGGAATATGTTGATTTTAAAGGCACAAATTAAGTTTCGGGAAAACTGAAAAGCAGAATAGAGAGAGAAAAGGAACAAGGAAAATATTCCCAGTGCCTGGCCATGAAGAGCAATGGTGAGGTCCCAGATGATCGTCTGCCATGGGAATTGTCTCCAGTGCAGCCGGTGTCAAGGATGAAGATGACAAAGAGGATGATTTTTGCCGTGCTCTTTCCCATAGAACTACGTATTTTTTGTCAAGACTTGCCCAAAATCCCTACTGGTTGTTTCTGTCAGTGATGTTATTAGTGCTGACTGGATTTTGCTAATCAGATGCAAATGTTGCACATTCATTGGTTGTTAAGCTTCTGCGCATACACTATTGCATCTAGCAGGGCCTCAGCCCAAGGGCACCTTCAGCACTGGGCAGCAACATGGTGTGGAGCAGGAGGGGACATGGGCACCTAGAGGAGAGCCACCAGGTGAGCCGACAGCAGGCAAGGAGATGTTGCTTTGAAATTACCTATGTTTTTCAGATACCAAATAATATCTCAAGGAGAGAGAGAGAGAGAAAAAAAAATATTGTTTTAAAGAGTTTAAGAATATTAAATAAAAGAGGAAAACTGCACAGGCAAAAAAAGTGTGTTGCACAAGATTAATTTAAGCTACAGAACCACGGTTATATATTAAATATATTTTAAAAAAAAGAATTTACAATTTTAAGGATTAGTTTGCGTGTCGTAAGGAAACAAAATAAATGTCTCCATTCTTCTTTTATAGAAAAACAACTGCTTTCAGAGCGATTGAAAAAGGGAAAAAAATATTGAAGTCTTTCATTTACTTATTGTCCCAAAAGGAGAAATACTAGCCAGGCTTGCCAGCTTGACACTATGTAGACTATTTGAGCTCCTAGGTCTTGTTTTATCAAGTGTTTATAGTTTCATATTGAAAAGGCTGACAGACTTGCTGTTACAGAAGTGCTACCAGGTACTTAAAACCAAAATACGACAAAATACAGCCTTATTTCAGGCCTGATGAATTTGTACCTCTTTCAAATGTCAGCAAAGATGGACTGTCACCTTCCCAGATCTCACGTGCATTTTCACTCTCACTGAGGTTTCTTCTCAGCAGAGTACATCTAACTATATAAGTTGAAGTCAATGAGATAATTTTTATAAGTGCCCCTAACACAAGTGGGTGCCTGCCTGTGTTTACCATTTGTGTCTGTTTTTACCATATATGCCTGTAACAGGTAATACCACTTGTCTTAGTACAGGTTACAGATAAGTAAAGACAAACCTTTGTGACTAACTGGATCAATGAGAAGCAGGAATATACACTTATTTACACTGATGTTACCTATAAACTGTATGGTTTTTAATATTGTTTTGATGACTTGATTTTTCAGCCTTCTCTTCTTTACACACTAAAATGAACAAAACCACATAACCTTGGGCAAGGATATCTACTTACTTTTTTAAGAAGTGTAGCCTTAGGGATTCCTTGACTATTCTTATACCTAAGCTGGGTAAAGAGCTGTACCACAGCTCGATCCATATGGGCTCACAGTACTCATGAGCATACCAGACTAAAGAATCAAGATCCTGGCTTTCAGCTGAGACCAAGGTTATAATAGAGACGGAGTATATTTTAACAGGAATGGCAGTAGGAAGATGGAGGTTTTTTACTTTTTTTTTTGATGGTTGTAAGGCAGCACTTTCTCGAGTAAATATGAAGAACTGAAATAATATATGTACCTGTTCACATGAGTTACAGGTGTGGTAAGAGATGCATTCTACTCCTTGTCCCTCTACTTGGGAGTGTTCTGGTTTTGGCAACTCCCAAAAGAGCTGCAGAAGCCATTTAAAAATATTATTTTATAGAGTTAAGATGAAATATTAATATTCTGCTCCAGATCTGGATGGAGACAGCAGTAGGAACAGATTCACTCTCTCAGTCTTCATCCAAGGAATGAAGCAATTGGAAGCTGTGACAGAAATGAAAGAACAAAGCATGGTATGTTGGAGAGCTCATGCTACCTCATATTTGGGAATAACCTGTCTTTAGCTACTTTTGGACCCATATTTTGTTGCAGCATTCTGTTTGTTTTGCATCTGGTTTTGTGAGTGGCACGTATACTTGTTACGTAGCTCAGTGACAAAATACAGCTGAATCTTTTGAAAGCCCTTCAGATGGCAGCAACTAACTTGATAATTTGACCTACAAAAAGTTGTAGGGTTGGGTACTGAATCCTGAATACGCAAGTCTGAAGAGGATTTAGGGGTCAGACGGAACACACAATTCAGCATGAAATTCCAGAGTGGTGTTGGAGCAGAAAGGATTAAAGCAGCCCTTGGCTATGCAAGCAAAGAAGTTGCGAACCGTAGTAGGATGCAGTCTTACAAAGCACTGGTGAGCTCAACATTGGAATAACAGACTGGGGTTCATCAGCACTAGCTTAGAAGAGATCAATCATCTCATCCAGAAATAGATATGCAAGCTGGGTGGAGGTGAATTATCTGCTAGCAGAATGGGATTATAAAGGGAACCATTTAGAGTTTTGCTCTCTGGTGAGACGGGTCCCATCCTTGCTGCTTATAGTCTGCTTGCAGGATGTTGAAAAGTTGGAGGCTGGTCAGAAGAGGGCCATGAAATGATTTAATAGCAAAAGATTTGTAGTTACAGACTCAATATGTTTAGTTTATCAAAAGAAAACATGAAAGTGACATGATTACAGTATACTTTGAGGAGACAAAATATGGGCCCTAAAAGGTTCTTTATCCTAACAGACAAAGGCGTAAAAAGAACTAATGGCTGTAAGCTCAGGCTTGTTAAATACAAATGAGAAATTAAGAACATTCATTATTTGTAATCAATGAGAAACAAATTACCAGGGTTTGTAGCAGATTCTTAATTTTTAGATAACTTCAAATTATGACTGGATGGAAGATATACTTTAGCAGAACACAAGTTATTTGGCTTAATATAATCCTTCTTTATTTGCTGTGATTAATAGGAGTATTAAATCTTTTGAGTCACTAAGGTTCCAGAACGATACACTATCTACAGATCTTGCTCCCATTTCTTTTTCTGTAAAATACTAAATCTAATCTTGTTGTTTGTTTTTTGATTTTTTTCACCAGTGACTGTGGGAGGAAATGTGTCTGAGAAACTACAGTATAATAAATAAATAAATAGCGCATATAAAATACATTTTCAGACGTGGCTCTACTTCCCCTTGAGAGGCTTGAATCTAATATTGGTTCCAAGCTCGGCATTTCAAGTCCTTCAGCAAAATTCATGCTAATAGACCCAATAGTTTTGGATTCTGCCTCTACTGCCCTGACACGCTCAAGAATGTCATATTAAAACAGCAAACGCAAGAGTAATTCCCATTATTATTTCAAGCAAACAAATTGCCTCGGAACCAGCGGAACTAATGCAGATGCCATCGTAGGGATTTGTTTTCTGCATTGCTTCATTTCTTCACAATAACCTGGCACCTTCCTTCCCTCCTGCCATGATAACCCACCAGCTGTCCCCTCGGGTCATTGCCTGGCTTCCCCTGCGTTATCTCCTTTTTCCCTCTTCCTTTGGGCACAGATGGGACCCCGAATAGCCCATCATTCCACGCTTATGATATGCTTATGTCTCAGTCGTGTCCCTTTCTCCATGGCCAGGCAAGGGTCTGTGCGTGGGTTAGAGTTGCACGTGTGCTGACCCATCGGCCAGCCAACGCACATGACGAGTTTGTTCTTACCAGGTTGCTGGCAGTTGCTGTTAGATTCACTTTGCAACCTTTCCCCCAGCGCAGGACATTAATTTAGATCTCTCTCATCTGCCTGGCTACAGACTTTCATGAAATTTGTAGGAAATTATTTGTCAATGATATTTTACCTTTCTGTCAGATGGGCTTGTAGTCAGCACATGATAGATGGATGGACAGAGAGAGCAAGATCACGTAAGCTGCATTCCCCTGGGAAACCAGACTGAAAACACATAAGGTATGTGTTAGAGAACACACTGGCTTAACTTTTCTGGCCTGTAAATGTGTTTAAATCATAAATTTTCCATGGGAAGTATGCAAGTTAGTGAGAAGCAGAACAGAGTGAACTCAAGATGAGTTCAAGATGATATACGGTGTCTGTATCTCCAGAAAGTAATTCTACTTCTTTCCACAGACAAGTGCTTTTTTAATATTGTTTTTCTTAGAGTAATAGCATATCTCATACACCATTAGATATTACAAAATTTCCTAGAAATATACAAATGGATTTCAGAAGCTTCATTCTTCTACCATTTATAGTCTGAAAAATATTAACAAGTTTTCCTTCAAAAGGCTGAAAAGTCTGAGCTAAGTGTAGAGTTATGTGAAATCCATTCTTCCTTTTTATGTGTTTTTCCTGAGTATCTTTGTCTACATTATTGTCATCAGCAGGACCTGTGAAGGTAACAGCATGGACCAATTGGTAAGATCAGGCCTTAAATCTGCAGTGCTGCTAGTTTAAAAAACAGAAGTGGAGGCAATAGGAGACTGTGATTCCCTTTGTAAACTCATTTAAATCAACTCTAAATTAATTATATGTAAAGCATTAAGAATGCAGAAGACAATGAAGTCAAAGATGTTAAAGTCTGCAGTAGGCTACATGAAAAACAACTTTACATTGTGGAAATCCTTTTTGGTAGATCAACTTTTGCAGATTTCTCTGCAAAATGATTGTTAAAAGACGTTAAAATCCAGATAATGAACAGCGCTATGAAGTCCACTTCTAAAGCAATATCAATTAAACCCCATGTTCCCTGAGGCTGGAGGAAGGCATTATGGAGTAGAGCCTAGAAAATCCAGATAACTGATTTAAACATAACTTGGATTCAAACTTATAAGAAATAATTACCACTGCATATGAATATGCTGACTTTCCAGTTTCCTACACAGGACTAACTAGCCTAGAGAAGTACATGGGGCCAATTAATTTATTTTAGGTATTTCATATTCACTTCCACATTTTTGCATGGTTGTATTTTTTAAAGAACTATTGTTGTGAAAATTAAAATTTGTTCCCCGTTTATATTTGATTTTTTACAGGCAATTTTTTGTAACTAGAATTGGTCTCTCTGCCCATTAACCTTTTTTTTTTTTTTCCCCCAGACTCAATGTCAGGTAGGAGGACAAAAATATTGCATACCAGTGATAATGGGCAGTATCTCTAATCCAGCTGGCACGCTAGATGATGTTTTCCTGAGAAAATGTCACCCTTTGAGGAGAAGAGCAGATTATTTTTTTTTAATTGGATAGATCCCTTCTATTGCACACACTGGGGAATTTTGGCTTTTTCAGTGTTTATCTGATCCTCTTTATATGATTTTTTAAAAGTTATTTTGATTGCACCTGCTTCTGGTGTCTGAGTTTTGGGCTAAAATAAGAAATAAGGAGGAGGTATAGAACAACTTTGAGAGGCTCTCCCCCCAGGTGAATATACACTCAGTAGTGCTCTCTCATTTCTAGGTAGACACAAAACATAAATGATCACTTGCCTCCGCCAAGAATCTTCTACAAAGTCAGACTTAATCTAATGGGTGTAAACTGCCATGCTCATGGCTCTTCTGAGAAAAAAAAATGGGAATTAAAAGGGTATTGATAGAGTCGTCGAAGAATTAGTGAAAAACGTGTGACTGATTTGTTCCTTTGGGATAAAGCAGATGTATAACAACAGGCTACGTGAACTGAAACGGCTCCAGCAGGAGCCTACACCAAAGCTTAAAGCCATTTCTTATGAGTGATGCAGAGCAGGATTTTGGGCCTGTCTCTCCCACATCCCAGGGGCATCTTTGAATGCATGGGGTGGCTTTCCCTGTCAACTTGTTTGGGAAAATACTGCACAAAGTTGACACCAGATACACCAAACTACATAGACTTTTAGCTTTTGCTCAAAAGCTAATTAGGAGTTACAGGCTTTATGCCTTGAGAAACTGCCTCTTAATTTAGAGTTTTGTTTCCATTCAGAGGGACCTTAACAGGCTGAAGAAACAGGCTGAGAAGAATCTCATGAAGCTCAACAGGGGCAAATGCAAAGTCCTGCCCCTGGGGAGGAATAACTCTGTGTACTAATACAGGCTGGGGACCATCTGTCTGGAAGGCAGCCTGGCGTAAAAAGACCTGGGCGTACTGGTGGACAACCAGTTGACCACGAGCCAGGAGTGCATTCTCACAGCAAGGGCAGCAAACAGCCTCCTGGATTGCACTAGGAGAAGCATGTCCAGTAGTGAGATACATCTGGAGACCTGTGTCCAGTTCGGGGCTCCCCAGCACAAGACAGCCACAAACGTACTGGAGAGAGTCCAGACAAGGGCCATGAAGATGGTGAAGGGCCTGGAGCATCTGACATTCAAGGAGTCTGAGACAGCTGGGCCTGCTCAGTCCGAAGAGAAGGCTTGGGGAGACCTTAAAAATGTCTATAAATACTCTATGGGAGGTATTAAAACTGATGGAACCAGGCTTTTTTCAGTGACGCCCAATGACAGGACATGCAATAGGCACAAATTGAAATGCAGGAAATTCTATTTAAATGTGAAAAAAAGCTTTTTTTTTACTCTGAGGATGGTCAAACACTGGAACAGGTTGCCTAGATGGTTGTGGAGTCTCCATCCTTGGAGGTACTCAAAACCCAACTGGACATGGCCCTGTGCAAACCTGTTCTAATTGAGCCTGCAGGTGGGTTGGGCAACGACCCTGCGATTCCTACTCTGGAGGCTCCTGTACAGGACTGGCAAGGCAACAATCACTGTCTTGTCTCCTGGCACATTCTTAATGTTCCATAATAAATAATGTAAAATACAGTTTTAACAATTTTCTGTTTATTTTTAACATAATTTCCCTCTAACTTGCTCACTACAGATTTTCGTGTGGAACTTTCTAGACAACACCAATTAGACAGGTTTCAGGCAGGGAAGATGCATTAGGCCTAATGCAACACTTGTAATGTGAAAAGTATTATATACAGTAAGAGCTGACAGCCCACCCTTGGGAAAATATGGAAATTGTGCTTAAAGCTGCAGTTTAAACTTGGATTTCACTTGTTAAATTCCCAGCAGGTCAGTGATTCGATGTATGCATTCAGATAACCAGAGAAGGTATCTTGAAAATGACACCTCGTTACTTACAGAATGGGAAACGTGGGATGAACTATTAACTTTCCTTCCTCTTCCTCCTATTAGCTTATCTATCCCATTTTTAACTCCCACATCTATCAAGTGAAGAAGAAAAGAAAAGGATAATACATATGCTTTTCATTATCATTGCTGTGACGTGTTACAAGCACATGCACAGACTGGGTCACCTCGTTAAATTCTGGCGACAGGCTGCACTCAGATGCCTCCCAGTTCTTCACAATGCACGAGTGACCTTTTCCAGCCACTCACCAGAAATTTATACAAGCTTGTGCAAAACCAACACCAAATCATTTTAAAAGGGTGAGCAAGCCTGCACAGTTCGGTGTGTCCTGCTCTGTCAGAGAGGCACATATAACTCCCTCATGGAAGTTATTTTTACCTCTCTAGTGGCAACCCTGGGAGTATTCTCTGTCATTCCCTTCTGCTGCACACTCAATATTTGTTCACAGAGAAACTCATGTCATTCCCCTTCTGAGTCCTACCTTCCAGGTGGTAAAACACAAAAATCTGGGATTTTTTTTCTTTAGTTTCCATTCTGTGCCTGTTATATCACTGCCCACCTTCTTATCAAACTCCTGTTTTTGATGAGCTGTGTTTATGAAAAAGAAAGTGCAAGCTACAGCTCAATGAATAATGAAACAAACTAAATTGCAAATATTTTATTTAAATTTTTTGGGGGCAATTTTCCTCCTATAACATGTGAAAGTAATGAAAAAATAAATAATGTATGGGGGGGGGAAATCATTAAATGCATTGTGTGACTTATTTGAAGAGTATTATTGAATAATCCTTAGGGAAAAGAAAATGCCCCACATGCCATGCTTTTAACCTGACATACACCTGCTTGCCTCATACCAATCAAATCTTTACATGCTATATTTGGGGCTGTTATTGCAGAACACCCTACTGGACAAAAAGACTATTACCAGTAACAACTATTACAGGTGATGATTCTAGGAAAAAGAGGCCCCATGCTTCATGAAGGAGATGTTTCTTTTCTTAGCACCTTGCATACTGACAGAGCATTATACTGAGATCATTCCTACCGCTCTTCCCAGTATTCTTGTGAAATGATCTATGAATGCCTGAATTTTGCCACAGCCATTGGAAAGAGCTCCTAGTCTCAAATCCTGGAAAGTTCTAATTCTTCTCTGTTTAGTATTATGGGTTATTGACAGGCTGAGGGCATATTTTCTGGAGCTAGAAAGAGCAGGAATACTCATTTAAGTGCAGTTGTAGCTTCTGTGTTTTGAAGTCTTGATCTCCCTATATGTCAGGTTTTTATCTGTAAAACATGCTTAACAGCCCTTCCTTTCTGCAGTCGTTTTCTCTTGTCTATGAAAACTGCAACATCTCGAGAACAAGGACTGTCTCTTTTCTATATATTTGTTTATCACCTAGTGCAATGGAGCCTCTGGATGCTATCATAAGACATTTCAACTGAGTATTACCAGAGTGAACTCCTAAACAATGCAATGAAAATTAGTATTATCCATCATAAACCTGACAGTATTACAAACTAAAACAGCATAGTCTAGAATCTGACACTGGCCTTTGAATAAACACTTGAGATTTCATGGTTGTCTTCAAGGGATGACTTAGTATAGGATTTGCAAGAGATCACGCAGTGGAGCTGTCTACCTGATATATTTTTATATGAAACTAGTTAATCCCCCTGTATTAATTTCTTGGTTTTGCTGGTTGATTCATGAAGACTCCAGGATTTAGAGTACATGTGGTTGCTCAGCCCTCCTAGCTTTCCTTTTCCATCCGTTGTAAAGGATCGTCTTCAAAGCTGGGCACAGATGCTAACAGCGGGTGGACTGCAGTTAACGGCACAGTCAGCCAAACCTCTTTATCAAATACAGGTGCAATATACTTTTCCAGGGAGTAATTAGAGCATTTTTCAGACTAGGGGCTCAGTGTCACCACTGACCAGTGGCTATTCCCGCCTCTCACTCATTCTCGAGAAAGGATGTGGCTCTGTCTGTGGACATAGACTCACAGCCACCCAAGTTATTGGCTCCCAAATAATTTTTCTCTTTGCTTTCTCGTGCACTTATTTACCTTTCAAACTCAGCATCTTGACTTAAAGTCTGAAAGCACCTTCCTGATGTCAGAGTGCTCTTCAGGGCATCAGCCCACCATATCTGCAATTAAAGTAAAGAAGGTGTGAGCTGTGAGAATTTAATTTGTGCCTTAAGATAGAGACATAATACCTCATTACTTCTGATGTCTGCTTTTACATCTCCTTTTTACGTTTTGTTTTTTTTTTATTTTTCTTGCTAGAAACATGACAGATATTTTCTTGGTGGACCCTTGGACGCCCAGAAAGAGGAAAAGAAGGTTGTGGTCGCTGCTGTCGGCTGAAATCCAATCTTCATTTAAAATCCTCTTATTTCAAATCTGCTTTTGAAGTGAGAGTCAGGTTTTTTGGGGGAAAACCAAAATCTTCAAGGGTGACAGTTGTATACCATCAAGTAATAAAAACAGTGCCAACTTCTCAACAGTTTGGGTTTTTTAAAATTGATGCTTAAAGCAATTATGACACCGTCTTGCTATAGCCTGTGCCAATGTGATGTAATGTGTGTTGCTCCACAGGCAGGTTGCTAATTTTCTCTAGTGTTTTGCTTTGGCACCAACAGCATCCCTCATTAGTTTCTTTATTAGTACATTTAAATACCCTTTTAGCACCATTAAGTCTGAAATGGCTTTATTCTTCGTTCAGCAGTATTTGTGTTCAACATATTTTCTCAGTGCTCCCTACAAGGGTCCTTACAACAGATGTTATGACGCAGTTGAAGGAATGTGAATCAAATTGTAGGTAATGGTCCATGCTTATTTGTTTTGTGTAAGCTGTGGTTTCTATAGCTACTGTACATCTGCTTCATGCCATTTGCTGATCACTTTCTGTAGCTGTCTCAGTCTAGATATTTAAAGCACACTGTACTGATTCTGCTCAGCGCAGCAATCTGATAACAGCTCAACATGTGAACCAAGCTACAAATTTGGAAACGTGTTTGAAAACAGCTGTTAAGTCTACGTAGTAATTCTCTATCCACTACCAGCACAATGGCCGCGTCACCAAAAACTTAAACAGACGGAGGTCCAGTCTCTGCCAAAGACTTGAAATGACAACTAATGTTGAGTGCAATTAGGCACGGTCTCAAGCTGGTTGCTAAATTGGGCTCCTAGCATGGGAACCCAGAGGCCCAGACAGCAAATCTCTCTGTATTCTGCACTTTTACCAAAAATCAGAAAACATCTGTGGCTGAGGGATATAATTCTGTTGGGGTCAGTGAAATTACCCCAGGGCCGCACCAAAGATAAATTTGACTCATTGTTTTTGTATTGAAGTTTTTCCTTCTGACATAGAAGCACAGTAGCAGCATCTTGGCCTTTCAAACTTTCCCTTTATTGAAGGAATTCCTCTTCTGTCCTGCAATCTCTGCTTCTGTCATTGAAAATAATGCTATTTGGCTTGAACTACTGGGGTTAAAGAGTGACAGTAAGGGCTAATGTTTTGTAACTTTTACATCATTTCTGTACCTTTTTTTCCTGCCAACCTCTACCAGCCATTCTAGCTGCTTTTTCTGGTGTTGGTTTGTTAGCGTGAATTTGCTTTTCTAAGTGTATAAGGGAGGCAAAAAAAGCTAAATGGTCCATTCTGCCTTTATAGCTTACTTTCAAAAGGAAGTTGTGCTTATATGATCTGTTTTTCAGGTCTTGCTTTATAATTGTTCAAATGTCAGCTAATTTCAGCTATATTTGACCAAAAGGGTAGAGATCTCAAAGGCATTACATACCTACAAACTACTTCTCCCTGGCTCCATTTCCCCCCATGAAATACCCAAATTAGTTCCTCCACTGAGGAAAAGGCTGCAAGGCTTGGCTGCATTATTAGACAGCTGAAAATCCACCTGGGAGACAGCCTCTGGAAACAGGACCTCTGAAGTGCTGCAATACATTAATCTGCTAGTTTTGGATAGTGATAAATGCTACTTCAACTTTTATGGTAAAACTTAGGGGGTTGTATTAATTTTCAGCATTTTTTGCACTGAATTTTAAGGCATTTTTGGTCTTGATGGCAACACAAGAAAACTTGAACCAGTTACAGTGTGCAAAAGTTTCTTTAGATTCGATTAATAGGCTCATTTATTTAAAATATGATGAGAAGGTACCCGGCACATTAATTGCCTTCAGCAACTGTCATGTAATAGCTGGCTGGGTTTTATTAGTTCATAATACTGGTCTTTCTGTCATAATCTGACATTATTGATTTTCTACCAAAAAATGAATAAAAACAAATGTTCCTTTACTCTCTTTTCACTTCTTGAATTTCAGATACTATCCATACTTTCTTTCAGCTCCAGCAGAGCCCACAGAAACTGTAGTTTGCAAGGAAGCAAAGAATGCTTATTGCATATGAGAAGTTGTAGCTCTAAGATAAATGTAAATTAAATCCAGAGGAAAAGAGAAATCAGATTCTTTACTCTGGGAAAAGTGTGAAAATCAGCAAAAAGAAAAAAAAAAAAAAAGAAAAACTTACTGAGATCTTACTTCCAGGGTAGAAGGGATTTTCTAGGACTAAATATGCACATTTTAATCATGAAATGGATGAGTTTAAGCTAAGCGTAGCCTAAGCAAGAAAAGCCCAGCCTGCTTTGCGTCTGAGCTAGAGGCATTCAGGCTTGCTCTACCTGTACAGTGCACCACTGTGGGCCATGGTTTGCCCTACACGCACTGCTGCAGCAGAGAACATGACTGGGTTTTCCCATTTTGCTCAGAAAAGTTTCATTTTTCATTTAGAAGAAGTTTCCATGGCTCTGCTCCAGTAGCTTGTAGCGTTGATGCGGCAATAAAGCGGCTGTCGTGCTGCTGGCAGGAGCTGCCCGAAATTCTCGCCCTCCAGGAAAGCCGGTGGCTGCAAAGGGAAGATAAAGCCACCCTGTGGTGGAGGCAGCGGCGAGATGGCACCATCAGGAGCAGCGAGGCAGCTCATGAAACCCCAGCTGGGTAGGAGATGCACACCAGCTCTCCTCCTCCAGGCTGGGTTGTTTCTGTTCGGGAGTTGGGCACGGACAGGTTGGTGCGTTGGGTTGGGGATGGTGCTGCTGCTGCTGCTGGGCTGTTTGGTCCCCTTGGGAAGCAGATGGGCACCTCATCACGGGCAGCTTGAAGGAGTCATTGGCTGAGCAAGGTCGGTAACGGGGCTTTTCTCCAAGCACAGCCCAGCCCAACTATTGTCCTGTTTGCTGTACCAGGACAAAGGATGTTAAATGTGACTAATCTACACTTGTCAAGTAGTGCGTGGTTCGATATGGCAGATCAGAGAAAGGGGAGGATAGTGCCAATAAAATAGTATTTGCTACATGAGGCAGCAACATTGACTTGGACGCGTGGATCAAATTTAATACTCAGTCTTTCATTTTTCTCCTCCTTTAGCAGCATTGCTTCTAATCATAATGTATTATCAGCTAGCCCAATATGAAAAGGTATTAAATTAGGGGAAAAACAATGTTGGTGTGTTGGGTTTTTTTCTTTCTTGAATGCACAAAAAATCATGATTTCGTAGTTATTAAATGAATAAAATGCATCATGATTCTATAGCTGCACGATCTGATTTTATGACTCTCTTTAAACTGGAATAAAAGGAAGAAAAGTTTTTTTTTTAATATATAAACAAATATAATTCAAATATCTGAAGCAAAAGATTTTTTTCTTTCCTGCACATCACTGAAGGATTTAAAAGAATTGCTGAGAGGTGCCTGCTTACCGAAATGCCTAACTTCACTGAAAGAGCCCATCAGTCTTAATATTTTTTTTTATTTCTAGTTTTTACAATATGTAATTACAGTTCTATATATAGACTATCAGTTATTTTTTAAATGATGTATCAAGAAAAAAAAAGGGGCATACTGCATTTGTATAAAACCCTTCCTCCAGTGCTGAGCTAACTCTCACACTTTCCCTGCAGCCAGAGAGACAATGATCCAAAGCATGGACACACTTAAATGCTTTTACTTCAAGCAAAGGGTTATGACCTGGTTTAACTATATCCTGGAGACTAGTTTGACTGGCAAGCGTGTCAGAGTTCACAGGGTTGGGGCCTTAATCCTCCAGGGCTTTCAATGATATCTGACACTGTATTCACTCTGTCAGGGCTAATAAATGGCCCAGTGGATGATTACCTTTAAATATTATAGCCGTTGAAAGTAAATTATTGATGGACATTACCTCATTTCATTGAAGATAGCTTTTACTTCTATTACATTAAAAAATAAACAAAATAACAGATGGATCACCGTCTTTATGGTCAAAGGAAAAAAAAAGTTTAATTGAAACTGTATATACTTTGTAAGTGGATGTTAATCTAAATTAGAATGCTATTTTTTGTCAGTTGTTTTTTATTCTTGTATTTGATTTTGCAACGAAATCAATGTATTTTTTGTTCCTAAATAAAAAAAAAGGGGTGATATTTTCAAGAGGGTGATTTTTCTTCCTACTGTGTATTTGGAAGAGTGTGACCTGGGACTCAAGCTGTCACAAACACATAGGAACATTGGAGAAGGGAAAAAATCTCTTTCTTGAGAAAGAAGAAAATTGTTTGAGGCATTCAAAAACTCCACCTTTGCCTAAATTAGGAATACAGAGAAGGAGCCAACAACTCTTCTCCTGGAAGCAGAACTAAGTAACTACCTCCTTGCTTGGCTGCAGGAGGAAACTTTCAGGCTACAAATAGTAAGGCAGTAAAGGGCTTCAAAGTAGTGTTCGAAAACAGCTTACGCACTGAGCAGAAAACCTACCTGATAAGAAAACAAGGAAGGAGAGCATCTCCCCTTTTTGGAGCTCACATACCTGACGCAGGTGGAGAAAGATATCTCTTCACTGCGGATTCACTCACCACAACCCTTCCTTCCTGGTGGGCAGCCGCAGGCACAGTGCTCAGCCCTGGTGTTGGGTGAACTCCTTCCTCTGCTGCAGTGGGCAGAGGCTGGATGCAGGTGAGGGGTAGGGCTATGCACTTTGCTGTGTAGTGTGGCAGTGAAGACCCAGTGCAATGGGTTTTCCATATAATTGATAGGGAACCCTAGGGTAAGCTCTCCATCAGCTGTGGCATCAGGCCCCCCACCCTGGAACCTTGTGTCCATTCTTTCACAGCCCCAGGGACCTCGCATCCCTTCCCAAGTCTCTCTGAAGCACTGGAGCTCTTCATGTTCTCTACTGTACACTGGGACTCAGAGCCAGCACATCCTGGGACATGGTGCAGGCGTCTGCAGCTCTGGGACAGTGCACTTCATTATTTTAGAACCAGAAGCACTGCTCCTTAGCACAGCTTAGAGAATCGAGAATTATGTTTCTGTATTTTGGATACCTACTCAGGAGGAACTGTCCTACAAGGAACAGTAGGAGTCCCAATAGGTGGAGAAATTGCCCCTTCCTCCCCTTCCAGAAGCAGAGCAAACCTGTGCTGCTTCTCTGTGTTGAAGGATAAAAGGCTTGCATTTCAGGCTTCCCTGCCTTACTGAGACCATCGATCATTTTTAGTGTATGTCATGCGTATGTCATTTGTTAAGCACTGAAACAAACTGTGGCATTCACAGTCAGAAGCTGTGGTAGCTGGGGCTTCTGTTCCCAAAACCCGCCCTCCTCAATCAGTCACTCTGTGGGACCACGTCTCTGCTTCAAAGGGGGCTGAAGATGGAGAGGTATGTGAGGAATGCTGAGCTGTTAAATCACTTAACTCCTCAGTTCATTCCTGGACCCCTGCAGCCACACTACATATAAACTAGGGTTCTGGGGGTGTTTTTTTTGAAGAGTGTGCATGTGTGTGTCTTTTTTTAAAATTCTGAGCTCATTTCTGAAGCAAACCAGTTAGTTCTCTCTAAAAGAAAACCCATGAACAGACAATTTCATCCCACAGTCTACTCCAGGCCAGAGCGTTTGGGTGCAAATCACACCAAGTTTGGCTCCGTTCATTCATGACTGCCTTGTGACATCATCCCAGCAAGCACTGGGAACACTGGTCGATCCCCTTTCCACGCCTGGGCAGCATAACACGTACCATTGGCACCGTATTATACAGACGCCTTTCCCATGCACTGCAGCACAGACCTTGCACTTGCTATCTGAAAATCATTGCAGTGAGGGACTGAAGGACAACCAGAGAGGACAGAAGCAAAGAAAATGCAATTCCACATTAGAGATGTATATCTATAGATACAGAGATCTAGAGATGTGTGTGTGTATAGCCACAAGCATAAGCTGGATGTTTTCACAAGGAGGCTGTACTTTACCCAGCAGCAGAAGCACTATTTCACATTTACACGATGAAGAGACACCATGTTTGCAGTAAGGCTGTATTTAACAAAGCTGGGCACTGTGGTGCTGTTCTAAAACCAAGGTCTGAGACATGGGCAGCACCTGCTTCTTCCTCAGCTCTTCTCCTGTTACTGCTTTATATACAGAGAGCAATTGCTGGCCACTCTGCCTGCTTGTCTGCTTAATACACAGGTGGCTAGGCCTCGCACCTACTGCTTGTGCTTGGACCAGTGGCCACAGGACACTGTGTTGCAATATTTCAGGTGCTTTCCATTGAAAAGCAGCTGTCAGGTCTTGGGGCTAGAAGGGCACCTGGAGGAGACTCGGTGAAATGAGTGTGCAGCATGGGTATAGAATCATAGAATTGTCTAGGTTGGAAGGGACCTTTAAGATCATCGAGTCCAACCATCAACCTAACGCTGCCAAAGCCACCACTAAACCATGTCCCTAAGTACCACATCCACCCATCTTTTAAATATCTCCAGGGATGGTAACTCAACCACTTCCCTGGGCAGCCTGTTCCAATGCTTAACAACCCTTTCTGTGAAGAAATGTTTCCAAATATCCAATCTAAACCTCCCCTGGTGTAAAGAGGCCATTTCCTCTTGTCCTGTCGCTAGTTACGTGGGACAAGAGATCCGATCAACCCGCACATCTCTACAACCTCCTTTCAGGTAGTTGTAGAGAGTGATAAGGTCTCCCCTCAGCCTCCTTTTCTCCAGTCTAAACAAACCCAGTTCCCTTAGCCGCTCCTCATGAGACTTGTTCTCCAGACCCCTCACCAGCTTTGTAGCCCTTCTCTGGACACGCTCCAGAATCTCAATGTCTTTCTTGTAGTGAGGGGCCTGAATACTGAACACAGTACTCAAGGTGCGGCCTCACCAGTGCCGAGTACAGGGGAACAATCACTTCCCTAGTCCTGCTCACCACACTATTCCTGATACAGGCCAGGATGCTATTGGCCTTCTTGGCCACCTGGGCACACTGCTGGCTCATATTCAGCTGTCGACCAACACCCCCAGGCTCTTTTCTGCCAGGCAGCTTTCGAGCCACTCTTCCCCAAGCCTGTAGTGCTGCATGGGGTTGTTCTGACCCAAGTGCAGGACTCGGCGCTTGGCCTTGTTGAACCTCATACCATGGCCCTCAGCCCATCGATCCAGCCTATCCAGATCCCTCTGTAAAGCCTTCCTACCCTCAAGCAGGTCAACACTCCTGCCTAACTTGGTTTCATCTGCAGTCTGCTCTAGCAAGAGCCAGTCCCAAGCAGCTAGGGCACCAGCCACCCCGTATCCTGGTTTGGCTTGAGAACAATCACTGCTCTCTTGGACAAAAGCCTCTATCAGTGGAAATGTAGACACAGAGAGCAATAGTTCAGATGCCTAGAGCTGCCCTCTGAAGGTGTCCATCCCCGTTGATATGATGAGACATCTAGAATAGCCAGTGGATAACAAAGATGACACAAGTGGTCAAAGAAATGTTAGCTCCCACCTCTCATCTTGGTGCCTAGAAAGACAGGCAAAATCACTGTGAAAAGACTGATAGAAAGAGAGTAGAAATTGCCTCTTCATTTTTTGAATGCCAATGGGCCATTTATAGGCTGGATTCTCAGAATAATCTACCTAAGGTTGCACATTATTAAAATAATTAATCAGACAACTAAACAGCTCTTCATCATTACTTCATGTGAATTATTTCTTCTGGTATTATAGGCAATTACCTTCTAGAAAGAGAATAATATAAGCTACCGTGCCTCCAGTCACCTCTTTCCCACCACTTACTTGCTGTGAGAGATTAGTTATGCACATCTTCAGCAATGTGTGCAGTTCCTCATATGGATATTGTAGTTTCTTTGCCATGTCCGCTCTGCTCTCTCCCCTCTGTTTCTTTAAATATTAGAAACAACGAGACCTTATCCCTCCTCACAGTCTCAAAGTATGTAAAAATAACTGCTGCCCCACCTTCTGAAGACTGATCTGGATAACATTATCCCACATTTCTTCCCTTTTCTTGCATATCAGTACAAGCCTCAGTACTCCTATTCCCATCTTTGAAACAGGTAAAACATTGAAATGTTTTTCAGGACCACAGTATTGATTTTAGGCATTTCTCAATACCTGCAGAAAGAGGCATCGCGTTCAGGATTTAACATTTTCTTTAACACAGCAGCCAGGCACCCATCTGTCTAGGTAGCAGTTCTCAGTTAGAGCTGGAGAATGCTCGAAGGAGGGGAAAAAAAAGTGAGGAAGCGGATTTAAGGCTGGGAGATGTTGCTTCCCTTTGGGTAACATCCTACCCATCAACAGCTCTGGGTGAAGCCGCAGTTCCTGGCCATCGCTGCCTTCCTGCAGGTGCTCTGGCAAGCCACCATGGGTCAGCCGACTGGCAGGAGCTTGCCTTGCTGGGCTGATGGCTCACACACCAGCCATCTGCAGCAGGGTTGGAGGAACCTGCTGGGAAGCATTGCCCTGCTTAGCATGGTCCATCAGCCGTGCCTTGCCTCGGTACAATGCCTCCTGGCATTGTGGAGCAGGCTGCTTGCTTCAAATGCCACTCTTTGGTGAAAAAAATGAGACATGGTGGTATTTGATACCACCATCGTAATTTGCATCACCCATCTCTTGAGTATGGGGGATAGAGGATATAGCACACGTGAGTGCAGGAAAGCACTCGGAGTTGAGTGCAGGAAAGCACTCGGAGTTGAGTGCGTTGTCCTAAGGCGACTGAATCAAAGCAGCTGTATCTATCTCAGACAGTTCCAACAATGAAATTCTGAGCATCACTCTCCAGGCTTCCTAGAAAATAGTCTTCTGGTCACTTCCTCAGCTGTTGCTTACCATTTGTAAGAGTATACACTCATTTGATGAATAATTCAGCAGTAACATTTATTACAGAGCATCAGGCTCCCAGAGGAGTTCAGATGTTTTGTCTCAAAGTCCCACAGCAACCTGAAGATTCCTTCAGGTCTCCTTTAAGAGGAGGAGGTCCTTTAAGGTCCTTTAAGGTCCTTCAGACCTCCTTTAAGGTCTCCGCCCCAAAATTTAATACATGAATGACTTACTGATTGTAGAAAATTATTGCAGATGCAATCATATCTTCAAGCATAGAACAGTCAAATTTATTAATCCGTATCATTGAATTCCCGGTGAATTTTTTTTTTTACTTTTGTTTTTTCAGACTTGTATTAGTTATATTGTAATTTTTACCGTATGGCTGCTTTATCTTTGTTTTGATATCTCATTTGAAACAGTTAGTCTTTGAATCAATAGACTGTTCATATGACCAAAGGGAAAGGGTAGCAAGATTGTGATCCTCAGACTAAGTGAGGAGACAGTGAACGATTATCAGATAGCAACAAATTTCTCATTCTGAATCCCAGTTTGTGATTTCTCTCTTCCCAGTATCAAACAAGATTAGCTTTGCTACTGCTCTTGGTTCTTTTGAGGAATATAATAGTTTACCTTATATAAAAGAGATTAATATTGAAATACATGCAAAATAATCAGTGGAACTCATCACCAAATAAAAAAAAAAGATAAAATAGCACAGTAAGTGAAGACCAGGGCTGCCCTAAGCTGCTCTGAAGTTCCTCTACTGCCGCGCCACTTTTTATTGAAAGGGACTGCAGTATCACATCCAAGTTTGGAGCCTCTGGAGAAGAGACATAAGGTCTCCAAACTCCATTTCTTCAGTTAGAAGCATGGGCAGGGTAAAATCATGCTTGTTTGCATCTCTGCTACACTTATTTAGTCTGAGACAGAGCAGAAGTGCTGCCTGATATCAAGGTTTCCTGTACCGCATCCTGCTCAGCCGCTGTGCAGCAAATCTTTCCTTCAGCATTTCTGTCACTGCTGGGAAACAAGCTATGCCATCAGGAAGGGTGGTTTACTCTGTTTTTGAAGACTACTGCATTGGCTTAATTGTAAGAGATGATAATAAAACAGACATTACTTCACAGGAATGATAAATTCTGCTTTTTTTTTTTTTTCCCTGAGAAACACAATGTATGGACCTTATGCTCCAGCAGCAGGCTTGCCTCTCTCCTGTGATGAGTATACAAGAGCATTGGAGGGCATAAGAGGAAAATCCATGCTACAGGTCTAATTCTCTCTGTGTGGTACCAAAAGAGCGAGACCAATATTGTATGGGAAGTCTCCCACCGTTGCACCAGCACCAGCCAGTCTCCGCTGCGATACGGGCAGTAGGGCTCCTCTAGACGGGGATTGAGTATTCCTGCTGGTACACTGTCTGGACCAGCCCTGTGCTGGGACCTGCAGACTTCTGGGAGGGACATTAAAGGTGGATTTCTGGGTGTAAAAGGATCCTGAATTAACAGGTGGATTGGGAACTGCATGTTTTCAGCCTACATTATAGGGAGAGCAGAATTGAATCTTTCTAACTTTTTGTTGAGATTTTCTGATTTAAATTCCCAGCAGCATCTAGCATTATAGTTTGTGTTTATAAATATCAGAAATGTATTCTATTTTATTATTTTAAGCTGAAGCGGTTCACTGTGCAGTACACCGGCCAATGCTGCTGCCTTGTGAGAAATGTGTAGGGGGACAGTGACAGGTCACACTAAATAAAGCTCTGTGGGTTTCTGTGCTTGGAGTACTACATGCTCTTAGTTTCCATCACCATCTGCATCAGGAAACACATGAACTCACTTTTGTACACGTTCAAACCTATAATAAATTTTTGTAGCCAAGTTTACTGAACTTTCTCATACAAACGCTGCAAACAGAATAACAAAGCACACCAGTTTGTGTTTCAAAGGTGACTCACACCAGCTAGCAATTTATCATGGGATCTTTCGCAGCCTATTTTTGGTCTGCTCGCAATGCACAAAACCTTACTGAAGACTCCCAGGTGTTCTGGCTCAGAGCGATGCGATATGGTGGGGATTGCCCTGAAATGAGTGAATGTGCTCATTAAAAATGATTTCTGGTATGAAACGGCGACAAGTGGCAGTTAGAACGTCTCCTTGTGGTGACCCTTCTCCTCTCTGCAGAGGAAGGATGCGCAAACGTGGCTCAGAGTAATGATAACTTGTTCTTAGAAAGAACAAGCACAGGCTGGAGGAAGAGGAAGGATTTTTAGTTTATACTCTGTTCAATGTATGTATGTGCCTTGCATAACTGGTATTGCCTGATGATACTAAAATTTTGCATTTGTGAGTACACAAGAGGAATGGCCCTTGGCTAATCAAATCAATAAAATGCAGCATCTCTGTGGAAGGATTAAAATGTAATTAAAAAGGGATTTCTCTTTTTAAACTTTTCCTTTTAAATACATGTCTTCAGATGGTAAAACTCAGCATAAATTGGGATGGGATATGAAACTCTCTCCTCAGGATGCCGGATTAAGAGGTGGAACTAAATGAACATAATTCCATTTTCTATTAGAGTGGGGTTTTTTTCACGTTTACACTACGTTACTAGATTTGATTAACTTTTCCTAGCAAAATTAAATAAAGTGGATGTCCTGTCATGGGTCACAGATTTCAGTACAAAGTGAGGAAATTCATGCACTGTGTATGTTATTTAACTGTTCAAATACAGATTTTACTGGAAAATAAATGAAAACATATCCTTTCATGGCTAAAAAGGTGCATCAGATATTCTAACTGCTTGCTTACATGTCACTATACTCTGCAATTGAAACACGAGGCTTTCTCTGTCTGGTGGTTGCAGTGCTCAGTTTGAAACTCAGAGACAGCTGCATATGATGAAGTTTTAAAAATACTTTTAACAATATATTTTCCATTCCCTTTTTAAATGAGAATGACTGTTTCTACATATTTTATTGCTTTGAAATATTTTAGCTTGTAGAAACAACCAAGAAAGATGCTAAAAAACCCCCAAAAAACTAAAGCAAGATACTTACTGCTAGCTTTCTCTGCTTGCCCGTTTATTCACAGTGTATTTCTTCCAGCAAAGCATTCTGCAACAAAACAGAAAAGCTGAAACTTCCCCTCTGGAAGTCTTTTAAAAGGGAGGTTATCAATGTTTTATATTGCATCTCAGGGTATTTTGCTGTTTCCCCAGGAGGCCAAGTCTTCAATACGAATTCTCAAAGCGCTGTAGGTTAGTTACCTGCTTCCTCATTTACTGTCTGCGTGATCATAACGTCCCTTACACTAACCACGCAGTAATGAGTGGCAAGAAGAGTAATGTCTTTGGCTGTATGAGCACCTCTCTTAGAGACTATTATATTTGCAAATGAAGTGATCTTTCTGTCACCAGTATTTTTTTTTACATCTTGTCGCTGCTGATCAGCATGAAAAGTCTTTACAGAGAACTCCCATTTCCATCCTAAGGGTCTTTTTCTATGGTTATTGTATTTTATAAAGAAACAATTTTATAAACTAGTGAACCTCGCTTTCTCCCTGAAAGTCTGTCTTTCATTCTCTCTCTTTACAGACACAAAAAATCCTAGTAGTTTTACACCAAAATGGCCAAGCACATTATGTATTGGTCAGATATAGGAAGAAAATTATTTTTTAAATTTTTCTTTGCTTTTTTTTTTCTTTTTAATTCTCCCTCTAGCCACACTGGGACTGACACCACAGCTCTTTCTCGAGCAAAAAGAAAACTCTGAGCGAGCATACCGAGCTTTGAGCTTATGAATGATGCCCACCACAGAGGTGGAGGCACACATGGCAGAGGACTCACCTCCTGTGTCAGCTTAACAGTTCACTCCGGAAAACCCAGGGCTGCCCTTGCCTGGCTCCATGTGATTCCAATAGGCAGCTCTCCACCTCATGTGAGACTTAACTGTGCAGCACAGCCTCCAGATCCCACTCCCTCTCACTTTTGCCACGTTAGGCTCTGTGCTGATATTTTTATTATATCAAAGAATGCAATTACACTGTAGAAGGCTGGCACAGATTTCGGCCATGGTGTTTGCAACCTGTGGCAGTCAATAAGGAACTGAATGGTTTTAAATACATCCTGGATACAGCTATGATCATGGTAGGGAGAACTTTCACTGTTCTGAAAGGGACAGGTAAAAAGCAATTTGATATTACTGTTCAAATTTTAATAGTCTTTGTTAAGCTTCAGAGTTAACATCTACAGTTATTAATGAGGACAGTTCCTATCTCTTAGAATTACTTCTCAGAAACTCCTCTGTCTGCATTTGAAGGTGACCTCTGTAACAGTAGAGGTGAGGTATTAATGAAAGCTAATTCATTAACTAATTCATGGAAGCTAATTATGCAGGAGCTTAAAAGGAGTTGTGGAACTACATATTGTGGTTGTATTACCGCATTAAACATTGAGCTCTGACTTGTGTAAACAGGCTTAGGTCACCAGACTATAGGCAGCTCTTGATGAAAAGGGATGGAGAAATTTATCACATTTCACAATATCATTTCTTTAATAAGGTTTGGTTTAATGAACAAAACTTGTACAAAAAAAATACATATAGATGAGTAATAACAGTTTCATATTTATATAAATAAAAATACAGCTTTTACAGTTTCATTTAATAAGTACTTTGCAAACACTACCAGCCAAAAACTGAATGAGGATACATTCTAATGAAACATGTATTTCACAGCATGAAGTGCTGTAGCTTTGTAAAAACATCTTTTAATTGGATGAAACAAAAAACTTAGAACTGGTATGATCTTTTTCATGAAGGGGGCAACTTACAAATGTGAAAATTGTGCTGATTACCTAGGTGGTCATTGGTTTCTTAGCGGCATCTGTACCACTATGCATAAAATCAAATTTTTCCATAGGGTGGGATGCCCAGAACAAAGTGAACTGATGGCTCCTGTCCATCACCTATTTCACCATTAAAGAAAGGGGTTTGTATATTATTTTGGAACTGAAATTGCTATTTGTAATTGACTTCAGCTCTGGGACCACCCTGAGAGGCTGCTCTGACAGCGCAGAGCAATAAAGTACACATATGGGCTACAGGAGCCCTGGGACAGTCCTCAGCAAAGACTTCCCATTACCAAAATCCACATACTGCCAAGTGTATGATCTGGCAGCTCACTGGAGCTATTGGACTGACCCAAATGGTTCCCTCTCTGCACAAGGAAGAAGAAGAGAAATTCTTACCTGAAGACACTCTCTGGAAGCGACAAACAATGTCTTTCGAAGCCACAGAGGGCACATGGAGCCAGTCTGTGATTAAGCACCATCACAGTCCAACCACTACCTCATTTCATGGTTTTAACTGGCAGATTTGCATATGGACCTGTCATATGGGTTCAGGCATTTAGGACGTTAATGTCCTCATGACCTTAAAAAAACCGGGAGCATTCTTCGATGGTTCCTCCCTTTGCCTGTGCTCTACATGATCCCATGGCACAGCCCTCCCACTTAAGAGTTCAGCCCATTCCTCCAAAAGACAGCAAAAAACATGTCCCTGTAGGAGCGAACCTGGGGCAAGATTCATGTCACAGGGATGAATTTTCCAGGAGAACAATGTCACAAGCAGAGGGTCACAGTCACTTGAATTATGGTTTGCCTATTTCGTAAGCCAGCCAGCAAAACAATCCCCAAACTGCTTTAGTTGTCCTCTAAGTCACAATGCCTGGAATTATTTCAGTTTTTCCTTAAGGCGTGCCTCTGTATGTGTGTATAGTTATATGTATCTGACATACACATTTGAAACACATATATGGAAAGCAAATTTGTGTCATAATTTGATGAGCAAATTGTATTCACCTCGGTGATGGAATTTTTAAGGATGTTTAGCTGTAGTGCAAGATGAGCCTTCGGACTTACTGGGGCCTTTGGGTGATATGAACGTCTGAAAATCTGACATAAATCACACCATTAGAGGATTATACTAATCTCATTTTACTAAGAAAGTACTAATAATTGGGTTTAGCAGCTCATTGTACTAAACATCTTTTCCAGTGATGAGTCAGAAGAATTATGAGACAAATTATGATCTACTCTCACAGAACAGAAAGTAATGTAAGTGAATCACCTGCTCTCTCCATGCCTTCCTCCCCCCTCATGAATTAAAAAGGACAGGTAGCCTGGGAAGGATACAGAGAAATTGTCCAAGCAGCCAGGAATCAGGGTAGGAAAACTAAAGCCCTGATTGATAGAATTAAATCTGGCCAGGGATGCCAAGGGCAACAAGAAAAGCTTCTACAGGTACGTCAGTGATAAAAGGAAGACTAGGGAAAATGTGGGCCCTCTCCAGAAGGAAATGGGAGACCTGGGATATGGAGAAGGCTGAGGTACTCAACGACATTTTTGCCTCAGTCTTCACTGGCAAGTTCTCTAGCCACACCACCCAAGTTGCAGAAGGCGAAGGCAAAGGCAGGGACTGGGATAATCAGGTACTGCTCACTGTAGGAGAAGATCAGGTTCAAGACCACTATGAAGAACCTGAAGGTGCAGAAATCCATGGGACCTGATGAGATTCATCCACAGGTCCTGAGGGAACTGGTGGATGAAGTTGCTATGCCACTATCCATCATATTTGAGAAGTCATGGCAGTCTGGTGAAGTTCCCACTGACAGGAAAAGGGGAAACAACCGCCATTTCTAAAAAGGGAAAAAAGGAAGACCCAAGAAGCTACAGGCCAGTCAGTCTCACCTCTGTGCCCAACAAGATCATGGAGCAGATCCTCCTGGAAACTATAATAAGGCACATGGAAAATAAGGAGGTGGTTGTTGACAGCCAACATGGCTTCACTAAGGGCAAATCGTGCCTGACAAATTTGGTGGCCTTCTACAATGATGTTATAGCATTGATGAATAAGGGAAGAGCAACTGACATCATCTACCTGGACTCGCACAAAACATTTGACACTGTCCCTGCACAACATCCTTGTCTCTAAACTGGAGAGACATGGATTTGACGGATGGACTACTCAGTGGATAAGGAACTGGCTGGATGGTCACACTCAAAGAATTTTGGTCAATGGTTTGATGTCCAAGTGGAGATCAGTGACAAGTGGCTTTCATCAGGGGTTGGTACTGGGACTGGTACTATTTAACATCTTTGTCAGTGACATGGACAGTGGGATTGAGTGCCCTCTCAGCAAGTTTGCTGATGACACCAAGCCGTGTGGTGCGGTCAACATGCTGGAGGGAAGGGATGCCATTCAGAAGGACCTGGATAGGCTTGAGAGATGGGCCTGTGCAAACCTCATGAGGTTCAACAAGGCCAAGTGCAAGGTCCTGCACTGGGGTTGGGGCAATCCCAAGCACGAGTCCAGACCGGGCACAGAATGGATGGAGAGCAGCCCTGAGGAGAAGGACTTGGGGGTGTTGGTGGATACGAAGCCCAACATGAGCCTGCAATGTGTGCTTGCAGCATTGAAAGCCAACTGTATCCTGGGCTGCATCAAAAGAAGTGTGGCCAGCAGGTCAAGGGAGGTGATTCTGCCCCTCTACTGCGTTCTTGTGAGACCCCACCTGGAGTACTGTTCCTGTTGCAGCAAGTCCAGAGGAGGGCCGTGAAGATGATCAGAGGGCTGGAACACCTCTCGTATGAAGACAGGCTGAGAGACTTGGGGTTGTTCAGCCTGGAGAAGAGAAGGCTCTGGGGAGACCTTGTAGTGGCCTCCCAGTACCTAAAGGGGGCCGACAGGAAAGATGGGGAGGGACTCTTTATCAGGGAGTGTAGCAATAGGATGAGGGGGTAGCAGTTTCAAAATGAAAGAGGGTAGATTTAGATTAGATATTAGTAAGAAATTCTTTACTGTGAGGGTGGTGAGACACTGGAACAGGTTGCCATGAGAGGCTGTGGATACCCCATCCGGGAGGTGTTCAAGGCCAGGCTGCTTGGGGCTTTGAGTAACCTGGTCTAGTGAGAGGTGTCCCTGCCCATGGTGAGGGGGTTGAAACTAGATGATCTTTAGGGTCCCTTTCAACCCAAACCATTCTGTGATTCTATGACTGATGTGACATGATCATAAGCAGAATGTACTTGATCTATTTCAAGATAATTGAGGTGCACCGTCCAAAGAAAGCAGGTCTAGCTGTGTTCCTTTGGAGCGGATTCAAAATTTACAAGACACAATAGAAAAGGCTTGGGAAAACCATCCTCTGCCTCCTGCTCCTGTGTGTTAAGGCTCTTTTACTTGCAAAACCAACCCATTACTTTGTGCCTGTGTTGCTCCAAAGTGCAGGACAAGCTTATTTTGCTGGCCAGAAATATGAACAGTTTGCTCAGAGAAATCCCTGGCTGAAAGTATTGGATATATATTTCTGAGCTCTCACCTACCTTCAGATAGTTCATGCGCAGCTCCCGCTGAAGCCTATTACAGCTCCATACACAGAACCAGACCCTGCGAAGTTCAGCTCTTTTGAGGAGGGTAATGTAAGGTGGCCAACTGGAAAAAGAATGGAGGAATGGAGCAGCTGCAAACCTGCCTCGCTCAAACGCCTGCTTACAACTGCTGCTGTGTACTCAAGAGCTCAGCTCCTGTAGAGGATAAATATTTGTTACAGCTAACAGACATCTTTGCATAAAATTAGCACATTTGGAAGCATGTGAAAGAAAATAAATGAAAGAGAAGCAGTGCAGTGTTTACGTTACTTTGATACAAATACTTCAAAGCAAACTAGCCACAGCCCTTAAGACTTACTGGGCAAGAGCATCCCTCGGAGGTTTCTGCCCAGATCTTTTTATCAATTTTGTTATTAAAAGAAAGGTTTTTATTAAAAGAAAGCTCATGATCCCCTTCACTGCTGTCTTGCTCCATGGGGAGTTCGCTGTGAGTACAGGTGCTGTGATGTCTGAGGGACTGGGCACATCTGACTGCCCCCAGGAAAGACGGCACAGCTGGGCTGGACTTTGACAAGGAGCCTTGGGCAGGGGCTGATGATGTTCAAAAGTGTACGGATTCCAGCAGAAAACCTACTTCTGGTACAATCTAAAGCATCTGGGATGCTTCTGTCTTCTTTCACCACAACCTCACAACCTCATTCTTGGTCACTAAATAGGACTTTTTTAAAAATTATTTTTGTACCAGAGTTCTGTCCTGGATTAATGTTTTAATATTTTCTTGAAGGATTGTTATGGCAAAAAAGATGGTATCTTTTTGTTGTTGCTGTTGTTGTTGCTCTTGAAACAGGCAGCCTCTCTGGTAGAGTAAATTCTTTTGCAAAATCTGTATTGCCACAGCTAGACTTCTTGTACACAAAGCAATGCATTTAAAGCCAACTCAGGTATCTCTGCATTAAACTGGAGGGTTTCCTACAGTTTAGCATGCAGTATTTAGCTGTCTGAAGAAGAACTCTTAGGCCTGTCTCCACTTATCTCATTTAAAAATCTCTTTCCTGGCACAGCCCTATTATAATGTTGAGTACTTTGTGCCTAGAAGGTGCTACTTACTCCATGCTAAGTATGGAAGGAGGAGGCTCAAGTGTTTGCGGGATTTGTTACACTATTCCAAAAGCATTGGTGCTGTTAAAGCAGTACGTGTTATTGGGAAGCTAACAAAGAAAGTGTCTGCTGTACCGCTACCATTATTTATTTGGAGTAGCATTTGGATGCTCCTGACAGACAACAGCAACCCAATGTGCTATGTAGAAATACAGAACAAAGCTACTCTCTACCCCAAAGAGCTCACCATGAAAGATGACAGTGTGCTTCTCAAAATATCACTCCTAATGAATGTAGAACATCTACCTATTCCTACTTTACTTTATTCTGGAGTCATAAAATTATGATCTGACCTCCACCAACTCCTCATTTTTTGCAGTATTCATAATTGCTATTTTGTAGCATCCACTAGAAAAAAACAAAGTTGGAAATTAAATCAAGGTAAGTATCATGCCTTTTTCCTCCCTTTTATAAAGGCAGTCCTACGTGTCACCATTTTGTGCCACCAAGAAAC
The DNA here is from genome assembly GCA_017639485.1 of Pluvialis apricaria. Classification (NCBI taxonomy): domain Eukaryota; kingdom Metazoa; phylum Chordata; class Aves; order Charadriiformes; family Charadriidae; genus Pluvialis; species Pluvialis apricaria. The sequence goes on from CM030009.1 coordinate 91,335,581, forward strand.
AGGCAATTGATGGGCTAAAGAGAGCTCCCCCAAGTACCTACTAAAAATTGCACCATAGAAGACTTCCTGTCACCGCTAGAGCTCTGCCTCCCGAAGCAAATCTAAATTATCTCTGTCAAGAATGATTTATTCCCCAGGGCTCAAGGAAATACCTCTGAAGCTCCTGTTCTCCTTGTTGGAGTGCCCCAGGTCATACTCTGGGTCAGGCATTTTTGTGAGAGACTGGAACCTCAAATATTTGTCTCAAAGCCTGCATGTGCATATCTTGCAAGGTGCAAACTACCGGTAGCACCAGACCATTCTTTTGCAAATCAGGCACTGCCAAAAACGACAGCAGCAGACCATTATCAGGCACCACAAAAACCGACCCCTGTCTAGGCCAGGCTGACAGCCCACCAAGGTCTTTTCCTGGTTTATAAAAAGACTGTGGAAACAAGCCACGGTATGCACCCACCACCAACGAATCGAAGACTGAGAACCAACAGGGTGCTGCTGGATCCACGGTGGTGACTATCTTTTGCTTACCCTTCTGAACGCTTGCTTAGTTTCCTTCTAATATTTCCTGCCTTTCCTATTGCTCCATTCCTCTGTACCTCTTCAATAAAACCGGCCTGATTGGCAGCATTTGACCTCGTTTGTGTCTCAGTCTCACACTTGGGATCATTAAAAACCTCCCCTGAGCCCGAAATCGGACTGGGACTTGTCACAGGGCTCAAGGAAATACCTCTGAAGCTCCCGTTCTCCTTGTTGGAGTGCCCCAGGTCACACCGTGTGTCAGGCATTTTTGTGATTTTGGAATAAGGATGGAGCTCTAGTAGTCCCTTATAATCAGTCTGGTTTATGTCACTTTGGCTGTAAAAAACAGCCACAAAGGCACAATAACTGGATACAAGCAGATTGCTGGCACTGCAGAGAGAGCCTCCAATAGCCGAAATTGTTCCTTTACCAGCCCACAGACAGTGCCATGGCCCCAGATGAAGGAATCACAGAATCGTAGAGGGTGGAAGGGACCTCTAGAGATCACCCAGTCCAACCCCCCTGCTAAAGCAGGTTCACCTAGAGCAGGTTGGACAGGATCACATCCAGGTGGGTTTTGAATATCTCCAGAGAAGGAGACTCCACAACCTCTCTGGGCAGCCTGTGCCAGTGCTCTGTCACCCTCAAAGCAACCAAGTTTTTCCTCATGATGAGACGGAATTCCCTGTGTTCCAGTTTGTGCTCATTGCCCCTTGTCCTGTCACTGGGCACCACTGAAAAGAGTCTGGCCCCATCCTCTTGTCATCTGCCCTTTAGATATTTATAAGCATTGATGAGACCCCCTCTCAGTCTTCTCTTCACCAGGCTAAACAGACCCAGGTCTCTCAGCCTTTCCTCATAAGAAAGATGCTCCAATCCCCTAATCATCCTGGTAGCCCTTTGCTGGACCCTCTCCAGCCGTTCCCTGTCCTTCTTGAACCGGGGAGCCCAGAACTGGACACAGTACTCCAGATGTGGCCCCATCAGGGCAGAGTAGAGGGGGAGGATGACCTCCCTCGACCTGCTGGCCACACTCTTCTTGATGCACCCCTGAATACCATTGGCCTTCTTGGCCACAAAGGCACATTGCTGCCAAGGCCAAAAAGCCATTGCACGACATCCGACATGGCCTCCTTCACTCTTGAGAGTGGCGAGGTGTTGGTGTACCACCCAGCAAATGGGCAATCCAGCAGAGGAACAACACCGGGTCTGAAGTCACCTTTCACAGAGGTGCCCTCACTCCCCAGCTGCATTTGAAGATGGAGACTCTTTCACGCTACAGAAGTGGAACGCGACACCTGGACAATGCACTAACCATACCAACACCCTCTCACAAAGCATAAACACTGTGCCAAATTGTATTGTCTCTTGGTAATTATCCTGCTGGGGTTTTGCCAAGAAAATTCAAGAATATCTCAGTCCCTTGCTCTTTTACTTTGAAGACATACCGTCAGAGACAGGGTTACACAGATTTTAAGGAGAAAAAGAAGCGTCAAAATATTGGCAGCATCCTCATGCTGAAGAAGCAATAAAAACAAAGTGGAGGCAAGGGAGTATTTTGTGCTAAACTATTCACCCAGGATAGGCTTCTCTCTGACTGTTTTACAAGTTATGAATTCTAAAGCTACTCACAAAACTGAATAGATGCTAAAAATTGCCATGCTAACCTGTACTATTATTCCTGTTATCAAAAGTGTTTATTGCAAACTTTACTGAAATTATTAGTTCTAAAACATTAGGCTTTATTTCTTTTATCCAAAAAGCCCCAATGACCAGAATATAAATAGCTTTTAATTAGCATTATTTGTAAAAGCCTGCACATGAGATAAAATTGAAATATTAGTTTCCAGCAAGAACTGCATGTCCAGCCCACCTGCATACAGTGAGCACGTGTTTTCAAGCACATCTAAAATCAGTAAGAATTTTAAAAATTTAAAATATATTATATAAACGTGCATGTGTATATAGATATACATGTGTACATATATAAATTGAAAGTGTATAAAATTAATTTTATTTATTTGTGTCATTATGAGGTGAATAAATGAAGAACAAAAGGGTATGGGGATGTTTCCCCTTTTCTTTTGGAGGCAGCAAGAGCAATCCACAAGATGACTAAGTTGCCTGCATATCTCCCGTTTACCTCATAGTTCTCACGCACTCTAAACTGCAAAGCTCAGATCAGCACATGCTAAATTTTGGCTGACGCAGAAAGGACAATAAAGCCAGCCCTGAGGTGCAAATATTGTGTGTCCAGGGAGGTAAGAGGATGAAATTCACATCCCTTTAGCTGGAGGGTGGGACACTGCTCAGTGAGGATAGCGCAGGCTACGGCAGTACCGTCTGCCTCAATAAACCGAAATTACAGTCAGGAATAAACCCTCTGTGTGCAATACAACTGTACCTGCAATGAAATGAGGGGGAGACGTAGCTGACTGGCAGTTTCAGGTTAGAGAGTTCTTGTCTTCTGCACCCTGAGATAAGGATTTGGCAGGTTGGGAGAGGGGAGAGGGGGACCACCTTTGCATACGGTCTGGCCTTTCACAAAAATCAGTACTGTAGCAAACTCACAGAATGGACCCAATACAGAAGTGCAAACCTCATTTTGCTGTTGAAACACTTTGCCCTGAGAGCTGACTATATCATAACACCGGGATTTCTGCTTGGAGTGTTGGTCCTGTTATTAGGAGCAGTGGGGATTAGGAGTGGGGACGTCTGCAATGGTGTAAGCTGAACCAAGGATGCTTATGGAGGGAGTTTATTTACTGTAATGTAGTTTAAAAACGTATTTCATTTGGATAATTTTTACTCCATATTTTTTCACCATTTCTGAACAATAATTTTCCTATGGGCTTCATGATGCTCCCAAATTTATGCACATCTTATGTTCTACTTCCTGATGCAAAATAAAATTTTAAGACTATTATATTTCTTTGGAAAGATGAACATTTAGGACTCAAGTAAAGAGGAGAAGAATGTACCTAACATTTTCTCCTGAAGCAGACAAAAGGCTTTTTGCAGAGGAGACAAAACTTTCTCCAAGCAGCAGACTTTCCAAAGGAACTTATTCATCCAGGAATTAGGGAATACCACGAAGCTAATCAACCTTCTGCTTTAAGTATGAGGTGCTTTACCTTGCCTATGACTTCTCTCAGAAACTTAAGGCGAGACAGTGCATACCGCATCCCTCAGCCAGCATACATACTTCCCTCAGGAGGGAGGGAGAGAACAACAAGTGCTTCATGCATTACTGGAAGGCACAGAGTGCAGCGTAACAATAGTGGAAAGAAAATATATAGCACATTCTGGCATTGATATTTTCTGGTGAGCTAGATTAAGTGTTGATACATGAATAAGCTGAGGCCCCAACAAAACCTGAATAAACCTAAATAACCTGAAACTTCTGAAAAAAACATATCCTCCTCTACTTCAGCATCACTGATGTTGCCTCATTGTTCTTCAGCGAGTGCAAAAAGAACTGCCATTACAGGAGATTTTTGGCTCTACCACCTTTCTTTCTTAAACAGTTTGTTCTGTCAAAGACCTTCCCTTTTCTACTTCTCCCCTTTGCATGGCAGAATAATGGAAAATAAGATTGGGAGGGTCCTCAGTAGCATTTCTATACTATCCATTGGTCTCCTTGTACTGAACATTGCCTCTGCAAATGTCTGTTTACAGTGTTGAATGTATAGTAATGAAGAAATATGAGGCCAATGTATTTCTGTGACCAAAATTTTTTTAATTCTCATCAATAATGTGATCAGTAACTATCATTATTTTGAGAGAGAAGATTTTTGCCTATTAATTTGATTTACATTAACCAATTGTTGTTTGCCCCAATTCTCCTTCTGAACCACAGAGGAGACATACAGTTTTCTGTGAACTATTACACAATTGATATATAATCAAACCTGGAATTGCTGTGGTGAAGGTGGTGCTTTACACCTATATCCAAACCCTTTTGGACATTCTGTATTCTATACCAACTGCTAAATGATAAGGACAGTGTGTGTAGCTGTCTACAGTGACTAATACTCAGTTTTGAGTCGTCTTCTGCCAGTTAAAGCAACGATTCTAGCTGGTGAAAGCACCAGTACCATCTACTCTAAGCTGGTGCACCACAGCATCATCTGTGTGTGTTTGAAACAGGTCACATCAATTCACGTTAGTCAGTGTCATTTATGAAATCCTATCTGCTATCTCTGTGATTTTGATCAGAAAAATTGCTAAAACTACAAAATCTAGAGAGCTTTATTAAGAACAACAGTAACCCCTACTGGATTGAGACTGTCTCCCTGGAAACCTAAGAGATAAAACACCTTGTACTGCTTCGTGGAAAAGGCATAGCCCACATAACTACGATGAAGAACAAGTCATTGCTCTGCTTGCAATACATTTCAGTGTCATCATTTCCTGGATTATATTGGAAATTCTGCTGAATCTACACTCAAGCTTGCTGAAAGGCATCTGTTCCTTGCAAATTCAAATTCAGAGCTTTTTTTTTTTTTTGTATTTACAGATAAATTATGAAACCAGGCTTATGCCAGCTAGTTTGTTTCTGTGTTAAAAATTACAAGTACTAGAATGTATTTCTTTATGTGCCCGCCCAAAAAAAAGGCCCTTCACATATGACTGATAATCTAAACAAATTACCACAACTTGGTGAATGCATGTCCTGTGCTCATCTGAGTCCTCTTCGAGCATATTGGGGTGGGGGCTGCAGGGAGGAGTAATCGGAGCAGAGGTACCATAAGCTATTGTAATAGAAATCTCCCAGTCTCATTAAACAGCATATATATCAGGATCACAAATTCAGCATTCCAGTTCTTTCTGCATATGTAACATTTCTGACAAATGAAGAATATGTTAGCAGACCTATTTTCAGCGACATTTTGCTATCCTGTCAGAAAAGTTCAAGCGCTCCTTCTGCAAGTTTTTTTCTAGACTATCGTCTCAAAGTGAGACCTCCTTTTTCATTACTGGAAATTGGAATCAGACAGTTCCTCTGGGCTACCACAGAAGCTTTCTGGTATGCTGGAAAACTAAACATAAAGGGACAAACAGGAAAACATGAATGGAAGTCTAACAACAGATATAAACTTATTAATTAATCTGCTTAGTGATAAACATTCAAGATTTGATTTTATGCATGGCTTGTTTCATAGGAATTCTACCTTCGCTTACCAATGTGAAGTAATCAAGCTTGGTCACAACACAAAGGTGATGGAAAAAAGGCATCTGGATTAGGGATGATTAAATAAGTGACCTGAAAAGAAAGGATATTCTGCATAGACAGTGTTACAGAGTTCTCAATGAATCTGAGAAAGGACAGAGAGCAAAAACTGGGGAATTTCAAAAGCTCTTACAAGTATTTATATTGTCTCTCAAGTATATACCAGACACATGCCTTCTCACTCTGAAAATTGGTTTTTCCCACGCCTTAAAACAGTGTAATTTTCCAAAAGGTGTTCAACAATTTTTGAAAACTTAAGTTACTTTGAAAGCAGAACCCCAGATTGCGGCCACTTCAGAAAATCTTGGCCCCTCAGCACCAATTTGTGTTAACTTGTTGCTCGTGGCCACTCTAGGCGTGCAGCAATACGAAGCATGTTTTAAGTACTTCTGAGAGGCACACTTGCTCCATTTAGGCACTTGGGTCCCCGTTCCAATGTGTGAGATTAAATAAGTCCCTAAAACAGCCAACAGCATGTACTGGAGAGACTGGTGTGCCTTGGACTCTACTCTTCTTCAATCTCCTAATTTTACATTATATATATGTCTGTGTGTGTGTGTGTGTGTAAAATGCATATATGTATATATAAGATAAAAATTCTTGGTTTATGATGTTTAAGAGCTCTCTTTTAGTCCCCTCCAGGCTAACAAAAGCACCCACCCTGAAAATAGGGAAACATAAAAGCACTGGGATAACGCCACTGACTTAAATGGATTCAGATCTATATGTACCTGCAAGATTTGGTTATTGTTTGCTCATAAGCTGTTAAGGAGAACGAATGAAGACACCTACCTGAAGAAGAAAACTGTCGATGTAATAACTGCTTCTTTTTTCCTTCTTCAAAACAAGCTTAAATTGCTCAAATGCCCCAAAGCCGTGTCAGTTCGTGACTCCTTACAGCGTTCTTGCAATAAATGGTATCTTTTTGTATTTTAGTATTCACTATCGTTACTTGATGCTTTTGCATTGCCAGCATGAAGTATACACTGCATTCTGTTAAAATGTCTATTTGACATTTTATGTCTATTTGACAAATGAGTTCTTTATTGCATAAATGCCCATGATTTCATGTAAAGCTACCCCGAGCCATGCCATCGATAAAATTTCTACTAGAAAAAGTGGAATATGTGAAGTAGATTGTGGACAGGTACTAAGACAGATCAGTCCTATGATAAAATCTAGGACAAATCAATCAGTCATACATAAAGCCAAAAATCATTCAGTGTCACATGCCCTAAGAATGTGGAAAAAAAAATAACAACAAACAACTTAGACACAAGACTAACCAAGTTATCAGCTATGCTCCTGGGACAGCTACAAAAAAATCACTCCGTACTATTAAAATTTCAGATGTCTGCACTAGCTATCTATGAGAAGATGAAATGTCATCCTTCCCTTTGAATTTCCATTTTGCATTAAAAAAGTTGTAAGAATAAAAGAATTTGCCATCAGAATGCTTTTTTTCCTCTGGAGTTCACCCTTCATTCTCTGTTTCAGCAGTACTTTTCTTTAATAGTTTCTTCACAGTACGAAAATTCACACCATCAGTAATAACAGTGCCTCTATATTTCACTATGTAAATATGTATTTGAAGACTTTAAAACACACATTTTGACCTAGTCATTAAAACCTGAAAATCCATTACTGTTAAATTTAGAATCGGCACCTAACATGAAAATCAATACTGCGTACATTAAAAAACAAAAAGCTATCAAATCATATCCAAATTAACAAGAACGATTAAAACACAATCCCTTATATTCACTGACCAAATTTCTTTCCAAAGAAATTAATCAGACTATTGAGATGGAAGTTGCTTTTTCACTCGTCTATCATGCAAATTCATGGCACAATTATCAATTTGAGCTATAAAGAATACAACTACACCTTTAGCAAGGTCCTCAATATCTGTAAGGATTTACAGTAATTAAATCAACAGGGTGAAGATATAACATTTATAAGCAATCTGGTAAATAATGTATTGTTTTTCTTCAATAATAATTTTCAATTAAGAAATAAAACTTCAATCTGAAAAAGTTACAGCAGCTTCTTGCACATCTAAAATTTCTAGAATAGTGAAACATTCTAGAACCTGAGATTTCTAACATTTTCATCACTGTATGTACTCAAATAACATTGCTAATTTATTCAGATGCTTTCATGCATAATTACTAGAAAACAAATCTGTTAGAAGTTAGTCTGTCATCAGAAAGAAAAAGCCATTTAGTGAATAGTTTGAAAAATATAAACAATGGCAAGTATTAAATTATTAACTGCAATATGAATACACTGTCTAAAGTACCATTTTAATTTTCTTAATAGTTCTGTTTTTCCATTTAGGCTGACATTGGGAATGCAAGGCCTGATTTCAAGCTTTGCCTACGCGACAGATTACTTCTGGCACAGCAAGGTTTTCCAAGGATCTGACAACACGTAAATTGTAACACCACTGAGAAAGCAAAAGCCCTTCTTAAGGACATACTTATACTGCAAAACTGTATTCTTACTTCTAAAAGCTTGGTGGTTTGTTTGGTTTTTTTTTCCAAGGTGGCAGAGGAGCACTGTTAGGTTTACTGCATGGGTACAAAGCACCACTTACTTTTCTACTACTGCTGGATTGACTCGGGAAGGCAGCAGAGTACACTTGTTTCTGTATCAGCAAAGGATCCTCTGCTCCCACATGGTTTATATCTCTTTTTTAAGCATATGTGAAACACCTAATACACATTATACTCCCCAAATGGACTGCTTTCTCTCCTTGGTGGGCTTTCACTGTTTGATTTCAAGCCAAGGTCTTTGTAAATAGTAAGCAGCATCTTTCCGAAAAAGAAGCATTAAGTTATGGGCCTGATCTAGTCGTTATTAAATCAGCAGGCGCTGAATTAAATTCAATCTTCTATTATACTCCACAAAAATCTTACAGTGGAAACACCTGCATTACAAATATTATGGGACGTGACTCCACTTTTTAGCAAAATGTCTCTGTTTACAGCAACAGGAAGAAATTAGAGCTGTATCCATAAACCATGACCAGAACATAACAGACAGAATCAATCCGCAATTGTTCCTATTGCTAGTGTTGTGATTTCCAGTGCTGACCCGTTACAAAGGGCTATCTCCGCTTCCTTTATAAGCTTCTCCCTTCAGCCTTCTCTCATAGAACATCGATGTTATTTGGAAGCTTGAAACTGAAATGTTTTTCTTACCAAATGCTATTTTCCTTCATCATATGCTGAGAACAAAATAGTTCTTCCTGAACATTCAGCTGCTAAAGAGAAAGAAAAAGTGCACATCAAATTTTCATTCTGTCCACTTTGATAAAGGCTCTTTTTCACGTTAAGGCTCAAAGGGAAATGAAGGTGCTGAACCTCAAAATATAGGTGCAGTCGGACTGATTTCTCGACCTGTGCAGATTCCCGATTCTCCCTTTAATGGATTTCTTGAGAAAATGAGGCGAAGAAGAAATTATGCAGATGCATAAAGAGCAGAGTATACCACAGGGAAAATATTGGTAGAATAATGAGAGTCGGGATCCTAGCGCAGTCACATTTTGACTATTTTGCCATGCCTGTCTTCAGTGACATCTCAGTCAACAACCGAATACAGGTCTGAACAGACTGCTTCACTAGCTGGCATGTCACTGGGGATTCTCACCAGTGCTTAAAAGGTAAATTACCCTGGATGAAAAGATTTAAAAAGCAGTTCTGCAAAACTTCAAATCACTTTTTGGATGTCAAAATTATTGGTAATATTATGGCTTGCTGAGAATAATAATAATAATAAAAAAAAAGTAAGTCAGATGATCTAATATAAAGCTACATGGGATAAAGAAAGATTTGGGGAATTTTCTGTTTCTTACCTGGCAACAGCACTTAGACAAATTACTTTAGGAAAATGTATTAAAACCATGTCAATTCCCTGTGCTATTCTTCTAAGGGAATTTTAAGCTTACTACAACTCAAACTAGTTTTAAGGAACCGGTTAACCTTGGACAAACCATCCTTTCTGCTTCTTAGCTGCACAGCCTTCCCTGAAGATTCACGCACTACTTTAGTCGAGATGCTTTCTATGAAACATCAGTGACCACCGTGTCATGCAGAACTTTGGGGGTTTACGTATACAAAACACATTTTAGAGGCATTTAGTACTGCACGTGTTTTATTGAAGAATGAATGAATAAAACAGCCTTGCTAACGAAGCTGCTCTAGAAATGGTAATCAACTGAAATTTCAGGTGTCAAAGCAGAGTAAGATTATAAAATGTGCTTCAGAAAAACCCTTAAACTAATGTTATTTTAAATGTATGCCTTTTAACACAGTTCTGAAGCACTTCGGGAGCTACTTTTTAAACGTCTTCTGAGTACCACTGTAACTATTTTGCAATAGGAAAGGAAAACAAATTTCAAGCACTGTTTATGGAAGGGGATTTAAGATCAAATGCATTGTATAAAACACCGAGGCATTCACTGTTGGTCAAACACTGTAGGAGAACATTATCCAACACAACACTGACACGTGCTAACTGCTACATCCTAATAAATACACGTGTAAGCAAATGGCAAAAATTATTTTAAAGTACCGTCACCGGGTCTCTAATAATCTATTACAATGATTTTCTATGATACAGTAGTAATAATAATAATAATAATCTTTAGAATAATAGGTGTAATACAACAGTTACACTTGCTCACTATACAAATACTCAGTCCATTGGTGAGAGACAGCGATTAAAGTCGTTGCCTGTCCTTACACAGCTCTATCAATTCATGGCTGTTACATCAACACATTACACATAATTGCTTTTACTGTAGTTGCTTTAAAGTATCTGTTAACAAAACCCAAGAAATTGCCCAAGAAATGGCTCACTTTGTGCATATTTTATCTACTATATTACAGCAGCACCTTAAGCAAGGATGATGCCCTACTCCTCTTGGCACTGTACAAATAAGTGTAAGTTGATAATCTCCAAAATGACCAATACAACAAAGCACACTGCATAGCTATTGTAAATTCTAGCTTCTTACATAAACTATCTTATGTATACCAGGTATGAACGGTTTGCATAGTTGCACAGTAATAGTTATTCACACTCGGGTTTTTACACTATTTTTAAAATACGGGCAGCTAACATTCAGAGCAGCAGTCTGCTTTTTAAGAATCCACAAACTTAATTCATACGCTGTTAACCAAATATTGCTCATACATTTAAATTACAGCAGGAGAAATAGGCTATCACTTAACTTACATTAATTGTAAAATACACTGATTTATCAAAACATTAATTGTACTTCATATCATTTTTTTAATTATTTTTGAGGGCAAATGTACAAAACTACATTAAAAAAAATCACTGCTATTAAATAATGCCAATTTAAAGCAATAGAAAATTAGTCCGAACCGACTTGTGCTACTTGCTTTGTCTGAAGTTGCAAGGAGAGAAAAATTCATTTGAATAATACTGGTACCCAAAATAGATCATATTTCTTCTGACACTTTAAGGAATATTTTATATTTATGACCTCTTACCAAAGGTGTGTATCTATGAGAAAATTTAACTTTTGAAAGCAAAAGGAATTAACCAGTAATTCATAAAATTTTAGAGATGCTCAACAGCGTCAAGTAACAGTGACCATGGAAAAAGCTCCACAGATATACTGACAGATACCAATTCACATCACACTTTTACAGTTGGTGTATTTTTTTCATTAAGAATCTATAAATGGATTATAAAAGTGCATTAATTATTGGTGGCCATTGCAAGGTTCTTGTTAATCTTTTCATATGTCATCAGAGTTGCATATTAAATGATGCATTTTTGAAGTTTTTCTTTGCATGCTTTATCTATTTACAAGAAAATGCATTCCCAAGCAAGTAATAAGCATGAGTAACATACAATACTGAAATGCACCTATTATAATCTTTAAGATAAGTGTAAAGTTCTATCAAGTTACTCGATGTAGGTCACTACAGAACTTCCCGAGTACCAAGAGCTTAAAATGAAACAGTAAGTACTTAAATTAGTAAGTGCTGCATTGGTTTACAAGCCTGAAGCTCACTGACTACACGACTGAGCTGCATTTAATTTAGTTCAGGACATGAAAGGATGCTTTTTTTTTTTTTTTAATAATAAACAATTTCATTCAGGTAAAATTTTCTTTAGCCTACAAACTCCACTACTTAATTTCAATGATTTTTTTTTTTTTTTAATTTGGTAGAGACCTTACGTAAATTCTATCAGCTTGTACCTTCCCAGCAAGGTGGACCCTAGCATCTGTCTTGATGTTTTGCAGTTGTTTTGAGAGAGCAGACTGGGGGTTTTGTGCCAAGTGAAACTGCTCTCACCGTTGATCGGTGTAATTCTCCTAGCATACTTCACAAAATTGTCACACATTTCTGTCTCTAAGCTACACATTTGTGTAAAATTTTATTCAGACTACTACTGCAGGGCTACTACTTCAGAGACTATAAAGCTATCCACATTCTTAGATGTCCATACATTTCTCATTGAAGAGCAAACTTCAACACAGCAGTTCTTGTTAAGACTGTTAATTGAATTTAACAGTTCAGATGGAGTTTAGATGCAGTTTGTATAAAAAAATCCTCTCTTTTCACGTAAACTGCAATCAAAAAATATCTTTACAAAATAGCAAGAGACTTACTGAGATTGCAAGTTTCCTAATGTGTAAAACTATAAAGTATTTGTGCATGCCCACTATTCGATTTCCTTCTTTGTAACAGAGGAGTTGCCAAAAGGAGTTTCTTTGTTTTTTTTAAAATCTCAAGGCAGTCTATGAAATGGAATCGTTGTCATCACAATTCGGATATACAAGATCAAAACGGGCACAGAGGAACATAACTTTTTTTCCCAAAAAGTTGAGGCAGCTTTTGTTGAGTGGTGTTTGCCTCGGTAAGTTTTTTTATAAACTCTGGTGGCTTTGGAGCGCCAGAGAGAATCCTTTTTTCTTCTGAGATCTTGAATAAAATTTCCCACAAGTACAGACAAGTAAGGAGGAAAAGAAGTAGCAGCCTGTTTCCTACATACAGCCCAACGCCATGCGCAGCTGCCCAGCATCTCAAAACAAAACTGAACTTGACATCAGGGGGAGGCATATCCCCCTCATGTTACAAGCACGTCTGAGATTTCTCCGGGGAGAGGGAAGCAAGCACGAGGGTAAAGCGTACGTCTAATTTTCATGCATAGCTACTGTGCGCTGCCCCGCGTCTGCGGCGCTTCGTCAGACATCCGAGTTGGAGCTGAGGTTTGTTAACCTGGGGTCTGCATTGATCTCGTATCTGTAGTGGTAGCCCTCCATGTGATCCCTACAGGCATCTCTGATGTTGTGCATCCACTTTTTGATTCCTTTTCGGTTCAAGTACAAAACCAGGAGGAAAATGGCCCCGATGAGAGCCAAGACTATCCCTAGGAAGACATACGAAGTCTGTAGCTGGGAAGGCAGGTCTACAGGCACGGAGCAGTTCAGGTCCGAGCTGTTGATCTTCAGCAGGGCTTTGCCCAGCATCTTGTCAGGGTAGGCGCAAGTCAGGGCTTCTTTGCCCTCCACCTGGTCGCTCTCCTTGAGCCAGGCCACCAGGTCCTGGATGGCGCAGTCACAGACCCAGGTGTTGCGGCCCAGGCTGATGCGCCGGAGGGCGGGCAGGCTGCGGAACTGGGCCAGGGTGCTGTTCCTCAGCATGCCCAGGGAGTTGTCGCTGAGGTCCAGGCTCTGCAGCTGGCCCAACCCCTGGAAGGACACGTTTCGCAGGCCCACCAGGGAGTTGTTGCTGAGGTCCAGCTGCCGCAGGGCAGGCAGGGCAGTGAACATGCCGGCGGGCAGCAGCAGCAGCCCGTTGTCGGCCAGCTCCAGGCGGCTGAGGTTGCGCAGGGCGCCGGACTGCAGCATGGCGGCCAGGCTGAGGAGGACGCCGTGGTCGCGCAGGGCCCCGCGCAGCGCCAGCTCCTCCAGCGGGCTGCCGCCCTCCCCGAAGGCCTGCGGGCTGAGGGAGACCAAGGGGTTGCCGCTGAGGTCCAGCTGCCGCAGGGCGGGCAGGGCGGCCAGGGCGCCGGCCTCCACGGCCCGCAGGTGGTTGCCGCTGAGGTTGAGGGCGCGGAGGTCGGGCAGGCGCTGGGCGGCGAAGGCGCCGGCCGGCAGGCGGGCCAGGCGGTTGCCGGTGATGAAGAGGGTGCGCACGTAGGGCGGCAGGTCGGGCGGCACCGCCGTCAGGTTCCCGTTCACGCACTTCACCGTCTTGGCCGTCTCCAAGCAGTCGCAGAGGGTCTGGCAGCTGTCGGACCGCTGCGCCCAGCCGCAGCCCAGCAGCAGGACGCGCAGCAGCAGCCCCCCCAGGCACAGACCGCCGCCCCCCGGCATCGCGCCCGGCCCGGCCCCGCACGAAACTTTCCCCTCCGGGCGCCTTCGGCTCCGGGCGGCGCGGAGAGACCAAGGCCGGGGGGGAGGAGGGGGGGGGCGGCTCCCGGCGGGGCGCTGCCGGCTCCGGGGAATCCCTTCTCCGAGGCGGGGTGAGGGGAGGGGGGTGGGGGCAGGCGGCGCTTCCCCTCCGGGGGCTGACTGAGCTCCGCTTCCCGCAGCGAGACCTGCGGCAGGAGAGGAAAGGGAGAGGGTAGCGGCGGGGCGGCGCGGATCCGCTGGCCCTCGCCCGCCCCCCCGCCGCCGACACCGACACGTGGGTAGCCCGGGCGGCCCCGGGGCAGCGCGGGGGAACCCGCCGAGGAACAAGTTTTTCCCCCGTTTCCAGCTCACGCCGCCGCCTTCCCGCCCGGCCGCAGCGCGGAAAGGAGGGGAAGGGGGGTCTGTCTAACCCGCCGCCCCCCGCCCCGGGGCTCTCCCCTCCCTCCGCTCCGCGCCACCACCGCTGCAAACTCCCGCCCGCAAAACCCACCGCCGAGCCGAGCCGAGCCGAGCCCCGTCCGGTTCCCGTTCCCGGCCCCCGTCCCTCACCTCCCGCCCCGCGGCCGGAGCAAACTCCGCCGGAGCGAACCGCCGCCGACTCCGCGCCCACCCTGGCCGCGCCTGGCCCTGCCTCCGCTGACAGGAGAAACCAACCGCCGCCCCGGCCGGGGGAGAGCCGCCGCCCGCGCCTGCCCCGAGGGGCGGCCCCGCCGCCGCCGCCCCCCGCGCCCCGCCCGCCGCCCCCGCACCTCTGCTCCGCCGCCGCTGGGCGGCCGCGCCCGGGAGCCCCCCCCCCCCCCCCCCCCCCCCCCCCCGGGGAGGGTTCGCTCGGCCCATCCCGCGCTCTCCTCGTTGCCCGCCCCGGCCCGAGTGGTGCTGCCGGAGGCTCACCTTGCCGCCCAGCCGAGCCGCTCCATGTGGCGCTCCCCTCAGCGCGGCGGCGGGGGTGGGTGGCTCGGCGCGGCGCGGAGCGGAGCGAACCCCGGCCGCCCCGCCATGGGAGAGCCGGCGGCGGCGGCGAAGCGCTGCCAGAGCCCCGCTGCCCGCCTCGGCAGCGCCGTCCCTACCTGTGCCTCGCCCCGCGGCGGCGGCCGCAGCCTGGCTGCTGGGTCCCGCCTTCCGCAGTTTTCCCGCTGGGTTCGCCGGGGCCGGCAGGAGCGGGAAAATCCCGAGGGGTTTGCGGGGCTGGGGGCGCCGTGGGACCCGCCCGAAACCCGCCCGGCGGCGGGGAGGAGGCGAGGGGGGTCCGCGGGCTCCGGCGGAGCTCCGAACGAGCACCAAACACCCCGAACAAGCTCCAAAACTAAACAAAACAAAACAAAACAAAACAAACCCTGCCGGGATCTTTAATAGTCGTAAAATAAATGATAATAATTTTAAAAAAAGCTGCACATTGACAGCGTGTGAGATTTAAACTTTATTATGGTGAGGAAAAAGCCTAAATACCACTCTATACATTAAATATTTACCAGTTTGAGTTGCTGCGGCTGTCCCAGAACAGCCCGGGCGATACTGATGCTGTGCTGCAGAAGGTAACTCGCCTGGGTTACTCCGCAGAGGGGATATTTGGGGAAGAGGTGAATGGTGGGAGCTATCACGGGAGCTGTATCGGGCCGCTGGTCCCTACGGAGTGATTGCGGTAGTTAAATAACATCTAATTAACACAGAGGGCATACCAATATATTCAAATAACCACAGTTTCAGCAACGTCAATCCGAGCGCTTTGGATCTGTGACTCTTTTGGGCTTTCCTTACCCTTCCGATGACCGCTTACACAAGATTTCCTTCTCCCCGTGTGTCAGAGTTATGTTCCTTCTGTTTTCCTGATCAACCAGGTGGGAACCTTCTTCCATTTTTGTCTCCGTCCAGGTTTCCCCACATGCACAGCAGTTCTGCGCGTGGCCCTTAGTGCTTTCAGGTTGGTATGATTGTTTTTTTTTGTAAAGTCAGCAGAAATCAAAATCAATTGTCAAAAACCATAGGGGAAATGAACAGATGAATCCATTATGAAGTCTTTAGAAAATCCCCCCCATAATCTGAGGAATAACGAGCTAAAACACTGATACCTGTAGGATTGCTTTCCCCCTTCTGGCCTGACAGACCACTGTCAGGTGCAGAACACGAACTGTCCGGGGTCAGGGTGGCAGGTAGGGGCTGCACAGCTGATGGACCAGGATGCTCTTTGGGTGAAGATTACGGAGAAAAGGAAATACAGAGCGGCCGAAGTAATAGTGATACAAGTGAGATCTTGGACTTGCAAGCCCTTCCAGAAGTTTGGGGAGTTACCGCTTTGACGTTGAGTTTGAAAAAGAGCGACACTACACTGCAGGAGTTTTTTAGTTTATGAAAGGGTATTTGAGTTCCAAATCCAAATGTCTTTGTATAATAGCGTACTAGAATCATAGAATAAATACTTATTGAGCATACCCATAACCTTTTTTTTTTTTTTAATGTTTAGATACAATGTTGATTTTCATGGAAAATACAGTTAAGAGCAATTACACTGATCTGCTCATGGTGCTGACCAAAGTTGTCCTAGTGGCTCCTGGCTCTCCGTGACTGTATAGATGGGTCTGTGCCTCTTGCTCTGCACAGTGGCTTCACTCTTTGGGCAGGGAACGTGATTTTGTTACATGTTTGTGGAGTGCTCCCTGACAGGTGCTTGTATGCGCTGCAGTAATGCGAATAATAAACAAAAAATATTTTCCTATCATGTCCTGTTATTCCAGTAGTAAATTGCACCTGCTAAGCCTGCTTAAACTCGCAAGAGGGAGAAAACTGCTTGTCAATCTGCTCTCTTCTTGTTTAAGTAAAACAACTTTTCTCCAAAAAGGGAGCAGTACTTTCTGGTGAATACAGTTTTACTGAGTGGATTTCCTGGACATTTTTGTAATCTGTAGTAGGAAAAAAGAAGAAAAAAAACCCTGATGTGTGTTCAGGTCAGTTTTGGCTATTACAATGACTGATTTGTGAATTTGCCTTGCACAGCAGCCCATAGAATCTCATTGCATAGCTTTTTGCATAAAGTTTATGCAAAACTTTTGAACGAGTTAAAATCTAGTATTTGAAAAGGTATGGTCTTGGCTAAAGGACTCAAACTGGAAGATAATTTACCATAAGGAAACTGTTCCTGTGGATGATATTCCTACGGGTTGACTGAGAAGCTCACGTTAAGGTGCAGGGTTGAGGCACTGCTTCAGTCTCTCGGTGGTTCTGCTGCTCCAGGCGGAGGCTGGGTGACATGCCGGTCTTCTGGAACCATGAAGCAAACCTCTGACGGTCTTCCTCCAGAAGATTAAATCTTGGTTCACGTGACAGTGATGAGAACTGCTTACTTTTGAAAATCAGTACCCCAGTATTTCAGCTCCCCCAAAGTGAAAATGTGGCACCTACCTAAGTGAATGCAGAGAGTCATGGGGACAACCTGTGATAACTATACTGCTTGACATTTTTGGAGTTGCTATACCCCTTTTTAGGCTCTCACCTTAGCAAGGAATAAAGTGGCATTTGTCACTCATGTCCCTCCACTGTCCCTAGGAAAACCTGGAAGATGAATCCCGTCCTAAATAATCTTCACAAAGCCCTTTGGCCAGTTACTAAATGATGCTGGATGCCTTTTATGAGGTTCTGAGTGGCCTGACTCCAGCTGATGGCCAAGGAGTTGGAAGAGTGCGGAGCAGGACTCCATGCAATAGCTAACATCTTTTAATTATCTTTTTTTTTTAAACTGACAGGGAAATTTGCGTTTCTTCTGTGAGATGTTTCTACGTTGTCTCAATATTGCATGAAAATACTCAGCACTTCATAGGAAGTGGCCTTGGAAGGGTTTTTATGATGTGCTAAAGATTATACACCAAGTGAGCAATAGCACAGAGACCAGAATTCTTTTCTTTTACCAAAAATATCTTCCCACAAAAGTGGAAGAACAAGCTGCAAGTTCCATCTGCTTCCTCACATGGAGAGATCCAGCAGGTCCTCCAAAGGACACCTTCTGTTTCCCTCAGGACTCGCTTTCATTTGAAGCAACACCATCAGAATTCTTAAAATGGTGCCACAAAAATACTTAGGCAACCAAATGCTGCCTTGAATTCTTGTTTGAATTCAGCATTCACATGCTCACACCCATAAACATTCATGTTCCGGTTTTCGTTTTAGGTGCACTTAAACATATGTGATATTTTTAAATTTTTATATAAATTGAAGCAATACAGAAGACAATCTTCGAATAATTTATTTTTTTTCTTAACTTGGCACTTTGTTCCAGACACAAAAACACCCTGTCCAAATGATCTGCTGCTCTGTTCTGGTCTTCTCTGTCTCTATATGATGAATGCAGGGTAAATCCTATGATTATCTACGCATCTGTGTGGAAATCATGCAGCCATTAATTGCTATACAAGACAAGACCACGTTTGCATTTTCTTATATGCTAGCCATTTTTATGTTGAAATATCAAAAGTCAGTCTAGTAGAAAAAATGCTGATTTTTAATACCGGGGAAACATATTAAACTTTTGCCATACTAACAGAAAAAAGATTTTAGCTAAAAGTAACCTTTTTTGGGGGGGTCTTTAAAAATATGTTAACTAGGTATCTGTAATAATGCAGTACTGCAAATTCTGGGGACTCCTGCATGCCTTCGGTGCAGACTGAAGGGATGATCGGAGATGAAGTGCCCCCACCTGAATATAAGCACCACTGAAAACTGGTGAAACTGTGAAGATAGACTCTTTACCTGTTCTCCCGGTTTCCTGGTAGTGGTTTATTGTTAAAACCTGTCACTCAAATGAGAAGGAAATGATGGTGACTTCCTCCACAGCGAAGCTGGCTACCAGAGCTGGGGTCAAGAACACACTAGGAAAAACGCCTTGGGAAGAGGACCTGCTGTGTTCCAGGTGCTGCTGTTGCGTGTGTGTCCCTCTGTCCGTACTCCAGCTCCGCATGCTCTGACATGTAGAGTATCTGCAACAGGAGCCAAACTGCATAACTGCTTACAAGTTCACCAGAATATAACTGAGAATTTGACATGCTTAAACAGGTCAGGCTAAACTTTCAATCCTGGTTTTATTCTTTTCTTGCTCAGGAACAATGCATGTCTTTAATGTTCAAGCTACCTTTGATAGATTGTTACATGGATTTTAATTATTTTTTTTCACTATTTTAACAATTTGATGTTTAGTGCTATGACGTAGACTAAGTTTAATGTAAATTCTACTTAGAGTAAATCGCTACAGACAGTAAAACTCTTCCTTCTGCAAATTAAGCCTTCTGATTTTAGTCCTTTTTGAAGGACTAAATGGACTTGCCTTCTGATTAATCCGTATTCCTCCGATTCTCACTGCAGGGCAGTTTATGTGAGCAGGCTTCAGCGAGCAAGCTTGTGTGTTGTTCATGTCTGCTTGGGATGTCCTTTCAAGGAGCAGCAATCTGGAAGTCTGATGGCAACGCTGGGAAGTTGGCAGAGCGGACGATCTGTTGGATTAGCGTTCCTCCCTGGCATGGTGACCTGCCATGCTGTACACAGTCACTCAGCCGACGCTGAACACAAAATCCCGGTTCTTGGGCCAACTTGTAATTTTGTCATAGTTGTAGTGTGTGGGGAAGGCACCTGGTTGGATCGAGGTGCTGGGTTCCAGCTCACATCTGGTTACTGGTATCTAGGGGACTCTTAAAGGATGGCATAGGTTAGGGCAGTCGCCTAGCTGCAGTGGGGGAAGGAAGGGAGAGCTGAAACGCGTTGCTTTCCCTCCTGGCTCCGAAAAGCAGAAACCCAGATCTGCAGGGAATCTGGGCCAATGTGTTCTTCACACTTCAGACGGCAGTCCCACTCGTTCCTCACTTCGCAGGCTGTGCTGTGCCATGCCGAGGTATCGCAGCCGCTCGCGGTGCCAAGGGTGTTTCCCGGTTTGCCCTGCTTCCCCGGCGGGGAAGAGCAGCTGGCTTCAGCACGCAGGGCTGCGGGAGCTCTCACCGCAGGGGACTGCAAGTTGGGAGTATTTCCGTGTAAAGCCTTTTTCATGAAAACACATTCAGCTGTTGAAACGGGAACTCTTTGTAGGGAAGAGCTGAATTTGATGAATTCCCCATTAAAAAAAAAAAAAAATAGTGCATATAAAAGGCTCAGCAGATTTGAGAACATATGGGGTTTGATTCTCCGCTGTCTTACACGTTGTGCTGTTGTTTACGATCTGACAAAGCAGATGTAAAATGCAGCCTCGCTGCCTGGTTAGGATTTGCCTCCGCTTAGTTACAAGTATGATTGAATTCACAAGATTAAAAAAGCCCGGTGAATCAGTTCCCTGCTCCTTTTCCTCCATGACCATTGATCCTTTTTACCCGCTCTTGATCACTGTCATGCATGTGGGTTTATAAATTCCTCCTCTACTGAACTCTTCCACTTTTGCTTTGCCTTCCTAGCCTTCTCCTGCATTATCTCAAGTCTTTGCATCTTTCTGGGTTACTACATCCCAGGTGTTTTGAAAGGAATGCATATTTAGAAACTGGAAGGGGGTGGGAGGAACAAGGAGGACAGTGATTATTTTGTGGGGGTCGCACATTCTGTCAGCAGAGGAGGAAAATGATACTTTCCCTCCCCGTTAGCACCGGTTACTATGCCTGAAATACTGCATTCCATTCTGGCATCCTACGACTAGAAAAAATGGCAAGAAAGAAAGAAGAAAGAAAAAAAAAAGAGCCATAAAAGTGATTTGGAGGCTAGATGTACGCTGACTTCTGTGGAAAGACTAAATTAACTTTAAAAAGTTTGGGCAAAGGCTTGCCCAAGCAAAAGGCTACAGAAGATCCCTCTGTTTCAAAGCAAACTGTAAAAGTGAGTGAAGAGGGGAGCTAGTTATAATAAATCAAGGTGGGTAGAGATGATGGGATACAATGCAGAAAAGAAAAATGCATGCTTGGTACAAAAAATAAGCTTGCCTACATTATAGAAGTGTCTCCTTAGTATACTGTATTAGTGGTAGTTTACCGTACCTAGTTAAAGAAAGTGCCTCAGAATTCACACCAGGTTCCCTGGGCTCTAATCAGTTGAATAAACTAGTGAAGACACAACTCTCATACGTACTTATATTTCTGCCATGCTTGAAAAGAGTCTCAAAGACCACAGTGGCAGGTGGGTGTATGTAAATCTGTACGTATCAAAGGCAAATCTTTGACTTTTCCTGACTGCTTCTTGAAGCTTTCAGAATCTCTGTCCCTTAGTTCATGGTTGTCAACGCTTAGTTTTGTGTAATTTCTCACTATTGCTTCAATACAAGAACGTCTCACTCAGGTCCAATTTTTGTATCCCTTTGAAGTCTATTATCTATCTATAAGTCCACTATGGTGAGAGATGGAAAAGCAAAGGGAGTTAATGGAGTGATTGAGTGTTTCAAAAGGAATGCATGCCCTTAATTTTTCCTTTTTCTGTTGCTGTGACATCATGGCCAAGAATCACAAGGTCCTCTGCAATTATATGTTGAAGAAGAGTCTGTTCCGGCACTCTCTTTCTAATAAAATTAATGTCAGGATCAAAACACCTCATCTTTCTCTGACTAAGTTCGTATGCTTAAAAAATATGCTAGTTTTAAGGATTTAATGCCATAATGGGGCATGATGTGTGTCATCACCAGCTAGCTGTTGAAAGTTAATGCTACTGGGCTTACTGAACTATTTTAGTATCCTTTATGGGTATTACATGCATTTTACATTATAAAGTCTGGTTTAATTATCAGTTTGATGCCATAAAAGGTTTGAGGTCTGCCCCATTAGGTTTATTATTCCTGAATATGAATTGGAAAGAACTTCAGTGCCAGAAAAAGAGCCAAAGTCCTGTTATGGCATTGGTGCAAAAGTCTGCCTAGTCCAGCATTTTGTCTCTTATAGTGGCCAACACAGGTTGCTGAAGAAAAACATTAAATTCCATACAAACATGAACTGCCCAATATTTTTTCCAAACCTCCAGAGATTTGTGGCTGAGGGACTTCCTGAGCGTGAGCTTGAAAAACTTCAGTACCGTCAACATGAGCACTGTTAGCAGAATTTTTTCACTTGAAAGATTTTCGCATCAAAAGATTATCCCTTTTTTGAAATATTCTTCTCTTTTAACCTGAAATTTCAAAACAAAATTATGCATCCTTAGTATTTTGAATGTTTTTTAGAAAAAGTAAAATAGTCAAAAGTTTACAGGATCTCTTTTCATTTTCTAGCTCTGAAAGATTTAAATCGTAAGAGGCTAGAAGAATGGAAAAGATGGAAGTGAAGCAGTGGACCTAATTAAATCAGTTACACTCTGTGGCCAAATACATGGAGAGACATGAGAGTGAAAGAGGCAAAATTCTAAAATATTTAAATTCGTAATTTCTGAACATAAGGAGAAACAGAAAACATTTGATTTGTTTTTTTTTAAATCTATTTTTGATCTATCTTTCCCTATAATATAACTAACACATGACAAGGAAAAGTATTTGAATGTTTTTCTGGGAGAAATTTTTTTTGACCAATTGTAGTTATTAAATTCCCTGGTAATCTGAAAGAATTCAAAACTTCCTACTCTTAAAATTCAACAGACGCCCTAATGCTAAACATGTTAACTGTAGATTTTTGATACATTTGTAATGCACTTCAGCACCACGGTGTATGCTTGATGTTGTTGAATAAACTCTTAGAAACACACTTGCACAACACAGGTCCTGCAAAGTCTCACAGATGGAGTTGTTGGCTTTTTTCTTTGATTTATTAGAGATTATATTATATTATTATATTCACGGAGCAAAAATGTCTTGAAGGAGGCAAAATGGCTTCCTGAAGCGCTTTCCCTTCTCTGGGTGCAGCTGACTTCCACGGAAATACGGTATGGACATGAAGCACACTGAAGGGTCGTACTGGTTTCAGGGTGAACCATGTACACCCACAATTTATTTCATGGGGATTGAGGAGAACAGAAAATAACTAAGACTGCTGCAACTCACAGTTGGGACAGAACAGTCACAGCTTACAGCACAAACCAAGGCTCTTGGTCACCATGTCCTTTCCCCCACTATTCGTACCCCTACAAGGTAAAAGGAAGAGCAAAGTAAAAGAAATAACTTAAAAAAAACAGCTTTCAGTTGCTGATAACCTCAACGCAATACAAGCACGCAGTTATAGGGGTTCCCCTAAGCGGAAGCAATCTGATTCTACAAGTTACACGCTTCTTTGAAAGACAGAATTAAAGTATTTTTGTTATGCAATGTTGAAACAACAAAAAAACCCAGATGTATCCCTTGAAACACAGCGGAGTGGGGAATAGGCATCAGTGTCACAACTGCCAGTCCGACTGAGCCTCCAAAGGAGGTGATGCAAGACAGTGTAACAAAGGTGTTCTCGCTGAGGCTTTCCTGCCTGAAGAGTTTTATGACATGAAATTAGATCCAGGCTTGCAAACGTTTTTTCTTTTACAATTAGGTTAAAATATCCTGAAGTTCAGGATGCTGATACCAAGTAAATAAACATGGCATTTTAAAATTAATGTGGTGCCAGGGAAAATGGCCAGAAAGCAGTTGTTAAGTAGGTTAAATCATCTTTAGGTCGTACTGGAAAAAAAAAATCCCAGCTAAGTTTTCAGTGCTGGATATGTTTTATTGATTCTAATATAAATTTGCCGATGATAGTTATTACCGTAACTGGGAACTGATCACACTGTGCGTGGAGGTCTTGGGTGCATTTAAGCTGGGCTAAATTATACTAGGCTGAGTGCTTTCTTGAATGGAAAACAGTTTCAGTACTTAATAGTGATTTTAATACAAAAAAGCCAATTTTTAGTACTTGCAAAAATACAGGGGCATGGCTTGTTACACTTATATATTCTTATTCCAACAAATAGGAACTGCATAATACCTTGACATTTTTGAGGCTACAAGTAAAACTTTAAAAAAAAAAATTTACCATTCTACAGTTCCAGAAAAGTAGCTTGCTCACTTTTTTGCACTTTCAGTATTTCATTTATTCCTTTCAGTCAACTTGTTCTTTCCGGCGTGCTTATACAAACTTCAAACTCATGTACCTTTATAGAACTGCTGCAAGCCAGGAAACAGAACCAGACGAGATGATAGAAGAAAAAAATAAAGGCAGGATGCATTCATTTGTTCTTCACTGTGTTTTCAACTGAAACCCAAAAAGTGTTACAAAGATAATCATCTATTACTTTTACATAAAGTAGAGGTAGCTTTTATATATGCCATGACAGCTGAATCTCCAGTCAGCTGGTATTTTGTCCAGCATCTCGGATCAGTTTGAAAAATGCCTTCACTTGCCAATCTCACGTTGCCAAGTCACAGTTCAGAGTCACAAGAGAACAAAGGCAAATTCAATAGCTGGAAAAATACAAGAGAAAAAAGACTGGCCTTGGACAAGATTTCACTTAATGCTGCTAGGAGCTCTAGCACTGGCTAGAACTGTTTCAAAAGCCTGTATTCCTCTGCTCTTCCTTCAGGAAATAATACATTAGCGTACCTCAAACCCAGTGGAGCCACCCAATGGAAAACTAACTATAGAATGCATGCACTGCCAGATGCTGTTCTCTGTAGCTGTGGCTAGAGCCAGAGCTACAGGTGTCTCAGTTCAAAGAATCACAGAATCACAGAATGGTCAGGGTTGGAAGGGACCTCTGGAGATCATCTAGTCCAACCCCCCTGCCACAGCAGGGACACCTACAGCAGCTGCACAGGACGGTGTCCAGGTGGGTTTTGAATGTCTCCAGAGTGGGAGACTCCACAACCTCTCCGGGCAGCCTGTTCCAGTGCTCTGCCACCCTCAGAGTAAAGAAGTTCCTCCTCATGTTTAGATGGAACTTCCTGTGTTCAAGTTTGTGCCCGTTATCTCTTGTCCTATCAGTGGGTACCACTGAAAAAAGACTGTTCCCTTTGCTCTGGCACCTTCCCTTTAGGTATTTATAAGTATTGATAAGATCCCCCCTCAGTCTTCTTTTCTCTAGACTAAAAGACCCAAGTTCCTCATCCTTTCCTCGTAAGAAAGATGCTCCAATCCCCTAATCATCTTAGTAACTCTTTGCTGGACCCTCTCCAGCAGTTCCCTGTCCTTCTTGAACCGGGGAGCCCAGAACTGGACACAGTACTCCAGATGCGGCCTCACCAGGGCAGAGTAGAGGGGAAGGATGACCTCCCTCGACTTGCTGACCACACTCTTCTTGATGCACCCTAGGATGACATTGGCCTTCCAGTTAACCTGCTCTGAGATCATTCAGGTATCTCTAGCCTTACAATGTAATCTGCAGTAAAGTTAAAGGCTCTTCTAAGTTTCATCTTCAGAAGTAACTGGTATTAAGGCACCCATGTTTCCTGGTTTCTAAGACTTTTTGATGCTTTTGAAAATTGTACCCATATTCTAGCAAGCCTACCAAAAAGCATGCCTGTTAGTTGGTATGTAATCTGTACAGACGGTATTGGCACTTGGAACAATAATGCACACATTAACATTAATGGACATTCTTAGATGCTCCGTCCCCTCTCCCTGACCCTTACCTTTTGAGGGCAAACATGATTAAAAGCTGATGGAGAAAATGATTTTGGAAAATAAATTACAGGCTGGTTTTTAGCTGATCTTTAAGCATGCATACAAGATGTATGCTTTGGAAAATACTTAAGATACAATCATACACTGATATTTCCTGAGCACATCCATCACTTTCATGGGGCATGTCTTTTCAAAACTCTCCTTACCACCTTGCAGGAGCACGGGATGACTGCCAGGACTACTGGCCACAGTTTCATGAGCCAAAAGTTTTAGTGACTCAGTAGGCAGTAACAGTTCCCCAAAATCCCATGGATCACTGAAGCTTGTGCTTTGCCTTAACTTCATTCAGCGTCTGCTAAATCTCCTTGAAAAACCCAAATAAACCCCAGCTGTATGGTGCCCACTGATGGAACATTACTTACTCATGTATTTGCCCTGGATGGTGTGTGATTATTTTTACAAAGTGTTGACCAGTGTAGAAAATGAGCCCGTGCAAGTAGAGAAGGAAAACGTGTTGAAAAACTCTCAAGCAAGGCTAGGACTCACAGTTTAACCAAGATGTGCACGAGACAGACAATGCTGTAAAGTCTTAAAAGCCACAGGTAATATGACACTTTGCAAATGTTTTTAATGGGAGCAGAAGCTCTGTAGAAATGTTTTAATCTGATTACACAATTACTCATGTTGCAGGCTCAGAATTAAATAGTTTCCCAATAGGACGAAGTAATTCCCAGGTTTTATAGTTGCCATTTACACCAATTGAGACACGGAACACGAAACATAGACCAATCATTGTGTTATCTCAAATGTTTTTCAGCTTTCTCAAAAGTATTTTAATTCTTCTCATTATTTCTTCCTCAGCTAAGGCTTTTGTTTTTTTCCTTTGGGTTAATTGATAATAGGCTAATGAATAATCCATCAGCATGTGAATTCAGATTCTGATTCTCTGTGAAGATGAACTCCATCATTCAGAAAAAAAAAAAAAACATTTTAGCAAATGCTAACCTTGTTGCGATTCCAGGCATTTAATTTATTTGTTGTAAGTAACTAAATTCTCAAGTCAGGGCACTTTTTAGGACTTCTAACTACTTCTTGGTTACAGAGAGATTCTCATCCCCAACATTCATGGTCAGTGCCTCTATGAGGTAAATTTATACTGTTTGCAGACTCCTGATGAGTAGAATAGCATTACTTAAAAATGAAGGTTCTATGTATATCAAAATATCTCCCTTGGGAATAGGGAAAAAAATGAATTAGCATTTCTTCTTGTTGCCTAAATTTTACTATCCAGTCTATAAGGTAAAAAAGAAGATATAAATTGGATTACACTTACTAAACCTCATGTCTTACCTCGCCAAATGTAGTCTTAAAGAAGGTTTATTCATTGCTCAGGCAGTGCCTTTAATAGTGAAACATGAATGGGGAGAATGTATCCCGTAATTACTTTTTAATGGCAGCTTCATCTTGGAGGAAAAAAAAAAAGAAGTGCTGTAATTATTTAATCTAAAAATAAAGATAATTTGTAGAAAGCAACACTGACAGTGTGAAAAGGTCAAGTGTTGAACTTCAGAATAAAAGAGAGCTAAATAAGTCTAAGCACGTGTTAATTGTGTATAGCAGAGGTCTTTAGTTGGATGGGGAAGAGAACTAGTTTTTCATTCAATTAATTAAAAAAATAACCTGACCTCAAAGCTTGGAGTAGATTTGAACAAACTATCTTTTCTTTGTTTAAATTATGTTTGCTAAAGGCTGAAACTTTTTTCAAGCAGAGATGTCAAGCAAATTTCGAGAGGAGTATTTTTAGTTTGTTAAGCCTACAATTGACTTTCTGTATCTCAGCGGTTGGCTTGTTTACCTGCCGTAATAAAACATTTCTGGTTTTGGAAAACTAACCTGTCATATTTATACAATCAGGCTTGTTTATATTTTTGGATTAGTACAAAACTACTTTCTCATGGATCTGTGCCGCCTCTGTGTAAATAATGAACATGGGACCACGTACATACCTACATCCTATGTGGAAGAGGGGAGATCCATAGCAGAAAGCCTTTGTGTGTGGATATATTAGGCTGTAACCTCAGCCGCTACACAGGTTCCTTTTTTTGTACCACCCGTTTCCTCACTGGCAATGATATTTGCCTACCTGAAACTGGTCCTGATGTGCAACATGGAAATGTTTTTTCCTATCTACAAGTTACGTTGGACTGTTCCACGCGCTGTCGGATAGCTTTGGTAATCAACGAGGTGACCACACTCTGTAAGTTTTAAGTCAACCAAAACTTTCCATTTTATTCAAAATTCATCACTTACATTGCCTTCTTTTGTTTCCTATACTGTTTGTTCCTTATCGACCCGCTGTAGCTGTTTTCATTTCTTTTGCATACCAGATTGCTTTGACTGCATTAATATGCTGGGACCCACTGTTTTTACTGGAATGAAGTATAATTTTTTCTTGTTTTGCTATATGCATGTCATATAAAATACCTGGCAGCCTGAGAATCCCAGAGATACATTATGTGGAGCAAAAGTAAAAAACCTGCTTCTGTTCCAATGGGTGGAAATTATTTCAGGTGCAATGTTAAATGCAAATTATAGAATATATTATTTTGCTTACAAGATGGTCTTTGTATAAACACAATAATGTGAAAATAAGGAAAAGGATTATTTTGACGGCTTAAATGACTTGTTTACTGTTTCTTTTTAAAAGTTAGTATCTTTGAATATTTTCCACTTTTGATGAGGCAGTTTTTATCACGTTCTTTTTTGCTAAAGTAGCATTTCCCCAACCTCAGATATGGTTGCTATTACAGCTACGATAGACTTAATTATAGAAAGGGAATAATTCTGCTGGGTCAAAATGGATTTAAAATTACAGAAGCTGCTTGACTAAATTTCAACGCTGATTCTACAAACAGCTCCATATGTTCCATTTCCATTCCTAGCTGAGAGCCATGAAGTGAGCTGCACTCCAAACTGGGCAGCGTCTGTACAGAGACAGAAAGAAGATCAGCCCTGTACTAGCATTTGTTATCAGCTCAAATATTTCTGCTTGGCTGTAATTCAGCGTAAGAGTAACAGAAATCTAGATCCTTGGGACAATGCTGTGCTTATTTCTCATCCCACAAGAAAATTTTACTTTAGGAAAACAAGTCATGAATAAGAAAGGACTACAGGCACTGTTAAAAAAAAACAACCAACACACAACAAACTATCCTGCTTTGTTTCTCTGGAAGGCACTGATTTCCATTCAAGCCGAGTTAGTGCTGAGCTCTTATAACCCATTCCTGTCCTTTGCTATTTTCTCCCTTCCACTTCTGGACTTTCCTGGGAGTCTGATTAAAGCTATTCACCAGATTGCATTTTATAACTGACGTTGTTCCTTTTTGCTACTTTGGTATCCTAAATGTGTCTACAACTTTCATGGCTCCCTGATACTCCCCTTATAGAAAAAGTAGCTCTTCAGCTGTTAAAAAGCTTCTGTGACGATGTTTACAGCATCCTGGAGATGCCCAATGGTTTTCTTTAACTCACCATAACGAGCAGCCTCTAGACAGTGTAACAGATGTATTAAGTATTAATGTTTCACAGTAATCAACAGATTTATGAATGCAGCTGAATCAGTTTTTGTTATTATCAGTATTTCTCACAGGATAGCTTAAAAACTTGCATTTTGAACAAGCTGACAGTTATAACCTTGTGCAAATTTTCTTGCCTTCTTTCATTTTTATCTAAATCCTTCATGAGGAGTACTGGGATTTCTGTGTTTATCCTACTTTAGAGAATTAAAATGTTGATATAATTGGACATGGAAGGGATAGATCTAACGGGAAACAAAAAAGTATTCCGAGGTAAAATGGCTTGTGAAGGGGTCATAGCTGTAGTACTTTGAGTCAGCCCCGTTTGCTTAGCTGCATATAGAAAGTCTGACTAGCATTGGTGTATACGTTTATAAGCGGTATATATGTATGCCTGAACCATGCACAAACACTATAAATACCTATTGCTGCATGATTTTAGTACACATATTAGTAAAAAACCCCAATTAGACACATTACAGAGTCACAGACCTGAACTTTTCCCAGCAGCTGTACTTTTATGGGGAGGCTGTTGTGTCCCCCAGGAGGCAAAGGACAGCAAAGGGACGCTTTCCTCTCTCCTGGCGCAAGTGGCACAGGCAGCTGTTGATAGCCTGGCTTCCTTATGCAGAAGCATTAATCTTTCCAGTACTCCTCTTGTAGCATGAGAGATGCACCGGGAGTATTCTCTCTTGCGTTGAGAGAAGAAATTACCTCCCTACCAGTTTTTCAGGTGCATGAGGCAGATGCCTCATGTGTTTCAGCTATATTTTTATAGGGATTGCTGTGCTTGCTGTCGATAGGTAAATACTGATAAGTGCCATGCAGGCGTGCTATAGAATGAATCACTGCTGTTCATTAGAGTGATGGAGCACTTTGTTGGCGGTAACAGGATGACATTGGTTCACATGCTTTCAGGAAAAAACTGAAAATATTTTTATGGACTTTCTTTCATTACATACCTACATTTTGGGATCTGAGAAAAGCAATCCTAGATGAGTTCACTACAGGTTTTTTTTTCTTCTTCTTTGACTGATGGGAGAATAATAGTTTTGTTTATCTTCTGCTGTTCTAGGCAGCTGGTAATTCCTATTTTCCTTTTCTCTCTAGATTGTTTTTTCCTTCTGCAGGACAGATTGGAACCACAGACCTAATCTTCTCCTACTTTATATCCTATGCAACCACTTACAGGTGCGTGTATAGTGTCACCTTACCAAAATGCCAATGCTTTATAGAGATATAAATTAGAAGGTACAAGCAATATAAAGAGTGAGATAGGAGATAATCAAGTCCCAGGCAGAGAGAGAGAAACTATGCTTAAGTCTTACACCATCTGGGCACCACTTTTTGTGAGTGCTTATGAGTTTAAAATATCTGTAGGTGCTGAGGCATCTGAAGGTTCAGCGGCATATGCCATTTTCATGCGAGGAGCAGCTGAGTCCCAGATCAGAGATTTACTAGCTGCTAAAGGGAGATACTCCTTTAGAGGCTGGAGCAGAAGGATTAAGCTTCTTCCTTTTCAGAAGCTGCCCTTATAAAAGAAGTTTTCTGTTATTTTCTTCCCCTCCATCCTGTCCTTTGCATAAAGCTGTGCCAGCTATGGTGTCTGGCTATGTGTGAGGACAGGGAACATGCGGTTGTGCAAGGATTATTGCCTGTACTGGTAATACAGACCTCTTTGTTGGAAGGAGTTGAGAAAAAGCTGGCTGTAATCTGCTCAGGCTGAGAAAGGCTGAGCACAAAGCTTTAAGTCATATGAAAGCAGGCTGCAGAAAGAAAAGGACCCTGAGGAGGGCTTGTAACAGCAACGTCCTACAGAGTAACCAGTGAATCATCACATTGACTACATGATATCATTAAACCCCATCTATTTGGACCTGTTTATTACAAAAACTGTGTATTATGTCTCATCCCTTTCACAGCTGTGCAACACCAGTCACTTGAAAATTCCTTAATGGGTCTCTAATCTCAGAATACCACCTCTGAGTATCTTTTGCCCCAGCCTTGTTTTTACGTGCTTTGGTGGAAGGACAGCTTAATGCCACAGTATAAAGTGTGCCTGCACTGGTAAGAACATAATAAAGGTTTTGTTGTGCTGCCGTAGAGCTGAGCCAAGACATAAGACAATGCCGAGGTGAGACATTGCTGAAAACTCTTTACTAAGGCAACTAAAAGGTAGACAAAAATAATTTCTCACAGGTCAGCTCATTAACGATGCTACTGAAATCTGGGGAAAAACAGGCTCCCGAGTTACTCTTTTCCTTTCCTTTCCTTTTCTCGGGAGCTGAACCAAATTTGCTTAATGAGCTTTGGCATGAAAAATGATCTTTATTTGTTTCTTCCTACTATTTTCTATAAAAATAGAACTGAGGGAGCAAGGAAGAGTACCTGGCAAACAAATGGGTATGTTCAGAGAGAAACAACCATTAGCGGGGAATAAAAAGTGGCAAAATAGCTCTTCATACTCCCCCCAACTCCTTCCTCAAGATCAAGCAAATGTCAGGGCACAGTGGGGCTGGGGGCTGGGGTGGCAGGGGCTCCCCTGGGGCGGGCAGGGTCTCTCAGCCACAGATCCCCTGGGGTTTTCTTAACTATGTCATCGGTGGGAGAATTGATACCCAGCACTTATAGCTGAGAGTTGCCTCCAGTCTTTTCTTTTTTTTTTGTAAAACCGTTTTCATCTGTGAATTTTTGTTACTTAATCTTTTTTTCTGTACTATTTTGCAGGAGAAAGAGCCTGTACTCTTGGTGGTCCCTATTGCATTTACACTGTCATAACGTGAAGCAGTTTTGAAATAGAATTAGTATGGAGAGCCGACTTGGAGCTTCCTGGATGTCACAGTGATTTTGAAGTATTTTACCACTTATCTGGAAAATGTTACATACCTCTGCTAAAACATCCATTTGTAGTCTGGGCAGTATTATGCTAGTATTCTAGTGTTACTGCTGATAAGAAAGGAAGAAAGGTGTCAGAAGGGTGCTGTAAGCTGTGTAGCAGACTATGGCGTAGTCTGCAATGTCTTCTTTGTTGGCAAAGTTGCACCATGAAATCCCTGCCTCTCCATCCTACCCTCTGCCCTAGACATTCATTCCCATGGTTGTGCTGCAGTTTGCTCCATTGTGCTCAAGCAGGTTTGTGAGGCTCTGCTGAAAACAAGATCTGGTCTGATCTGGGTTAAAAAGAGGATTTTTTTTGAAATCCATACCACTACAGGATGTAGTGTAGATCCAGTGTTGTGGCTCTACAATATTTTCACTGACCTGAGCAAATACTTACTGGTTTGGTAAAACTTAATCCAATCTTGCTTGCAATCTGCCCTCAGAGGTTTATTCCATTTAAAAAAGATTTTTAAAAGCACCAAGCTGATAAGACTGTTTTTCAAGAAGTAGCAGTCACATGTTCTGGAAAAAATTGACTGCTGACCAAACTCTCAAGCAGCAACAGCTAGGGAAGATGTATGCATGGTAGAAAAAGACTTTTAAAAATGAAGAATGAATGAATGCCTTTGAGTTTTTAACATCGTTTTGAATTTTAAATACTACAGGTCTTATTTCATTTTTCGAAGTACTGAACATTCACCGAATTGCCCCTTACAGATTCTGAGCACAAGTCCTTTTATTTCCCTTCCAAATGATGCCAAATGAAAACAGTCACATATTTGCTCAAAATGGGATCAGAATTACAGCAGAGTGTCACTGTTTCTCAGTCGGCACTTCAGGTCAGTCTCCCTGTTCTGCTGGCCTGCCCGAGGCTGGAAACGGTCCCGCAGCCTGCAGGTAGGTACCTGGGCAGGAGCTGAGCAGTATTTAGCACAAGGATAGCTGTTCAGATAACCACCAGACCAAACAAATGCAGGAGCACGTGGACACGTTCTGTGTCAGAAGGAGAACTGCACATGACTAAGGGATGACTTCAGTTTTCAAGGTCTACGAATAGGATTGCAAATTTGCTCTGGTCTCAATCAAATAGCTGAATGGAGTCCTGTACTCCACACAATACCTTCAGGGTAATGGGAAACTTCTTACTTTCTTCCCTACTGGGAAAAGAAGGGGCAAAAATGGTCCAGCCTATGGGTTCCTTTCTTTTTCTCCTGGCTGTTGGTTATTAGCTGTCTTTCAGTGAGAAGGAATAGAGGTTTGTCAGCTGAGTGAGAAAAGCATATATTCCCAGATAAGAGGATTTTGGCAAAACTAGGGAAGAACTAATACTTTTCCCAGGCCAAATTAAATACAAATCTCATACACCATCTTCTCTCCCCAGTTTTGATTCTATAATATTTGAATAGGCTTGTGATTAGGTGAAAGAAATTCACTCTGTCTCTAAACGGTACCGTAACTATTTAAAACAGCTAAACACTAAATGAACTCATTTACTTGCAATAGTCTGAAAAGATTTTTCCCTGATTCTACTTCAGGAGACTATAACATATTCGCTAGAAACTTTAGCTTCTTCAACTGTATTTTCCCCTTATGTTTTAAGAATAAGGCTTTCCAAAATGTTACTAACAAATACAGCTCGCCATTTTTGGAGAAGCAGGATGAAAGGAGAACAAATGTGTCTCGACAGTGTCATCTAGTGGCAAAATACGTACGAGGCTCTTGAGAGAGCAGGAGCAGCTGAGCTGAGCTGGGCAACTAGCCAGCAGCTTCTTTTACACACTGATTAATGACTGATCCCCAGATTTGTACTTCTTTTGGGACGCCTCCCTGCAGGTGACTTGAAGACTTTTTCTATCCAGAACAGACAAGAGAGTACTTCTAGCATTTTGCAGAGGAGATGATGAGGCCATCCGTGTTGCTCTGGGGCAAGAGGTCCATGCTTTTAGTTCGGTTGCTAAGAAAGATTTGCCCTTTGCACACCTAAAAAGATGGCCTGTGTAGTGAAACCGTAAAGGCAGATTGGTAGCTTCCAAGTCCTCTTTAAGCTAGCCTGACACAGCAAGTCAAACTACATGAGCATAAGGACTATGAATTTCTGCTTTGTGTGGAACTGGTGTAGTGAGAGGAGAAGAATGTTGTCTCAGTTAGCAGAGCTAATAGGAACTATTCAACCATATTTTAGAAAAGAGAGGAAAAAAAAACAACCTTTTTTTCCCCCCCTGTGTTCCAAATAGCTTCACTTTGCTTACATTTGTGCTACTGTGTTCTGGTGCAGTCACTACGTTGCAAAAATCCAGCCTACTAATCATGAAGATGTGAATCATCATCTTGATTCATCATCTGGCAGCCCGAGATGTACCCTCTCAGTCAGAAAAGGAGAGAGGAGCATACCTATAGACAGCACACATGGTTGCCCAGGAGCACTGAAGAGTTTAGAATGAAGGTAAGTATAGGAGCCAGCTTGATTCTCGAGAGCAGACTTTTATGAAAATCATAGAATCATAGAATGGTTTAGGTTGGAAGGGACCTTGAAGATCATCGAGTTCCAACCCCCCTGCCACAGGGGATGAATGATATACATTGAGATGAGATAAAATGAGATACAGCGGTGAGTGCAGTGAGATATGCTACAATTACATTCCTTGGGCTCCTGTTTTTGGAAGTCTTAGCCTCAGGCCCTAGAACCAGGTCACTGAATTTACTGTCCATTTGAGAAAGAAAGCAGAAGAGAGCTGAGTGGTTTTTGTACTACTGTTGGTCAATCCATGCTGTCTGACAGGCATTTATGATCTTTTGGCCTACAGTTCCATTAAACACCCCTTTGTACCTGCAGTCTGATAGTGGGTGTTCACACTGCAGCAACCAGTGCTAGTAGAGGAGACACAAGTCCACTTCGGTCTTCATACCTGGAAGTAAAAAAATGTAAATAATTAATCACAAGCAATTACACCAAACTTGAGATTACTTTATCAAAACTTACAAATCAGCAGACAGTACGAGATCCATCAAATATTATGCATCCTCTTTGTGAAACCAGAACAAATCACACAAATGATCATGACTGCTAATCAACCACTACACCTAACTTTATTTTCAATAAACTTTGAACAGGATATGAAGATGCAATTTTTTATAATGGAAAAATGTTCATAAATCTTCAGTATTCTTAAAAGCTATGACCATGCTTCTATGGTAAGAGGTCATAAAAAACAGTATTTACGTCCATTAGAATGGCAGTTCATAGATAGGCTGCTGCTTGGCTTTTGCTATTAGAATCCTTACCAGAAACTCAGACAGATGTATCAAAGCTGCTAGAATTAACATTGAAAGCTATTAATCAAAAATCCCTACAGCTTTTCTTTTTAAAAAATATTCTATACATTTTGTGATATATTCTGCCTGGAATACAATGTACCTATGCATGATCCTTTTAAAGTGGGCCTCTGGAGCATCTCTCCTATGAGGAGAGGCTGAGAGAGTTGGGGCTGTTCAGCCTGGAGAAGAGAAGGCTCCGGGGAGATCTTATTGCGGCCTTCCAGAACCTAAAGGGGGCCTACAGGAGAGCTGGGGAGGGACTTTTTACTAGGGCATGTAGTGATAGGACGAGGGGGAATGGCTTTAAAATGGAAGAGGGCAGGTTTAGATTAAACATTAGGAAGAAGTTTTTCACTTTAAGGGTGGTGAGGCACTGGAACAGGCTGCCCGGAGAAGTTGTTGAAGCCCCGTCCCTGGAGGTGTTCAAGGCCAGACTGGACGTGGCCTTGGGCAACCTGGTCTAGCCGGAGGTGTCCCTGCCCATGGAGGGGGGGTTGGAACTCCATGGTCTTCAAGGTCCTTTCCAACCTAAACCATTCTATGATTCTATGATTCTATGAATTATAGCTGGGTAAGCTGGAATTACTTGAGAGAAAAAATGAACTTCTTGAGTTTTTAAGGGTTTTCTTCCCCTACAATTTGGCATAGCTTTGTTTCAAAAATTGTGGAAATAGAGACTCTACTCATGCCTTTTACAGTTTCACTCCCATCTTCATTTGCCATTTCATCATACACTAAACCAAAACCGAATCTCAAATTTTAAGAACTGAAATATTTACCATTTCTTATACAGCCTTTCATTCATAGTTTGCAACACGCTTTAGATAGCCAAAATCCTAATCCCCCTATTTTGCAGGGGAGTTGATGGTAAGAAACAGGCTCATACGAGGGACGATTTAAAGCAGGTAAGTTCCTGTTTTCAGCAGTCCTAACAGAGGAGCTTACTCTGATTCCGGAAGGAGACAGACCATGCTGGGAGTGAGGAAGGAGGAATATTCTCCCCACTGCCTCACCCAATATTCAGTGAGCCACTGGCACAGCTGAGACGAGCTCAGGAGAACTGCCTTGAGTCCTGAGCCTGCACTCAACAAGCTCCGCGTGTGAAGAAAACTGCAGTGTTATGGTTTTTGCGGCAGAATTGCTCTGCCAATAAGCCTGCGAGCTGCAAACCAAACAATATTGTGCTGTCATCTGAGTGTCAGAAGAGATTTTCGACTGCAGATGGCACTGCAAGGTAAGTGCAAAGGTGTGTCTGCTAGCTGTGGAGATTTGATTCTCGTGAGGTTTTTTTATCTTCTGGACACTCTGAAATCAGTGTTTGGAAGATTAAAATACCTCAAGAGAAGTTTTTAAGACCCAGAGAAGACCTAGAAAGAAGGTAAAGCCAGAGGAGACCTGTCTGGAGGTGACGTAAAGGGAACGCTGTGCTGTCTTTGCCAACCTACTATTTAACACAGAGATATGACAATTGAATGAAGAATATAAATGATTCTACGATTATGTGTTCCCTCCCCTTGGGACCTCAGGGTCCCACCACCTCGGCAAGAGAGACTTAACACAGAAAGGGACTTTAGGGCATGCTTCCACTTACTGACATCCCTCCCCTCTTTTTGCCTCCAGAAGGCTTTGGACAGGAGGCACATTGCATGTACAGTTCTGCACATGCAGACGCAAAAGAAGCATGGCACACATGTCAGTATTGGCACAGATGCAGCAAGGCTGAAGAAAGCTTTTGAGGTGTCTGGGTCTCAAGGCATGCACTCATGTGGTGCAGGCCACATTTCCGGGGTGCACGATCCACAGCAGAGCGCTCCAGCGTGGTGTAGATGGTGATACACCCGAGAGGTACCGGCTCTCCTAAACCGGGGAAACCTCAGGGGAGCAGAGAGAGGCGGGCCCCAGCGTGGCCTCTCCAACCCCCTCGCTTCCCCTCACAGGGGGCAAGTTGGAAAACGGAGACAGGAGCTGCAGGATCTTTTCCACTTGCACCAGTGACACGATTTGCATTTGGTTTGATCGTCAGGGTTTGCAGGGCTAAGTCCTGCCCCAGCAGACGCAATCAAAGACGGGAAGAGGGAGGAGGAGTTTTGGTTCTAATAAAGGACTCGTAGCTCCCCTTTTCAAGACAACCTGGGAATCAGACCGCCTGGCCCAGAAAAATTTGCACCTCTCTACCTAAGTCAGTCAGGGACATCCACCTACAGTCCCCGTTTCATGTCAGCCATGGTTTTGGGGGGTGTCTGCCCGCTTTCTCAAGAGAAGCCCTGGGAGCTGGCTCCTGCCGGGCGGGATTGTACTTGGTGGGATGCCCAGGACCCGCTGAGCCAGGCTGTGGGGATGAAGGCCGGCCTTTGCCGACTGGGTGATGCCGCGCTGGTGGCTATGACAGCACAGAGGACCGGTCACAATGGGAGCCGTCCCCAGGGACGGCCCCAGGCAGCCCCACTGCACTTTGCCTCAGGCGATCGGTGAGTGCAGCACGCGGGGGAAGGCTGGGCTGGATGGGGCACGGGGCAGGTGGCCGGGGGGTTTCTAACCCAGAGCGAGAGCTGAGCCCCTCAGGGCAGGGCACGGTGCCGCCCTCGGGCAGAGGTGCTCGCGGCTCCCCATGGTGGCGGGTGCCCAGAGAGGCTTTGGGGATGTGCCGGGTGCCCGTGGCTCCATGGGACGCTCCTGGGTGGCAGGGACGGGGCCTCGCGAGACTCTGCTCAGGCGACCCTTGCCCTTTCCTGGGGGACAGCCCAGCCGGGGGCTGGCCATCAGGGCGCCTTGGGCAGGGTGGGCCCCACGCTGTCTCCAGCCGGGCACCGTGGCCCCTTCAAGCCCGTCGACAGCAGTGCCCAAAGGCTTTCCTGGGACGGCCCGCGGCTCCCACCCGGGCAGTGCCCCCAAACCCAGCCCCTGCTCCCTCCCACCTCCCTCAGCCCCTCTCCTCACAGCCCCCAGCTCCAGGCGGCTCCTGCCCCGCTCCCCCAGCCCCGGGCTCCCTCCCACCCAGCCCTGCTCACACCCCTTTGTTCCCACCCCCTCCAGGCCATGGAGGCGGCAATTGCCCTCGTCCTGCTTCTGCTGGCCCTCCAGCACGGACCGAAGTGTCACCACCAGCTAGATGTGGCCACGGCTCAGCGCATGCAGCAGCGTGAGGAGTATCTCCACCAGAAGATGACTCACCTGCTGCAGGAGATCGAGCAGATCGAAAGAGCGGACAAAGCCCCTCTCCTCTCTCTGTGGCAGCAATGGCCGGTTTGGACCCTCGCAGCAGCTCTGCTCCTGCTCGCCGTGGTCTGCTTGCTGGCCAGGGCAAGAAAGCGTGCCTCCACCCGCTGCAGTGAGCAGAACAGCCCCAGCCACGAGCAGAAAGATGAGGAGGAAGAGAAAGACCTCAGCGCTGCACAGCACCGTGCCGGCTCTTTGGCTGTGTCCACCCCGACGCCAACGAGGGAATCTGAACGAGGACCTTCCCTGCAGACAGGCATTGATTAATGACACCATCCTCTGAAACCTGAACCCCAGAGTCCTTCAGACTTCGAGAATGTTTTAAAGTGAATTTATGTGTCCGTCCCAGTTCACTGAACTCACTGTTTCGTTGTGTTACATTTACTTGCAGGAGAAGACTCTAGACCATAACCGGCAGATATATTTTGTTTTTTCTCATTGCACATTGACATAACCTTTTAAAGTTGTTGCATTTTTGAGCAGGATATTTTGTAAGAACAAAGGGTTCTTATTGTTGTTTTCACTTAAAATAAAGGTTTTTCAGTTTTACTCTTTTTAGGCTTGATCTTTGAAAAGTAACAGTCACAGGAAATCCACACTTTTATGTCATCAGACAAAGTCAATCTGTCTGGACTGTTTGTCCAGCACCAGGATGAAGCAGGGAGAGGTAAAATATTGCAAGCACAAAATCTAGTGCCAGAGAAATTTATTCCTCGTTTGTGCAAGTGAAATTGTTCATAGAAGCATAGAATCCCCTCTGATCCAAAAAGCACTTAAGTTTCTGTTGGGCACACAGTAGAAAGACTTCATTGGTTAGACATTATAAAGTAGATATATCAGGTTACAGAGGTCATAGCTTCCCAGGACTCTCTTATCTTGTATGGTATTTCTGCCACTGGAAAATTCCTTTCTCCACTTCTAAAGACAAAGCTCTCCCTCCTCATCCTGGGTGCGCTCAACCCTGACACTGTACATGTTGCCCAGAGGAGTTGTGCAAGCTCCATCCCTGGAGGTGTTCAAGGCCAGGGCGGATGGGGCTTTGAGCAACCTGGTCTAGCGGGAGGTGTCCCTGCCCATGGTGGGGGGGTTGGAACTCCATGATCTTCAAGGTCCTTTCCAACCTAAACCATTCTATGATTCTATGATTCTATGAATTATAGCTGGGTAAGCTGGAATTACTTGAGAGAAAAAACAAACTTCTTGAGTTTTTAAGGGTTTTTTTCCCCTACAATTTCGCATAGCTTTGTTTCAAAAATTGTGGAAATAGAGACTCTACTCATGCCTTTTACTGTTTCACTTCCATCTTCATTTGCCATTTCATCATACACTAAACCAAAACCGAATCTCAAATTTTAAGAACTGAAATATTTACCATTTCTTATACAGCCTTTCATTCATAGTTTGCAACATGCTTTAGATAGCCAAAATCATAATCCCCCTATTTTGCAGGGGAGTTGATGGTCAGAAACAGGCTCATACGAGGGACGATTTAAAGCAGGTAAGTTCCTGTTTTCAGCACTCCTAACAGAGGAGCTTACTCTGATTCTGGAAGGAGACAGACCATGCTGGGAGGGAGGAAGGAGGAATATTCTCCCCACTGCCTCACCCAATATTCAGTGAGCCACTGGCACAGCTGAGACGAGCTCAAGAGAACTGCCTTGAGTCCTGAGCCTGCACTCGACAAGCTCTGCGTGTGAAGAAAACTGCGGTGTTATGGTTTTTGCGGCAGAATTGCTCTGCCAATAAGCCTGTGAGCTGCAAACCAAACAATATTGTGCTGTCATCTGAGCGTCAGAAGAGATTTTCGACTGCAGATGGCACTGCAAGGTAAGTGCAAAGGTGTGTCTGCTAGCTGTGGAGATTTGATTCTCGTGAGGTTTTTTTATCTTCTGGACACTCTGAAATCAGTGTTTGGAAGATTAAAATACCTCAAGAGAAGTTTTTAAGACCCAGAGAAGACCTAGAAAGAAGGTAAAGCCAGAGGAGACCTGTCTGGAGGTGACGTAAAGGGAACGCTGTGCTGTCTTTGCCAACCTACTATTTAACACAGAGATATGACAATTGAATGAAGAATATAAATGATTCTACGATTATGTGTTCCCTCCCCTTGGGACCTCAGGGTCCCACCACCTCGGCAAGAGAGACTTAACACAGAAAGGGACTTTAGGGCATGCTTCCACTTACTGACATCCCTCCCCTCTTTTTGCCTCCAGAAGGCTTTGGACAGGAGGCACATTGCATGTACAGTTCTGCACATGCAGACGCAAAAGAAGCATGGCACACATGTCAGTATTGGCACAGATGCAGCAAGGCTGAAGAAAGCTTTTGAGGTGTCTGGGTCTCAAGGCATGCACTCATGTGGTGCAGGCCACATTTCCGGGGTGCACGATCCACAGCAGAGCGCTCCAGCGTGGTGTAGATGGTGATACACCCGAGAGGTACCGGCTCTCCTAAACCGGGGAAACCTCAGGGGAGCAGAGAGAGGCGGGCCCCAGCGTGGCCTCTCCAACCCCCTCGCTTCCCCTCACAGGGGGCAAGTTGGAAAACGGAGACAGGAGCTGCAGGATCTTTTCCACTTGCACCAGTGACACGATTTGCATTTGGTTTGATCGTCAGGGTTTGCAGGGCTAAGTCCTGCCCCAGCAGACGCAATCAAAGACGGGAAGAGGGAGGAGGAGTTTTGGTTCTAATAAAGGACTTGTAGCTCCCCTTTTCAAGACAACCTGGGAATCAGACTGCCTGGCCCAGAAAAATTTGCACCTCTCTACCTAAGTCAGTCAGGGACATCCACCTACAGTCCCCGTTTCATGTCAGTCATGGTTTTGGGGGGTGTCTGCCCGCTTTCTCAAGAGAAGCCCTGGGGGCTGGCTCCTGCCGGGCGGGATTGTACTTGGTGGGATGCCCAGGACCCGCTGAGCCAGGCTGTGGGGATGAAGGCCGGCCTTTGCCGACTGGGTGATGCCGCGCTGGTGGCTATGACAGCACAGAGGACCGGTCACAATGGGAGCCGTCCCCAGGGACGGCCCCAGGCAGCCCCACTGCACTTTGCCTCAGGCGATCGGTGAGTGCAGCACGCGGGGGAAGGCTGGGCTGGATGGGGCACGGGGCAGGTGGCCGGGGGGTTTCTAACCCAGAGCGAGAGCTGAGCCCCTCAGGGCAGGGCACGGTGCCGCCCTCGGGCAGAGGTGCTCGCGGCT
This sequence comes from Pluvialis apricaria, assembly GCA_017639485.1. Taxonomy (NCBI): domain Eukaryota; kingdom Metazoa; phylum Chordata; class Aves; order Charadriiformes; family Charadriidae; genus Pluvialis; species Pluvialis apricaria. Next base: position 91,377,424 of record CM030009.1, read on the forward strand.
CCCCATGGTGGCGGGTGCCCAGAGAGGCTTTGGGGATGTGCCGGGTGCCCGTGGCTCCATGGGACGCTCCTGGGTGGCAGGGACGGGGCCTCGCGAGACTCTGCTCAGGCGACCCTTGCCCTTTCCTGGGGGACAGCCCAGCCGGGGGCTGGCCATCAGGGCGCCTTGGGCAGGGTGGGCCCCACGCTGTCTCCAGCCGGGCACTGCGGCCCCGTCAAGCCCGTCGACAGCAGTGCCCAAAGGCTTTCCTGGGGTGGCCCGCGGCTCCCACCCGGGCAGTGCCCCCAAACCCAGCCCCTGCTCCCTCCCACCTCCCTCAGCCCCTCTCCTCACAGCCCCCAGCTCCAGGCGGCTCCTGCCCCGCTCCCCCAGCCCCGGGCTCCCTCCCACCCAGCCCTGCTCACACCCCTTTGTTCCCACCCCCTCCAGGCCATGGAGGCGGCAATTGCCCTCGCCCTGCTTCTGCTGGCCCTCCAGCACGGACCGAAGTGTCACCACCAGCTAGATGTGGCCACGGCTCAGCGCATGCAGCAGCGTGAGGAGTATCTCCACCAGAAGATGACTCACCTGCTGCAGGAGATCGAGCAGATCGAAAGAGCAGACAAAGCCCCTCTGCTCTCTCTGTGGCAGCAATGGCTGGTTTGGACCCTCGCAGCAGCTCTGCTCCTGCTCGCCGCGGTCTGCTTGCTGGCCAGGGCTAGAAAGCGTGCCTCCACCCGCTGCAGTGAGCAGAACAGCCCCAGCCACGAGGAGAAAGATGAGGAGGAGGAGAAAGACCTCAGCGCTGCACAGCACCGTGCCGGCTCTTTGGCTGTGTCCACCCCGACGCCAACGAGGGAATCTGAACGAGGACCTTCCCTGCAGACAGGCATTGATTAATGACACCATCCTCTGAAACCCAAACCCCAGAGTCCTTCAGACTTCGAGAATGTTTTAAAGTGAATTTATGTGTCCGTCCCAGTTCACTGAACTCACTGTTTCGTTGTGTTACATTTACTTGCAGGAGAAGACTCTAGACCATAACCGGCAGATATATTTTGTTTTTTCTCATTGCACATTGACATAACCTTTTAAAGTTGTTGCATTTTTGAGCAGGATATTTTGTAAGAACAAAGGGTTCTTATTGTTGTTTTCACTTAAAATAAAGGTTTTTCAGTTTTACTCTTTTTAGGCTTGATCTTTGAAAAGTAACAGTCACAGGAAATCCACACTTTTATGTCATCAGACGAAGTCAATCTGTCTGGACTGTCTGTCCAGCACCAGGATGAAGCAGGGAGAGGTAAAATATTGCAAGCACAAAATCTAGTGCCAGAGAAATTCATTCCTCGTTTGTGCAAGTGAAATTGTTCACAGAAGCATAGAATCCCCTCTGATCCAAAAAGCACTTAAGTTTCTGTTGGGCACACAGTAGAAAGACTTCATTGGTTAGACATAGAATCATAGAATCATAGAATGGTTTAGGTTGGAAGGGACCTTGAAGATCATCGAGTTCCAACCCCCCTGCCATAGGCAGGGATACCTCTCACTAGACCAGGTTGCCCAAGGCCACGTCCAGCCTGGCCTTGAACACCTCCAGGGACGGGGCTTCAACAACTTCTCTGGGCAACCTGTTCCAGTGCCTCACCACCCTTAAAGTGAAAAACTTCTTCCTAATGTTTAATCTAAACCTGCCCTCTTCCAGCTTAAAGCCGTTCCCCCTCGTCCTATCACTACATGCCCGTGTAAACAGTCCTTCCCCAGCTCTCCTGTAGGCCCCCTTTAGGTACTGTAAGGCCGCAATAAGATCTCCCCGGAGCCTTCTCTTCTCCAGGCTGAACAGCCCCAACTCTCTCAGCCTCTCCTCATAGGAGAGGTGCTCCAGCCCTCGGATCATCCTCGTGGCTCTCCTCTGGACACGCTCCAGCAGGTCCATGTCCTTCTTATGTTGGGGACTCCACAGCTGGATGCAGTACTCCAGGTGGGGTCTCACGAGAGCGGAGTAGAGGGGCAGAATCACCTCCCTTGACCTGCTGGCCACACTTCTTTTGATGCAGCCCAGGATATGGTTGGCCTTCTGGGCTGCGATCGCACATTGCTTGCTCATGTCGAGCTTCTCATCAATCATCACCCCCAGGTCCTTCTCCACAGGGCTGCTCTCCAGCCATTCTCCGCTGAGCCTGTATTTGTGCTTGGGATTGCCCTGACCCAGATGTAGGACCTTGCACTTGGCCTTGTTGAACTGCATGAGGTTGGCTTGGGCCCACCTCTCCAGCCTGTCCAGGTCCCTCTGGATGACATCCCTCCCCTCCAGCGTGTCTGCCTCGCCAAACAGTTTGGCATCATCAGCAAACTTGCTGAGGGTGCACTTTACCCCACTGTCCATGTCGCTAACAAAGATGTTGAACAGTACGGGTCCCAGTACCGACCCCTGAGGAATGCCACTCGTCACTGCTCTGCACTTGGACACCGAGCCGTTGACCGCAACCCTTTGAGTGCGACCATCCAGCCAGTTCTTTATCCACCGAGTGGTCCATTTATCGAATCCATGTCTCTTCAATTTAGAGACCAGGATATCGTGTGGGACAGTGTCAAACGCTTTGCACAAGTCCAGGTAGATGACATCAGCAGATCTTCCCTTGTCCACTGCCGCTGTAACCCCTTCGTAGAAGGCCACCAAATTTGTCAGGCATGACTTGCCCTTGGTGAAGCCATGTTGGCTCTCGCCAATCACCTCCTTGTTTTCTGTGTGCCCCAGCAGAGTTTCCAGGAGGATCTGCTCCATGATCTTGCCAGGCACAGAGGTGAGACTGACTGGCCTGTAGTTCCCCGGGTCTTCCTTGTTTCCCTTTTTGAAAATAGGGGTTATGTTTCCCCTTTTCCAGTCGGTAGGAACCTCGCCCGACTGCCACGACTTCTCAAATATGATGGCTAGTGGCTTCGCGACTTGATCTGCCAGTTCCCTCAGGACCCGCGGATGTATCTCATCAGGTCCCATGGACTTGTGCACCTTCAGGTTCCTCAGGTGGTCTCTCACTTTATCTTCATCTACAGTGGGCGGTGCTCCGTTTTCCCAATCCTCTCCTTTGCAATCTGCGTCTTGGGCAGTGCGGCTGCTGTCCTTGTCCGTGAAGACTGAGGCAAAAAAGTCATTGAGTACCTCAGCTCTGTTGCTGTCCCGGGTAACCAGTTCTTGCGTTTCCTTCCGGAGAGGGCCTACATATTCCCTAGTCTTTCTTTTCTCGCTGATATACCTATAGCAGGATTTTTTGTTTGTCTTAATGTCCCTGGCCAGATTTAGTTCTAGCTGGGCTTTAGCTTGTTTAACCCGCTCTCTGGCTGCTCGAACAATTCCTCTGTAATCCTCCCAGGCTACCCGGCCCTGTCTCCACTCCCTGTAGGCCTCCTTTTTTCTTTTCGTCACTTCCAGGAGCTCCTTGTTCATCCACGCAGGCCTCCTGGCTTTTCTGCCTGCCTTCCTCTTTGTAGGAATGCATTGCTGCTGTGCTTGGAGGGGGTGGTCCTTGAATATTAACCAACTTTCTTGGACCCCTCTTCCTTCCAGCGCTTCATCCCACGGCACCATACCAAGCAGATTCTTCAAGAGGCCAAAGTCGGCTCTCCTGAAGTCCAGGGTCATCGGCCTGCTGCGCACCTTCTTCATTGCCTTGAGGATTTCAAACTCGACCATTTCATGGTCACTACAGCCCAGGCTACCCTTGAGTTTGACCCTGTCAACCAGCCCCTTCTTGTTGGTAAGAACAAGGTCCAGCATGGCTCCTCTCCTCGTCGGCTCCTCAACCACTTGGAGAAGGAAGTTGTCCTCAATGCAATCCAGGAACCTCCTGGATTGCCTGTGCCTGGCTGTGTTATCCTTCCAACTGATGTCAGGGTGGTTGAAGTCACCCATGAGAACAAAGGTCTGTGAATGTGATGCCGCCCCTATCTGTCTATAGAGGGCTTCATCCACTTGGTCTTCCTGGTCGGGTGGCCTGTAGCATACCCCCACTGTAATGTCCCCTGCTCCTGATTTCCCTGTAATCTTGACCCACAGGCTCTCAGGTGGCTCTGTATCCTCCCCCAGGTTGAGCTCCATACATTCTAGCTGCTCATGAACATATAAGGCAACACCGCCTCCTCGTTTCCCTTGCCTGTCTCTCCTGAAGAGCCTGTACCCTTTCATGCCGACATTATAAGGTAGATATATCAGGTTACAGAGGTTATAGCTTCCCAGGACACTCTTATCTTGTATGGTAGTTCTGCCACTGGAAAATTCCTTTCTCCACTTCTAAAGACAAAGCTCTCCCTCCTCATCCTGGGTGCGCTCAACCCTGACACTGTACATGTTGCCCAGAGGAGTTGTGCAAGCTCCATCCCTGGAGGTGTTCAAGGCCAGGTTGGATGGGGCTTTGAGCAACCTGGTCTGGTGGGAGCTGTCCCTGCCCATGGTGGGGGGGTTGGAACTCCATGACCTTCAAGGTCCTTTCCAACCTAAACCATTCTGTGATTCTGTGATTCTATGAATTATAGCTGGGTAAGCTGGAATTACTTGAGAGAAAAAACAAACTTCTTGAGTTTGTAAGGGTTTTTTTCCCCTACAATTTGGCATAGCTTTGTTTCAAAAATTGTGGAAATAGAGACTCTACTCATGCCTTTTACAGTTTCACTTCCATCTTCATTTGCCATTTCATCATACACTAAACCAAAACCGAATCTCAAATTTTAAGAACTGAAATATTTACCATTTCTTATACAGCCTTTCATTCATAGTTTGCAACACGCTTTAGATAGCCAAAATCCTAATCCCCCTATTTTGCAGGGGAGTTGATGGTCAGAAACAGGCTCATACGAGGGACGATTTAAAGCAGGTAAGTTCCTGTTTTCAGCAGTCCTAACAGAGGAGCTTACTCTGATTCCGGAAGGAGACAGACCATGCTGGGAGTGAGGAAGGAGGAATATTCTCCCCACTGCCTCACCCAATATTCAGTGAGCCACTGGCACAGCTGAGACGAGCTCAGGAGAACTGCCTTGAGTCCTGAGCCTGCACTCGACAAGCTCCGCGTGTGAAGAAAACTGCGGTGTTATGGTTTTTGCGGCAGAATTGCTCTGCCAATAAGCCTGCGAGCTGCAAACCAAACAATATTGTGCTGTCATCTGAGCGTCAGAAGAGATTTTCGACTGCAGATGGCACTGCAAGGTAAGTGCAAAGGTGTGTCTGCTAGCTGTGGAGATTTGATTCTCGTGAGGTTTTTTTATCGTCTGGACACTCTGAAATCAGTGTTTGGAAGATTAAAATACCTCAAGAGAAGTTTTTAAGACCCAGAGAAGACCTAGAAAGAAGGTAAAGCCAGAGGAGACCTGTCTGGAGGTGACGTAAAGGGAACGCTGTGCTGTCTTTGCCAACCTACTATTTAACACAGAGATATGACAATTGAATGAAGAATATAAATGATTCTACGATTATGTGTTCCCTCCCCTTGGGACCTCAGGGTCCCACCACCTCGGCAAGAGAGACTTAACACAGAAAGGGACTTTAGGGCATGCTTCCACTTACTGACATCCCTCCCCTCTTTTTGCCTCCAGAAGGCTTTGGACAGGAGGCACATTGCATGTACAGTTCTGCACATGCAGACGCAAAAGAAGCATGGCACACATGTCAGTATTGGCACAGATGCAGCAAGGCTGAAGAAAGCTTTTGAGGTGTCTGGGTCTCAAGGCATGCACTCATGTGGTGCAGGCCACATTTCCGGGGTGCACGATCCACAGCAGAGCGCTCCAGCGTGGTGTAGATGGTGATACACCCGAGAGGTACCGGCTCTCCTAAACCGGGGAAACCTCAGGGGAGCAGAGAGAGGCGGGCCCCAGCGTGGCCTCTCCAACCCCCTCGCTTCCCCTCACAGGGGGCAAGTTGGAAAACGGAGACAGGAGCTGCAGGATCTTTTCCACTTGCACCAGTGACACGATTTGCATTTGGTTTGATCGTCAGGGTTTGCAGGGCTAAGTCCTGCCCCAGCAGACGCAATCAAAGACGGGAAGAGGGAGGAGGAGTTTTGGTTCTAATAAAGGACTCGTAGCTCCCCTTTTCAAGACAACCTGGTAATCAGACCGCCTGGCCCAGAAAAATTTGCACCTCTCTACCTAAGTCAGTCAGGGACATCCACCTACAGTCCCCGTTTCATGTCAGCCATGGTTTTGGGGGGTGTCTGCCCGCTTTCTCAAGAGAAGCCCTGGGAGCTGGCTCCTGCCGGGCGGGATTGTACTTGGTGGGATGCCCAGGACCCGCTGAGCCAGGCTGTGGGGATGAAGGCCGGCCTTTGCCGACTGGGTGATGCCGCGCTGGTGGCTATGACAGCACAGAGGACCGGTCACAATGGGAGCCGTCCCCAGGGACGGCCCCAGGCAGCCCCACTGCACTTTGCCTCAGGCGATCGGTGAGTGCAGCACGCGGGGGAAGGCTGGGCTGGATGGGGCACGGGGCAGGTGGCCGGGGGGTTTCTAACCCAGAGCGAGAGCTGAGCCCCTCAGGGCAGGGCACGGTGCCGCCCTCGGGCAGAGGTGCTCGCGGCTCCCCATGGTGGCGGGTGCCCAGAGAGGCTTTGGGGATGTGCCGGGTGCCCGTGGCTCCATGGGACGCTCTTGGGTGGCAGGGACGGGGCCTCGCGAGACTCTGCTCAGGCGACCCTTGCCCTTTCCTGGGGGACAGCCCAGCCGGGGGCTGGCCATCAGGGCGCCTTGGGCAGGGTGGGCCCCACGCTGTCTCCAGCCGGGCACTGCGGCCCCGTCAAGCCCGTCGACAGCAGTGCCCAAAGGCTTTCCTGGGACGGCCCGCGGCTCCCACCCGGGCAGTGCCCCCAAACCCAGCCCCTGCTCCCTCCCACCTCCCTCAGCCCCTCTCCTCACAGCCCCCAGCTCCAGGCGGCTCCTGCCCCGCTCCCCCAGCCCCGGGCTCCCTCCCACCCAGCCCTGCTCACACCCCTTTGTTCCCACCCCCTCCAGGCCATGGAGGCGGCAATTGCCCTCGCCCTGCTTCTGCTGGCCCTCCAGCACGGACCGAAGTGTCACCACCAGCTAGATGTGGCCACGGCTCAGCGCATGCAGCAGCGTGAGGAGTATCTCCACCAGAAGATGACTCACCTGCTGCAGGAGATCCAGCAGCTAGAAAGAGCGGACAAAGCCCCTCTGCTCTCTCTGTGGCAGCAATGGCCGGTTTGGACCCTCGCAGCAGCTCTGCTCCTGCTCGCCGCGGTCTGCTTGCTGGCCAGGGCTAGAAAGCGTGCCTCCACCCGCTGCAGTGAGCAGAACAGCCCCAGCCACGAGGAGAAAGATGAGGAGGAGGAGAAAGACCTCAGCGCTGCACAGCACCGTGCCGGCTCTTTGGCTGTGTCCACCCCGACGCCAACGAGGGAATCTGAACGAGGACCTTCCCTGCAGACAGGCATTGATTAATGACACCATCCTCTGAAACCCAAACCCCAGAGTCCTTCAGACTTCGAGAATGTTTTAAAGTGAATTTATGTGTCCGTCCCAGTTCACTGAACTCACTGTTTCGTTGTGTTACATTTACTTGCAGGAGAAGACTCTAGACCATAACCGGCAGATATATTTTGTTTTTTCTCATTGCACATTGACATAACCTTTTAAAGTTGTTACATTTTTGAGCAGGATATTTTGTAAGAACAAAGGGTTCTTATTGTTGTTTTCACTTAAAATAAAGGTTTTTCAGTTTTACTCTTTTTAGGCTTGATCTTTGAAAAGTAACAGTCACAGGAAATCCACACTTTTATGTCATCAGACGAAGTCAATCTGTCTGGACTGTCTGTCCAGCACCAGGATGAAGCAGGGAGAGGTAAAATATTACAAGCACAAAATCTAGTGCCAGAGAAATTTATTCCTCGTTTGTGCAAGTGAAATTGTTCACAGAAGCATAGAATCCCCTCTGATCCAAAAAGCACTTAAGTTTCTGTTGGGCACACAGTAGAAAGACTTCATTGGTTAGACATTATAAGGTAGATATATCAGGTTACAGAGGTTATAGCTTCCCAGGACACTTTTATCTTGTATGGTAGTTCTGCCACTGGAAAATTCCTTTCTCCACTTCTAAAGACAAAGCTCTCCCTCCTCATCCTGGGTGCGCTCAACCCTGACACTGTACATGTTGCCCAGAGGAGTTGTGCAAGCTCCATCCCTGGAGGTGTTCAAGGCCAGGTTGGATGGGGCTTTGAGCAACCTGGTCTAGCGGGAGGTGTCCCTGCCCATGGCGGGGGGGTTGGAACTCCATGATCTCCAAGGTCCTTTCCAACCTAAACCATTCTATGATTCTATGATATCCCATTTTGGGAACCGACACCTCCTACAGCAGTGGTGGGTCACTGCAGAGATGGAGAGGAGTGGTGACTCCAGCTGCTCCTGGCCTCCCTGGGTCACGCAGCTGGAGCAAGACAACCCAGGTCCCCAGATGCCCCCTCAGCTGGGCCATGAGCTCCTGCAGAGAGCACAGGGGTAGACTCAAGAGAGACAGGCTGCATCCCACTGTGCCCAGTGCTGCGAAGCGCATCCTGACCCACGGCACTTTCTATGGCACTTTGGCAGTAGGTGGGCACCCTCTGCCACCCAGACTGAGCGCAGCGCAACCATACTGGCAGCAGCTTTGGGGATGCTGCTGTCAGTATGTCTGGCTCTCTCAGAGTGCCAGATGAGCGTGTCACATGTTGTGTTCAGGGATAGCACCAACATAGTCCAAACAGCTGCATCTGGGCACGCAATGGCCAGAAAAAAAATCAGCTGTACTGTACACTGGAGGTTTACCTACTCTTTACAAAAAGTTTTTTAAAATAACAACCTCTTTTTTCCCATCATCAGAACAAGGCAAGAAAGGCAGTTGCTCTCTGTTCCCACAAATTCAGAAGCTATAAACAGATCCTCCATGCTTCCTAATCACCATGATCTGTCCTCTCCCCCATCTGTGAGACAGCCACAAGACCACCAGTGTTACTTACAATGGCTATGGAACCTGAGATGCGCACTCAAAGTCCTTAGGAAGCCCAGACAACATTCTTGATTCCCATGTTTTTCCATCCATCCTCCCCCCGCCAGAGGTGGCTGATGTTCTGAGGTACCCTGTAGCCTTGCGCCTTCTATTTAGGAAGATCAGGTTGGAAGATGTGCAGGAAAGATAGATGACAAATTAAATTGTCTTGCTGCACTTACACAATAAACTTCCCATAGAATAAGAAAACACTTGGTTTAAAATTACTGTTCTGCAAAATATTTAACATCACAACAGATAAAATCCACTTCACAGACACTGCAGTTTCTGATTGTATTGATGATTATACTCCAGTCACTGCAAGTAGCTGTCCCTGGAACAGTTCCCACAAAGGATTAACTTTTACTACAATTTCATTTTATGTACGTCGTACCCTTTTCCACAAATTTTTGCAAAACTTTTTTTTTTTTTTTAATGTGGCAATTCTGTACAAACGTGGGACAATGCTTTCTCATCACATACACCTCTTATCAGTGGTGACAAACTATCCTTTTTAGGTACCCGGACTACTATAATAACAGAAAATATACCTTGGACATCAGAAATGCTCCCAAGGTCTAATTAGACAAGTTGGAAATTTTATGAGTTAAAGAAGAGAATGTCAGAGTATCTGACACAACATGGCTACATGGAAGTGTTCCCAGTCTTCTGAGATGAAGAACCTGCTTTGCTGAAGCCATGGTTTGTTGAGTGAAAGCTCCTGGGTGCTCATCGCATTTCTGTTTCCTACTTCACCTTCTCAAGTAGATTGAGCAGACTTCAGGGAGTCTCCATACTTCACCATCCTCCTTTCCATGCTATTTGATCCCCAGATTTCTTCTCCACATTTTTCTCAGACTGCATTGGTATATGGAATTCAGTAACCCTGTCAATTTGAGTAAGAGGATAAGCTTTCTTAAAGCAAGATGCACATATTTTTAATAAATTTGAAGATACTTTACTGGTATAAAAATGCTTCTTTTGAGCACGTGGCTACCTGACAAATAAATAGTAGTCCGGGTTTTTTTGCAAGCCTTCCCTGCTAACTGGTATTACACTGAATATTCCTCTATTAGTTCTGCATTACAATTTTCCCAGTATTTTGTAATCTTTTTTTCAAGTTCATAAAAGAGAAAGATCATGAGGAACTTATTTCGTATCAGCAGAAGGTAAGCCTGGAGCAGATTAATTTTTTCTTCAGCAGAGAGTATTACTGCTGCCGATAAGAATTATTGCTCAAGGCTCCAGAGGATACTGGTAATAATTAGGCCAGCTAAGGCACATAAATAGAAATGTGAAGGGAGAAATCTGTCACTCGACACTTAGTATAGCTGAAAAGTAAAAAATTAATTATTTTCATTTTTGATATATAGACTGAACTTTTGTTACTGGCTGATAAAAGTAATTACCATCTTTTTTCAACATTCAGAATCAATTTCAGAAATCTGTTATGAGATCATTACAGTGATAGCATGAAGTGCAGAACACATTTTTTCCTTACCGTCACTTACATCTTCTCCTCTAATTCCTCCATTAGCCTAAGCCTGGTGCAGCAGACAAGGCATGGAACTTTACCTCAATATTTCTGCAGACTACTTTGGATGGATGGATGGATAGGATACATAGGTCACCAGAAAGCTGCCTAATGGGGTAGCGTCCTCCCTGTAGCCTAGATTTATCTCCCCTAACCTTAAATGAGTATACACATTTGGAGCACAGTCAATCTATAACTCTTCAACAGTCAATGAACAGAGATACCGACAAAAAATACACTCAAATATGCTCTGTGGGCTAATTAAGCCTCTCAAAATTGTTGTTCTTCCTCAAATTCTGAAGATGGCTAAGTATAATGGTTTTCCTTTTTAAGTGCTGCTCCTTCAATTTTTTGAGGATTTTTTGACTTAAAGTCTAGAGCTGCTATAAAAAGTAACAACAGTGGTCAGAGATGCATTTTTTTTCCTGTAATTACATATTTATTTGTGATAAATCGGACCTTTTCACCACAGACTAAAAAAAAAAGATGAACAATTCCTAATTGTCAGGCACATACTACAGGAACTCACAAATCTGGCTGTTGGACTACCCAACTAAAAAAGACTCTCGAGTGTCTCATTCCTGGCTTTTCATCTCCACTGCCTATAATTTCTTCTTACAGGCTTAACATAGTGTCTTTTTCTGCAACAATGTTGTTATTTTCCACCGGTAAAAACACCAAAACCAAAACCAGTAATTCAAACAGAGGCTCAAGTTAACCTGTTTGAGCTATTTTAGTTTTACGTTACCTTATCACCTCAACATATCTCTGCAAATCAAACTATATGATCCTGATTCTGTGAATGGTATTCGTTAGTTTGCTGCTTTGCAGAGGCAGCACAAGATAGCAGGAATTTTTATTACTGACCTATGAGCTGGGGACAATTAGAAATCCTGAACAATAAACAGTAAGTATTTAATATCTTATTTTTCCATGAAAATATTAAAAGTCCTGCAAGGCAGACGAAACTCTTGCATGGAAACCCATTGCTAAAGGCCTTTGGTTATTCTTGCAAGGTTTTGGCTGACTCAGACTCCACCAGGTCCCATTCATGACTCAGTATGATTTTCTAACTTTTCTGTATTCTTTGCTGTAGTTTTCTATTCTTTATAGTAGTATTTTGTATGAAAGAGCTGAGGGGCAGTCCAGCTTCTTGGAAATTACTTGTCTCCTACAGAATCTATGCCCGTTGTCTTGGGCCTTGTTCTACTTTCAGCCTCTTGATCTTTCCACTGTGCTGTTTACTTCTGCAAAGGATGCCTGTCTCGGCTATTCACTTGAATTCATTATTGTACAATGAAGCATTGTTTATGACTGACTTCAGCTGTATTTGGACCCCCTTATCTCCCCAGACAGTCATTAATGCTCTTAGGCCAGCTGGCAGCATACTTGGAGCAAGGCCATTTCTGAGGTGTGCTTATGACCGAAGCTGAAAGAAGCCATCACTAGGAAAATAATGCATAAAGAAATTTCACATAGCATGCTGTGTTAGTTACAATGGTGAATGACTGCTGGCAAACCAAACATTTATGCAGCCAAATACAAAAAGCAGATTGCACAATTCCCATTAACTGGGTCAGATGGCACAGGTAAAAATACTTGAGAGTCACCTACATACAACTTCTACTCAATCTTCCCCAAACTGAACTGCTGCTGAAGAACACGTAACTTTTTTCAACTTCAAAAGTTTTGTGGTTTAAAAAATAGCTAGGCTGTTTTACAGTCTTTTAATGCTTGCACCACACAGGAGATAAAACTGTGGCTTTAAAGAAACACATAGAAACTCTGGACATTGGCATTAATATTAATACATCACTAATATATTTCCCTGTTTTGGAAAAAGTGATGTGTGATTTTTTTACTCTGTATTTTACGTTAGCTACTGCTTGTCTTGGTTCTCAGCTTCCTACCCTAAAATGCTAGACCCTAATCCTGTTCCAGATTAATCTGTAATCTGTACCATCTATTACATCATCCAAGACATGAATTAAGAAGTAGAATTGAATTGAGCCCTCATGGAGCTTACTTGAAAGAGACATTAAGTGAACCGTAGATAATTACAAGGGCAGTTTTTCAAATCCTTGTGCATGTATCGTTTCTTTAGAAGACTGCCCTGAGTTGGTGTCAAAAGCCTCACAAAAACCAAGTTGTATCATATAAACTAAGCCACTTGCTCTGCCAGAGATTACACCGGTTTAAGACAATCTGCCTCGACACAGCCTTCTCGACGCTTCCTCTCATTTTTCTAGAAACCTGCAGACTGATTATTTAACTATTCGCTTTTGTGTCCTCCCGGAGAGGCGTTGCCTTGCCAGAAACCCATCCTGCACCTTCACAGCCGGCCATGCTTCTCCTCCCGTGAGGACTGACAGAAAAAGGCACTGAAACACCTCAGCTTTCTCCCCGTCACGTCCTCTCAGCCCGTTATTTCCAGCCCCTTTCCTCCCTCACGACACGACATACACCGCCGCCCTTTGCCCCCGCGGCCGCCATTTTGGTTTAACCCTTGCACCCCGCCGGACAGTCCGTCAAGGCAGGCCCCGCCCACCAGACCCGCCCCCTCGCTCCCCTTCCGCCGCCCGACCCGCCCTGTCAGTCAATCCGGGCTCCGCGGCGGGGGGGTGGGGCGGAGCCCAAGTGGCAGTCGCAGCCAATCGGCGTGCGAGGTGCGGCGGCGCCGCGGCCAATCGGCTGCTTGCTTCTTCGGGGGTGCGGCGGCCGCTGTCCCTGCGCCCCGCCGTGAAGTGCTGGCACCGGCTGTCGCCGCCGCCGCCTGAGGTGTCGCGGTAGCTGCAGCAGCAGTAGTCTGGCCTTGCCCCGGTGTCACTGAGGATGAGCCCCCGCGCTGCCCAGCGCGCGTCCCGCCCTGCCCGCCCGAGTCCATTCATCTAGCGACTGGTGAGGGGCGGGCCGCGACCTGCTGATGTGTCCGGAGGGGGAGCCGGGGCTGGGGGAGGGGCAGCGTCACGGCTGGCCCTGCCGGAGGGGACGGGACGGGATGGTGGTGGCGGCGCCGGGGGGCTATAGGAATGGGGAGAGCCCCGGGCGGGAGAGCCGGGGAGGATAAAGGGCAGCCGGCCACGTAGGATGGGAGGGAACTGGCTTCCAGGCGGAAGAAAAGTGTCTCGGTCGCCTTTGTTAAGTCTCTTCTGTCACTCGTCGCTTCCCGGCTACGTGGACTTGAGTAGTGAGAGGCAAAACAGCCACCTTCCCCCCTGCTCGCCCCTCGCCTGTGGGGGGCTCTTTGAAACATTTAAGATCTCTCTCCCCTTGACACTGGCAGCAGCCCCTGCCAAGTTTCCTTAGCTGGAGATTCCCAGGAAGCCTGTCGTGTTTCTGGCCTCCTTGGTGATACTTGTCTCTGGATTTTGGTAGCAGCTCACGGCGTTGCTGGCTTTTAGCAGCCGCATATGCACCAGGGAGCTGAAATCTCGTAGTTAGCTAAAAAGGCTATTTCTGTGCAGTCCTTTTAGGGGCCAGCCACCTGATCTCTGAAATCCGGTCCTTTTTTTGCTGACGTGGTCAGTGTAGTTGTCTGTCTTCATGGAAACTGACCACAATTTGTGGTTTACAAAAAAATAATCATCACCCAACAACATCTCATGTGGGTACTTTTTAATAATACTGTACCAGAAGTTCATTTGTAGAAGTCAGCTTTTGCTAAGACTTGATGTATTTATCTGATACAGTTTGAAGTGTGGTGAAGTTCTAGAACACATTTGTCGTTCATTGCTCTTGACTTATCTTCAGGTTATCTGTTTCAATAAAAATTCTAGAGCAAGGTTGCAGTGTATTGTGGAAATGCCTATAACTGCACTCCCTGTACTTTTGTCTATACCATTTTCTGTATGTTTTAATTTTTTGGACAGTGTTAAGTTTCTAAATGTAAGTAGTTTTGACTATTTCTAGGTAAGCTAAGCACAGTATTTCACAGTTTACTGTTTATGTACTATGATTCCTGACTAATAGATCCGCTCTGACGTGTTGTAGCTGAATTTAGCCACCAATGGTACTTTGGTGGTTTTTTTTGACAGACATGTCTGCCTTTAATTGGTAGTGCTTGTTAGCACTGTTAGGAGCACATGGATTAGAGTTGCTGGATCACTGAATGTCACATCCTGATAAGGATTATGCTGTTATTGCTGTGAAGGCAGAAGTTGTAGAAAGTCTGGATAGACCCTCTAAAGGTCACCAGCACCAGGGGTGTACCTGTGCCAGGCGGTGGCAGAGACACCCCGGTCCAGTAAATGACACAGCTTGGATCTGCCATGGCCCAGGGGACATAGCAGGCATGGTGGAACATGGTGTTTTGTAAAGCAAGTTGGTTTTCCTCTATAGCTTTACTTCTAGGCAGATCACGTTAATTTAAAACTTGAACAGGTTACTTGTTGTCTAACCCATTTTGAGAGCCTCATTAGCATTCCATTTATCATTTGAAAGTGTTTCCTGACATATAACCTTAATTTCTTAGAAAATTTGAACAAATGACTACTTATCCCACTGTCAGGGGTAAAGTGGACTAGCGTTTTGGTTTTTCTTCTTTAAGTAATGGGTGCCTTATTCAAAGGTTCTGGGTGGTCTGTAGAAAACACAGCAGAAGGAGAAAATAGATCTAATTTGCTCAGCCTGTACTCACGGGTTCTTTTGTAAACCTTCTGAATCCTAGTTGCTCTTTCCAAAGTTTTCTTCTACTTACATGCTTCTCTTAAAACTTGGTGTCTCAACTAGAGTCAGTACTCTACCTGGTGTATTGAGAAGAGCAGGACCCTTTCTTTCTGTGCCTTGTATTGTACTACTCCTGTCATAGAGTCGAGAAGAAGCTACTTTTTTTAAGACTGTGGGAATTTCTCACTGCCAGACCTATGTGGGAATTTCTGACTGCTGCATATCTTAGATTTACTCTTTTTTCCTTGTATAGTCAGTCCCTTTCCCCCTCATAAAATATATCATGTATTCAAATAATATTCTTAAAGGAGTTGAAAAGCCTAGATTTATGCCCAAACTTCAACAAATGTGCAGGGAGTTTCTGAACAGGTTAAACTATCTGTGGATATGTAATCTTCGGAGTTGAAGTTAGTAGACTAGCTGTTCTTTAAAGCCTAGGACAATGTGCTGCTTATAGCTGAAGGGTGTGTTTGCTGCTATTTATCTAGGAATTCATCTGTGTTTCCTTGAGGATATTTTGCTTAATGCCAGTGTTGGTTTATTATATTACTATCCAGCTTCAATTTGCTAGTCACTTTTGTCAGATTCTAAACTACTACTTTAATATGTGTTAGTGAAAGTTGCGTTTAGGTAAGACTACAGTCAACAGAAAATCCTGGAAAATCAGTAATGTGGTGGCAAATTCCCATGGCTTTAATTCTGTAAGCTTTAGCTTTGGGTGTTTTTTTTGTTGTGTTTTTGGTTTTTTTTTTGTTTTTTTTTTTTTGAATTGGCTTACTAATCAAGTAGTCTGCATGGTGAAGTTTGTTTTGGATACGAATATTTTCAGGATTTCCATGCTGTTATGGTTACAGGTCTTTTGTGATGTTATGAAACAAGTGGGAATGGACTGACTTGGAGAATATTATTAAATGTCAGCATGCTTGTTTAGAAAACAAGCCCCCTTCCACTTCATCCTGGAAATCTTTAAGAACTCACAATACCCTTATAAGGGTGGACTTAACCTTCCTGAAGTGTATGATATTGCCAGTCATATCTCTCTTCACTTAGCAACTTACTGTCAAAAGGAAGAGCAAATGAATTTTGCACCTTCTGAAAAGCCATATTATTTATAATTTTTTTTTTTTTTAAGGAGGGGTATTGGGATTGACATGGAAAACTCTAGGCTTCTTTTATATGGAAAATAGAAACCATTATTTAGTTCTGTTTTGGGACAACCAAATACTGGGCAGTTTTTCACCAAGTGCATCCTAGATGCAGCTGGTACTTAGAAAAAAATCAGTACCGCTTAAAAAAATAATAAATAAAAAACAACAACAAAAAAAAACAGTGAATGGAATGAGGTTATGCCAATTTAAAGATCAAATAAGGTCTTGAGAAATATGTTTTTAGTAAAGCAACCTACAGCTGGGCTTCATAGCCATGTCACTAATTTGACAATTGAGTTGCTTTAACGCAGTGCACATGGAAGATGCAAAACCAGCAATCTGTCTTCAAGTGGTGGTGAATTCTAACTATCTGAATCTCTTGGGTTTTCTCTTTCACTTCCATGTGAGACCATTGTCTCTATTAAGATGAAAAAACCCACAACAGTAGCTACTAGTCACTGCCTTGGTACTGATATCCACATCCATGTTAGCCAGATTTTGCTAGATCTAGTACTGAGTATCGGCTTTAGTCGGGAAGAATCTGAAAGACCACAGATATGAATTCTGGTATCAAACGTGTACCTCCTGGATTGGCAGTTTCAATATATGCTTCCGGCATCCATCCATGTGGTAAGGGTTGGTTACTGTTTCTCTTCTGATAGTGCCCTTGTTCTTGGCTCAAAGGTACACACAATCTCTGTGGAAATACTTTATAGAAAAAAAGAAAATTGGGAATGTGTTGGTGGAGAACATGATCCTACAGACGCGGAAACAAGCAGTCTGGTATTTTCCTTCATCCACTGTGATGCCTCTGTGCTAAATGTCAGTGTTCTAGGCATCACAAAAAATTTGTGCTGGGTACGCTCTGCCTTCACTGGGTTTGTCTTCTGAAAGATAATGATTAAGAAACAGATATGTAGTAGGGAGTCCCAAAGCTGCCTTGGTATCATCTCTACTGGGTTAATTTTTGTGAGATTTCATGTTACCAGAATAGAATTGATTATTTATTTTTTACCTACTCTGGGAAACATCTTGGATAACAAAAATAGGTAAACAGAACTCTTGGATTTGAAGGCCACTAACCTACCAGAAGTCCCTTGTAAGCAACTGTGATATGCAGAGAGATTTCTGGAACTCCACAGTGGGAAGCTTCTGCCAACTCTGTTTGGTTTTCCCAATGATTGAACAAAATCTCAAGATTTCACATCTGCCCTCTGCTGTTTGCAGGAAATGAAATCTACCATCATCATCTGTAGTCATTAAGGTATTTGTTAGCTTAGTCTTACAGATGTGTAGAATGTTAGTTAATTTCATACTCAAAAGGTGTGACAGCTTTGATTTTAGACTTTTTAGAAAAAAAAAAAGTGCCAAATCTTTGCCTATTTGTAGTGACTTCTTGAAAGAAACAGAGATTTTTGAGACAAACGTAGTAGGTGGAGAGCTTCTTTTTCAACTGTAGGAGTTCTGACTCCATAAAGTCAGATGACACATCTGATACACTCCTTCTTAGAGACTGTCTGACAGCTGTTATGTGACTGTGCTTTGCCCTCTCTGAGGAGAAGAGCTGAGTGAAGGGGCTCTACCTACTCATTTCCAGGAGGCAAGATACCACAAACGCTTTCTTGCTACTTAGGAATTGCTTCCAAGTTTGTTGTAATCTTTTACATTTTCCTGGGCTGTGAACATGTATAATAAGTAGCTCATGTCTCTAAGGGAAAAATTAGAAACCCACTTGCTACTGAAATAAAATGTCTTTGGGGTACTCTGAATACTGCTTCAGTTCCTCCATTTTTCATGACATTTTTCTATCATGAAAATGTTAGTTAGGAATCATTATTTAAGCAGAATTTGAATTGCAAATGATACCTATTGTATCATAAAAATATTTAAAAGATGATAATCTTTTTTAGCTATTTATGTCTTTCAATAATTACAGCATTAGGAAGACACTGGTATAAGAACATGAATATGATTAGTGCTGAGAAGCCTACAGAAATATCTGCAAATAAAAGCAGAGATGCATAATCATAAGGGCACCGTATTCTAGGCATTCAAATTCAAAGTATAAAAAATGCTGGTGCTGTTCCTATTTTGTGCTTATTTTAGATGCTGATCATTCAGCTGGGACTCTGTATACTAGCAGTAAGCATTTGGACAGCAATCACAAGGTTTTCACACAGATGTGATCATCAATTCACAATTTTAAAGTTTTAAGCTTTCACTTAAGGACCTACTTTGTATCTAAAAATAGTCAGATCTGATTGTTAACCCTTTTCAGATGTTGTAATAACATGATGGTGTGTGTTATTGGTGTGCCAGTCTTTATTGTGGAGGGGTGAAAACTTGGTCTACAGCCTTCTGTCTCGAAACTCAAGGTGTATATATCAATGTACTAATATAGTATCTAGTGTTGTAATGTTTATAGTAAAGGAGGGCTGGGTTAGAATGACTTATAAAGAAATAATTCAGCAGGGTCAGATTTCACATAGCTGCAGTAAATGTCACCATAATGAAATTAGTGTGAGGAAGGCAGGGTTGTATTTCTATATAATGGCAAACTTTTTATTCTTTTAATGTGTGTTTTGTTCACAGTATTTTGATGTTTGGTGAGGCTAGACTTCATGTCCTTTAAAGAAGTTTTTCTCTGGCCTCTCTGTTCCTTTCTTGTAATTGGCACAAGTTTCTTTGGAACCAGCATTTACTTTCTTCTGAAGCATTTTTCTCATGTAATTCAGTGTCTTAAATAGGTGTGTACTGCACAAGGGAAGGTATGGCTTGAGGCACGGCAGGACTGCTTCCTTGGGTGGTGGTGCCATTTCATACCAGTTTACCTGACAAATTAGTCAACTTTATATTATTACTTCCCTGAGTAATTTTTCTTTGTTGTTCTTATTTCTACTTTTTTTCTCTGTAGCACTAATAGCAATGTCTTAACAATGAATTATATTTAAGATGTGCTTTACAAGACGTATGTAAAATTCATACTTCTTCCATAGTGTAATTTTCTTGCCTAGTGGCACATTGATGAAATGTGACAAATTGGTTTGAGGATAATAGCACTTAATCGTGTTTTTCTTATAGATCATAGAATGTTTTAAGTTGGAAGGGATCTTAAAGATCAGCTAGTTCCAATGCTGCTGCCATGGGCAGGGACACCTTCCATTAGACCAGGTTGCTCAAAGCCCCATCCTGCAAATATCTTTTTTTTTTTAAATGATTACTATTTAGAAGAGTTTGATGCAGTGGCAATCTGAGTCTGCTGATAGCAGTCACCTGTCATGCATTGATTCCTTGGAGCAGCAAGTTAGGCTGTGTTCTTGAAACTAGAGCTTTTTTTTTTGAAGCTTGCAACAGTTGTTCACTTTTCATTATTGTCTGAGGCTTTAGAGAAGGTGAGAGGAGCAGAATCCACACAGGTATATGTTAAACTTGTGTTACTGCAGAAGTTTGTATGTTGGTTGTAAAATGCACTGTAGAGTGAACTCAAGCTTGCTGTGACAAATGTAAGCTAAACAGTTGTGGTCCATTTTGGTCTCTGAAATATTTCTGAATATTACTCCTTGACAGAGATGGGGGACTAAATTGTAATGAATAAAACCTACTTTTTGTTTTTCATGTGCCTGCTGTTTGAAATTGGTTTGAAGGTACGTACTGAACAACTTTGATTTGTAGATTTCCATTCCAAGTATTTAACCCCTTTGGCGTGAGGTGGAAGAATAATTGTTGAAGGCTTTGTCGTGAGATGTTTAAATGAGTGCTCTTGGATTAGAAATTTTTTTTATTGAAAGTTTAAACTCTGTTAGTAGGGTTTGCTTTAAACTGGTGGCTTTCAACTTGGTGGCAATCTTGATGATTCTTCTTGAAATAGGAGGAGGACTGGGATTTCGGTTTTCTGTTCCAAACAAAGTAATCTTTCCTTGATTTGCAGGTAGAGACAGTGACAAAATATGGTTACGCGTGCAGTGCCTGAAAAGCAATGGAAACTAAGATCAACAGGGTCGGGGGAACAAGGAGTGGGGTGTGCACATGGTTACATGTATAATGACTGCTGAGCTGGAAAGATGGCAGAATTTATTTGTTTTTCCTGAGGATTTGCTAATATACTTAGTTTTATTTGTTCATCTTTCCTGGTATTGTTGTCCATGGTATCATTGGAATATTTTACTCATTGGTAGAACAATTTTAAGCTACAATTTGCATAGCAAGCAAAAACATCAAGGAGTTCAACACATGATTAAATACTTCACTCAATTTGCAACTTATGCTTGGAAAGATTGAAGTGTGACCTTCTTGGGACTGAACAGCAGTTCACATTAAATTATAAAGTGTATCAGTGATGTATACAGTTCACTTCTGTTTTAGATGGATTTAAGTGTGATTTTTATACTGCTGTTTGCATTTCTTGTACTGTAACCTGTTTAAATATAACTGCATGCATCTAATAGGCTAGATGAGTGCTTCTGTCAGGCCTTCTTTACTTTTGAGAAAGCGGACGACAGAGAAAGCTGGATATGCTGAAGCTAAGTATGACCAGATAAGCAGGAATGTTGTATGCCCCAGACTGTGAATATATTTTGATGAACAAGAATTTGTATCTTTGCCTCCTTTTCCTTCTTCTTTCTCCCTTACCCCTTCCAACCTAGATCTTCATTTCTTCTTGTCTATTTCAGGAGCTTTAGACCTTTGCCCTGCATGAGTACTAATCCTGTTTGAATTCACAGCTCCTGTGCAAGTTTGTTTTTTTGTTTTTTTTTTTCTTTGCTCTGTTGCCATCCTTCCTCTCACATTTGTCAGTGGCTCCGGGAGTGGTGGAGAGGAGCCTTCCTGTTGATTATGCAGGAGAGCCTTAGTAGGGAGATGGGTAGGCATTCAGGCCAGGGAAGAGAAAGTAAAAAAAGAAAAAATAACTTTTTTTCAGTGGCTAAGGGAAACTGGTTATCCCTCCCTCCTCCTTCTGTGTGTGACTGACAGAGCTTCTGTTAGCCAAGATCTACTTAACAACTGTGGGGATTTTTTGGTGGGTGGGTGTGTTTTGGTTTTGGGTCTTTTTTTGTCCCCAGCAGTCTTTTAGTTCAGTCCTTGCTTTCTGATCACAAAGTGATGCTATAACTAGACAGTAAACTATGAGGGTCCTAAGGACGCTAGGGCTGGGAAAGCAAACTTTTTTTTTTCTTCAGATTACTTTTTTGGATCCAGTTCTCCGTGTAGGCTCAAAGGTTTATGTCAAAGAAAGGGAGGAGGTGCCTTTGGAGGCTGGGGTGGGGAATGGAGTCAAGTCTTTTATAAACTGACTGAATGCCTGACTATAGGCTCAGATGGCATGGGACAGGTCGGTTAACCCTTGCCACATTGCTCCTGTACTTGGAAGCGCTAGTTTGGTATGCATTTAAATTGGTACAGTTGCTGAGGAAAAGAATTTGTGTTGACTAATGTGTTCTGGTTTGTTCTCTTTCAGGTCTCCCTTGCAATTATGGAGTTTTAGAAGAATAAGGTAGTGTGGAGGGGGAATCCCCCTCTCCACACTTCAGGTAGTTCACTTTTGGAATTTTCTATGGACAAGAATATTTGTTATATAAGATGGTGAAATAAGACTTCTAAAAATATATATTTATAAATATTTATTTGGATCAAGTGCCAAACATAGCAGTACAAAGATTTCTAATGGCAGCTCAATAAAACTGGATTTACATCCTTGGAATTATAAGTTTTTTAAGGCACTGTGTTGTGTACTGAATTGGAGTGCCTTGATACACTTAAGGGTTGTTCCCCTTAAGGAGAGGAGCAGCTTCAGAAGTGAAGATGAATTCTCTCATGCCAGACTGCACTTCAAAGTGTCGATCTCTACAGCATGCTTTGGATGTTATTTCTGTGGTAACCAGAGGAAGCGAAGGCCAGATCAAGGCCTTTCTCTCTTCTTACTGCTACAATGCTGCAACTATAAAGGATGCCTTTGGTAGAAATGTTATACATCTGGCTTCATCTTGCGGCAAAAAAGGTGTGCTAGACTGGTTGGCTGAGACCAAAGGAGTAGATCTCTTGGCGAAAGACAAAGAGTCTGGATGGACAGCTTTGCACAGAAGTATATTTTATGGATACATTGATTGTGTTTTGTCGTTGCTGAAGGTGAGTGATTTAAACTGTAGTTTTCCTTGGTATCTACAATTTAAAAAACTGTATTCATTATGTAAAAGTGGTGTTTTAAACTTGCCTGAAAGCCTCTTGAGGGTTGTCTTAATACTGTGTTTACATCTCAGTGCATTGATTTACTTGAAAGTTGTCTCTGTGTTCGTAAAAGATGTCTGCCTTTGCCCATGCAGAAATCAGCACTGAGTAAGGATCCCTGATTAATTGTGGAATTCCCTGGAGACTGGTTTGTGTGGATGATATCAGGGTCAGGATCGTAAAAGTGGAGAGTGATCAGACTAAAAATATGCTAAAAATAGACTCTTCAGTACTCATACCAATTAGTGTTGTTAGAGAACATAAAATAATAAAAGTTTAAATGGAGCTATAATTAGAAATGAATCTTACATTTGAGAGAGAAGCACGTTGAGATATGGAACATTTTATTAAGTGAATCCTCATTTCATTCATATTTTAACCAGAGCTTTTGCTCATTCCTTTCTTGCAATAGCTGTTTCTTCCCTACCACTTAGCAAATTGTGTACGTTTTTCGATTGCTCTTCTGTTCCTCCTATCCCAAGTACAGCAAAGGGAAGAGCCACATATGTTTGAGATGTTCACGGTCCCTTTAATCACATGAGAAAATGAAATACTTAAAAGCAAACCTTTCAAGGCAGAGAATTTTCCATTTTAAGTTCAGCCTTTTTAAATTGCAGTGACTAGTTGTTTGTAAGCATTAAACTCTGCTTAAACTGCCTGTTGAAAGCAAGTGGTTGTGGATCCGGTAGTTTTTAATTCTTGACGGTGTGGTAACTGTTAAATATGTATTTCATGTGCTGTACTCTTGCATAGTGAGGAGGTTTTCATTAAACTTCACAAAAGTAGGCGTTTGTGGGAGAAATGTACATGATTCTGTTCTCTAGAAAACTGGAAACTGTGTACGTGAGGTATGAAAAAGCATTCAGTTCTGTAGTGTGTACGTGTATATCTTTATCTTTTGATATTTGCTTACAAGAGGCCTATACAGGTTTCCCCACATGTATTTTACTTTTCTGTTGGTTGCGTAAATGAGTGAGGTCTTCCTGATAGCTAGCTCTGCTGATACTCCTCTAAGAAGCAGAAAGAAGCAGGTCATGGACAATGCTCTGCCTCCCAGTTCCTTAACTGAAGTCTCACTGCTGTACTGCGTTATAGAAAGGTATTATAGCAACAACAGGAAGGGATTATAGAATAGAATTATGAAATAGCTGAGCTACTGAAGAACATCTAGTCCAACTGCCATGCTCACGCAAGGTCAGCTAGAGCAGGTTGCCCAGGACTCCATCCAGTTGGATTTTCAATGTCTCCAGGGACGGAGAGTCAAACATCTCTGTTCCAATGTTTTAATTCTAGTCCAGTAAAAATGGGTTTTAGATTTAAACAAAATTTCTTTTACTTCAATTTGTGCCCATTGCCACTTGTCCTGCCACTGGATATCACTGGGATCCCCACCCTCCGTCTCCAATCAGGTATTTGTTATACACATTGATAAGACATATCCTCTCCCACCCACCCTGAACCTTCTCCAGGCAAAGCATCCCAGCGCTCTCAGCCTCTCCTTGTGTGTCAGATGCCTCAGTCATTGTTTCCATGGTCTTTTGCTGTACTTGCTCCTGTATGTCCATGTCTGTCTTGTACTGGGGAGTCCAGACCTGAACCCAGCACCACAGCTGTGGCTTGCCAGTGCTGAGTAATGCCTGCTGGCAACACTCCCTCACGTAGCCCTGAATGCTGTCACCATTCTTAGCTGCAAGGACACACTGCTGGCTTGTGATCAACTGGTTGTTCACCAGGAGCCCCAGGTCCTTTTCTGCCCAGCTGCTTTCTAGGCAGTCGGCCTCCAGCTGTATTGGTACACCGCGCTGTTCCTCCCTAGGGCCAGGATTTGCACTTCCCTATGTTGAACTTCATGAAGTTCCTCTCAGCCCATTGCTCCAGCCTGTCAAGGTCCCTCTGAATGGCAGCACAACCTTCTGGCTTATCAGCCATTCCTCCTGGTCTTGTATCATCATCAGCCTTGCTGAGGTTGCCCTCTGTCCTCTCATCCAGGTCATTAGTGAAGATGTTAAACGGTACTGGCCCCAGTATCAGCCCCCAAGGTACTCAACTAGTGTGGATGATGGACTTCTTTTGTGGGCTGGAGGCAGTCATGGCTTATTCTCCGACTGTATCTAACTACAAATTTTGCCACTCAGCAATTGGGGTTTGTTATTACAAATTCAGATCGTGTGAATATCACGGCAGCCTCTGTTTTCTGCTTGTAAATGACCTGTGCACCTGCCAAAGAGAAGAATATCCAGCTACCTGTTAAATCATAAAAAATAGGTTGGTCTTTCTGTCATATAGTGCGTTAATACCAGCACTGTTGCTAGTAGGGTTGTCGTTATAATTTGGAGAATATATGTTGTTCTTTTGGCTAGTGTTTTTCCAAATGAAGTTACAGGTCAAAATACCTACTGCAGGTGTGGCTAGCTGTCCTTCTGTCATGCTTGAATGCATTGTGCTCCCTCGATTTTTGTCTTTTATGTGTTTACCTCTTAAGTGTAAAATTCTGTAAGGTTTTCTTTTATATTAGCCATGAGCTGTGGTACATAGGTACAGCCATATTATGCATTAGGTTCTGCTTGGGGACACCTGCAATTCTTTTCTTCGGTGATCTGATTGATGACACTTGACTTCCTTAAAACCAATGCTGGTGTAGCAGCACATTTTCGTATTAAGAAAATGATATTTACAGAGCATATCTACTTCTCTCAAAGTTCTAACGCAATGACCTGTTCATGCTTTGCGCTTCTGAAGCTTCCTTGCTGCTGTCTTGTCTGGCTGTTTGTGTCTTCTTGCCCTTTCTCAGCAACTGTGAACCACTGTTCCCTGCTTGTTTTCAAAGCCATAGTAGGTGTTTTTGATCTTCTTACTTCACCAGCTTGCCAAAACTGATTCTGTAAACATGCTGATATAAGAAAATGTATTCTTCAAAGCTGGTAAATGCATTTTTGGTAAATACTTGCCCTTCCTAGATGGCAGTGCTTTATCTTCAAGTGTCTCTCTTTTGTGTTTCCCTGATTACATCTCAATCAGTGCTCACAGGATAAAATCCCAGTTAATAGTTAATAATAATAATAATAGTTAATAATAATAATCCCAGTTAATAATCCCATAACATGATGTATATGTAGTTGAACATAACTGTGCTGGTTTTTTTCGGATCTGCTTGCAATTTACTTGAAAGAATCTGAAGATTTTCTTTCATCAATATTAAACTTCACTTAAAGATTTGTTTAGCTTCTTAAACGTTTACCTAAAAGCTTAAACATTTACTTAAAGCATTGAAGTGCAATTTTAATTTAGTTTTTCTCTTCCTCTCCTCTCCTTCTCTTTCAGCATGGTGTTAGTCTGTATGTTCAGGATAAAGAAGGCTTATCAGCCCTGGATCTTGTGATGAAAGATAGGCCAGTCCACGTGGTCTTCAAGAAAACTGGTAGGAAATCAAGTAGCTTAAATTGTATTTTACAAGGAGATGTGTTTCAACAGTGTATTAATGTGTGTACCAGCGTGGACAATATTTTCTGTTTCTAATTAGGACTGTGTAAGTTATGAGATATCTGAAGATGTGGAGTCGCTAATGTCATAAGACAGCAGGTGCAGAATCTTGGCAGTAGGCACAGGATGCACACGTGTAGCAAAAATGAAGGAATAATGACTGACTTAGAGGTAAAAAAAAAAAAAAAAAGGCCAAAAAAATGCATGTGATAAAATAGGTAACCCAAAGAGGTTGTGGAGACTACAGCCTTGGAGATATTCAAAACCTGAGAAAACATGGTCCTGGACAGCCTGCTCCAACTGACCTTGCTTAAACAGAGTTGTTGGACTAGACGGTCTCCAGAGGTGCCTTTCAACCTCAACTATTCTGTGATTTTTTTTTTTTTTTTTTCCCCTCTTTCATCTCAATTCAATTTCAGAGAGACTTCAGTGTCTTTGAATTTGACAGAGTACTTTACAACACTTCTGTGTCTTGTGTGAAAAGAAGGGGAATATGTTCTTGTATCTTCAAAATACTTCTGGGCAAGGTAGCTTGATGTAAGCTAGTTGCAGTCATTCTAAATACAATTTCTCCAAATAGGAAATGAGTATGCAAGAATAACTCTGAGCGCACTAGTTTTTCTTTGACAGGGGAGTAGTTTTTCCAGTGGCTTTTATTTATTTTTATGCTGTTTTATGCTTTTCTACCCCACTTCTTTCCCCTTTTTCTCCATGTCCCCAAGTTCAGTCTTGTTGCACAGTTAATTTTGTTCTTTTCAGCTTGTTTCCAGTTAATTTAAGTACGTTTGGTTACACAAATCCTGAGTCTTGGGTATTTTTAATTTTACCTTGTAAAACATCTTAAAATTATTTAATCTTTCTAGTAGTAGCTCAACACGATCAAATGCACATTAATTTCAGTTTCTTACTCATCAGAAAAAGGTGTTCAGATATAATTGTAACTAAGCAATTATTTAAAAAATATAAAATGTTAGTTTTTGTCCACACCTCTGATTTGAAAGTGTTTATGGCTTTCATACAAGACAGAATAACCTTTTTTTGGGAAAGGTTTTTTACTAAATTGAAACAAAGCATGTATAATCTAAGGTAGTAATAGTTGTCTTCTGAAAAGATAACAAATAAATTTGCTGCTGAGGAGTACTTGCATATTCTGCAACTGGAAAATATGTGTAAGCAATGTCAATCATCTTCTGTACGTTGATGTTAAAATATTTTGTCATAGCACCTTCCTTCTGAGAAGAATAAAACTTTTAAAAGTTCAATTTTAGGTAAAAAACAGCTTTCCCCTCCAAATTTTAAATAGAAACAGCAGTAGTTGATTTTCAAAGTGATTATGCATGAGACTTGTACATTTAGAAGGTTCAGAGAGAATTTTTTTCATTGCAGATCCCACGGAAGTCTACACCTGGGGAAACAATATAAATTTTACTTTGGGTCATGGTGGTCAACAGGGTAAACATCATCCTGAACTGGTGGACCTTTTTCCTCGGAATGGCGTGTATATCAAACAGGTATTCTGAAAGTATTACATAGGCATGTTTCTCACTGAACTTGGAGGGATGTGTATGTGGGAACAATTATTGAAGAGGTTATCAAGTTCTGAAAATTTGAATGAAAAAAAAAATTGGATCCGTGGGTTTTTTGTTGTGTTTGGTTTTGTTTTCCCTTTCTTTTTCTTTCTTCCTAGTTATTTCTCAGCAAGCAGCAGTTTCCGTGGACCTGGCAAGCAGTTTAGAGCAGCTAAGGAACACTAGAGTAGGCCTGCTGTATTATACTCTTGCTGCTTTCTGTCTCCCCAATCACCCTCAGTTAAATCATGGTTCTCTGTTTTGGTAGGGAGATATTTTTTTTGGTATTGTTTACCTTGGATATATGG
Source organism: Pluvialis apricaria (assembly GCA_017639485.1). Lineage (NCBI taxonomy): Eukaryota > Metazoa > Chordata > Aves > Charadriiformes > Charadriidae > Pluvialis > Pluvialis apricaria. The sequence continues at coordinate 91,405,350 of CM030009.1, forward strand.
CTTGTATATCATTAAGTAAATTCAGAAGAATGATAGTTCTGTAACTATTTTGAGTTTCTGACTTTTTGTGCAACTCCCATAGTGAACTGAAGTGGGACACTGAATCTGTTCGATACATGTTGAATTAAAATTATTCTTGTGTTGAAAGCAGCATGTGCTGTTAAGCACTCTTCCCGTAACAGTAATTTTGTTCCTAGTAACTTCTTGGGACTTCAGTTTAAGAACGTTTGAAAGTTTAAAGTACAACTTGAACAAGCATTTGGGCAGACAGTCTGTGCTGGAGTCTTCATATGTTTCCTTCAGCTCTTCTGAGGCAGTATTGTTGCCCTTAAAACTCAGTCTTTTGAGCTTCTGTTAGCCTTAAGGGCTAGGCTTGAACTTATTTTAATAAATACAAACTGTAGGCCTCTTCAAGTAGGTTAAGGCAGTACATAATAAATCTAAAGCAAATATTTTGTGTTCTTCTGACCTGATTTGGCAGTCCTGTGCTTTAATACTGGTATCTTACTTGTATTTTCATGAACAGATCTTTATTAAAGCTGAACTTCTTCACAAAGTAGTTGTGGTAGGTGTTTTCAGATTATCCAAGAAAATTAATTTGTCCTATACTGCTTCCCCCCCACCCCTTTTTTGCCCTTTTTCTTTCAGGTGGTACTCTGCAAATTCCACTCTGTGTTCCTTTCCCACAAAGGTCAAGTTTATACATGTGGACATGGACAAGGAGGACGCTTGGGTCATGGTGATGAACAAACATGCCTGGTATGCTATCTTGTGTAGTCTAGGGTGATCTTCTATTTCAAACAGCAAGTCTAAAAAGTGAATTAGGGTTTCTGTGCATGTACTTTCAAAATCAGTTTGCTGTTAATTTCAGACCAACCCCCTTGCTCTCCACCAAATAACAGAAAAAAATGCTTCTCCAGTACTACTAGTGCAGTGGCAGAGAGTAGAAGAATGTGCATTTAAATATATTTCAGTTTAAGATAGATAGCTGTTGCAGTCAATCTTGTGTGTTATGGTTGAGTTATTTTAAAGGCTAGCTGATGCCAGATAAGCGGAAGCAAATGGTTTTTGGCTGGGCTGGCTTCTTAAATGGGTTTGTGGTACCGTCTGATGAGTGTCAAGGCTGGCACAAAGGAAACAGCAGAACTGCGGAGCTGTAGTGGCATGAAAAGTGATGGTATGGTTGCTTCTTACTAGACTTGCACAGCTATTAGGTGAAAACGCACCTATCGTTTTCACATGACTATTACATTGTTGCAATATGCAAAAACAAAAATTGAGAAGACTAAGATATGATGACAATACAATTCTTAGACTTCAGTATGTTATCCTGTGCACGCTACCTGGTAGTTTGCAGCACAATAATTTTTTGAAATGTTTAATATCAAGTATCTGGTAGAACTTGATATTATGTTGCTGGATGTTATAGTGAAGACTGGAGCTCAATTTTTAACACTTTTTAAAAAAATACAATTCTATGAAATCGGAAATTGTTTTTTTAAATTGGGATGTTACCCAGTTGAATAAAGGAGAACTTGCATTAGAATGCATGAAGAGTCAAAGATACAGAACTGCTTCCTTATTCTCTGGAGTTTTCTTAGGATTATCCTGCATTTTGGAGGAAGGGAGAAATTGTTACTGCTCACGGTAATTCAAAAAGTAAAACCAAAGAAGTAATAGTTAATATTTGTCCAGCTGTCCTGAAGATACAGTTTCCAACCTAGTTTTGGAGCAGGTAGTTCAAAAATCATCTCCCATGATAGCAGAGGATGCATTTCAAATGAAAGTAGTTTGTCTTACTGCATTGGATGGGGTAATTATGCTAATGAGTGTATCGTATGTTCAAATGCATTTTCATCTGTAGTTCAGTATTTGGTCATGACTTTCTGTTGGTGTAACTTTAGTTTCATAGATGGCCACTGGTTAATATAAAACTTTTTTCTTTCTTGTTTAGGTTCCAAGACTCGTGGAAGGCTTAGCTGGCCATCAGTGCTCCCAGATAGCTGCGGCTAAGGATCATACTGTTGTTTTAACAGAAGATGGATATGTTTACACATTTGGTTTAAATACTTTCCATCAACTGGGTATTCTTCCTCCTCCTACTAACTGCAGTGTTCCTAGACAGGTAAAAGTAACATCAGTCAAAGCTTAGTTGTTTGTTTGTTTTAACAGAAAGTAAAATGTGAAGATTGTGGAAATAACCTTTAAACTTTTCCAGGACAATAAAGTTGAATGTGAGTTCAGATAAAATCTTGGTTCTGTGTTACCATACATCTCAATCTTAAATACTTACCTGTGTTGTGATAAATGTCTTAGTTTGTAACCTGAGCTGTACTAAAGTTTGTAGTGCTAAGTATAACATGAGGTACAATTGCCAAAACCCTTTTCTTCCCCAAACTGTTCTGTAGCTGAAATAGTGTAAAAGTAATAGGTATGTATTACTTGAGATTCATGCTCTTTACTCCTTTTGAATCACTGGATAATGGATGTCAGAGTTTGATGGTTGTGTCCTTTGCTGGAAGCACTGTTGATTCTGGAGTCATAATGCTTTGGAAAGAATAGCAACAGGGAGGAGCGGGTATGGGCATCAGCAACTTGACTGTATTTCTGTGCTCAATCTATAATTTTGTCTAATTTTGTTTTGAATAAGTAAGAGTTACATTACCTTTTATTGAAAGGAAGCTTCATCTAGAGTAGAAAAGCATTGCACTACCAGTGTTATAAAAGTAGGAAAGAGTAATTGTCACTAGGATAGTGCTTTGGGGTACAATCAGATGCTTTCTAATAGTGTAATGTATCCACAGTATTTGCTTTGATCTTGATCATCTTGATCTGGAAAATCAAGTTAAATTTGAAGTGTGGAATTAGTAGTATAGAGTTCTGCAGTGTGTTCAGGGCGTTAGGATTTAGAAGCTGAAACTTCTGTAGCAGTTGAGTCTTCTTTGGCTGTCTTATACATGTCCTGTGCAGTCTTGTTAAAATCTTGCATATAAAGACAGCCTAAGGAGATTTGACTCTAATTCTGATTAGATAATCCAAAAGTTTTACTTCTTTTTGTCACTAGTGCAATAGTGCCCCACTTGACAAACTTCTGAAATAATCATGACTTACTAGACTGTATGTGAATTGATACCAATGCTTCATTCATAATGACTTTAGGAATTAAATATTGTCAGAAGTTTGTACGTGTGAAATTCACCTGTTGCTGCTTAATATTAAGATGTGCTTTGGATTTGTGCTTAGGTTCAGGCAAAAAACCTGAAAGGTAGAATGGTGATTGGAGTGGCGGCAGGCAGATTCCATACAGTGCTATGGACTAAGGAAGCAGTGTATACCATGGGGCTGAATGGCGGCCAACTAGGTAAGGTAGAAGTGTTCTGAAAGTAAACCCCAGCTATTAAAGATGTTATTCATGGTTATTTTTTTGTACTAAAGCTGTCATCTGCTTCTTACAATAGAAGCCTGGTTAAAGCTTTCTCTTCTCTTTTTTTTTTTTTTTTTTTAAACCAGTCTGATATTATCCCTTCACACTTCTTTTAAAGAATGCTTTTGATTGCTGCCAGTCACTTTCAATTTTGAGATGATGGGACCTAGTCAGAGTTAGCTGTGTTATTTGAAGTCCTTGTAATTCTTTTGCCTTCCATTTATCTTATGTGGTCCTGCTACTGAAGACTTTCAGGAAACAGAATGTTGCTGTTTGTGTTGCACGTAACCCCAAGGCTTGCTTGTCTCCTTCCAGCAGTCTGGCCCTTAATAAATTATAAACTAGCATTCAGCTCTCCTGCCTATGTCCTTCTTTCACCACACACTGTAAACATGCTACTGATAACTTTTTCCATACTAACTTTTTAAACTGAAATGCTTGCCCATATCTATTATTTCTTCAACAATGCCATTACCAGAATCTTCACTTAACTTAGCATTATTCTGAAGTCAAGAAAGAACCTAATGAAGTGTATTACCAACTAGTGAACTTGATTTGTTGTATGAATGGGATATTTTAATTGCTTTTGTCTTTTTTTAATGAACAGGTATTGCAATATTGGTTTGGATTTGCATTTCCACAGTTCTGTATCTGTGTGCAAACAAAACTGTTAGCTAGCTCTGGTACTTACAGTTAATCTGCATCAGTTCTGACATCAGGTTCAGACACTTTTTTGTGTTCCTATTTAAGATTGCAAAGGTATGTGAAAAAACTTGTCCTTGTCAGAGAAGTATCTTAGTAATGAATATTTTTGTTTGTTTGCTTTTTTTTTTAATATGTACCCATTGTATGAGTTTCTTTGTGGTTCCTTGTCTTGTTGAGATCATTCTGGTATGCACATTGCCTGGTGCAGTACCATATGGAGACAGTAACCGGATTGTTAGTGGTATAGTTGTGTCAGCTGGGCTCTATGATAGACCTTGTGGTAATAAACCTTGCCTCTTTAAGATATTCTGGTATAGCACTACACTGTCATATGACAGGGTTGCTTCCAGCTTTAGAGGTAGCTCTGCTGCTTGTACCCTGATCCGCTCTGCACTCTGCTCTGACGTAAGTGCACACAGAGCAGGGTTATGTTATGTATGAGATTCTTTGTGTTAGGTTTCTTGATGCAGCAGAGTAGTAATGGCCTGAGGTGTGGGTTTGGTTTTTTTTTTTAATACGCTTTCAGAGACCTTACATTGCAGCTCCAGCCTTGTCTGTTGTTTTATGTAACTGACTGCCTTCATGCTTATGTGCACTTACAGTAATTCATATGACAAGCTTGTTTGGTATCTTCCAATGGCTGAAATAATCTATAGTTTATGCCAGTGTAATAGTATTTCTAGTGTCTTGAACTGTAATACGATCAAATAAAGGTTCTTTCTTTGGAATCAAAGGCAGTACCTCTGCAGAGTCTAACTATGTTAAATAGCTTTCCCTGTAGAATATGCCTTACTTCTTTTTTTGTTTTTTGTTTTTGTTTATTGAATCTTGAATGTTTTCTGGTGTTTGTGGTGAACTAACAAGTATATGTGGTGGGTGTCTTATCTGTCTAACTGTTTTGAAGATGAATTATCTAACTACCTAAAAAGTCTTTTAGAATTTAAAGGTTCTTCAAAGTAGTGTAGCAAAGTGTCCTTTAAATGCACAACGTGTGGAATGGCAAATAATGTTTTTGGGGTGTATTGTATTTTCTAGGTTATCTGCTGGATCCTAATGGAGAAAAATGTGTAACCGCACCTCGCCAAGTTTCTGCTCTACACCATAAAGATATCTCTGTGTCCTTGGTCTCTGCAAGCGATGGCGCTACAGTATGCGTTACTGAAAGAGGAGATATTTATTTGCTTGCAGACTATCAGTGCAAAAAGATGGCTTCAAAGTAGGTGTTACTTTTCTAATTTGTCATGAAGCACAATAGGTGAAGATTCCACTCTAGGCTTACACTTGAAAGCTATTTTAAAGATTTTTATGCATAGAGTAGAGATAATACAGTGCTCCCCTGAGTTTTCTTCATTTGCAGTTTTTTCATATGAATTGCAGCTTTTTTGTTTGTTTATTTGTTTTTTTATTAGATGTGGCTAAGGTGTTTACCCAACATATTAAAAAAAAAAATACTAAGAGGAAATATTTTGTGCCATAGGTTTAAAAATATTTAAACTGGTATTTTTTTGTTCATCTGTTAGCCTCAATTTGTATAAATTCCTCTTGGTAGAAGCGTTAAAGATCTGCTATTCTATTTAGTTATGTTGTTATGATTTTGAATCATTAACTTGGAGTCTGAGTTTCGTAATTACTGTGTGGGTATAGTATGTTATAAAGCATAATTTAAGTCGCAAGGGGGAATTTGTGACATCATCTGGTCCATATGCTAAAACCTGAATGTAAAACTTGTGGAAGAAACTGGGTCCTTGACTCATAAATTTAGGAAATTATTTGATCCCATTCTCTCTTACTTAGTTTGCAATAACAAATTAGAAGAGGTAATGAGCATAATTGCCCAGCTAACTCCCAGTTAGCTTTTCAGCTTCACTTCAAATTCTAGCAATATTTATTGATGTGTTACAGTATAAAATAAACATTAACCTGTATTTTCTACATGGTTGTAAGTGAAGAGGCTGACACTTAGAGAAACTTAATACCATGTATTGCGCTCTTATACTAAGAAATGGAAAAGGGATAACTTGAATGGTTTTGATCAGGTAAAAAACAAAACTCACCAAAAACCTGAGAAACAGCCTGCTGGGGTAGGATAGGTCTTTTTCATACAAAAAGCTAAATGAAATTTATATCACTATAATTTTTGTAGTGCTGAAAGTCAAAACTAAATCATATACTGGTTTTCATTTATGGAATTTTGTGAAGAACCTGTGGATATGGTGTGACTTACTTAAAAGCAAAGCAAAAATTACTAATAGTATATATTAGCAGTTATATTAGTAATACCAGTGGGGAGAAACTGAACTTAAGTAATTTTTCAGTGTCACTATCTCATCTATGATTTTTACTGCTTCTCTAAATGAAAAAAGTAACTCTGTCATGGAAGCAATGTCAATACACAGTGAAGAAATACTGATTTAACCTTTTGTGTTCTTTCAGACAGCTGAACCTTAAAAAAGTTCTTGTTAATGGGGGATATTTGGAATATAAGGTAGATACCCAGCATCTTAAAGAAAATGGGGGTCAGAAGATTTGCATTCTAGCACTGGATGAAGCTGGAAGAGTAAGTTGTGTCCCTAGAAATCATAATTATATAGCAAGCTGCATACTGATGTATCAAACTTTAAACATAAGACATTGACAGAGCAAAATCACACATAGACAATACCCAATTTATTTCTGTAGAGCTGCTAGTGATTATTTTTTTTAAGGGTTATGGAAAGACTACCAAAGCAATGTACAGTGGTTGATTTTTAAATCTGTGAACATCTAATGGCTTTTCAGTGAAGTTGTAAATTCCTTAACCACTTATCTGCGTAAAAGTAATGTTGCATATGTGATCTGTTTTGGGGTTCCCCCCGACTCCCCTATCTCGCCTCTCACCCCACCTACCCAGTCACCTTTACACCCTCCAGAAATAGTGTGAGAAGTAGTCTCTGGACTTGGAAGTTTTAGAGCCTTTTCTGAAAAGCAGCTGTTCTGTAGATGAGATGTCCCTTTTATTGTTGAAAAGTTGCAGCTAAACCTGGTGAATGGCTTACTATTTGTAGTTAAATGTAGACTCTGTTTTGACTTAGAACTGGAATACTATGTTGGACTTATTGTTTACTTTCCTCATTCTTTCATAGAGTAACAGTTTATAGGACCCTTCAAAACTCCAGCCTTTTCTAAATCTGCTCACTGGGTGATCTAAACCTTCAGTGCCATCTAGTGGTGTTTACAAAAAGGTTTTGTTACTGAAATGCTGCATTCTTAAAGTTGAAAACCGAGCTTCTCTATCAAAATGGGGAGGAGTGTGGGTATTTCCTTTTCTTTCCCAGCATTTGACTGAATTGTTTTGGGATGATCTTAGCTGTTTATTAGGTCATTAGTTGTCTTGGAGTTTGTAAACTTCCAGTTCAGTATTTGTTCATGTGAGGTTGAGCCTCTAGCATTTGTACTAATGGTAGTGCCCCTTCAACGTCTTTGGGACACTACTTTAGCAGTAAGAAATTGCTTTGTGTTCCTGCATCGGTGGAACTATGTCGACCTACATTGTGTATCTTTCTGTGCTGAATACTGGCAAATGCAGGGATCTTTAGTGCTTTTGGGCATTATAAATTACCGAGCGAGTAGAGGGATGGGATCTTAATACTTCTGTTTCCTGAATCAGCACTGCGTGGTCTGCCTTGATTGTACTCTCTCAGAGAGTACTGTTTAACCTAGAAAAGAGAAGGCTCAAGGAGTATCTTATCAATGTATATACATATTTGAAGGGAAGATGTAGAGAAGATGGAGTTAGGGTCTTCTCAGTGGTGCCCAGTAACAGAACCAGAGGTAATGGGCACAAACTGAAACAAAGGAGGCTCTGGTCTAAATATCAGGAAGGACCTTTTCACTGTGAGGGTAATTGAGCACTGGCACTGGTTGCCCATGGTGGTTGTGGAGTCTGCATCCTTGGAGACATTCAGACACTATGTGGACATGGTCCTGGGCAACTGGCTCAGCGTGGCCCTTGAGCAAGGGCTTGGATGAGATGATCTCCACATGTCCCTTCCAACCTCAACCATTCTGTGATTCTGCAGGGCTCAAGAGAGGGGAAAGGAAATAGGTTACTCAAATTCTTTTGTCCCCTCCTTATGTAGGTGTTAACAGACCTGTGCAGGCCCTTCAATGGGAGAAGGCAAAAGCCTGACATTAAGCTCCACTAATGCCACATCTGGGCTTTACCTTGCATGGGATTGTTGCTTCATGCTGGCTTCTTTCGGACATCTACAATAAGCCTTTTTGGGGTCCTGCTGTGCCTGCATTTCGTCACATTTCTGTTAAATGTTTTGAAGTTTGCATTTGGTCATTAACTCCGTTCCAAAACCTGGGCTGGTACAGAGAAACTTGAGACTTTTGTCACACAATTAACAGGAAATGGTTTAAATTTTTGGTATGCTGGCTTTGAATTTTGCCTGATTTATAAGCAAATCAGTTGTACAAATCTGTAAATTAAGAACTAGATTAAACTTGTTTCTTGGCTTGATGACTCCTTTTCCTGTCCTTGTTGAAATGTCAGTAAAAACTGTCCTATAGACAACTGCCGTGAAGATGTCTGAATATTCAGAGAAGCTTTTCAAGTGCCCTTCATGGGCAAATGGATCTTGATGTCATAATACATTTTTCCCTGTTTTACTTGTGGGTTCTTTGTTATAGATGCTCATAGCGCTTTAGGATATAATTTTGAAGAATGTCTTTTTCCTTTTATATGCAACTTTGAGAGGGCATGTTCTTGTGTTTAAAAAAGTAGTGTGTAATATGTGACTGCTTTTGTATGATATGAAGATTTCCCCTTTCTCTGAAAAAATGATATTATAGGTGTTTTGCTGGAAGTCCTCTAACAACTCCATGAAGCAGTGTCGTTGGGTGTATGGCCGGCAAGTCTTCATGTCCGATGTTGCTTTAAATAGAAACGAAATAATGTTTGTCACACAGGATGGTGAAGCCTTTACAGGGAAGTGGCTGGAAGAAGGGAAAAAAATATCAGAAAAGAAAGGTTAGCTGTGATTTCTTAATCGTTTTTAAGTACTTCAAATCAATATAAGAGCTAAATCGAATCTTTACAGTCTCTAACAGTGTTATGTGGTGAGTTTGTTCTTTCCTCCGTGGCTGACAGTTGGTAGCGTTAGCCACTACTGTTCCCTTTCCTCAGTAATACTAAGATTTACTTATTTGCAGCCTTCAGTTAACCTTCAGGTGGGATTTCCAGGAAGAAAAGTACTTCTGAAGAGTAATAATACACAAAGGTCCAGTGTAATGATCTTTCCACATATTAGATGACCAGACCTAACAGACTGGCATTGAACAAAAGAAGGAACATGTGCTTGCTTGCACCGCTAAGTCTGTGAAACCTTATCGTGTTTCCCAGACCTTTATCTGGGCATAATGCAGGGTCCAGAGCGATTTTTGCCTTATTAACTTGGCTCATATTGCTGAGGGTAGGACCTGATGGATTGTTTTTCTGTGAGGAGGATACCTGTCTACTATAGGACAAGATTTTAATTGAAACTGTCAGCTCTGTTCATGATGGGGTCTTAAAACTCTGTGGATAGAAATGGATTTACTTCCAATTTGGGATGTATTTGAACTTTATAGCTTTATGTTGCAGTTCTACTTCCTTTGATACTGAGATTCCATCTTTAGTTTTATTGGTCCATTTTTGCATTATTTCACAGCAAAAATCTTTCCTCTGTTGTTCCATCCAGAATTGCACAATAGTTTTACTCTGTTGCTACTTTCTTTTATTCCACGTCACATACTAGTTCCCTCATTACAGGGACATCAAACGCATCTCCTTTTTGCTGTGTTTGTCCTGGTGCTGGTATGTGTCTGTAGGCACTCTCTTCTTTATGCTTATTGCTGTTCTTTTTGTAGTTGAACGTTCATCACTGATCTGTAATGAAGGAGAGCTTATGTTTTTTTGAAAGGTTTTAATGAATGTGGCGAATGGTGTGTGTGTGTGTATTCAGTTCTCCAGTTCTTGAAAAAATAATCCAGTATTCGGAGAATATAACGGTTTTTTTCAATAGTATTTTGTTAGTTTGGGTATAATTTAAACAGATGTAACATCAAGTCTGAAGGCAATTGTATTTTATCTGCTGTAATTGATGTGACAGGAAAAGAACAGAGTCTTGCACTGCATATGCTGATGCACAGCTTGTTTCATTCCACAAGAGGTTGCAGAGAACGTTAGTTGGAGTGTTTTCCCTTATATGAAGAAGTGGCGAAACACTTCCACAAGAAGTTCTGGATAAAGACTGTCCTATATGTAATGTAAAGTCTTATTCTTAAAACATCTTCCTGCGTTTCAGTTAAGCGAGCTGAAATCTTCAGCACAATTTAGCCTTATTCAGTGACTCCATCAATGGACTTACAGAAGTCATAAATCTTGCGTTTTTGTTATATCATTTGCATTTTAATTAGCTGGACCTTTCTGTGTATTTTCTTTTTTTTTTAGCAGAACTTGTATCAAGCCTTCAGAATTCTCTATGCGATGTGTCTTGTGAACATGATACAAACAGTGTGTATGAAAGAATTCGACTTCAGAAGCTTACTTTTGTCCACCGAGCTGTTAGCATTGCCACAGATCCTAATGGCTGCAATTTTGCTGTTTTACAGTCAGATCCTAAAACAAGGTATATTTAAAATATCAACAACTGTAGTTTTTCTCTTTTTTTGTTTTTGTGTGTGATTGCAATTAAATCATTCTGCTTTTCAAAACCGTTTTTTGGCTCATAACAGAAGTCACAGTAAATGTGTTATCCATACTGTTAGAGAATAGCACTCATTAGTAAACAACTGCATTGAAGTTACTCGAAGACCTCATCTGATGTATTTGCATAAGTACTATAGATAGTCTTGATGTTTTATCTAAAGTGTTTAAGGGAAGCATTTGCAATGTACTTCTTAACACACTCTCAGCTCTAAATACTGTAGAAATTCACCCCTTCAGTAATCACCAATGATCCCTTTTAAATAAAAGTGAAAATTGATCTTTATTTGGTTGGAAAAAATGTTTAAAGTCAAATGAGTATTTAGAATACTGAACCATGTTCCTTGCACTTTCGTAATAGTTTCTGATGTGTCTGTTAAATAAATGTTTGCTTTTTCTTCGTATTATTTTGGATTGTAATATGAAATACAGCAAACATTTCTGTGTTTTCTTATTGGAATAATGAGATGAAGATAAGATAGTTCTGGTAATACATATTTACTGTCTATGTTATAAAGACAAAATACTATATTTGATATTCTGAAACTAGACAGATCTTACATATGTGGTTTAATTGCTGAAATACCATATTATTGGTTCCTCTTGTAAAGAATAGGACAAGAAATGTTAAGTAGTACACCAATGTAAGAAAAAAAACCAAACAAACCAATGGACACAACTTCACCCTCTTCATTAAACAAACTATGTAAAATTTTACGGAGCTTGTAAATAATGTGGTTTTTTTTTTTTTTGATGGATTTCATTTTGTTCTAGTCTCTATGAAATTCCAAGTGTGTCATTATCAAGTTTTGGAGAGGATTTTGGCAAACTGTTAGATGAAACAGATGAAATGGACAGCATCCATGATGTGACTTTTCAGATTGGCACAAGAACTTACCCCGTGCACAAATACATCTTGGCTGTACGCTCTGACTTCTTCAAGAAGCTGTTTGTTTCCAGTGATAACCAGCTAGACACTCCAGACATCTACCGTAAAGATGAAGATGCTGTGGGATGTGATCTTTATGTAATAGAGAAAGTTCATCCAGATCTGTTTGCATACCTTCTGCAGTTCATATACACTGATACTTGTGATCTTCTGACTCATGGTTATAAACCAAAAATCCTGCATAAAGGAAGATCGGAGGAATATCAAGATACTTTAATTTCTAACCTGAGCAAAATGAGTTTTGATGAAAATGTTAATGGGAAGTCTGCATTTGAGATTTATAGAAATAATCAAGTTCAAGTTATAAATGAAAAACAGAAAAGCAAATCTAAAAAAGGCAAAGTTGTTGGTGAAGAAGCTAACCTCATAAAAATGTTGCAAAGTGCTGCAAAGAAGTTTGGACTCAGCAATTTAAGTGGAAGGTACGTGAAAGGAAATGCATTTATATTCTGGCAAGCTCTTCACAGGGTGTTTTTATGTAGACGATTTTACTTTCGGTGTTACTAAAGTACGAGGCTAGTTGGGGTTTATAAGTCTGCCTTTTTTTGCTTGTTTTATTGTTTGTAAGTATAAGAGTTTACAGCACACACCACGCCATCTCTTTAAAGCAGCATCAGTTTGTTCTGATCCTCTTTGCTAAGAGAAAGCATGTGTGGCCTTTTTGAATAATGTCAGAAGCAGACTTCCATAGCATGATTATGTACTTAAAACATCACTTTTCAATAGGCTTGTATATGATGGTGGTGTTGGCCCTTACTGCGTCCTAGAACCTCTTGGACATTTGTATTTAAAACATCTGTCCCATGTATCTTCTAAGGCATGAAATCTCTGAGACTTGACATCTGATGCAAATCATTTGACTTCATAAAACATCAATAATTATTTTGTTAGAGACAGCTGATCTAATTGAGTTTTGGATTGATGAATTTCTATGCTGTGGTCCGTAGTGTACCAGATTTTATCATGGAATCATAAGATGGTTTAAGTTGGAAGGGACCTTAAAGATCATTGAGTTCCAACTGCCCTGCCATGGGCAGGGACACCTCCCACCAGACCAGGTTGCTCAAAGCCCCATCCAACCTGGCCTTGAACACCTCCAGGGATGGGGCCTCCACAACTTCCCTGGGCAATCTGTTCCAGTGTCTTGCCGTCCTCACAGTGAAAATTTTTTTCCTAATATCTAATCTAAATCTCCCCTCTTCTAGTTTGAAGCCATTTGCCCTCATCCTATCACTATCGCCCTTGTAAAAAGTCTCTCTCCAGCCTTCTTGTAAGTCCCCTTCCGGTCCATAGACAATGAAAATATTTAGTGTAAAACAACACATTGCAAAGTTATATTCTTGTTTAACTGATGCATGAATGATGATGAAACTAATGGAATTGAGACCAAATGTGTCTGTAGAACTGTATTACTCAGTTGTTTTGATGTTTTGTTTTTTTTTCCTGCATTAGTGTTTTCCTTTCAAAGGAGGGAATGAGCTTTTTCAGGGCAGTTTTCTTCACTGTGTCTTTTGCAAACACTAAAATTAATCAATGAAGATGTGAAGCTGTTGCGACAACTGAGTTCCCAAGTAAAATTTCCATGCTAAAACATGGAATACACTTTGGAAGTGTATTGTTTGTAATCCACATCATCCTGTGTCTTTACCATCCCATTCCCAAGCACCTTAGGGTGCTAAAGAAGCCTGTGGTGAAATATACATCTTATATGTATAAGATATATATGTAAGATAACTGACTGGTAGCAGTATATGTAACTCCTAGATTTTTGACCCTGTGATGTTGGACTTTGGCCTTAACTATAGCAGTGTAGCTTTCATCTAAGATAATAAATAAGGTAGCTAAGATGTGGAAAGAATGTCAGTTACATTTTACATCTGCAGTAAAGGCTTTCAAGTAACAACTGTCCCCTTCTAGTTTTCTGTGATGAATGATTTTGATCCTTTTTCATATTCGCAATATGAGCCCACTGAAGTGCTGTTACTTTGTGAAACTGTTCTTCTTAAGGGTTTGAACTGTAGACTAATTGTATTACTTATTGCTAATGTTAATGATTTGCAGGTTGGATGGAGTCAGGTTAGAAAATGGAAAAATTAATGTTGTCAACAAGAAGAATGGGAACAAACCAAAGTTAAATCAGAGGAAATGGTAAACTTTTTAAAACAAGCTTCCCCTACCCTCACCATCTTCCTCTTTTGTTGTCTCTTTATCTGTTAAGTGTAGGCTAAGGTTGATCAGCTGTATTTTAACTTTTGGTGTATGCTTGTCTCTTCAACAGTAACTCATGCTTGTAAGTTCTCTGTAGATGCTTGTAGGCTGATCTATGAATTAGTAATCTGGCATAGGTTATATATAGTATATTTTTGCTTCTTTTTGCTGTACATTAGTGTGTTCTATGGATTAATTGTGTCATAGAATACTAATGCCAGGAGAAATGTGGGTAATCCAGTCAAAAACAGTTTGACTTTTGCAAATATGCAATAAGACTGCATGGATTGAAAATAAGCATAGTATTTTTTCTAATTAAGAAAATCTCTGGAATATCTTTCAATAGAAAAACTTAAGCTTTTATCAAAGTAATATTTGGTTTTTAATTTCATTGTTGTGATTGGGTTATTTATACTTAAAGGCTTGAATAGTGTTCTTAGGCAGTAAAAACTATATTGCATAAAAGTAGTGTTTTCACAGAATTTGGATTACTTCACTTTTAAAATGCATTGTCAAAGCTTATAGTAACTACTAATGTAAAAGAAATAACTAACTGAACACAGAACATTTAAGATTGACTAAAATTAGCCATACTTAATTTATTTGGTCACAGCAGTTTTGAAACAGTAGTTGACTGTGTTTTGAAGGAAATACTTCAGATGGGGTTTTGAGAGCTCAACTTTGGACAAAAAATTTCTCTCTTGAAACTACCGTGCCTGTACTTTTAGGTTTATTCTATATGATATTTTTGAAGTTCGGGTGTGTTACATTTTAAAGGATAAATCCTATCTTGCTAAAGTAAGCATTTTTTTGTAGAGTTTACTACTTGTAGCTCTTCTGAATAGTCACAGTTCTGATCGTATTAAATCTCTCCTAGTTCGTACCTCTGTGATGTGACCCTGAAATCTTTAGATGGAAAGGAATTCCCGTGTCATAAGTGTGTACTTTGTGCAAGACTTGGTATGTGTGTGTATTTATATATATATATATAAACATATATATCATATAAGTTGTATTGTCTTTTTTAACTGAAATTTTATTGCATCTTGAACTGAAATGCCTTTCTTTACAGATTATTTTCACAGCATGTTAAGCAGCTCATGGATTGAGGTAAGCTTGCCAGTAAACATATGTGGTGGTATGTTTTGCTGCATCAAATAAGTGATAGCTTTCCAGTTTTTCCTAGAATAATGTATCCTAAATACTGGGGAAAAGGAAGTGCTGGATTCTTGGATCCTGTTTGCAAGAAAAAAAAAAGACTGTACATTTTTGATTACTCTATGTTTTTACTACTGAGATTGTGAATTAAATGAGAGTAATAAATGTAATACTTTCATTTCCTTTGATATACATTATTACTTTTGTTTTAGAGGTTTAGTTTGAGGTAGTTCATGGATTTATAAAAGCTACTGGGCTGTTCTTAAGGGATACTGCTTTGGATGAATTTTCATGTTTCTGTAAAAGATATTACAATTTAAATACCAGGCAGCATGGAATAGCTTTTCATATGTACTGAGTGAAAGATACAACAGAATCAAGAGTCAATATGTAAAATCTCTAGTTGACTTTTACGGTTAGTGAAATAGAGGATATCAAGGACTATTCCACTTTGTCACCATCTGCTGCTTCAAAAGGTGCAGATCTTTTAGTTGTCTTGGTTCCTATTTGCTATCTGTGTGTTAATGCCGTGGTTGTTCCTGGACATCATAATTTCACTAAACGCCTCTGTTTAAGTACCTGAATACTATTGATAACGCTTGTTGAAAGAGAGGAAAGGTGTAAATGGAGAAGCATTTTTCAGAGACTAAAAGCTGAAGCAGCGTGCAAGGGTTTTCTCGACTTTCATAGTTTTTGGGCAATATATAAATCTAAGAGCCTGGCAAAGTACTGGCTGTTCTCTTCTGCTGCGTAACAGAACTTTACCTGTCTCTAAGGTACTGTATTGCCTCTTCCTCATTCATCCCTGAGGAAACGTATCTGAAACACTGTGAAACAAGTGATTAACTTATTATTTTTTTTGAAGTGTTGAATGTCCATTTGTATTGTTGATTTCTATATCAGTTGTATGTAGCTTGTAAATGATCTATTATTTTGTAAGTAAATCTAAATCATACTAAATCCATAAGTAAATGTTTTGTGAATCAAGTGTTCTAGATATTGTATAAAAATCTTAATGTCTGTAAGAAGTTTTTAAACTTCAGACAGGAAATATGTCAGCACCGGTTGTATGTTCTAAAGCAAAAGAAATCTTTTAGTATAAAGCTTTGTTTCGGTACCACCTGAAATAAACCAAAATTTTTAAGCAGTGATGTTGCATAAACTCGAATGGTGACAAATACATGGTTTAATGGCTAATGTTTACTTATACAAAAGCTTTACCCTAATGGTTAAGATGGTTCTTCAAATGGAGGGTTTGCTGGGGACCTTGTTTTCTGAGGGATTAACAGTAACGGCTACTTTAATTTTATTCTTGCATGGGAACTTGTGATTTCACTGGGTCTTTTACTTTGAAAGAAAAGCACTTCAGTACTTGCATAGGGGATTCCTGTAGTTCTGCTTTTAAACAATTGTGGGTAAAGTAATATAATCAAGGAGGATTGTTAGAGAAGATGCTCAAACTGATGAAACACTGAACTGTTTTGTGGATATTTATTCAGAAGTTTAGGCAGATTTTAATTGTTCTGCTACAATCAATTATTAACTTAAGAACTTGGACAGATTTTGTGCAAATGCTTAAATAATTATTTAACTTTGAAAATATGACCCGCAGTCTGAGTCATTTGCTAAATATAATTGCTGTCTTAATTTTGTATTTTATTCCAAGTAGTCAGCTTCTTTTACTCTTGTTTTTTTTTGTTTGTTTGTTTTTTTAAATCCTTTTGCCTTTTAGGCTTCCTGTTGTTCAGCTCTGGAAATGCCAATCCATTCTGACATACTACAGATAATTGTAGATTACCTGTATACAGATGAAGCTCTTGCAATAAAAGGTGCCATTAATATATTTTCAACTTAACTGTAACTCCTGCAATTTTTATATTTTTAAAATAGAAATTCAGTACTTAATACGCTTGCATTGACGTTTTATGTAGAAAATCCAAAGTTTTGTGACTCTTGCTTTAGATTTTGAGGTCATAGTTGTACCCCAGGCCTTTTTGCACCTTTTCTTTAGTTTGTCAAACTGCAGTTTTCCTTTTTCCTCCTTCTTCTGCTTCTGAAAGTGACTGTCTGTGCTCTTCTAAGCTCTTCTAATCCTTGTGCTGTGAAAATCCCATCAAAATTTGCAAAGCCATTACATTTGTCCTTTGGTAAAGTCTTATTAAAGCTGTATGTGTTATAGTTGCTTTTGATTTGTCCACAGTGTTTACATGATGCTTTGTTTTCCAGATTCTCAAAATGTGGAATTCATATGTAATGTTCTTGTGGTAGCAGACCAACTTCTTATATCCAGACTCAAAGAAATCTGTGAAGTAGCAATTGCAGAAAAACGTGAGTTCTTCCACTTGTATTATAAAGGGTTAGACAATAAAAAATGCTTTTTTTACATGTTAATGTTCTTGCCTATTTCAGCATGGAATTATTTGCTTATATTCCTTTGCTCTCATTACCTTTTGCTGTTCATTGTATAGCTGTTAACAGGTGCTTTTTTAGTATGTGTGATGTTCTAGGTTAGTGTAATCTTCTATTCCTTATGCAGCATTGTCTTCATCTAATACTCTTTAATAAAAGAAAAAAGTATAAAAAAAAAACCCAAAATGAAAAAGCAAAAAGACCTCACCCAAACCACTACAACAAATAAATATAAACCCTTTATTTCACTGAATTCAAACTTCTTGTCTTTAAAACATGATAAAATGAATTCCATGTTTGTTTCTATTTCTGTCCTTGTATTTACTTCTACTAGTTCTGCTGTTGTTTGTTTGGCACAGTGCTGTTTTTATATGCTGTGAAAGCCTGTCTCTTCTAGAAAACACTAAGTGTTACTTACCTTCATACAAGAAGTCAGCATACAATTTTTGCTTGGTATTTCTTCGTGACTTCAATTTTCTTTCTCACTCTCTCCCACCCTCTACCCCTTTACACCCCTTTTTTCATTCTCCCTACTAAAAGAACATTTGGAGCTTTAAGAACTCTTCATGCTGTATATGAATCTTGCTATTTTAAACTTTCTTTTCCCCCTTTGTTTTGGGCTGCTGAGTTTCAATATTTTGAAACTGATACATTTGTAGGTAGGGCCTTTCTATTTCTGTGAAGCAGCCATTGCATTCAAGTGGCTACAAAGTTATGTGGCACTTGCTGTACTGTAGGGCCATTTGAGTATTAGCATTTTTTCTAGGAATGGAGAAGTATATGATATGTTTTAATAACTAGCTGATGCTGTGCAGTCTCAAAAACTGCTGCATGATAGTGTAGCACATTACCCAATTTAGTTTGTTGGTTTTCTTCTTTGCAGTTACTTTAAAGAATGCTGCTGAGCTGTTGGAGTTCTCAGCAATGTATAATGCTGAGCAGTTAAAACTGTCCTGCTTGCAGTTCATAGGACTCAATATGGCAGCTTTGCTTGAAGCAAGGTAAGGAGGAATGCAAATGTGTTCATGTACTAGCTGTTAAATTCAAACATCCCTAAAAGGCAAAAAGCTTGCAAGAACTAATAGGAGCAGTTAAATATGAAAGTGCAACTGAATGCTGCTAATTTAAAGGGAGGCTCGTTTTTGCCAAACATCTGTAGTACAAACCACTGTTAAAATCTGTCATGAAGAGGCTGAATTAAGGGGAAAAAACTCCCTTGAATTCAGTGGGCTTTGAAATTAGGTCTGATCTTGTTTGGGTTTTTATATTGTTTTGGAAGATGCGTAGAACTGCTGTGGGTTTTTTATGGTTTGTTTTTCTGTCTTTTTTTTTTAAAACATGATAGTTACTATGCAAATTGAATTTATTTTAAGTAGGTTTATTATAGCTGGTGCATTTTCCAAAGAGGATGGGCCTGCCTTCTGGTAGTCTCTTTGCTTTAACTGTCTGCAGCGAGGGCTGAACAAATGAATTAATTACCTTTGCTTTCCACAATGATTCAGCTAGGGGTCTAAGAAGTTGAAGGTGTGCTCTGGCCTTCCTTCTCTTGATGTTTTCGGACATGGCTTCAGATTGCTTCCAGAGTTCGTATCATCTCACAGCAAGCCTTATCAGCACTGATTGAACTTCTTTTCTAGCAAAGACTTAACCCCTCCCCAAAACAACAAAAACCAAAAAAATGCCAAGCACGCAAAAAAACCCCAAACATCTCTATTATTGGTCCACTCTGTCCACTCCTAGGCTTTTTGTCATGTTTCCTTTTACCTGTAGAACTCCTTAGAGATCTGAGCCAGTTCAGAATGCCAGCACTTCATCGCTATGCCACACAACTGCTCTGCTTGTATCACAGATACAGGAATCTGT
Source organism: Pluvialis apricaria (assembly GCA_017639485.1). Lineage (NCBI taxonomy): Eukaryota > Metazoa > Chordata > Aves > Charadriiformes > Charadriidae > Pluvialis > Pluvialis apricaria. Next base: position 91,424,796 of record CM030009.1, read on the forward strand.
TCATATTAGCAGTTTTCCTCTTCACATATTTATATAAACTTTTTAACCTTTGATTTTGGAGCAGAGAGTAAAAATCTAATAATATTATATTAAGTATTGTTCTGAATTCAGATTTGTTTCATCTTAAGCTTGGAAAGGACATTCTTACTACAGTTAAGACTGTATCTGCGTTTTAGTGCAAATCTGAAAATGTCATTACTGGGTCACAAGACTTTTAATCTGAGACACCTGAGGCAGAACTTAGTCGTGACAGCTTTTTGCAAGGAGGGTTGCTTACGCAGGCGAGACAGTTCTGTTGAGTAAAGTTTGTTGCTGTAGTATTATTTTTTGGCATGAATGTCAAGGGGTGTTGTGGCTGAGTTTTACAGAAGAATTTATAGAATTATTAGATACGTGTCAGGAAGACTTGAAAGTATGCAGAAATAGGTAATGACCAGTTCATGGTAACTTAATATATAGGTCTATATTGGCTGTGGCCTTAAGTAAAGGTAGGCTATCTGGAAAGGTTGTGGGTTTAATCCTGCTTTACAACAAGGGCATTGACTCATTTGTATTTTGTGTTCATTTTCTTCCTTCTGACTCCATGACCACCATGCGTAGGTAATAATGCCTGTAGGTGAGATTCATCTAAAATGTTAATTTGAATTTTTCATTAATGTGATTTATTTTTTTTTAAGCTGGTAAGGTAAATTTGTATTTATTGTTTTAGGACTCTGGACGTCTTAAGTGATGAAGTTGTAAAGGATCTTTCTGTTTATTACAGGAAAATGGTAAGTGGTACAACTTGAGTGTGAGCTGATTAGGTTTAAAATGAGAACAGATGAGTAATAAATACATACCTGCAGGGTCTGTAGATGACAGGCTGAATGTGGAACATCTGACTCAAAAGCTAAGGTTTGCTGCTGCTATTATCATTCTCAGGGAGCTCATATTTCATTATTCACTAGCCATTGCTGCAACAGTATCATGTCCTTTAAATTAGTTATTTATACACATTAAATGTATTGATGTTCTGTAATTAACAATTGTTGCATGAAAAACCAAAGTGAAACCTGTGGAAAAGAGCATCTGGTACTTAGAAGAAAGGAAAAGACAGCAAATTAGATTTCTCCAGTGTAAAGTTCAGGGTGATCATATAGATCTTAAAAGCGGTTAGAAAAATAAAGTGAAAGCTGGACTTTAATTCCAAGGGGAAAACCAAAGCACATTATAGTCCAATATTCTTTAACTGTACAGTAGTAAAAGATGAATGTTTGCAAAACCTTGAAGCATTTTTTTTGTCAGGAGTTGTAGGAAGCTGAACCATGCATTTTGAGTCTGTCACTTAAAAGAATTCTCCTGTTTTGCTTAAAGATGTAACTTAAGTTTATAAGCTGGTTAAATAATTAATTACTTGATCTGTAAGTGTGTTTTAAATAACAGTTGATTTTAGTCCTTTTACAAGAGATCATATATTTGCTAGCATACAACTTAAGAGAAACTTAGTGTAATGGCATTTACAACTACAGATTCCGGCTATGGTCAGGAGAGTAATTACTCCATATCCAGATGGACCTGATATAAGTTCTTTTGAGCCTGAAGATGGAGAGAACTTTGTCTTTTTAAGGGAAGAAATGAATACAGAACAAAATTCTCAGTAAGTATCTTATTTTTCATCAACATTTTTAACTAGATGAGCTGTATGTGGTATTTATACCCCTTTGAATGGTGCCAGACTCCCTTTGGGTTCAGAATTGAAATTTAAGATATAGGAGAAATGGAGATTTCAAAGACTGTTCTCAGTTCCCTTAAGTATTTTAAAATGTTACAGAACTGCAGTGGAGCACTTTTTTCAATGTATAAGTAGCATGTGGGTAAAGGTGGCAAAACAAACATTCACAGTAGTGAATGGGAGTTTGGGAGTTATGCATGTGATTAGAGTACCTGTGTATGTATAAGACCAACTGTGGAGTTCATTGAACTTCACTGAATTAGGAGAAATCTAAAGAGGAAAACCCCAAACTTTAATATAGATCTGTATGGAAAATTGTGATAATCTACATTTCTTAATATTAACAGAATTGTCATGCAAAAGAGGAGGTTTTATAGTGTGAGTTTTTAATCTGTCAGTTTAAAGTGGCTACTGTCTGGCTGTAGAATAACAAAACAAGTGACCTGTGTTTAGGAGGTGTTAGAAAATGTGATCCAAACAACTGTAGATCTGGTAGTTTGGTTTTGTGGATTTCTGGTATTCTGTCTTTGAACATTTGTTCTGAAAACATAGAGGTGAGAACAATTGAATCTGTAAAGTCTTGTCAGACTAACTTAATATGTTGTTTTTCTCTGACAAGCAAATAATAAAATTACAGCTGCTTTTTTTGGTACAGTTTTTAAACTGGAGAAATTGACTATGGCATAACAACTATGAAAAGTTAACTTGATAGGATGACTTGGTAACATGCTTCCAACACGGATAGTGAAATACGCCACTGTGCAGATGGGACCTTACCTGTGGTGTTGTGTACTGTTCTGACCATTTGTGTAAAGAAAAGTTACGCTAAATGAACTAGTACAGGTAAGGGAACTGAGAGGCTATTTTGTGTTAGACTTCAAGCCTTTCAGTGTTTTTAAAGATTAGATGAGATAGCCTTTAGGGGATAGGGCAGTCCAAGGATTAAAGAAGAAACCCAGCCATTCTAAGGTTACAGTATTGATGCAGGAACGAATAAGTACGTATATGGTTATTCCACAAAAAGCTTCTCAAAGAAGCTTTTTGAAATAGGGTTACTGTAGCTGTGATTCACATAATTCTGAATTTTTAGTTGTCCTGGTTGGAGGGGTAGGGAGAGCATCTGTCTTTTGCCCAAACCATGTCTTCAGCCCAAACCATGACACCAGTAGTGTTGTCGAAATGAAAGATGCCTTTTATTTGATTCCACTCTTCCTAATATCATACATAGAAACATGTGACATTTTGGTAACATGACCATATAGCTGCTTTATTGTAGAATTAGTATTATCTTGGTGACAGTATTTGTGTTGGGGAAGAATGAGACCAAATGTGGAGTTTGTTGAACTTCACTAATTTAGGAGAAATCAGGAGAAGAAAGTGGAGGCATGGATGTAGTTTGCTTTATGTCAGTTGCTGTGATGTGTAACAGGTTTAATCTGACCTAGGTGGCAGTGCCAGCCTATGCAGCTGCTGTATCTTCCACTGTCTCAGCAGAAGTCTTTGTGCAGTGTAGTAGCCCAGAAACTAGATCTACATTGGAAAGAATTTTTTCCTGTTCTTCCTGGATCTCTCCCCCACCACAGCCCCAATCGTTTACTAAATAGTTGTGTCTAAATAAGCAGAGCAGGAACAAACAGCTCGTGACAGCTGGTGGGACCAGGTATTACTGCTTGAAGTATAACCGCTGCTGCTGACTGAAAAACTTGACATTGACACTGGAAGTTCTGAGGCTCAATTTCTTTGGCTTGAACCCATCTTGGTTTGTTTTTTGTTTTTGTTTTTAATAGGGAAGCCCTTTTCAAAAGAGCAAAAACTAAGGCAAAAAAGAAGCCACGAAAGCGGTCCGACAGCTCTGGAGGGTATAATCTATCAGATATTATTCAGAGTCCAGCCTCTACAGGTCAGTGGGAAAGGGGTATAAAAACAGAACATAAAGTTTAATATGCAATGCAATGCAATTTCTGTACTTTAGTAAGGAAATCTTGCAAAGATTATTTCTTTTCTAGTGAACACCATAGTTAAATTGGAATAGTGAATTCTTAAGTTTTGTTTGAAAGCACGTGTGTCATATTAAGTTTGTGCCCAAAGTTCAAATTCTGTAAAAGCATGTATTTTATCACATAAAGTTAATGGACAGTATCCCATGTGGTTTTAATAAGTGGAACATTTCTGCTAATGTGTGGTTGGTTTTTTTTTTCTGGAATATAAAAAATACATTAGTCATTGTTTATTGGAAAGATGGTAGAAACCTTCATTGTCAACAGAAAAGTGTCAATGTTGCTTCCTAAAACTGTATATTGTGAGACAAAGAAAGAGAACCGGGAGTAATCTTGTTCTGAAAAAATAATTAAGATAGTCTTAAATTTGCTTATACATACTACAGTCTAGTATACTGGACTAGGTAAACGTATGGTTATTTTGTATTCATCATATGGAGTGAATAACTTTTGGGTTTTGTAAGCATTGTTTAGTCCAGCTCTCATGATTTAATAGTTCTACTCTTTCTTCTTATTTCTTAGGTTCAGTAAAACTGGATAAAACTAACTCTGTAGAATCACTTCCAGAACTCTTAACATCTGACTCGGAAGGTAGTTACGCAGGAGTGGGTAGCCCCAGAGACTTGCAGTCTCCTGACTTCACAAAAGGATTTCATCCAGAGAAGACTGAGGTTGGATTTCTTTGTTCCCAGCAGTTTATTTGTTTGTGTTTGTCTAGTTCATCAAAGCAGAGTTTTTATTTTGGAGTGTTGCTGAGAAGCTGTTGTCCTTAAAATGCAATAGACAATTTAAGTAGTTACTGTTTGTCTGATAAAGTGAATAAAAATGAGTATTCCTTACTAAATCTTGTAAGGGTAATTTATTCATGTGGTACCGTAATAAGAATTTTTATATGCTGTAGTGTTCAGAAAATTTCAAACTCAAAAAGTAATTATGTAAAGTCTTTATCTACTTCACTTAAAATGCAAAGCAAATCTGAAGTTCAGAAGCCAATAAAACAAAAACAGAAGCCAAAAATCTCCAGGAAAATCCTGCTGTTCTTCAACTTCTGTAGTTGAACAGAAGTATGGTCCAGGATAACTGAGGCATAACTGGCAAAGAGAAATAAGTTTGGAAAAATTGTGGTTATGTTAAGTGTTAAAGCTTTAGAAGTGAACATCTCAGTGAATTTTCCACTATCAAGATGCATATTTGGACTTGAGCGGAAAAAAAAAAAAGATACAAATAGCAGACTGATCAGGGATTCACTATGTTATTGCTATATCTGAGGTATCCTTTAAAATCTTTTCACTTACAGGTGTAATTCAAGTTGTTTGTAGGATCAGTCTTTCTTTTTCTAAATGAAAAAAAGTAAGAATACTTACTCAACTTTTTTCTGTCTTTTTTTAGGTGAAGGACAAAGCATGCAGTCAGGGTATGAAACCCTCTCAACCTAACAAGGAGATGAAGTCATATAAGGGATCATCAGCACTGACACAGTCTGTTCCACAGTCCATTCCCAGCGCTAAAAACAACTCTGCAAGCTCTCCCAATTGGGTAGCAACCAGTTTCAGGTGGAGTAATAGTTGTGGTGCCTACCTAACCTACAATCACTGTTTCACACTTGGTAGTGAATGCTAATAATATTCTTTTCAGACTAAAAGCTATCAGCTATCTGCTCTTCAAAATGAATCGTACATTACTTGACATGTGAATTAAAGATTTTGGTAGTTTAATACAACTGGTACATTTTTTAATTATTCTTTGAGAAAAGCAATTGCTAGATGCATTTATTTATTTATTTTTAAGTACTACCGATCAGGACCTCTAATATCTTTTTTTAGAAGGCCTGCTTGGTTAACACTTTGTAAAATACTTGGCAGTGTTTTGTAGAATCAGACCATGCTTGAAGCCATTAGAAGCACCATTGTACTTTGATATTTTTCAGGCATGTCGTTAGACTTAATCAGTCTGTGAAAACCAACACCACAGATTTAACTGATGCAGTAATAAAAAATTGATTATTAATTTTTATCTGTAGCAGTATCCATGTATGAAAACGGAGCAGTACTGTGATAGATTGTTTTGCCTGGTGTCTTGTCTCTGACAGTTGTCAATAAAGGTTGAATAGAGAAGAGTAAGGATTTAGGAAATCATATAGTGATGATTTCCCACCGTTTTCCCAGGCTCTGTTGGTTTGTGGCTGATGGGCTTTGCTAATACAGGTGATACAGCTGTAGAAATTAGAAGTTGCAGCTCTGAAGTGCATTGTTTGGTGAGCAGGGTCCATTAGGAATCTATTTTGTCTCACTGTGTATTTGTGCAAGCCTAGTCTATGTGGAGAGGGTAACACATCCCTCAACCAACTCTTTGGTCTTCAGACTGGTTGGAAGAAGCTCCACCTTCATCTGCTGTCTTAGAGTTCTTTTTGAATGTTTTTTTAGAGGATTGCATGAAAGGAGAACGAATAAAACCATAGGACTTTGTTGTAATGTCACTGTGGCTTGATGGGTTTCCCTTGTACTCTTTCTTAACTTTTTCTAGTATTGCTGGTGTGATGTCAAGAAAAATCGGGCAGCACTGTTGTGTAGAATGTTTAAAGGATTAATACTGTAGTGTATTTTGTTGAACTACTCTGGAGGAGCAGTGACAACAGGCTTTGGCATGACCTCCCAGCAGATAATTCACTAGTTAGTCTATGGCGGTTGGGATTCTGTAGGGAGAGACAGAGGCAGTGCTGCTTATATTTTATTTGAAAGCTTGTCCTTGAATCTAGTTGTAACACAGCTTAGTTTACAAATGCCTTTAAGTGCACAGCTTTTAATGTATAGTTTTATATAAAGCTTGAAAAGGTCTGGATTTAATTCATGTTCATTTTGGTGGAAGTTTAAAATCAGGTCATTTATGAAAAGAAACTGATTCCTAAAGTTTGAGAATATTACTAGTGTTTGTGCAGAGCTCAGACTTTGCAAAGAGTGTTCTGTTTGCCATATGAAATAATATTAATCCTGTTCTTCAAAGAAAGATCTAATTCAGCTATCATCAAAGAGCTGTGAGCAATGCCTCTCTAGTACTTAGCATGAGCAGTTGACTACTAAATAAGTATCCTGGATTTAGATATCTAATTTTTTTAGAGTAATCATAGTTCACATCTTTTTGTTTCATAGTATAATGAGTCTTGAGTATTTTTATAGTGTGTTCTTAAATATGTATATATAAAAGTTTTGTCAAAAACATTCTATTTGAGGTTTGCCATAATTGAGGAAACAGACATAAATTATACATCCGGTTACCAATCTTATGTATGATTTAGAGGATTTTAGTGAAGGCTGGAACTGTGGAATGTAAGTAAAAATGAGTGCCTTGTAAGGTAACTTTTTATTTTTCATTTAGCCCTGCCAGCCCTCCTGCTATGGATCTAAGAACCATCATGGAAATTGAAGAAAGTATGCAGAAATGTGGAACCATGCCAAAGGCAAATTCAGGGTTGGTAAAAAACCAAAATCTATAAAAGAAAAGGGTGATAGACCAGGCTATTATGAATTTACTTAGTGGTTCAGGCAGTTTAGAGTTTAAAACAAGCGGGAGAAAAGTTGTCCTATTTGGTTTTGAATGGCTTTGTTTACTTCAGTTCGTTATGGTGTTTTTCTGTGAGCATACACAATTTATCCCTTTATTTTACTGTAGTCTTGTTTCGTCAACTACTGCAAAAGCATGTCTTCGCTGTTGAAATGTGAAAGAAAGAGCTAGTAAGCTAGTATCTTAAATCAGTGGCCTGCTCTGCTGAGCTTCACTATTTCCAACGAAAAAGAATTAATTCTTGTCCGTATCACTCTGGAAATTACTTGTGGACACGTACTGTAGTTGATCCTGAGATTTGCTTCTTGTCTCGCATTCTCTGACCTCCCCCAGCACCCATGTGTTGATATTGACAATTCTTCTTCAGGCAGAAGCAAGAGTGGTTCTTGCTTGGAGAAGCATCCCAAAGACACAGGGAGATAAATGTATATTTTCAGGAGACAGTGGCTTAAACCTAATGTTTCTTAAGTGGTGACATATGGAAGAGAACTAGAGATGACTTTCATGACCTTTGAAGTGTAGCATTCTTGTAAAGGAGAGCTAGGACAGTAGTTCTGGAGCCTAGTAAAGGGTTGCTGGCTCGATAGGTTCAGAAGCTGTGAACAAAACAGCCAAGACTGAAGAATCCAAATAACTTAGAAAACAAATTATTACAAACAGGAAAAAATTGGTATATTATGTTGTATATGTTTCTTATGTATGAATATTTTTGGTTTAAGGGAGCTGAGCTTATGACAGTCTCTAAAAAGTCACAAAACTAGAAAATAGTCTTCATCTGGTGCTATTCCATCTTTTTTGAAGACGTGATTCTTATTTCGCGTGTTTTTGTTTGTAGACATCTATGTGAAGAATAGTTTTATGGTGCTTTTCTTTCTGTCACTCCTGATACTCATTGATCCTCCTTTTGCTCCCCAGCCATCCAACCCTTCCACCCCACCTATACTCCCCTTTTGGCACTCTAGACAAAGTATTTTGGTCTCGGAAAGAAGTGTTTCTCAGTTTAATTTGCAAGATTAAAGGTGAGTCATCTCAAAGGACACTGTTCTTACATTTTGTCTCTTTACAATATCAATTCACAGCAGAATGGCGTCTCATGGAATCAAGCTTTCTCAGAAGCAAAGGAAAATGATTGCCCTGGCAGCAAAAGATAATGGATCAGTAACTAGCAGCACAGAGCCTACTGCACTAATAACCACACCACCTCCACCTACGAAAGTTGCAAAACTAGGGAATGCATGGTATGTTTTAAATCAAGTATCACTTCTTTCTCTTCGGAAGGTTTTTACATTGAATAGTTTTCTAAGAAGGAGTTTCAAATAAAAATGGCCTAGGTTGTGTTCACTAAAAAGACTAGCACTGAACTGTTTATATCTACATTTGGTAGTAATCTAGAAATTCAAAGCGGGCAGAGAAATGCAGTGGTTGCAGTCTAACAATTCTTTGAAATTTTGCTATGGTGAGTCAGAAGACTGCATCCCATCTGGTTCTTGCCTGTGTGTGATGTGGTATTTGCAGATGGTATCAAAGTGAAGTATAGAAAAAGAAGGTTGAGCACAAGCTCTGAAACTTAGTCAGGAGAAGGTTATTGAAAACCTTTATGAATGCTGTTTTTTCTATGTCAAAAACATAAAGACAAATGTTAGCTCTTCCTGGGAGAAAGGGCTAGAAGGACTTTGGAGTAAAGCAAAAATAGATCGAAATTATAGATAACAAAATTATCTAGGTGGCTAGGAGCTGGAGGGAGTGATGGATGCTGCAAAGAGTTCTTATGGTGGAAGGATGCATAATGTATGTATTCAGCATTAAAAATAATTTTAAATCCAATTTTAATGTTCAAGTTAATATCACTGTATCAAATAGGGAAATGTTTCATCATCTGGTCAATGAATTGGGTTCACAACAATGAATGTAATGAGGTGCGAGCCCAATTCATGCTTTGCTCTTCACATTTACAGTTGGTATTGGATGAAAGCATAAAGGCAAAAGCTTTAAGCGATGTAAATTTAATGTGTTTAATTATTACAGAATAAATACTGATGTGCGTGCTGGGCAGTTCTGCCCCTTTCCCTATTCAAGAAGGCCTAGACTTTCGTTGCACCTTGCTTCTGTACTGGTACCCTAGAAGAACTGAGAGTCAGCCTCCTCTTTCTAGAGCTTACCTGTTTTGTGCCTCAGTGGGAACAAAGCTTGCTGCATACCCGCCTGTCGTGGTTTAGGCTGAATTGGCCACTGGGGACGTGGGGCACCCCAGATGAGACGGACAGATTCTTCCTCCCCAGCTCTCTTGAAAGAGAGAGGCAGAGGAGGGGAAAAGAGGCTTATGAGTTTAGAAGGAACTGAACTACTTTAATGAAATATTAATAATAAAATAAAAAGGGAATAATGAAATATATACAAAACCATATCAAGCTCCCAGGGTGACGGTCACGTTACTGCTGGCACTGGGGCAGTCCCAGGCCGGACTCAGTGACGGATGGGAACTGGATTCTGGATCTGCATTCAGGATTGGGATCAAAGGCAGATGAACAGAGAGAGTCCTCCTCAGACATCGGCCATTGAAGAAAGAGAGCCCGAGCTGACCCTTTGATCCCTCAGCTTTTATACGGAGCATGAGGGAGATGGGATGGAATACCCTGTTGGTCAGTTTTGGGTCACCTGTCCTGTCTGCTCCTCCCCGCAGGTGCGACCCCTCTATGCTTTTCCGCTTCCGACCCTCCAACGGGGCAAATAACCAAGTGAGCTGCCCTTGGCTGTTACAGCAACAAGTATAAGCCAGAGCCTCTCTGCATACCATGCCTGGGCATCAGCTATAAACATAGGTCTTATCACTCTGAGAGCGAACAGTGTCTGTAAAGTATGCTGTTAATTTCAGTAGTTAGACGAGGCCTAGGTAAGAAGCAAAGTTACCGAACAAAATTGGTTTTTACCTCAAACCAGGACACCACCACAGTCACCCTATTTTAAATGCAGTCTGTTTTAGAAAATTTAGCTCTTTTAAATGCTATTTAGTAGTTTTCCTTTTGTATTGTATAGATTTCAAAGTAAAATAGGAGTCTGTCTTTCAAAGGATAGGTTTATTTTCCACACTTAGAGCTATCTCCCTCCCGTGTCATTTGGCTCTCTTTCCTTTGATCCTTTATATGAATTAGTTGCTCCTTTCAGAAGTAAGAGTAGTATCTGCATCTGCAGGAATCTTTGTTTTTCTGCTGTGCTCCTGTAAGGTCAAAACAGACATGAAGCCTGTTAGCTATTTAATGAGTGTACAGAGAGGAAAAAAAAAAAAATCCCATCACTTGCTGGGTGAGGAAAAGGTAGGCTGCTTCCTGGCTGTAGTTGCTTCCTGAGAGGCGTTCTGTGTCAAAAGGTTTAGAGTAACGTCTAGAAATAATTGCTTCTCTGCTCCATTTCATTTATCTGTTACCTCATCTTCTTTTTTTTTTTTTTTTGGATGGATGCTATCGTGATCAGCATCTTGAGTTTGACGTACCTTTAGATTTACTTGAGATTCCACATAGGTCTGTTGGTATGCTGTTAACTTAGTTTAAGACCATAGTAATAACAGTAATATCCCAGAACGTAACAATGGTAAAATAGAGCTGATGTTCAAAGTATTTATCGGGAACGTATGGGAAAAAATGTGAGTGTGTTGTAATCATTCCAAGATCAAGCATTATAAATCAGATAATAATTGATTCTAAAATGTTATTCTGCTTCCAGTTATGACACCAGAATAAGCTTTACTTCTCTAGTGGACATGATGCAGTACATTCAGCCTTATGGTTAAAGGGCTCTACTGTTTTACAGGGCCTGTCAAGGATCATATCAGTCTGATCTGAAATGGGCTGTTGTTTGGTGAATTCGAGGTAGTGTGGCATGACATGTCCTTCAAGTAGTGATTTGGACAGTGATCACAGAATCATAGAATGGTAGGGGTTGGAAGGGAACTCTAGAGATCACCTAGTCCAACACCCCTGCTTAATCAGGTTCACCTAGATCAGGTTGCACAGGATCATGTCCAAGCAGGTTTTGAGTATCTTCAGAGGAGACTCTGCAGCCTGTTCCAGTGCTCTGCCACCGTCAAAGTAAAGAAGTTTTTCTTCATGTTCAGATGGAATTTCCTGTGTTCCAGTTTATGCCTGTCACCCCTTGTCCTGTCACTGGGCACCACTGAAGAGTGGTACCACCACCAAGAGTCTGGCCCCATCCTCTTGACACCCGCCCTTTAGAGATTTGTAAGCATTGATGAGATCCCCTCTCAGTCTTCTCTTCTCCAGGCTAAACAGACCCAGGTTTCTCAGCCTTTCCTCATAAGAGAGGTGCTCCATTCCCTTGATCATCTTCATAGCGCTTCTCTGGACTCTCTCCAGCTGGGGTTCCTCCAAGGGTCAGTGATGATATAATGTTGGGCAAAGCCCACAATTTTGTCTTAAACAGGAAATAGAATGAAATGCTTCACATCTAAGTATTCAGACTCAACCTGACCTCTGAACTGTAATTGGGACCTTCACAATAGGAGAAACAAAGTTTGCAAGATTTATCTTCTGAATTCTAATGAGTGGATGAATTGCAGAATCCTTAACCCTAATCCTCTCAAATGCTCCAAAGAACACACTGCCTGCTTTACACAGGTGATACTGCAGGTCAAGCAGCAAGTTAGTTATTTGGCTTAGCTAATGAAAGTGTCACAGGGCAGTTATAGCTCTGAGGCTTAAAATTTGCTGGGAGAGACTAATGGTTGAATCAGATGGTGACAACACAGGAGATAGTGAGCTATGTTATAGAATGAATCATAGAATCATAGAATGGTTTAGGTTGGAAGGGACCTTGAAGATCATCGAGTTCCAACCCCCCTGCCACAGGCAGGGATACCTCTCACTAGACCGGGTTGCCCAAGGCCACGTCCAGCCTGGCCTTGAACACCTCCAGGGATGGGGCTTCAACAACCTCTCTGGGCAACCTGTTCCAGTGCCTCACCACCCTTAAAGTGAAAAACTTCTTCCTAATGTTTAATCTAAACCTGCCCTCTTCCAGCTTAAAGCCGTTCCCCCTCGTCCTATCACTACGTGCCCGTGTAAACAGTCCTTCCCCAGCTCTCCTGTAGGCCCCCTTTAGGTACTGGAAGGCCGCAATAAGGTCTCCCCTGAGCCTTCTCTTCTCCAGGCTGAACAGCCCCAACTCTCTCAGCCTCTCCTCATAGGAGAGGTGCTCCAGCCCTCTGATCATCCTTGTGGCTCTCCTCTGGACGCGCTCCAGCAGGTCCATGTCCTTCTTATGTTGGGGACTCCACAGCTGGATGCAGTACTCCAGGTGGGGTCTCACGAGAGCGGAGTAGAGGGGCAGAATCACCTCCCTTGCCCTGCTGGCCACACTTCTTTTGATGCAGCCCAGGATACGGTTGGCCTTCTGGGCTGCGATCGCACACTGCTTGCTCATGTCGAGCTTCTCATCAATCATCACTCCCAGGTCCTTCTCCACAGGGCTGCTCTCCAGCCATTCTCCGCCGAGCCTGTATTTGTGCTTGGGATTGCCCTGACCCAGATGTAGGACCTTGCACTTGGCCTTGTTGAACTGCATGAGGTTGGCTTGGGCCCACCTCTCCAGCCTGTCCAACCTGTCCAGGTCCCTCTGGATGGTATCCCTCTCCCTCCAGCGTGTCCACCTCGCCAAACAGCTTGGTATCATCAGCAAACTTGCTGAGGGTGCACTCTACCCCACTGTCCATGTCACTAACAAAGATGTTGAACAGTACGGGTCCCAGTACCGACCCCTGATTATTCCTTTATTATATATATATATTCCTTTATTATATATATATCCTTTATTACATTATATATATATCCTTTATTACATTAAAAAAATAAATAATGCATCTATGATTTTTAATTTTACTGCTAATGTTATAATTCTGCATAAACAATATGTAACCTAACATCTACAGTGATGCTGTACACAGTCTTACGTACACAAATTACACGAGCTCATTCACACACTAACTTACTCATTACAAACCCACCACCTTTCTACCCATCAGTGACATGGCGTGGCAGCACCAGGGAAGCCGTGCTCTTGTGCACTACCTGATGAGTGACTCAGACGGGTGTCCGTGCTGATGTGGTAGGACACCTGCAGCTGGCCGGGGTGCTGCTAATGAGGTCAACCAGGGCCTGCATGAGTCAATCCTCAGGCACCCAGCAAAGTCAGAGGCCTTTCTGTGATCAGTCGTCACAAGTGGATCTTCTCTGGAGTCTTCAAAGGAACTTCCCCAGACCTGCCATGCCGTGGCTTGGGTTGATGTTAGTGATCACTGGTGTAGTCATGTCATGGGTATTTTCAACCCGTCATCTTAAATATAATCAGTTAATTTATTTTTTTTGTTTTACTAGCCATTTTCAAGCTGCAGTTTTATATACTTGTCTCTGACAGACTTTGGAAATCAAGGGAAGGGAACTCTGTAGGGAGGAGGTTTGTATAGGGCGTCTGTCTTTCTCCAGCCTGGTCTTCCCAGTCACCCCTTCATACACAACTTTTAGGTACAACAAAGCCTGAAGTAGGTTTTGATACTTACCTAATTATCTGGGGTTCTTCGAAAGGTGGATTTTTTGTTCCTGAAGTCCTATTTTTCAGTGTATGTTAAATGACTCTTCAGAAGTATTTGTACTGGTTGACTTAAACACATGAGCTAGAGGCCTCTAGTTGAATTATTTACTTCTTAATAAAGGAAATAAGGTATTAAGACAAGCTCTGATAAAAAGCATATAAAAATATAGGCCGTAACTTCATTGATCTAACATCTGAATAGTTTGACTATCCATGCTATTCATCTCCTCTCTGATAGACAATTCTTTACCTCTTGGGCTTCATTTAATTTTAAACTACAAACTGCCTATGAACTGTGCCTTGCATTTAAAAAGCAAATGTGGACTGATTTTTGAATATGCTTAGATAACTGTGTCCAGAAAATATATTGTGCTCTTGAGGTTCTAATTAAAGAGTTTTTGAAAGTAGCTGGGCTCCACTGTGTTACACAAACCATCTTAAGTGGAAAGGCCAGGATATACTTCAGGAGGATGGAATCCAATCTCTAATGCTTATGTGGTCACCACACATGATTCTGTACATTCCTCTGCAGTGTTCCTCTGGCTGCTGATCTGGAAAATGCCGGTAGCTCAAGAGTTTGAGCAAAGAACCAGTGGGAGGTATATGAATATTTAAAATTATGCCTAGCTGCTGGAAGAGAGCGTTTGTTAAATAAGCTACTTTAGGCAAGCCATTAATTATTTGATTGCCTCTGCTAGTTGTTTTGTATGTAAGGTAGAATGGTGTTAACCATCTATCTGCTCTAATATTGTATTTGCAAAGTTATATTCTGTAAATTCACAATGGACTGTTAGAGTGCATTTGGCAATAGATTGAGCTTTCCATGCATGCAATATAGTCAAAGCCGTAGAACTTGTGTTCTGATGAAATAAGTTATTCATCTTGGATGTGCAGTGAGCACGCTTGCCAGAAGGGTGTGGGACTGTCCAGCTCTTTTTCAGTTGACTAAAAGACAGAGTCTGTCATACACAATGTCCTACCTTCTCCACCAGAGAAAAGTGGAAATTAGAAGGGAAAAATAAAAGTCACTTCGTGTGTAGTCACTTCGAAGTAGTACTTCGAGAGTATGTCATGCAAGAAGCTAGGTGTTAACTTCGTAAGTTCTCCAGACCTACTTTGGTTGAGGGAGGGGTGGGGAGGGTGTTGTTTATTTGTTCTGTTTCTTTTAAGCTCAGGAGAGTCTATGGGTTTTCAAGAGTGGAGGCATAAAGAAGTTAGAAGTCTGTCTTGAGGATTAACAATAGTGTATTTTAATGTCTGAGCTGTCAGTTTGTCAGTATTCCAGTTTATACTGAAACATCAACAGCTGTTTTGGAACATCATACTTTGATGTTTTGCAGTTACAGTTTAGAGGTACTTAGTCATATTCCACTTTTTAAAAAAGATGTATAAATTAGTTTTACTAATGATACAAATTAGATAGAAATGACAATCTATTGGGCAAGACAAGCTAAAATTTAGAGTCTACTGTTAGGAAAATTTGGACCAGTTGAAGCCAAACGATTTTAAGCCACTGGTAATTGTTGTGGGTAGGTTCACAAGCCGAGAATCACTCAGGGTTGGGTGGTTTGGTTTTTCTTGGTTTTGAGGGGGGGGATGTTTTGGGGGGATTTTTTTGGTGCTGTGTTGCAAGTGGATCTGATTGCAGTACAGAATTCATGAAAATGGGTAGGCTGCTTAAATTGTAAGTAGCGGAAGAAGCTTCTGTGACAGCAGATCCCAAGGGAACCTGGGATTGCCTACTTGATGTAATAAGTTCAGGGAAGTTCTGGTCAAACACTTGCCCGGACTCTTGTGTGCCAGCTGATAGTAGGAGCCCCTCTGAGCCCCGGCATCTGGAGGTTGCAGTTCTGCTTTCTATGCCTTCTGTGCTGCTTATGCAGTATTTAAAAAAAACAAAAAAACCCAAAACAAACAAAAAAAACCAGCACACCAACAACAAACAAACAAAAAACCCAACAAAACAAAAAAGAGACCAAAAAAAACCCCAAACTTAAGCCTGAGTGACCTAGCATGGGATTCAGACATCATTCACAACTTTCAGATGCTTTTGTTGTAAGATTTCAGATACAATGTTGCAACGTTTTAATTCCCTTGTGCATGTTATCCTAAATTGTATACCATATAGATGTAGTTTGAAAGTCTTTGGCTTCAAATGCTTCCCTTCTTATGGTAGCTACACAGGCAATTAGCATTGTATAGAAAGCTTGTTTTACTTCAGTAGTGTTTAGAATTGATCTCTTATTTCCTTGAGTAAATAGTGAGCAGAGCTATTCTTCCAATATGGATTTTGTATATTTGACAACAAGTGGGACTGCAATGCTTAGTAAAGTTAAATGTAAACAAATGTATGAAGAATTAATTCCAAAGCTGTGATGGGTAAGGGAAAGACTAGTGGTAAATGCCTTGAATTCTGTAAATAAAAAGGCTTTTGGATCAGAAAGTGTTCAGAATAGCTATGATCCTAAATTGCTGTATTTTCATACTGGTTTATTTTTGAAAGGTAATATGCAGGCTCTAGCTCAGTAACAGTGCACATTGTACTTGGGGAAGTAAAAGAAAATGGAAACATATCAGTTTTATGAATTTCACTGTGGATTAAGTTATTTATAGAGACTCAAGCAGGTGTGAGTAACTCATTCCATATCTTGGGAAAGATCACCACCTATATTTGACTTTTATGGTGGTAAACTAACAGTATTAGAATGAAAGTACTAATTGTGTGATTTATGAGAATACCTTTCAAGGAATAATACTGTTAGAAAAGGTACAGCTTGTCTAAGACAAGGTGTCTGTGAAAATAAAATTGTTTAAGAGGATGGTTTAGGGATGGAATAGGTGGAGGTGTGATTTTTGGGCTGTTTTTTTTTTCCTTCTAATGAAATTTCCATACTACTGGCTTGTTCTGTTCTCGTAGGTATTTATTTTCTGATGTTTACCTATTTGATCCAAAGCAACTTATTTTAGGAAATAGGGTCTAGCAGACATAATGGTGATATACAAAAGCTAAGTAATATTATATTTTTATTTTTAGTAACTGAAAAGGCCCACTTTGCTATCTTAATCATGGAACAATATGGAGTCCTGGAAAGTGCAAGTATAAAATGAGTTGGTTTGGTGTTTGTGGTTTTTTTTTTTTTTTTTATTAAAGGTCATCTTCATTACATTCTGCTTTACCAAAGTCATTCCGTGATCTTGTAATGGAAGAAGAAAAATGTATGAGTGCGAATAATTCGCCTGGTACTGGTATCAAGAGACCTGGGTATAAAGGAACTGAGGATTCATCAGTCCAAAACACTACAAGGTAAGAGAGCAGTTTTTTCCTAATTGATCAACCATTATAGAACCACAATAACCTGTTTAAATTCTGTTGAAATAAGAAAGGATAAAAATGTCATTAAAAAAAAACCTATAAGCATTCTTTTAGTGATTCTGTTAATAAAATTTTATCAACGAAATAATCTCATGAATAGGAAGCTTAAAGACTAAAGCAATTCAATGCCACTGCTAGTAACTTGTTTGAGGCTTGAAGTGTTTGTATCCGTATATATGGATGTGTGTGTACATTTGTACATTGTATGTATGTATAAAAATGATAAACCTATATTTTCTAACTTCTGTCGAAATTAGATATTCTTTTCGCATTTGGATACAGCATGTGTGAAACAGCGTTTGCTTGGGAGTATTTCTGTGTGACCACTAAGTGGATAAAATCAGTTTATTCAAATTCAGTTCCGGCATTTCCTGAGCTGAATTTTCTTATAAGCTGCCATAATAGTTTAGGTTCAATTTTTCATGGATTCAGAGGGCTTACTGAAATACTGAGGCATTGGTTATGTCTGTGTATTAGAATTACTGGGGGACTACAATTCTAAGGACAAAATTAACTTGTTCTGAGGTGCATGTGAATTATATGTCTGGTTATTAGACAATATTACTCTTTGGTCAACTTGTTTTAGCCACATGTCCTCTCGCTACCTCCAATAAAATCTCTGTTTTGGGTTAAAATAACTGTCTAAGCTGAGGAAAGACATGTCAGCCTTATTCCTGAAGGTCTGTATGACTAGAGTTGCCCACCCACCAGCATCTCTTCCCCCTATCTATCATCAATAACTTTGAATGCTATGCATTTCAAATATACTTACGAGACAGAGAGCCTGAAAATCTTACAGGCTTTCCCACCTACCCTCTGGAAGCGGCACAGGCCAGGTGCCCCATGGTGGCAGGGGAGCCAAGGGTGACAGCAGGACCGGCCAGGTGGTGGCCTCCCTGACAAGGGCACAGCCCCACCATGCTGGAGTGAGGTGAGCAAGGCAGGCTCACGATGGAAAGCAAGGTGAGCCACAGTCAGTGGGCACAGATAAGTCCATCATGATGAGGGAGGGTTGAGGTCAAACCTCTAAGTCAAGGCAGGGTCAGGAACAGCAAGGCTGGGCTTGGGCGTAGCTGCAGCGTGGCTCAAGGAAGGCCTTAGACCGAGGGACTGAGCTTAAATGCAGCTCCTGAGTAAAGAGGAGGAACCCCCATGAGCCTTCGCACACTTCTTCCTTACAACTCAGCTTTGCTCATAGCAGCCCGACTCAAGTTTACATAGCTGCGCTGAGGAAGAGGAGTTTGCAGAGCCTGTTGGTGCACAGGGAGCCCTGACACCCATTACCTCCTAGTTTTTCTTATGAACTCCTGTTTTACCCCCCTCCAAAAACTGTCCCCTCCATAAGGAAAAGAAAGTTCTGCTGGACCTTGTTCTTGGTTGCTCAGCTTGTATAGAAACTGGTGTTTCCCTAGGGCAGATGTAGTATGTGTCCTATTGGTACATAAAGAAAAAAAATGATGGTAGAAATATAGGAACATTGTGTGTGGGATGGTGTTAGAGGAGAGAGGTAGGAGGGGTTTGGAAAGTGTGTGTGACAGGTAGGCATTCTTCAGGAACAGAGGGATAAAGCTGAAGTTATTGTGGTGAGTGAAAATGCAGGACACGAAGCACAAATCTGCAGAAAACCAGGTATCATTAATTTTGTTGCTAGCAAAATAATAAAGCTTTTTGTCACATAGGAGATGGCAAGGGCTGGTGATAAGGGAATTTGCACTGGCTGCTATTATTTACTTTGTCACACCTGCTCTGTGATCTTCATAAAGTAATTTCTTTTCCTTTTGCATTGCTCTGTCTAGTCTGTGCAATCTGGCCAGTCTGCACCCTCGCAAAGTGGATTATTTGAGCTAAATCTGGGCCTAATATGTTAGCTGTCTGAAAATGATGCATTAAGCTAGTGGAAGCCTAGATGACTAGATTGACTATAATCAGTTGGAAAAGTCGGCAATTCCAGAGCTATTTCAGGTTTTGAATTGTGTCTGAAGATGCTTATTTCTCTCTATTAGGTATAAAGAGCCTAGGTGACTAGTTCATCCATCTGAAAGTTAGGAGTTGAGTTTCTAGTTTGAGGTAATTTTATTCTTCCACTGTACAGTTTCTGTCACAGTAGGCTCTGAGTTTTGCCTGCGGCATTCAAGGGCTATTTCTTTAAAGATTAATTATCCACACCCTTACCTCTTCCTTTTTAAGGAGAGGAAATTGCATGTGCATAGAACATAAGTAATCCTCGTCTGTTGATGTCAGTCTCGCTGATGGGACACTGAAGATACTTGTGTGGCTTCTGTTCCTGCTTTGTCTTTTTTCTTCGGATAATCTGCACAGTAATTAAACTGGCAGTTTTCTTAAGTCTCTGGATGAGGGATTTTTGGTGGTTGCATAAACGCACTTCCATATGCCATCACCTTCCAGTTTATGCAACCCAGAAATTTTCTGTAGATGAACCAGGTCATGAATGTGGAGATGTGAACTGGATCCAGTCCAGAGGCAGATCAGCCCAAAAGCTGGGCTGTGTGGATGTGGCTGCATTGCTTCCAGGGACAGCTCAGCCTTGGGAGGTATGCTGTGCAGCTGTGCGTGTGTAGCTCATAGTCCAAGCTGAAAACATAGGCCTAACATGACTTAACTTTGTTGTGGCAGCCTGGGTTGTCTTCACTGTGTTACTCCAGGGAGCAGTGAAGAGTCTTAGTGGAAACAAGTCTTTGTGGCTTCGCGTGGGAATGGCCTAGTTCTGGCATGGCTAATAATGAGCTAATAAGTAGTACATGACTCAAATGGTACAACAAAACCCAAGAGGTTCTGCAGGAGACCAGGCTTTGTGTTCCTTTTCTGGGAGCAGTCATTAGATCAGGGAAGCACCGGACCTGAACTGGCTTCAAATGAAAATGTCCTTAAGAAACGCTGGGGAGCTGAGTGCTGGGACATCTTGGTGGCTGTGCAGGAGTCACGGCAAGTTCAGCCAACTGAGTTAATCAGGTTGGTTCAGTACTGATGATACTTGGCTGTTTCTGTGCAGAGCCACTTACGTCTCTGCATCAGTCTTTAATTTTCAAGACTTCCAGGTTTCCAAGCTCTATATTTTTGAGGCTTTTTTCCATTTTTCTGTATATGCTAGCTTCCCATTTCCTGTCTGTTCCATTTCTCTTAGTTATTTTGATGCCAGCTGAGGAATTAATCTAGCATGTTGAAATATCTGCAGTTGATTTAATATCTGGACTGAGTGTCTTGTTAGCAAGAAACACAGATGTACGTATGTACAAACAGCTTCAAAATATCTGAACTGCTTCCTACATTTTAAAGCCACATTAAATTGAGGGACATGACAGGTATTTAAACTTATCTTTTAATTGATCACTAGGGTGTGCTATGACACTGGAACTATTAGTATCAGCTTTTGGAAATTTCTGTTGTGGTGGGTTTTTTTGATTGTTGTTGGGATTTTTTTTTTTTTGGGGTTGGTTGATTTGTTTGTTTATTTAGAAGTCTTACTCTGGAAAGAACTTTTTATCTGTACTGAAACAGGTTTAAGTATTAACAATCTACTTGGATTTATTTACAGTGGTGCTGTGAGTACTTTGGATTGTGAGTGGGAAGAAGAGCGTAGCTGTCAAATGAGCTGAATAGGTGTTGGTTACTGTTACATGTGCAGGAAGATGAGCATTATTAAAGCAGGTGAAAAAAGAGATGAAGTTGAGAGATGACACCAGAATAAAGGCATTTAGTAAGTTATACAAACATGCTCTTAATTAAACAAACCAGTAAGCGAAGAACTGTCTTCATCTCCTCTTCTCCCTCCTTCCTTTTCTCTAGTTCTTTCCTGCTTTTTATTATGTTGTTATCTTTCTTAAGTTCAGTAAAAGCTGGGAGCTGATTATCTAGAATTCAGCTAAAAAGTAGCCCCCTGCTGTTGAAATTGTAGAATAATTTAGATTCTCTAGTTCAGCCTCCTGCTCAAAATAAGTCCAACTAGATCACGTTGCTCAGGGCCTGGTCCAGTTGAATTGTGACTGCTTCCAAGTATGAAGATACACTGGAACATGTTGCCCAGAAAGGTGGAGGTATGATCATCCCCATAGTGGGATTTTTTTTTTTCCTTGTATCTAACTGGGATTTCCTATTTTGCGGCTTGTGTGTGTTGCCTCTTATTCTATCACTGTGCACCTCTAAGAAGATTTCCAAGAAGATTCTTGCTGCATCTTTTCTTTACCCTCCAGTTAAGTAGTTGGAAGACAGCAATGAGATCTCCCCTTTGCTGCCACCTTTTAGGATTAACAAAATACAGTTCTTCGTGTCGTGTGCTCTAGACCCTAATCTTATTGGCCCTCCGCTGGACTTGTTCCAGCCTGACAGCTTCCTTCTTGTATTGAGGAGCCCAAAACTGGGTATGATACTTTGTGTGTAGACTAACAAATACAGTAGAGAGGGGAAGAATCACTTCCTTTGACTGGCTGGCTACGCTCTTTCTAGTACAGCCCAGTATGCAGTTGGCCACCTTTGCTGCAAGGGCATGTGCCGATTCATCCTTGACTTGCCACCAGCCGGGACTCTGCAGGTCCCTCTCTGCAAAGCTGCTTTCTAGCCAGTTGACCCCTGGCCTGTACTTCTGCGTGGAGCTAGTCTCTTCCACATACAGGACTTTGCACTTGCCTTTGACCTTAACGAGTTCTTAATTGCCCATTTCTCCAGTCTCTTGAGGGCCTTCTGAATGGCAGCCTGGCATCCAGAATGTGGACTGCTGCACCCTCCCCACCATCTCCCCATCCATCTGCGGCCTTTCTGAGAGTGCGCTCTTTTCTACCAAAGACGCTAAACAGGATTGGTCCCAGTATCAGTCCTCGAGGACTACCACCAGTAGTGCTTGGTTTCCAGTTGGTCCAGCTAATCCACAACCCCTGAAGCCCTTTCTGTCCAGCCCATTTTCCACCCATCTTGTAGTCCATTTACTCAGTCCATATTTTTCAGACTGAGTATAAGGATACAATAACAGAACATGTCCAAGATCTTGCTGAAGCCAAAGAACATGACATACACTGCTCTCTGGTTGTCTGCAGAGCCTGCCATCCTATCACAGAAGGCAATCAAGTTGGTAAGACACAATTTGCCTTGTGTCATAAATCCATGCGGGCTGTTCCTGGTCATCTTCTTGTCCCACATGTGCTCAGAAATTACTTTTAGAAGGATTTGCTCTACAACCTTCCCCAGGATTGAGATGAGAGTGACCAGTCTGTAGTTCCCCATATCCTCCTTCTTGAAAATGAGTATAACATTTAGCTTTTTCTAGTCATCAGGAAACCTCAGTGGTTGGTTGGTTTGTTTTTCTTCTTGCTAATATGGAAAGCCTTCCTTTTGTCCTGCACATTCCTCAGTTGTTTCAGCTCTAGCTGGGCATTGGCTCTTTCAGCTCTATCCTGGTACACAGAAGTAATATTTCTATTCTCCTCTGGTGTAGACTGTCCCCGCTTCCACTGTTTATATGTGTCCTTTTTGAATTTGAAGTCCATGTAGAGTTGCCTGTTCATTCCTGCCAACCTTCTGCCATGCTTGCTTGATTTAAGGCACATTGAGATGAC
The DNA here is from genome assembly GCA_017639485.1 of Pluvialis apricaria. Lineage (NCBI taxonomy): Eukaryota > Metazoa > Chordata > Aves > Charadriiformes > Charadriidae > Pluvialis > Pluvialis apricaria. The sequence goes on from CM030009.1 coordinate 91,447,596, forward strand.
CTGGTTTTGTGTTTGGAGGAAGCTGTCCTTGTATATCAGAAATCAATCCAGACACCATCTATATGAAGTGTAGTCATTCTCTCTAGTTCTTTCCTTTGCAAGGTTAAAGATAATTTTTAGTGTTCTCTCAGAAGATGATCAGTGGAAGACTCAAAATCAGTTACGTTCTTTGCACCTATGACAGTTTAAATTATTCTTCCTTGAACCTAAGAGAACCAAACTCAAAAGCTCATCCAAGTGAGCTTTGTCCAGTGTGGTATATGTTGGCAAAAGTATTTGTTTCAAATGGAAACAATGTCCCCCATCTCCCCCAGCCACATACTTCTGATTCATTATCATGATCAGTATACCCGGGATTCTCCTTTTTCTCTTCAAGCTGAAAAACTCCCAGCTTATAGCTACTACAGCCTTCACTTCACACAGTCTTTTGTTTCGTACTTCTGAATTTCCTTTCCCATGGCTTTGTTCCACAGTCATACTGTTAATTTTTATTCTTTGCTAAATTAATAGCATCTCTTAATATTGTCTACTGGTTTGAGCTTTGCTGCTTATTGTGCTCACCAGCGTTACCTTGGTATATTTCTTTTAGTTAATCATTATTTTAGAGAACACGTTAACCCAGCTGTAAAGCGAGTAAGGAGTTAGCAAGGTAGAAGAGGTATGAGAAACCTGCTTAAAAAAAAATAAATGGTTATGTGGCACTTGATTCAGTGTCTTACAGAATTCCCATACTCTTTTTACCATGCTTACCTGGCACGACCTGATACCTTTCTTAAATAAAATAGGATTCTCTAACCTGCCATTGGTTTTCTTTTACCAAAGATAAAACAGAAAAAAAAATTTATAAGGTACTGATTTTCTACCTTTCTCATGTCCAGCTTTTCATCCTGCAGTAGCCCCAAGTCCTTCTCAGCAGGGCTGCTTTCAATCCCTTCATCCCCCAGCCTGTATTGATACCAGCGGTTGCCCTGACCCAGGTGCAGGACCCTGCACTTGGCCTTGTTGAACCTCATGAGGTTCACATGGGCCCATTTCTTGAGCCTGTCCAGGTCCCTCTGGATGGCATCCCACCCCTCAGGCGTGTCAACCGCACCACTCAGCTTGGTGTCATTTGCAAACTTGATGAGGGTGCACTCCATCCCACTGTCTCTCATTGACGAAGGTGTTAAACAGTAGTGGTCCCAGAACAGACCCCTGAGGGACACCACTTGTCACCAATCTCCATCTGGACATTGACCACCATTACTGAAAATGGAGGGTAAGGATCATCCTGACTAACATGAACTGTGCTTTCCTGGTGGAAACACAGAAGCAGTATGACCTGGCAGAAGATGTATCTACTGGTTTGGATTCAAGGGAGTGACACTGTAGAAAGCCTCTTTTGAAGTCTGATGTTATGCCCTAGCAGCTGTTGCTGCAGGTATATATTTTTTTTTTTTTTCCCTGAGCGGTTAAATTTGTTTTCATTCTGTTCTTTGAGAAGTTGGCTGTTCGGTGGGCAAAATTATGTTTTGTGACAAAAAGCTGGGCATGGTTCATTTAAATGCCATTTTTGATGATGGATGTTGCATTTAAGATTTTTTGAGACTGTGCCCTCATTGCTTAGCAGTAGGAATCATGTTTTTTGTTGTCCTTGGAATTGTGTTCTGGGGAAAATATTCCAGGCAGAGAACTCAGCAGTTACTGGAATTATCTTTGCTTTCTATAGGTTTTTTCCTCTTTTCCAAGAGTTTGTGGCCACTTACAGAGGATTACCAAAGCCATAAAGAAAATTGAGACTGATTTATTGAAACACCAACACCCTTTGGGTTTTTTACAATGCCATAGAATAATTCAAAAAAGTCTGCTAGCATTTCATAGTATGCTGTAACACTTTTTTTAGAGTTCTGGAAATTGCAAAAATTGCCAAAGATTGGTATTAAATAACAAGAATAGGTCCCTCTCTTCCTGCTGATTTACTGATGTAGGATTTGTCTGACAAATATACTTGTTTTTTGAGGCATATGAGGTACCAAATGTGACTTCTTTTTGTTGAGAGGTTAACGTTTTGCAACTGAATAAAATATCTTCCTGTTGAGAATTCTAGTGATATTTCAAGATGATTTTTTTTTTCCAATTCTGTTAATTCTAGTTTTATGCTGTTCTTATGAATGTGGGAGGTGGTTGCAGGGTACGTACTGAAAGTCCATAATTTCTGTGCTTATACTTGAGGAAATAATTTACTAGTGCTATTGTAGCACTGGTTCTTTTGCATGAAGCACTTAATTTGAATACAGGACAGTTGTCTGGGTGTTTTTATCTTGAAGCCATATTCTTTTCATATTAATTGCAAACATTTATAGTCAATGCTGTTAGTTCATAACTCAGTTGACTATTTTACATGTAAAAAAAAAAAACCAAACCTTTTTTTTTCTTTTGAAAAAAGCATCTTTGTTCAAATGCTCAAATGTTAGGAAATGCCAGAATTAACGCCCAAGCTGAAAATCCATTAAGTTCTGGTAGTCAGAACTGAGCATCAGTGTCTCCTCTAGTCACAGTACCACACTTAAAGACAAATTCAGCATTACATCCTAGTGCCTTTCTTATGGAAAAACCCTACACATTTGTAATTGCCTACTGTGAAGTACAAATTTACAGTATGATGTAGGAGAATGCTCTGTCTGTAACTTTGGCTCTCCTGTCCTACCCTTTTCCGGGTGCACCACTAGAAGCAGCCGAGGTCTGGAAGACCATGTTCTGGATTCTTCACAGCTGGAGAGTCATAATTAAGTTTGACCGTGGCTTGGATTCTGGAGCTCGTTTTTTGTGTGTTGTGCTGACCATGTTTTTGATGTTGCCTCATAATGTCATTTGTTTTGATTTTTTTTTGCAGTCCTTGGTTAGCAGCATCACCATCTAGCTCTCCTGTGATAGCACCTGTCATGTTTTCGGCTATTGTAGAGGAAGAGCTCCAGCAAGAAGCTGCTCTTATTAGGAGCAGAGAAAAACCTTTGGCTTTGATCCAGGTAAAGTGCTAAGTTACTGCAGCTTTGAAGTAACGCAAAGAGTTTCCGATAGCTGTTTTAGGATTAATTATGTATTGGTACACTTAGTATCATTTACATAATGATATTAAATATAATTCAGTAATAACTTCACATTGCTGTTTGATAAGGTAGGCCTGTATTAAAGTCAGATTGACTACTGAGTCCATGATTAATGCATTCACAGCATCAGAGAGCAGTTGAGGTTGGAAGGAACCTCTGGAAGTTGTCTAATCCAAATCCCTGCTCAGAGCAGGGTCAGTTAGAGCAGTTTGCTCAAAGATGTGTCCGGGCAGCTTTTGAATATCTGCAAGGGTGGAGACTCCATGACCTCTCTGGGAAACCTGTTCCAGTGTCTAACCACTCTCACAGTAAAAAAGATTTTTATTTTTAAATGCAATTTTTTTTATTTCAGTCTGTGCCCCTTGCCTCTTCTCCTGTCACTGGGCACCACTGAGAAGAGCATGGCGCAGTCTTTATTCTGTCCCATCAGATATTTATACCCTTTGATACACTCCCTAAGCCTTCTCTTCTCCACGCTAAACAACTGCAGTGTGCTCAGTGTCTCCCCATATGTCAGGTGTTCCAAGCTCTTAATCACTTTTTGTATCCCTTCACTGGACTGTCTCCAGTATGTTCTTGTCTCTCTCGTACTGGGGAGTCCAGAAGTGGACCCAGCACTCCAAATGTGTCTCACCAGTGCTGAGTAGAGAGGAAGGGTCACCTGTCTCCATCTGCTGGCAATGCTGTCCCTTGTAGAGCACAGGAGGCTGTCACCCTTCTTTGCCACATGAGCACATTACTGGCTAATACACAACTTGTCCACTATGACCTCAGATCCTTTTATGCTAAGCTGCTTTCCAGCCTGTCGGCCCCCAGTGTGTACTGGTGCTTAGGTTTATTCTTCACAGGAGCTGAACTTCACATTTGCCTTTGAACTTCATGAGGTTCCTCATAGCCCATTTGTCCAGCATGTCTGGGTCCATCTGAGTGGCAATGCAACCATCTGGCATATCAGCCACTCCTTGCAATTTTGTATTGTCTGCAACCTTGCTGAGGGCACGCTCTGTCCCATCGTGCAGGTAATTAATGAACATGTTAAAACACTACTGGCCCTAGTTTCGGTCTCAGTATTGGTGCTAGTGACTGGCCTCTACCTGGACTTTGTGCCGCTGATCACAACCCTTTGAGGTCACCAGTTCAGCCAGTTTTCAGTCTGTCTCACTGTCCACTTATATTGTCTGTGCTTAAGCTTGTCCACTTAAGCTCTTGGTCTGTACTTAAGCTGTACCACTTTGCTGGGAATCAAGATAAGGGTGACTGGTAGGTAGTCACTCAGATTCTCCTTGCCCTTCTTGAAAGTAGGAATGACATTCCGTTCCTTCCAGTCATCAGGAATCAATCCTTATTGCAACAACCTTTCAAAGGTTTTTTTCAGAGTGGAGTTGCAGTCATATTCACCAGCTCTGATCTCGGGGGCCTGGGACTGCTGAAGGCTGATTTTGCAACTAAAGACCAAGATGAAGGCAGCTATTAGTTCCCCGGACTTTTCCATGTCCTTTGGCATTCAGCAGTGAGCCCATATCATCTTTTTCTGCTGTAGAAGCCTTTCTTGTTGCCCTTCATGTCCCTTGCCAGATTCAACTCCTGATGGGCTTTGACTTTCCTAATTCTCTTCCTGTGTGCTCAGACAGTGTCTCTGTTTTCCTTCTGGGTCAACTTTCTCTGCTTTCACCTCTTGTATCCTTCCTTTTTGTTTGAGTTTTGTCAGGAGCTTTTTTTACCATCCATGCAGGCCTCCTGCTGCTCTTGCTTGGCTTCCTGCTCATTGGCATGGATCATTCTTGAGCTTGAAGGAGGTGAACCTTAAAATCAACCACCTGTCCTGGACCCCTCTTCTTTCCAGGGCCATATCCCATGAATTTTTTCCAAGCAGATCCATGAACAGATCATAGTCTTCTCTTCTGAAGTCCCAGTTTGTTATCCTGCTTTTTGTTTTGTTTCCATTTGTTGGGATCCTGAGCTCCACCATCTCATGTCATTGCAGCCAAGGCTGCCCTCGACCTTCTCATCCCTGACCAGTCCTTATTTGTTTGTAAGTATGAGATCTGGCAGAGTGCCTCCCTTTGTCAGCTCCTTGATCATCTGTGTTAGGAAGTTTTCACCAATGCAGACCTCCTGGAGTGCCTGTGCCCTGCTGTGTTGCCTTTCCAGCAGATACCAGGGTGGCTTGTTTCGCATATGAGGAGCAGGGCCTGCAAACATGAGGTTTCTTCAAGTTGTCTGAAGAATGCCTCATCTACGACTTCTTCCTGATTCAGAGGTCTGTAGCAGACAGGCATTCAGGGCCAGTAAAGCCAGTTCATAACCGTGCTACTGGTGTAAATGTAGATCTGACACTGACATACATGTGGTTTTTTTTCCTTCCAGATCGAGGAATGTGCTATTCAAGATTTATTAATCCACTATGAAGCTTTTGACAACCCTGATGAATTTGTGACTGTTGAAAGGGCTCCGCAGGGACCTATAGCAGCACCTATGTGGAACAAGCACTAATTCGTACTCTTCACAGTCCGTGTTGTACGTGCACTTCTGAAGTTCTAATTCTTGTTACAAGTAAAATGGAACTGGAAGAACAGGAATCATGTAATTTTTAACATCAGCATCAAAACACTGCACATAATCACTAGGTATTTGTTAGAGGGAATGGAGATAATGTGTTCACTGTGTCCTTTACCCACAGTATATATTGTATGTATGTTTTGAGAGAATTTCTTTAACAAGACATATTAGTAATGTTACACGAAGCTGTAGATTGGAAATGCATTTGCTAATCTTAAATTGTGAGGGTTTTTTGTTAAATTCACAGATGGCTGAAAGGTGAATGCTTATTTTGTGATTTAATGTGGAATTGAATGTGCAGAATTATACATCTTTAAAGTTTGGGGCGGGGGGGGTATGTTCTTCAGAGCTTTCTGGCAAATTGGGAATATTGGCAAAAGTTTGTGCTTGAACTTCATGTAAAAGTACAGTTTGATAATGCAGTTTTCCTTGAAGTTATGCGTGTAAGTACTGGTTCTCTGATTGTTGCAACCAGTGCTTTCTACTGTCACGCTCCACAATGAACCTCTACGCTGTACCTAAGTGCCCTGCCGTTGCCTGCTCTCAGTTCGGTTGTGCATGTGTTTTCACTGTTGTGAGGCTGGCCTTTGGGCAGTCAGCTCTGTTGTGAAGTAAAGCACACAGTTGAATAGAACGTGGTGGCACTTCATTAGCTCACTATAGTCTTATTCTGGTAAATATGGTACAGTTTTAGAACCACTGTGTTTGAGGTACAATTCACTTGAAGTGCTGAGGAAATAAAAGATCTGTGTATTCATTGTTAAAGCTATAGGGATGAATGCTTGACTGTGGAATTTGCAAACACCTAACCTTCAAAGATTATCATAGGTGGCTTTCAGTATTGTGTGTTCCAAAGTTCTCTGTGCCTGGTTTAAACAAATTTATATATATATAAAAAAAAGTTTAAAAAAAAAAAAGTAGCCTTATCTGCAATATTCTGTCTAGTCTGTCTGTTTGTGTAGGTGTGTTTGAACTTGTACTTTTTCAGTAGTGTCAGTACTCACAAACTCTGGAAAACTGGAATTGAGAGAGCTACAGAAAATGAATGTAAAGAATTGATCACTGTGTGATAAAAGAATCATGAAAAAAACCTATGTAGATATGTCTGATGGTTTCAGGTCAAGCTACACCAAAAAAAAATCCCCCACAAAAGTTGTAAACAAATGCAATAAACCATAAAATCTTGATTTACACAAAGTTAGTATACTTTTATGTGCTGCATATATATAATCAATGGTTTAGGTAACCATAAAGTTTCATAGACAAAAGAAATACTTTCAGATGACAAGAACTGTAGGCATTTTGAACCTACACAGGCAAAGGAAGATGTAGCTTTTAATTTTATTTTTAAATTCCATTGGTAATTCATTCACTATATCGATGAGAATACTTGGATTAAGTGCTTTAGTTTATGCACTGCAGGACCTTAGGGCCTGCTGAAACTATCCTTCTGAATTAAAAAAAACCTGTGAGAAACAGCTGTAAAAGCGGTGGGTCATTCTAGGTAGGAACCCAAGCTGTTCTCAAATATGAAATTATTGCAAAGTTCCTAATTTGCATTTTGATTTTTTTTTTTCAAAATTGATTAGGATACACGGTTTAAAATGTCATTTTCCTGACATTATAAGAGGATTTGTGCTTTGACTGTGCCAAGGCACTTGACTGCTTATAAGTTCTGGGTTTATCGTTGGGGTTTATTTGTGCATCATCACTGGTTATACTTAATGTTCACAAACAATAGTGAGGAATGATCAGTGTACCACTCTTCTGAAATTGAGAACATTTTTTAAATGTCATGTTAGAACAGCTTAAAGTTAAGGCTAAAACGTGTCACAGAAAGCTGTGTAAATTTACAGATTCCATTTTTTTTTAATCATAAAACTTGGAAATTAACAGAGTTCAAAATGCCTGGAGCATACTTAAGAAACTCAAGTTATAGTGGAAACAGAAATAAAAGTTTCTAAATCCCTGGATACACTCTGGGGATAGCTTGTGGTACTCATGAAAACCCAAACAAAAATCCAGAACAAGGCAGTTGCATCACGAGATGTAAATGTCTTTCTGTGGAAGTGGTAGAACTTTAAATTTTCTTCAGTTGCATACTTTGCTTTGGTTGAAAACTACCATTTCTCAGTATTAATGTGAGGTCAGTCTATATTTTTTTGATAGACATGACAATTGCATCATCATCGAGATTGAAAGCAACCTCTGAAGATGTCCCGCCCAACCCCTTCTGCTCAAGCAGGCTTAGCCAGAGCAGGTTTCTTAGACCCTGTCCACTCAGGTTTTCAGTATTTCCAAGGACAGAGACTCTACAAGCTCCCTGGGCAGCCTGTTCTAGTGCTTCACCATCCTCACCGTAAAAAGGCATTTTTATATTTGAACAGAATTTCCTGTATTTCAGTCTGTGCCCTTGCCTCTTGTCCTGTCACTGGGCTTCACTGAGAAGAAATTGTCTCCATTTTGTTCCCTGCCCCTCCACCAGGTACTTACACACATTGTAAGATCCCCCTGAACCTTCTTTTCTCCAGGCTGAGCAGTCCCAGCTCTCTCAACCTGTCCTCGTATATCAATGCTCCGTTTATCTTTGTGGTGCTTCGTGGGGCTCTGTCCAGTATGGCCACGCTCACCATCAGCGTTATTTTACCACATGCCTTCTGGAAAAATATTTAGGGGTGTTTTAAAGCCTAAACAATTCTATTTATGCCTCTTTACGTGCATAGTCATCTCCTCCTATATATTAGTGAAATGAGATTTGTCAATTGCTTCATTTGATGGTAGATGGGTGTCTGCTGGTTTTAATGACTGACAGAAATCACAGAATGGTCAGGGTTGGAAGGGACCTCTGGAGATCATCTAGTCCAGCCCCCTGCCACAGCAGGGACACCTACAGCACATTGCACAGGACGGCGTCCAGGCGGGTTTTGAATGGCTCCAGAGTGGGAGACTCCACAACCTCTCTGGGCAGCCTGTGCCAGTGCTCTGCCACCCTCAAAGGAAAGAAATTCCTCCTCATGTTAAGATGGAACTTCCTGTGCTCCAGTTTGTGCCTGTTACCTCTTGTCCTATCAGTGGGCACTACTGAAAAAAGACTCTTCTCATCTACCTGGCACCCTCCCCTTAAGTATTTATGAGTATTGATAAGATCCCCCCTGAGTCTTCTTTTTTCTAGACTAAAAAGACCCAAGTCCCTCAGCCTTTCCTCATAAGGAAGATGTTCCAATCCTCTAATCATCTTTGTAGCCCTTTGCTGGACCCTCTCCAGCAGTTCCCTGTCCTTCTTGAACCGGGGAGCCCAGAACTGGACACAGTACTCCAGATGCGGCCTCACCAGGGCAGAGTAGAGGGGGAGGATGACCTCCTTTGACCTGCTGGCCACACTCTTCTTGATGCACCCCAGGATGCCATTGGCCTTCTTGGCCACCAGGGCACATTGCTGGCTCATGGTCATCCTGTTGTCCAATAGGACTCCCAGGTCCCTTTCCACAGAGCTGCTTTCCAGCAGGTCAGCCCCCAACCTGTACTGATGCACGGGGTTATTCCTCCCCAGATGCAGTACCCTACACTTGCCCGTGTTGAATTTCATCAGGTTTTTTTCTGCCCAACTCTCCAGCCTGTCCAGGTCACGCTGTATGGCAGCACAGCCTTACGGCGTGTCAGCCACCCCTCCCAGTTCTGTGTCATCAGCAAACTTGCTGATGGTACACTCTATCCCTTCATCCAGGTCATTGATGAATATATTGAACAGGACTGGACCCAGTACTGACCCCTGAGGGGCACCACTAGTTACTGGCCTCCAACTGGACTCTGCACCACTAACCACAACCCTCTTAGCTCTATCTGTCAGCCACTGTTCAATCCACCCCACTGTCCATTCATCTAACCCACACTTCCTAAGCTTGCCTGTGAGGATGATGTGGGAGACAGTGTCGAAAGCCTTGCTGAAGTCAAGGTAGACAACATCCACTGCCCTCCCTTCATCCACCCATCCAGTCACGCCATCATAGAAGGCTATCAGATTAGTCAGACATGACTTCCCCTTGGTGAATCCATGTTGACTACTTCTGATAACCTTCTTTTCCTCCAGATGCTTGGAGATGATGGCCAGAATGAGCTGTTCCATCATCTTTCCAGGGATGGAGGTGAGGCTGACCGGCCTGTAGTTTCCCGGGTCATCCTTCTTGCCCTTTTTGAAGACTGGAGTGACATTGGCTTTCCTCCAGTCCTCAGGCACCTCCCCTGTTCTCCAGGACCTTTCAAAGATGATGGAGAGTGGCCCAGCAATGACTTCTGATAGCTCCCTCAGCACTTGCAGGTGCATCCCATCAGGCCCCATGGCCTTGTGAATATCCAGTTTACTTAACTGATCCCTAACAACTTCTTCTTTGACCAGGGGAGAGTCATGCTTCCTCCAGACTTTCTCTGTTACTTGCAAAGTCTGGGACTCCTGAGAGCTGGCCCGAGCAGTGAAGACAGAAGCAAAGAAGGCATTCAGCAACTCTGCGTTCTCTGCATCATCTGTCACTACAGCACCCATCTCGCTCAAGAGAGGGCCCACATTTTCCCTGGTTTTCCTTTTGTCTCCTATATACTTAAAGAAACCCTTCCTATTGGCCTTGACATCCCTCACCAGGTTCAATTCCAAGGCTGCCTTGGCTTTTCTCGTTTCTTCCCTGCATACCCTGACAGCGTTCTTATACTCTTCCCAAGTCATCAGCCCCCTTTTCCACATCCTGTAAACTCCCTTCTTCCACCTGAGTTTTTTCTGAAGATCCCTGCTCAGCCATGCAGGTCTCCTTCCCTTGCCCGATTTCTTGCTCTTTGGGATGCACCTATCCTGAGCTTGGAGGAGCTGGTGCTTGAATATCAGCCAGCTCTCTTGAGCCCCCTTACCCTCTAGAGCCCTCTCCCATTTGATTTCTCCCATCAATTTCTTGAAGACATCAAAGTTAGCCCTCCTGAAGTCCAACATTTCAACCCTACTTGTCATTTTGTTCATACTGCACTTAATGCTGAACTCTATCTTCTCATGATCACTGCAGCCAAGTCTGCCCCCAACCTTAACGTCCTCCACCAGTCCCTCTTTGTTTGTCAGTACTAGGTCCAGTAGTACACCTCTCCTTGTGGGCTCTTCCACCACCTGAGTCAAGAAGTTATCATCAATGCACTGGAGGAACCTCCTGGACTGTGCGTTCCTAGCTGTGTAGCCTTCCCAACAGATATCAGGGAAGTTGAAGTCCCCCATGAGAACCAAGGCCTGTGATTGTGAGGCGGTTCTCACCTGTCTGTAGAAGGCCTCATCAACTTCCCCATCCTGATCAGGTGGTCTGTAATAAACACCCACAACAGTGTCTCTCATGTTACCCTGCCCCTTAATCCTTACCCACAAGCTCTCAACTTGCTCATCATCAGCCCCCAGGGACAGCTCAATACATTCCAGTTGCTCTCTCACATAAAGAGTGACTCCCCCACCTTGCCTCGCTGGCCTGTCTTTCCTAAAGAGAACACAGCCCTCCATGACAGCGTTCCAATCATGTGAACTATCCCACCATGTCTCAGTAATTGCAATGAGATCATGGCCCTGTGAACGCATGCAGATCTCTAACTCCTCTTGTTTGTTCCCCAACAAAATGACACCACTGAAAAAAGACTGTTCCCATCGCCTTGGCACCCTCCCTTTAAGTATTTATAAGTGTTGATAAGATCCTCCCTAGGTCTTCTCCAGACTAAAAAGACCCAAGTGCCTCAACCTTTCCTCATAAGATGCTCCAATCCCCTAATCATCTTTGTAGCCCTTTGCTGGACCCTCTCCAGCAGTTCCCTGTCCTTATGTTTCTGTGGACATTGTGCTGGCTTTTCCCCTTGATGGACTTTCATATGATCTTCAAAATTTGATGTTTTACTTTTTTTGCTGTCCTACCTTTTTTGTTTTAGTCTATCAGAATTCTTGAGGCCAAAGAAATAAGTATATCTGTTAATAACTGCATAGGGAGATAAAAGTATAAATATTCATCTGGTTAGAGATCTTATATATGTCAGCTGAGTCAATATTCAGAGTTTGATTTCTTCTGGTTGTTTTTCCCAGACAAATAAAACTCCCATAGGGAGGTTTTTCTAGGTACTGAAACTTGCTAAATTTATTTTTACATGAAACAGTGTGATGCTGAAATCATAGTTTAAGTTGTTATTGTCAGGTGTCCACACCCAAACTTTGCATATAAAGAAACAGCACATTTTAGTTTGTGCCACTCCTCTTTTGCATTCAGTCTCCACGAGGAGAAAATTCAGGCTTTAGGGAATAGCATCCAGAAATCCAACCACCTAGCGCATATGTTAACTTTGCATTAACACAAAAAATCCGGCATTTTCTAGCTCAGGTGCCCAAGTTTGTGGCCTTTCTTGTAATGCTAAACACAAATTCTGTCTTTGCTCGATTAGCTCTAACAGTGTCTTGTCATTTCTGGGATCATTAACTCCTTTAACTTGCACCAAAACAGGGTGGAATTCCCAGGTCCTAATGAACATAAAGCAACACCTCAGAGTTTGCAGTAAACCCAATATTTAGCATATTGGTATGTAATTTCAAGGAGATGTATTATCGCTAGTTGGCTTAAGAAATACAAAGTTAACAAAAGGTTTCTAGTGAAATATTCATTACATTTCAAAGCCAAACCAACCAACCTCCAAAGCAGGTTTCCTGAACAGCAGCGAGCATTTTGTCTTTTCTCCTTCGTCATTCATTATCTCAAACTTTAGTCACTTTTTAAAAAAAGAAAAGGATAAGTAAAACTTGCAAATGCTTTCACATTAAAATGGAGACAAAATTACATCTAATATTTTAATAATACTGCACTGTCTTCAGCACATGCTGTTATAGTCACTGTGTCAAAGCATTTGAGGAACGTGTAACTTTTCTGCATTGTATATTGAAATGAAAATGCAGTAAAGTAGGAGACTGGTCAATTATAGAACCTGTAACTGCTTTTGTTCCTTAAGAGAGGCTGTTTTTAGTGAATAAATTGACTGTAGAGTATCGTTGAATGTAACCTCTGTATAAGGGCTGATTTTGCAAATTTTCACAGAAGAGCATTGACAAAAAATTACTAAATTACTAATATAACTTGTGCTATAAGTATTGATCGTACCTTCCTACCATGAAGAGGGAGAGCAGTGTTCCTGTTCAACTGCAGCTAAGGGCTTTGAGGGGAGGTGTGATCCAGGACGATCACGTGGGCTGAGTTAAGTGATGGTTCAGAACAGATAATTGCACTCTCCTCCTAAATCTCGATTTAAATGAGTTCTTTGTATTTTAAAGCAATTCTACAAACCATTATAGTTTAACTATTGGGCATCAGTTCTTCCAAATCTGCATGAGCTTTTCAGATAGCAAAGGGAATAAACCTGTTAAAAGCATGGCTATGGGCTGTTTTTTTATTATTGTTCTATTTGCATAAAGGATATCGCATGTATGAAAAACGGGTAAGCAAGCAAACAAATGAAAAGGAAATTTATGTAAGAACACACACAGGCCCAGTGCATTTGCTCTCAAGTAATAATGTACAGCTGGGGGGAAGCCAAAAGTCAGCTCTCTCTCCTCTCCTAATAAAAAATCATAGAATGGTCAGAGTTAGAAGGGACCTTAAAAACCATCTAGTTCCAACCTCCCTGCCATGGTGAGAGACACCTCCCACCAGACCAGGTTGCTCAAAGCCCTGTCCAACCTGGCCTTGAACACCTCCAGGGATGGGGCATCCACAACTTCCCTGGGCAACCTGTTCCAACATCTCACCACCCTCACAGTAAAGAATTTCTTCCTAATATCTAATCTAAATCTACCCTCTTCCAGTTTAAAACAGTTACCCCTCATCCTATCACTACACTCCCTGATAAAAGAGTCACTCCCCATCTTTCCTGTCAGCCCCCTTTAGGTACTGGAAGGCCGCTATAAGGTCTCCCTGGAGCCTTCTCTTCTCCAGGCTGAACAGCCCCAACTCTCTCAGTCTGTCTTCATAGGAGAAGCCCTCTGATCATCTTCATGGCCCTCCTCTGGACCCACTCCAACAGGTCCATGTCCTTCTTATGTTGGGGGCTCCAGAGCTGGATGCAGTACTCTAGGTGGGGTCTCACGAGAGCAGAGCAGAGCGGCAGAATCACCTCCCTCGACCTGCTGGCCACACTTCTTTTGATGCAGCCCAGGATATGGTTGGCTTTCTGGGCTGTGAGTGTGTCTTGCCGGCTCATGTTGAGCTTCTCATCAACCAACACGCCCAAGTCCTTCTTGGCAGGGCTGTTCTCAATCCATTCTCCTCCCAGCCTGAATGGATGCTTGGGATTGCCCTGACTCATGTGCAGGAACTTGCACTTGGCTTTGTTGAACATCATGACGTTTGCGCAGGCCCACCTCTCATGCCTGTCCAGGTCCCTCTGGATGTCATTTTCATGAAACATTCTCAAATAAGAAATTAAGATGGGAAAATAACCTCGAAGTTGTTTTAATCATTCTCAATACTTTAAGACTTCTTGCCTTTTTTTTTCCCTTTTTTCTTCCTATCCCTTAAAAGTTTATTCCAGGAAGATACAGAGAATGCAACACCGGAGGCTGGATTCTTGACTAATTTCTCAAAGTGGTAAACTGTTTATAGATCGCTGCCTCCTCAGACTGAAGTGCCGTTGAAGTAGGAGATGAGTCTGTCTTTCTCATCTGGGCATTTCGCCGTCCTGTAATTCTGCGGGAGTGTGTCACGTACGTTTGTCAGCTGGTGAACCCTGACTATGAGGAAATAGCTGCCTGTCTCATAACTTGTGCGGTGCGAGGCGGGAGGGTGCCAGGTGCCCTTGGCTTTAAGCGCAGCAGCTGTATCGGCTACGTGAGCCTGGCTATAAGCCCTGTACGGTAGGTGAAGAGGTCATGAGAACGTCACGGGGGAATACAAGCTACCTGCTCCTGCGCAGCTCTCTCCAGTCACTGTGATTCATCAGCTGTGACTGCCTTGCAGCGTGACTGAGCTTCTGGGGCTATTTTCAGTCTGATGCTATAGGTTTGTTCTGAAGGGGACCCTGCCACTTCTGCTATATGTCCTTGGCGGCAGCACAGCGCTTCGTTGTGAGAACTGTGCTCGTGCCATCTGGTGACACAACGCCTGAACAACAGGTGACACATTAGCAAAAAGAAAAAAAATAATATAAAGAATGTATTAAGCGTAAAGTTGTCTTGCGTTTTCCTTATGCACACGTACAGATATTTTTGTTTATCCTGCCTTCTGTGTGCTGCCTTTACTGCAACAGACGGGAAAAATATGCAGAATCTTAGTCTTTTCCCCACTGTGTATATTTTAAGATGTTTACAAGACACACTGCCCACGTTCATGCATGCTGCAAAGACGGAATTGAGCTGTCAGGCTATGAACACAGCGGGGTTTTCAGGATCACGTCTTTGTACTGCACAAATAGCTGAAGGCATCAGGGCTGAAGGAGAATGTGTGTGCATGCACGTGTGCATTCCCAGAACTCTTCCTTTGATTTGTTTGCAGTTGTAGAATTGAATTATATTGCACCACTTCAGCAAATAGAGTTAACCTGTTATCTCTTCTCTCCATCTGTGTGTGCTAAGTGGTAGTGAACCTTTTCATCTGAACTTTATCTCTCCACTTTGCAAATGTTAACAATTAAGCCTCACTATATTGGTGAGATGCAATAACTGTGAGCTGTTATCCAACTTCCAGGTGGCGGCTATCAACACACAATGAGTTGGTTAGTCTAAGGTTAAGCAGTACATTTACCATTACCTCCTGGAAGACAATCTGGAAGTCTCTTCTTCCAGTCGCCTGTTCCAGCCCCTGTAGCTTCTCTGGGATGAGCTATATAAAAATTCCTTTCAACCAGGACTTGCTCCTCTCTTTCTCTGACCTTCTTTCTGAAGCGAGCGGCTCCTCTACCAGAACATGCTCCTCTGGGCTGTCTGTTCCTGTTCTGAAGGAGCTGCGAGCCCTTCACAAGCTGGTCTAGGCGTATTTCTCTAGCAATTGCTAGGCTTGTGAACCAATGTTCTTGTAAAAAGCGCTTGACCGGCTATTGGCGAGTCTATGATGATTGTCACCCGCAAGTTTTAGTGTGACGAATTCACTCTAAAAAGGGAAGGTTAACCAGTTGAACTGCAGGAGCTGCACTGAGTAGTAGCGGATGCCACCTGCTTGGAGAAGTGATGGGCTGACTATGACGTGTCTAAAGGTGAGCTGCAAAGAGGAGAAAATTGACCTTACATCCTCTGCAGTTTCTTGTTGATGGCATAGAAGTAGTTTCTAGTACATCTTTTGTACATTTCGATGTATCTTTTTTTTTGCATTACACGGTCAGTCCATTGCTATGTTAAATATATTGTATTATGCTAGTAATATCAAGACGAGAAAAAAGCAAAGAGACTGTGAAGATTTTAATCACAGCTTGTTATAACCTCAACATGGATATTTCCTTCCAGGTAACAGGCAACGTCTTTCAGCTAACTTGTGGGAACAGGCGGTAAGTATCTTTTGAGTCTCTAAAATGTCCTCTAGTAAATCTAGGAAAGTTCTGATCTGAAATTTCTGTTATTTGAAGCAATAAAATCAAAATGATTCCCAGTAGTTAAGGGGGGGGGGGGGGCAGGCTGGCAGCAGAGAGACAGGGAAATGGCAAAACAGTACAATAAAAATAAAAAAGCACCAGCCTAATTTGATTGCCTGGGGGAGAAAGAAGTATATGGTTACTTTTCAAAGCACATGATGTTATTGGATGTGTGTGAGCTTTCAGAGCATCCTGTCAGGTCTGGGCAGCGATGCAAGCAGATAGAGGTGGAAATTGCACTCCCAGGGCTCTCCCTCTTCTGGCTGATGGCATCAAAAAGGAGGTTCTGGCTGGAATCCTGAAAACTCATTGTGAGTTGTGAGCGGCAATCATTTCTGCTGCCCTATATTCATTCTTATCTTAAAATGTCCAACCTCTTCTTTCCTAGAAACAACAAACCCAGGTTTTACTCAGTCCTTTTCTCCCTGCTCCTTCGCAGCTTCAGAAGGAGCAGCAGTAACTGAAGGCAAAGTATTGATAAAGCTTTGGTGGACAAGGAGATGCAAAGATTTATGTAATACTGTGCAGTGCAAACTTACTCTGTGCAGTGCTATTGCATATGTCAGAAAAGCACCGATTGCTGCAGAAATTGTAAGGCTTTCACCATAAGTAGCAATGACAAAATGTGTATGCAATGTTTTGGTTTTTATTGAAGACTGGGCGTGGTATAAACAGCACCCAAAGATTCCTTGTGTTCCCATATAAAAGTCTTCCCTGCATAGCAGTCATTAAGCTGTGCGGTTTTTTACGTCGTTCAGAGCCTGAAATTACCACCTTAATTTCAGTAATGTCCAAGTTCATGTAGTTCTGAAGCTGAATTTAGTTTCTGCTGCGTTGTACTTTTATACCTCACATAACTGAAAGCATGAGCAAGTCTCCCACTTTGATGATAAAAATTTAGCTCATTAATGGAATGAGATTTAAAAAAAAAAATCCCCCCCAAAGGAGCTATATGGAGTAGGGTTTACACTAAGTACTGAAAAGGCTTTATGAAATACGGTGGCAAAAATCTGCCGGATCAGAGGCGTTTTAACTATGTACTGGCTCTCAAATGTGCCTTTTTCGTAGTGGCTGTAGTGCTGATAGCTTTGACACAGCGGCTGCAGTGCTGGGTGTTTCAAATTGGCTCTGTTGACTTGTGAATATCTTAGTTTTCTTCTGAAAGCTGTGATGCCCTCAGTCTTAAATACAGGAGGAGCTCTCTGATTCTCACGGGACTGAGGCAAAGGGGTCAACCAAGAAGCACACTCCCGTATCAAGGGTTGGCTCCTACCTGGGCTATAGTGAAGTCCATCCCCCACCACAGCTTTATAAACCAAATATTTTTTCGGTTTTCCTCTGTCTCAAGCGATGTGCAGTGGTGCCATACTGCAACAAAGGTTTTAAGTCCATTGTAAAATAAAGGTAAATACTGATCCAGTGCAAGTTTTTACAACATGAAGTCACTTTTACATGTTATGAGTTCCCAAAAATACACCTTTACTAATGCTTTAACACTTTGCAGAATGCTTGAGTACTTCTGTGCCTGTGCCAAAGCGCTCAGTCCAGATTTCATTACCTACCCCTGAGCTTGCTGAGATGCACCTGTAGCAACTTGGGCTGAGCACAAAAGAGAGTTAGAGGTGCAAGTTTCTGGTTTTGAACATATAACAACCAAATATTTTCCTCTTGTCAGTATTATCTTGATAATGAATATTTTTTTCTGTTCTTGTTTGTTAAGTACTGTGTTCCTGTATCTCACTTGCATTATTTTCATGCATACGCATGTGCATGTAGGCACATATGTGTGTATACACACATGCAGACACAGAAATCTACCGTGAAACTTGTATTTGAGAGCTCCACCCACTGCAAGGTAAGCCACGATTAGGAATGCCATTGGAGTGTAATGGGCAGCCTTAGAGCCACCACTGGTAGTATCAAAATGCTTTTGTTATTTGTGATATACTGATAGCTGCTACTCATCTTGCTATCGCAATGGTACTGGGTAAAATTACAGAACCACAGAGTGGTTGAGGTTGGAATGCCCTTGGCTGGACTCTCCGGTATGTCCATGCTTTCTTGTACTGAGGAGTCCAGAACTGGACCCAGCGCTCCCAGTGTGGCCTCGCCAGTGCTGAGCAGAGAGGAGGGATCACCTCCCTCCACCTGCTGGCAACACTCCTAATATGCAGCCCAAGAGACCATCAGCCTTCTTTGCCACAAGGGCACACTGCTGGCTCATGGTCAACTTGGTGTCCACCAGGGCTGCCAGGCCCTTTTCTGCAAAGCTGCCTCGTGGTCCGTCAGCCCCCAGCCTGTCCTGGTGCATGGGGTTGTTCCTTCCCAGGCCTAGGACTTTGCACTTTCCTGTGTTGAAGGTCATGAGGTCCCTGTCATCCCATTTCTCCAGCCTGTTGAGGTTCCTCTGGATGGCAGCACAGCCCTCTGGTCTATCAGCCACTCCTTCCAGTTTTGTGTCATCTTCAGCCTTGCTGAGGGTGCATTCTGCCCCATCATCTGGGAACCTCAAGGTGAACCTCTCATTTGTCTTCTGTTTGCAAGTGTGTTGAACACTGCTTTGACCCTTGTGGAGACTTTTTTATTTTTTATTTTATTTTTATTGTAAGCTGGGCAATAAAAATGCTATTGCTTGCATCAAAGCAAGAACCGGGGCCTCCAGCCTCTATGTCTTGTCATGTTTTGCCAGTGGTCAGCATAGGGCTGTCTTCTCCTATTATTCTTCTGTCACATGGTGTTGGCAGCCGCAATGGCTGCATCTGTAGTCCCAGGGTCCCTCTTGACAACCTAGTTATGTATCACCAAAGGGAAATTTAATGTCCATGCCTTTGGACTGTCTAGGAACTTCTAAGACGTAAGCTTTCCAGTTTGAGTGCTCAGAAGCTGCTTTCAGTGGGATCTTTGAAGGGGAATTGTCCTAAATTTGGGGAAATATATCAATAGAAGAGGTAAGCAGGATATAACTAATACTGCTAGTCGTAGTCCATGTCACTCCTTTTCATTTGGTGAGCAGAGTGTTCCCATTTATCTCCATTTAAGGGATGTACCATCTTTCCTTTTCCTTCCCCACAGTTTGGATGGGATACCACTGACGGATCAAATGGATCTGTACTGGTTGCATTCATCTGAGGCCTCATGACCCACCCGCCTCTGTGTTTCTGTGTTAGTGAGATGTTAGCTAGGGGGAAAGAGGAGTCCACTTACTGCTGGTGGCTTTGCTTGCTCATTTCAGCTGTTTCACGAGTGAGAAAGGAGCTTTCTCTGTTCATATCTCCCCCCGAATCTGCATTTATATGCCCTTCTCAGCTTTGCTTAATGGAGTTGTGGCTAGGGAATGTTGACACTGTCAGAATTATCCTTAAACAATAGTTTAAAGCAGATTTCCTTGTCATAATTATTTGTATAACCTTGTAAAATATGTACTGCTATTACTGTGATTCTGTGCTTACAGTGAGACCTGGACCAGATTCTTAGAAGCTTTTACTGCAGGGACAGAAATATGAAAGTCCAGCAAGCTCTTAAAGCTTTGTTAGCATAAAATTTATTGAATGTGAAATAGGAAAGGAAATTAATTTATGAACTCTTGAAGGCAATCTACTTTGGGAAGGACTTCTTATCAGTACTACTGTAAGACAGGTATACTGGAGATAAGGAGCTCCAGAAAGAGGATTTCTGCATCAGCTATTTTTAGGCAAGGAAAACACAGGAATGTAATCTCCTCGTGTAGCCAATATAAGAAGGTAGATGCCTTTGAAAGGAGCAATTTAGTGGACTGGAAATCAATGCTTTGCTTTATCACATTTATACTTATCGCTGCTTCTTTGTAGGGTTTTGGGCTTTGTCTGACTGGGTTCTCCTGAAGGACTGTAAGGCTGTTTGCTTTAGTAATCTCTGGATACAAGGTAGAGGAATATTTTGAAAAATCAATAATTTTTTTTTGGCAAAATAGTTCTCTAAAACCTAGCTCCTGTAGAATACTGCTTTACAAGATTTTTGCATGGAAGAATCATGATCAGCCCCAACTTATGTGGTAGGCATGTGGCTATGTGGAAATAACAGACATACATTCTGCTGTTTAACATGGTCCTGTAAACAACGTGGACTGCTTATCATGACCAGAGAGAACACTGACATTCACTAAACTGTAATGTATGGATCATGACTTGGTTTTTGGGGTTCATGACTTCTTCGTTGTTTTGGTTTTGTTTCTTCCCCCTGCACTCCTCAAATGAAGTTACAGGTGAGAAATTAGACGTATAGAGACATTTGCTCTGGTTAGGGATTGTGTATTGGCATATGAAAAGTCTCTTCCCACTTCAGTTGAAGGCAAAAATTGGTTAAGTTAAGTAGGAGTAGGATTGAGTTATGCCTTGCATTATTATTCGTACACTTATTTTCAGCAAGGATGATGAGATCAGGTAAAAACTGTTGGCAATGTCACTCTGTTTCATTTTTATCAGTTTTGACATTTGGGAAGAGACAGGAAAATTTCCATGTTTTCATTCTGGAAATGTTGCTAACAGCTTCTAGCAGCTAGAGGGGATGCAGTGGGTAGCAGAGGAGGGTGCAAACACATTGCAGTTGAAAGATTTATCATAGAATAAAAGCTGATAATCTTTTATTTATTGACAACTAATTAATCAGTGTCCATTCTGGAAGAAAGAAGATTTTACAAATAGATATTTAACATTTCTTTAATTAACTCATTAAAAGTGACATCGCTAAGCTCAGGGTTGTATGTTTGTAATGCTGCTTTGGAGTCTGGAGCAATATGCTGACATCCAGTAACTCAAGAACTGGCTTTTTGACTTTTACTCTTGTCTAAATGTTCCTAACATTTTTTAATAACATCTTTTTTTTTATTATTATTCTATTGCCCACAGTGTAATGATGATTAATTTCAGTTACTGGATGTTAAATTCCTTTTAGCCTTATTGAGCAGCTCATGGGGAGAGAAGCTAAAGCTTAAGTTTTGTAAAGTTCAAGTGTGAGGCAGAGGTGGAAAATGAATCCATAGTATCCTGTGTCCTGTTGAGTTATGCACACATTTCTCTTGTAGCTTCCCAGATTCAAATCGTATACCAGCTTCCCAGCTCTCTTTTCCTAAAAGTATCTGTGCCTTGAAAATTTCCAGAAAGTATGGCTGCTTCTTCGTGTACTCTTCTATGGTGTTGCAGCTGTGATAGAGTTCAGCTGTGCTATGGTTGTGGGTGCAATATGTTGAGCTTGAGCCTTTACAACATTCCAGGCATTACTCTATCTGTTTAACACATTTTGGATCAGTTTAACACGTTTTGGATCAGGCTGAGAGGGAGAAAAAAATCAAGTTGTCTGTGTTTTAACGGGTTACGCAAGACTGACTGAAACACTGCCTTGCAGTAATAACAATAGCAAGGACTGGGTTAAGGTTTTCTGATGACATTTTGATAGTAAATATAAATTATATAGTCCCAGAAAGCTTGCTTGAATAGAAAGGAATAAAGATCAGAATTATTTTCTCATTAAACAATTTTATGTTGACTTAAGCTCTGTAAGTGCATCCACTTTACAAAAGGCTAAGGAATATTTAACTAGAATGAGCTACAATACAAAGAAATGGAAAGAGGAAAGTCGTATTCCACTTTATTGTACATACCAGCTCTTGGTCACGTGGCATGGAGGTTACAGTAACTCTTAAACAATGGCATGGAGGTATAGGCAGCTAAGCATAAAAGAGCAGGATGGGGAGCAGACTGAAATCAGGAACTGGTTCCCTTCTCACGTACCTTCCCACACTCACGTCCGTGATAGAAAATGCTTCCAAATGAGTGTGGTAAATTGCAGGCAAAATTGACACAGTCTCCTGTGGCTAAAAGCATTTCAAACAGACAAGTTATCCCATAGACTCTTTCAGTTCCCTCTTGTTCTGTGTGAGACAAGACTGAGACACAAGAGTGCAGTGTCCTGGTCCTGTTTCTTCTTGCACATGCACTGTCCTCACCAAATAAAAAGTCCCAAAAGCTGTTTCCAGTTTATTTACGTAAGATCATAGCACCCTGTATGGGGAGACTGCGTAACTTGTTCTTCTTTCACATTTGTTTGAGACAGCAAATTTAAAACCAAAATACATTGTGTTAGAGTAGATTAGCTGACTTCATTATGTATTTGTCAATACAAAATTATCTCTAACCTAAAAGAAACACAGCACTTTCCAAACTAATGGTATTGCACTGAAGTGCTCAGTCTTTCTACGCCTAAAGGATAATTAGAAATAAACTCTTCCACATCAGTAGCAACTTGTCCCAGTGAGAAAGATTGATGTTGACAAAGTCTTTGTTTGTATTTTTAGCAGGCCTGGACTTCTTGGGCACTGACCTTTGCAATCATCTCTCTTCTGAATGATTGTTCTACTGTCGTTTCTGTCTGTAGACATGCTGGAGCCAGCGAGCTCCATAGATAATATACATTTATCTTCATATCGTGTGTTGAAATAGTTTGGCATTAATGCTACCGGGGGAGAGGTTCTCAACCCAAAAGTGCACTTGCTTTCTTTCAATTTTCCAAAATGCACTTTTGGGGATTTTAATAGAAGATTTGGCTTTCCTCCTTATGTGACGGTGATATGGTGGTAATGTGATATGCACATATTTCTACAAACTCACGGCAGGACAACAGCCAGTTTGTGATACTGTTCCACTGAAATACTGTTGCCTTTTTTTTTCTTTCTTTTTTTTTCCCCCCTTTCTGTAAAGGTTTCTCTGGGACCAGCAATACTCTAAATTCTCAATTTTGAGTATTGTTTCATATTATAGAGAGGTAGATCTCTGTAATTTTGCAGCAAAACCTGCTGCTAGTACTACGAGTTGCCATTATCTCTTTGCAACTTACCTTGACTTCTGCAAGTATTGTGCCCACTTACCCCAGTGTCCTTGACTGAATTTGGCAATTCTGGCTTTTCAGAAATAGCCTTCTCTCTGATGGTGGCTCTGACTTTTGACAACACTTTTGTTCTCGATGATCCACTCTACCTTTTATGTAACGCTTTCAAGCTGGCTCAGCTTGTCTTTGCAGTTCTCGTCTTTATGGGCACAGAGAAGACTTCCTTCCCCCTCGGGGTCAGCCTGGCGGAATGACGAATATGAGCGCTTGGATACATCTGCTTTATTTTCCTGTTTCCTTCTAGTGCCTGCCTTAAAATTCTCAATTAAGCGGCATGGCTGGCACTTTCCATTTGATTGTGAGTTGAATATTCTTGTTCAGTTTATGCATTTTCACATAGCAAGGCCACTCTGTCTCAGCAGTTACCTAGCTATCTCTCAGTCCCTTTAGTGAAGTACCTGTTTTGATTATGGCATTTTTGGTTCAAAACAAAACAAAAAAACACACCCCAAATTTCCCACAACCCACTAATCAACTAAGTGAAAAAAATCCTCTCTTCACTGGCTACGCTCCTTTTGTGCTAGTTTTTATCTACTCTTAAAAATTTTGGCTAGACTTTTATCAAGCAGACATTTGTTTTTAAGATGTTCTTTCCAAGTGTTTCTTGACCATCTGTTGACAATGAAGCTGATGTGCAATCCAGCAGCTCAGTGCCTTTT
Source organism: Pluvialis apricaria (assembly GCA_017639485.1). Taxonomy (NCBI): domain Eukaryota; kingdom Metazoa; phylum Chordata; class Aves; order Charadriiformes; family Charadriidae; genus Pluvialis; species Pluvialis apricaria. The sequence goes on from CM030009.1 coordinate 91,471,417, forward strand.
GCTGGAGTGGTACTTCTGCTCTGCCTGGCTGATGTCATGCTGTATGCTGATTGCCTTTTCATTCCCCGCTTTATTTTTCAGGATGTGGTAGCTGGCCTCCAGCTCCTATCAACAGTCAAGTTGCAGTGTGCTGAGGCAGTATCCTGTAGAAGCTTACTCCATTTGTTGTCTCAGGTGGTGAACGTACTCGGAGGTCTTTGAGAAAATATCAGATAGCTTAAAATCGTAATGGCTATTGCACTTGTAATGCTAAAGATGAGTATCTGCCGTAACATTTTTACTTCTTCAGGGTCAGTGACAAACAGATGTCTCACTTCTGAACTTGTGACTGACTCATAACCATCCTTTTTCTGTTCAATTTTACATTTACTTGTTGTATGTCTTAAGTTTAGTGCAAGTAAGTTAATTTATGCACTTTCTTTTAGTTGGAAGCTGTGACTTTTCCACCCTCTGTGAAATTTCGATCTTTATACCTTTTCATGTGTCTGACTGTTGTTTAGGATATAGATTTCAGTCTCATCTTATTGTACAGTTTTAATTTGCACTATTTAGTACAGACTTTTACATCGTAAAAAAAGTGTTGGTTTTTCTCTCTGACTTCCAATTTACTGTTCATTTGCTGCTGCCTTGTTTTTCACTTGGGGCTGGTAAACCTTTACTTTTTATTTTTGCATTTCACTAATGTCTTGTGTGAGAAATCTCGAATTCACTGACAGGTGAATTTGTTTCTGAAACCCTTGACATAACGATTCTACGTGTAAGGTTTTTCCAGTAAGTTTTCTACACAACATCACTGCTTTTCTTCTTGTGTTCTCTTTGTACATTTGCTATTGACTGACTGTTGGTTTATTTTCCATGTTGCTTGCTTGCCCCTTTCTCCTCAGTGTATTGTCTCTGCCCCTGTTTGATTTGTGACGTGTTTGCGTACAAGCTTGTTTATCAGGTTTGTGCAAGCCTCCGCTGTTTGGTAGAATTTGCATCAACTTTCCACGCTTTCATTTCAACTATTGCATTTTTCATTTCTGTCACTAGTGCCATCTGTTCATCTCCGGAAACTGGGTAATTACACAAGTCTTTTGTTTTTTTTGTACCTTGACAAAATACTATTGTGTGGTTCCTTCAACTTCTTGATTACACTGTACCAAAAACCGTTCACACATGCCATTTTTTTTTTTGTGGATTTAAACTGCTTTTGGAGAATTCCCAGGATTTCCCTCCCTCACCCCCTGCAATCTTCTGTTTTATTTTAAGGCTCTGGCATTCTGTAGCAGCATTTTTTAATTGCTGCTCCTTGCTCCACTGCACTTGGCTTCCCCCCTTCCCGCCCTTTTTCTCTTTTTTCTTACTGCAATTTCATAGTGTTTCTCATTATCTGGGGAACCCTTACTTATTAAACATCTTCCCTTTAAAGTTCATCTGCTTGGAAACAAGAATGATCTACTAACAGATTCTCATTGGTTATATTTTCTTTATACATTCCTTTGCAATATTCATAATATCTGATTTCCTGCCTGTTTCCACAATGTTGTATCTAGACCTGTTTTTAGCTCTGTTTCACCATGAAGCCAGAATCACCCTCCAGTTTTCTTCCAGCCTTTTTATTAGATCTGGATGCAAACAGTTGCCTTTCTTTTTTAGCCCATATTAAGGTGGTTTTTTTTTTTAATACAATTTAGAAACTGGATTAAAGTGTACTATCTTTCCTGTGCTTCTGCAGGGATCTGTAAAACTGCAGTCTGACACATCTCTGGAAACAGTTTTCTGTTCTCACAGTATTTTGCTTATCATTAGCCAGTGCATTGGATATTCAAAGCTATTTCATGCCCACCTGAGATCCCCCTTATCTGATACACTTTAATGTACTATCTCATATGTAAGTTTTCAGCAGTTACTGCTAGCGTTTTAAGTAGCTTTATTAAACATCTGTGAAATCAAATTAAGAGAAATCAATGAGAGTTGAGCAAGATAAGGTAAATCAATAGAGGAACTCTGCCAGTCCAGGAAAAGAAAAGTCTTTAGTCTTTCAGCTACTTATAGCAGAAAATCCTGACTTGTACAAACTGACATAATTTTGGAGAAAGGGGATGCAGGTTTTTGTGAGCGGATACTGGAGGAACGTGTGTGGAACTTGCTGTGGGAAGCACAACAGCACATTTCTGTCACAGGAATGGTGTTTGGCCGTGCCATGTACAGAAATGGGCAGTTCAGGGGAAGGCCTCTGCTGAGTTGTCTCTTCTTGTGGGCCTGGCTGCAAGACTGCAGTATTGGAAGAGGCTTTCTCACCTGCTATGTGATGCTTCCGAGGAGGTCAGAAATGCTGCTTTGGGTGGTATGGCAGCACGTTGTTCTGGTCCGAGAAGAAATAGAAAAGCACAGTGGACTGCAACAGGTGAATGAAAGGAGCACTAACGAAGCTTTATTTGTTGTCAGCAAGGCTCCTGTTTGAGTTTTGTTTGTGCTATAGATGGAGGCTGGAGTCAAACGCTATGACGTTTTTGTTTCCTCTCATCCCTGTTTTTTAAATTATTCTCTATCTATTTCGTAATTTTGCTTACAGAAAAAGGGAATAACTAATTTCCCACTTTTCTTGTGATGAAAAAGACTGGAATTGAGCTTCTCAACTTGACAATGTTAGTGGCTCTGACGTCAGGGTCTGATACAAACCTTCATGTCCTTACCTTTCTTTGTTGCTCTGAACAAAGAAAAATGCCGTGTCTTAAAATTATAGACTGACAACAACCCAGTGAATTGATTTCAAAACTCAGCAAGTTTGGAAACTGCTTCATTAACCTAATCAAGTTTTGATATAAGTGCAGCTTCTTGACAATTAATGCACACAGTCTACTGACCAAAAGTAAACTGACAGATCTATAGGTCCAGTGAAATATTCTGAGCAGCCTTGTCTTCTACACTATTGCGTTGAATTGATTTTGCATCTTATTTGCTTGGTTTCATCTTCCAATCATTTGTCTCGATACTGCTTTGTCTCTAGAAACTCAATGTATTTATAATCCCAAAGGATGTAACTGAGTACCTTTATGAACTAAATATGCTGGATTCATTTGTTGCTTCTCTGTAGGGCCATTTTCTCATCTTTTAGTTATTTTAGCTGCTTTTGCTTTAAACTTTCTGGATTTTTAATATTTTTTTTCTTGAAGTCATCTTTGAAATGGGAATGTCTGTGTGCCGTGATCTGATGTAGCCCTTCACCGAAGTCATAATAGAACTGAAGGTTGAGATACATAGTTTCCCTCTTTTTCTCTGACTTGTTGACGTGCACAGAAATCCCAGTAACCCTTCAAACTAAGCATTCTGAGTGCTTATATTCATCTCATTATTCCTACTTTTTCCATCATCACTGTTTTCTTGGGTAATCGCTCATATTTACACGTGACTTTCATTTTTAACTCTATATGTATGATTTTACATAAATGTATGGAGCCATGTATTAGGAGCTTACATACAGGATGCCTGTTGCATTCAGAGGTCGCAGTGGCCTTTTGGAGCACCTCCCACTACGTCTCTGCAGTATAATGATACCTATGAAGGTTGACTGGACTTGTTTTCCTGTTCGGGTTTCTGGCTGAGATAGACATGTTTGCTGAAAAGAATTATTTCAGGTGCAGAAAATTTCACCATTGAGGAAAGACTGGAAATACTAAAGTTATTTAGCCTCAGGAAAAGAATAGTAATGGAACTTCCAAAGCAACAGGTATATACTGCACAGGGGAAAAAGTATCATCACTTGTTGATGTCTACAGTGAATAAGGGCAAAATAAGCTGGACCATGAAGGACTCAGCTTAAACACTGAAAAAATCCTTATAATAGCAAGTATGGTGAAGCCTTACCCTGACTTCCCAAGGCAGTTTTAATCACTGAAGTCTTTAAGAATGGACCAGGTGAAGGCAGGTGTAACTAATCCCACCTCAGCACAAGGTGAACTAGGTACCAATCCAAGTCATTTCTTCCATTTCTCATGCAGATCCCCTTCTCTCCTGCTTAGCAGTTCACCTGAAATCATGACCAGCATCCTCCTAAAAAGGAAGCGTTTTCTGCCACTGCTGACATCTGTGTGAAACAGAGACCTTTGTATAAAGACAATTATGAGAAAAGGTTCTGCATTAAAGGCTGTTATTACTGCAATGAAGTTTTAGTATTTTTAGTGAGGAGTTCTTATTAACAGTTGATACTCATGAATCATGCAGCTAAGCACTCAGACCTGCCACTTATTAAGAGCACTGACAATTTTTTCAGGACAAATTATTTTAGAGTAATTGATAACAACCCCAGAGAGCTATCAAATCTCAACAAATCAATGCTTGAAGGGAAAACAATTAAAGAACTAATAGACATCAAAGCATAAATCTCATGTGCCATGGCTGAATAACAAGATTTGATTGACTATCAGTTTTTACTGCTCTGAAATGAATTTTTTTTTAAGCATAATCAGAAATTATTTTAATTATTTTAGTTTGTTTCAGCAAGTGGCTTTTAATATGCACCTATGTACTTGAAGTGCCACTCAAAGCAGTGAGAGCTTGGTGTTGTCTCAATGAAAATAAGGTACTAACACTACTATGCCTGTGTGAATTTATGTAAAACATCCATTTTTAAAAGCCATTGTGTTCTTAAAAAAAGGATGATTGTGATTTGGAAATTCTGGTAACTGAAGAGAAAGCCAGGTGCTTTTATCCTGGCAATCAGAAGGATAAGTATAGTACGTAAGTGCCTGGCTTTTACTGGAGATGTACAGCAGCAGTATGAATGTGCAAGTGTGTATGAAAAAGTAAAGCACGTTGACGCAAATACCTGATTGCATCTGCTCTGTTTTACATAGTTTCTAGTAACTGCATGATCTCTTTAACTCTGTTTTTCTTCATATGATGTCCCCAACCCCCTCAGTTACTGAACATTAATTATTAGAGACCTTCTTAGCACCTTCTTTTGTGTCAAATCATCTACAGAAGCAGAAATTAAGCTATTCTATGAAAAATGCTCTGAAGTGCCAAACCTCTTAACTAGGGATAAATCTTCCCAAAGTAAAACAGAGGGCATGAGACAGTTTTGGTAAAAAATTGCAAGATCTTTCAGAGTTTATACTTACAGAACATAATAGTTGACTTTCTAGTGACCTTTGCATGAAAACAAACAATAAAAGAAAAACCTTTATTTAAAATACAGTGATTGAGTCCCAGTCAAACTGTGTTGCAATATTTTTAGATTAACTACATTTCTTGTGGTGATGGTTTCCCAAGGCTTTTTGTACGTGTTAGTAGTTATGGTTAGGTCACTCAAAGTAACTGTAGCCTGGCTGATTTTACTTTTCTCTGCCCCCCCCCCCCCCCGCCACCTTTGAATGTCATTAAGGAGGTGCAAAAATGAAGTCTAAGTGAAGGAAACAAATTGACATTTCTTGAGAAAAGCAAAAGCAAAGCTGAGTAGGCATTGAAGAAATGCATTGTTTCAATTTGAGATTGCTTGGGCTAGGCACCATTGCAAGAGAGAGACAATATGCAGCACGTTAATTTAGTGCCATAGGCTCAGCTTTTACCATATGTACAATTAGTATTAGCCCATCATTATGTGATCAGCTTGTGCTTGATCTTAAAGTGGATGGGGGGGATACTCATGTTGCAGTGAAGAGAGGACGTTTAGACCTCTTACAGAACAATGGAACATTGTGTTGGTCTATGGACAAGGCAAGTTTTTGAATAACCGGAGTAGCTAAACAACATGCACAAAACAAAACTGTTTTGAGTAAAAAGCAAAAGCTACTGTAAAGGCACCCTCTCCACCTTGAGGAAAACTCCCTTTCTGCCTTCAGACCTTTTGCTCTTTCACCTCATTTACCTCCCATACAGTTGAACTAAGACCATCTCCCATGTCTGCACTTTGCAGATCTGTTTTGTTTTGTTTTCCTTTATTCTAAGAGTTATACCCATTTCCACCTCTAGAAAGTTCTATTTATTTCATGATTTATCTCATGAAGACATTTGTGAAGATTGGTTACAAGATGTGGTTTCCCGTGGCGCCTCATCATATCTTTTGTGCCTTCTGTTCTTGTGAGGAGATTCAGCGGACTTCTGAATCAGGACCCTCTACCAACAAGTCTTAGCTGTGAATTTGGAAGTAAACCACTGAATAAGATGAAGAAAAATCTGGGGCTGGGGCTGAAGCAGGGATCCTGGGAAGGGTCTGAGTCTCTCCATGCCAGCATCACTGGCACACACATCAGTAGCACTGAGAAAACAGAATTTTCATTTAAGGGGCCCCTTTCTCTTAAGCGGGTTGCCTTGAAAGCATAATGATTAAGCAGGGACTTTTTCAAACCAGCAAATGGATCACACTTGCTCCTTGGCCTCCTACATCACAGTGCCATAGGACTTTTCATATGCTAATCATGACTACACAGCATGTTTCTTGAAGCTACACCACTTGCTGACACAGGGAAGTAATGCGAAAAACAAGGAGGCTTAATGCTCGACATTTCAGAAATGCCAAAGGTGAAAATCCCTGCCATAACGTAACTGCTTTTTACAGCAGTTTAGCAAGTGGAAATGAGGAGGACAGCCAAAAAGCCTTTAACAAGTTAGGTCTCTACAGACCACGAACAAGCAGCGTATTCTTGGTCTGGAAACTGGAATAGAAACTGGCTCAGATGAGCCAACCCAGAACAAGAGCTTGTTGCGATGCTTTCCCTCATGATTCCGGCCCACCACACACAGACATGTACGCGCACCTCAAAAGTCACCACTGTAGTTAATGTCTGACTGTTGGTAAAAGGTGAAGGATTAACTCATAGCCATAGCTTCTAAACCAGCAAAGGGAAGATCCCAGACAGTCTAGTGGCTAAGATGTGGGTAGATGTACAAGCCTTGTACAGAGGTAAGTCTCTGTGTACTGGTATTAGGAACTGTTGGAAAGAAAGCTAGCGTAGCTTTGATCATTGTGGATTAATAAGGTCTGAATACATTTTGCATCTGTTTCTGTTTTAGTCTGACCATCAACATTAAATCTGGAATTTAAACCTCTCACCATTGCTTGCAATCTGAATTATTGCTGTATTCCCTCCTTTTTTTTCCTGCTATATTTTTTTCCATCTCCTTCCTATGTGATGCCTTTTCTTTTACAATTTCTTGTCATCTCATCATTGCATGAAATGCTTCTTCCTCGTTTTCTTTCCAGAAATGTGTTTTAGAGACAAAATATCCTCTAATCTTCGAAGATCCCTCCTTGCTTCCTCCTCGCTGTTTTTCTGCTTGCTGTATCTCACATCTCACATCTCCAGTCTCTCAGCGGGTACGTTTAAGATCTTCATGTTTAGCTGATATAACCAAAGTGTTTTTACTAAGTCTCAGGCAGTCATTTAGAATAATGAGGATTACAGCAATTTTGCGATGTTTATAGAGAATGATGGTAGTTGCTCTGGAAAACAACCTTATTCTCTGCAGAGCGCCTAAGGGTGTTATTTCACAAAATGTACACCTACTCCAGAAATATGAGGGCATAGGGTAGCAGCTGGAAGCTGTAGCACATTATGACTCTTTTTCTGCTCAGCTACTCTCTGACTGGTATATAGGTGGGGGTTTGCAGCCACTTAGCTTACCACGAAGAGCATATGGAGCAGTTTGAACGTCTGGGGGAGGAATGTTCCTTCTTAGTTTTATTGCCACATGGAGCGACAACATCTTCTGATTATTTTTATGCCAATTTGTCCCCAGCTGCAAACTCAAGGTGAACAGCAGCCTCTCCACATCTGCTGATGACTGCATTTCTCAGAAGCATGGAGTGGTCAGGGAAGGTCCCAGGAAAGGATGGACTTGTCTTTGGTACGTCCCTGCTGTGATGTACCTAGTACCCTCATCACTAGGTCTGGGCAGGAGCGGCCAAGTTTGGGTCTGAAAATAAAGCCAAATTTCTGGAACGTTGCGTGTCATGTGTTGACTTAAACCAAGCCAAACTGTGAATCTGAAAAGTAATGAATAAGAAAATATTTCACAGATAAGAGCTAGGCCTGAAGTTCTGGTTTGTTCCCCATGGCCGCTGAGATGAGATGTGCAGCTCTGAGTTTATGGTTACTTCTGCCATGTAAGGATCTGTTAGCTGGTTTCCAGTACAGCTATCCTATTTACATCAACAAGGTAATATCCTGTCAGTCACTTGTGTGGGCTTTTTATTAAAATGTGCATTTCTGAAAAAATAAAAATACTGACTCATACCCACCTACAGCGGTCGTGTTCATAAACTGCATTTTTTTATTTCTTAACCAAAGTTTATTTTCAGTGCCTTATCAATTGGCTGATGAAAGACTAATATTCAAGTAAGCTATGCAGCATAACTTTCTTCCCTCACTACAATATTTGATGCAAATGAGTAGTGAAACAGCATTGCCTGCTTTGGAGTCATATTAATCTTGCTGAAGCTCATGCAGTAGCAAGTCATCAAGCTCTCTACACGGAATCACTGTAGGAATTCTACTGTTTAAAGAGAAAAGCCAGAAAAGCTTCACAATTTATGGGAGAGAATTTGTCCTCCCACATGGAAAGACTTGATTAATGTGGTAAGCACGCTTTGAGAACACTTCTTCCTTATGGATATTAGCCTAACTTTAACATGAAAGGTGAGAAGGCTCCAGGCCATGTATTTGCAACCGTTATCTCAGTTAATTACCCATCCAAATGGAAACATTTAAAGATGTTCCCCATTTTGTAATTAGCGATATTAATCTGTTCTTCTACTTTTCCTGCACTATACACAGCTCCTAGATGACTCTGAACTTTCTTCATAGGTCTCTGTCACACATTTAAGAACCTTTTTTATTTCCATATCAGATTTGGTACTCTGTGGGGAAATCTCTGTGTGTACCTGAAGTGGGTGCTTTGCAGTTGACTGAAAGTGTACAGTGATAAATTACAGATCAACACTACTGTTGATAACGCTAGTGGAATGAGTACTGACGGAGAAAAAATCTTTCCATATAAATAAAAACTATTAGAGCCTGGGTAAAAGTGTGCAATTGGCAGACATGTATAGGTAACATCTGCTGATCTCCTTTCCAGGTCGTTATAGTATTGAACACTTTGTAGTGTCACATGGAACTGGAGGCATCTTTACATTCTTCTTCCTGCGTCAGAGGTGTCTTAAACTTGGTTGTTTGATTCCTTTTTCATAAGGCTGGATTTCTGTAATGCCTCATAGTCAGGTGCCACCAATTAACAGTTATTTTTATTGCATTTGAAAGGCCTTATTCACTGTCAGTATTATTAAGTAAAACACACTGAGAAATGCTTTACACTCAATAATGACCTTACTGTCGGTTTGAGGTTTTGCCATTATCTGCAGAAGTGCTCACTTTATACTACATTATTCAGTAGCTCATATATCAGTGGTGACTGATTCAACATGACGAGATGACAGTCAATGCTTTGCTCCCTACCAGCCAGCTCTACCACTCATGAATGTTAACAACAGCACTGTGAAGTGACTTGTGGAAGAGGGGCTTGTGTACAGCCTGCCTTTCTGCAGGCATCTCTACGGTTATAATTTTTATGAGGTTGCTTAGGAAGTAATGAATTTCAGATGCAAAGGCTATTTTACAGGGCATTGCTACTAAAGTGTGCTATGAGATATTTGTGACTCTTTTGATTGCTTTAGGGCTATATCTAATATTGTGAGTCACTAACTAGAGCATAGAATGTTCTAGTGGCATATTAACATTAATGAAAAAATACTGGGAAATCTGAAGATAGCCTGAGCACACCAGTAATTCTTCTACTTGTAATTTTGATGAAGTAATGGCTAACTGGGCATTAAACGAGTTAGTGCCAATGAGACAGTAAAATTTTCTTTCAAGGAGTAAATGGTTTGATTTATCGGACTCTTTCTGTAATTTGGATATTTTTTAAAGAAGTGGATCCTATTTATTCACTCTTACCATTTTAAATTTGTTCTCATTTTGATCTGAATACCTCTGCATTCTTCTAACATGTTTAGTAAGTTTTTGCAGCAAAAGAGAACATTTGATAAAACCTATCTTAGTATTAAAAAATTATTTAAACACGATTACTGGAGATGTTGCGAGTTATCTGTCATAGAAGGTATTCAACCTCTCACCTGAGACCCCAAGCCTGGAAGTCTGACCATGTTTTTATTCTTAAATTTTATCGTGCTGCCATTCAATGCAACTGTGGTGTGTAGGATCTCATAGAGTTTACAGCTCAGTTGTGTTTGCTAATCAGTACATTCATTCTCATTGATGTGAACTTCCTTCTGATTGTGATGTTTTCAAGATGATTTTGATATTCTACATATCATATCTTTTCAAACTTTTACCTACATCTATCTCTATTTTAGATAAAATCTCTGTAATAAATGGGGAGTTCTTTAAAAAGTTTTTCAAATAAGGGGATAGACTCTCTTCAACTACATAGTCTTCCTGTTAGACTCTGAGACCTAAAACCTATCTGCCTAATAAGTGAATGTCCGTGTCTCTCTGAAGATGTACCAGCACTGAGAGGCAATGGCACAGGATGACGTTGCATCAAAGATGAGGAGGAGCTCGATTTTGGAGGCTGGAAACTGGGGTTTTCTTGACCTTCAGAACACCTTAGTAAATCAAACTTGTCAGGCAGAACAAACATATTGAAAAATGGATGCATCTGTTGTAGAGCACCAGTTGTCTGTTTTGAAAAACAGCTAGATTTCTGAAATTTCCGAAGCACCTGTGCAGGTCTTGGTCCATGTTCTGAATGCCCCTCATGTGGCCTGGTCTTCTAAATTGGATGCCTATTTCAGAAGATTGTGTTTAAGGACCTTCATGTCCTTGGAGTTATGCATTACAATAACTGGTAGATGGGACTGATCCATGTGGATAACTGCTGGAAGAACACAGAAGGGCTATTTAACCTACAGCAAGCAGGCTTTTTGAGAAACTTTGTTTGCATGAATTAGTAACCCTTTTCCCTGGTGTTAATTTCCTATGTTTCTCAGCTCCTTGAATCCTGAACGAGTAAGGATAGATAAGGTATTCATGTGGGGCAGGACACTCCTTTGGGCAATGCCAAAACAGCTCAGTCTTACTTACCTGAGCTGAATAAGCCCCAAAGGGTAGAATCCAAGTTAAAAATTCACCTTAAAGTTACAGAGTTACTATAAGGTAAACAATTCTTCTTTTTATTTTTCCTTTTTTTTTTTAAATTTTATTTTAATTTCTAAACTCCAAAAGTTTCCATGGCAAAGGAAGAGCAGCCAGACTGCTTATGAAAGCCATGTTAGGCTTTGAGCCTGTGAAGTGTAGCTGGGATTCTGTCAGGGCCATGGTGCTACCATACAGCACCTGGCTAGAGGACTCTCCATTGCATGCAGTGTGAGCCCCCATCTCAGTCCACATTCAGCACAAAATCCTCTGAAAGCTTGCACACACAGCACCCAGGACCTTCTTGTTGATGCTTGGAGAACTTTACTCATTTTTCCAAAAACACCTGGTGTAACAAAAAAACCCAACCCATCAGGAGCCACTGCAAGTGCCTGCAAAGGGCAAGACTTGGTTTGTCACCATGATTGGTGGCTGAATGAACTTAGTGAAATTGTGAGTCTATTAGAGGCCATAACTTTTGTATCAGATTTTCTCTGGAGTGTTCAAAAGTTTATAATTTCAGAAATGCTTGTGGGTATTTATTTAGGTAAAATTGCTTGTCCTTGGTGTCGCATCCATCTGCATGTTGGTGCATATTTTTAAAACACAAGTCAAACAATTCAGAAGCTAAAAATCCAGGTCAGAGTTGACATCTGTGCAAAAGACTTCATTCTGCCCATGAAAGATCACACACCATTTTGGTTTAATCATCAGTTTTTACTGCGGTGCAAAAGCTGTTTTTGTTCTGCCTTTCCCAGTTCCGCTGGGAGCGGTGGTCTTTGGTGCCTGCGAGTCTGGGACATCAGGCAATTACGTTAACATGACACACTTCCTATTGAGATGTATTTGTTTATTATGTGGGTTTTTTTCCTGAAGAACTGTAATAATTGTCTATTAAATAGCCAGCAACCATATCTGGCTAATATTCTCTGACTTTTAATCGGGAAAGGTAATGTTTATGCAGGGAAAAAAAAGTCATCCCTGGTCCTCTGTGCTGGTCCTCACTACTGCTAGAGATTGCCTATAATTTTGTTTGTTTCTTAGGCTTTTGAACTTTAAAAAATCAGTAACATAAAACTTTGTGTTTCTTTCTTTGTGAACATACATGAGAAGAACTAAATATACTTAGTATTTTATTGTTTATTGGGGTGAAATATCTAAGAATATAATACGGGAAAATGCTCTATGAAGAGCCCATTCGAACAGAAATAAATTTCTGTTTAAAAACAGTGCAGCCATTCATTCATAAGAAAAGTTTTAATGGCCTCATACTCTCATTAGGAAAGCTTTGTCTCTAACCAGAATGCTGAACTCATCTAATATAAATGTAGTTTACAATGATAAAAGAACAATTTTGCTGGCAGAAATTCATGGCATTTCAAGTGTACACTAAGCAATACATAACAGAAATACTTTCCCCCTCATGATATAACTGAAAACCATTATGGTTTTGTCACTTAAAAAAGAAATAGATCATCCCGCCCACACCTTGCAGTACAAAACTGGTAAAAATTTCTAGTGCAGACCTGGGATGATTCAGTTAAAGGAATATACCTCCATGGTATAGAGGCAGATATGCTAGTCATAAAAATACTCTTTTGCCTGTATGAGCCATGAAAAAGCTCTTTATACAGCTTTAAAATATACAAACAAGAAAAAAAGCTTCTGAATTTTTTTTTGTTTAAGCTATATCTAAACTAGTTTGATCTATAGCTAATTCTTTGAAAGCAATGACAAAGATGTGAGTATTTTTGTTGAAAGATATTTGGGACAGCCATTACTTGATTGGGATTAGTGGACCAGAGAAAGCTTTTCAGCATGTACCGGGCAGGATCATCAAACTGAGATCATTAAGGAATCTTTGTGTTACCCATAAACCAAAGCATAATGAGGTGAAATGTGTGTCTCTCTATATTTATTTAGCACTGTTGTATGGTTCAAAGAAAGGCCAAAATACTGTTTTCCCTGGTCTAAGAGGTAGCTTTATTGTCCTCCATTGGAAAGTTCATGTTGGTCCAGGAAGCAGGATTTGGACTTCGATTTGTTAGAAAAACATGTTTTATTGCATTCTGAGTAATTTCCGTTGGCGAAAATTAGGCTTTTGAAAGATGGGTAAATAACGCTCTGCAGAGCTTCAACACCTCTCAGGGGAAACCTATCTCTCTTCATTAACTTATGAAAACATGAAACTAGGAAATGTAGCTGTTGTTTATGCGTGGATTGTTGAATTATTGTGTGTACAGATGTCGGCTGTAGCTCTTAACAACTATTGGCTTATCTCTGTTGATTTATGTTGATATACCACCACGCTTTGGCGACTGAAGCACTGAGTTGTGGTTTGAAGTGAACCACTACTCTGTGTCCAAACAAGAATCCACAAATTAAAGAAGGAATAAATTCGGAGAAGAGAAATGGGCCAACCAATGCAGTCGTCCCTCGAGTCTGCAAGCAGCTCTGTTGTATTCTCCCTGAGATCCCCAGTTCCCACTGGGAAGATATGGAAGCAGAGATGACAACTCAGCCTGTAGTGGGATAACATTTTTACAGGAGTTATAGATGTGTTGCTTTAATGTGTCAAGCACTGGTATCACTGTTTTTACTAGCTCATCTTACATTTACTATTGCACACATCTCGTAGTGCTACATAAATTAAGGTTGCTTGTGGTGCTCTGAGGGTCCCCATTCCTGTACTGAAGGAAAAAAATTAGAGATGAAATGGTTGTTGAAATGTTTAACAAAGTCTTGTGGCAGGAATAAGTGTGAGATGTATCTGGGCCTTGACACTGTGCATACCCTCCACACCATGGAAAATATTTTTTTTAATTTAAAAGTGGGAATTTGCATAAAGTTACAAGCACCCAAACCCAGGTGTTTAGATTTTAGCTAGGTTAGTTACTGTGAAGCATTAATCACTGATGACCATTTCCTTTCCTGGTCAACTATTTTCTTTCATAAAATCATGGAATCATAGGATGGTTGAGGTTGGAAGGGACCTTAAATATCATCGAGTTCCAACCCCCCTGCCATGGGCAAGAATACCTTCCACTAGACCAGGTTGCTCAAAGCCCATCCACCCTGGCTTTGAACACTTCCAGGGATGGGGCCTCCACAACTTCTCTGGGCAACCTCTTCCAGTGCCTCACCACCCTCAGAATGAAAAATTTCTACCTAATATCTAATCTAAATCTACTCTCTTCTGTTTTGAAGCCATTACCCTTCATCTGCTCACTACATGCCCTTGTGAAAATTCCCTCTCCAGCTTTCTTGTAGGCGCCTTTCAGATACTGGAAAGCTGCTATAAGGTCTCCCTGGAGCCTTGTCTTCTCCAGACTGAACAAGCCCAACTCTCTCAGCCTGTCCTCACAGAAGAAGTGCTCCAGCCCTCTGATCATCTTCATGGCCCTCCTCTGGACCTGCTCCAACAGGTCCATGTCCTTCTTATGTTGGGGGCTCCAGAGCTGAATACAGTACTCCAGGTGTGGTCTCACGAGAGTGGAGTAGAGGGGGAGAATCACCTCCCTCAACCTGCTGGCCATGCTTCTTTTGATGCAGCCCAGGATGCGGCTGGCTTTCTGGCCTGCAAGTGCGGATTGCTGGCTCGTGTTGAGCTTCTCATCAACCAACACCTTCAAGTCCTTCTCCTCAGGGCTGCTCTCAATCCATTCTCTGCCCAGCCTGCATTTGTACATAGGATTGCCCCGGCCCACGTGCAGGAACTTGCACTTGGCCTTGATGAGCTTCATGAGGTTTGCACAGGCCCACCTCTCAAGCCTGTCCAGGTCCCTCTGGATGGCATTCCTTCCCTCCAGCGTGTCAACCGCTCCACACAAGGTCAATGAGCGAGTCTGACAATGGAGGAATAGTTTCTTCCTTATTAGAAAATGTGTAAGTTTAGGGGATTATTAATGCAGTGTTGGGCTGTTTGGAAAGTTGCATCTGTTTGACACTTTTGGCACTATCATTTTGAATGGTTTTGTTGCTCGTGGTGGATGATGACAGTAGCTCTAGTGGACAAATTTAATGTGATACTTAGCTCTATGCCTTCTACACAGTAGGGATCTTGTATTTTTTTACTTGACCACACATGAACAGCTATATGGTTTGAGCTTTCTGCTGAGTTTTGTACGCATGTATGTGTGTTTTAAAATAAATCAAGTGAACAGTAGACATCAGCTCTGTGAAGCTGTGTTTTCCTTGACTACTCAACCAGTGTCTGGAATGCAGTTTCAGCCAAATATCCGTAGGGATGTCCCTGAATGCAAAATATGGGCTACCAGGACATGGGCCCTTGTTGTTGTGTCTGTTCATAAGGCTTCGGACAAGCCAGCTGCGTGCTTTTTGCACACTAATGACTAGTTGGCTTGGGGAATTGTGGTTAATTATCAAGTGCATCATTACTTGTTTTTTGAGACTGTTGAATCTTAAGATGCAAGAGTGTCTTGCCCAGCAGATAGAAATGTTGGAGCCACGCAGGATTCTGAAAGTGTGTGATGCTAACAAATCACTATACAGGGAATAACTAAGAAAAGAACAACAAAAATCATCACTAAGAAGTCACATGCTCAAGAGTCTCTGTTGGACTTAGACCTGATGTGGTCCTTGGCTGTTCCTGTTACACTGTGTGACACTTTGTAGAACAGTCCTCCACTCCCTACCTGTTAAAATGGATGGAGGTATTTGTCATGTATCAGCATGTATGTGATGGGCAGGGAGACAGTGGCACCATCGTATACATTCTGGGAGATCTACCCTCTGCCACTGCACTGGCTTAACAAGTTAACAGTGAACATCTGGGTCGCTGTAATTATTCATGTGCATTACTATATGCCTGCGGCAAACATGAAGTAATACAGTGAACCTAGTGGAAGAGTTTTTAATATAACTTGCATGACTTTCTGCAGGACTACAGAAAATGTTTGGGCATGCAATAACCTAAATTGTGTGTCTCAGCTGCATTATTTTATTTGTGGGGGGAGAAAGTAAGTAATGAAACAAAAGCATATTCTCAGTAATACTGGCACAGACTGCAACAGCAGCACAAAGCACAGCATCCCAAATCTGAGGGCATTGCCAGGTATAACTCTTGCTAACACAGGTGGCATCCATGCAGCATTGACTTCAGTGGGACCTTTGGTGATTGCAACACATCGAGATTTCACTGTTTGTTCTTGCTCTGGCCCACACCCGCTTGAAAGTTGAATAGATAAGCACTTTAATGCACCCACTAACTTCAACAGCTCTGTCCATGTGTATAACCTTATCTGTGTGCTGAGTTGGGATTGCCTCTCCTGAGTCTTCCCACAGCACCCACTGTGCAGCACTGTTACCTACTGAACTGCACAGAATCTTGTTTGCAGGTTCCTGAATGTCAGTGCAGATGTTCAAATGACTATTCAGGTGCAATAACTTCAGCTGGAGCCAAAATGAGTTATTACTGCCAATAGTATGAATGATCCTGCAATCCATTCTTTTTGGGGCTGAGTTTATTGGGATGGACTGTGAAGACAGTTTGATCTTCATAAAAGAGTTGTCCTGGTTTAAATCGGTTGAGAAAGTTTGTTAAGTCAAATGTATTTCATCCTCTGCATGGATACTGCAAATAAAATGAAGGGTTTTCATGGCAGATTTTGCAGTATAATCATCAAGCCAGTTTTTAAACTCAAGGAAACAAGACAGGCTGGCCTGATGGTTGGGGAACTACCCTGAGACCTGACGGCATTGAATTTAATTCCCTGCTCTACTCTCAGGCTTGCTATGGGAATTTGAGGTACGCTTCAAACCTGACTATTTAATTTTTGCCCAAACTGGGGATCGCAATACTGTGGCAACTCTGGAACTAGGACCTAGCTCCATTTACCCTCAGCATTGTTGGTGCTTAAATCTACATTTGCAGAATGGAGATAACGGTACTTCCTAGCTCACAGGATCTTGTAAGGAGACATACATTACCAGTAGCAAGCAGGCCAGATATTGCAAAAATAATCACCATGTAAGTTTTGAAGACGGTTAGATTTGTGCATTTAGCTGAGATGGACCAAACCACTGCCTGACAAGAGGAGCTCTGAGTTAATGAGAAGGCCTGATGGATTTTGTTTAGCATTGCCTTTTCTTTCCAGCTATCTCCTTCAGGGGCAAAACTGCTCAGTGTTTGTCTGTCAGCAGTTTTGTCTTTCACCTCTTACTCATGTGAGCTCTTGCAGTCCTAGTCATCTATCCATGCACAGGTCAGGCCATAACGGATGAATTGCTCAAGCATGATGGTGGGCTTATGGAAAACTGGCTGACAGATAGAGCCCAGAGGGCTGCGGTTAGTGGTGCAGAGTCCAGTTGGAGGTCAGTAACAAGTGGTGTCCCTCAGGGGTCAGTACTGGGTCCAGTCCTGTTCAATATATTCATCAATGACCTGGATGAAGGGATGAAGTGTACCATCAGCAAGTTTGCTGATGACACAAAACTGGGAGGGGTGGCTGACATGTCAGAAGGCTGTGCCGCCATACACGTGACCTGGACAGGCTGGAGTGTTGGGCCAACAGAAACCTTACGAAATTCAACAAGGGCAAGTGTAGGGTACTGCATCTGGGGATTTAACCCCATGCACCAGTACAGGTTAGGGGCTGACCTGCTGGAAAGCAGCTCTGTGGAAAGGGACCTGGGAGTCCTATTGGACAACAGGATGACCATGAGCCAGCAATGTGCCCTGGTGGCAAAGAAAGCCAATGGCATCCTGGGGTGCATCAAGAAGAGTGTGGCCAGCAGGTCGAGGGAGGTCATCCTCCCCCTCTACTCTGCCCTGGTGAGGCTGCATCTGGCGTACTGTGTCCAGCTCTGGGCTCCCCGGTTCAAGAAGAACAGGGAACTGCTGGAAAGGGTACAGCAAAGGGCTATGAAGATGATTAGCAGACTGGAACATCTTTCAAAGGCTGAGGGACTTGGGTCTCTTTGGTCGGAGAAAAGAAGACTGAGGGAGGAATCTTATCAATGCTTATAAATATTTAGAGGGTGCCAGGAGGATGGCAACCAGTCCTTTTTCAGTGGTACCCAGTGATAGGACTAGAGGTAACGGGCACAAACTTGAACACAGAAAATTCCATCTAAACATAAGGAGGAACTTCTTTCCTTTGAGGGTGGCAGAGCACTGGCACAGGCTGCCCAGAGAGGTTGTGGAGTCTCCCACTCTGGAGACATTCAAAACCCGCCTGAACGCCATCCTGTGCAACCTGCTATAGGTGACCCTACTGTGGCAGGGGGGTTGGACTAGATGATCTCCAGAGGTCCCTTCCAACCTCTACCATTCTGTGATTCTGTGAAAAAAAATTAAAGACTCAAACCAAAGTTCAAGGAAATTTTTGTTTGTAAACTTGTTGGGTATCTTGTAAGAAACAGCAGAATCTCTGCCAGCCAGTTGTTGTTAATGGTCTACATAAAATCTAAATTACACTAGGACATTTGAAGAAGAAATAAGGGGGGAAATGATTAAGTGTTGGCAAATTAAAGAAGGCAGGATGTTGGTCACCTTCATGAAAGGAAAGTTTGAATTTGTTTCCAGCTCACTTATGAGAATTTTTGTGATGTTATTCTCTTGTGCATTCAGTACCTTTTTAAAAAAAAAAGAGAAAAATAAGGGGGCTGGGGGTTCAACAGAGCTCCACCATGGTCATTATCACTAGCTCTTATTTGTCGCTCCAGAAAAGGAAGTACATCAAGCATTGTTTAATTTAAGACATGTACAAAAAAGCTTATCTATAATCCTTCATATTGTCTCATTCTTTGTACATACTGCCAATAGGAAAGGAGGCTATGTTTGCTACAGAGTAAAGAGATGTTGTATGTGTTGGCAAAGGAAATTCCTAATTATCCTCTCTGCTCTGCTTTGGGATTCTGTTTCTGAGGCGAGCTCCAGTGAGATTTCTTGGAACTCTATGGGTTCTTGGACCAGAGAAAACTGATAGCTTGAAATTTCCAGCCCACCACTTGGATGAGAACATGTAGGTCTGCATGTCAAGCAAAAGACCTGCCTCTTATCTGTTATGCTGGACAGGATTTATTGCCTCGGAGAAATTAGTTGCTCTCTATCCAATTCTCTTGAAATAGCGGCATTCCTAAGCTTGCCTGTTGGCACCAGCCAAGCAAATGCCAGGAAACTCATAACGTTCTTAGAGGCACAAGGTTTTGCTTTGAATTTCCTGTAGAAAGTCTTAAAAAAAAACCCTCCCTGTGATTTACTAGTCTGAAAATTTAATTTTGTGTAGCAGGTCGGATATCTTTAAATAAGTGATTAAAGAAAAAGAAAAGGCTTTGTTGTTTCTAAGGTGGAGTTATTTTTTTTAGCAGTCGTATTAAACTAGAGCTCCTGTATAACAACAAATGTTACAAAAAGTGACTAATTTCAGAACAGCATCTTTCCAGCTGTTTTCTTTACTCTGAAATACGGTTCTCCTACATCTCTAAGGCCTGTGTCCAGCTTGTGAAAACATATCAACTTTTATAAACCATATCTGTTATTATTCTGTGCACTGTTGTACTTCCACCAAATCAACAAGAGAACTTAAAAAGCTTGGGATGGGATATTGCCAAGGTTGTGGTCCCAAGATATACAATAAACTGCAGATTTTTTGTATGACTATATAAATGCCTTTTTCTCCCAGTCTCCCAGCCATATGAACCTTTGTGCTTTTCAGAACATTATATTTAATGTAAATGATCAAGAAATGTCTACTGTGAAATGCTGGAGTGATGAAGGCTTGGTGTTTTTTTTAAGATGTACATTTTTTCTTTAAGGACAAAACACCCTTTCTAAAGAGGCTTTTAGCACTTCATCTTCCCACACTCTTTATTCTTTCCTTTTGCTCCTGGGATGCTGGCAGGAAAAAAACTGAACTATAAAATGCATTTTCACTTCCTGCATTTCATTGTTTAGCGGAGTTATAGTGCTGTGTGTTCCAGTTTTGGAAGCTCTTTATGGCTGCATCTAATTCTGAGAGTATATGTAGCCTCATATTGCTGTGTTGCAATGTGCTTATCTGTCTTGCTGAATTACAGTCAGAATGCTCAGAAATAAACCCTTGTAACCCAGCCCTACTCCTTCTTCCCCCCAAAACTTGGCCCATTTCTCTTGGTGTATATTTTGAGTAATCATCTTGAGCAAATTGTGGAAACTACATGAGAAATGCAAAATGACAATGACTTCTAGTCTCCCAGTCATCAATGTTTTGAGGTCACCAAAAGAGGCACAAGTTCATTAGCCACCTAATATTTAGAGGAATGCTTAAACAGCGAGAGCAGGATACTGATGATTGGGTCAATAGAAATGAAATATGTGTAGGTTGCTGCCTGGGTTCACTGGTCACTTGTTCCTCTGCAATACATAAAATTTTTATAAAATTAAGTAATTTGCTTCTCCTAGTGTCATAGCTGGATGTAATTGGAAAAGTGGAGTCAAGAAAAGGTACAAACTGTGATGTCTGCATGTCAGTTTTCTGCAGAAGCATCCAATGCACATGTATATGGCAGTGTCTGTCTCCCCAGCTATGAGTTGAAACAAAGGGACATACCATTACTGTGAGTTCGCAGCTGAGCATCCTCTATTCTTGTTGTCTGGTAACCTGAGCTAGGTGGTGTGCTAGTTTTTCAAAACATATGGAGTATACCTAGCATGTAAAACAGTGAAAAATGCAGCCAAACAGAGAACACTCAGAATTGTCCCCAAAAGCTGTGAAGGCCTTGTGTGGGCAACATTAAAGAGCTGGGGTTGATGAGAGTTGAGGATGCCTCAGCAGCTCCCCCTCCTTCCTCAGAGTTGCCTTTCTGTTGGGACTATCACCCTCACCCTCATGTGAGCTGCCCCACAAATATGTCCATGTCCCCCTATGTCCCTGGCTGACCCTGACCTGCTGATGGGATTTCCTGGCCTGACTGGCCCCATGGCTACTGACTGGCCTGGTGGCAGCAGGGTCTGGGCTGAGCCCAATACAGTTCCATCCTGGCCCCACAGCTGTGTAGTGGTTCTGCTCTTGGGTTTCTTGATGGGGATGTTACTGGGATCTACAGCTTGTTCCTTGAGTGAGCGGTCTTGTGCCATCGGGATAAGTTAACAGGAGTTTTTCAAGACATGGTTATTCGGGTGGAAGAGGCTGCCACTAGCCATAGGAATTTCTGCTTTTGAAATTGAGGGATTGTTTAACATTTAACATTTGTTCACTGACTAACAGAGACTCTGTTACGAAATACAGATGTGTGTACGCAAGTGTGTTCTTTGGTGCTTGCACCAAAATCCTTGGTGTGGTGTACAAGTTGCTGACTTGTGGCTAGGCCGGCCACTGAGTTCCTTAGGAGCCTTACAAACCAAGGAGCCCAGGAACTGGGAGGGCTATATAGGATTCGCTTTAATTTCCCTACAGGGACAAAATGAGCAATATTGCATCACCCCCAGCAGAATGACTTGATTTTTTATTTCAGTCATTGGTAAGGCTCACATGAATGGCTGCGCTGTTTTCAGAGCAGATTACTACTCCACCTACCCACCAGAGAAATCATGTATGCCTTGGTTGTATTGTGCCATTGAGGGGGTATTCCCCCTTAGAGGGGCATTCCGAGTATAATTTCATTCCAGGTATAATGAAAAGAGCACAGATGATCTGAGCTTCATGAGTAAAACCACACTCTTCAGAAGGCATCAGCTGTGAGCTACCCTGCAGTCATCAGGGAGAGAAGAGCCTTCTTGGCAGGCAAAAAGGGAAGAGACAGCCAGCAACAGGAGAAGGAAAAGGAGATGTTCCCAGTAATATTACAGTTCAAACCTCTCCTCTCCATCCTATCAGGCTGTTGTTAATTAATCATCTGTTGGGAAATATTGCATTCCCATGAGTCCTGTGTCAGTGTCATCCTTGTACCTTCTTGTTTCCTAGTAGCTACTTCTGGGGTTTCTCCAGACAGTTGTTGCTTGCCCCTCAGTTTTATAAACGAGAAAGCTGCAACCTGAACAGCTGATTTGTGAGACATTAAGTCTCACCCCAGAGGAAGTCTGGTGAAGCACAGGCTTTAGGAAGTTTGGCTGAAATCAGTGCCACCAATGCCCACATCCCTGCAGTTGGATGGGGAGGTCATTACACAGAGGGTGCTCAGATGGCCCTGAGGGATGAGCTGTGCCACAGAGGAAGAACAGGGCTTTCCCAGTGTGTCTCTGGAGAAAATTCTTCTTCAACACCAAGTACAGCCCTGGAAAAAATCCTGAACATGGAAGCCAGGCCTATTAGCTAAAAACATAAACAAGGGGATCCTCAGAGTTTCAAGAATCAATGGCTGGCACCTCTGCTGTCCTTTGAGCTGCTCTTCTGTGCTGGGGTGGAGAGATGTTTACTCCTTCCTTGCCTGCTTCTTCCCCAAGAAATGCACACACCTGGGAATTCAGGTCATGGGCTGAAATGGTGTAACTTGACCTTGCTTTGTACTTGTTAGTTCAGAGCTGTAAATATGCTGACCTCAGGGCTTTCCTATTCCCTGACCAACTAGGAAATGCCAGGGAAGATTCAAATTTGCAGATCCTTTTGCTTAAAGGGACTGCCTAGCCTGACTCCAGCTATATGCAAATTATTTGTTTTACATAGACAGGGACTAAGAGCCTAAACGTACATTTAACCTCATTTTTAAAAAAAAACCCAAACATAAGGCGTTGAGTTACAACTTCTTTCCTCCATTTCCGCTCCCTCTGGCAGAAACTAGGGCTACAGGGAGAGGGGTGATCTGTTCTTACCCACAGGACCTGCGGTGTGGCTCAGGAGGAGCCTGAGGAAAAGAATGGTTGTAGCTCTGTCAGAAACGGAGTTCTTTTTTGTCTGCTCCTGGAGACCTCTGTCATTTCCTCTACTGCTCTACAGGCAACACCACAATGACATAAGTGACCCCTTACAGTCCCACCAGTAGATGAAATCCAGAGAACTGGATATCTGGTCTGCGTTATTGCTGCTGCTTTGAGCGTTGTGTAGCAATCTCTGAGTCAGACAGTAGAAAACTATGATTGGGAAAGCATCATTTGTTTCCAGAAGAGAAAATTGATTCTCATACCCCTAGTGTTACTACAGGATGATCCTCTTCCAAAATTTTTTTGCTGTTATTGCATCCAAGGGTTGGAGATCCGTTGACTGTAGGTAAGTTTATTATAAGATGGCCTGATAGCTGTGTTTCTCCTCTTCCACAGTATGGCTCTAAATACAGTTCTAATACAGACATATATTTTAAGGTTTTTTTTATTTTAAGGTTATTTTATATACATATTTAGTCTAACATAATTCCTCCGTTTCACAAGTTTGCTATAAGAAACAGTAGATCTTTCCTCTTTTCCTCTGCACTCCTGTTGCTCCGCTGTATATAACTGTTCCTCCTAATATACTTCGCATTAGGAACAAGGTTTCTTGCAGGTATTGAAGGCCTTGCCAATGTCATTTGTCATCCCCAAAGAAGCCCTGTGCATCTTAGCAGGCTTTGGGAAGAAAATATACTAAGCGAAAGGTCAAGAAGGAGCAGCTGCAGCAGGCTGATAGCCAGCTGCGATAAGAGATCAAACACAGCTGAACAAATGCAAACATCCAAACAGTGTGGAAGCAGCAGGTCATGGTAAATCAGGCACAGTAGCAGAGACTCCTTCTGTCCTGAAAATTTACTTGACTCTGTTTTTTAATTCTTTTCTCAAAATTGTCAAGTCCAAAGTCTGTCATTTTCTATAACAATCGTATGCTTTTCAGAGCTGTTTCCAAAGGAATAGAAAGGTAAAATTACTGTGTCAGGAGGGAGCTCTAGAATCACATGAAGGAAAAATCAAACCATAACCAAAGAACCTCCAAACTGATTGTTCCATTAAAAAAGCAGCTGTGAGTTGTGCCAAAGTTTAGTGTAGAGCTGTAAATCTCAAATATACCTTGAAAACTCCTTGCTTCCTCTGCTTGGAACATGGCCACCACATTTGCTTTGAAAGTTTTGCTTTTCTTTCCTTTCAAAGCAGTTCACAAAAAGGCACCATATGGCATGGCAGCATTTATAAAGTGCCATGGAAATGGAAACTCTAGTGCTGTTTTGTCTTCACAATGATTGTCTTTCCTTTTTATTCCCACAGAAATATTAAAAGCTTAAAATTCAAAAGAGAAGTTATTGTTGTAAGATAGCGTATATAATTTCTAGAAGTATGCTTTCTGTGTTTTTCTTCAAATATCTCAAACAGCTGGTTAAAGATGCTGGCCAGCAAGTTTAGACTTGTGGATGTAACTGCACTGTTCCTGGCTGCACAATGTCTTAGAAGTGGGAGCTCAAGCTTAATCTATGTTCCCAAAGGGTTTTTTTGGCCAAGTGCACCTTTTAGATGTGTTTTTTCCTTTATTGGGTATGTGCTGAGTACTATTTTATTTATTGTTGAAATTTTTGAGGTGTGAACACACCGTTTTCATTTAGTAACTTCCTTCCACATTAACACAGCTTCTGAATGAATGAACTGGAGCTTCCTGAAGAGCGGACAGCAGTATAATTTAACACCTAATGATGAGAAGTGAGGAGTACTATAGCTGGTCTTCACTAGGCTTTTGTCCCATTTTTTCTGCTTATGTCTATATCAGCAGGTGAGGGGTGGGCTGGGGCACAGGTTGGAGCAGTGTCCTTTGATCAATTAATTGCTAGTGTGCTCCCAGGCATGGAGTTGGTCAATAACAACTAGCGTGTTGTTCAGGCAGTGCTTTGATATGGCTCAGGCATGCCATGGTCCAGCATTATTCCTAATAAGCAGATTGGACAGGGATACTCTTGTGGGAGGAAAAAAGAGGCAGATGGGAAGTGGGAGCAGGATGCAAACCGTGGTATAAAATCTGAGCCAGAAAATGCAATTCTGCTGTATTTGCTTGTGTAGTTGTAGCCTTTGATCACCAGGTTTATGTGAAAGCATCTTGTTGGCATTAGTGAAGGATGGGTCAGACTCTTAGTTGCATCTTTGCTTAAAGAGGCTTCATCAAGCAACTCTCCATTATCTACAACCACTTCCCTTTACTTTCTTCTAATCTTTTCTAGAACAGTAGTTTATTTCCATGACTTCCTTTCCTCAAATTGCTGTGCAGCATTTGACTTCTTGTCCTTGACTGTGCCTGCATCACTAAAGAGCAATAAGCTGCTTTCCAAAATTTGCAAGGACCTTCAAAGATACATTGAACCTGCAGTGTGACCTGGTCCCCTTCTCAACAGCCATGGCAAACCGTTAACGTCAGTGACAGTGTATTGGCCTAGAGTTACCAACAAGGAAATTGGACTGTTTCTTAAAAACAATATAGCCACAGAGACCAAGAAACTTCACCACCTCTGCCTTAGGGCATGACGGTCGACTTCTGTTGACATCAGTGGAAAGATTCTTCTTTTTGAAAGAACCACTGAACCAGACCATTACTCAAAAGGAAAAGTCACAATTATTAAGTCACCCACACTTTCTTTTATGTTTTCCTTGGAGATCTGAACTATTAGACCTTTTGAGAGCAGATAACGTCTTGAGATGGTGGAAGAAGACAGTGTAACCCAGTGACTGGCTGTTTGGTATACCCATCATTTGCTGCTGGTGTTGCTTAATTCTAGGCTTTAGTGATACATTCATGACACAGTGCTAGCAATACAATTGCACATTTTTTATATGGCAGGTCCAGTATGCAGTACTGTTACACTTGGGGCACTATGCAAATGTAATTTTCGAATAGTTATAAAATTATCAATTCTTTTCCAAAGATGAAGTTTCTTCTGTGGTGGCAACTGTAATCTGCTGCCCTCCTACATCTCTAGCAACTAGTTTTCAAGTGCTAATCTGTTTTGCTGGATCCCATCCAAGCACGACAGTTGTGGTGAGAATTGAGTCAGATTCTCTGGTGCCTCTGAAATTTGTCATCAGATGTGTCAGAGCTCTATCACAATATCCCTCACTTCTCAGAATAGGCTTCTGTTGGTCTCTCTCAGGGTCACAGCCCTGTTTGAATCCTGACAGTCAGGCCTCCAAAACACATTTCTGTAACTTTAGATCTCATGCTAGATTTCCGTTATTTTCCCACAAATATAGGAGGAGGAAGGAATGAGACACTAAGTGCTATGTTGTTTTCTGTTTTAGTTGTGTGAACTTCCATCAGCTTTACTGAGAGATGTAGCAGAGGCAATTGTTGAAAACTGTTAAAATGCAATGACAAAAACAAGCCGTAACCCTCTCCCAGGCACTGAGCATCAGGGTCAGCAGCAGAACTCTGCTTTTCCAGCTAGTTTAATTAAAAAACGTAAACTACAATGGCTCACTCACTTCCTTCCAAAGCCTTTGCTATAAAATCAGACAGCCTAGGCTTCCCAGTAGCAGCATTTACCCCTTTGCCAGCACTGTGTTATATAAAAGACCATAACAAGACAGATTTTTACTGAAGGAGGAAGAAAGCAGAAAAGCTACAGAGCAGTTTGGAAAGCCTGAATAACCTCTGCACTATCGCTTTCCCCTCAATTAGGGTGTGCTGGCCTCCTCTAAGGGCTGTGGGGCCCTGCTGGAGCAGTCAGTTGTTACTCTTCCTCCCCGAATGAGCTCCACTTGGAGTCTGTTGGCTCCCTTGGAGGATTTGGATTGGTAAGAAGGGATGCTGCTTTCTGGATCCTCTATAGCTCCCTTTGGACAGAAGGAGTCATTGTTCTCCACTGGGGGATGAAGGCCTCTGTGAATTACTGTTGAGCTGTAGTTGGGTAGGAAGTGACACTCTTGCTTGCATGGCTCTTTTCTAGCCATTACAGCCAGCTGGGGCTGCTGCAGGGCTGGGCTGGCCCTCAGCCTGCAGTGGCCTTTAGTGGGTTTCAGTTCCTTTGGATGAAGTGGAGTAACAAATGGGATCTGCAGAGACTGTTACAGAAAGGATGCTTCCTAAGCATTCTTTTTTTCCCTTTGCAAAAAAAAAAAAAAAAGTCTGGGGAATGTTTGCTCAAGAAAATTTCTTTCTCGCACTGTTGATAAGTTGGCACCTACCCTTCGGGCATTCAGTGTGTTTGGGTTTCCAGTGACTGTCTTTATACTTTCATTAACTTCACAGCTCCCTCATTGGTAAAATGTAGCTGATTTTAACAGAAAAAGCCACCAATCTTTGCCAAACATAGTTATAAAGTAACCACGTTCAGTTTGGCCTTTGCCAATCTGCTTTCCTTGTTTTCCATAGCGCTTTCCCCGGGTGGGATTCTGTCTTTCTGGAGCTCCACGGAGAGCTTAATCCTTTCCTTCAAGCTTTAAGCAACCAGGCTCTTCTCCTAAGGCAGTGACTGCAGCATTTTTTAAACTTAAAAGGGCAAAAACTGTGGGCCAAATATCCGTGATGAATCACTACAGTCTTTAGAAAATGAGACATCAGTGGGAGCTTCTGATTTTGGCAAGTTTGTAAAATGAGGTGCTTTTTTCATCAGTAACCCAGCTGTTACCCCTTAATCTAACTGTTCTGGGATGTTCTGTGTAACAGTCCCTGTTAATCTGAGAACCTGGATTAAGGTTTTTTATAGCAAAAACTCCTCCAAGGGCCTATGTCATGAGACAATTTTGCAGTTGCAATTGAAATTAGTGTAATAGCAGAATTTCTACTGAGCATGCTTTTACACTGGGTTGAGGGTATCTTCAGTCTACCACCTTAATTCAGTTTCCCAGTGACAATCAAAGTCAGGCAGGTTTCTTTGTTTTAAAATACGTATCTGAATTTGTTTAGGGAGTGTCCAGCTACTTTGATAGTACTTTCAGCAGCTTTTAAAACTGGGTGAACATCTCAGTACAAAGACAATTTATGGCGATGTAATGTTCATTTAAGAACCTGCAGCTCCCACCCCTGTAACGGGCAGCCAGTAGGAAGAAGATGGTGAGAAACCCTATGGAGATTATTACTGGCATGTATTTGTAATCAGGTAGAATACATTTTATTGCCAGACCTATGTTTAGCAGTAGCAGGTAAAATCAAAAGAATACAGATGTGGCTGTTGAAAGTGTCCCAGTGGAAGATGAGTGGTGGGGTGGGTGCTCCGTGCAATAGACATGGGAATATCCACAACAAGTAATTTGAACTAGATCTGAGTAACCTTTTCCCCCGCACTGTGGCAGGATTAATGACCATGGCAATAAGCCAAACAGTTCCTTGTTCTTTTCATTATTAGTGGTAATAATAAGAAGAAATAATTATAGATGGGGCACATATGGACTAGAGAATATGTGAGTATACACAAACATTTATACAGAGGTTGAGGGGACAGATTACTTAGCAAATCTATGGCAAACGTAGGCCAGTGTCCAGGAGCCTTGGTCTGTAGGTCCTCCTGAGACAATATTCCATTCTGAATCATCAGCAAGGCCTTTTGTTTCAGCAGTGTTTGTCAGTTCTCTCAGCTGATGCTCCATGTCACGTCTTGATCATCTGTTTGTGATAACAGGGGCGGAAACGCCAGAAGGAACAGATGAACTCCTCAGAAGCAAGCTTTCTATTTCTATATAAATATCTTTGCAATAAAGTGAAAGGAAGAGAAAATGCAGCAGATCTGTTACACAGTATCAGCAAAACTGTTGCTAAACAGAATGCTTTTATGAGCAGTCAGCATATTGCTGAGGCTCAGATATTAACCTAGTGACCGTATAACAAATTACAGTCATAATATAAGACTCAGTTCAGTTTCACCATCTTGTGCTTGTTCTAATGGCAAATAAAGACCTTCTGGTTTTCAGGTGGTTTGTTGCTTGGGTTTTTTTTCAGTGAAGAATCACATTCCCTTTTTCTGGCATTCAGCAGACTGCAACTTAAGTCAAAGATAGAGGGCTTCACAAAGACCTCATTGTCGTCTTCTGATTTATTAGTGTGATTTTGCCTTCTCTCCATACAGATAAGTCACTTAAATCTTTTTGCAGGCTGTCGTGTTTAGACTCCTCCAGGGCAACAGCTTAGTGAACGTAGCATGTAGCTAACCTAGATTTTGCAATAAATACCCTTTCAGGATTTTTTTCTTTTGTACCCAGTGTACTTTTTGGGCTCTCCCTGTGTGTGCAATAGTTTTAACTAATGCATTCAAAAAGTGATGGTTATGCCTGAGGTCCAATGAATTTTCTACTGCCCAATTCATGCCAAAGCAAGTTAGTTGAAAAACTTCCATAGGGCCCAGCAGAATTGGATCAGGCCCCACACCTTTAACAAAATTCAGACGGCTTACAGGGCAGAGAATAAAGTTATAGTTTGCATTTTCTTACAAAGCCGGGGGAGGAAAGCATACTCTCAGCAGCTACTAAATGGAGTTTATGCCTGAATTGTTTTTGGTTTGAATTGTCAAGGGAGAACACAGCACACTGGCTACATGTGGATCTATTCATTGTCTGCAATAATCAAGATAGAGACGATTTTACCCTTTCAGACAAGTAAGTTCCTCTCCAGACAGCTACAGGAGATAAAACAAGATGAGGCAAAGAGACATTTTTCATTACATTCCCACCTTTTTCTTTTGTGACTCTAATTTTCGGAAAACAGCTCTTTCTGATGAAGGGTCTATGCAACAGTGCTATCAGCTGAGAGATGCTCATGTTGAGCAGAGCTTTTACTGTGCTGTGGCTTATCTTCTATCTTAAAATGCTCTGGACTAGTGGCATTTGTGGCAAACTAAAGGAAACTGCAGAATCCTGCCTACAATAACTCTACAATAAATACAGGGTGTCTCAGACCGTGAGGGTCTGAGGTGTTTCATATTTATTTATATTGCATGCCTTGCCCATGTGTATAATTTCATGTTAACAGAAATATTTTGTTTGCAGGGTAAAGATGGGTTGCACTGATTAAGTTTTGGGGTTCAGCTTGCTATTTTCACTTACAAGACACTCCTAAATGTAAAACAATCAGGTAAGTTTTTAAGTTCATGATCTAGAAGTCTAAGAAAAGATGTGCATTAGATGGTTGGGATTTTTTTGTGATTCCCACACTCTGGTCACACCTCAAAAAGCATTGACGTTTGAACAGTTGGAGACCATCCATCTTCTCTTTCAAGGCCGCATTTCATCTGTAACATCTGGTGTAAATAAGTAAATTACTTTTAGATGCTGAATTCTTGCTCTTTTGAAATACTCTGCAAATTTTCCAAGGTTGAATTTTTTTCCTTGCTTGTGGCTTATGTTTGACTGCAGTTAATGAATATTGTGTGTTTGGGACAGAAATGCTCTCCTGCTTTACCTGAATGGAAATTACTCCTATGTATGTGTCTTTTCAGCGTGAGGTAGTTTATAACTAAATAGCACATTTCCATAAAGCTTCCTAGTAACACTTTTCCTATTCTCCTTTTAATAACAAAACCCTGAAGAACACATACAAATGTATTTAAGTGTCTTTCAGTGTTTAGATGAGTGGATGAGAGCTGCCAGCAGAGTTCTTGCAGCCCAGCTACAACATCTTCCAGCCATTGCAACACTGGCAGGTCAAACTGTTTCAGAAACCAGCTTGGTTACTGCTGAGGCAAGAGTGTGTTTAAACTTATTTTTCAACACAGGTTGGAAAAATCATGGGCTCTACTGGGGCAGCCTCCTTACTCAAGAGGTCTACTGAGATTTAGAGCTGAGGTGCTACTCTGTGGGCTATGAGGTCTGAAGGAATAGTACTATTTGTGGGGGCTGTCTGAAAAAGAGTTCTGATCATCTTATTGTCTGCTGTTCTTCTTCCTGAATGCCGGGTACCTGCCACCCTGCAACCATCTGGGGCAGTTCTCTGATTTCAGGGGCTGTTCCTTACGTTTGTATGCTTATGGGCTTTACTGCCTTGTTTGTTCAGTGGAACAAAGAACTCCATGAAACATAAAGAAATATTTGCACTCTGTTAGCAGTTTGCTACACTGGGAAAATTTAGGAAGAAGGCGTTGGGATGGATTCTCAGCAGGTGAATACTGGCAAGGCTTAGATGAAGGGAAAGGTGCTTTGCTCTGCAGCAGCTGAGGATTTGCTGCTGTATGTCCACTAGGATATTGAACATTAAATAAAATCTCAGAGTAGAAGTGAGGGCAAGTTTTTAGGGAGAGCTATCATCTTATCTCTCTCTGTTATTAGTGATTTGGAGAAAATGGATGAACTTTAAAGGCATATTCAGAGAACTGTTTTTATGCTTGAAAATTTACCTATTGTCCAGTTTCCAGAGTGAGTCCAGTAAAAGACATTACTTTTACTTTGAAGAATTTGCTTGCTTTTTGTATGGTAAAGTGAGTAAAGCAGTGTTTGCTTTAGAAAAATTGCATCAAGTACCAAAGATGAATTATTGCTTATGCATCTCCCTCTTTCACTTTGGATGTGGGAACAAACTCCCAGGCAATATTATCCCTAACTTAAAAGAAATGTAAATTGACAGGTGCAAATCAGGACTGTAGAATTTAATGCTCATTGGAGACTATGCTTTTCACATGAATTTGTGTGAAAACAGGTTTGGGACTCTCAGTTCATATTTATAATCAAGAATGAATTGCAAGTGATACTTGCTCAATTAGACAGAAATCACATTCACGGTTATCTGGCAAAGGCTGTTTGGCTTGGTTAATTGAAGTGCATAGAGTAAATTACTGGCTGCACAGTGCGCAAAAACAGTCAGCATTTGGACTCATAATCAGTGTTTCTACTTCTGTTGACAGTTTGATCGGATCCTGTGAGATACTGAGCACGTGCAGTCAAAGATAATACAGTGCACAGCAGACAGAAGTACACCATATCTGTACACTGAAGATGGTATATTGGTTTTGCCTCCATGTTATTGAGAAGAGCTTTCACCTGTTTTGACAACTTATTGGACCTTGGATGCATCAAGTGGTGCTGAATGGTAGTGATGAGCCAGGATTCTTCTGCCTTCAACAAAAATATCTGTGCAAACGTGGATAAAAAGAAAAAGTACCAGCTACAGATGTGTTGAAGGTGATATTTTTCAAGTAAAAGAGACAATTAAAGTCCTTTTCAATGATGTATTTTCCTCAGCCACTTTGAAACTTTCTAATAGAAGACTTTTAAAAATCCACCTATTTCTGTTGCCTTTTTGGCTTTTAATTTGTCTTTCTAGTTATCGTTAAGATCTGGAGGTCTATATCTTACAGCCTAGGGATGAAACTGCAGCCTTCAGCTGCATATCAGGTACTCCTACCTGAAACTCAAACTGAGGATCTCTTTTTCCAGTTAGTTCACCTTTTTTTTTTATTATGAAGACAGTGGGTATAAATTTGAACCAAGAAGACAGCTGATTTCCAAGACGATTACCTTTACCTGATGGGCTCTCAGCAACATCATGACATTTCCTTTTATCTTTTAGAAGGGTGCCTGTGGTAAATAGCTATTGCTTTCAGAAATGATCATGCATTTTAAAGCAAATAACCTCCTCTGGTGGGTTGGCCCGAGCCAGCAGCAGCCTGGCACCCACACAGCTGCTCGCTCTCTCCCCTTTGTATTGACGCAGGTTACCCTCAGTCCTTTCGGTGGGGTGATGCATGGAGCAGGATGTTGAGGTCAGGACATTGTGGTTTCTTTCTGCTGCTCCTTGTTCCTTATCCTTTTCTGTCTCTGTTCCTTCCTTCTTACTCCAGTGTGGGTTGTCCCTCGTCTGAAGTCCCTTTGAGGGTGTCAGCAGCTCTGCCATGGGGCACCTCCTACTGCTCTGGTCTTGGAAGTCCTTTTTTTTTTTCTTTTCTTGGCATTTACTCACCTCCCTTGCACACGCTTTCCCTGAGGCACCACCATCTCGGCTCAGCCATGCCCTGTGGCGGGTCAGTTGGAGGCGGCTGGAACCAGCATGTCCGGCACGGTGCAGCCCCAGCCTCTCCTCACAGAGGCCGCCACGCAGCCCCCTGTTTGCACCAATGCATGTCCCTAACTTCCTGGGTTTTAGCTCCCGATTATTGACTTCCAAGGTGTCTTCTACAGAAGTATTGTCTACACAGGAATGTGTACTAACCAAGCTTGTGACCCCAGCAGGGGACATTAATTCAGTCATAACTTGTATCCTGTTATTCAAACCCTGTTCATGACTTCTAGACCTACCCTCCCATTGAGAGATCAAAAGCAGTTGTTATCTTTCTTAATACTTCTGGAGTATAAATTGCTTCAAAAGCGGCAAGCAGCGGAGGTCAAAACTCTCACTTAACCTGGCTCAGTGGAGGGACATCTGCTCCCAGCCCCTGGTAAGACTCGTGTGCAGCTTGCCAGGCAGTGAAGACCAGGGTTGAGACAGGGCAGGTCTTCTGCTTTTCAGCACAGTTAGCAAGTGCCAGAGTTTGGTTTATAGACTGTGTTTTCAGGAGCTGGGGGAACAGGCTTGAAAGGGCTATGGCTGCAAACAAAAAACACCAATGTTTTCAAGCATGGCCATTGCATGCCCATGTCCTTACAGCAGCTTTTCAGAAAGTGGTCCACATTTCATGCTCATGAAGTGCTTATTAAATAAAACGACTTTTTTTTTTTTTTTTTTTTTTTTTACCAATCTTGTTCTGTAGCAGAAGGCATAGTTTTTTTTGCCTGGATTTGTAAATGCTGGGGTATAGGTTTATCCGCTCTAAATCTGTCAGGCTCTAAACCTGTCTGCTCTAAACCTGTCAGGCTTTCCCATAGAGGTTAGAGCCAGAGAAGAATCCCAGCAAAGCCTCCTTGATTCAGATTTCTTCACGCTGAGGAGTTTTAAATCACGATGTCTACCAGATTTGTAGCAGTAATAAACCTAAAAACTTGTAATAGCATTTGATTCTTTCAAAACCAAAGTTTAGTTAGGACTGAACCACAAGGCAGTAAGACATAACTAGAACTTGTACGAAGGTGGGAAGCAAAGGAAAAGAATAAGTGAACTGCAGACTTTTCTGCAGCATTACTATGACAGGCTTAAGCTCGTGCTAAGGATACCACAAGAATGTTAAGCCATATCAGGGATCCTATTACTACCTGAAATTAAAATTAACTTAATGCAATAGTAAACATTACTTCAGAAAATTGACTTGTCAAATGAAAGGATTTGTAAAAACATCCTTCAGTGCTCAGGTTACTGCAGTGGAAGTTCCTTTCCCAGATAAGTTTGGTTTGGTTCACAGTAAATACAAACATTAATCAGCACGCTAAATCATAGCTGCTTAGATTTGGTTTTACTTTGTACTTGAACCTTTTCATGAAATGAGGAAAGAGGGAGCAGGAGGAGAGATCTCTAACCACGGAATTTTAAGGTCATTCTATCACAATATCTGCATGGTTTTGCATCACCTACAGCATCTGAGTACCTTCCAGAACTTGTAGTTGGTTTTTCATTTCAACTCATTTCCCACATTTTATGAGATAAATGCCTTTGTGTGCTTTCAGGACTTCTTTTATGCCCTTCTATTTTTGTCT
The DNA here is from genome assembly GCA_017639485.1 of Pluvialis apricaria. Classification (NCBI taxonomy): domain Eukaryota; kingdom Metazoa; phylum Chordata; class Aves; order Charadriiformes; family Charadriidae; genus Pluvialis; species Pluvialis apricaria. The sequence goes on from CM030009.1 coordinate 91,505,911, forward strand.
GAGTGTGCAGTACAGAGAAGCCCACTAGAAGTTACCTTTAGATATGAAGCTTTAGTTCAGAGACTGGTTTCCTGTCCAACGTGAAAGTTGTGTCTCTGGCCCTAACAACTGTTTTCTGCAGAGCTGAAAATACCACATCACATCACATCACAGCAAAGGTGACAACAGCAATCTTGGTTTTGGACATATAGGTAATTTCTTGATCAGGTAACTTAAACCAATCCCTTGAAGTGCTTTGCATATTAGGACCTGTGTTTAAACTGAACCTTGATTCCTGTTGTGGAACTGTTGTGGAGAGAAGAGCCCTGGGAAATTGCATCCATACTGACCTGAGCTTTCCAGGTGACCTGGTTCATTTCTGCTCTAAATCTTTCAAAAGGCGTTTCTTCAGTAAGCTAACGAAATCTGTTTCTGGAGATATTCTGGACATACACCACTAGAATTTAGTCCAGACTAATATATGTACATTAATGGTGGATACTCTTTATCTGAAGTTCTGCATACTGCTTTCTCATGACTTCAGTTTGACATCTGAGAATGAAGCATACCAGGAGGTTTTTGTTTCCCCATTGTCATGTAATGGATGGCAGGTGAGCTTCAATGTAGCATATACTACTTGGGAGGAAAACCTATATTTAAAGATAATGGCTCAGTAGGGAAAAAAGATATTTCTGATGTTCCCTTTCTGAAAAAGCTGGTGTGTCACTGTCTTACAAATCTCATTTATAAACTATTTGTGCACTATACACTATAGAAACAATCCTCAGCACCACCATGCTCCAGACACTCCTATATCCCATAGTGAACATTATATTTTAGGAAGGTTCAGAAAAACAGCATTTTTATTTTTCTGCTTGTCCTGTAATATATTTGTGTAACTGCTCCTGACTTTTTTTGCAAATGTGGCTGGAATGACAATCCTCCTCTTCTTTCACCTACCTTACCAAAAGATAACTACCCAAAGTCTCACAAACTCACCAAGTGTCCTTGATTCTTAACTCAGTCATTCAAAACACAGCTGTATGCAGATTGTCTAGCAAGGTCACCAAATTCATTTGGTCACAGCTTTTATGACTGTTCTTGAAAACTACAGGCCTGTTCCTATCAGTTTTATAGCCTTTTGAAAAAAAAAAGACCTGCCAATTGAAAAAGTTTTCATCCACATGAATATATCTGCATCTAAGAGAGCATTCCCCTTATTTGTTCTTGTGCAACAGGCCAACGTGTGCTGCAACTTCTGAGAAGCCAGTATCATCTGAGGCTTCACTAGCCTGATGCCTCTGCAATCTGAGTGTCAAATTTCCCACTTGTGAAAATGGGTAAAGATTTGGTTAAATCAGTAGAGAAACACCTGATTGCACCATTTGACTACCTGATTCTGAGGATCTGACAGAATCAGCATCTTGCATCTCTTAAACACTAGTTGTACCACTTAGTCATACATCTAGCTTTCCTTCCCTTTGATAGTTAGCCTTTTCTGTTAAAGACAAATGCAGGTCATTTATTTCAGCAATTTTATTTCATCCATTGTTTTTTTTTTTTTTTTTCTGGTATTAGTTTCAGCAAAAATGCAAGAAAGACACCTATGAGCGAGTCCTTAAAAAACTGGCACTGCATCAGCCAAATTAAGTGCATAAGCAAATGTGAAGTACATAAATGACCTTTAAATTATGTCTCCTAGCAAGAAACTGAACTATCGTCCTTGATAAATCCAAGTTTGGGTCATTCATTGTTTTAGAAATAATAAATGGAGTAAAAATGAGAGAGAATGAAAGGTTTAACAACATTTCTCCTGACAATTGAAACAAAACCTCACAGAACCTGGAGAAATAACATGCCTAGCCCTGAAAAGGGAAATAGGAGACTATCCAAATGCAGACATTTTTCAATAAGTCGTGGCATTACTATTCGTCATCTGAAAAGAATAATCCAGTACTTGCTCTTTTGGCATGGACTTTTCTTGGCGTGCTGTGTATATTGGTATCAGGAGTTTTCACAGAGGTATGTCTGCACAAAACCTGGACTGTAGGATGTTGTTCCTTCTGGAGAAGACCATTAATATCCTTAATATAGGTGAATGAACTGATTATGGAGGAAGTTGTAACACAGTCAGCAGAACTTGTTCATGAAGATGCTGCTCCTTTATAAGTAGGGGTGCTGTAGTCAACTCTTTAATAAGGGGGATAAATAGACCTGATTTTGTTTAACTTACTTGCAGCTGAAAGAATTTATATATATATATTTTTTAATCCCTCTGATACTTTTTTCACTGCAGTAGCTGAAAATGGTAGAAATAGTCAATTAATCTTCATGAAAATTCTGTGAAGTGGGCAATCTGAATGCTTAGCTTTGAGCAAGAGAGAAAAACCACTGAAAACTTAAGTGTTATGCTCAAAATAACAAACACTGTGGCAAAATCTGAAATCAAGACCTAATCTGGGTTAATTGACTGCACTGAGATCCCACTACCCTCTCTTAGAGAAGAGACATAGAAAAGGTTTTGCAAACTTGCTGGATATTCAAAATGAGTTGTGACCCCAAGTAGCCAAGTTCACATCCCACGTCCAGGTTTGGGTCTTCTGCCTTGCAATGTGAAGAAAGAGTGAACTGGGATCCGCATGAACAGAAATTATTTCGTTGTAGGTCTGTCTGTTGCTCTGCTGGACTATAAATGGCAATTACTTTTCTGTGATCAGTGTTTCAGTGCCCTACTGACAAGTAAAAGCATACACAAGTAGTGAAGATTATTGCAAGTACAAATGAGTAACTGCAGAGAGATTATTCATTACACCCTGCCACAGCTCAATCACAGAATTAATTCATTTCAGATGCTGAACAAAGGTTTTGAGTTTTGTTCCAAAGAATCATGCTAGTGACTACTGACATGGGGAATAACTGCTGCCTCTGCGGGAGTGAACATTGCTTGAACAAAAAGCTAAGTTCAGACTGACGTTTTTTTGCCATTTTTGATCCAGTTCATTAGCAAGGTATCCAGGCAAGGGAATCCCATATGCCTGGGGCTGTGCCACAGTCGCTTTGCTTGTATCCTCTAGCTATCAAAACTTGAAAGAGAAAGAGACAATGGCTTTTGTTCAGTATTATGTGCAGTGCTATTTATCCTAGGGAGCTTCTCTGGTATTGACATCCTGGGTTAAGATCTTCAACAAGACATATTGTAAGTTAATACCATAATGTCCACGGACTTTGAAATACTGGAAGGATTTGAATGGAAATATATTGATATCAAAGTGTCTTACAAGCGTAGTTTCCACAAGAAACAGGTATAGCTGGCTGTATGATATAAAAACAGCAGAAGAATATTATATTGTTGCCAAAAGTAGCAAACATTTACAGATTTATGGAATCAAATAATTTCCTTACACCCACACAATTAGCCTGTAAAATTAATTTTAACATAATATCACAATGATAATTCCTAGTGGACAAAGAGCATACCAAAGTGAGAGAAATTGACACTGGGAAAATAACTGGGGAGGAATCAGACTAGAAAACTTTTGCAGCATCTTCTGTAGGTATGCAGTGAAATCCCCTGGCTGGCATGGAGCCATTATTATACTTAAAAATTCACTTTCTTGGACTTGGTGAATCTACTTTAGATCAGAGATCAGCTGTGCTGAGGACAAATCTGAACATGTTTCCTGGAAGAAGAACTCAAAGGTGGAGAGAAAATCTCCTTGTATTTGTAGATGGTTGGAAAAAGCTGTCTCTTGGCAATCTTCTGTGTGATTTTCCTTTAGAAATCACCTTGTTTCTGTCATTGCGAGTTCTGGATTACTTGTCAGGATGGTGGACAGGGTGCATATAGAGTAACTCAACTTGGAAAGAGCTTTGGATGCAGATTCCCTGTTTTGGTCCAATAAGGAAAAATGTCCCATGTTTAAAGCACAAAGGTTGGTTTGGTGTATGCAGGAAGAGAGGTCATTTTTGTGGCCTCCAACAACAAGGAGTTCATCGTGCACTGAAATGACGTTTGAAAATGTGGTGATTTGGAGAATGGATGAGTTCATTCTGTAAGATTTCAGGCACAGCTGTGGAGAGAGGAGATAAAAATGGAGAAATTTTAGATCTGTGACAAATGTTCCTGCTTATTGCAGGGAGGTTGGACTAGATGACCTTTAAAGGTCCCTTCCGACCCAAACCATTCTGTGATTCCGTGATTCTGTTCTGACAGAGCCAGGATTTCGCCTGGCACACCCAGACCTCTTTCATTCAACAGGGCCATGGAAAGCATCTCTCATGCTGACAGAGGAAATTGCCTTCTATAGTATGTCTCCCCTTTGTGTAGTGGCCTATGAGACATCCTATACCTCAGATTGCATCACATGCAGGACTGCAATTTACAAAGCCTCTACTGGATCAGTGTAAACATATGCAAAGTGTGTACCAGGAAACGAATGCAATGGCAGAAACAAAATAGTTACAACTTTTAAGGACTATGGACACTGAAAGCAGCTACTTGAAAACTGACAGGAGCTAATATAGTCATGAAAAAGAAAAGAAAGAACAAATGAATTAAATGGAAATATCAGGGCAAAAAAGGAAAAGATTTCAGAAGAAACCTACAGGAATAGATAAATATATCAGAAGGACACTCACTGCGTTTTGTTAGAAATAAATATGTTCTGGAGTAAAGCTATGCACTAGTGATGCTTTTAATTCTTTCTAGGGCATTTGGAAATTCTGTTTGATGTTATCTATGGAAAGCAACACCCTTTTCTTTTTTTTTTTTCATATTTCCCACAGACTGGACAGAAGGGACACAGTGATCTCTTGTGGAGGTGCTACCTATTGCTTATCCTGACTAGATTCAAAACAAGCCATCCAAGCTTAAAGGAAAAGACTGCTCACCACTGGAAATTTTAAGTGGCCACATGTGTACCCAATCTGATGGGAAGAGATAAGTGTGCCCTGTACAATGCATGGCCAGGAGTGATCCTTAGTGTTATAGCAAACAAACTTTTCTACTGTGATTGCTATGGTGATCCGGCATTTTAATAGCAATTCAAGGAGTGACCAGCTTAAGACCCATGTCTGGGAATAAAAAAAGGCAAGTAAGTACCCATCATGATAGCTTGTTTTTTTTCCCCCATTTTATCAACCTCTGGAGACTGAAGTCCTGAAAGTGCTGTTGGTCAAACTGGCACACAAGGGGACTAATGGCTTTCAGCCATGGTAGCTAGTGGGATCCAAATGAGCAGATGATGATAGTATGGTGATGGTTTCCAGCTCTATGAAGGAAAACTCCTGCTGATTTAGAAGTTCTCCTTGATGAACAACACATGTCTATACTGAACTTTCTCTTCTATTTATCTTAAATTTCCTATGAAAGCCATTTCTATGTGAAGGGATAAAGAAGCTACGTGCTTAAAAAGAAAATCAAACTGCAGTGCTTAGAAGTATGTTTATTCAACTGTGAAGTCCACTGTTGAAATAGGGATTGACAGACGTTAGCTATATTTTATCACTACTCTCATGAATTCCAGGACTGGAAATGCTCAGAAGCAGCTGATGCCAACAGTAATCTGAGCCATCAGACCTCAGTTGAACATGTCCTGTGAAGATTTATTCTTGCTTTTTTTTCATTATGCTTATTCCAGCCATCCCACAGCAGATCTTAATGAAAAATATTCCAAATTTCAGTGACAATTCCAAGTAACTGAATGTGATGGAACAAAATGCAACAAGAAATTGATTCAAGGAAGAGGGTACCTGAAACAGGACTTAGGAGAGATGTAGGTGCTTACCTCCGACACTGCAATCTCAAGACCTTCTCTCAGCTGCAGCCTAATGCTGGATGTGCTTAAAATGTGTTGGCACTCTAGTCTTTTACTTTCTGAGCAGCCAAAGTTTGAATTCTGCTCTGTCAAGAACAACCTTCTTTGTGTTAATGGTAATCACGTAGCAGCCTCCCCATGCCTAAAACCTAAGAGGATGCCAGACATGAGCAGCCTTCCTCTGTTTGCCTTGCTTGAAGGTGTTAATGCAGTAAGTGATGGGAAAATAACACACTTGATCCAGGATGGTCTCATGCACAACATGCAACAGAAATGGCCTTTGTTCTCATGCTGGCACTGTGCCCCTTTAATGCAGCAGTCCAATGAATGCATTGCTCAGTCTGCCTGTGGGATATTTTGTCCAATGAGCGTGAAAACTGCAAAGCAAACCTGTTTCAGGACAGGAGCAAGCTTACCCTCTCCTACTGAGAGTATGTCATTTTGCCTATGTCATTTCATCCTGCGGGCTGTAAAATGCTCCTTAATTTCACCAGATGAAGATTAGCTAAACTGCCTAGTAGATGTGCCTCATGGCTGGTACAGTGCAGCTGATGGTAAGGAAGATATCCAGGAGTGGTTCTTGAAAGTCAGAAGTGATTTTTTAGTTTTATGTCTCTTACTGACCAGTCTCTGGCATCTTAACATGAACACACACACACACACTCATTTGACTAATAGTCTTGAAAAATCCTGAGAAAAGAAGAAAGGCTTAAAGATTCACCACAGGTCAATGCTATGTTCAGTTGAACAGCCTGTTTATATTCTCATCACAGTGTTCTCTCTCTGAAAAAGGAACAGACACAAAACTATCTGATTGATTAATGGCATGCAGTTACACACAGTGTCATTATAAATACGCACAGTGAACCATTCATAAACAACATAATATCCAGGCATTTTTTGTTAAAGGAATTTACAAATAACTTCTGCTAAAACTGTTTATTTCACGACTTCTCTGTGAAAGATTTGCAGACAGCAAGTGCAAGTGGAATTCACTGAAATAATGATTTATTGCAATTACTTAGCTTACTTTCAAATATATTTGTGTATATATGCATGGAGAGCACATCGGATCTTACGAAGGAGGGAGAAATAATTTAATGGTTTATTTGTTTCTATAAAAACAAAATCCCTGTGTAAGTTTTGGAGGTAGTGAAAAAAAGACCAGAGCTTTTACGTTCTCCAGAATCGTCTTGTGATATCAGTCCTGATTTACTGCACCTCGTAAGTACTTATAGGAGAGGTTAGAGATATTTTTTCCCATTGGAGAAAGCTGAAGGGTATTGCTGTGGAGTACTGCTTCAGCAATATGCAGGAGAGTGATGTTCACCGCAGCTGAGTGAGAGGTGCTCCTTCTGCCTAAGAAGTAAGGCTACATGCTTCTCCACCGCTCTGGGCATCCTTCTGCCCTGGAGCATGAGCTTTGATCCAGAAATCATGAAAATCTGTTTCATAGCAGTGCAGAGAATGAGTTGCAGAGGCATTTATAACAGCCAAAATAATTCAGTTGTGACCTCTTCATGTTCCCATAAAACTGTTTTTCCCTCGGCATCAGGAGATGAGTCAGCAATAGTGATAACAAGAGTTAGAGAAAGACTGGAAAAAACGAGTGTCCCAAGTACTTTGGCAGTGAAAAATTAAGCTTCAAAGTGATTTCTTCATGGAACATTTTTTCTCTCTCCAGGACACCAAATCGACTGGCTCTTAAAGAAAGAAGAAAAAGAGTAAGAAAGAGAGAAAAGGACTTGGATGCTATTTCTCAGCGTCTGCCAATATCTAACATGCTTTTGGAAAAGTTGCGTAACACAACCTGCCAAGAGAGCCCTGTTTGAATAGAGGTTAGTAATCCTTTCTATTTGGTGGTATGTTTGTGGTTTTGCAGAACTGACCCACAGGGCCTCATTTTCAGCTGGTGTAACAGGCCGTATTGTTTGTTAAGCCTATAAGCATCAGGAAATTGTCCTTTGAATGCAGCTTAACAGACCACATGCCTATCCATAAATTACCATCAGGTTACCGCCAGGTCTATCATTCTTCCTGTAGGACACCATGGGTGATGGGAGACCTTGAATGTCCTCTTCCCTGAAAGGCAATCTTTCCCTCCAGTCACCAAGCATACAGGTAGTAAGTCAGGGAGCTTGCAATATGAGATGTTATGTTTGAAACAATTTAAACAAGGACTGTTGCAAGGATTTTTTTCCCCGTTTGTGATGTTTTCAATGTAATGTCTTCTGATTTTTAAATCTGCTCTGCATGATAAATTAAAAATGGTGTTGCAAAAAGTTTTTCAATATAGATAAGAGTTATTAATTCAAATTTTCTAACGGGAGAAAATAACTTTTAATATTTAGCTATTTTTGTTTTCATGGCCTTTGATAATGGTTATGAAGGAAAAGGCAAGGAAATAAAGATAAGGAAAAGGAAAGGAAATAAACTTATTTCCTTTTCATGAAATGTGTTGTAAAATAATTTCTTTGGCCCCTTGTTCATGACGATGAGAGACAAAACTGAGGAGGTACATTGCTATGTGTGAGGCAGTTTATCTCCAGGGAGCATGTGTCTCCTAAATGGACCTCTCCAAGCATTCAAGTCTGACACCGACGCTGAAAACTGCTGCCTGACCCTGGAGCAGGCAACCTGCCTTCTGAATAGGAGTTTGGCAACTTGGCAATGGGATGGGACATTGTCTCCTTCCTGAAGTTTGGGACCTACTTGTCATCCAAAGCTATGGATTGAGAGCTGCATTGATGGACCTACCAGAGCCCCCTTGCACAGACACAGCTTGTTCATGGTCATACAACACTTCTGACAAAAATCTCCTCTTGTCAGCTTGGGGCTTTTTTTGGTTGGGCTATACATGTTTCATGCTGGAGGACAGTGCATCTATCCTCCCAGGTCCCTCTGGTGCAGAACTTTCCTACGGTGGTTCTCTGCAGCTGGGACGAAGGAGGCTCTGTGGCACCTAGCTGTAGAAATGAAGCTGCCCAGGGGACTTTTTTTTGGATAAACAGAGGAAAGAAGGAGCTTTGGGCTTGCTTGAAGGTAGGTAGCAGCTGAACTGCAGCGTTGAGACTCTTAGGTGTCTAAATCTCTTTGTGGATTACACACCCGGAGGCAAGCAACATCTGCCTGGGGGTGTCATCCTTGTTTTGGAATTGACTGTCTCCAAGGTTGAAAAATTGCCTATTTTAAACAGTCTGCAGAAAACGTTTGTTGCTGTGACTCTAAAATTATGTTTATTGTAGTAGTGAGTCTAAAAGAAGAAATGTGTTTCATAAGGCGTTTCCCAGGAACTTTGCCCTCAATATTTGCTACTTGAAACTAGTAGGCAAAAAAAAAAATCCCATTGCCATCTTGTTTTATTGTTCTGTCTGGCACTGTCTTGTGCATACTGTTTGAGAATCTGACTCTTCACACCAGCAAAATCCAATTCTCCTCATAGTCATGAAGATGCCTATCATATTAGCTGGGATTTGGATAAAACTGGCTGAAAGGACTATAATATTCCAGCTTTCTTCAACCTAGAGCTGTGAGAAACAGTCACCGCAAAACCTAAAACTTTTCAAGTGAGCTTAGGCTCAATATCAGATACAGGGAGGGATTTACTGTTGGGTGGAAATCATGTAAAACTCTACTTTTGACATACTTTTGACCTGAAACCTGACAATACTCAGATATTTTGACTGAAGTTACTTTGAGGCTAAAAAACCAAAAGTTAAAGAAAACCTCAGAAACTGCAAAAGTGGCATGAAGAACTCAAACTTAGCACAAACCTGCTTCAGCTTTCATGATGCATTGAGCTAGGTGCTGCTCAGCCTCTCTGCTTCTAAGAAAACAGCAGGCCTATTATTAAAGCATTGCAATCTATTGCAAGCATGAACACAGACTAGCATACTGTCAAGCCTGAAAAAAATCCAGTCAGTTTTGTAGTCTCAAAAAAAAAGTCATGACTTATGGGGATAGGAGTGTTAATGGTGATTTTCCAAAATCATGCTCAAAGTGTTATTTAGAATCCCAACCGAGATAGAGTTTTCCTGGATATCTAACCTGAGTTGTTCCTTGCTTGGTGTTGACTTATCGCTGTCAGGCCATTTCAAACTTTGATGAAGAACAGCAACATGGAAATAATCTTCCGCAGTGTATTTTCCTTGCCCCCTGTTTTAAAAATATATTTTTTCTTGTCTTGTATTAGGAATGACTACAAAAGATCAGTACTCAACAGCAAGTAGAAAGAACAGTAAGATTTACTTAGTTATTTTGCTCAGACTACTGAATTTAGTGGAAAACCTCTGTCAGATAGAGAAGAGGCTGTGTTGCATTTGCAGATGAGAATATTCTTGGGACAAAAGAGCTTTTCTCCATAAAAGTGTTAGTGCAGATGATCAGACAAACATTTCCAGCTCTTTGAATAGTTCAAGTTCTGAGAGCTGCAGTTCCAACAGCCTCCAGGAAAGGAGTCAGTTGTGCACATGTATGTGAATTCTCTCACATGAATAAAAGCACAATAAAAGCAAAGAAACTTTTTGAGTTGCTGAATACTAACTTCTTTTGTCAGCATGGAATTTTCTGTCTGGAGAGAAAGAACATCTTATTCTCTCCCCCACTGCTTCTTGCTGCTTATATTGCCTCCCTAATTGGAAGCTGCAGTATAGATGTGCAAAAAAGGATATTCTTTGAGCATACCTCAAGGGTGAGCTGTCTAACCAAGGAAACAATTTCATCCTGTCTGTTGTGAGAAGAGCCTGGCTCAACAGAATGCCTATTTCATTGCTGAGCAGAGCAAAAGACGGCAGGGAGGAAAGACTCTGGCAACTGAAACTGCAATACATTAATATTCATATTTTCTGTGTGTCGCTTTTTGTAGTCTGCTACAGAATTATTTGCCTTTAATTTGGATAGCTGAAGTTCCAGCATTCTGCTTTTATTACTGCTTCAGATTAAACCATACTTGAATCGCTGAAGAAATAAGACATAAAATTCCAGACTAGACCTGTTGCTTGCTGCAGAGTGGGCTATGCTTTCGAACGGTTTCCATCATACGTCTTGCATTTCGCACTCACAGGTGCACAAATGGAATCAGCATTTTTCAAAGACAAGTCTGACAGCTTAGCAGTGCTTTCTGCAGCGGGACTATGAAGTGTGGCCTGTCTGAAGACCTACTCATCTGGATGTAGGTGGCATCTGCAACATAAATGGTTGTGTTAAATCATGAATGTCACGGTTTCTCCCAGAAGAGTATGTTTAAACTAAGAAATTGTTAATCCTTTTTCAGTGCCAGGAATGCCACAGCTGTACCAATGCCAAATAACTATTGCAAATGGGACACAGTTTTAATAAGTATGATGGTCTTAATCCAGCAAATTTTAATGTTAGCAATATCCCAGCTAAAGCCAGTGGAGGTATTCAGGTGTTTAAAATTAAGCATATGCTTATTTTCTATGTAGTATTTTGGAAGCCTGTAAGTATAACTGAACCAAACTCCAGATGCCCTGTTTTCATTGCTGACATTGTTTGGAAGTTGAGAGTAATGTTCGTCATCAAAGACAAACAAATGGAGGATGACTCAGTCTCATCCTCACTCAGAGGGGAAGAATCCAAAGGGAATTGGATTTCCCTGTTTAGAGAAATCCACGCAAAGGGAAAGGAATTCACAATTGTCTGAAACAGTGAAATACAATCCTGTTAAAAACTGTTTTTCTGTAGTTATTCAAAATTAGGTCTGAGGTTTTTAGGTCAAACACAGCTGATTTCTCTCTCAGAGGAAAGCTGAAGGAAACGCTTGATATTATGGTGAACTTTTGCTTCTTGAAGAAACACACAATGATTCCAGTTTCACATGTGTTCCTTCTCAAATCAATAAAAAGTGCTTTTCAGATACCAGCAGCACATCAACCATAACTTTCTGCTACTTAAGCCAAGAGCAAAAGATAGGTCCCTTGAAAAGTCCATAGTGAATTAAGTCTTGAAAAGTCCATAGTGAATTAAGTGCAGATAAAATAACTTTTTCATTAGCACCACCCCCCCCCCCCCGGCTGTAATACTGAGAGCTTATTTTCCTTATGTGTTTGGTGTCTTAGTTCTTATTACAGATAGCAAAATATATGGAAAAACAATACACTGAGTGAAATGATTAAAGAAAACTGGAAGATCTCATCAAATGCTCTCCTGGGTAAATGCAGGTTGAAAGGTTCAAATACTGAGTTCATCAGAGTGTCTCAGAAATATCCTTCATTATTTTTTATTAGCTAAATATCTCACCTTCTCTGCTTAAGGCCCTGTTCATTTTGTTGAGCATGAACAAAGCTTGATGGATGGTGACAAATTAGCCATAAAGAACCTCTTAAGTAGCAAAGGGCCATCGATCTGGCACAGTTTGAACTTCACTTTCAGCCCAATGAGTAGGAGAAGTCAGTTGTAATTAATATCAAAGATCTTCTCATCATTGTCAAATAACTATTAGAAGGTGCATAGCTCTGAACTGTTTTAATGATAGTGAAACACCACCTTTTCTAAGATGCTCCAGCAGTAAATTTTTCTAGCTGTGTGGTGGGAGGCACTGAGCCTCTCCTGTGTTATTTGGAGAGCTTCCTTGCGCAGAGAAAGTAGCGCTGCTGCTAGTTCTCAGCACAAGAATTCCCATGGGCTTTCACCAGGAGGGAAACGTCGTAGGGCTCAGCTGGACTGAGGGGCAAAATACTGAAGGGATAAATAGAAGTTTAGGGATGATCCCCATGAACTTCCGGCCAGCAAGGGAGAGGGAAGGAGAGTAATATTCTGAAAGATATCATTTGAGTCACATTTTCTGAACTATACAGCTGCCTGTAGTTTGTTGAAGGGTAAGATTTAACTGCAGAAGACTTACTTGTGAAACAAGTCTGGACCAGGGGGCTGGCAAGTTGAGTACAGTGCCCACTTCAGTCATGTAAACCCTCATGGCGGGCTCCTATTTTCAGTACAAAAGTTGAATCAGAGACATTCATCATAAACAGCACATAAAGAAAGGGTATTCAATGAAAAGTTAAGCAATGCACTATTCAAATAAAATTTAAGCAAAACATGCTTCAGTTAAGTAACATATTTGAAATATATTGGACTCTTATTCATGATTTTCCTCAGGGCAGTATTAGTGCAATAACAAAACAGATGAAGCTGAGTGCTTGATTTAAAAAGGTTGGACCTTCAAGGCCTGATTTACTGTCCAGTGAGGCTCTGCAGGCTGGTCTTCCCAGGCGCAGCAGTTCCCGGCTTTGGAACGCTGAGGCAAGAGCCTTGGAGCACAAAGCAGTCCAACTGCGGCTGAACATAAGGTCACAACCAGGAACATATGAGATGAATAAATCTTTATTGGGCAGGGCTGCAAAACATTAGGTAATGGGGCCAGTGACAAAAAAGAACGTTTTTTGAATCATAGTCCAGAACGCTCACCAGAACAGGAGTTCAGGCCTCTAGCAAGGGGCAAACCTCATGTTTCTGGTGCTGATAGGAAAAAGGGAAAGAAAAGTCAAGCAAGAGGTTTTTTTCTGCTTGTGTAAGTGCATGCATTGAATACATCTACAGTGTTTCAGTCTGTAAGAGCTCATGGCAGTTTCCATAGTTCAGACTGGATGTACAGTGCTAACACAATCCTTTGCAGTTCTTTTCCAGTTTCTATCGCCATGTCTGTCTTCTGCCCTTTTCTCACTTTTCTCACCTAAAAATAGAGAAATCAAGCTGAGAAAAACCAGAAAAACAAAAATCCCCAAACCTTCCGTTTCTGGGGAAATGTTTCAGTACTTGTTCCCACCCTGAACTGGGGTGGAAAGTTGAAATATCTCTTCTCCCTCTCCCCATGGGAAAAAAAGTTGTGAAAACTCTTTGCACAGAATGAATGAAACACTTCATTGTGAATCATTTTGGAATTCATTTTTCTGTTGAATTGGATTGTGCCCAGGGAAGATGATCACACAGTTGGGGGGCTTGCTGAGTTAAACCTGAACTGTCCATCTATTCAGGTATCCAAGAGCCTATGGGGTAGAAGTTTGGGGTCCTTCTTCAATTTATTTATTGAGACATAGACCATAAGCTATTTCTTCCCACGTGGGCTAGGACTAATCTCCTGTGAAGAAGGAGAGCTGCTAAGAGGCGGTGAGACCTTGAAGAAAAGGCAAGCATGTCAGAGTGAATCAATCCTGCAAACTGGATCCAGACCTTAGGTTCCCAGTTGATCGATTTTAATGATCTGTGTTGTGACTACTGCCCTGTCCAGGATAGGAACTCATCCAGAAAGATACTAGCTGCTCTGCTGAGAGGCCTGTGGCCACCTCTGGGGTGCTTTGGCCCCTGCTTGGTCCTGCTCATGTCTGTTACTGGGCCACCTTGTTCCATAGGTCTGCCCTGTATGAGCAACCCTGTTAGCCCTGCCTCCCTCCCTACAGCAAGTGTGGCCTCTTCTGCTCTGGGCATGTAGCACTTCTCATCCCAGAAACGCTCTGAATTAGATCATAAACTTTTCAGGTCAGGACTGACTGGGCTCTTTTTTTCCTGTATTTTCCAAATACTGCCATGAAGGAAGTGTAGTACAATACAGACAAGCAAAAAACCAAGAGACAATGGACGTGTACAGGGTGTGCAAAACTCATGAACAAACTGTTACTGAGAAAAACACATTTCAAAGAGGAATCTGAGGGAGAAGAAAGCAGGTATTCAGTCAACCACAGCTAAGGCATTCTTCCAGTCTAGTGGGCTGTCTAATGGTCTGTTGTCAGGAAAGAAGGGATGTGAAACAGGTACGAACACATTTTTCTGCACTTGTTGCTGCACGGGGAATAAGTAAGTTGTGCATTAATATGAGATTCGTTTAATAAAACTGAATGTTGCAGAAATTGGGATGGTGCAGTTTGCATGGAGTGGAATTGCACTTCAGATATGAAGTTCTGCTCTTCCTTTTTCTATTTCTATGACTGTGCCTACGAGATGTCATTGGTGGATTCAGTTGAGTCTGTAATGCTTCAAAAGGCTTTAAAAACTGGTATTGTGAAAAAGGACTGTAAAGCACACAATCATGTGTAGAGTCATGTGACGATCTCTGAATTTACATCAGACACAGGAACAAAGGAGCATGAACTTAAAAAGAATGTAGCAAAACGAAAGGAAATCTCTTTCTGATAAAGCACAGAAATTACTTAAGGAAAGATCTCTTATGTCTGTTCCCCACTACTAAGGCTGTTCTGCTTTTGACAGCAAGTGCTGTCCAGTCTTGTTTTAATTGCTTTCGGCAGTGGTGCTACTGTTTTTCTCTCTAGGAAATTGCTCTAGCTTTAAGAAGCCTAAAGAAATGACCATTACAAAATGAGCTGAAATGTCTGAAATTATTTGCACCTAGACATAAACAATCCACAGTATTTTCAATCCTCGTTAAAGTGTAATCTGTTAATTTTGCACAGTTCAAGTGACCACACGGACTGAGTTTTGCTTAGTAGTTCACATTTTGTCTTTGAGCGCTATCCCACCATGAACCGATCTCTTCTCAATAGCCTTTCTTGTCTGCTTTCTGCACTTCAGGTGCAGAGGGTGTGCCTGGAATCAACTCACCTGTACAAATAATGCTACTGCTTTTCTTTGATCTGAGTTTTCCTGAGGTTATTAGCGTGTGCTAGACCAAGGTGCTTCACAAAAATCTCTCTTCTCTCTCATGCTGTCCTATCATCCATGGAATTGATTTTCTGACTCAAAGTCAGCATCCTCATCTTGTATATTGCCCCCCTGAAGACTCACCATTTATATCATGTGTGAGGAAAATTAGCTGTCATGTTATTTAATGTGTAATATAGTTGTATAGTACTTGCTTGTGTGGAGAGAGTGGAGTCAATGCCAGAAGTCTGGTGTGGAGGAAATACAGGGAAGACAGACTGCAAGCAAATAAGCCTGTGTTCACCGAATACCTTCCTGTGCTGAGATGCCACTGTGCTGAAATAGATTATAACTTATGTTAATATTAAAAGCCGAAGGGTCTTATCTCCTTTGACCAAGTGGAGATAAACTGCATTTCAATGCATGGTTTGAATTACTGAATGCACCCAGAACAATACAGTCTGACTACTCTGCCTTCCCTGGCAGTGTTTCTTATCCTGGTTGGCTCCACCTGAAATTTCACGCACAGATGCAGAAAAGTGATTAGTACCTCTCCAGTCTTCACAGGCAGCTGCCCAAGAGCTGCCCCCATGCTAGACTGGGCTGTAGGCTGACATGATTTCATCGTGTGCACACAGCTACTTGGGTAACCGGTAAAAGTTTTGTTGGGCCAGAAATAGGAGTCCTTCCTCACTAGCTGTAATCACTCGTGACCAAAGATATTATTTCTTATGCAGAAAAGTAAACTACTAAAGTTCATACCCTTTCTTCATGTTTATACCCTTCAAATATTTACAGGGAAGATGATGAGCATGCCTTTTTCATAATTTAATCCACGCTTAGTCAGACAAGTGTGTTGTATTCATCTTATCAAACTTCTCTTTGTACAGTAAGTCAGTCTCTTTAGCCCTTCAATCATGTGTGTTGCTCTAATCTGAACTTTCCTCTCATTTGTCCGTGGGATGGGTCTCTGCTTTATGCATGAGGTTCCCCAGGAGATGAGTAGGAAGGACTAGCATTCTGTGTGAAAGGGAAAAGAAGAAGGGAAGAACTGTGTGGGGTGAAAAAACTGAGTGAAATCAGCGAGCGCCCATTAGGTGGAATTCACTTCTGTTCATAGACTGACCCTTTTTAGTGACCACTGGAATTATCAGTCTTTTCATTTGAGGGCTGAAGTGTGGGATTTATTTTAGGTTAAGGATGGTTGGGATGTTATTTTATGCTGTATGTGGGCCCATTAGTAGACTGCCTTTGAACCCCTGTTGTGGATAGGGAAAAAGAGAAAAGGCTTCTGAAAACAGGCTGTAAGTGACAGATGCTTTTCAAGCCATGGTCTGCTGGCTACTTCTAAGGAATTTCCAAAATGTAACTAACAAAAGTACAAGTTCAAATTTACTATACAGGAATCCGCCGTAGCTCCATGGGATAGCTTTGAAGAGATCTGGACATCAAAAAAGGTTGACCAAACACTGCTGTAGAGAATAAGAATAAGAACACGAAGGAAAAAAAAAAAAGCTAGAATATTGCAAGTATTGAAGAGGTTTCACATGTTACCGATCTAGCAAATTAATTTTGTGCCCACAACATTTATGGGATTCAAGACTGGCTGATGGGATAGATATCCCTGCACAGGGATTGCTGTCTTCCACTTATTGTCAAACATGAATGAATTTTTACATTAAGAGCTATCATTGTCTGAAATATTTATGTGCCAAAAGGTAAATTAATACTGTTGGACCTCTACCTAGCAGGAATTCAGGACATCTGAATGATGTTAATGGTTGGAAATTCCGCTTTTGAGGAAAGGGTTTTTAACTGTATTGATGTTAATCCTAGACGATAAGATATAAGATATAAGATATGAACTCATGTACAGGACTTGAAAACTGATTTACTTGCAATCTGTCCTACCTGTTTTACTATGCATTATTGCCATGTAACTACTGTGTTTAGATCAACCTGAATGGAAGCTCCTACTCAGTTTAATAAAGTTTGTAAACTTCTATTCATGCAGCCTCACTTTAATTTTTGTATAATCAATTATATCAATATGACTGACAAGGATATCAATGCAGACATCTGAACTTAATTTAGATTTCACCTTAAAGTAAGGCAAGGACCATCTAGATGACCTGGGGAAGATCTTTCAGGGCAAAAAGAAAGGAGACCCATGTGCAACAAGCTGGTGCTATGAATGTCTGCTTTTGAAATAATGGATAACGATGAAATGCATGTCTCTAACTGAATACCTAAGCTGTTCTCCACCACTAACACTTTGTCCACCATTGCTTGCACTGTTAATTAACCATTTGGACAGCTTCTGTAGTTCTCCTGCAGAGTAAACTTAATCTCTGAAACATTTTATTTTAGTTTGGCCAATATTAAATCAGCTTTCCGTAAAGTTAGCTGTAGTTCAAGGAGCAATCATGCATGAATGTGTGATATGTTTTCTGGAGCTCTTTTCTGTGCAAGATGAGCTTGAATACCTTCACTGGAAATATTCCTATACTGGCCAGAAGCAGCAAGTTCATGTCAAGTAGCAACATATCAGTGGATTCACCCTGCTTTCTGTGCACATTGGCTGGGTGTGTACTGTTCTCCTCTGACATGCAATTTACGCATTAAAATCTCTTGGGATTAAGATAGCAAACTTGTTCTCAGGAGGAGGGAACATGCAAAAGAGATGCTGGATTTCAAAACCTGAATAATGCTTTATTACTGCTGGAATCCGGGAGGCTAACCCTTTATTCCCAGGCATGAGACATGAGTTTGCAAAAGGCACTGAAGGCTCCCAGGCCAGGCGAGCCATGCAGGCAGGAGGAACGAGTGAGAGAGCAGGGCTCCTCCCAGCATGCTGCAATGTATGTGGATGAGAGCAGGGCAAAAAAACTCTTAGGGCAAAGAGCCTGCTTTCCTTCTGTGTGCTTCCACCGAGGTTGCGCTCTGTAGATCAGTACAGACACATGAAATACTCGGTGCTTCTCAGTCATAGCCCCGATTCACTCACTAGAGGCAAAACACTCCTATTTTAACTACTCAGGAGCCTTTAAGCAGGCTGGTCCTGCACCCTTTTGAGTGAAATGACTATATTTGAAGGTTGAAAGGTATGTCTATCACCAGCTGATTTTTTAACCCACCATCCCCTTTGGGTAACTAACATCAAAATGGGCAGGACAACACACCATCTGTGCAGGGACTGGGAGCAAGTAAATTTACCAGCAAAATCCTGCAGGAGCTTCGTGACAACAAAATCCTCAAAGGAAGAGCTGTTAAAGTGGTAACAGAGAAATAAGATTAAAACTGAAACAGCACAATTTAAGTACTTCTATTCATGTTTTATTTCAGTGTGTTGCATTAGTAAAATGTTAATGCAAGGTAAGGGTCTAGGAGTGTAGGACTAGAGGTTTTTGAAATGCAGGACATCTGGTTTGCAAAAAACTTAAAAACACAACTGTGTTTTCTAATTAAATAAGCTTCCTTTATTTATCTAAAAATTTGTTTTCCCTGCATGGAAAGCAAAGCACAGAATCGCTCATCTGCACAAATCCGAACAAAAAGCAGCCAGTGTCTTACAATTTCTCCCTTTCTTTAAGAGGAAAGCATAGCCCTACATTCCTATCTCAGGGCAGTGATGCATGAAGATACATGAACAATTTCTCCCTCTACCTTCCCCAAGGCCTGATGTGCCTTGTGACAGATTCTGACTTGTATTGATTACGAGAGAAAACTTAAAGATGGAAGATGATGCACCCAGCTAAAACTAGAAAAGATTCTGCACTGGTAGACGAGAGGAAGGAGTAAGTAGCTAGCATGTGCTATTCTGTGGGTGTTCCTTGACACATCCTTGCTGATTTTGTAGGGATTGATAAAACTATTAATGCCCTCTTGGCCTCTGCTCTTTGAAGTTTATTTGTATCCCTGAGCTTGCCCACTTCATTCTACCTGACAGAAGTATCTGCTGTATAATTTCAGTTGTCAGGCTAAAACCTCTAAAACAAGTGGGTAGAAAACTAACTAGAATTTGCAACCTTGCTTTTTGGTGACGTAAAAAAGGCAAAATCCCTTTTTAGTTCTGTCACAGGTGTATGTCAACTGTGAAAAGTTCAGATTGCTTCTGTGTCATGGGATAGTTCCTTTTTGAAACAATCTGATCTGGCTTAAAGCCTTTTTAAGAAGTGCTGCCCTTCCCCAAGGATTTGTTCCTTGCTCTATAATGCTGCTCACAGCTACCTCAGTTTTGCTGGTGCAGCTGTATTTAGGGCTGGGATAGAAATGGGGTTGGGGATGGAAGGAAAGGCTAGTGAAATGGAAGGTGGGTGAGGGTAGGAATGAGTGGTTATAGGAGGTCTCATGCAAGTGGAGCTACTAGCAAAATGCATGTATGACTACACCTGTAGACGCTGGCATTTGCTTTGTTAAGGACGGTGCATATTAATTGGAATCTTTGTTCCCAGATGAGGAAAACTGGGAGGTCTGTGGAAGAAGGATACTTAGCTCATGGGAAGGAAAGAGTTCTGGTGGTTTGCTCCTACAATGGTTCTGTTACGTGACATTCAGAACATATGTGAATGAAGGGTTTCCAAGAAAGTGTACAGCATCCCTGTGAGAAGGAAGTTAAATCGTCTGCTGGTAGATGTCAGCACTGGTCCTGGTATGTTGGCCTCTATCAGCTGTTCATTGGTTTTGGTCCTGTTGCAAACACTACCTGTGGAAATGGAGTCTGTCTGAACGATGCAGTGTAAAGTGGCCCCTGCAAGCCTTAATCTGGATGGCCCTACACGTTTTAGTCAGTCAGTTTACTAGACTGTCAGACAAGATTATCACATTTGACAATAATGTTCGCTTGAACTAGAAAACTCTATAATATTCTCATCTGCCAATGTTTTAATTACAGGATAGCATTCACTCAGGGAAACTAAAATTAGAAGTGGATGAATGGATTTTGATATGAAGGGGAAGGTTTTCTTTCTTTCTTTTTCTTTTTCTTTTTCCTTTCCCCAAGGAAATTACATTCTTGGGAGAACTGCAAAACCATAAAGACCGAAATGGCCTCTCCTGAGCCATAGGGCGGAGAAGGGTTTGCAAACCAAAGGTCAGATACAAAAAGACATCTATTTATAAGTGAAAAAGCATAACAATAAAAAGAAGAAAAGGATGGTGTGCAAGTGGGGAAAGGACTGAGGAGAGAGGGTCAAGGAAAGCAAGGAAAATGCGATTTGTAGTTTTATCAGTGATGAGTGAATGAACGTTTGTGCAAAATAAGACAGAACAGAAGAAAATTGTAGAAGTGGAAGGGTCCAGGGACGTAATGCAGGGAAGGGTGTCTCAGTCTGTAACTGATGGGATCAAGAGATGCCAGCGCTTGTGTAGAGCTGGGTTTGGCAAGGAGGTCCTGGAATGCCGGAGTCTTCAACAGCTCCTTCTGAGGCCTGTTCCCAAATGAGCACCGAGTCTCACGTTAGCTTACAGGGCAAGAGCTGTAGCTTCCAAACCACAGGCACATGAAGTGCTGTCAGGACAGAGAGGCCTGAATAAATGTGAATACTTCAAGATGGGGAGTGAACATTGTTACGGAGTACACCTCCAAAACGGGAAGAAGAATCTCCCTTATGAACAGCTCATAAGTAATCTCTGGTCTCTGTCTATTTGGTTGATTAACCTTTATTTTCTCTTGCGGTAATGCTTAGTCCTCTTTTTTTTGGATATGTATAGCTGCTCTGGGAAAGGGGATTAGAAATAAAGTTTGTTTTACTAAAAGAAATTAATGTTTAAGATACTGGACATTAGGTTAATCACACAGGATGTCTTCATGGATTAATCATACATATAACATATGTTATTGTAGATATTCTGCTGTTGTGACATATTTTTATTTTTAAATTACCAGGAGATTATATGGTATCAGTAGTGTAAAATGTTTCTGTGTGGTAAACTACTGAATGTTTGCTAAAAGGAAGTACTGTAAACATTCAGCAGAACCTATGTGATTCTGCTGATGACAAAATCAGCTCTGAAGATAGTTTTCCATGAGCAGTTTTTCTCTGCAGACTCTCATCAAGTCTATGCAGCAGCACCAGGAGCCAGTGGGAGTTTTGGGTGTGTGGGTAATGTGAGCTTGAACACCACGTCTCCACAGCAATGAAGATGATGAAAGTTCAAAACATTGCTTGTTTGGCATCTCTCAAGTAGCTTAAGGTAACAATTTATACCTACAATATGCCATATTCCTCCAGACATTAGATTCTTCACTATGTTTAAGTTAAAAGAGAGGCAGGAATCCAGTCCCTGGACCCAACCTGTTCCCTGGACTGTGGGAAATGTACCTTATGCAGAATATACAGCTGGAAAATCAAAGTGGCATTTGACTTCGGGGTTTGAGCAGTTAATGTCATTGGCCCTTATACTTAGTATTTCAAACTTAGGCATGCCTAGCACTCTACAAAAACAAATAAAGACAAATGCGAGAGAAGCAAATAGTTCATACGCTGAAGAGTTTACCGTTTAAGTTTCACAAGACTATTGAATAAATTTATGCCTAAGTCTGAGCACTCACTGAAGAGGTAGGGGATGGAGAACAAAATGGAACTAACCATGAGCAGGAAAGCCTGGAAAAAATGGTAACGATAGATAATTTGGTTACACTGGAAAACAATGCAAATACCTAGGTGTATGTGCAGCTTGTATGCGTGGCTTGGTGTTTATGTTTGTCTATTTTTATAAATAATACAAGACTATGATTATTAAGAAGGGACACCAGGAGAACAGAAAGAGGACTGGGTCTGATAGTCTCAGAAAGTAGATGCTGGCAGCAATCTAAAAGGCACACAGGTGTATATTAAGGAAAATGTAGGGAAAATCAGAATAATCTGTGAATTGAGAGAAGAAATCATTTGCAGATATATAGGTGGCAGAAGTAAGAAAGGGCCTATGTTTGCGGGAAGTGGTGAAGGCTGCTTACAACAAAAAGTTAATTGGGATACTAGGCAGTCATGGCTTGTGATTTATGCAAAATTAGAAGGAACGCTGAAACTTAGCCCAGATACAGAAGCTGTCGTAATAAATGCACAGCTCTGGAAAGACAGCAAAACATAAATATAAAAGAACTGAAATGAGGTTAAGCGCTGGCATAATTGTAACAGTATTTCTGCCTGCGGTTTTACTAGAAAGCAGCACCCACAGTCAAAAGCTCAGATGACTGACCCGTGATACATCTCACGTGATACACACACGTGATACGCGATGTAGTAGTAAGCGTACACAGATCAAGGGCGCTACTTGGAAAATTTCTCAGCAAATCTCAGTGGATGCATGGCTGCTAGAGTTATGGTTAGAGTCTAACTTCCAGTCCAATACTTTTTTTTTTGCTTATAGCATTCATAAATAGATTGTTTTCAGCTGAAGCCTTCTCCATTGAGTGTTCATTTTGCCAGATCCTTTAAATTAAATCCATGAGTCTACTTAAGGAGTTTTCAATCATGGAAAAAAATGCATTTTCTTTTACGATCTGCTAAGACCACTTCAGCTTTAGAGGCAGAAAAACACATTACCATTGAGACTTGCAAGTCAATTGAATCTTAGAAAGTCAACTTATTAAACCTTATTAATCGAAAGCTCTTTATTCTATAATTTAACAGTGCAAAACTGAAGGCTAAAAAATTAAATTTTCAACGTTTTTCTTCAGTATTGGCCTAGCGTCTTTGCTGACTTTTTCATTATACATATTTTAATTTAAAAAAACCAAACCAAACAAAAAAACCCAAACCAAGCCCCCAATAAACCTGAAAATAAGAAATAATAAAATATAAAGGATAAAGAACTTTTATGGTTTTGATTAACGCCGTCTTTGTGAACTCATGAGATTATTCTTATATTAACCCTTGCTCTGATACCTATATCTTTGAAAGAGAAAAAGGCAACTTCATGTCCGTTAGTCTGACTTGAGTGGTTTGCAGAGTATTAGAATAAACAATGAAAGCTATCACAGTTAAAGAAAATAAAAAAATGCAACCTATTTACCAAATGAAGACTATGTCAAGCTAATCTGATATCTTGATGAGATAACTTTATGTCAAAAGTTATTTGCTAGTTATTGAAGATTTGCCATTAATACTGGAAAGAGCTTTACCACTAAACAGTGTCAACGTATTGTAAAGAGATTTGGTTGTCCCACGGCTGAGAGTGGGGTAGGTGTTGTCTCTGTAAACAGCAGGGTGGGCAGCAGAGAGATTTTAGCAATGACAACGATAGCATGAGGAACAATGGTGTGCGCTCGCTGTCAATAACTTCTCTCTGAAAATTAGAAGAAGGTTTCTGACTGTCAGAGAATAAATATTCAGGAACATCTCTGTCTTGGAGGTAAATAACCTAATTATGAAGACGGAACTTGATAAACGGCTAGAGCCATATTGCACGGTCAGCTGTAGTTGCAGACAGCTGAATCTAGTGGTCCAGGAGATCCCTTCCACTCTTGAGTTTCTATACACTATTGCAACGTAAGATGCCATTATCCTGTGGATGTGCACATGTGTAGGCTGATAAGTGAAGCTATTAAAGCCAGCTTTGCTGCCAGTTATTTTAGAAAATGCCTCTGGTTATTACAGAAGCAATATACCATGCAGTTTCCTAGCACCAATTAAAAAAAAAAAAAAAAAAAAAAAGGTAAAAGAGAGAATCAGAAGAAATGGGGTTTTGAAAGCATCTTGTGTTATGGTATCTCCATGGCTGCTGGAATTTGAAAAATAATTTATGCTTATAGAAACTTTTATTCCAGTTTCTTAGCATTTAAGCTAGGATAAACGGGAGAAGATTTTTTTTTCTCTCCTCACTTTGTGTAAAATGGTCACAGAATGCATAGTTTGCATGAGGAACCTTTGAGGCCTCCCTGTTTATTTTGTTTGTTGCTTTTTTATTTTTAATTGTAAGTAAGTGGTCTTCTCACAAATCAGAGAAAACCAAAGGAGTGAAAACCATGCTCACTACCACACATATGATGCCCCAGCATCCTAAAAGCTGTTTGGCCTTAGATTACTCAGTTCAATGTTTTGTATGGCTCAGCTAGTACAAGCCTGTTCCTCTGCACGCTCCTTGGTACCTGGGCTTGCCTGAGCTCCTCTAGAGCTCTGCCCACAGCAAAGATCTCCATGTATTGAACATGCAGTGACAAATACTACATACAGAGCTTTCCTTTATCAGTTCATTGGTATACTTTCAAGTGCTCAGTTTGCAATGTTCCCAGGATACAGTAAATTGTGTGTAGTTTGACTTCCAGAAGATTTTTGATCTCTGAAGACACTCTTGGCATGCAGTAGATGTGAAGTATTTTATGCCACTCTGAGAGAGAAGTACGCTTCATGAAAGAAACAGCATTTTTTCTTTTCTTTTTTTTTTTTTTTGCAGTTGCAGGGTCTGAAATTACACAGTGCCAGAAGACAGGCCCAGGCACTAACTTCATTGTCTACACTGCTAAATTGTTTGAGCGGTCCCTGGAATGGTTTTCGCCTGGGCAGTCCGCCCAGGCCTCTTCCAAACAATTCCTGGGCATGTTTTGAGAATTAGCACGGGCCAGGCACCATGCCCGACATGTAGTTTGGATGCGGGCACCCTTTTTTGGATGATAATAGACTTCACTAGTGCCAGATGGCCTCAGAGCCAGAGGGAATAAACATAGCCTGAGTGCCTATGCCATGTGCTAGTGCAGAAGACCTCTTCTGCTGTAAAATGATAGCTTAGCTTAAGCGTACGTGAGCATCTCCATGTTAACCAGCTGTAACCTGAAGGACTAGACTTTACAGAGGGCAACCTCAGATTAGGACTTTGTGGCATCCAGGAAGACGGAGTGGACACTAGGCAGTGCCTGTATTGCTGAAGAAATCGCAGCCACTGATCAAATACTTAGACTAAATGTCCAAGGCACTGGCTCAAATGGGACCTAAGTAGAAATTGGCTTTAATCTCTCCTGGGCCCCTTCTGGCCTGAAGACATATTTACGTTTCTTTGCAGTTAAGAGTGCCTGAAATAATATAGGGGCTGTGTTACAACCCACCAGACGGGTGGTTTTAGCATACAAATTAGAAGGTATACATTGTATGCTTTAGGATGTGGTGTGTGTTCAAAGATGCAGCATCTACTGGGATGCTGTTACAAGGCTGCGCAGATGGGAGAGAGCCAAAACAAATGCACCCTTGTCCATTATGAATCAGGAGCAGCTCCTGTTACGTTCAGGCGCTGCCTCACAGAGTGGTCATTGAAGTGGTCCAAAATAGAGTTGAGGAGTGACTTCACAAGGAGAGTGATCAGGAGTCCAGTGTGCAGTTCCCACACTGACCCTCTCTTACTTTGAAGTGCAGCCGTACCCCGAGATGCTGTGTCCATGGGCATAAGACCCTAATCCCTCAAAAAATCCTTGCAGATTTTAGATTATTGGTGAAATCTGTGAGATAAACTACTTTCTTCCACGCAGGGCAAAATCTGATAGTAGGATGACAGGTCTCTGCACTGAATTTCTGTGTTGTTTTCTAAGATTACCAGTTAGTAGGGCTCACATAATTAAAATTTATTATAAAATGCTGAAGAAACTAAGCCTGCTGATAACACAGGGCTGTCCAAGCATGAAAGTGTTTCTGCTGGGTTATAACAGTCCCAGTTCCACTGGGGAACACCAATAAACTCTGCTGAGAGTGGTTTTAGTCCTAGAGTCTTTTGGTCAGACATTGAGCCAGAAAGCCTTCTATGTTCAAACTCTTCTCCCAGTTTGAAAATTTAGGATGAAATATATGACTTCTTGGGGTTTTTTTCTTTCAAAATTATAAACCTGTCTGGAAGAACAAACCTCACTAGAGCATAATAGCATTAAATAAAGAACACTTCAGGAAAAAATTCTCATTAAGGGAAATTAAGAAGTTAAAACATGCTCTGGATGGCAAAAACTTATGCTAATGACTATTATAATTAGCATTAATTACTGTTATTAGCCTTTTAAAAAGAAGTAGTAGTAGTTTTGGAGAATATGAAATCTTCAGGGGGGTAGACATGAAAACACTGACTGAGCAAAGAGAGCATGTATCTGAGAAGTTTGTTACGATCAAAAGAAACTGCTGAAATGCATTACAGTATTGTGCATTGAGCAGCCTGTTTCAATATTGAAGTTGTCACTGGAAATGGGCAAATCCTTTGCTGTTACAATTTTCAGCCTGGTTATTTAAGTTCATCTTAATATGCTACTTTAATACTACTATAGTTCAGGAACTGATTTGTGAGATAGACTTCTCCACTTATTGGGAGAAAGACAGGCGGCTGGAGACAATAACTTCTTCAACCATATGGTTTTTATCCACCGCTGCAAAGCTGCTGAAACTGAGAGGTGACAAGGCCAACCAATGTCTGCAGGACAGAGCTGGCCAAAGAGAAAAACATAGTTAATATTTATGTCAGAAGGAGATGTATTGATAATATGAGGTAAATTTTCAGTGCTTGTTTGTCGGGGGAGTTACCTGTCAGCAAGAAAATAAAATTGATACCTCTCCTGATAACAGAGGTGGTGGTTTTTTTTCCAGAATTTTCAGTTTGGCTTGTCTGTACTGTTCAACTTAATCTTGCTTCATAGAGAGAGATTGTGAAGCACAAATCCAGAAGCTCTAAGAGGACCCTTTTTAGTGAAGCAGAAAAGTGCTGTCTACCTTCTGACGAGACTGGATTTTCAGTTCAGAGGTAGTTGTACAGTCCTGGAGACAGCAGAAATGAAAAACTGCTGTCTTCAACCATATTCTTTTACCTGAAGAAGGTTTACACAATTTCAGGACAACTATTTAGCAGAGGAAAAAATGTGTACCTCTTCCATGTCATATACAGCATTTGCCAAATTTCCATCACTTCTGCTGCAGAAGTGCTAGCAGTGCCCGTAAATGCCCTGGAAATGCTTGTTATAAATATCTGTCACTGATCAGGAATAAAACAGCATATATTATCTTTGACAGTTTGTTCATAGTCACAGTCATCTGTAGATGCCAAAATGCAGTCCTTTCTAGAGCTACTGGACGAAAGAAATGACTTTATGACCTAAATATGTCTAAACTGTCGAGAGTCCTTCTTACATACTACTTTTTGCCATATCAAAGAGGAAAATAGCCTTTGTCATCGCCTACAGAGGGTTTATTTCCATTTTCACAGAACAACATTGTAAGACTAGTATAGCAGGTGTTTGAAGGTATGTCTGTGTGGGAGCAGCATACTGTAGGCACGCAGAAGTATTCACTGGTGTGCTCTGTGATAACTCCTTGGCTAAGAAGTTGTAGTAAGCAGTGCTGTAGGAAGAGAAGGCACCAGGCTTCCCACTGAGCATAGTATAGGTATCATTTCAGATGCATATTTTACCTCTATATGCCTGCAATCTATGGTCACCAGAAATAACTGCCCCATGTGGGCAGTTGAGATGCAATCACATTATTTCCCAAGAACGTGAAGAGGTAATTTCAAGTGCACAGCCTGCACACTCCTTTGGACATGTGAAAGCTACATACCTAAGTATTATCACTTTACAGGGCTTCACATGCAATGAAGTCACCACTTTCTCACGATCAACAAACAAATAAGAACAACCATCTTGTACTCAAACTATCTGGTTTATCTCATTTTCTGTTTCACTACTCTCTGTTTTTACAATGGCCATGCATCAGCTCCCTCTGTGGTGACGGATCATAGATTTCAATCGTTCTTTGGCTTACCACTTCCTTCTCGTCCAACAAATTGAAGTCTTTAAAAGAAAAGACAGTTACTTAGGAAATCAAGTGGTTGAGCTTTGTGGACAGTCTCAGTTTTTATGTTGGTGCATACTGGAGTGCTCTTGTGAAAGAGTAGCCTAACTGTCACTTGCCATGGCTCGCTCTTGTAATGTTTTGACCAAATGCTAATACACATATTTTAAACAATATCATTGCATTTCTAATTCAAATTAGAATTTGTTTTTCTTCGTATTTGCACTGGTTTTGGTTGCCGCTTCTGAGACTTTGTTACATTTAAAAGACTCAGATCTTTATTTCCTTAAAAATTATCTTCCTTTTAAAAAAAAAATCCCTTCCCTTCCCTTCCCTTCCCTTCCCTTCCCTTCCCTTCCCTTCCCTTCCCTTCCCTTCCCTTCCCTTCCCTTCCCTTCCCTTCCCTTCCCTTCCCTTCCCTTCCCTTCCCTTCCCTTCCCTTCCCTTCCCTTCCCTTCCCTTCCCTTCCCTTCCCTTCCCTTTTCCAAGGTAATTCTATTTTTTTTTTCCTTGAATAAAGATGATAATTTTAGACAGTGATATTACAGAGTCACAGATGACAGAAAAAGAATGCATGGGTTTATAATGTAATCCCACTTCAGTCATTAGAGTTGCAAGGAACAGGAAAAAATGGCAAACAGAAATTCTCCTTTACAGTTCTCCACATATGAACACAAAGCATGAAAGATGACCTTTCTGCACCTTTCCAAAAACGTGTTATTCTTGAAAATAGCATATGTAAGAGGAAGCATATATGAGTAGAGACGGGTAGAAAAGCATATTTTCATAACTTATGGCTAAGGTTCATGCACACCGCTGCTTTTAGCTGTCATGTTCCGCACTTTGACAAACACAGTCACTATACCCCACTTCCTGTGCTTTGAGTACTGTAAAAGCACCAGTCATGATAAACAGTGTGAAACCATACACGGTGGGAGGACTCGCAGCTTACTTCTCTCACTGAGAAGAAAAACAAGGGGAGGTATAAAAAAAAATAAATAAATAGAGGTGCTTGTAGAAAACTGCTGATATTTGACAGGTCCGCTTTAAAATGCTGGCAACAGCTAAGACAGCAGCAAGTAGCCCTACGCTGATGCAGGTGAAAGGTATTTGGTAACACGCAATCAGGTGTTCATAATAGTAAGCGTAAGACATGTTTCAGTCACTAAGCCGACCCTGTTATACTCTAATGCTGTTTTCTCTTTCCTCCAGAAGAAGTAATGATCAGACCTGTGTTATTTAACCAGGAAACTGGAGAAGGGGCTTGACTTGTCCCAAAGTACTGGGGGAAAAGCTGCTGATGGAGGGGTGAGCATAACAGCAGTGACCAGGGTTCCTGGATATCAGATACTATGACACAATTTATAGGGAAGGAATCATAAAGTTTTTGCCACAAAAGTCTTGATATAGGGTCTGAAAGATGCTTAACCAGATGACTAAAATAACAAATGGAGGAGTGGGGAAATTAAAGGGACAAAAATATTCTTTCAGACTGGTGTATTTTTATCAACTGTCAGTGTCAGGTGGTTGTGAATTTGGCCTAGCACTTCCCCAGACGGTTTTGCTATACTGTATACCCTTAGTGCCCAGTTCTGTCCCCTCTCCGTGCTGCTGTTTTCACTGTTTGATTGGCACTCAAAATAAAGGGGGTTTGCACAAGGCTGATAAAACTTCCTCCTGCTAAAGCCACTGCTAGCTCTAGCCGTTACATTGCACTGGTTGCTATGCTACCTGGAGTGCTACCTAAAGTATATATATATCTAATACAGCCTCCTCCACCTCTTATCTTAAACTGAAAGAGCCGGGGGTATGGGCCAGGTGGGCAGAAAGGAGGAATACTGCCAGTTTGGCAGTACCTCACCTTTGAACATGGTTGTGGCTGTACACACCTTTCCAGACAGGCATAAAAGAGGGCAGCAACATCTGTCACCCCTGGCTGCTTGCCTGCACCATTGGCACGGTGCAGAAAGGTGAGAAGCGGTGAGTTAGACCCAGCTGATCTCCTTTAACTTACATCTGAGGAGAGAGCTGTGCACAGAGACTCGCCCTCTGTGCACAGACACGGGCCTCCCATCAAGCAAGCCAAAGTGTGACCGTTCCCCGTAACGTTATTTGTTACAGCTCTGCACAACCTGTGGCTAACCTCCAAGCTTCAAGAGTTATGGTGTTTTCATCATACGTGGTTGTGAGGCAAGCCAGGTCCCTCTGCCTGTCAGAGCCATTGCAGCCAGTTCTGCAACCTGGGCTGGTTTGCTGCAGATGGGCTGAGGCTCGCCTCGTTCTCTCTCTCTCTCTCTCTCTCTCTCTCTCTCTCATGCCAGTAGGTGTGTGTAAGGCTTCTTTCATGCCATCACTTCTCATAGCTAAGGAGAGAAAACTTGTACGTGAACATGATCTCTTAGTCGTGGTCAGATCATGACAAGACAGTTTATGAGTGTGCAGATGTCTGGGAAAGAAAGCCTTCACAGCCGTCTCACTGCACCCTGGCCTCTTGCAAGCTTTCTTGTCAAATGCATTCCTGTATCACTAACAGTCACGTCTTGCTAATTGTCTGTAGGAGTGCTCTGGTGTCTTTAAAGAGCTGTGGTTGGTGCCTGGCAAGTGCTGATTGGGTATGGGACAGCAGAAAGGTAGAGCGCCTGTCAGGATCCAGCACCCACCCTCCCTGCACGACTGAGCCTTGGCTCATCCTTCCCTTGCATCCCTGCGACACACTTTTGCCTTCATTGCTGGTGGAGCTTGAGCAGCCCCTGCCCTAGGGTGGTAATTGTATATTTTCCTATAGGTCGCTGGTGCGGGGTGGGCAGGCTGTGCCTCTGGGGGGTGGAAGGGTGCGAGTACCCATATGGCTCCCAGTATCCCTGTCACTGAAAACGGCCCTTCATCCTGCTGCAGGAGGGCTGTGATTTTAGACGTACAATCCAGCTCTGACTTGCTCAGGTGTTAGAACTGGAAAGACTTCTAAAAGTACCAACAAGCCCTCTTAGGTTGTAAGATTTTAACATGTGCTCTGGTATGGACACCATTTCTGGGATGGTGAAATGCGTGTGACCGGGTACTCGATACATTTATGGCACATACAAGCACATTGACTGCGTTTTCATTAACAGATTAAGCAATGTCAGGGAACACTCAGGGTTCTGGAGCTTGACCTTTTCTTTGGTTAAATTACTAGAAAGACATCTAGCACAGATCAGGCTCAATTCAATTATGAATTCCTAACAATTTGTGATCACAGTCATGGCTAACAAGTTTAATTTACTAATATAGATGTAACTAACATCAGATCCATAAGTAGATAACACAATACCTTTTAAAAATGTTAAGTACAAAGGAGGTGTTTGTATACACACTGAATTGTGTATACACACTATTCCTACACACTGAATGGTGATGGTAGTGTTGTTTGCTTGGAGAGATATGCAGCTGGCATTATTGATATAAGAATTATTTCCCTCAAAACTTTTTATAATGAGACAGATTAATTTGTTAGCAAACTTTCTATGTTATTTATCCCAAGTTATTTATATTCTGAGGTTTTAATAGAAGTGAATGTTTTTTTTGTTGTTGTTGTTTTTTTTTCCTTCACAAATGTTAAGGTATAAGACAAAACAGCCAAATTATATAGGAGAAGAAGGTCACCCTGAGTTGCCTGAGTGCTGGCAAGACACAAAGCTGCAGGAGTGGGAGGATGGACTAGTTCAGGAACAGTTTTCCACCTCAGCAATGGGTATACGACGAGGCACTCTTGCTGAGCTCAGATCTATTCATTTCACCCACTGTACCTTTCTGGGATTGTACCTATTAACACTATTATCCCTTATCAAAATGAGGTTCTTATTCACTGGCAGACATTTAGGCTCAAGTAATTTGTGTTCTCTTTATGTATGTGTCTGCATAAGAGATGTGACACAGTGTCTATAACCAGTCCCAAAGTCCATAAGTACTTGTCATTTATTTGGCTGCTAGTCTGAAGATTAGAATTCAAAAGAACCTAATGAAAAGAAATTTTTCTTAATGAACCTGAGTTAGCTGTTTGGAAACAATCTGCTGTATTTAAACTGGGAATGAAGACACTGGTCTGAAACTTGCCCTTGGAGCAGAAAACAAAGGTGCTGTGAATAGTTGCCTGGCAGTATGTGGGAGTTGTCACTGGGATGAGGAAAGCACAAGAGAAACCCATGGGTTTGCTATGGCAGGAGGCAGAGGTACAGAGTAAGCAGCTGCCAGAACTAATGCCAATGGTTTTTGTTTGTGCTGTTCCCATATGAAGAATCATGGCTCAGTACCTTTCATGATCTCTGTGGGGGTTTGGTTTGGTGGTCCAGCACTACCACCTCGTTCCCATGCTGTTTAAAACCAGGCCTGTTTGTCAGTCCATCAGAGAGGAACAGGAGAATTACATCTTTTGAAAGCTGGGTTACTTGTGGGTAACGCAAGACAGGGAGTAGCTGGTTAGTCAGCAGTATCACCCCTCTGCTGTCGCAAGGCAGAAGTGAGCTGCCCCGTTCTCCTGATGTATATGCAATTTAGGGCCAGTGATCTACCTGACTTCAGTGGTAGCATATCAGTGTATGATTTTGGTGTGTTAGTGTTACTGTCAACTCTGCTGTGGCATCCAGGAAAGCTGAAATCCTTCCCTTGCTATTCAGGGTAGCACACCAGGACAAACCCACCCCTGCCTGCCCCCCCCCCCCCCCCCCCCCCCCCCCCTCTTTTTCATGTATTTCTTGAAAAAAATGCTCTGTCAACTCTGACTTTTACAGGGGGTGAATGTGAATTCCAATAAAATAGAATGGCAGAATATGGCTGAAAAACTGACCAAAGAGAAACATAATCTGAGAAAGGTGCAGTTCTGCTTGGAAAATGAAAGACAAGCCACTTTTGGAAGACACTTTCCTCTAATCCTGCTTCTAATGCAGTGATGCCTTGGTAGAAATATTCCAGTTCCCTTTAAGGTATTGCTGGGGGCTGGCCTTGTGTAATAGTTTTGACCTCAGTGGGAGTTAAGGACTTTTGATAAATCATTAAATCATGTCCTTAGAACGAGGAAAATATCTTACCAAGCATCCAGAAAGCAAAACCAAAGACAGTTTTAAAGGTGAATCAGATTGGGGACGTAAATGAAGCCATCATCCCATTTTCTATATAATCCACTCCTTATCATAAATCAGAAAATGTATTTCAAGATAATTAAGCTTTTTTTAAAAGGTTAGTTTTAGTAGAATATAACACAGCATCCAACTAACAAGGACACTTAAGAAAAACAAATGGATCATTTTCATTTTTGTTAAAATAGGGAATTTAATTTTATTGGCCTTTGTATGTCATTGTAACTACACACAATTTAAACAAGCATTTACCAAATTGGAATGCAAATTTTATCTCTGCCTTCCAAGAAGGCTTGAATTCAGGAAGTATCTGAGCCTGGCGTTTTGGGTAAGCTCACTATAATGATCATGGGCAAGGTCTGATTGTAATTACGTGTACATTTTCTATCTCCAGAGTAGGTTAGGGCAAACTTGGCTTTGGGCTGGCTGGCTGCAAAGTCGTGTATGTGACCCACTGCATGCAGCAGCTGAGGTGGTGGCACTGATATCTCTCAACTGCCTGCTGCCCAAACCAAAGGTGCAGCACAGCTGTCTAGGAGACTCGTTATGCTGTGGTGGGTCAGACCTAATCATTCTCTGTGCCATCCCCTTCTACACCTAATGGCCAAGTGGCACATACTATTTCTCAGCCCCAAGGAACTGAGAAAAAAGCGGTTAGTAGACACCACATAGGGGATGAATAGTAGTGAGAGTGAAAGCAGGGAAGAGGTAGGAAAAAGGTGGATGTGAGGTCATCCAGGGGAAAAAGGGAGAGAAAGACAGTGGGGTTCCCAGGATGGATGGAGGGGACAGGTATTTCTGAAGCCTCTCAAGACCCATCCTTTCAACTGGGTTGTACAGGTCTGCTCTGAGGAGTCAAGCTTCCATGGTTTATGCTCATGGGTTTAGTGATGGCAACGGGTGATGCGTGCACTTGTGGTAAATGGAATGTCGTTTCAGTTGGCTATACTTGGTTTCATGGAAGCCATGAGAATTTGAATTAACTTGTGTTGCAGCTGGTTAAAGGTATGTATGTAGATAGCCACTGCCCGCCAGCTGAGTCAAGGTGAGCAGTCTTAAGGCCACTTACCTGAGCTCTGGTGAGCTGTATGAGAGATTGAACTGGGAATCGTATGGAGGCTCTTCTGGGCACTCCTGTGTGTAAAGCTGCTTGTGGATGGGCTGCTTTGAACATACCAATACCTATTCTGTGCTTTGAATTTTTCAATGGTTCCCCATGAATGTCTATTGTCTGTTTGTGACTGTACTTTTTTCTGATCCTATCATGGGAAAGATGTATGTTTGAGACAGGGCAGCTGAAAAAGGCGAGTGAACAGTGAGATTGCTGGAGATAAAACTTCATTTAGTGAGCTAGTTTATCTGCAGAAGTTGTTTCTGAAGATGAAGACTCACCAAAATATGGTTCACCATTTGATTTTACAGTGTGAGATACCTTCATACATTAATAAATATTTGCTGCCCTAACTGGCATGAGCAAAAATGCAGTTTTAATCTGAGGACTGCGAAGAATACTCTCTTCCCATCTCTATGCCTACCATTGAATGCAAAGAGGCTTTCAACTAACTCTTGGCAAGGGGCCTTTGTCTACTCAATCACAGCTAATTAACAAACAAAAAATGAGGATAAACTGTGGGAAAATAATATCTACTTTTTTCTAATAAGACTCCCAGTTTTTAGACTGTTTCCTTTCATTAATCTTAAACTTTTCACATATGTTATCCTGTAGGTAAAGGATAATCAAGCTGAATTTCTGTTGAAATGTTTTTTTTTGTTTGTTTGTTTTTCTTTGCAAATTTTGGTCCATATGTGAAGGTCTGTTTCCACAACTGGACTTAGAATAAACACTGTTCTCCATGTAGTCACTACTGTAGACTTCACATGAATGAAGGACACTGAGTTTAGTCTCTGCCATTTTAATGAGCTTCCTCTCCTATGTTAACCCATAGATATTTAAAATACAACTCCTGTACATTAGAAATTTTAAATCTGGCAGCTGTGTTGCATCTCCAGGACTGAAAGTGTAATTTGATTCCTATGATGAATTCCTATTTGATGAATTGTATTACCTTCGTGAGCTGACTTTGCAGTATGAATTGGGCTTATTGGCTTGGGTACTGAATCAGCTCTGAACCTCACACACTCTCAGTTCTTAAACACAGGCTCCCTGTAGCCCCCTGCCTTTCTTCAATTTTGTAGAATTCTTCGGAGCTTCAGATTTGGAATGACATAAAGAATTGATTTAAAGCTTTCCAGTTATTAGACACCGTACTGAGACTTACTGAAGTAGAAGGGTAAGTGCTGGTAATTAATCAAGGCAACCTGGCTGTGCTGGTGTGATGGAAGTGAATGAGTTCCCAATAGGAGATTTAATTGAAAAACATTAAGTTTCAAAATGAACTGGATGAAGTCAGGGGATTAGAACATAATTCTTTCAATCCTGGCAATTTAAAGAAAGAGAAAACTCTTTCAGGGGGAGGGAACTGCATAATGCATTGATGGGCCATCAAACACTAATTGCAGGCTATCAGTTAAAAGTGACACCTGGAGATTTAATATTGGGTATTTGGATGCAGGCCACAGGATAAAGATATCTTAAATGTGAGTGAAGGTGAATTGAAGCCAGCAATGCTTATTTAGTGTGAATGACAGCCCAACCATATATCATTGGAAGTGAAAAATGGGCCTGAAAGTGCATTCAGGGCACTTCATCTATTCGAAAGATCTGACCGTGATCATTTCTTCAGACAGTGAAGAAATGTCACAGCCACCCATACCACTGAATGTTTCCATCTTCTCTGCTTATCACCTGGGTGGTGTTGCCGTCACTGGTGGTTTTGAAGACTGTACAAATAATGCAAAGTTGAAAGAACATTAGACAGTCATACACATTTTCAACCTCTGCCCTTTCACCTCTGCACAACTCAACTCTTTTGCTTCTTGAGACCTCTGTGGGGACAGCAGGAGGAAGCATTGGCAAGAGGACCACTTTATTGTGATCCTACAAAATATAATGGACTGAAGACACTGTTATCAGTGACAGTAGAACACTTCCGTTTGGTTATTCTGTATAGCGCTTATGTAAATGTTTTCAACTACAGCCGTGGATTTGCACTTTTTCTGTATTTCCTTTGTATTCTTTATAATGTTTGGTAGCATGATGTGAGTTCCGGTAGCAAGTGAGGCTGATGTGAAACACATTTACCCTGCGAAGCCTAAAACTGAACCTATGTTCTACCACGTAGCTGTTGTTACACAGCAATGCACATTATAGATGGAAACACAGCTGCTGGGAAATACCACTGACAAGAACAGACGCTTCTGAGAGATGAAAATGAGCATTCAGCCTTGACCTTTTGGTTTGCTTACCATGAAAGAGGAAATGTCATTGTCTTGAGTATTTATAGAACACTGAACTTAAGTCTTGAATCTCTTTTACAATTTTAGTGAGAAATTGTGAGCATCTGTCACCTGCTGCTGAGGTTGAAACCACAAAACCAAAAGGAAAGAAACGAGTACCTGTACACTAAACAAACTTCTTGCATCTTATTTTGACTTTCTGTCTGTAATGTGAGATTTTTAGTATCTTCAGTAATAATGAGTTATCAGTTTTTGCAAGAATAAAACCTGATTATGTTTTAATCAATTATTATGTCAGAAAATGCTTTTAGAGCTGCTCTGGGGTGAAGGGGCTGGGAGGCTGAGTATCTGAAAGTCCTGACCTTGTGGCAAAGCTTGGTGGTTGCTAGTAATCTCGGGGCTGGAAAATGAAAATTGAAAGCATTACATTTCTGTAATTTAAAAATATTTCTATACTAATCTTGGTCACAAAGGGGCAAACCGTTAAAGGGGAAACTTGTTCTGTAACAGTCATGAGTGCTCAATATAGCAGATCCTAAAAGAAATGTTTTGCAGTCATGACAGTAGATTCTGCATAAAAGCTGGCTGAGCAGAGGTTATATCGGAGAAAGAAGGATCAGCTCTTTTCATCATTCCCTGCCTCAAATGTTACTATACAATATAGCTCATCTGCCTGTGATATTTTATCTTTGTGTCAGCCTTTTTTTTGGGACAGCAGTGCAGTCCTTAGGACAAGAAGACCAAAGCTGTGTTTATTCCAGACTTCTGTCTCAGAGGCCAGGGATGGGTACTTACAAAGAGTATAAAAAGTCGTGTTATACTGTGTAACTCTTACGTAAAGAAAGCTTTCATTTTTCCTATCCTGGATAATTTTATACCATCTGTAAACTCATCACTTTTCCCATTCAGCAATTCATGTGTGAATATACTGAACAGTTTTCATTCAGAAACCTATTGGATTCCTGAGGTAACTTCTTTATTTACGCCCACTGCGGTTTCTGCTTTTAATTAATTATGAATATACAATAAACCTTTCTTTCTTATATGATGACTGGTTAGTTTCTTACAATTCAATGGAGTAGTGCCTTGTCAAGAGATTTCTGGAAATTCCTGTAGTTCTATGAATCACACTGCCGTTGTCAATATACCTACTGACCTTTCAGTAAATCCTAATAGCTATGTATGTGAGCCTCGACATTCTACTGCAAAAGCTGTTCCAGTATAACTGAACATCAGGACACCGAGTGTTGGGCAGATCTATAATTTTTCATAGCTTCACCTGCACAGAAGACTTCCTGGTTACTTGCACCCTCTCTCAATCCCCTTTCAAAAAGGGGCTTTTCACCTGCTACTCTCCATTCCTGAGGAAAAGTTAGTCAGGTGACTACCACAACAGCAACAATTCAGTAGTCTCACAGGTTGATTATTATACCACTTGCTGTTAAATGCAATGGAGTCCAAGCAATTCCTTAGCTTTTTTTTTTCAGTCTGTTCATAAATGTCCCCTTCTGACCTTTTGGTGATTCCTCAAACTTGTCCCTGATAAAGAAAGTGGCTGTGAATCTCTCTAGAGCTCTGGGTGAACGTGGATAAAGAGAATTCATTTAACTTTTTTGTTAGGACTTGAACTTTTGTTAGCTCTATTAGCTCTGCAGACTGTACAAATTTTCTGTCAGGGAGCACAGAAGATCTTATTTACCTAAGTTAATCTTCAAAATCTGTTTTTATCTGCCTTTTATTTGATTTATCTGAATTTATACTCTTTTTTGTTTCCCTTCTTCAGATAAGACTTCTGCTTTTTGAAAGAAGTCCTTCTAATTTTAAATGCCTGCCTTTATTGTTATTCAGTGGTTCTGACTTTGGTGGGTCCTTTTTTGTTTCTCTTTGATTAGAAGGTATTATTTACAGTGAGACTCCAGTTTACTTGTCTTTAAATAATCTCAAGTCTGCCTGCAAGAATTTTATTCTTCTATGTGTTCCTTT
Source organism: Pluvialis apricaria (assembly GCA_017639485.1). Lineage (NCBI taxonomy): Eukaryota > Metazoa > Chordata > Aves > Charadriiformes > Charadriidae > Pluvialis > Pluvialis apricaria. Next base: position 91,544,515 of record CM030009.1, read on the forward strand.
TAATTTGTTTTTAACAAGCTTCCTCATTTTTATGTTGCTCTCTTTTTTTGAAATTAAATCTACTTCTTGCAAATGCTAAATTTGAATATATAGTAGTCATAATTACAGAGCAACTCTTCAAAAGTAACGTTGCAAACCACATCTCGTCCGCTCAAGACTAAGCCACATTGCTTCTTTACTTGTGTTTTTTCTGACTAGCAAGTTTAACAAGTGGACATTCATGACATTTAAAACTTATATCTTTATATAATTTCTCACTATCACATTCCTTCAGTCTACATGGGTATAATTGAATTCTCACGTTTTTATTATCTATTCTGCTCTGGTAGCTTCTCTGATGTCTATCTAAGCAAGTTAAAGCCACATCACCTCCCCTCTGGCTGGTAATACCAAACTTCCTATTAAGGCAAGACACTCGGAACTGTACCAATTGTTGTGTTTCTTCTGGATGCAGTTAAACTGTTTACCTTATTTTCCTCATTTAAGTTTATCTTCTCCTCTTTTCTCACACATATTGCACATATAACATCGCTTTAACTTTGCATTCGTATCTCATTTCTGTCAGAGTAGCAAGCGTGCTGCTGGTCTATGACCCAGAGCTGGTGACTGTGATGGCTTCCATCAACTGCCTGGTCGTAATCAGACAGGGCAAGACAATGACACAGATCCAGTCTGGAATAGCAGGGGACAAGGCTGGCTGCAAGACTACCTACAACGCAGCTCAGGCTAGGACTGTGGGCCAGATCCTGGGCTTAGCTGGAGCCCTGGGGTCCAAGGACAGAGGGTAAGTATCTCAGATGAGGCTGGTAGGGGCAATTAAATCCTTTTGGAGCACTCAGGGCCATTGGAATTTGTACTCTGGCATTATGATGTTGCACAATTTGGCTTTCTTCTACCTATTATACCTGTAACCTCATTCAAAGCCAGAATTTGCCCATCTTGTTTTTTTCAGTTGTCTAGCGTTTGTATAGAAACACATGCATCCTTGATCTTGAAGGGGTACCACTGAAGTTTGGCAGGGATCTCTCTTGGGACCTGTGCTGTAAAAATATTCATAAGTGGTCTGGAAAAAGGATGGTTGCTCAGATGGGAAAGTTGTTGGCAATACAACGTTAATTAGGGTATTATGTATGAAAGTTGCCTCTGAAAGAATTGCAAATGGACCTTGTTAGGCTGGGCAGTAAAATGACAGATAAAATTCAATGTAGATAAATTAAAAATGATGCACATCTGCAGGGGAAATCATCTTAATTTCTCCCATAGAGTGGTGGGCTCTGAGCTGACCATTAATACTCAAAAGTGAGACTTTGGTACTGTGGTATATAGTTCTATGAAAAAGTCAGCTCAATGATCAGGAGTGGTCTGAAAAAAAAAGAGCAAAACACATGTTAAGGGTCCTCAAAAAGGGGATTGCAGATCAAAATACAAAATATCATAGCACCACTGTACATATCCATGGTTTGCCTGCCTATTGGTTATCTCGTCCAGTTCTGGTTCTCACTTCTCATGGAAGGCATGATAGAGTTGGAAAAGACATGGAGAAAGAGAGTAAAGACACTCAGGTGAGAAATGTGGGTTGGCTAAATACATGAAACAAATTACTTAGGCAGGGGTGAGGAATGGCAGAGACCTCCAAGATCACAGTTGTGGAGCAAGTGGACACCGATCCACCATCCACTGTTTCTGCCAATAGCAAGGATAAGAAAAAAAACATCAACTGAAGGTAGAGGAACCGAGTTCAAAGCAAACAAAATGAGGCATTTCTTACAGAACAGGTGATAGATTTCTGAAAATCCCTGCCAAAGGATGTTTTGGTTGTGAAAGCTTAAATGGGTCCAAAAGAATATCAGATAAACTCATGGAAGAGAAATTCATGGACTGTTGCAAAATATATGGAAAATACTTCTAGCCCAGGAAATTCAAGGGCTGAAATAACTGGTGATTGGGACAGTATGTAGGGAGCACCACTTATGTTTATTTTCATTCTTTATGTTCTAATTCTTTCCTGGTCATCCCATTATCAATCCACTTATGGCCACAATGAGTAATAAGAAGCAAAAGCAAGGACATCTCAGCAATATGTGTAGGTTTTCAAATATCCCTGTGTTTAGAAACAAAAAAAAATTCTCACACTGCAGTTCAGCTCTGAGGCTCTGCCTAAACTAGTAAATTGAACAGGGCCAACACTTAAGAAACAGATCCTGATCATTCATATTGATTAATTGCTAGCATGCTCTCTCAGACTGTTTTGACCCAGGCCAACCAAAGATGTTGTCCCAGACAGCCCTTGGCATCGGACCTGAAAGTGTTCCCAGCCGGGTAATACGGATGTCGCCACCCTGTTTTGCACGGGAGGAGCATTTAGTTGCATGGACTAGAGCTCTGCTGTAACCTGTGGTCTTCAGGGTAAAAGAATGGTTTGTGGTCTATTTTGTTTACTAGCACAGATGTAACCTCAGTGTCTGACTGTAGGGTCAGGCTCAGACTATGCAAGTAGATAAAACAGGCCTGGAGCTATTTTCTGACCCTGAGGCTGATGGATACAGCACACATGTCACCAGACTGCTAAAGTGCCTTTCTCCTCCTTTTACTTCCCCAAGCAGAATGGCTGCATCCCAAATGTTTCCTGGGAAAGATCCCTTGTCTGAACAATGACCAGACATTGTCTGGAGGAGTGCTTAATTGTGCAGGCTTTGTGCTAACAGTTTAAGAGTACAGATAACGATGGGTTATTGCATTTGCCTGCAGCCTGGACCTGTTTAGCTTTTAATATCCAGTGTGCCAGCTGCGGGGGGGAAAAAAAAAAAAAAAGCAGCATGTGAAGGATAATGGCTTTGCCTCCTTTGTAATGAACTGGAAATTAGCTGTCTCAGCGCTCTCCCAGCACCTGCAAGATTTGTACCTCTACCTGAACAATGCTTGGCTCTGCCATGGTCGTGGGAGGTCATCTCTGCCTCTGCCCTCTACTCTGCCCTGGTGAGGCCACATCTGGAGTATTATGTCCAGTTCTGGGCTCCCCAGTTCAAAAAGGACAGGGAACTGCTGGAGAGGGTTCAGCAAAGGGCTGCGAAGATGATCAGGGGACTGGAGCATCTCTATTACGAGGAAAGGCTGAGGGACTTGGGTCTTTTTAGTCTAGAAAAAAGAAGACTGAGGGGGGATCTTATCAATACTTATAAATACTTAAAGGGAGGGTGCCAGGTAGATGAGAAGAGTCTTTTTTCAGTGGTGCCCAGTGATAGGACAAGAGGTAACGGGCACAAACTTGAACATAGGAAGTTCCATCTAAACATGAGGAGGAACTTCTTTACTTTGAGTGTGGCAGAGCACTGGAACAAACTGCCCAAAGAGGTGGGGGAGTCTCCTACATTGGAGACATTCAAAACCCACCTGGATGCCGTCCTGTGCAATGTGCTGTAGGTGACCCTGCTCTGTCGGGGGGGAGGTTGGACTAGGTGATCTCCAGAGGTCCCTTCCAACCCTGACCATTCCATGATCCTGTGATTCTGTGATGTCGGGGCACAGAAGGGCTGGGAGCAGCAGCGGCTCCTTGGGTGGCAGGGCAGGGCCTGGCAGCCAGGCCCTGTCCTATCACCCCAGCCAGAAGCATGGCTGTCAGGGGGGCACTGGGGCAACCCCAGCTCCGGGCACATCCCTGACTCTGGGACCAGGCTAAGACCACGCCAGGCTGTGGGCCTGCAGGTGTACCTGGCTTGGCGGGGCCCATGGCCGGGCAGGGCTGTGGGGAGCTGGGGACTGGCCCTACTGCGGCGTTAATGGGGCAAGGACACACGGTCCTGCTGGCCTGAAATGGGGTCCTGGGCTGTGGGCAGGGTGGGGGGAGCCCTGGGGTGGGCAAGGACCGGCAGGGCTGGCGGGGCCTGCGGGCCCCTGACTTGCGGTCACAACTAGTTTCATTTTGTTCTTCCTTCACTGACCTTCTGGAGCAAGTGGCGGTATTTTCTTAGTCGGTTGCATGACCCTAGCCCAGAAAAAAGATTTATAGCTAAGAAAGTAATATAACTTGTTATACCTACAGTAAGATATGAATATCTGTTGCCCTTGTGTGCGCTGACTGCCATTTATTTGCTTTGCTGATAACCGTGAAACCTTCAACTTTGGCCTCCTCCATTCCCTATTGATTCCTTGTTGAAATCAACAGTAGCCTGGGGCAATGTACGATACATGCTAAAATCCTTAACAACTTTCAGTTCAGTACTTCAGCGGACTGGAAGCGATAATTTTTACCTGTGGATCTCTGTTATATTTGTTATATTCATAGGTGCAGAGGCAACAAATCTTCCATAAAAAATTCTGCATTGCTTTAATTTTTCCACACTGGCACTTTAAAGATCAATAACACTTTGCAAAGGGTTCAAAATTCAAAATAAGAAGCTGATGGAAGTCAGAGGTTTAGCAAGTGCACATAGTACTTTATATATCACCTCTGAATTTATAAATTGCTTGGACATTGTTTCCAGAAAAAAAGCCCACTTTTTTTCCTTGCTCTCTGCCAGGGAGGAAGATCTGATCCAATTTTTTTAAGGGAGCATTAACGAGAAAATATATGCTGTTTAGTGGGAAATTACAGTTTTCACATGAAGTAGGAAAATCAGGTTTTGTATTGTAAAGCGACCAATAATTTGACAAAAATATGGTCATTTAGACATTAGAGAAATCTTAACTGTCTTTTACTAACATCATGTATTAGAAAAGGATGCCCAGTGTAGTAGTAGGTGTTGAAGTTGTGTAAAAGATGATAGTGTTTTTCTCAACATTTCAGAAAACATTTGTGAAAAATGTGTGTAAATCTTCTCACTGCTGTTTTTGGAAAAGTAATAATTAATTAATCAGAGGTTTCTTTTCTCAAATAACATATTTAAGTGGTAAACCATCAGATCCATGTTTGATTATGATCGCATTTGTCCTGAGAGGTGGTGCCTCAGTTCTCTGCTTTAAACTTCTTCCTCAATATTCCTCCTTGAATCAGACCCTGTTCAATACCCACAGGGTTACTGCTTTGGGTATTATGCTGGTGTACCACAAAGATGGCTCTTCATTTCTTATGGATGTTATAGCTCATCTTTCATGCCTAAGCTCCCATTGACTCTTAGAGTGTTAGGTTGGGTTCACTAAAATATACGATTTATATTAACATTATTTTAAAGCAGCCTATATAAAAATACTGTGGTGAAGTTCTCATAGCATTTCCGCTTGCTAGCAGCTGTCAGCAAACAGTACTGTCTCTTCCTTTTCATAAGCAGCTTTGATTTTGCCTTGTTGCTCAGTGAAATTAGTCTTCTGCTACTGTTACAGAGTTGGTGTTGTTCTCACAACATTTCAATAGGGTCTATTAGATACTTTCCTCTAAGCCTATGATGAATTGTGAGTGTCATACAAAGAATGCCTAGGTTCCCGGGGAGGAGGTTAGAGGCTGGTCAGGCAATTTTTTTTGCTTATATGGTAAAGAGCTAAAGGCATCCTTATAACTGAAGAACAAGACAATGCCTTTTGGCATGCAGTTCTATTAACTGCTCCAATAGACTGTCTGTCTTATTTCTGTAAAAAATAATTAGCCTGTTCTGTAATACGGTTAATGTTTAAATATACTTAATTGGAGCACATTGTAGAGGTAAGAGGTGGCTTGAGCGTCTCTCAGGATCGGTGTCAGTAAGACTCATAAACTCATAAGACTCATAAACTGTGTCATTACCGCCCTTTGATAATTCCTTATGCTTCGCAGGTGAAAATAAACCCAGCCAATAACAATAGCCTTGTCTTGGTGATATTCCAAACAGCACTCTGTCAGCATAGAATTGCCTTTGGAGCATGGGGTACTGCATGGTTATGGAAAATGAGGGGCTGGAAAGCTGACTTGGTATATTTCAGAGAATTATTTTAGAGGTATTAACTATTTACACATCTGCTACCTGAGGGTGGGGTAGTCACTTCAGCTTCCCTCAAAAGTCACAAAGACAAGACTCTGTACATAAACTGGCATTCTTACATACTATATACTAAACCTCTTGTTGGCCTTTTCAAAGGAATCACAAACTCCTAACATCCTGGTTCAGCTTTGAAAGGGCAAATATCCATCAAAAACCTGTATCATTTTCAAAGTATTTGGGACAAAAAAAAGGTAACTTGAACCTCAGATAATATATCATCAGTAACGGTTAATTGAAGGAAAAAAAAAGAAAATGGAATTTAACAAGACTAAGTTCTTGCTACAGTTGTCCAAATTCAACAGGTACATTTTTATTATTGCTTCTTCTGATGAAAAATAGTAAATACTTCCAAAAGTACCTCTTGTACTTATCAGAAGGGCTGGAAAGGGAAGGAAAATCTGACCTTATACCTCAGAGCCTGATGTCTATGATCACTGGTGCAATCATTTCTCGAAAGCTAAGCCTATGAAGACCATATTTGGTGGACATTTTTCAGTCTTGTAAACATCTCCAGTTAAAAGCATTCATTCAATCATGACAGTGCCATCTGTGATGATTGCAGTGTCACATCCTTTGCCAGTTTACAGAATAAATTTTGCAAAATTAAATACTTTTACTAATTGTTTTTTATTTCCTGCTTTTCAGTGAATAATTTTTTCACCCAAATTAGTCATTAAAAATGGAAACAGGTAAATAATTTCCTGTCACATATTTCTTCTCTGACTGGGTCAATTGAACACAGGCCTCAAGAATAACCAAACCCTCGAGACAGAGATCAAACCTGATTTAGAAAACAAAACAGAAAACCCCGTTAACCAAACAGGAAGCAAGTCCCTCAAATTGGGTGTGTAAGTATGAACCATTTGTTGGATTTGCATCATCATAAAAATATAGACAAACAGTTCTATTTGATTGTCTTTTCTTTCTGCAATTTTTAAGGTGTTCCTATGTCATGCTTTGTAGTTTTACCTCAGAGCCATCCAGTTTAGTGTCTCTCCTTTTTATTTATAAAAGATGGGATTATCTCCTGGAGCTGAACATTTAAAAAACATATTATAAGAATATAAGAATCTTCATAAGCACTACTATATTTGGATACCTAAAATTTATTATTATCTTTTATGCAGCAGGTTTTAAGCAGCAGAAGCACGAACAGGACTTTAAGACATAGTGGGGCATTGTCTCAGAGGTTTTGAGCCTTGTGTTGCTGTTTCTTGTAGTAACACCTGAAGCTTCTGTATAAAGTAGATATATGAGGGAGAAGGGTTTTTTTGTCTAGAATTTTAATTATCCCTGTTTGTGTAGAGACAGGGTACCTCCTTGAAACAGAAAGTGATCAAGCACCCAAACGCACGGATTTCCAGAGTATGATACAGGCCAAACCCATGCATATGGAGGTAAAAGACACTGCAGCAATCTTGCAATTTTGATCAACTTCAGTTTCTTTCCCCAGTGATATGTGTAGCATGCTTTCCTAAAGGGCAAAGAAGGACCTCTATAATGGTCTGAAAAATCAGCCTAGAATCCACAGAGTAGATAGTTATGTGAACTTTCTCAGAGAAGCATCAGAGCTCCTCACCATAATTACTAGACTTCTTCCTGGCAATCCTCTCTTCATGTAAGAAATTGCAAACTGAGGCATAGTACAGATCAAGTGACATGACCATGGTCATTTTATTGGGGTTGTCTGATGAGCCAGGATCTTCTCTTTCAAATCTCTGCTCTGTTCATCAGACCACCCTGTGGGCTTCCTGTTATCCAGAGACTGACCATCTTTCTGCAAAAGGAGATAGCTCTTTGTGAGAATGAGTTTCTCTATGCCTGTGGATCTGGCCAGCTCTTGCTGCTCAGTGTTAAAACAAAGACGGAGAACAGCCACTAGTGGGTCTTGTGGAGAGGACAACAGAAAGATTAAAGACCTGCAGTGTAAATTTTTTCTTTTTTAAAACTTCATGTTTTATTGGGGTTTTCAGTAGTGCTTGGTCATATATTCCTAAACAGTCTGCAGAACACACATAACACTTCCAAGAAGGAAACAGAGATAGTTCTTACCAAAGGAGGAGAAGCTTCATTTGTTTCCCATTAGGAAATAGGTCACAGGATTGACTGCTTTGTAAATTTTTTCACAGACCATTACCTTAGAGTCATCGTGTCTTTCACTAAGAACTATAGGTTGTTGGTTCTTCATTTAGCAATGGCCCAGTCATGATTTCTGAGGCTGAATGGGATCAGAGAATTCATCTGTTCTGTCCATGCACAGAAGATGAGTCGTGGCCTCACTCAAGCCAGGCAATTTTTATATCTTTAAAATGCATGGTGTTTTCTAAACACAAAGAGTGTACTCTACAAAAAAAAAGTGAGAAAATGTTATCGTCTGGAAGCAATGCAGTCAAGCTAAGAGCCAGCTGATGTGTCTGTCTTTTTTTTTTCATTATTATTTTTTTCCACCCTTGGATTTGGGCAATTTTAGTTAAAGACCAAAGAGTCTTCTGCACACTCATCTTCTTCTGCCAACCCAAAGCATTTCCAGCTTTGGAATCCTGATTTGTGTGGTTTGGAGATTAAATGCAGCCTGAAATGATGGATGCTTTTACTTGCATGTAGACATGATTAGAAATCAGGCAACCAACAGTAACTTAGGTTACAAAATTCGATGCATGATTCATGATGGCATGAAGAGTTGAAGTCTCTCTTTCTAGGGAACATCATCCTACATTCCCACCAGCACCCTTTTTAGTTCAGTTTAGAAAATATGTTAATGACACCTAAGTGCTGTCATGTCTGAAGTTGTATTTTCATTATATCCTGGGAGTTAAAACCATCTGCAGCCTTACATTCTGTGGATCAATCTTGGAATGACTATGCCAAGGCAAGGGATAAATACATATTGCTACCTTGTGATGGAACAGAAAGTGAGATGGAATCAGCAGCAGACACCCCCTTGATGCTTCTTAATTCTTAGAAGTGCCAAATGCAGTCTTAGACTTTCTTTTGATGTGGGGACAATATAGGAAGGTGAGGTGAAAGAAGGAAGTGGGCTTCTTTCAGCTTGCTATTTCCATAGCTTCAGCATGATTTCATAGAAAGAGTGCTGCAATTTGTTCTCCCTCTCCAGGCATTTTGTTTATAAAAAATACCATCCTGGAAAATCCCTGTGTGTTTAGTCAAAGTGGAGATGATCTCCAGAGGTCCTTTCCAGCCTTAACCATTCTGTGATACACTTCTAATAAGCCCATTTAGGAACCTGTTAGTTCCAAACTCCACAGCCTCACTTCAGCCTCTCTCTGTTTTGCTGCAAGTTGATCATTTAGGGATTTCACTGTAAACCACTATGCTTTTCCATCCTCCAGCATGTGTATTTTTAATGTTATGCCTATTTTCTGCCTAGATAGATAAAATCCCACTCTATTTGGCATCAATATCTTCCTTTGGATAGGAAAGATCTAAGTAAGTTTGATACTCTGGAATATAGCCCTCAGTTTCCCTGCAAATCTGAAACTAAATGTCTGTAGTAGAAACTTGGCTGGGTGTGGGATTCTTTAACATATGGCCCACTGTAAACTTTTCTAGAAACTCCGTTTTATGATTCAGCATGTTGAGGTCAATACTTTACAGTAATAAGCACTAAGATGACACCAGCTTGTGTGGGTTACATTAAATTTGGGCTAAAAAAGTGAACAGTGAACCATATAATTACACAGAAATGGGATTCACTGTATGGTGGGGAAGGCTTGGTCAGACCTCCTGAAATGCAATCATTATGAATGCTTTGGGTTTTTTTCCCTCCCCTTTCCCTTTCCTACTCAACAATTTAGCTCTGGAAAGAAAGTTCTTAACTGACATATTTGCAAGGCTGAAGTTGGGTGTGTCCATTGGTAAAGATGCACTAAATTTCATATATACAGTGGTAGACGGCTCATCTTTTATTTGTTTTTGACCATGCCATGGAGGACTGAGTTCTGAAGTGATGGGTAGTTGAGTGTTAATGTCTTGGCTGCAGCAGAGACCTCCTCGCAGTACGACAACTTGTGGCAATAGCAATTGCCCAATATAGCTAAATGCTAGGCATGTGGCTGAGTATTGTGGCTTAACAAGTTATCACCATCAGAAGTGAACAGTGGCTAGCAAACTGGCAGAGCTGGTGTCATGTTTTGAAAACATTAATTCACTTACAGCAATAGTTACTTCTGTAGTTCTTGCTTGCCTGGCTCTGGGTAATTGCTAGTTGGGATGGTTCCACCTATGCTTATTGTGTGTTCGGTTTCAAGATGAGCATTAAAGTTTAAATCATTGGCCTTGGCTGCAAATTAAAGGATGATTTTATAAAATGTTCTCTCACTCCCCCACCCATTTAGCAACCTCCTTGACCTCTGGGGGCTCGATTTCCCCGAAATGCAGAGATAAATCTAACTTTGTTTCCTGATGGTGGGGTAATTTGTGTATTGTTTTGATATGATTTTAAATTATTTCTTCTCTCTATCACTGTTCATGGAAATCTTCGCATCTTTTTTCTTTCTTTCTTTCTCACTTCAGTTTTTGCCTTGTGCTCTTTCAATAGGGAAAGCAGAAAATATCTATGAAAAATATTAGAAAATATAAGCATCTGCTTTTTTCTCTCTGACACGTCTCTATCAGCATCACTTTATCTCCCCTATTGTGCCCTGGATGTCGATCAACAGCTGGTCCCATTCTCCCCCTCCCCCAGTCTCTCTCTCGCCTCTGAAACAACTTATTTTGGACTTCTCTGAACCTTGAACATCAATGTGTTGTAAAACAAAGCAGATTACAGTGATGTGAAGGTTTCTGAGGGGCAAAAAAGAACCTTTTCAACAGTGTCTGCTGAAGCTTTCCTGGTTTTGGCAGTGAGAAGACATCAAAGGTAGCAGTGCTGCTGGCACTGAAATTAACTGCACGGAGTTCGTAAACTTGCAGTATCTGTCTCCAAGACTACAAACTGCAGATTATCCAAGACTACAAACTGCAGATTAAAGCTGGTTTGTTCCACCGCTTGTCATCCTCCCCCCCCCCCCCCCCCCCTCCCCTCCAGTATTTCTTACTGTGTGTATCATTTACTGATAGCTACCTTTTTTCTTTCAACTGTCATTTCCTTGTGGTTTATTAGTCAGATGATTAGAATCAAGCCAAAGGTTTTTGATAAAGTATTACTATTTGATCATACTGTCTCTTTTCTGGTCAAATCTTTAACTAGAGTAAGTTGGAACAGCTTGACTGTTCCTAGTGAGGCTATGTTACTTTGTGCTGGCCCTGACCACATTTTCAAGCTTGTTCCTCACTCCCCACTCCCTACATGCTCTTACCCCAGCATAAATAAAGGAAGTTGTGGCCATGGCAAACGTTTTTAAAAGTTCTCATTTAAGAGACAGTTCTTACTGTACATATGTTTTCAACAGTACTTGATACTAAAAAAGAATACTTTGTAGGCTCTCATTGATGGCAAATGGTACTGCCAAGAAGTGATGTAAATTCTTCACATCACAGACTGCACTTCACTCTCTGTCTAGCCACAAAGCTAATTTGCATGTGCAGGATTATCATTATTTAATTTTGAAAACTATTTTTCCCTAGCCAAATGCTGATTGTAGTATTCATACCTGTTAAACATGCTGAGAGTTTTTCCTTGTTGTCAACTAAGTATTTTACAGAAATTATATACATCTGTGAGAACCAAAAACGGGTAGGAAGTTGCACTCTACCACAAGGTCCAGGCAAGACTTTTTCATTTGCCTTATTATATAATATTCAGTCCTTTGCTTGGCGCCTTCTTTGGTATGCATTTTGTCTTGCCATTTCAAAGGTACTCTAGGTGTAGGTTTTAAAACTGAAGGTGCTGACTTTGCTAGAAATCCAAGGAAAGAAAAATTGCTAGTATTGTTACAATTATATTGTCACCAGTGATGGCACAAAACCCTGTATGTTATGCCACACCTCTACTGGAGGTTGGAACCAATTGGGATGGTAATGGGAAATCAGCAAGATGAAGTTTAAATGTGAGATGTGCACTGTGCTAAGCTCTACATAAAGAAATTTGATGCAAAAATACAGAATGGCCACAACAAAATGGTTCAAAAAAATCTGGAGTTGAGTAACTGATGCTGTTGCAAAAAAAGGCAACTCTTACTTTAGTGTCAGCAGAAGGAGAATATTATTCTCTTCTACTTGGAAGTGACAAAGTCTCATCTGGAAGACTTTTGGCCACTGAGCTCTTAGAAATGAGAGAAAATTTGGATAACAGCAAAAATGAAAAACACAATTTAGGGTATGTCATATGAAGAAAAATGAAGGAATCGGGTTTCTATGGGGGACTGGCATGGACTTTCTGTTTGGAAGCAGCTATTAATGTTGCAATTTAAGAGTGATGGGTTGTTTTCCATAGCTGCTGGGGAAGGATATGAAGACATTTGACTTAATTTGCAACAAGGGTTTAAGCTGGATAATAGGAATTACTTTTTTTTTTTTTAGCTGTTGGGCAGGTGAACTGTTGTTCTGGAGGGTTTCTGAGCGTCGCTTTGCATGAATGTCTCTGAGGAATGCTCCAAGTGTGTATGATTATGTAACTCTGCTTGGGCTAGATTAGAATAAATAGCTAAAGTCTGTGTTTTCTTTGTCACTCTAATACATATTTTTACACAAACACGTGAAAGGCTGTATTATAGAAGAAGATAAACATCTTGCCTTGCTACTAATATTCAGCATTCTCTCTTATGCAGAAGTCCTTCAGTCCAATGATAATTTCTGAGATATATTCTAAACTCATGTGTTCGAGTGCCAGGTTTTGTAGTATGGTCATGGTTCCACTAAGACCAATAGTTAAAGGTGATTTGGCTGTTTGTGTCCACTAATGGGTTTGAGAGTGTACTTTACTGTCACCTGGAAGTTCATACTCAACATTGAACCTTCCAGCTGTAAAGTAAACTTTGCTTTTGTTCTGCATCTGATTTTGTTAGTCCAGCTGTCAGCATAATGACAGTCAGTCTAGAGAATGAGGAACAGGCAATAATGAACCAAGATATTTTTGTAATCCTTCAGCTTTTATGGAAAGTGATTTTGCAAGGTGTTAATCTTTACAGATTTGTAGGAAAGAGACTCTAAAGTGCTGCTTTCCCTATTCATCCTCTCTCTTTTCTGAATCTGTTCAGGGAGATGCAGGCACATACTATCATTTCTTATTCTTTCTGTTCGTGCAGCAAAGATGAAACTAGTGAAGCTGTGCCTTTTTGTTCCTGTCATCCTTCCCAGCAAAGTTCAATTCTGTTTTTCTAACTGCAAGGCAAAGCTGTTCGCTCACCTTCTTATATCACTGTTTGTGCTGGGACAACCTTTTATACCCAAATCTACAAATAGCTCACCAAGCCTTGGAGCACTTGCTTTGACTTTGTTGTTCTGTACCCGTCCTGTGTTTCAAAAGCAGACCTCTCAGAGTCTCCCATCACTGCCTGTTGCTTCAGTCTGGTAAAGTACCTAGAGGTGGAGATGGCATGACACAGAGGGTAGTGTAGTGTGAGAAACTTGCTGTTGTCAACTGCACTTGTCTTTCTAGATTCATGGCAATGAATATGGTGTCATTCCTTTAAGCCAACAAGACCACAGAGATGCAGTAGGTACACATATTTTGTCCTGTATACTTGGTACAGTGGGCAGCAATGAAGTAGTTAAATACACTTTGATATTATGGTCTAATAGCAGCAAGGGGGTAATTTACAGTTTCAGCAATCAGACAAACAAAGCGTAAGTGTTGGCACTATTGATGATTCAGAAGAATCTGCTCTGGTCCAACCCTTAACCAATTATTGTATTAAATGTCTCTAAAGTACATATCTGTCCAGTGGACTACAACAGAAAATGAACTAATTTCAAGCAAGCTTCAAAAAGGGGCAAGCCTGACATCTTGCAACAGCCTTAATGCATGGATCGGGAGTGCCTCATGTGCACACTAAAATAATATTTTTATTTTCACTTTAAAATCATTAACTTCTGACTAAAATGGCATAGCAACTGAAAACAATGGCATGAAATAACAACTCATAAAAAATAAACACAAGGATAGCTAAGTTCTTCTCTATGTCCTAGCCTTGCTGTGCATGGGTTTAGCACAAGGACATGGAACATAACAGCTCATTCTCAGCTGTGGTCCTTGCAGAACAAGGACACTGCAGAGTGAGTCATGGTAGCTATGGATCAGCAGCAGCAGCAACACAGAACTGAATTTCCTCTGCTTTGTATGTTTAATTCTATCTGTCCTTTTGTCTTCCTCCATTTTAATAAGGAAATGTTTGCTAGTTGTTGGAATATCCTTGCTTGTTGTAACTGTACCTTTGCAGTTTACAAATTCCATATATCTCCATCTATTAATTTCCATTTACTAGCTATGTTTTGTTTGTAAAAGTAGAAACTGAATGAAACCATGCAAAAATACATACTTGAACAGATTGAAAAGGCTGTCAGTATGTCTGAGTGCAATGCTCACCGTAAGAGGGCTGAGCACTGTTCAAGCACAACAAGCAACTCCCATATCCTGCAACTGGTCTTGAGGGTATAATGATTAGGCACATAGCCTGGTGTTATTCAAGATACTCAGAGATCCATGCAGCTAATTGTTAGGAATTCACCGTGCAGTGTTACTTGTGTTTATCTCAGTTATTTATTTTTGTATATCATAGTATTTGCTTTGCTAATACTTGAGTCTTGGTAGCAAGCAGAGAGAACTATTTTCTCACGATTTACTGTGCTGTCTTCCTTGGACTAACTTTTCACTTCAGTTTTATAGCTGGTCTGAATGTATCATCCACTCAGGGTCATTATTCATTCACTTTCATTATTTATGTTCTAACATGTGGAGAGATGTGGAACATGAAAGTGGACCTATCCAAGGAGGGGGAGCAAGGTCTGTAAGAGGGCACATACAGATTGTAAAAGAGCTCCATTTCCAAACTCATGTTTCTAGGAGCTCCCAGTTTAATTCAGTGGTGGCTCAAAACTAGCCTCTTCATAGCGAAAGCCCTGCAGTTTGCCTCCCAGGTGTTCTGACACTGGCTTCCCATGGATGCCTGAGCTGCCTCTACTTTCCTCTGATCCTCTGAAGTGAGAGTGTATTCTCCACAACTCCTGTGTCTGACACACCATTCCCAGTGCCTGCAACCTGCGAGTGCTTTTTACATGTTTTCCAAGAAATTTCTTCTAATCAGTGTTCTTGCCTCAGCTTGTTGTGGCTGCTGTTTGCATCTAAGTGCATTTTGTTCTCCTGTGGCTATACTTTTCCTAAGCATAGACTAGTGCATGTCTGCAGTAGAGGGGTGGACTGAAAATGGTGGGGTAGAGCTCTTCTGAGTCATGATAGTGTCAGACACTGCCCTTTGCTGAAATGCTCAGTCTGCTGAGGGAATCCATTTACTCTTAGCCAGGTCATAAAAGGGTCCCAAAGAGCATTGGAAAAGTTGGATGGAGAAGGCCTTAAAGAGAAAACTTCACTGCTTGATAAGTTTGGGGAAAAAGTAAGGAGATGCTTCTCGTTTGTTGTTTATCTATGAAAAGTATTCACAGCATGAGAGAGTGCCTGAACCACATAGAGAAGTACCTTGCTGAGCAATTTGGGACTGCCTTAATGCTAGGATTAGTGGGAGTTTGTATCCCTGTGGTGGTTACTAGTATTACTCCATAAGCTTGGAGCATTTTCTCCACTTAAAAAAATCATACTGATGTAAGAAAAAAGGAAAGAAATCATACTTCTAAACTGAACGTATTAGATATGTAAATCAGTGTGTGGGACTGAGAGCAGCAGAGGTTGCAGCAGGTTGAAGTTTGACTAATTGAGCCAGTCAGGTTAATCTGTTCTAAAGTAACAGGCTTCAAGCCAGAGGAAGATCTGCTGTTGATGCAGGCTAATTGTGAGGTTAACACAAAACAAACTCAGGGCAAAAAAGGTGTATCAGTTGGTGTCCTACATGGTATATATGTGATTTTAACTTCTATTGCAGGCGTGTTATTCACCTTTGCAGGTTTGAATAAGTTCCTGTATAAGATTCCACATTGAGTACAATTTTAAAAAGCACAAGGTATCAGCTTAGCATGGTTAAATCCAGTTGTTTGAAAGCAGGGGGAATTAACCTGCTTGCTAAAATGGCTGTGCTGTTTCTAGTACACTGATTTGGCTTGTTTTGAGTTTGGTACCCCTATCCTGTGCTGCGGTTATATCTATAAAAATCTAAAAGTTTACAGGACAGTAGAGCAAGATGTAATATTAAGAATAGTCTTAGGATAGATTCTGTAAAAGTGACGCTCATAGCATAGGAATTCCCTAAGAATATGAATAGCGTACATCTGCCTAAAGCTGCCTGAACAACCTCACCCACGCCAGGAAGTTTTTAAACTCTGGGTTTGCTACACTTCTCTGGGAAGGCTGTATTTCTTTAAGCATACAAAAATGAACTTTCCTGACTTAAGATAATAGGGCATCAGGAGTACCTATGCAACTTAATAAGAGAGGTTTTTAGAAGACTAGTAATATATGAAGAAGGGCATCTTGCCTCTAAATGGTTCTTTCTTTTTCCTAGAATAGTGTGAAATGGTAAAATTCAGTATATCGTTTCAGAAAAAAAAACCCCAACAAACAACCATCTTTTAGGAAAAAAATCAAAATCAAAATGAACGAATGATGAATGGTTCTGAAGCTTCTGTTACTATAGAAAAGTGTTTAATTCCTGAAACGCCCTTGGACAAAGTACCCTATACTTTTAAAGTTAAGTACACTTACTGCAGTGGGAACAGAGAAAGTGTGCCTATGTGTGTTTTTCTTTGAACCATGCCCTCAGCTGTACTGAAAACACAATGTATGTTTCTGGTAGAGTGACTGCTCCATTTCATTTTTATGGGTAAATCAGTACCCAAAACAAATGGCAAAAGCTAGTGATCTTGTAGATGAAGAAAACGCCCTGTAATTTGCTATTGGCATTGCAACTCTTGGGATTTTAATCTTTATTCAAAAAATATATGTATTTAAACACAGGATCTTCATAAAAAATACTCAGACCACATGTAGACAAACTCTGACTAGACAATTTACCACATCCTATGCAATTCACAACTCTAAAAAGAAATTGTCTTCTCTCTTTTTTATTTTCTTTTTTCTTTTTTTTTTTTTTTTAATATATATTTTTTCCAAAAATGTTTTTTCTAGTTTTAGCAGCAAAGAGTTTGTTTGGACATGAGTCTAGACATACTGTGATTTGAAGGGAACAGGTACATTCCACATACCCTGCCAGAAAATCTATTGATTCCCTAGTTAGTGTCACTGCTGGAAAGAGCAGGCTGAACAGAAGAACTCAGCGAGTGAATGGGTTAGCTGTGCAGGGGAATCTGGCTTTCTGGATGGGAGCGTACTATTCAAATTAGATTAAAAAATAGCAAAATCTGCTGAAGGAAGCATTTGGATGTCTCTCTCTGGAGCCCTTCTGCCTGAAGGCTAATGTTTTCAGTTTGACTGCCGCGTATGTTCCAGCAGATAGACACATACATTGTACTTTGCCTTGGAGTTTTCATGTGTTTCATCAAATGACTGCTTAATGTAAAAAAATAAACAGTCTATTGGATCAGGGTTTGGAACCCAGGTTTTCCTATTTCCCAGAGAGTGCCCCAAATGGTTTGGCTGGAAAGTAACATTCCTGGCCTACTAAATCTTCAATTCCTTTACGAAGGTGGAACAGCTCCAGTAGAAAGAACTAAAACCACCACATTTTCTTCTACCTCAAATAGTCTGTACATATGCTGCTAGAACACTCTCCCAGACAGCGAAGGAGGAGGGCTTGAACTCCTTTTGCTGAACACACCCTAGGACCCAGGGTTCCCATGTCATGGAGCGGTTGGTTAAAAAAAAACCAACCCAAAACCCAAATGGCTGTCCTGTCATGTTTTAAAAGAAGCCTAAGCTCTCAAGTCTCAGGACTAGGAAAGATCTAAGACATTGTTTCTCACAGGCTCTGGTCGCCTTCTGTCGATGATCTGACTCTCTTGGTTCCCAGTCCTCCTGCACATTTATATACAGACACTGAGGGCTAGGATGAATGGTTTGTCACTCAAGGTGATGTTCTCAGTCCTGCCTGAAGAGCAAAGTTTAGGGTGGAATGGATGTATCCCACAGATCAAGGCCTGTCCCTGTGGCTGGTGTTGCAGGCATGGCTTTGGCCATAGGATCTTCTGGCAGAAATGAGAATTGCTGGGGAGAGATGAGATCCATCTCACAAAGAGGGGTCAGAGCACCTTTGCCAACAGGCTTGCTAACCTTGCTATCAAGGACAGCTTTGAAGGATGTTCATTAAGGATGGAGGCTGTGGCCCACAGCTAAGTGAAGGAACAGGCAACAGAGGGGAAGTGTACGTGGGACACGGCAACCTGGAAAGTTCTTTTACTATTCCTGAGAAGGCATGGCAACTGGGGGCCTGTTGCAAGCACCTGTACATAAGCCACTCAGCTTAGGAAATAAACAGGAGAAGCTGGAAATCTGTGCACAGTCACATATCTCTGACATCTCTGAGATTACAGAGACGAGGTGGGACAGTTCTGACGATTGCAAAACTGCAGTAGGTGGGTGCAGGATGGTTAGGAAGGGAAGATGAGTGTGGGGCAGCACTCTGTGCAAGGAACAGCTCAAACATGGGGAGCTCTTTAACGGAAGAAGGAAAGGGCCATTTGAGCTGACAGGTCAAGACAAGAGGGCAGGCCAATAAAAAGGATTATTTTGGTGGGAAACTGCTATAGATTATTCAGTCATGAAGAGGAGGTGGATAAAGACTATTTAATGGAATCAAGGGACAGCTCATGAAAGAAACAACAGGTCCAGGTGAATCATGAGTCACTCCAATATCGGCTGGAAGGGCGGGAGCATGGAAGGCAAGTAATTCAGGAGATTTCTGGAGTGTCTTTTTGAGAATTTTTGATGCAAATATTGCATCATAGAATCATAGAATGGTTTAGGTTGGAAGGGACCTTGAGGATCATGGAGTTCCAACCCCCCTGCCATGGGCAGGGACACCTCCCACTAGACCAGGTTGCCCAAGGCCACGTCCAGCCTGGCCTTGAACACCTCCAGGGACGGGGCTTCAACAACCTCTCTGGGCAACCTGTTCCAGTGCCTCACCACCCTTAAAGTGAAAAACTTCATCCTAATGTTTAATCTAAACCTGCCCTCTTCCATCTTAAAGCCGTTCCCCCTCATCCTATCACTACATGCCCTTGTAAAAAGTCCTTCCCCAGCTCTCCTGTAGGCCCCCTGTAGGTACTGGAAGGCCGCAATAAGATCTCCCCGGAGCCTTCTCTTCTCCAGGCTGAACAGTCACAACTCTTTCAGCCTCTCCTCATAGGAGAGGTTCTCCAGCCCTTGAATCATCCTCGTGTCTCTCCTCTGGACACGTTCCAGCAGGTCCATGTCCTTCTTATGTTGGGGACTCCACAGCTGGATGCAGTACTCCAGGTGGGGTCTCACGAGAGTGGAGTAGAGGGGCAGAATCACCTCCCTTGACCTGCTGGCCACACTTCTTTTGATGCAGCCCAGGATACGGTTGGCCTTCTGGGCTGCGATCGCACGATGAACCAGTAAGGGGAAGGACTTTGCTGAACATGCTGTTTAGGAACAGGGAGTAACTAGTTGGGAACGGGGTAATCAGTGGGAGCTTTGGCTACAAGGACTGTCAGACAGTGGCGGTTAATGTCCTGTAGGAAGCAAGGTAAGCAAGTACCAGAGACCAGAACATGGACTTCAGGAAAATACACTTTTTCTTGTTCGGGGAACTAGCAAGCAGGATCATTTGGAAGGCTGTTCTGAAGAGTGGAGGAGCTCATGCTTTAGAAGGAATTAGTGTTTGTTGTTTATCAAGGAAAATCTCCTCAAAGGAAAAGAATGATCCATCCCAATCTGTGAGAAAATGGGCAGGAATAACAGGAGACCAGGCTGGAAGACTGGGAAACTCTTGGCTGAGGTCAAATGCAGAAAGGAAGTGTGCGGGGGGTAGCAACAGGGATGGACTAACAAAGGAAGAATATGGAAACGTCAGCCACACGTGTGGGGATAGAATTAGAGAAGCTAAAGCTCATCTGGCATTGAAAACGGAGAGGGATGTAACAAGTAACAAGGAGTACTTCTACAGGTATGTTTGCAGCAAAGTGAAAGACCAAAAAAATGTGGTGATCCTATTGAATGGGAAGACAATCTAATGAAAGAGGACTTGGAAAATGCTGATGTACTCAGTATTGTCTTTCCCTTGCTCTTTCCTGGCAAGGTCTGTTTTCAGGCCTCCAACATCTCTGTGCAAAGTTTATGCGAAAGAGGTACTGTCTACAGTAGGGAATGATCAAATTCAAGTCCAAATAAGGGAACAAGACATATACAAATCCATGGAGAGTGCTGATGGAGCTAACTGTCCTCTTTGAAAGTTCGTAGAAATTGAGGGAGATTAAAAAAGTTTTGTCATATGTATCTTAAAAAAAATGGGCAAAAAGGAGAACCCAAGAAACTACAGGCATAACATCAGTCTCTGGGAGATTGCGGTGCAGATCCTCCCAGAAGTCACATCCAGGCACATGAAGGACAAGACGGTGTGAGGGGACAGCCAACACAGATTAATCAAGGGAAAACTGTGACTGGTTGACCTAATTATGTTCTTTGATGAGATGAAGGGAGAGCAGTGGATGGCATTTCCATTGACTTCAGCAACACAGTCAACACAGTCTCCATAGTATACCTGCAGTTCAGCCAGGGAGATGTGGACTACATGTGGACTACATGGTGGGTGAAACCTGTCTTGACTGCTGCACTCAAAGGTTTGTGATCAGTAGTTTAAAATCCAGCTGGTTGCTGGGATCATAACTGAGGCTGATACTGCCTCATCAATGACCTAGGCAATGGGACTTCAAGCTCAGAAAGTTCACAGACAACACCAAACTGAGGGCAGTGAAGTAAAGGCTGCAGGTCAAAGCTAGCATGTAGCAGCACCTTGATAGTCTGGAGGTGTGACCAGATGACCTCCAGAAGTCCCTACCATCTTAAACTACTCTATGACACTTTACGATGGCAGAAACTAGGTTCCAAAAGTAAGATGCTGTGAAATGAGGGCAAGATCCATATCACATAACTGAGATGAGATTTATTTGCTTCTGAAGAGCTGCATTTAGCTGAGTGGCAATCTAATACTATATTAAGGAGACCATGCAGGTGGTTAACGGAAAAAAAAATTACAATGAAAAATCTAATATTTCTGTATGTGCTCTGTTAACTTATTTGATAAAGAAAAACATCTCAAAATCTATGTATATAGCCAGGATACAAAAAGAAACCTAATTCCCCATTCCCACAGATATTGTTGGAAGGAACTGCTTAAGAGAAAAGTCAATCTTGCAACATTTCTGAATATAACTGCCACAAGAAGTATCTTAAATCAACCAGTGAGGTTTTTTTTAATCTTTCAACCCTTTATTGAACTAGTCATATTAAATTATTTCCAGAAGACATGTAATTCAAGAATGATCTGACCAATTTTGAAATATGTTTTATTTTAA
Source organism: Pluvialis apricaria (assembly GCA_017639485.1). Classification (NCBI taxonomy): domain Eukaryota; kingdom Metazoa; phylum Chordata; class Aves; order Charadriiformes; family Charadriidae; genus Pluvialis; species Pluvialis apricaria. Next base: position 91,566,024 of record CM030009.1, read on the forward strand.
ATGCTATGAATAGATCATACTTAGATGCTCATAAATTATGTTACTTTGAAAGAGGGACATAACACAGGAAAAAGATGCTTAATAAAAAGATTATAGTGTCTTGCAAATGAATAGCTGGCTACTTAATGTCAGGATGTTGCAATGTAAAAAGTATTGACTATTCATTGAAATTAATGCTCATGGCCAAGTGAGTATTATTAAACTTTAGCAAATAATCTTTATAGATTTTGAAACAGTCTCATTCTGGAAGATCATTATGTCTCAGTGGTTAAATGAAAATGGGATAGTAGCTATATAATGGCAAGCACTATTGAATTAACTTCTAAAAGAAACTCACTAAATTCTTAATAACAACACGGGAATGAGACAAAAGCAGCTGCAAAGAATTTCATTAAAATGGCAATGTTCAATCTTTCATTTGATTTTAATGGAAAATTCATGAAAGGCTGCTATTAAGGCTGGGTGGGGGAGATGATCACTATAATTCTTTTACTAGTATAACTGAGGGGCTTAATTTTCCTTACCTCTTCGACTGTTCCTTCATATTCCCCAGTCCCATCCCTTGCTTCCTATGAGCATGTATTTATAAAAAAAATGTTTAGATTTAAGCTGGAGGATAGGCTTTAAAAAGTTATGATTTTGTTTTCAAATTAGAACACCATTCATTTTTAAATGAAAGGAACAAATTAATTCCTCAGTGGTCATGGTCAAATGTTATTCCCCCACTAGAAGCATGTATGCCAATTCTACCAAGAGGGTTATTTGTATCTTGAAGTCATGTCTGTTGTCTAGGATGTGAGGAATTGGCCACTGGCAACCAGTCAGAACCATTTAAGGGAAGGATTTGCTCATCAGTTTTAAACTTGGATATGGTGGGGTTTGGACATCCCATTCATTAATTTTGTGAGTGATGACTCAAGACTCACCAAAGTTTTTTCTTCCCACATTTACTGAATTGTGCATTGTATCCTTTTTTAATGACTGTGCCAGATTTCAGGGAGACGTCTGCATGAAGTGTTCTAGACACTACTTTTCCCATACTTAAAAAAGGTAAAAATTAAAAAAGGCATTTTCGTTCACTGGTGTAAAAACTTGGTACAAGAAAAGCAGATATTTAGCACGAGCAAATTGTAGAAATGTGAAGAACAATATAAGATAAAGAGCTGTATTGACTTCAGTTTCACTCTAAAGCTTAGCCAGCTCAAAGGTGAGTTGAAGTAGCTCATGTTCAGCCCGGGACTGCAGTATGTCAGGGCTAGCAAGGGATTGCTGTGAGGTGGACATGTTTGCCTGAGCTGGGGAATGCGGAAAAGACTTTCTGTTAATGTAAATAAGTGGCTGAAATAAACAATAAACTCTGACATTTTATAGCAGATAAGTAACTGAGGCATAGGTTTTTCTCTCTCCATTAATACTGGCTGACATAGCAGGTGCTCCCTACTTCACATGCTTTTCATGAGCAGTTGTTTAATCCTCCTTACTTTGAATTCCCTCATCCTCCTCCAGACCTGGCCCATAGTCCTTGTTTCCTTAAAAAAACTGTATAGGGTTGTTATGTGCTGTGTGATTAGCATGCAGCCTTATGAGAGGAAGAACTGTAGTCATTTGCAGTAACTTTTAATGTGTCATTACACTGCATAAATTATGGAGTTTGTAATGCCTTGCTTTCGTCTTGGACCTTTGTATTTCTTCTGACACTCCTACCTTTAATAGTCTGCCTTTTCCAGAGGGCTGACCACACTCTCTCACAAAATGCTTGTTCACAGCTCTGTCTTTTAGTGTATGATAGATTTCTGCTAAAGAACAATGTTCAAAGAACAAATAATGCCCAAAATGATCAATCTATGAGTTTCAGTGCTGTAGACAGAAAAACCTTTAGGAAAAAAGGATTACTTATATCTGTTGAAAAGTTCGCTGAACTTGCTGTTTAATGTAGCTCTACACTTACATACATTTTGTCTGTAAAGTGGCAGGTATAACTACGGCAATGAATAAGGAGAATAGCTTCTATAATATATCTTTCCCTGGGTAACTAAATTGTAGTTTTTCATAGAGATGAATTTATAGGCCTCAGATAAGCAATATCCAGAGTCTTTTTTACAGTTCTACCGTAGCGTAAAAATATATATATATATATGCAGTAAAACTGGATTTAGCTGGGTGTTGTTCACATCTTTTAGGCATGAAGAAAAATGGGTGCAATTGCATTTATTTGTAAATATCCTTGCTCTGAATGTAGCTGTCAGGAAGCAGTGTCAGCTTCTATCATAAAAGAAAGCAGGAAGGTTGGGTGCATGGTATGGTGCAGACAACTGAACACGTACTTGGGGAAATGACTTACAACTTACAGAATGGAGGCTCTTTAGCTGTAGTTATAAAATCTACTATTTGAATTTCTGTGTGAAATTCACAGACTCCAGCTACCAATAAATCAGTCTGCGTTTCCATCTTCTTCCAAATAACCTTCAATGAGGTCACCCAAAAAGAGACAAACAACAATGTTTCATGCAAGTATGTGCCTCTTTTGTTGCAATGGGAATTACAAGATGAGGCATCTCTGAAAGATAACTTGAACATGGTATTTCTTTTTTATTTTCCAATAAATGATGACTTGGAAGAAGACTTCTCAGCAGAAGCCAGAAGTGAATAGTAAATTATATTTTTTCCTCTATGTGCTGTATAAGTTGGTTATGTGTTGGGGGAGGACTTGGGATTTTTAAAAGAACATTTGCAATATCATACTGCAAAGTTTGAGAGGAGGCCATTAAGCAAATTGGGAATCTTATATATGGAGGAAGTATTATGTTCAAGGCTTCAGTGCTTGCTATGATTAGAGTGCTCTTTGTGGGAGATTTGTTAAAATTTCTTCATCCTGGACACCTGCCAAGCTTGAGGCTTTAATGCTCTGAGATTGAGTCACGGAAGTGGGGACTGACTGCTCTCAGAGCTTGTCAACTTGCCAGGAGGTGGGTTGTGGGAGGCAGTACACAAGTAAGAAAGAAGAGGGGCATGAAAAATAATCTCGACGTTCTGTCATAATCTTTTGTTTAGAAGAAATAAGTCCATGGCTTAACGTTTTTGATCTGTTTTCCAAACTTGCCAACAAAAATGGGAGATTTTAGAGATGGGATCCCTTTTCTTGTTTCACGCTGATGGCAGAAAGAATGTCTAGGTGTTTGGCATAAAAAAGACTAGAAAAACAAGCATTAACATGGTACTGAACATGGATGGTTAAATATAGCATCAGTCCATGATAATTATTAAGTGAAATGAATAATTTTGACACAGAAAATAACTTCTTTCTAACCACTAGAAATCTCTAGTGGATCTCCGCATAACTGATTTAAGCTTGCTGAAAATAGACTAACTTTTCTGGATCGTGTTTTATGGATCCTGACTGTACAGCCCCCGAGCCTCTTAGAAGCATAAGCTGAAAATTATTAGATAAACAGAAATTGCACAGGCAGTAAGAAATGATAGTATTTGTGAGAACCATTTAACCAAATTAGATCAGTGTAATCGAGTATTCAACCTTACTTAGAGTATATGAGGGGCCTGATAAACAAAGCTCAAATGCATTTGGAGGGACAAATGGTAACTGGCAGGTTTTGAAAAAGCTGCTGAAAACTGGGATATGGCTGCAGGGTTACGCACAGAGCACTGAGTCCTGAAATCATTCAAGACAAGACAAATATCCACCTTTGGTATGTTAACATTCACAAAGTCTGGTTAGGGCAGGCTTCACAGATACTGCTTTTCAGCTGGGAAATGAGGACTGAAACCATAGGGGAGCTACTTCATCAATCCCACATCAGCTATACCTGAACATGTCTGTGCTTCAAGTGAGCTAAGGACAACAAAGCACAGGTTAGCCTAAATTGCTCTGAGTGCTGGGTTTGCCTTTACCCTGGCATACACTGCCTGTGCCTATACCTGCTATCATCCTGCTCTGAAGTTACAGTGGAGAGCATAGACTAATGACCTCTTAGTGACCTCTCTGCTCTTCGTGTCTCATGCATGCTTGTGTCTGAGGTAGATACCGCAACTACATGAGGTTCAGACATAGGCCTGGGAAGCTTGCACAGTTGCAACTATCTGTCAAACAAATTGACCTGCATGTGACTTTTTTGTGTGTTTAGTTCCATGTTCAGGTTCAGAGGTGGATATATGCAACTGTGTAGGATGGGCTTGATTTGTGGATGTCGATTCTCCTGTACCTAAGTGAAAAGTGAGAAGGTAGTTACACAGGAAAAAGAGTTTATGTGTGTAAATGGGTTCATATGAGACTCCCTGTGAATAAATTTTGGGAAGAAATGGGACCATTAACATTACAAATTTTTACCACATCCAGAATGCAGATTCTAGATCCAGTCCATCACCACATCTCCTCCATAAATGAAGCTTGATCTATAAATGCCTGGTATGTACAGGTATAGGAATTAACAGCACTAAGGAAAACAGCTTTTTCCTTTAGGGAGAGAGGGAAAATAGCTGGGTATGTCCAGAAAGAGCCAAGGAATGAGTTCAAGAAGAAGACTCCAGGTCATTATATGCAGATAGCTGTTAATTTCCTTTCTGGCTGTGCTCCAACCACCTCCCTCCTAGACAGCACCTAAACATGGTTGAGGTGACATTACACTGTAGGGACTTTTCCCAATGGTCAGTATGAGTGAAACTGCAAGAACTTTACCTTCCTCTATTCTATTCAGTCCTCTACCTCTATCCCCAAAGCTTGTCACCATCAAACATGTCCTCTTGCCAGAGCCAGGGCATGCAAAACACTGACAACAGCCCTCTCATTTCAGAGATTTTATTTGGAGAAAACAGACAAAATTATAATTGTCTCTTAAGAAGTCATAGTTCTGCTCTCTACCTCCCATATTTCACAGTCCCAGCAGAGCTGCGAGTAGTGTGCTGTAGTGCAACATGCTCATCGAGCTGTACTGCAAGACCTCACCAGCCTCAGGAGCCTCCCCCTACCAGCCTCTGCCTCTACCAGCTGCCTTCTGGAAATACCCTTGTGCTTCTTTAGTCCCTGATGAGAAATGGCACAGCACGGATGAAATACACTGGACTAGCTCTCGGACTATTGTGATGATTACCTCTCCAGCTGCTGAGGGTACAAGAAGTGGCTTTGCCACTGATGAAACTCTCTCAGGTCCCGACACAAGTTGCAGCTGCTCTTCATGACATTGGCATTATCCACAGACCACTTGCATGGGAAGTTAGCCCCTGGGGGGGCTTTCAACAGAGGATCTGGCAGGATAAATTGGTGCTCTTCTCTGCTGATTTTAAGCTTCCAGAGCCTGTCTGTGCTGGCTGGCTGCCTTCCCAGGTGTTTCGCACTTGAAGGAGAGAGAAGATTTCAAAGAAGTCCCTCAAAGCCCAACAGTTGTCATAATCCTTCTAATACCCCTGAATTTGAGTGTTTACTCGTCTGCCTGCCTGCTGCTGTAAAAAAACCCAAGTGTTTGTAATCCAGACATTATTTCCTGTTGGGCTAGAAGTTTTAAGATAGCCTGACATGAGGCTTAATAGCAATAAAGTAAGTTATGGAAGGTTATGGGGTATTTCAGAGGAGAGGAAGGGCAGTGATGTTCACAGATGTTATTGATTTTATTTTATTTATGGATTGGGGAGAATCAAATAAAAAAAGAGCAGAAACAACTCGCTAGTTAAATAGAAAATTATATCTACCTACACATCTGTTTCTATACTGCTGTAAATGACTTACAGCGAATCTGGAGGAATCTGTTCTTCGGTGAGGCAATGCATCATTTCAGTCTTTTGCAACAGAGACTGAAGAATTGGGGACACACTGTTTCAGTCTCTGTTCTGGTGTTAATCTGCCAGCCCTTACCCCAAGGTAAACTCTCATTGTTCTCATTTCGTTTTTTGAGACGTTGCAGCTGAAATGCTGCATTGCCCCTTTCTGAGTCACATGTGAATGCAGCTGCTCAGCATATATATGCATGAATTGACTCCATTGCAGTCGGGAATTTTTAGGCTAAAGCATGAATATTATAGTTAAAAAAAAAAAACGAGAGAGATAAAGGAGGGAAAGGGAACGGATGGAGAAGATGTAAAACTTCCCCTGAATGCTATTATACGATGCAGGTCTATTTGAAAATTCTATAGACAACAAAGAGGACGTTTATTTCCACTGCACCTTTTACACTGTAATCTAAATAAACATTGCCCTAAAGCAGGAAAGGAAATGATTCTTTCTTTTGATGGTCTCTGAGGTAAATCTCCCAGTATGTTCCCCAACTGTCTTTATTTCTTATTTTATCTTTCCAAGACCAATATTTCTATGTCTCAGGTTCTTCAGGCTTTTTATTTGTCTGTTGTGTGAGAGTATCCCAGCTTGGAGAGCATCCATCAGCACCAGGACAAGGGCATTTAAAAGGAAATTTTTTCCAGTGTAAAGAATGTGGACTCAAATGCTGGATTTCACAGTTAATCATATAAATGAGATAAAAGCTTTACTTCCAGGAACACAAATAGCAGAAGAGATGTTAATATTGGTACGTACATGTGTGTGCATATGTATGTAAACAGGCGCATTAAATATATGCATCTGTACGTAATATAAAGGCCTATTCCTTCTTTCATAGGAGCAAAGGGAATTCTCACATGGATTTTATTTTGTACAACAGGCGCACTGTTACAGGAACCTAAAAAAAACATTAAGGCCTTGACTGAAGTACTTAAGCATCTGAGAAGCCTATTGAATTCATGGGGCTTCTTCACATACTTAGTTTGGCATGTGTGTAAATACTTCGCTGTTGCGGGGTCACAAGGCCTCAATTCAGCTCTTATAAAACTCAGTGGAAAGATTCCTTTTGATTTTAAAAGCAGTTGGATGGGTTTGCAGCGTGTCTTTTTTATGCTAATGCAGAGTGAGCCAGCCGTGTTGCAGGAACATGTGGTACACGTTAAAAGTCTTAGAGGTTGCGGAGCAGTAGCAACTTTACACTGACGACATTTATCCGGATTGATTAAAAGATGCGAATAAAGAGGCATTCCCAGATGCGCAGAAGGCAGCGGGCGCCTTCCAGAAAGGGCGACATGGAATGAGCCCTGGCTGGGGAGCCATTGGTGGTGGTGGGAGGGTGCTGGGGGAGCCTGGGAGGATGGCTGAAGATAAGCTCATTATTTGGATGTATCAGGGAGACAGCTGTGTTGTCACGCCCCACATACACCTGGGAGTGTGGGGGGAACTCCTGCTGTGAGGAGCTGACGCCATCCGGGGAGGAAGAGCAACATCTATCCGTCTCAGAGACGGGGACTTGGCACCCGTCGGGGCCAAATTTCTGGGGAAGAAATAACACGCTGGGAGTTGCTGCAGCATAACTGCAAATGTAAAACAATCGCCACTTTGACACGAAGCCTGATGAAAAGGCTTTGTCTACAGTTGTGTTAAATTATCTCAAGCAAACTGTTCTGGTCCAAACTTCTATTACTCCAGAGCTGCAGGGCACCGGCAGAGGAGGTGCGATGGAGGGGCACGTGGAGAGGCACCCCCGAGAGATACGCCACACGTCTTTTGTACTGAGAAGCGCTCAGGGAGCTGGATGGGACCTAGAAAAGTGAGGTGGCACTATTCCAGCTCACACTGAATTGTTCCTGGAATGCTACTTCCAGGCATTTCTTTAGCAAGAAAATTTGGAGGAAACGTGGAGAGACCAACGCAGTTGTAATGGGCGTGGTTCAGTAAAAAATATAAAAATCACAAGTAAATGATAACTCTATAGGTAGACCTAATTACTTGTGGCATTTGCAGGAAATGGATTGAAAGGAGTCCCAGATGAGTAACCTAAGGAGATAAAAGGAGATAATTAGGAACTGGAACTGCCTGAATATTTTCAAAATTTCAATATGGGGAAATGATGAGAAGAAAAATCATTCTATTTTAACCTGTTCTGTTGGTAAGGACAAATGTAAGAAAGGGGGATATTTAGGCTGGCTGATGTAGAGAAAGTCTGTTCCGACGCGACCATAAGACATTAAACAGGAATGAATGGCAACCCCCTCACTTTTTATTGCATTCAAAGCGAAACTCAGCAAAATTGAAAAATAGAATGTAGGGGTAGGCAAAGAGCAAGAAATGAACAAAAAAAATTTAAAGGTGCCCAATATCTGTATTTCATTAAGGAATCATCTAGGTTTTTGTGTGTTCATGTAAGTAAATTCTAGATATCTGTCCCTTTAAATATGCTGGATAGTATAGTCAGTCTTTTTTTTTTTGTCTCCCCAGGTTGAAATTCAGCCTTAGATAGTACTTGACTCTCAGGTGTGTGTAGCATTCCTTTGGGCTGAGTATTTCTGTCTTATCATAGAATGGTTTAGGTTGGAAGGGACCTTAAAGATCATCGAGTTCCACCCCCCCTGCCATGGGAAGGGACACCTTCCACCAGACCAGGTTGCTCAAAGCCCCATCCAGCCTGGCCTTGAACACTTCCAGGGATGGGGGCCTCAACAACTTCCCTGGGCAACCTGTTCCAGTGTCTCACCACCCTCATAGTGAAAAATTTCTTTCTAATATCTATGCTAAATCTACTCTCTTCCAGTTTGAAGCCATTACCCCTTGTCCTATCACTACATGCCCTTGTGAAAATTCCCTCCCCAGCTTTCTTGTAGGTGCCCTTTAGATACTGGAAAGCTTCTATAAGGTCTCCCCGGAGTCTTCTTTTTTCCAGGCTGAACAACCCCAACTCTCTCAGCCTATCTTCTTATCCTATATGACATCAGTTCTCATAAGGAGAAAATCTGCCTTCTCTTCCTCTGGTGAATAAGCACCCTTTTCTACTGTCCTTTTATTTATGAAAGTCTTCTGGTCTTTCAACATGCCTTTTCCATAATCTCATCACTCTTGTACTTCAGCTGTTTCCCAGTGCTTTGTGACAGCCTCACTCTGACTGATTTGACTAACTATGAGTTAGTTTCCTCAACAATCTTCCTAAACAATTTGCTTCAAAAGATACAATAACATATAATTTGATTCCTTTTTGGTTCAAGGCTCAAAATTTTTGCCTGCATAAGGGTGGAGCATAGGAAGGGCAAGAGACAAATGGATATTGCACTCACTTTCCTCTGGGCAATTTTTTAAACCAGAAAACTTAACCCAAAATGTAGCCCTTACCAGGATCACAGGAAGACTTGGCACCAATGGCACCTGCTCCCTGCCTATGTGTGCATCCCCTCCCAGTGTCTTCCGTCTATCATTGACATGGACCCAAGCATCCACAGTCAGCATTTTGTCCCCATTTAGTGTTCCTTCCTGCTTGTTCCTATCTACAGCTCAGAAGCCACTATCGTTCTATTTCCTAATTATTTCAAGTTTCAGTTACGTTAGCTGGGGCAATACGAGGTATCTGGTAGACTGACAACCTCAGGTGGTGATATTGTGCAATGTTTGCTTAATTGCCTTGGTAGAATTATGCTGTTTATTTTGTTACTCAATGAGAAATGATAGGCCGTTTAAAGTTTAGAAATTTGGTTGATAAGTGGGAAGATAAACATAATAATATTGGCTGCTAGGGAGGGTAATCTAAAGCTGCATTGACTAAAGAACAGCTATGCTACATAATTGTGCTAAGTGGGAGGAGGGGTCAACACTTTTATTACCAAGATATGTCAAGGCAAGGAGGTCCAGTTTCACTTTGAGAGGGACTGAGCTGGTTTTCCCATCCTTTCTCTCCTGGGTGCATATGTTACACATTTACATAAAGGTCTTAACGCCAGCCCTGCAAAAAACTGCTACATAAATGGATTAATAAAGCTCCTTACAAGATGGGGGTAGAATTTACCCATTTCAAGCAATGGAAGCAAATGAGCGAACATGGGATTTGTTCAAGATGAGGCACAGAGGCCATTGCAAAGGTGGGGCTGGAAACCTTGAGTCTTTAATGCCTGTGTTTGGCTAGGGAAGATTTCTTGTTGGATGTTGAATGCATGCTTAACCATTCCCAAGTGCCTGTTTTCCCAATCATACTTTCAGTTATCAGTATTTAAGTGATTAATATTTAAGTTTTGAGAACACATGCTCTTTTGGCAAGGAAAACACTACATAGCTTCACTGTATAGAAGTGAAATTTATTCTAGCATAAGGTACTAGTAAGTAGCTTTTTGATAATGACACCGTGATTGGTAAGTCCAACTACCTTGAAAAGAAAAACAAACCCGATCTCAAAGTTTTACCTGATGTTTCTGAAATCCCCAAGTGGATTAATTTATGCTTAGGATGTCCAGTTCTCTCAAAGGTGTGCCATTGGCTGTGCTGCTACTAAGGTAGGGTCAGAAGCTTTAGAGCTAAGCCGCAGCTTTTCAGCAAGGTTTGAGCTCCTGCAACAGTGCTATGCAAAGCAGATGAAGGCTCAGTGCCGAGAGCAATCCATCTGCCTCTCCCCTCCCCGCCCCTGGTCTGTATCCTCATATCTTGGCAAAATTTCATGGGGGGGAAATAGAGAAAAGAAAAAAACATCTTATATTTTGACCTGTTCTATTAAGAATGACAGAAGTAAGAGAGGGAAGTTATTTATGCTGCTTGGTACAGAGCCAGCATCCTCTTGGCTAATCTCCTCCTGCCCTCAGGACAGCATTGTAGCTATATGCTGGCTGGTGAACTCATGAAACCAATCAAACCCACCCTTGCCTGGGAGGAGAGACAACACAGATCTACAGGAGCCACACCGTGGTCTGCTAAAGGTGCTTCCTTATGCTCCCCATGCAGTTGGGTTAATTGGGCCTTTTTCATTTCCTTTCTGTGCAGCTGACTTGTTTTAGGATGGGAGATCAGCTTTGTAGGCACCAAACAAGAAAGAGAAGTGCCCGGGAGTCAGCAAGGCTCCTCCAGCTCCTGGGTGGGGAGGAAGGGGGAGAGTAGAAAACAGGCAGGGGAAAAAGTCCATTTCCAGATAAGCATGTTGAAAGGTTGAAAACAGGGAGAAGTCTGCTTCTCAGCTCAAAGTTTACTTGTTGATAGGGACTCGGTTCTTGGCTGCTTTTGCTTCTTGGCTGCATGTGTTTAGAATTTGTAGAGCTTTACATTCTGCTTTTGCAAATTATAATGTCATGTGCGGAAAATGGTAAACTATCAGGATGTTCGCAGGAGATGACATCTGTTACAAGTATCTTATATGGGCTTTTATTCAATTTTGTCATCAGGAGTCCTCATGATTGCTTCAGTGTTGTCAGCGTGCACACACACACACGCTCACACACAATGTCTATCTGTTTATCAATTTATCTATCTGACTTTATACACCAATTTCCTGTACGTTACTGACATTTGGTAGGAATCACAAGACTGATGTGACTTCTTCTATTAAATGACTAAAGCTAAATTTCACTTTACAAGAGGAAACTTCCTGTTGAAGACCTTCCTGGTCTGCACTGTTGGAATTCCTTATCTTGTGCTTGTGAGACATTTTCCTTTCTACAAATAGTCTTCAATTCTGTCAAAATAGTTTCCTTTCGTCTGTCACCATTAACCACACACACTTATGAAACTGCAATGAATATATCCTTCACATTTTTTTCTCTCTCTTTTGTTTCTACTTCATGGTGCTGTAGTGCTTTGTACAGTTGCTTTACTGTTTTCCTTGGAGGTTCAATTCCTTGTTTGTGCTGTTCTTTCACATAGCAACAAGAAGAAAATATCCTTCATAATGGGGAGATGGGAATACGACTACTAAGCCACAAACACTACCAAGAATGATACAGGGAGAGGTGTGTACAAGAAATTGTTTGACCCTACACTAGAGTTCAGTAGCACTTTGCATTTGTCTGACTTTGATGCAATGTGATTTCAGTTCTTGTTGGAGAAAAAGAATATGCAAAATCCTGTCAGCGGAAGGTTATGACATTTTTCCCCCGACTTACATTTTCCTAGACTAAAGGCACTGAACTTTAGGATGTATGTTGGTGCAGTTCCATACTACTGTGCCTCCCCGGATCAGCTAGCAATTCTGGTCATGGATTCAGCAGATATTAAGATGACTATTAAAAGACACGCACACAAAAAAATCTTTTTTGGACATAACAGGTTTGGCTGATTACTCTTTTTTTAAACAAATATCAGTGTGGGAGTATTCTTTGGTTTTAATCAGGATTTTTAGAATTATGTAGCGCTTGTAAAGAAATTCATGCAAGTTTTCTTTATATGGATTTCATAAGGGTAATAACATGATCCTTAATTCTTGTTTTTCCTCTCCTCCTCTGTAAGATTTCAGAGAGCTGAAAGTATCCTAATTGCTGATAAATAGCATGTCATATGCATTCAGAATCAAGGCTAAAGTTTTAAACTCTGATCCCTGAATAGCATTAGCAAAACATTTGAGACTGGTGTTCACTCTTCTCTCCCTGTTTTTAATTATAAAATTTGGGTAACAGACGAGTTTTAATTATGCCGCACTACAGTTCTGAATAATACTTTCAGCTACACTCTCAAACATCATAAATTAATATTGTTCCATTGAAACTGGTGAAGCTGTATGTCCCAGGGGCCAGATTCGGTCACCCACACATGTCTGGTGCCTGTGAGATTCTCTCAAGTAGCTGCCTGGCCTCTGACTGCCCTTGCAGAAGGGTACCTGCCTTCCTCCCATAGGTCCTGTTTTATATCTGCCAGCTCAAAGGGCATCTCAGATGGCACTACACACCTATGGCCAGTCAACATACCAGCCCTGCCTCCTGAGAGCTTAATTTATAGCCTCTTGAAATTGGAGAGAAGGAATTAACAGGTTAAAATACGTCTTCCAAAGAATCTTTGGGGACAGTTCTTAAAGTGATTTTTTAATTAAAGACACGTGTCCCTCCAATTTATATAAATTTTTACCTGACAGACATTTCTCTTATTTTTCTTACTCTTTTTAAGTGCACTTAGTGGGTAAGTGCTGGCATAAAGCCTGACCTACAATCACTGACTAATGCCATCAAGTCTGATGTATTAACTGTCTTGGTTAACCTGTAAGGTTAATAGGAAGATGCTCTTAGCTAACTGTGCCGTACCCTCATTAATCCATAATGCTGGAACACAGCAAAGGTTTGGGAATATTCCTCAGTAGAGTGCAGAGGACATAGTAAGGATTTTCTTGCCTTCAGTGGAGCAAGAAGAATTAATAAGCTTTAAAAATGCTATTCATCATCTTCTCTTCTGCTAATATATTTTCCTGATGCCTTCTCCTACTCTCTGTGTAAGTTTTAATGTTGGAATTGCCAGTATAACAGAATAGCTTTTTGTGTCTGCTCTGAAGATGGCTAGAACCCAATAATTAAAAGAAAATATTAATAATTAAAAAAACACAAGAACCTTATCTGACAGATGGGAGTTCCTTTGTCCCCTGGGAAATTGTTGACGATTGGTATAAATTCTGAAAAACTATTTCATACTCTTTCCTATGCTTTTGTAATATTAATATTAATTACTACAATACTGGATATCTTTGTTCTTCCTGAAAATATGATTATTATTTCAGTTTATCTAGATTTTTGGCCTCACTGACATCCTGAAGCAATAAATTCCAAGATCAAGTTGCAGAACAAGATTTATACCTGTTACTTCCTGATACAGGTGACTGCCTCTTTGCTCTTGTTTCTTATGGCAGAGAATAGAAATGTGACTTCTCTGAAGCTTTTCTAAGACATATAGTTCCAAGATTTGTTAGTTGTTCCAGTTTTAAGAGCTTTTCTAGTTCAGAGACTATTTTCTGTCATTTTTCTCCAAGTCTCCCCTAATTACAGGTTCTCCGCTTATACTGCATGACCCACTAATGCTAAGTATTCATTATATATGTCACTGTTATTATTTGACTGGCTTGCACTCCACTCTGTTTTTTCATTCACTAGTTGAGTGGTTTATAGATTACCACAGGACCTGGATTTTGTATTTGATGTCAATTAGGGTCCTGGCAGTAGTGTAAAAACAGAATATTGAATAATTTTTAGAAAGTTGTCATCAACAGTTGCCATATGCTTTCTGGGTCTTTTCCAGTTGATTTAGTAAGATTCTTGACTATGTTCAGATACTCATTTATCTGGTTATGTATAAATGCCAGTATAACTCTGAAATGTGCATGAATAGGTATTTCAGCATAAGCCGAAGAAAACTGCTTATGAAAGAGTTAATAGATGGTGCATGGGTAAAATTCTACCTTTTACTTACGTTTGAAAGCCAGTGGTCTTCATTTGTTTTAAGCACTTAAAATCATGTAGCTCGTCAGTGCTCTGGCCATCTTTGCTAACCAAACGCATACAGGTATCTTCGCCAATTTAATTACAGGCTCTTTGTTCTCAACCATAAATCACTATCACCAAATCCCCACGTTCACCGTCAGTTTTAAAGGGTCGGGCACCTCGTGGTTGCTGGAGGACGGCTGTGTCTGCTGGGAAGCCCTGTGGGCCAGCAGCTTCAGGTCATGCTGGGCTGGAGGTTGGAGGGGGCTGAAGAGGGAGGAGCGGTGCCCGCATGTGTCCACCAGCAGACAGCCAGCTCTGCGTCACACTGCTCAGCAGAACCAGTGGGCATCCATGAGGAACAAAGAGGTGTTTCAGCATCACATAGGTCTGACAGCAACATTTGGCTTCCAGTGGAGTTGTATGGATCCAACTGGCCGTATTTAAGCACTTGCCTAATTCATATGAACGGCATTAGAGTGATTCCTTTATTTCCTCCATATCCCGCAGATGTTCTTTTCAGGCCTTGCAAGTATAGTTCAACAAATGTTAAGTAGGACAACTGGAGGAGAACTCCTGCATTTTAAAGCGCTGTTTTCTGCTACCGCAATAAACACCTTTTTGTCTCACTAATTAATGTCTCAAGCTCGAAAACAAACTGTTTTTCTGCTATTATTATTTCTATAGAGTATCAGTCTGATGGTAAAACCTTTTCTCTAATTCCCTACATTACTTTCTCACAGCTAGTTTATGCCCAGTTGTTTTCATGCATGTGTTGTGGATGAGCTGAGATTACTCCCGTGACTCCCCTGTTTACCTTCTGGCACTGACAGACAGCAGTCCTTATCTTGCTAGTTAGCCTTCTCCAAATGGGTAAAATAATTTCTATGGCCTTCTCCCATTGGATTGACTCTTCATTTTTCAGACATCTCAGTAGCCATCTCTACACCTATCCCAGTTGGTATTCTTCTTTTCATGAAGAAGGTATTTCAGATGAGATTTTGATGAGGCTTATTAACCATTGTGTAACTGAAATGCCCCTTTTATTGCATTCTAGAATTCTATTTGGTTTGGGTTTGGGTTTTGGTGGTGTTTGTTTTTTTGTTGTTTTTTTTTTGTTTGTTTGTTCATGGTTGCCCTACATTAATAGCACAAAGCTATCCTGAGATTGAGCAACATATTCTCTCTCACTCTCCACTTCAGGGCATAATTCACTGTTTGTAGGGAATCAGTTCAGATCCTTTCCTGACAATGCCTCCCCGGTTTGTGTAATTTATCATAGACTCATAGAATCGTTTAGGTTGGAAAAGACCTGTAAGATCATCTAGTTCAACTGTTAACCTAGCACTGCCAAGTCACCACTAAACCATGTCCCTAAGAACCACATCTCCGTGTCTTTTAAATACCTCCAGGGATGGTGACTCAACCACTTCCCTGGGCAGCCTGTTCCAATACTTGACAACTCTTTTGGTGAAGAAATTTTTTCTAACATCTGACCTGTCCCCTGGTGCAACTTCAGGCCATTTCCTCTTGTCCTATGCCTTGTTACTTGGGAGAAGAGACTGACACTCATCTTGCTACAACCTCCTTTCAGGTAACTGTAGAGAGTGATAAGGTCTCCCCTGAGCCTCCTTTCCTCCAGGCTAAACAACCCCAGTTACCTCAGCCACTTCTCATAAGACTTGTTCTCTAGACCCCTCACCAGCTTTGTTGCCCTTCTTTGGACATGCTCCAGAACCTCAATGTCTTTCTTGTGGTGAGGGGCCCAAAAGTGAACACAGTATTTGAGGTACAGCCTCACCAGTGCCAAATACAAGGGAATGATCACTTCCCTAGTCCTGCTGACCACACTATTTCTGATACAAGCCAGGATGCTGTTGGCCTTCTTGGCCACCTGGGCACACAGCTGGCTCATATTCAGGTGGCTGTCAACCAACACTCCCAGGTCCTTTTCTGCTGGGCAGCTTTCCAGCCACTCTTCCCCAGGCCTGTAAAACTGCATGGGACTGTTGTGACCCAATTGCAGGACCTTGCACTTAGCCTTGTTGAACCTCATACAATTGGCCTTAGGCCATTGATCCAACCTATCTGGATCCCTCTGTAGACCCTTCCTACCCTCAAGCCGATCAACACTCCTGCCCAACTTGGTGTCATCTGCAAACTTACTGAGGGTACACTCGGTCCCCTTGTCCAGATCATTGATAAAGATATTAAACAGAACAGGTCCCAACACTGAGCCCTGGGGAACACCACTTGTGACCAGCCTTAACTGGATTTAACTCCATTCACCACAACTCTTTGGGCGCAGCCGTTCAGACAGTTTTTCTACCCAGCAAAGAGTACTCCCATCCAAGCCGTAAGCAGCAAGTTTCCCTAGGAGAATGCTGCGGGAAAGCACATCAAAGGCTTTACTAAAGTCTAGGTAGACAACATCCACAGCCTTTCCCTCATCCACAAAGCGAGTCACCTTGTCATAGAAGGAGATCAGGTTAGTCAAGCAGGGCCCGCCTTTCATAAACCCATGCTGACTGGGCCTGATCACCTAGTTGTCCTGTACTTGCTGCATGATAGCACTCAAGATGATCTGCTCCATAACCTTCCCTGGCACTGAGGTCAGACTGACAGGCCTGTAGTTCCCCAGATCTGCCACCTTTTTGGGGTGAGAAACCCTAATTCCTATGTGACCATTCTCAGGCACTTCTGTGGTTTCCAACACATCAATATCCCTTGCGTCTTTGCTGGTGCATGGATCTCCATTACCCTACCTCCACTGAGACAGCATACTGAAAGTCCTCGCTATCACACTGTCCTTCAAGCACATCCCTGGGGGCTCTAGTGAGCCTGGTTTTGTCGCTTTTCCCCTTCAAATCTAGTTTACATCTCTTTCAAGGAGCCCTGCTAACTTCTGTGCAAAGATCCTTTTCGCTCTTTGAGACAGGTGTACCCCATCTGTTGCCAGCAGGCCTGGTGTCATGATCAAAAACCCTCAAATTCTGCTGGTGATACCAGGCTCAGAGCCAGGTATTGATCTGCTGGCTCTTTCTGTTTCTTTCCTCATCATTTGCACTCAAAGAGTTGCACTGACGAGTGGTGTTCCTCAGGGGTCGGTACTGGGACCTGTACTATTCAACATCTTTGTCAGCGACATGTACAGTGAGATATAGTGCACCCTCAGCAAGTTTGCTGATGATACCAAGCTGTTTGGTGAGGCAGACACGCTGGAGGGGAGGATGCCATCCAGAGGGACCTGGACAGGCTGGAGAGGTGGGCCCAAGCCAACCTCATGCAGTTCAACAAGACCAAGTGCAAGGTCCTACATCTGGGTCGGGGCAATCCCCAGCACAAATGCAGGCTCGGCGGGGAATGGCTGGAGAGCAGCCCTGTGGAGAAGGACCTGGGGGTGATGATTGACGAGAAGCTCAACATGAGCCAGCAATGTGCGATCGCAGCCCAGAAGGCCAACGGTATCCTGGGCTGCATCAGAAAAAGATGTGTGGCCAGCAGGTCAAGGGAGGTGATTCTGCCCCTCTACTCTGCTCTCGTGAGACCCCACCTGGAGTACCGCATCCAGCTCTGGAGTCCCCAACATAAGAAGGACATGGACCTGCTGGAACGTGTCCAGAGGAGAACCACGAGGATGATCCGAGGGCTGGAGCACCTCTCCTACGAGGAGAGGCTGAAAGAGTTGTGACTGTTCAGCCTGGAGAAGAGAAGGCTCCGGGGAGACCTTAATTCGGCCTTCCAGTACCTACAGGGGGCCTACAGGAGAGCTGGGGAAGGACTTTTTACAAGGGCATGTAGTGATAGGATGAGGGGGAATGGCTTTAAGCTAGAAGAGGGCAGGTTTAGATTAAACATTAGGAAGAAGTTTTTCACTTTAAGAGTGGTAAGGCACTGGAACAGGTTGCCCAGAGAGGTGGTTGAAGCCCCGTCCCTGGAGGTGTTCAAGGCCAGGCTGGACGTGGCCTTGGGCAACCTGGTCTAGTGGGAGGTGTCCCTGCCCATGGCAGGGGGGTTGGAACTCGATGATCCTCAAGGTCCCTTCCAACCTAAACCATTCTATGAGTCTATGATTCTATGATCCCCTGCAACTGGAAGGATAGAGGAGAACACTGCTTGTGCTCCTGATCTTTTTACCAGTAAATAATTGCATTACCATATACCTTTAGCCAGCTCACCCGTGAAAATGCTGTAGAAGAGTAGTCCCAAAATACGTGATTTCTGAGTAACAAATAAGCTCACACAGCTGCCTGTGCGTGCTGGTATTCATTAGTGAAGAGGAATACATACTGAAGTACCTGGTCAACTAATGCTAAATAAACGACACTCCACATTTACATTACTTTTAATGATGATGTCATACCAGTACCACTGATGTCTGAGTCATAAGCAACTGTTCCGGAATCCATCAAAATCACTAGGCAGGATATTAATATTAATAATGTTATGCTGTTCATTCAGCACCTGAATAAGCCCTATTGTAAAGGCAGGAACACTGAGGGAAAACAAGAAAGGTGGTTTTTGCAAAGCTGTAGAGCATCAATGAAAGATAGGCAGTGTTAGTGACTCTGTCAGGTATGCTTATCAGCCTGAGCCTCGTGACTGCAAATTACATACCCTGTAT
The DNA here is from genome assembly GCA_017639485.1 of Pluvialis apricaria. Classification (NCBI taxonomy): domain Eukaryota; kingdom Metazoa; phylum Chordata; class Aves; order Charadriiformes; family Charadriidae; genus Pluvialis; species Pluvialis apricaria. The sequence goes on from CM030009.1 coordinate 91,584,826, forward strand.
TTGAGCACAGCAGCAACAACAACAACAACAACAACAACAACAACCAGTAAAGATATTTACTCAAAATGAAACTGGTTGTTGACTAGTGAAAAGGTGTCAAATGATCCTTGGCCACCGCCAAGGAAATTACCTCTCCCACTTGATCAAAGATTATTTATAAGCAAGCAGAAAGGCAAGTCTGACAGTTGATGATGATTGCTTGTTCACTCAAGAATGCTTTCCTTGAGGGACCTTTGACCCTGTCCCAAGATAACCTTTCCTATGTTTACCAAGATGATTAGGGGATTGGAGCATCTTTCTTATGAGGAAAGGCTCAGGGACTTGGGGCTTTTTCGTCTAGAAAAAAGAAGACTGAGGGGGGATCTTATCAATACTTATAAATACTTAAGGGGAGGGTGCCAGGTAGATGAGAAGAGTCTTTTTTCAGTGGTGCCCAGTGATAGGACAAGAGGTAACGGGCACAAACTTGAACATAGGAAGTTCCATCTTAACATGAGGAGGAACTTCTTTCCTTTGAGGGTGGCAGAGCACTGGAACAGGCTGCCCAGAGAGGTGGTGGAGTCTCCCACACTGGAGACATTCAAAACCCGCCTGGATGCCGTCCTGTGCAACGTGCTGTAGGTGTCCCTGCTGTGGCAGGTGGGTTGGACTAGATGATCTCCAGAGGTGCCTTCCAACCCTGACCATTCTGTGATTCTGTGATTCTGTGTTGCAGTTCTTAACCCCAGCTTCTGTACAACCACAGCAAGCAGTGTATGCCTTAGAGCCTTGGAGAGAGGTGTTTACCCTAGCTGCACAGCCCGGGTTCCCCAAGGACTGACTAGGAAGCAGGCTAATGCCTTCTTTGTCATCCCTCAATCTCTGTAGCACAAGCAAAATTTGTTTTTCATGTGTTTGCATAATTATTCACAAAGTAATCTGCAAGATCTGTGAATGTTTTGGCAAAGTATTTCTACTAGATATTTCTGTATAGTTTAGTTGTGAGAGGGAAAGACATCCTTTGTATCTGCTATCAGTAAAATGGGGCAATGCTCGGGGCTATGGTCTGTGAACATGAAACTATGAATATTCAAAGAAGTTCTCTAGAGATCCTCTAAAGAATGTATTCTGCTCATCCATCTAACCACCTATCCATCAGATAGTCAGGTATAAACTATTTATATTGAATATTTGTCAGGCTTAGCCATTTCCCCCTTCTTTGCAAATTATCCAGAAAAGAATGATGATTTTTATGACTGGTGTACATTTGCTTTATTTTGAGTGAAGGTTAGCATGTGCCTGAGTGCATGGTTTCTTTCTAAATCCTAAATCCTAAATACTACTAACAGCATTGCTTCAAATGGTTGATAGTTTGAATAGCAAAACCGGAGAATATGACTGGTCTGATTTACAAGAATAAAGTTTTCCTGGTTTTGGTTTCTCATATGAACTTATCTTCCTCCCGCTTCAGGGCTCAAACAGGTGGCAACATATAACTATTTTCTAGTAGTCCTGATTTCTAAGGCAAGAGCGAGTTGAGCAAGTGAGGGTTTGGGTACTTGCTATGGATAGTGTCATGCGGTGGCAATTCTTTGAAAGGTGAAAGCACAGAGAAAGAGCAGGGACAGAGAGTTATTTGCAGAAAAAAACGGATCCTAGAAGACATGGGAATGGACTTGCCTCACCAGCCAGAAGGAAGAGAGTGGCTGGAGTTGCTTTTTACATAGGATAAAAGGGAAGCGGAGTTGCAAGAGAGAGAGGCCTTTGGTAATGCCAAGGTGCAGGACCTGGGTCTTGTAATGGAGAGTTTAAGAGGGAACATTGGATGTGAAGGGAGAAAACTGACTTTGACACTGAACTGCCACTGTATTTTAGTAGTCCAGGTATCAAAAAGGTATGTCATGGTGTGTGGAAATCCTAGTAGCACTGCTCCAGCGGGAAGTGTGGTGAGGAGAAGGTGAAGCCTCATGTGGAGCTGGGTGCACCAAGGTCCAGCTTTGACAATCAATATGTATTACCTTCATTAGATGTCAAACTCTGTAAAACTGGGCCAGTGCCTTGGTTGTTAACTGTATTGGTTGTTCCATTAAAAGAAAGGGTGGGAGCATTTTAGGGAGAGAATGATGAGACTTTCTTCTCACTTCAAACACATTCTTTTCTCTTTTTCCAAAGAAAAAAGCAATGATGTATCATGCTATACACAAAGATCCAAGTAGCAAAAAGGGGAAAATATCTGGATTCCTTCCTAACTGAGAGAGAATTTAGATTTATTGGCTGCTTAATGGAACTAACAGTCATTTTTTTCTATCCAGGTTAGTATCGTTCACATATATGTTTACAGGTGAGCAAAATGGCCACCCATCTAATCAAACTAATTTCATTTAATATCTTTGTGTGAGAGGTCCACAGAGCATAGCTGGCTGGTGGATGTTCAAGGATGTTTGGTACTTTTGTAGGCAACCAATTCCTCTTCACTCCAGTGGCACTTCTGTTAGTGCAGTCACAGCCATCCTTGAAAAACACCGGGGCACTGTATGTGTTCCCACCTGTGATGGGGACCCCTGAGCAGCCTCATCTTCATTTGTCCAAGGGCTCAGCCATTTCTTAATGCTGTTTATTTTGAAATGAACTGCTTTTGCTCCTCACCCTGTGTGTGTCAGGATGTCTGGGATGTGTGATTGCACATTCTGATAGCACCCACACGGCTGCGTGTTTGGATAGTAAACGCTAGTCTCAACAGCAGCTGAGACTCCTATTTATATGTTGCAAAGTGTTCAGGAGTGTGTTTTTTGCTTTGTTTGCTGAGCCATATTTAAGAACAAACTTTCCGAGACCTTGAGGAACGGCTAAAATTGGCAGCCCTTCCTGCAGTGCTCCTTGCCTGCGGCACACCTTGGGTGCCACAGCCTCACAGGCTTGCAGGGTGCCTGGGGAGCCCAGTGGCAGTGAGACAGATGAGGGGACAAAGGGCAGCGCTGCTTTTGATTTTCCATGCTCAGCACTATAGTCACATGCTTCCTTCAGGCTTAACAGCATCTCATTATGAATGGAAAATAGAATGTTTCTCTTCTGTCTCTAAATGTACTTTTTTATGTGTTTTAAAATAACTTTCTTCCTGGTTACCACTTTATAATGGACAGGTGATACGTCAGTGTAGGAGAAGCTATTGCCTTGTAGTGAACCCTCTCTATCACTTATCCGAGCCCAACAGCACATACTGCGTGACATCAGCAGCCCAGTGACTCATACACCAAGATACCATAGGTGTGTTCCTATATCCTGGAGATCACAAAAATCCTACGCAGAAGACTTGGCTTGTTTTTCCTATCTTGTTATGGAAACTACGTGCATAGGCTCTAATGGCATTAAACAACTGTAAATGAAGTCTTTCTGCTTCTTATCAGAAAATAAACTGCCTGCTCAAAAAAGGTGTTGCCAAGCCTGGGACAGCCTCTTAAAAGGGCACAGGCTGCTGATTGTAGCTGCCTGGGGAGAGATCTTGTATGTAAAATATTTTAGTATTTTCACAGTGAACACCTGTGCTCCTGTTCTGGGGGAGAGTCCAACCAGTCTGGAGCATCTGACAAATCTGAAGCTTGAACAAGCTTAGCAGTTTGATATATAGCAAAAAGTGTATAAAAAAGGATACAAGGCGCACATGTGCAGGGTGGCACTTAACAGCTCCTCGTCCTTCTGCAAAAATAAAACTGTAGATAGAGAAGAGTATTTATAGGCAGTTTACAATGTTTGTCCCTAATCAAAGGCAGCAGGTAGTCTTACTGAAGGCATTTAGCAAAGCACTGTTTTCCCTCAATTCTCGCTTACTCAAATAACTTCTTACACATCCCATTCCAATAAGTATGTAGGATTATGACTTTCGCCTGCTTGCCTCTTTGATCTCACTGATAACTTTTCCATGTAGCGCTTGGTTCTGTTCCTCTTCCATAGCATACAGAGATGGAGGAGGCATTAGGGTGTCTGCTGAAGCAGGCTGGAATAGTTCCACCCTAACAATATTTCAGAGAGAAAAACAGGAGGAAGAAAACTTGAAGGTTGAGTGTTATGGACTAATGGAGAAAAGACTTGCTTGGTTATACAAAAACTGGGCTAAGAACCTTATAAAAACAGGGTTGCTCAAGAGGTTTCTCGAATTTTCTATTTCACATCAAAAAAAAGAGGAAAAAACCCAAACTTTCATATGGCATTTCTGTATTCCTGCTTTTATTCCCAGCTGGAACAGAGAAGGGCAGAATCACCCACAAAAGCAAAATAATGAGAGCATTACAGCAAGAGTGTGCTGAATCTCACAGAATTGATCTGAACTTCAGGAAAAGTTTCAGAAAGGAGGCAGCAACTGTATTCTACTTTCATCTGAGCTCCTGGGTCTCTTACATCTCGTGCTCTACGGTGCCTTTGAGCTGTGAACCACTGGAGCCTGTTGAAGCAGGAGGTGCTCTGTTTGTATTTGTATTTCCATGGCAATGCGGCTAAGGAGTTGTTTGGTCTCTTTTCCTCAAGAGATCTGCCAAATCACTTCTCTTCATAGACCGAGTTGGTAGAAGGAATTGGGTTGGCATTCCTGCAGAAAATTTAGCCTTGTTGCAGCTTCATATATAGTTATGCTAATTGTAGGTGTCATCCAAGTAATTCACAAATATTTTTAATTGCTAAGGATTTAGTGGGATTTTCTACTCATGCTGTAAATGCTCAGTTGTCTCAACTGATTCTTGCTTCCTTAGGATGCACTTTCTCATTTTTGTGATATACTTGAATATAATTCTGAAGGTTCAGAACCTTAATATTTTTAACACTGAGATTTCTGGATCTGAAAACCCTTTAAAAGCCCTGCTATATTCTTGTGAGACAGGGCTTAGGCTGGGAAACTGGAGCACCAGAGAGCCAAGGAAGACATTTGCAAGTCCCTAATCTTCAGAAGCCTGCTGATGATAACTTTGTTGGGAGAGGTTTTACCATGGCCTGTGGACCTGTACACCTCCTGCCCCCAAAAAGCAGATCTGAGGGACATCTAGGGATCGCGGCACCCATAGGTTTGTCCCCATCTCTCAGCAGTTTATCAGCACAGTTCCGAAGAGCCAAAGAAAGCCAGGAAAAAAAATCTACCAGCTCACTCCCATCCTTCAGCTGCAGGATACGTTACATAAGTACAGTGGTCATATAAGGCAGTGTAGTGGTCTTGCAGAAGGAGAGATCGTACCAGGCTATTCGTACTTTATCCAGGCACTTAACCGGAACAGCCAATTGAGCGAACCTCCTTCCTTGGCTGACTCAATATAGAGTTACGCTCTTGCTGTGACCTACCCTGCTTTTCTTCACGGGCTGCTGCTGAGGTTTTCTAGGACCCTAAGTTCGGTCTGCGTCTGCTCTGATACTTCCAACTCTCATACAGTAATTGCGAGTTGCGTGTGCTAAGCGCAAAATTGCAGCATGATGAATAGCCCAGATTAATCTGGGATGTTAATGGAGGAGCACGCTGGCTTTCAGAGCTGGCTTATTTAACTGAGAATCTCCTGAGGTACCTCATCTGTTTTGATGTTGAAAGTAATTTGGGTTTGACAAACAGCTTAGTGAAATCAGATGAAATCTTTCGGTGGGTTTCAGTGAATGTGAAGGTCTATATGAGAATGAAAGAAAGGAATTTAAAATACTGTGTAATATTTAGCCAAGAGAGCTTCAGTGCCTGAAATCCAGAAGCTGAGGGTGTGAGTCAGTTTAAGGGATAATAAGCAACTCCTTCTCATGCCTTGAACGATGGCGTTATACTCTATGATGGCAGGGAGAACATGAGAAATGAGAAAAGCAAAATTATATCTGACGTGTGAAATGTCATGAGGGCAAGTATCACATACAATAAGTATAACCAATAAAATAGATTAACTGCCAGAAATTCTCTCTTTCTGGAACAAAAAGGATTACATTTTTGTACAAAATAAATACAAAATTATTTTCATTTTAGAAATATCCATGAATGGTCTAATCCCAGATGAACTGTTTTATCTTTCCTTTTCCTGCACTCCAAGTTTTAAATAGAAAAGTATGAAAATTTATTCCGCTATGTCTGACACTACATAATTCAACAAAATGCCGTAACTGCTGTAAGAGAGGATCCTGTGGACCATTAGCTTGTAAAACTAGACTGATGAGCTAATAATTAACTGCTTACAGGAGAACATCATATTTTCAGCATTTTGCTGCATGTTTTGGGTGCTCACTAAGAATGCATTTAACTCATCATTGGTATTTTTCCACATGAAAAGGCTTTATACAGAATTTTTTTAATCGTAACTCAGAATTCCTTATGAGAGTTGTGAGAATGTAGTAACAGAGAAGATGTTAGTTAATCGGGGTCTTGGCCATTACATTTAGATGAGTACACCTAATTTTTTAACAGTTGTTTTCTACAGCCATTTTCTTGGCTTTTTATTCACCTCAATCAAGTTTTCACACAGAAATTGTTAATAATTGGGGGTAGGAGGGAATTCTAAATAATTTCAGTGTGATATTTGTTCGAGACAGTCCTTCAGACTTTCTGCCTTGTGTCTTTATGCATAAGCAGATTCTCTCGTGCCATTATCCCATGGAGCAGCAGTTCTGTGTGATAAAGGGAATACGGGAGAAGCCTCATAGGCCCACTGGGTGATCAGGGCATGTTTATGCTGGATGCAGTATGCACATATAGCAAAAACACATTCCCAGCCCTGAATAAATTTGAGCTATAGGTTACAAACACTTCCACAAGCTGTAAGTTTACTACAGCATATAGTGCTACTGACATCAATGGGGTCACTTGCTGCCATGATGTTTACATGTAAAGTTATGTAAATGTCTTAGGACTTGCAGACACAGAAGAGGACCTTGTTTGTGTGTCCAATTCACTATGTGTGCTAAGTGGAGGATGCTGAGTCAGACTGCGTTTGTCCAAGGGTGATGCTGACGATCCATTTGCTTCTCTTTTCTGGAGAACCAAAATGATGAACCAGTTTATTTCCCGTCAGAATTTCATCCCTGAATTTTCAAAACTCTGGCACTTGCTCGTACCTGGCCTCATCCTGGCCAATCATGAAATTCACTTGTTAACAAATTACTGGCTTTTTATCAGCTTGGATTAGCATCAGAACAAATTGCATTGGTTTTCCAAGGATCCTTGAGTGAAGTGGGGTTTGGCCATAAGTACCAATATTGGTGGTAAAGTAGGATAGCTGGAAAGGTAAAAGTACACAATTAGATGCCCATAAAGGCAAATTAAGCAATTTATCTAACAAGCAGAAGTTCCTTCTTACTGCAGCGGTGACACAGTACTGCCTAAATACTTTTCCTCAAAACAGACTTTTTATATTTCATTTTACAGTAGATATTACATACATATGCAATTTTTATTGTGTATATGCTCATATACAGTATATATTTCTTTCAAAGTCTAAAATAATAATGTGTCGTGGTTTAGGCCCACACGTCCTCAAACCAGGACATCTCTCATGTTTTGTTATAGAAGTGATTAAAACCCAGCAGTTTTGTTTGATCAGATTATACTAAACTGTTATGCTCATTTTGGTGAAAATATTACGAGATTATTTCCTGGATGTATCTAGTTCATACATAGCAAATTAAAAAAAAAAAATGTTTGAAGTTGATTCTTTTGTTTGTAAGCGGTTCCCACTAACCCAGATCCAAACCAAATCTACTCTTTCCCAAGAAATGGTTTTCTGGGTAACAATATATTTTGTATCTGGAGATTAGTCTTAAGATCTGATTGCAGGACTTGATATATTTTGCTCTTAATGCAATTTGGCATTTTACAATATTTTTTAAGCTGTTAAAATGGAAATATTGGAATCAAGCTAGTATATAATTTAATATGATACATAGCATCAAATGGACTTAGATAAAATTTATGGATGAACTTCATGAAGTATGATAGGAGAAAAATCTTCATTTTTAAATTGGTCTTTGAAATGAAAATCGAGCCAGCTTTTAATGCAGTCAAGTAGAGAAAGATAACATGGTAAAAAAAACCCTATTTTTCTCCTTCTTAATAAACCTTGCTTGACTGATGCCCATGCACGACTTCCTATTTTTAGCTGTCAGGAAAGCAGTGAAGCATATGCAGTGCAGTGGAATGCCCTGTTCCCATGCCTGATTCTCCATATATAGCTACTGTACTGCACTGTTCTCCCCTGGCTCCCACTCTGAGGGCTTAACTTGCATTTTCTTGGCAGAATTGCCTGGGCTGAGAGCTGTCCTCATGGTAAACACTCAGGCAGCTGCTCCTTCATTGCACCCACCTTCCCATCAGGGCCCACAAGAGATGAGCGTGGACCAAACTCAGCGCGAGTGAAAAGATTTGCAGAAATCATGTGCCGTGAAACTTCAGACGTCCTTTCCCCCCCTGCCCCACCCCTCCTTCATCTTGGTGTTGATACTAAGTAAGCCTAATTTTCTTCTCTTTTTTTGTTATTTTTGGAAACAACTTTCAGACTTGAAAGGCTGCCATGCACAGGAGATGTGTTTTGGCTCTTCTGCCAGTGGCATTCTGTGGATGATTAGATCAAACCGAGTGGCTGCCAGATGACTAATCGACTTGTTACAGAATAACAGGTCTCACTGGAGAATTAACAATGTCTTTATAGTCTCCCCTCAAAGAAGTGTCTGGAATTTTCTTAGCTAACAGGATAGATCTGTTTAAGATTTTCCAGTGCTACTTGAATATGATTTATAAGAGAGCTTTAAAAGAAAAAAAAAAAAAAAGCACAACAAAACCAGCTCCTCCCCCCAGACCCTCCAACCTTTAAGTCTTTTAATTTTACTTCAGGTTTAAAGGCCATCATTTAAAGAACACTGTGCCCTGAATTATGTGTCTTTTTATGCCTCTGTGTGTTAGCGGGTACGGGATTGCTAGTAAAGAAGTACTTTGAAGCCATGAATGCTGGACATTTATGGGGAATTCAGAGCTCTCGGATATTCAGGGGGGATTCAGAGCTCTTGGATATAGTGTATAGCTGACCATGAATCAGATTAGTTGCAATGAATTGTAGAAGGATCTAAAAATGTTGAGGGTCTGGGCAAGACAACGTGTGGATTTCCCAAATCAGCAGATCTCTGCTCTCCTCCCAGCAGAGATTTTTCTCAAGATTTTTCTGCGAAGAGATACTCCTTCACTCTGAAGCAGATATTTGCAGGTATTCCTAAAACACTCAAAATTTGGAAGCGATGAAAAGTGCAGAGAAAAACTTGTATTTTCAGTTAAAACCATTGGCAACAATGGTGTTCTGTTCCCACTTCAATCTGTAGAGTTGAGTATAATGACGGTATTCAATTTGACCTTGATGAGTGTATATGTGTATATATATGTGTACATCATATGAGGAAAACATGTCCAGTAGGAAAATGTTCTTTAACTTTGGAGTCACAGGCACAGGATCTGGAATCAGGATGTTGATAAAATCAAACAGGGTATAAGACATGGTAGTTTAAGTAAGGGCCATTAACAGATGTTACAATTTGCAAATGAAATAGAGCCTGTATTATGTTAAACCTTTTAAAAGATATGCTCCATTTCATGCACAAGTCATTGTATCACATGCTGGAGTTGCTGGTGGAAATTGTATTGCCTCTTACAAATTCCCAAGAGGTTGGGCTTCTGTATTGGTTCCTTTCGGACTTTCGACCTAAGAAAAAAAAAAAAGGGTGATTTACTTATACTCACTGAGCATATGCAGAGGTGGAAGTATGGTGCAGACAGTCAGAAGCATGCTACGTAGAGTGCTGGGGTGGTACAGTCTGAAATCTGTAGAAATCTACAGTTTTCTCTCCTTCACAGAGCTAAAACTTGTGTAAAACTATGTACCTTGAAGCAAAAGAAGGACTGCTGCTCCCAGCCAGTGTTGTTACTCTTACCTTAATCCAGCTCAAGACTGGAAGATGCGGTTTGCGTTTTTTTTGTGTCCTGTGGTGCCTTCAGATTGGCTTCGTCACACCTAACTTCAGAAGTTAAAAATTAACTGTCTAAATCCAACCGAGTCATGCAGGTCTCCCCGTGTAGATAATGAAGAGAAATGAGACGCTACAGGTTTCGATTACTGATTCAATCACAGGCGTAAGCTCCCCTGCCCTGTGCTGTCGTCGGGAGCACCTGGTTTTCCAGGATTTCTGTGCTGCAGCAGGGTGGGTGAGTGCAGCTGATTAGGCATGATTAACCTTGCTTATCATGCTGTTCAAAGTGTCCTCCTGTGCACGAGCCAGTCTTCCCCTGATACCAAGGCTGGAGCTGCTGTTTCTATTGACACTTTATGCTCCTTGCGTGCCTTGTCTGCAAAAAGGGAGGCCAGGCAAGGCAAGGAAGTATGGAAAAACCCTTGACTGTTAGGAACATATAAAAGGCAAAGGCTGGCACGTTCACCCACAAATCCAGGAAATAGCTGCATGGTTTTAGCTGCACTTGTTTTTGTATTTGGGTCAATTCCAGTCATGATCTTGGCCAGGAACCGTGTCTGATTTTGACACAGTTTTTGAACCTCTGGAGTGTAAAATAAATATTTTAAATAATATTTATCTCTGTGTTACAGATCTCTGACCAAAATGATAGCCACAAAATGTTACTTTCTGAAAACACAGCTTAGCGGCAATTAGATTTATTTAAACACTTTCAACAGCTGCGCTAATGACTTATTTTAAATGAAACCCATATTTCACACAGAGAATCTCAGTCTCTAGCTATGCCAAATTCAAGTCACTTTGCACACACAATTTTTCTCTGTTTTTTATCTCAGAAGGCTGTGGGGGAAAAGAAATGTATTTGGAAATTTTCTTGTTAATAACTGGTATTATCATCTGGAGGGCACTGGTTGTTAGCAATTTCTTTCTGATCACATAACATATTTATATAGCATCAATATTAACATGAGATTAGGTGGAAAAAAGAGTTGCTGAATGACTGTTAGTGCAAATTGAATTGTTTGTACTAGAATGGTATGAATAGTGTATTTGGTGTAGTGTTAAATTGGACTGCTGAGGTAGGGGAGACATTAGCAGAGGTCTGTATGTGAAATTCAGCCAGAGTCTGCATTTGCAAAGGTCTTTAACTCACCCTGAGCACAAACTGGACTGTGCTCTCAATGAGAATGTTAGAAAGACTCCAGACATTACTGCATGATGGTAATATTACTAAATTAGATCCTACAAAAGACTTAAGCATGCTCTAAACCAAATCAAACCATACAATGTAGCAGACCTGAGTAGTCTGGCCTTCAGTCCTGAACACATATTTCACATCACAATTAATATTCTGCCGCTACAGCCCACAGAGACGCTCAGTGTCACTTAGAGTTTGCTTTTCTTTTTCCATGCTAACATTGCAATGTAAGCTGTAGCAGTGCTTTGTCGTGTTTTTCATTTAATTGGTGTTACTGAATGTGAAATTGAATCAGTGTTTTTTTCCTTTAATTCAATTAATAGATCTAAATAGACATTTTGCCATGAAAGAGATTGCTAGTACCAATATGCTACACCATAGGGGTTTAATTAGGCATTCTAGGGAGAGTGGCTAATTATCACTTTCTGGTTATTACCTGAAACAGTGCCCTATGTATTGAATGCTGTTTGGATTCTGTTTGTTTAGCTCGTTTTGGCTTCAGTTTCAATAATAGAGAGCCTAATTCCCATTTAATGCTAATATTCACTTTCAGGTATGTTGCTTTGTGGAGTAATGAAGAAGGGATTTACAGTAAATGAGAATCAGGCTCCCCATAGCATGTGCCTTATAACTGTCTTTCTTTAAAACACCTAAGACTGATGATGCTTTCCCTTTCAACTGGTGTCATGGGTAGGTAACTTCACTGGGTTCCTCAGCATTCGGTTCTGCTGATATTCAATGTAGTTCTACCATTTTGCATTCCTTTGAAAAGAAAAGAGAAAAAGAAAAAAGAAAAAAGAAAAAGAAAAAGAAAAAGAAAAAGAAAAAGAAAAAGAAAAGGAAAATGAAAAGGAAAAGGAAAAGGAAAAGGAAAAGGAAAAGGAAAAGGAAAAGGAAAAGGAAAAGGAAAAGGAAAAGGAAAAGAAAAAAAAAGAAAAAGAAAGAAGAGAAAGAGAAGAGAAAAAGAAAGAAAAAGAAAAAGAAAAAGAAAAAGAAAAAGAAAAAGAAAAAGAAAAAGAAAAAGAAAAAGAAAAAGAAAAAGAAAAAGAAAAAGAAAAAGAAAAAAGAGAAAGAGAAGAGAAAAAGAAAGAAAAAGAAAAAGAAAAAGAAAAAGAAAAAGAAAAAGAAAAAGAAAAAGAAAAAGAAAAAGAAAAGAAAAAGAGGAAGTTTGTAATTTTAAAGTATTCCACAAGTAATTTAGTGATTGATTTGATAAACCTACAAAAGATGCCAACAGCCTATTCTGCACCATTTTACAGGAATATGATTTTTTCACTGTTTTGGGGTTCAGGTGATAAAATCTCATTTTTTAATGCTGATTTTTAATGTTAGTTTTGGGAATGAAGTGTCTGTTGGAAGCCAGAGAACAACGGCTATGAAGAATTCTTGTGTAAAACACAAGAGTAAATAAAAGTGGTGGTTAAGTCAATATTTCCTTTTATTTTTCTATTTTGTTCAGTCTATAAACATAATCCATGAAAAACAGACAAAAATCTTGCTCTTCTCACACGAGAGTTCCAGTTTATAGTTACAATTATTTTGTATCAACAGGAAATTAGGATAAGAGAGCTGAGAGCGATCACGCAGATAAAATTCTAGGTAGAATTTCATTAAATAGTAGGCAGACGGAGATGAGGATATCTTAAATTAATTTGAAAAAAAATCATTTTTAGTGACAAGGAAGCAGTGTTGTACTACATGTGTTCATATTTAATTTCCTGTTTGGTGATGATAACCTGGAAGTACTCTACAGCATTACTGAAATCTTACTTTTGCATATGTAGGTTTCAAATATTCAGGTTTGGCTTTGGATGGGTCTTTCTCTCCCTTTTTAACTCTGGTTAACATTTTCTCTGGTGCTGCTAGAGCTGTATACCAAAGCCCACGCACAACAAAACCCTTGGACAGTAATCTTCACCTCTTGATGACCGTATTCACAGAGGCATATGTATTTACAGCCTCAGACTAAAAGAGGGAAATTGCCTGTGATACATGTTTTCTGTGTAGAGAAGAAAGGGAGTGAAAAATTAACTGCTTAAGGAAAACATAAGATGCAGGTAGGGGGATGAAAATGAGATGGGGAACATCTACATCTGGCCAGAAAACAGGTTGCAGATGCAGGTTACTACGGCAGAGAAGAACACCCTGCTCTGAATTGACTGTATGGTTCAAGGAGCTTAAATTTAAGATTTAGTTGGCTTTTGAAGGAGCGGTCTGACAAAACTGGGAGCTGTACAAGGAGCAAGAGCAGACTTTTCTGCTTGGTCTCCACCTGAGTTAGGTGACATGCCTACGTCATGCTCCTCCCTGGCCAAGCAACTGGCTCTGTGGAAGCCGGGCTGGACCTTTGACTTCCAGGCATCCAGGATTTCTCTGCCTGAGCTTCTGCTTCCCTCCTCACATGTTTTTCTTTTCTTGCCTGTAGCTTTCGACCTGACCAGGGCACCTACCCGAGGTGGTGCTGCACCGTGGGGACGGCACTGGCTGGCTTTTGGTCCCTGGGCTGTGCTCTGGGGTGTGCTGCCTGCGGAGTGCTCGCAGTGAAGTGATCGAACTCAACAGGGACCTCGGAACAGAGCCCTGAGGCTCTCCTGTAATATTAATCCTAAAAACAACTCTTACGTGGATAAACTTTAAAAACAAACAAACAGAAAAACCATTTCCTTGGTTCTGCTTGAATCCTGCTTCCCGAAGGTGACAGAACATGTGAAAGAGCCAGAAACACATGAGAAAAAAGTCCTGAGGAGGAACCAGAAATATCCTTTAAAAGCGTTGCATTCAGCAAGCTGCTGTTTAGTTCCTGTGTGAACAATTAATCTTAAAACAAATATTTGGCCAAGGGGGACTGAGCTCCGGGAGGTTTCGTAGCTAACTAAGGTTGAATGAAAACACACATTGCCTGACTTCTTCAGGCCAGTTTTTCTTTTTCACCCTCTTCATAAAAATAACTAAGAAAAAGTATCTGTTACAATGACCCAGGTTTTGCCATTCAAGCCTCCCTAAATTACAGGCTTTCCCTCAGAGACCATTTACAATGGGGTATATAATGCATGGCTGTGTTACACCCTACCACTCTTTGAATTCAGTATAACTGGTTATTACTACGTTAAAATGTAGCGGTCTGGTTCAAAGGCTTTTCTATAAATAAATATCTTCTTAGCTGGGCAGATGACTGTCCCTACCAGCAGCTCCTGTGTTATCAGCTCTCTAGTTTTCAGCTCTTCAGCTAGGCATGGCTCAGAGCTGCTTTCCAAAGTCTGTGAATGACTGGCAGCTGCAAAGTCTTGCAACACCTGATTGGGATCAGATTAGAAATCAATAACGCTATTACATTGCTGGTTAGTATTTCAGTGGGGGTATTTTTTAATTTTCTGTCATCTACACTTCCTGAGTTGTGTTTGCTTTTAAGGGAGAGGGGAGGAGAGAGGGCATGGCTGTCCTGCTTGGGAGACAAAGGTTGTATGCTGTGTTTGTGCTGTCATGGATGACCTATCCAAATCAATGGAGAAGCTCCCATTGGCTATAGGAAGGCTAAGGCACTACCTCAATAGTTGGTAGATGCCACTGGATCTGGGCTATATTCTCGATTATGCTGTACATGTGTATAGTTAACCCCTGGAGCATGGTAAAAAACATAGTCAGGGAGTTTATAAGGCACCTGTGAATGTTGCTGTGCTGTGCCCCAGCAGTCAGCAGAGCCCTCTGCTTTCCCTGACTGTTGGCAGCTCCACCTGCAGCAAGTCCTCAGCCACCCCTTAGAGCCTCTTCCAGTGGAGGATGAGTGCCGGCTCCCTTCGCCTGCTTGAAACCCTGCCCACTCTGAGCCTCCAAGGCCATCTTTGGATAAAATGTAATTGGTGTCCTTATACTAGCAAAGATAAGTGAAACAAAAAGCCCTTTAGTTGAACAAATTGACCAGGGCAATCCATAAAGACTGTGAGGTCTTTAGGGAAGAGGCTTGCTTGTGCTGTGCATAGTAATTAATGGAATGGGCTTGTGATTACTGTCGGCTTCCTGGCTCTACAGTAATACAAATAATAAAGGGATATAAAAGTACAAACAATATGTGACACTGTTGGCAAACAGTGCTTTCCATTTTCAAGTCACTGTACAAGAAAAAAACAACCTAATTACTACTTCAAGTGCTAACTAGAAGTAGTGCTTACCTCATGGGTCCAAAATCCATAAGCTGGCTCTCCACAAGACTAAAAGTATTGAGAAATTTTTTTAAAAAAATGTATAACATTATTTGGTGTTTGTGTTTTCTTTTTTTTTTGTTGGTTTTTTTTTTTTTATCTTTACATCCTAATTTTTAGGCTTTAGCTTTTCAGGATTTTGTCTGCAATGATGAGGAGGGGGAAGGGGAAGCTAAAAACTTTTCTTAAATTGTGTAACTCCAAGGACTGAATCTTTACTGAAGCATAAAATATTGCATTTAAATAATGAGAAAGAGAAGCCACATCATAGTTACAAAAAGAATACAGTACTATGAGCTGTGTCAGATCAAAACTCATGAAGCATATCCTAAGAAACCATGGGATTGTTTTAAGATTTCATGAGAATCAAAACAGTTTTCTCTTTTTTAATTGCCTCAAGGTTTCTGCAGTTACTTCAGACTCTCAAGTGTCCTTTCAAAGCCATGAAAGCTGGCAAGTTACCTCTTTTTAAAGAAAGAGAATTCCAGTAGAGGGTGCTTCTTGAAAAACATTGAATATCGGAAAAATTAGTGACACTAAGATCATCATGACTTGGTGGCTTCAGGCTGCTCATTCTGGGCCTCTTTTCCGGTAAATCATGCTGCCTTTGTAGTTTCCATGAAAGAATATGATGGAAAAGAACCTGCTTTTTTGTAAAAAAACCCAAGTTATTGCTTCAAAGGATGCTAAGAAAAATTGTATCTCACAAGTCTTTAGTGGGCTAGACAGAAGCTGTCAAATTGACACTAGAGTTCAATGAGAGAGACAAAAACCACAGTGGTTTTTCTTTAATTTAACTTTGACTACAGTTCTGTATGTTTCTTTTTCAGATTTTTAACAGGCTGGGGGTTTTAAATGCCAAGCAGGAGCTTATGGCTAGTGACATCAACTTCTAACACAGTAACTACTGTACTTCATTCCAGTTTGTATTGCTCCAGTGACGCTGCATAAACTACTACAGGAAAGGCAGCTTCCAAGGAACGGGACATTTTAGCTGCCCCTAAATTACTGGAAATGTTGTGCTTATATGCCATAATAAAAGGGTATGCCTACAGGAGATGTTTCGGCCACTGCAATCTGCTGCAATTATAGCAGATACGACTACACCAGGCGACCAATTTAAGTGAATGACATTCAAAACACAAAGCCAGACAGTCCGTGGGGAATTTCAACTCTTTTCTTCTGTAAGGACTAGTTTTCCCAGACATCCACGTCCTTCTCCCTCCTCTCTGGCATTTCGTTTTGATCTTGGTGAACCTGTCCCAGCTTGTGGATGAAATTTAAAACTAAGGACTTGACCACTTGTGGTCACTGAAAATCACAAGGCATTTGTAGTAAGAACAGGGTTCCAGCTCTGGCGTCACAGACACATTTCGCTGTGAATAGCAGCGTTCTGGGGTTTGCATGGGGGACCTCTTCGGGTCAGGGCTGCAGGCTGCTATGGCCGTACAGACCCAGCGCGGAGGGGAGGGAGTCTCAGCCACCTGGGGACGCTCCACTGAGCACGGGCCAGGTGAATTTGACACAATTATTGACAAAAGGTTATCTCTATGCACGTGTACATCCTGTGCTGGTAGCCACTAACTTTTCCAGTTCTGCAGGAAGGAAAGGATCTCCCATGCTTACAAGCTCCTTAAAGAAGCTTTAATTTCAATAACATCAACCAGAGCCTGTATTCAACAAATGGCATGGTATTTTGTGACTTGGTTACCAGCAAAATATTTTTTCCAGTATTGACACTGCCTGAAAGCCTGTGTATGTTTGAACATGGCAGTGGTTTTGAAAAGTGATTTTGTGATTGTTTTAATTTTTTTTATTTTAAAAATGAGGTGCGATGTTCTATTTTTTTTTTCTGTTTATTTTACCTACTTTTGCTTTACACACGCACAAAAATATTTCACTGTGGCTTCTCTGCATTGGTGAGCATCTGGAAATATGGATTTTATGACACAGAGAACTTCTAAAATTTCTAACCTCATGTGGCAATCATAACTGTCATTAGCTTTGAGTATTTCTAATACACTACTGTGCTATACATAAAAAATCCATTTTCAAATCACTTATAAGAAGCCGATTCATTTTTCCACGAAAGTGCATAGGCATAGGAGAGAAATTTTATGCTAAAAAATTACCTTGATTTAAGTTGTGAATGAGAAAACAAAAGAAAGAAAACCTTAAAGAAATATATGTTTTGACAGCGATCTACACATAATTCTGAAATACTTGACAGCATCCTGTTCATATTTCCAGAAATGTCTCTGGGCTAGGACCAGATTTAAAGAATTTTTAGTCCCCAAAGTAAATTGTTTTTCCAGAATGTTATGAGTATGTGAAAAAAAAAAAGAGATTATTATAACAGTCACTGTCAATAAGAAAAAGCTAAAGTATATTCGTCCCTTGGTGGGGGGAAGGTCACACGCTACATGGTTTTGCTACTGCATTTAACAGGTGCAAGGAAGGCGTTACAATTCTGTATAGTTCTTCTTCCTTCCTTGGAGCTGCAAATATTTTTTCTTATTTTCTCGGCCCTTTTTTTTATTGCAGGATTATATTTTCATTACTGGAATTTCCTGCTTATATGGTGACGTGCGAGCCAGGACTTTCTTGGCTGTTACCAAACCGTTTGATTTCTTGTAGGAGAAGCACAGAACAAATAGCAGTTAGAGGCTGGCGATGGGCTGCTCATACCTTTGCATTACTTCCCTTGTGTACTTATCTCTCTTCAACACCATGATGTGTGAAGAAGGTCAGACTTTTCCTACTTTGAATTAGACGATTTTCTTCTTGCGAGATGTACTGTTTCTAGGTAAACAGCCATGTTGCTTTGCATTTGAGTTTTCTTTTCCTCTTCTGGATAAAAATTAGTTCCAGCAAGATCAAAGACAACTTCGGCAGCTCAGAGAAAAAGGTAGCACTCCCCTTTCATTTTCTCCCATGTTTATTTTCTGCCAGCTCTCTTTGAAAATGTCCCTTTTTGCCAAGACTACAATTTTGCTAAATGAATTAGTGTTAATACTATGTCTTGTTTATTTGCACAAGTGGAACATGAAAGGTGGGAAATACTGAAGTGAAAAGAAAGCAGGAGATAAAAAAAAACAGAGCAGCATCAAGAAAAATGTGAAGAGTGGCCGAGGTATGTACCACACATGCTTCAGCCCTTCAGCAGCAGGTTGGCCCTTGAAAATCCTCCGAACGGACCTGCTGAGGTTCCGGACCTTCAGGCTCTCCCTGCAGCCATCCTTGCCATCCTCCAGGCTCGACTTTGGGGATTTTGAGGAGCAAGTTTCCCTGACTGCGATGTGGCAAATGTTATAAGTCAGGCTGGAGAGGGGTGAACGAGGCCTTGCAGGTGACATCCAGAGCTTTGTGAGAGCAGAACAGGGACAAAGCGGCGCCTGTCTTTCTGTCTCTGTTCCTGAGTGGGATGCTGAAGTAGCTGAATTTGCTTCTGAGGGGCTTGCCGCCAGCCCCCAGTTCATGTGCCACAGTGAGACTGTGACAGCTACCAAAGTTAGACCGCTTCAGTCAGGTCCTCATCCTTCAGCCTTCTGCTAGCCAGAAAGCAATAAATGGCTAAAGACTGCATTAGGTGACAACTTAGGGCAGGACTCCTTTAGGAGGTTCTTTTGAAAGCTTAAAAGTATGCTAGTCACTACTGAGGGCTGCAGAAAGAGCTAGTCACTTTTTAAGTCCTAAAAGTCTGCCATATGGCCAGCATAAACTATATACTTCCTCCATGTGGTAACTAGCTGAAAATCACAGGCTTGTACAAAAAATGCAAGGTGGGCTAGTCCAGCCTCCTCCGGCTTAAAGCAGAAGATTGCTCAGGGCCATGCTGAGTCCAGTCTGAAAACCCTTGGGTATGGAGACTCCCCAGCCTCTCTGGGCAGCCTGCCACATTGCTTGACCACACTCGTGGCGAGGAATATGTTCAGTCAGGATTGTTTAATAACTGAAAAATTTATTTCTCAACTGAAGAACTTTTATGTAAAATGCCTTCTTTCCGAGTGTGACATTTTCTCAGAAAATGACAGTCTCAGAAAGAGAGTTTATTTAAAGCGTCAAAAATAACTATTTTTAATCCAGTGGAAATCTCCTGGGCATGGATGTTAAATGGCTTTACACTTCCATTTTCTTCTAGGCATCAAGTTTTCTGGTCATCCTACAACACCTATGATACCATTCTTACTGTAGATATGTTCCTCTTATTTTAGAGGAAGAAAATAGTTTATGATGCCAGAGGAGTGGTCCTTAGGTGAAAATGGGGATGTAAAACATTCTGTAGCAAATCTGATAAGAATTTCTGTCACCACTGTGAATTTGACTGCTTTGGTTGTTGGCCTATATGTGAATGCATGTATGTGAGTAAATCCACACATATATACATATATGGATGCATACCCACATATCCATTCACATACACATATTCACATACATACATATACATATGTGCATGTATATGTGAAAACACACACATACATATATAAAATATTTCTTTTTTTGGAAAAAAACCAAACCAAACCAGAAAAAAAACCAAAAACCAACACCACAATTTGCAGCTGGCTGTGAGTAGAAATTCTGGTTTTTGACCTTTTGCACTATTTTCCCTGCAATCTAGTCATCTGACTAGATCCAGTGATACAGTCAATGATCTAACACCTGTAACAGTATGTGTGCTGACAGACCTGTTGGAGCTTTAGTCTCAGGTATTCTGGGACAGTTTATTCTGGGCAGTAAAGGCACCCTGGGCAGACCCTGAGGCTACCAAGATCATGGCCGGCGTCACTTGCCTGCAGGTTAGGGTGGGAAATGCTGCCAGGCAGGTGATGAAGCTGTGCCTGGGCAGCACAGTGCTCCACAGACTGGGGGAGGCTGTCTCTCTCACGTCTCCATGAGGGCTATGGGACATGCTTTTGGTATGAATCACCTTGGCAGGAAAATTGTCAGCCAAAGGGAATGTACTCAGAGAACAGCCACATAATAATTAGAGGTGTGAGTGTAATGACTTTGTGCAAATACATACAGAGAATAAAGACATCTTTGGTGTCATGTCAAACTTGGAAGCATGCGGTGGCATGAGAGATTATAAATAGGAGCACTGGGATGAAACCAGAATGGCGCCGGGCTGAAAAGTCTCCTGATGCTGGGCATTGCCACCTAGGCAGATCCCACCACCCTCTGCCACTGCTCCTCCTCCTTCCATCCTTCCTCGCCCTGCAGTGCCAGCAGCATGTTTTGGGACTTGTTCATTCTGGGCTGAGGAACCCACCAACGTAAGAAAGAACAGGCTTTTCTTTGTTTGGCTGTGTTTAACCTGGTTGGTTTGCCCACTTGCCCCCCCCCGGGCAACCTCATGAGCAGCTGTGCTGGCAGAGTAGCATGAAGTGGCAGGGGCAAAGTCAGTGCAGGTCGGTCCTGCAGCCACACGCATGCACACACATTGGGTCTCTGCTGAGGAAGGTGGAAACCTGCCTTGAGGAAAGAAGAAGAGGACCTTGCACAGTGCTCTGCAGAGAGCAGTTCTGTTCTGGAAGAGCGGAGATGAGCACGTCAGTTCTGCTTCCATACTTTCTTCTCTTCTCTTTGTGTATGAGCTGCTTTTGAGATCCCTGACCACCACCCTGAAACTACAATTTATTCTTGACTGAAGAACAATGAAAACAACATCACCATTTCCCAGGAAGACTCATGGCAATTGTACTAGTTCTCTCTGATAAACAAATGAGTATACATAATTTCTCTCCATGTCTTTCCATTGTTTCAGCCAGACAGTATGTGCCAGAAGTCGACGTTAGCTTTAAAGCACTGTCTTCCTATAACTTGATCTCAAACGTTGTCTTCCTCTTCAAGTTCTGCAAAATGGAAACAAATCCTCATTTATCATCAGTTGATAGCTCAGTTGGAAGTGGGACAAATTAAATTGAATAACTGACTGCTTTAATTTTGAACAACACTGTCCGCTCCCTGTTTTAAAGACGTTTTGCTAGTCCACTTAAAATCCTGAGATTAACGTTCTTTATTCTTTCCATCCAGGCAAATCCTTTTATAAGGATAATGAAACCCCATCCTTTGGTCTGAAAACAGTTGCGACTTTATTTCATATGGCCTGCAGCCCTACAATATCATAGTAGTCCAGGGAAGGTAAGTTAATATTAATTTATTTTTTAGCATTGGATAATTCTAATGTACTGAAATACTAAAAAAAGTTCCTCGCCTCTGCCTATAAAGATAGACAGTAACTTTCTGTAAAACTTGTTGTTGATGACATAAAATAGCATTGCTACATGTCAGGAAAGCTGCTATAGTTTAGTTTCTGTGGTCGAACATTATAATCCAAGGGCAAAATTCTGTGATTCTAATGGGAATTAAAGCTGTGTAACTAAAAGCACCAGGTGGTCCCTAACAGCAGAATCTGGACTATTGTTTTTTAGATTTATGTAGTGTTTTATGCCTATCCCAAATGCTGGCTGCTGGTAATTTCTGCTGCTATTGTTGCTTAAGGTCATCTATAAATGCAAAATGTTTCTCAGTGGGTACTTGACAGCAGTAACCTAGATAAATATTTTCATTTACATAAACATTGTCTTAACAATTCAGAAACTGTAGTAAATAGTCTCAAATCCCAGAGGCCATCTAGACATTGCAAGAATTACATTGTTTTTTGAAAAAGATTGATGTATTGTATTATTTCATTGGTCATAGTCCAACACAAGAGGGTGGACTGATGAAAGAGATGTTTAACACATCCAAGGTTTGTGTTGTTTTCTTTTTTCTAACTGTGCTAATAGATGAATTTAATTTGTTTTTCAAATTTTTATGTACCCTTACGCAATAAAAGATAATCTAACTGGACAGGCGCAAACAGTGGAGACCAACTGGCTTTTAAAAGCAAATCCAAAGCCAAGAAACCTCTCTATAATTACCACAAAGTACTAAAAAGAAATGAAATCACTTTCTGCCTACTTGAGAGCACAAACATTGGCTTTTTATCAAAAATGGATGCTCCTCGGAGCTCAGTAAGTTCGCAGGTGAGCGGCCGCAATCATCTGTACTTTGTTGTATGTGCTCTTCATGGAGGAAATGTACTCCTACAAGACCTCTTGGACTCATACAGGTTCTTCACCCTTGCAACGCTGCACCACAGGTCTGTGCCAAAACCAGCTGGGCTCCAGGCATTTCAGAGAGGCTAAAGCTAACAAGAAATACACTAAATATGGTGTGGGTTGTTTGCATTTGTTCTCTGTAACTAACATCTTGTAAGATTGAGAGACCCTTTCTGTACATAGGCATTTGGACTCCAGGGATTTATTTAGCTTTGTTTCAAAAAAAGCACATGTATGTGAACAGATCCAGAGAGGCCTCGGGTCACCTCCGAGGTGATCCCTGCTTGTTGCTCACGCGGCGTAAGCCGAGCACTGCTCTTTGCAGCTGGACAGGGCTGCCTCCAGCTCACTGCCCAGTCTGAAGCCTTGTAGGTAATGAGGTTTAGGCAGAGTAGATGTGGCTGAATATATATCTAGTACAGGTTCACTGAAACGCTGTCTTCCAGGGTTGCCATACCAGCCTAAGAAAGAAGGAAATAAACACGAGGAGGTGAATGTCCCCTGTTCGGGATACTGGTGTCCTGTTAGAAGAGAAATCCAGCACCCAGCCATCAACGGCCATTGCCTCCGCATGTATTTTCCAGACCTTGTGCTCTGTGTACATTTTGCAGCCACAGCATGAGTGTGTGTTGGAGCAGAGCCCTCTGAGCAATTGCATTGATGCTGTGATCTGTTTATACTGAATCTCAACAGCTAATCCTTCTAATCCTCAAACAATTATTTTAACCAATACTGTAGCTGTTCAGAATTAGCTGACAGCATTTTTGTAGTTCACACTTAATTTAAATCACCGTTGTCTTATTACGAGTCTCCCATATGACCAAATGATTTGACTCCATATGAATACATTACAAATTCACTCTAAGTATGGGTCTGCAAGCACATGCACACATATATGTAGCCATCTGTGCATGCATCTGTTTTACATGTATGTGTTATAACTTAGAACTGACTAATGCTGTTTGGTGTTCAGCTTGGGGCTTGAAAGATAGTTTCTTTGCAGGAAGGACTGATCACCCTGCAAAAACAAAGCCCCCTGATGAGGGGCTCAGATTTTGCATCTGGATCCATTAGTAATTTCTAAAAATCCAGGGTAGATTTCCTCACAGCTGGGGGTTCTTCTGTACTCTGTCACGGGCCACAAACTGGGATTAAGCAGTGACCTTCTGGAGTTAGAGGTGTCATGGCTTTTCTCTTCCTATTGGGCAGATGTTCGTTAACTGCTGTTTATCAGTTGCGATGTGATCACAGGTCTCAGGAGCCCAGACAACCATTTTATAGAAACATATTTTGCCAGCAGAAAGAAGAAACATGCATTTCTTTTTGCTTTCTTAATCTATAATATTAAGTGGATGATCACTGACCTAAATCTCCTACAGCTTCTTTTGGAGGAGGTGCTTATCTGTGCTTCATTTCCTCTCTCTGTGTGGGAGCGTGGCAATTCCTGCCGTCAGCTGCAGAAACTCCTGCCTCCCAGTTATGGTTTCACTTGTTTGAAACTGCAGCTTGTGAGTTAGCTCCCGAACTTGTACCCAGCCATGAGCATGTAGCTTCCCCCAAAGCTGCTGGACTTTCAAAATCCTCAATTTTAACTGGGCTTTGCCCACTGACTAAGATGCTCAGACAATATAACTGTGACTTTTCTGAGTATTCTGTGACTGCTGCGCAATTATCAAGAGATTGACTGTCCAGGTACTATAAGATTATACCTATATTAAAATGCTAGGAAATAGATTAAATGCCCTGATGCTCTTTAACCCTGGTTTTGTCACTGTCTCCAGCCAGTGATGGAGCTCAGGCCCAATTTCAAAGTTACGCTAGTAAAACTTGGTGATGACAACATGGCCAAGTAAACTTCATGGGGTATAATCTGTCTTTCACAGAGTAATTTCCATTAAATTCAATTTCCTGCATCGTTACATTGTAAAGAGAGAGGAATCTACTTATTCACAAATTGCTTTGAAGGCTCTGAGCACAGAGGCAGTGAATTACACTCATTTGATTGCTGAAGCTCAGTGGATAGAGAAAGCCCTTAATCACCCTTAAAAAATATTTTACTGGGTTTTGTTTTATATAGTACTCCTTCCAGGTATCTGACATATTGTACAAAGTAAGCCAATAAATAAGTATTTAATAAAATAAATATTTAAGCAGAATTAGCCTAGGTGGGGCAAGAAAAACTATAATTAAGTACAGAAAAGGAACAAAGAAAGGAGGATTTTTTTCAGAAACAAAGGCAGGGATTAAGACCTTGGAAGGTCCTGCGCTGAGTTTTTGCAAGTTAAATAATCTTCTGCCTCTCTGTCTAGGTATAAGCGTCCATGCTTAGTGAGCAGCCGGGACAGTGAGATCAATTCTCTGTGGCTGAAAGAGAGCCTAAGCAAAGAACAGTATTTTCTTGCCCCTCATCTATTTGCACATGTCGGCAGCCGTACTGAAAGCGTCCTCTGTCCGTGTCTCTGCGCGGGGTGAGAGACGCCGATCACCACTCCTTCTGGCTTCTCCACAAGTAAACTGGGAAGTGGAAAGCGAAACTGCCCAGGGCTGCCCCACGCTAAAGAGGAGGCGGCTGCTGCTCTGCGCTTTCGTTTCCCGAGGCTCTCCCCCACTGCCGCTGGACATGTGCACAAGAAAAGGCAGCTGGTTATTTTTAGATACCAGTTGTATTTTCTCCAGCCTGTTTCTGTGGCACACTTTATATCGGTGCCTGATTTGACAAAGGGTGACAAAGCAGGTTCAGGGAACGGCACGCTGAAATGTAGGAAGTCATTCGGGAACGGTAAACTGCTTTTCAGCTTCAGGCTGTTGCGTTGTGTTATATCAGAAATGAGCTAGTGACTTATATTCCCAGCATTGGTTATCTGTTAGTGTCACACAAATATTCAGAAAGGCATCTTGGGTCTGCTGTCTTGCTAACATACCACATATACAGTTCAAGCAGTCTACGGCCTGCTGAAACCATTTCTGTTTGACCACCTATTGCACCGCCTCTGACCAAAATACTTAAATACTGATGCAGAAGCACCACAGCTAAACTGCCATGTCACTCGACAAGGCTACGTTACCTAGATCTGTCAGGCTTCCTTAGAGCTATTTGTCAGGCAGAATTATCTGTTGGTCTTTTTTAGGATTACCCAGTTTAATATTTGTAATGAAGAGAGAAAAAGGGCAGTTAATTTATGGCAGCAAATGATCACTTGTGAAGGCGCACTGCTGTTCCACACACTGACATTGCCTACCCGTTCCAAAAGAAATTTTGCCAACTACAGTCGAAATGTTTGTACATTTACTGAAATGTGTGGATTTTCAGTAAGACTGAATTATCTCACGGTTCTCCTTTCTACAGTGTCAATATATTCCTGCAATGAAAATAATTTCAGACACCCAACCCCTCTGACCCCTGTTACAAACACCACTGTTATGCCAAGGGGAAAATGCTGGAGAGATGCTGCCTTGAAGGCATCAAAAAGGCCATTGCAAGAGGAAGTCCTTGATACACCTCGGAATTTTCTTTGCTGCTTTGCTTATACAAGAGGCACCTAAACCATGGACTGAAGGTATGCTGCCTCCAGTGCACGGCAACATCACAGGCCCTTTATGGATCAGGATGAAAGAAGTTTAAGCAATTTGTTAGGAGACCAAACTCATCAATAGCCAGAGTTTTGGGCTTGCATAGCACGTGTGAAGTCACACCAAAGCCTCTTCTCTGTCTGGTGAGGAGTAGGAACATATGGCCTCCAGCACTGAAGTTCACGGATCCTGGTGCCAGTCTACTACCCTGTTCCAGGTGTTTTTTTCTCTCTTTTCTGACAATAAATGCTGCCTTGGAGCTTCCTTTCCTTTTGAAACTGGGGCACACAGCTTCTGACAAGACGGCCCCTTAGTGAGCTCATCCTCAGCCAGCTCTGCTGGTTACCACCACTTACCCTATGAAGGCTGCTCAGCCCTGCGCCTTGAGAAGATCCTCACACTCTGTCCTGAATCCTTGCTTGGCAAAATCTCCCAGGGAACAGTAGCAGTTTTGACTGAATGAGGTTTCTAGGATCAAGCCACAAATAAATGATGTTGTTGCCTTGCAGTCATATGGAACTTGTCTCATCGTTGTAAAAATAAGAGTTAAGACTGAAGCTGAGAAAGAACGGGACACTAAATTATCATTGTAGTATACAGAAAAAACACCAAGTGTTCAGATTTCCATTGCAAAACTGCTCTTTTTATGCTTTTTTCACAATGGACCAGTCTGAAACTTGGCTCTGAATAGGAAAATGTGTCCGTTTGAGCAAATAAGCTTCTAGTCTGTATGCTTGTTTGTTAAACTCGGTGAGCAGGGGAGCCTAAAGCCTTAATTAATGTCACTTGTGATATTAAGAGGCAAACAATAGAGCAGCAAGCCAATTTGCAAAAGTGAAGACAAAAAGGCAATGGGGAGCATTAAAACAGTTGTGTCAGTTCCTATGGATTTCTGCAAGACTCCCAAGCAATGCTTTGAAAAAGCGGGGAAAGGAGAAAGCAATTTTGCCCTCCTTTTTTGTTTTGTTTGCAGAGTCTCGGGCTAATTGTCCCATGTAAACAGTTCGTTTGACAGAGGAGGAAGTTAGGTTTATTAAGTTGCTCAACATCTTCAGTGTTGAATTTATTGCAATGTTTGTTTTAAAACAAATCTGCATGTTTTACATAAAATGCTTTCAGATTTGAGATTGTTACTTTCCAAACCATCCAAGACTCAGATGGTTTGTTAAACATTTAAAATTCAGCTGGGTTTTGTTGAAAAGTTTATGAGCTCTTCTGTTCTCTAAAAAAAGCTGAGCATCTGAGTGAGAACTGGGGGTTCTGACTTGGCCTAAGTCCGTATCCAAAAGCTTTGTCTATCTCAGACAATAGAGAACTATGAACCCTGGAATACAAAATTGATGGGACTCTCACGGCACAAGGTGCTTCCTCATTTCTGACCTTTCTCTCACTGAGTCAGACACAGTGTTTGCCAAACAGGGCTTAGTTCAGGTCAAATACAGCCACCATTAGCTTTGAGAGAAGTGGCAAAGTCCAAATTTCCAACACAAAGGCGGTTGTCTATCTGATGACTTGCATTCCCTAAAAACCCATATAATCTTTCTCCGTTTCCCTACTTGAAAAATGACCAGAGGTGCAAACACCCTGAGCTCTTTGACTGTGTGGGAATTTGGATCTTTGAGGAAGTTAATGGGATTACCCAAGTGATGAGGGACTTCCCCATGTGAGAAGAGGTTTAGGAGGGCTATCTCTTAACTCGACAATGACGTTCTGCAGCTGCGTTGGGAACAATTGGGTTTGCATTACTCCTTCTCAGATGCTCTGTGCCATTAGACTTAAACAGGCTATTCTCGGAGAAAAGGAGCGCCTAAAATGGCAGTGATTTTCACTCTGGTCATATATCGCTTGGCTTTGTTGGAGCACTGGGGTAGTGTCGGTCCTGGAATCCCACTAAGCAGAAGCAGTTGTCCTCTTTTTTGCCTCTGGACATCTGGTCACACTGTGGCTACAGCTGTAGATCTGGCACCCACAGCAACTTCTCAGGCTGAAATTTATAATGTTTATTTTAATATTTTAAAAAATAAACCTTTCTCTCTGAAAGACTCTAAAAATCAAGAGAAAAAATGCGGGTTTTTCCTCAAAAGTCAGCATGAAATGTCTTAGAAGAGAAAGGCAGAAAAATTCTGTATCTGACAGATAATCATGGTTTGTAAATGCAAAGTAGGAATGAAACAGAACTTTAGCCAGGTACAAGTATTCCCATATCAAGTGGTCTCCTCATGCACTGACATTAAAAAGTAAAACAGAGGAATGTCTCTGATTTGGTGCCTGAAAACAGAGTCTTTATTCTCTGTAGCACAAGCATGGCCATGCATTTTGTTGCCAACGTGGGTTTTTTTTCAAATCTCTGAAGTGCTAGAGTACTACGATGTAAAAGCAAATATTAATGTTTTAGATAGATGGATCTATCTATTTAATAAGTTTCTGCTGTGCAAATATTTGTGTTACATGGGATTTTAAGTAATTTTTTTCGGTAAGTTTTATTTTCTTTTTGAAGTAATGTAGCAGGATTGACTGTTCTGATAGTATTAGATAAATGTCAACTAGTACAAAGCCCATATCATGGCCTAAACCTGCAAGGCACCTGGGTTTGCTCAGGACAGTCCGTGTTTCTGTGCATCTCAAGGTGAGGGTCAGATGTTGAAGGCAGAGTGCAACCCAGCCCACTAATAAGGTGGCCATACCTTGAGCATAGCTCAGAGGCAAGCTGGAAACTTCACCCCACTCTGAACGTGACTCCGATCCATCTTCCCAGATGCAGAGGGGACAAATCACTGCTTGAGGCTTAGCCGAAGCCAGGTTCCTCACAGGGAGGCTGGGACTGCAGTTACATTCCCTAAGAGTTTACTCAAATTACTAGTGGATACCCATTATCTCACAGAACTAGTCAACATTATTAATGCTGAAGTCTATGGGGATGCAAACAGGTATTTGACTGAACTGTGGGGGCAGAGGACGTTAAACTTCTAGCATCCTCCAAATTTGTATCTTGGCTGCAGTTCAGCCTCTGAGTAGACACAGAGATGAATAACCCAAGTTCTGGTCCTGTCCCCCTTCTGTTATACCATCACACCCCACTGCTGCCAGCTGTGCAGGCAGCCCCGGCACAAACACTGGGACAGTAAACAAGGGGAAAAGGTCTGGCAAATGACTGAAATACAGCAGGTTTTGTACTGAATGATCCGATTGCCATGGTTTCCCAAGTAAGGTGAGGCTGCATCGTACCAGGAGGAGGCAAGGGAAAAGAAGCAGGGGAGGCTTGACAGTGCTTTGTGCGGATTTGTAGTATAATTAATTTCTTTAAAGAGTGATGTCGCTTTGATAAGCTGCCCAGGAGAGGAGGAGGGTACTGAGATAGGCTACCTGGGCTGTGAGCAAATCCCTGCAGCTGGCCACCCGCTTGGAGCTGGGGGCTACAACCGCTGCTTATTCAGCGCTGGCAGGCAGGTCCCAAATGGGCATCTGGTGCCAGCACCACACGGTGCGATCCTCCCCTGGTCTGAAGCCACTTCTGTAGTACTCTGCTCAGTTGTCTTCACGCAGCTGCTTTAAAATTGTTTCAGAAAAACAAAGTAAACACCCCTCCCGAGCGAGCAGTTTCATTCTCCTGGATCCCGGGGAACATAGGGAGAAAGCGAAGGAGTTGGCCGTGGCGCAGGGGCTGCGGTGCCGCTGGCCGGGCGCTGGCCTCTCGTCGGCCCCCAGCCCTGCTGTGCAGCCCTGCTGCATTGCTTTGCAACCGAGCAGCCTGAAAAAAACCCTCAGCCAATCTCCACAGCAGTGGGACAGATGAAGAATTTGTTTGTCTGTCTAAGGTCTGACGGAGTTACAAACCCTAGGGTACATCTCTTTCCAAGCTGATAAGGCCTCTATTTGATTTTATTTTTTTTTTAAGGGATTATCCATACCATTAAGCAAAATACACAACAGTCAACCTATTTATGTCTGATTATAGCTTTGCTTAGACCACCTGAAGCATGCAATAATTGCCCTGAAGTGCATTTCCTGATGAGCCATTTATTGCGTTTCTAAAATATAAAATACTTATGAGGGAAAACCCAACAACAAAATCTGAGAAAAAATGGGCAGCAGGGTTTGATTTTTATGCTGGCACTCTTTAATGTATGCAGTTTGCAATTGTAACAGCCTGTCCAAAAGTTCTATTTCCACTGAAAAGCGTTTAAGGCATTTTAACTTTTATGGTTAAAGACTGAGCGCACTGATTTCTACTTCACAGCTCCATTTTTTATTTTTTTTTAAATAAAAGAAGGTATAATGCAGACACGTCATTCTACAACCTTCATTATGACTGTCTCTGGTTTGGCATACAGTTTGATTTATGTGTTATCTTTTCCCATCTGTAAAGTATGTTG
The DNA here is from genome assembly GCA_017639485.1 of Pluvialis apricaria. NCBI lineage: Eukaryota > Metazoa > Chordata > Aves > Charadriiformes > Charadriidae > Pluvialis > Pluvialis apricaria. The sequence goes on from CM030009.1 coordinate 91,615,193, forward strand.
TTTCCCTTACAGACACATTCATATTAGAGAAAACAGAAGGATGAAGTATGGTTTAGTGAGGCAGGATGTCAAGGCACAGTAAACATTAAAAAAAAAAAAAAAAAGAAAAGGAAAGGATTTAGCAAAATAAAAGTGAGAGGTTTTTTTTTTGTCTTTGGTGACAATAAAGGGTTTTGACATATGGCCTTTATCCATGGGAACAAAAATACTTAGCCTGAAAAATCCCATAGAGGAGTGTGTGACCAATTTCAAGGCAGATGAAAAAAATTCTTCCAGAAAATAAGCAAATGAGCTGTTTGCAGTGCAACAAATGCCTACAGTACTAACATGAATTGTGAAATCACTGGCTGTGACTGATCAGAGTTCATTAAAAATAAATCTTGGCCCAGCAGTTTTAATAAACGGAATGAGCAATAAAGGCAGCAATGATTCGCTTTTTCTCATGCAGAAAACTGTCTGATTTTGCATTTTTCACTCAGCCAAAGGATTTCTGCTGAATAAAACTGATTCTGGCATCCAAAGTAAAAATTCAGGTCTCGCCTTTCTGGAGGCGAGGAGAAGATGGGAGACAGCAGATTTGTCAATCCTTCAGGGCCTTTCAAATTTAACTTTTTCTAGAATTTATTTTGGCATTTAAGACTTTGTGGAAGAAAGAAAAAAAAAACCCAAACCAAAGCCACATTTTCTGTTCTGCCTGCCGAGGAAAGGTTGAGAACACAGGCGTAAAAGAGGGCTCTGCTTGCTCCCGTCGAGGACAGCTCTGCCTGATGGCTGAAGGGTTGCTCACGTGGCGCTGAGCGTTACCTTCTCTGGAAAACTCACCATAGACATCAAAGGCAAAGCAGTTTTGGAAACACAGATACTGTAACGCTGTTATATATGCACATCACCGGGCCAAGGAAGGAATGGATTAATAACCTGGCCTGGAAATACGGTCTGCATTCAACTCTGCTCCATCACATGTGGAGGCTAAGAAAACTTGATGGAAAAGCCATAAGAGTTCCCAGCACTGTGCTGCTCAGGGGTGCGAGCACCAAGGTGCTACTGCTGCTCCAGGAGTCCGCTGATGAAGTGCTCAAACCTCCATCTGGGGTGGAGCGGCACGTACCAACGCCGGGGGCACAGCCTGAATGCCTATAGTAGTGCTACAGGTCTAATCTGGCACCTGAACCACAAATCCAGTCGAAGGTCGCTGCTTTCTGGTCCAGGAAAAAGGGAGCAAGCGGCGCACAGGCACAGCGCACGGGTGAAACGAAACGGTCGCATGCTTCCTCTGCGTTTTCACTGTTATTTTAATTCTCTTCCTCATACAACAGCAACAGCAAACGGACAGACTCAGTCCCATAACACAGTAACACGTCTTCTTATTATTTATGGCACACACAATGCAAACCAAATACGTCATCTACTAATGCGAGCACTTCTCTGGCGCTGGGACACAGAGAGCAGCAAGAGTGGGTGGACCTTGCTGGTAGGACAGAATTCCAGTTACAGAAAAGCTCTCCAGAAAGCAATAAGCGAGAAGGGGAATGAACATGGTCAGGATTATTCTCGCCCTCCCCACCATCCCTTCTTCCTTCCCCGCCACCTTCCTTCCCCACCGCAGTCTCCATGTAGTCCCAAGTCTGGTTGCACCCTTGAGGAGCAGCAATCCCTACTAGAACTGCTCTGACCCTGCAGACGTTTCAAGGCTCAGGAAGCCAGCTCCTGAGATATACCCTGTTCATGACAGCAAACGCTTATCAGTAAATTTGCCAACAGCAGCAAGCTCCCCCATTAAACTAAGCCTACAGAACAAGCTGAATATTGGTGAGGCAAAGATGACTGCTCTAAATCAATACCACACAAGCTCCAGTCAGCCTGTATCAGGCAATTTCCACTTTTGGGTAGGGCTAGTGCCAGATTCACCGGGGAGTCAAAGAGACAAAGGTGTAGTTATCCTGGTCTAAAGCCCAACGGAGTGGGTGGAAAGTCACACACCGGTTTCAGTGTGCTTTGGATCATATCTGTAAGCGGGGAGGAGCAGGCACAGAGTACTCTCTGGACCTGCCATAGCGGCCCTGGATTTTGGGGAAATCTTTCCTTTAAATCAAAACACTTGCTGTGCAAGTGCAAACTCAGCGTGCATGTGCAAGGAGAAGTGATGCCTGGAGGGTACGGGTCATTTATACCCGGAGGAAAGACACTTACTAGAATAAATGGTTTTAATAAAGTAACAATGTTTACTTTTCCTTCGCTGTAGCAGAACACAGAGCACCTTCACGAAAGGTCCTCGAGGTTAAATAAACTATACTTAGTCAAATACCTTACAGTTAAAACCCAGGGTTGCTCCCGCACATGAGATCGGGTCTTTGCTATTCTCCTGGGTATAATACCTTGTGCAGCTTATTTCTTCGCACCTTGTATCTCTAATTAAAAAAGGCAAGTAAACGAAGGCTAAAGAAAGACTGACACATGTCAGCAGACACGTTAAGGCTCTGTATGTTCTGATGATCTTTCATCACTGGGTTTTCTCACGTACAAGGTGTTGGGCAAGAACTGATCCTGCAGGCTGCCAGCGCATGCCCAGAGGGGCACATCACACACCTATTTTCAGAACTTCTCTTTTGAAACTTGATTTTTTTTTACTATTTTCATTCATTTTCTCATAAGCGGCAACATGATGACTAATAAACGAGGTTGCGTCTTGTAGATTTGATAGTAGCAGCCTGCTGCAATAACTTCTGTCCTTTAAGCTAACCAGAGCAGGGGATTCTTTTGCCTGCAGTTCCTTTAGCTGTACGGCCTGGTCCCTAAAATATTCCCCCTCACCTTGGTAAAGATCCCTGTTTACCCGTTTTGCAGGCCTTGGATGAAGGACAGTCCCGGTTTATCAAACCTAAGGAAGATTGTGGGGAGGGGAGAGCAGCAGCGCTGTGTTTTTCCACACAACCTGTTACGGTAACAAGCACTCCCCCGCAATGTTTGCTGACAGATGTTCAAGGCTTGGAAAAAAAATTTGCTTTCAGCTGATGGCTGTACCACCACTTTTGAAATAAGTGTTAGTTCCAGGCTCCTGAGTTCACGAGGGCAAAGAAACAGCAGGAGGAAAACAGATGAACTGGGTAACCAGGGGGAAGAACAAAATGGCAAAAATAAAACCTTGGTGTTGACAAAACAGACAAACATAATGTCTCCTGGGCAGCAGGGAAGAAAAAAGAAGTAGAGCTAGATTTGTAAGAGCCGGAGCAGTGACCTTCAAACAGCTCTGTGTGGCTCTGAAGTTAAACCACCATGGAGGTCCAAACTTCCCACCAGGTCTTCTTAAACACTGAGCATCTAGTTACCACATACGTGCCCTGACAGTGCCCAGGAGGAGATAGGGATGGATAACCCTTCTCAGGGCACTGAAAGGGTGTTTGTGAGGCATGGACCATGCCAGGGGAGGACCAGAACCTGTGCTCTTGGGGAGCCTATAGAGCTGTTTGAGCACAAAGAGAAGTGTCAAGGAGTCTGGGTGACCCCAGCAGGAGGTTTCCCATTAGGTGACCCGGTCTGCCAGTGCTGGCAGTGGTTTGGGGCATAATCCTGCCCTGGATGACAGAAATTCAGTACGCAAGGCCCAGATCGTGACGGACGAACTTGCTGGGGTGGACAGAATCACCGAGCTGTTTGAGTCCTGCTGGTGCCAGAGGGAATTAGGCAAGCAATCAGTTTGAACATGAGGTGCTGCATGAAGTAGGCACGTCAGCAGTCCTCAGTTGCCTCTGAATCCCTGGTCCTCAGCTAGGACTGGTTTCTCATCTGGCATAGCCTGGATTTTCTCTGAGGCTGCTCAAGCTCATCCAGCTATAGCCTGAGCAACTGGACCACACCAGGAAGGATTAATCTAGAGCAGTGAGACTTCTTGTCATTGCCAGTTTGTTTGTTTTGAGGCTTTTTTTATTAGGATGACAGAGGTATTTGTGTGGGAACTGGAAATCCTGAGAGTGCATCCATTTCAACAAACCATTGGAAGGGGTTTCTCTACTTGTGGGCAGACTGTAACACCATGAGGATAATTTCTTTCTGTCTTCGCTTTCTTCTTCCCCTCTCCCAAGCAAGCAAGAGTAACTGGAAAGACTATTCACTGTCTTTCTCAAAATTTCCCTTGCCTTGCCTCGACTTTCCTTGCCTTGCCTTCTTTCCCCTCATTTTGCCAGCTCAGATATCTATTGAACAGTAAAAACGCTTATTTAATCTGAGGTTCAAAGTAAACTAGCTGTGCTGTCACCTTGTACATATCCCTATCTTCTCTCACAGCGTGGGAGTACTTGTTTACTCACTGCGAATGTTGCAGTGATTTGCATGTCTACTTTTAAAAAAAAAGTTGAATCAAAGCATTAATAATTTACTACCAAGTAGCATTCATTTTTGTAAAGTTTCATCCATACCCCAAGACGTTGTATGAACAGCGTATTGCTGAATCTATTAACTTCAATATAAGACTAACAAGGAATGTCAATTTTCAGCTCTAATAACCCTTGACATTACCTGTTTAAAGGTGCAGATATGTAGTTTTATGCTGTTATTCTGGCAGATGGATTAATTCAATAAAAGTTAGCAAAGGTCTTTTTTTTTTTCTATGCACAGCACTTCTTACCAATAATGTTCCCTAAAAGACAGGCAAAGTTTAGATGTGCTCCTTTTCTGCCGATGAATCATCTGGCCATTTGGATACACTGAACTAATGGGAATTCCAGTAGCCAGAGCCCTGTATACTGGAGAGAAGGAGAGAGATGCGTAATGTGAGGGAGAGTGTATCTTGTGCATGCATGCACCCCGCTCCCCACAGATACATTCAGTTTTGACATATTAAAGCAATACTAGACAGGAGAGAGAAACTCTAGAGCAGGAACTACTCATCCTGTTGTCTCTGTGGCTGTGGAGGTAATTGTGATGAATGGTGCTAGAAAAATTTTTGAGTTCTATGGAAGCACTTTGGCCCTACTTCTTTTTTTTTAATTGAATCCTTAGCACTTCAGCAAAGGCAACAATGTTTTCCCAGGGTGTACTGGAGGACGAATGTCTCAAAATGGAAAAAATAAGTACAGTTTCCATGATTTATGCCATTTACTCTGCAAACATAATATGTAGAGCAGAACTTTGGCAGGTGTTAATCAGTATATTTTTCTTCGCACCAGTAGAGCTGCTTCAGCTTATACCAGCTGAGAATCTGGCTCCGTGTATTAAATAAAAAAGTGGGTCTGGCTTCCTGATCTTTTGTAGTAGACACACAAAACTGTTCGTTATTGAGCTGTGGGCTTGAAAAGCGATCTCACTTCTCAGTATTGGCAGCAGGCTGGAGAAATGGGGACATGGTGTGCTGAGCTCCTGGGTAGAAGAAATGTTTTCTTTCAAACCATAACGACCTTTTTGGCCATCCGAAGGAATATGTTCAAGCTTCCTTGGCAAGCAAAGGTGGGACACTAGCCAGTCACTACATGAAGGCTTTGAAGATGGAGGGAATAATAAAAGGGGGGGAAAATATTGAGGAGGAAAATCTTTTTGTTCCCCGATGAGGGGTAGCTGAGGGGTAACCCTTCATCCCTTTGCTTTGGAAGGAGAAACACAAGTTGACCTGATGATACATCAAAATCAATACTTTTTTTTTTTTTTACTGTTTCATACCTCAGATAGTGTGTCTGGTTTTTACAGGACCACAATGTTTTAAAATAGGTGCAGTTAGCTGCTGAGAGTGGCTTCAGGTGGTATTTCTGATCTGTAAATGGCTCTGGACCAACCTCTTTGGAAGATGGTGTACACTGTAATAGGTAAATCAACTGAAACCCTGCCTGATATTCCCGACTTAAACAATGTGGGGAAGATACAGGACATAATCTAGGGGAAGAAACCAGAGATTCCTGGGGGAAAACAGGAACATTGTTTTGGCAGAAATGCTACAGATGCACATGTGTATTAGTAATAGAAACTGTCATTTGCAAACAGCTGCTGTCAGAAAAAAAACAAGTGAAAAAGTAGGTAGAAGCTGGAGGGAATTTGGGGAGCTATAGAAATATATGTGCACTATTTATTTTTTCTGATCCTTGAACACACTTCATTTAATCAAGACGATTACTCAGGATATGCACAGAGAAGTGCTGGTTCTTACGCACTGAAACATGAAACAAGATTCTCATAATGTGAAGCTCCTGTGAGATCTTAAGGTCACAAAAAAGTGAGCTTTATATAACAAATTTGGGGGGAAAGGATAGGAAAGCTTGATGGGTTTGAATGTCAAAGTCTGGTGTCCACTGACTGAATGCTTAGATGTTGCAATTGTTTGGTTTGGAAGGAATACACTTTTGAGTATACAGAGCACACTATTTTAAAGATTAGAACCCTCCTTAATAAGCAATATTTTCTTACCCCAGAATTTTATTCTGTCAGAGTGATCTTTAAACGATGTTTTCTGCTATGGGAGTTTGACCTAAACTCCTAAATAGCTCTATTATGTCCAGCGACCTCATTCTTACCAGGTTTTACAGGTCAGTGGTGAATTAAGCAGCCAGCTTCCTGCTAATTAATCCTATTTAGTTAAAGAACTGTTAGACTGCATTATCTTATCTCTGTTAAAAGGAAGTTTTTACAGGACTGGCACCAGATTACTCTTATGAATGACAGCCCTCCACCCAACTTTGACATACAGTCCACGAGCAGAAAGGTAGATGAGCAGAAAAAGAGGCTGGCACACAAATGCTATCTTGTTCTTCAGTGTTTCCCGATGACATGAACCCCCAGAGTTATTCCAGCACCCAGGTGGCTTTGAAATTACACAGCCCCAAAGTCTTCCTGCCTGATAAGGCACTGTGTTTTCGGTATGCCAGAGTCCAGGTGTCCAGTCAGAAACCCAAGCCCCCAGCTGGTGTGACTGCAGATGGGAGAGACAGACAAAGCCAACAGCATATTTGCGTACACAGTCCTCGTTTTACTCCGGAATAGCAGCGGCCCGATAGAACTGAAACCCGCTGTGTGGCAGGAAGCCTCTATCAAAATAGCCGATACTGAGATTGCACAGCTTGCTATAACTGTGAGGCCCCAGAGGGGCCTTTTGTATGTCAAGTTTTGAAATCAATGAGTTACCTTAAATATAATGGAAGGGGAGCCCTTGTGGAAAATACCTGTGAGTACATAAAGGGTAGGGCACTCAATAAGCGGAAAACAGCAGAAATTTATTTGCTGGTTCTAATCCATGTTGGGTGCGTTATATATGTAGCCGTAGGTTTACAGCTACTTCTCTTTTTTTTTCTTTTTTTTTTTTGCCTTTTTCTCTTTGCCCTTCATTGCTCACCACCATTATGCCTTTCACTACTTTACTGTTTGGTCTGGAGCGAAGTGGACAAAGTCTATGACAGGCAGGGTTCACCCTGCCAACAGGAATATCTTGGCAGCAGGGCAGGGAGGGAGAGGAGGAAGGAGAAGGAGGTGTTTATAAATGGCCTCGTTTTTACTGATATTTACGTATCACATGAAATTTGCAGAGCTACGTCTATGAAAAGTACACATTTAATAGGACAGCCGTTGGCATGGGGGAACGAGATTAGCTGTTCTGGGGACTGTTGAACAATGGATGTATTTCCGCCTCAGCTGCCTGAAATAACCTACCCTTGCGGCTCCTGTGTCACCTCACCCAGAGTGCTTTTCCACCGGGAGCTGCTAGCACCCCAGCACCGACAGCGTCTGGCCACCCCAGCTGTGGTACCCAGCTTCAAACAAAGGTTGGGCAGATGCCGCTTCCAGATTGCTGGCAGGAACAGGCAGGGGATGTAAAGACGGGTGTTCACTCTGCTCAGGGTGGGGAGGACGAGGGTTTGGGGAAACCCTTAAAAACTAAAGAATTATTAGAAGTTAAATCATCTACACAGAATGTTTATGAAATCCTGCATCCTCTCCTAGGGGCACTGAGGCATTTTTGCCTCTTGGATACCACCAACGAACCCAACCGCTCACGGTTTCTGTCTCTCCTTAGTATCAGAATAGCAAATCCTTGGTGGATATTTCAGATGTAGCAGGGGAAAAAAAAATGCCAGATAGCAAATGATAACTGCTGCATTTGTACTATTCAGGGTAAATAGGAAGTTAACTTGAACACTTTGGGCATCTCAGCCACCAAAAGACATACGTTAGCAAGAGTAATGAAAGAGGCAATTAAGTAAGAAGGACTAAGTTAGGACATCAGCTCCACTAAAAACTGTTTCTAACAGCCAAACATCCCTTATTTCCCCTCAAAAGGACCACTGCCTGATAGAGAGTGACCACAGACTCTGAGCACATGCCAGGTCCTGGCCTCGGGTAGGTATAATTAAAAACAAAAAGTAATTAAGCAGTCGTTCACTGGGTTGTCAGCAGGCTAACCATAATGCAGCAATTCTTTTAACGTGAAGAAAAGCTACTGATATCTGAATGCAAAATAATATGTTAAATTATGCATGCGTTGTGATGAATTGCTAACATATCCTGAAGTGTCCAAAATTAGTTTAAAGTACCTCTTTCCAATAGCACAAGAGATATGTGAAGTAAATCTCCTGCACTAAATTTGCATTGAAAGACCATAGAGAGTCCCATTTCTTTATGTTGGAATAAAAACACATACACAAGAAAAAGAGACGATGAATAAGAGGGGCTTAGGGTACACGAACAGCTTCTGCTGCCCTGTGATGGTAGTGTGTCTGGCCTGTGCCTGAGGGCTGCAAACGTTTTCCTCATTAGTAGGTACAGAAGGATTATGAACTGCACTTAAATGTATGGCATTTGCCCAGCGATAAAAGGAAAGAATCCCATACATTCTAGAAAAAGTAAGAAATAGTTTGAGAAAAAAAAAAATTGTTTTCCTGTTAAAAATGAGAAGTTTTGGAGGGAAGAACACGCTCTTTTTTTACCCTGGAACTTTGCTTTCTTCCTCTTGGATGGCTGATGAAAAAATGTCTCCTTTTTTAACTAATTCCTCAGCCAAAAATACTCACGTTTAAAAAATGTATTTTGCAAAAAGTAAGTAAACCAATTGGAAATTAGATTTTTTAAATTTCACCTGCATCTTTTCTATGTAGCCAGGTTCAAATAACTTCTGCCTTTGTGGACCACACGTTTGCTGTGCTGCATTGTGTGGTACAGCCTAACCCATGCACAATACAATTACCTTGAGCTAAGCTGAGCTAAGTATATCCAAGTACGCTACTGGCTTTCATCATGTGCAGTTAAAGCACCAACCTATTCAGTTCTAAAACGAGTGCCTGGGTGTTTTTTCATGCTTCTATATCCTAAGATGACCTGTGAAAAGCAAAAGAGCCAGATCTGTACTGCGGAGCTCCCTACAGCACAGACCCATTGAACAGCCCATTCTGGAACGCAAGCACTTGCAAATGACACATAAACTTCTAACTAAGCCTTAAACCAACTGACTTCCCATCTACCGGCATGGTTATTTTTAATTCTCTGCCTCATTTTGCACACCAGAAATAATCTCATTCCTGGTAAATTGGGATGATCTGGCTTAAAAGTTCAGCTGCAGCCATGTTAAAAAGACCGGAGGAAATGGATAGCTCATCTCTGGAAAATGCAGCCCTTTGGAGCAATGCCAGAACTCCTTAAAAACAAATCAGCTTGGGATTACAGTTTATTAGAGGCAAAATGGCGAAATAATTTCCAGGCTATTTTTCGACCCGCGACTTCCACGCTGTCGTTAGCAGAGAGCAGTTATGCTCATCCCTAGTTTTGTGCGTTCGCCAGGTGTGGTGTTTTGAAGGGCAAGTGATAATCCTGTGCTTTCAATACATGAGCACATAAGCAATCAGAGGCAACTACCGTTAAGTAGAGTAACTGCTGGAAGCGCTGCGAGAAGCCTCCTGGCACTTCCCTCCCGATCCCCGGCACGTCGCCCATGGGAGAGAAAACGTAGGAGGAGGCAGGCAGAGACAAAAGCTGGCGGAGCAGTTGCAGCCGCTCTCAAAGCAAGAAACGGCCTTGGCATTTTCCTCAGTTAGATCTGGGTTTCCTCTGTTCCCAGCGACCGTCTCTGTGTCAGCCCACCCTCCTGAGCCTCAGGGCTTCTTCCTCTGTCTGCCTGCTCGCCTGGCCCGCCGCCTTGCTTTGGGCTTTCTGTTCCACTTGTCATGAGGTCAATGGGGATGTCATGGGGGATGCCTATGCCCCTGCCTCTTCACAGGGCGGGCACAGCAAGGCTCGGGGCTCGTTTGGTCTCTGGGCACAGCCGGGGTGAGTGTGGCTTGTAATAAAACACTAAGCTTCCGCGAGACTGAAATTCAGGTGGGGAAGGCAGTGAGTGATGTGACAAGCTGCACACTTCAACTAAAAGGAAAACGAAGTCACTTTGCCTGCAGGGGATCAGCTGCTTTTAAAACGTTACTGGTTTACTTACACACGTGACGTAATCTAAGACAGATGCTGGAAGGATGCATGCAGCAAAAACGTTCGTTGGGCACGTGCTACTTAACAGCGATCAAGGTGCAATTTTTCAGAGCAATAAAGTGCCGTAAATGATGCAGTGGAAACTCACCACACTAGAAAGACAGAAATTTATTACCTGCCTCAAGCAGGCACACAGTGTGATGTAATCAGCAAAAAAAGGGATAATGCACCGCTCCTTCCTTGCTGTGAAATACCGTGTTGGATGGCTGGTGGAGCGATGCCGAGCATGGGAAGCTTTTTCATAAGAAGTTGTCTCATCGGTGGACTGACCAGAGATGCAGGGCCCCTACCAGAAGGACATCCTGGGACTGTTGGGAAGACACTGTTGGGAGATCAACACTCTTGAACAGAGGACTTCTGTGCACCACCTCAAGGAATAATCCAGCATTGTCTGTGGAGCCTTCTGAGTAAAAACACAGATTGTCTCTTCATAAAATTCTGTATATCGAGAGCCAAAATCCTTCCTCTGTTATCCTAGTAGGAATGCTAGCAGCGTTTGGCATGTGGAATATAAATCTTTCTTTGAAGCTCTGCATTAGGACAACAAGGTCTCCTGGGCAAAGCATTATTTGGAATTCAGTGGCAAATGGAACAAATGCTATGCTGATAAATAAGAACTCTGGGGATCAGTTTCAAAAAGCAAGACTGGTCCTCAGCAGAGGAACAAGAAATGGGCTAATAATATTAGTGTGCCATTCACTCCAATTTCATTTATTGGGTCACCTCATAGGACTGTGACACTCATTTTCACTTTCAGATACACAGTAATACAACCACAATGAAATTCCCTAATGTCGGCACAAAACTCGAGGAGGAGATGGTGTCGAAATCTGGACCGGGAGTGAGCTGAGACTGTTGCTCAGGATAAGATTAGCTTTGGGTATGAGTAGGAGGCAAGCTCAGGGCTCTATTTCAAATGGACAAAATTTCACAAACTCTTCTCCGTATTTTGGCTCTGATGAGCTGTCTTAGATTTCCACTGTGATGCGGAACATTTAAACATCAGAGCTGGAAAGGAAGGCTCCTTTCCCAGTTTGACTCCTTCCTACAACCCCAGTGATGGGCTGAGGTTATGCTCTGGGATGCCTCCTCCTTGTTTCTTAGTAGAGTCCACCTGAAACTTTGTGTGCCCAAGGAGCCTGTCCAGGAACAAGTGAGAGCTAAAAGGGCCATGCGGTGCTGTGGCTAAGAGAGCATTTTTACACTTGGACTTCTAGTCTCTGCCCCTTTAGCCTTGTGAGGGCTTCACAGTAAAAAAAAAAAAAAAAAAAAAAAAAAAAAAAAGAACAGAAATGCGACAGTCGCCCTTATTTCGGTGTTAATGTTATTCGTCCCGTACTATTTTTATCCATGCACAAAGCCAGCTTATGGTTCAGAGCTCAGCTGGGCTACTGCTGAGCTCAGCAGGACCGAGGAGCCGAAGCTGCTGCTCTGAAGAAGAGGCGGCTTCTGCTTCTTGAGAAGGGGGGCAGCAGCTGAGCTCCAAACTCGGCAGGAGCTGGGAGCAGGAGCTGGTCTGGCACTTTCCCAGTCAAGAAAAGGCTCCCGGCTCCCAGGTCTTGCTGATTTCTGAGGTCTTCAAAAGCGGTGAGAACCCATGCCTCAGTGGCAGAGCTCACTAAAGATTGCTGTGCTCCAGCAACTGCTCCTCAGGGAAGCAGCAACTCTCCTCCCTGTGCAGCAAGAGCCTGTAGCCCTCTCTGAGCTAAAAGTGGGTTGCAGCTGCTGCCATGCAGCTGCCCATCCCTCCCAGCAGTAAATAGCCCTGGTGACGCTCGGGTGATGCTCAGGAAGAGCTGGAGCCCCAGGGTCCCTGCCATGCCTTGCACGAAGACCCATGGTAACTTGCAGCTGTGGGAGGTGATGGCCCTTGATGCAGCTGGCTCCATTTGGGATCCCGCAGGGTCTCAGCAAGAGTAGTGGCAGCACAGATTGGAGTCTTCTCATCAGAAGTGGCTCTCTGCCCTTCCCAGTGAGGTGGAGGCAGGGCATACTGCTACATAATAACCCGCTTCAGGTACCAATCTGTAACATTTTTGTGTTCCTGGAGGAAAAACCCTGCATGGGAAAAAAATACCTTACTTTTTTTGCACTCGTGAGATGCTCCCCCTTTCTAACTTGGGAAAAAAAAAAAAAAAAAGTCTTTTTTCAAAGTACCCTCCTTTTGCTTTGAAATGTAGTTGATAAATTGCCTAGTCCCTTCTTTCTCCATACTCTGACTAAACGCTCTGCTCTGGCAGTATTTTGCTCTTTGAATCTAGCATACCAAAGCAGTGCAGGGTGTCGAGGAATAGGGTTTCCCATGCAGGAAAAGCAGACCCGTGAAAGAAAAACGAGTGTGCATCTCGACAAAGTACATCACTGCATTCTTGCTTGTGACAGTAGCATGGTTCCGAACCAGGTCCTTGCTCCAGTTGCCATTGTTAGCACATGGACAGCTGGAGATCACCTGTGGTGGGGAAAAAAAGAAAGGATTAAGGAAACAAAAAAGAAAGGGGTGAACTCTTATTTTTTGGGTGACAGTTTGGCTGAAGACTGAGAAACATACAAAGCAGATTAACATTAAGAACAGATTCCTGTTGACTTCTTGCAATTTTGGAAATGCCAAGCCAGCACTGGGATTCAGGTAGGATAGCAGTGCACATGGGCCCAGCATGGTGGCATCCCGCAAGCACCAGAAAAGTTATTGCTTGCTAAGATGTTTCACACAAACTGTGATTTTCAAGTGGTGGCACACTGGGGCCATCAGAAACCCTATTTGTCTCTCCTAATATGCACAAATGGACGATGGTACCCTTCAGCTCTTTGTTTCCTCAGAAGAGGGCTCTCACATCCTTGTGGTCCATTGCTGCACAGTGTTTTGACTGCATCCCCACTTGCACGGCCCTAAAATGTTGGGTTTCATTCTTTCATCTTCAAGGCACTTCAATTCTTTGCCTCTAGGCCAAAGGCCCAGAGCATCTGTACAACTCTAGATGACCAAAATCAACTCTAGTATGTACAATGGCTATGTATTGGCTGTTGATGTATGTGCAGCTGTAAACGAACCCATTTTGCCTCCCTGGGAGCAACTAGAGATAGGTAACCTCCTTTTGCAGCAACCCGCTGTCTTAGTAGTCTTGGGTGAGATGCAAAGCGGTGGGGGATGCCAGCTGAGGAATTTAAATTGTTCCTCTGGCCAGACATTTGTAAGTATTACTTCAACAAGTAGTTTTAAACAGGACGAGCACCGAATGCATATATCTCACTTTTTGATAGTTGCTAAGAGTTGCATCCTGGGAGTATACATGTCGTTTCAGTGTACGGCAACTAAATTCAGTGCAAACGCTCCTGTTCTGTGCAAACATGCCCTCCGACTAGGAACATTATGCACATTTTTAACAGTGAGGGTAATTAGGTAATGGAACAAATTTTCTGTAGTAATCCAGTTAATTTCCAGCATTTATAAACTTTAATCAAGACTGAAAGGTGCCCTGACTCCATCAGGAGCCATGGTCTTTGTAGCGAAAATACTTGGTAAAATGTTTTTTGTTTTGTAGTAGGTGAAACTAAATTATGGCTTTGAATCCATGAAACCAATTCCGTCTGAGTGAACAATAACCCAATTTCTGTTAGTTCACATTGTGTATTTTCACACTGCGGTTTGCTGTTCCAAAATCAGGACAGCTTGTTTAAATCTGAAATGATGAGCTTCTCCAGCTCTCCTGAATAAAAGGCAGAATGCTGAAATCCACTGGAGTATTCCCACATGAGCTTAATGCATTGTAGGATAAACAAAACATGGAAAAGTAAAATCGGCATAAAATCCTATCAGTCATAAGCAACTGGGATTGCATGAATGCATGAGTCATGAAACATTGGAGGTTTGTCTTTCCTCTGCGGGTAGAAAGACTGAAGCTTTAAACTCCCCTACATACCAATGAAAAATGTGGCCTCTTCAAGAAAAAAAAAAAAAAAAGTCGTATTCTTGGCTGCCGTATGAATACCTGGATCTTGTATAGTTCATTTTAATCGCATGTAGATCCCATGGGCCAATATGGGCTAAACCACAACAGTATTTGTGCGTAGAACGCAGCTGAATCTGAGAGCATGACGATTTTTTATGCAGGTGAACTAGAGAAGAGGGGTTTGCCAAGACCGCACCATCCCGCGCCTTACAGGGTGGGATGGCTGCGTGCCCGGCACGGAGGAGAGGAGGGGTTTGCTGATGCCTCTGCCATCACCTGCGTCCAGCTACGGCACCAGCTCTGAAAAACCCTGCTCAGGAGCTGACCCTAACGCTCCTTCCTCTGGGAGCAAATGCTGATGGGTTTATCTAATCGAAGACACTGCTATTCACTGGTATAGTTAGGCTGTGAACTCCCTAGATGAGGCAGGGCTATGTCTTTTGATAGATGAACTGTTTGGTGCCCTGATCTCTTGACTTGGCCTGTGGCTGTTGCAGCGACGCACATGTTGAATGCTACTATTTCATTTAACACACATTTTCTCAGCAGAATGGCAAAAAAACCCCTACTGGCAGGCTCATCAGAAAATTCTGATAATTTGGCCTACTTTAAGCTGTACCTTTTCAAAGCAACACAGCGTTTAGTCCAAACATTGACATTTTTCTCAGGATGAGTAAAACATCTTTCCAGTAAAAACTGGCAGAAGGAAAATAAAACTAATAGAACAGTAGTACTTTGAAAGCACAAAGATTTCTTTTATTTATCTTTGAAAGATCATTTTCTAGACATCTCTGATTTTCATTTTATTCAAAGAACCTTAGTATTGACTGCTCCAGCAGTCAATGCTAATTCCAGCACTAATTCCTAGTATAGACTATTCCATCACAAAATGCAACAATTTTTGGTAGTGTTAAGCAAGGAAATAAATTTTGGAAATAAATCAGTGTCAACTATAGAATATCAAGGTATCAGAAGACTACTTTGTGCAGGCATGCAAGAGAAAGACAAGGTCTTTGAAGACAGTTTTAAAATCAGTCTTGAGTACTCTTGTTAGAAAAAACAAACAACAAAAAAACCAAAAAAAACCCCAACAAAACCAGCCTTTGAGCTCTGCTTCCACACCCAAGCTCACACTTTGCCCAGACTAGTTCCGAGGAAAGATATGAATGAATCAAGATTTGGAAAGGATTGCAAGTTTGCTACAGACAAGATCTTAGAGTTCATTTCCATGGTACTTTGTTTTGTGCTATTGTCAAAAGCAGTAGTAGTCATTTTGGTACTCAAAGGTACTTCCAGAGAGTCTCCATTTACCAGGGGCTGTTTTCATGAAACTCATTTTTTTGGGGCTGTGTATGTGCGCATACATGTGTGTGTGTGTGTGTGCGTGCAAGCATGAGGGTGGGCCACCTTTGGATCTGATGACTTTGCGTTAATTCACAGCATTTCCCATCCATTTCCCAACTTCTTGGGAAGTTGGCTGATGCCTCCTCGGCATCTCCCCACTCTCCAGTCTGGGGTAACACCCCGCAGAGAAGAGCCGTAACCCACCCAGCGCACCAGTAGGTTGCCCACCCGTGCTGGGGAGGGGGGAGCGGGACAGAGCTGGCCACTGCCCAGAGCAGCTGCTAGCAGCTGCGCGGGAGGTGACGGGGAGGGCAGGAAAAGGGCACAAGGGGGCCTGAATTCTCCAGAAATTTATATCTGGAGATGCGCTGACACATTCCCGTGCTATCTGGGTGGAGAGAAGCTAGGAATATTCTTCAGTCATACAGCTGCTGTTTCCAGCAAGATAATTGGGTAGCAACACAGAGTAACACAAAGGAGTTTTCCGGTGATTGCTGCCCAGCGATGTCTTTCCACCTCTAGCAGGCAGAGAACAAAAAAAAATGGGTCGAGATCTCATTTTTAATGTTCTAGTTGCCCTTGGACTCTACACAAGCCAGGCCAAGCCAGCCATGGATTATTAAGCGGAGATGGAGAGCGCTGCTGTGCCGGAGGTGGGAGGAAGAGGGGGCTGCCATACCCCTGCGCGGCCGCCAGCGTTCCCGCTGCAGCCAGGGCTGCCAAGGGGGTCCCCGAGCTCCCCTCGCCCAGCCTGTTCGTCCACGCTCGATACCCTGTGCATCCAGCCACCTGGAAAAGGGGCCTCTTGACATCCATCTTGCTACAGCCTGTTGCTTTTTTACTATATTGAACATGTATTTTCCTTTCTGACGTTGTCAAGAGGAGGAGGTAGGAAAACCCACGGTGACGGTACCTGCCACTCCCCTCTGCACTGTGAATAACTGCCCTTAATAGAAGGATAAGAAAGAAATGGAAAAGGAGGAATGATATTACTGAACTTTTCACCACACAATTGTGATAAAATTGTGTGAGGGGTCTGGAGCGCATGTCTTATGAGGAGCGGCTGAGGGAACTGGGGTTGTTCAGCCTGGAGAAACGGAGGCTGAGGGGAGACCTTGTCGCTCTCTACAACTATGTGAAAGGAGGTTGTAGAGAGGTGGGGGTCGACCTTTTCTCCCAAGTAACAGGCGATAGGACAAGAGAAAATGGCCTCAAGTTGCACCAGGGGAGGTTTAGATTGGATATCAGGAAAAGTTTCTTCACCAAAAGTTACCAAAAATTGGAACAGGCTGCCCACGGAAGTGGTGGAATCGTTATCCCTGGAGGTATTTAAAAGATGGGTGGATGTGGTGCTTAGAGACATGGTTTAGTGGTGGTTTTGGCAGTGTTAGGTCAATGGTTGGATTCGATGATCTTAAAGGTCCTTTCCAACCTAGACAATTGTATGAAAATCGTGCTGTATCTTTTTTTTTTCCAATCTTCTTCTGAGGGAGTTTCTTAGGCTTCCCAGGCCCTTACTAGTCTTCTTTGTTTCTGCCAAGTCAATCCGAGAGAGAAAGCTGCTGCTTTTAATAACTAGTGATGATAGCAGTATTGATGTTTATAATGTTTTTAACGAAAACAAACACCTCTGGCTGAGTCAACACTAGCTTTGGGACTGAAGCAGCCTTTGCTGCTCAGAAGTCAATCCCCTGATTGTCCATAGGTACCACACGTTTGCTGTGCTGGCAAAGTGGCTGTGGCACACAAACTCGATTCCTCTTGGAAAGAAAAAAAACCCCAAAACCTAAAGTGGAAGTTTTGCTCCAGCTGTGCACCAAATGGGCACCAATTCCGACCACAGACACAGCCGAAGAGCCCCAGTTTTTTGCTTTTCTTTCCACCAAAGAGATGATGTTCCTGTTTTAGTCACCACGTCATGGACAGAAGGGAAGCAGAATGACGTTACAGTCAATTTCGTGGAGTTCAGTCAAGAAAATACTAAGAAAGCTTAAATTCAGCAGAATTCACCTTGAAAGCGCTACGCGGCCGAGCTGAACAAACAGCTCACACTGAGGACTTTATTAGGCAAATATACACAAAAGCATACAGAAACGCGTTGATTGCTATTAGTCTTCATTTGTTCCCGAGCAGGACTGAGAGTACGGGTGAGGTGAAGGGACTAAGTGAACAATATTGTGCGAACATACAGAAAGACGTGATTCACATCACCCATCTCGCGTTCCTACTAATTGGTTGGGCAGCACAAACAACCTGTGTGAGTAATAGGCTTAAAATTCTGTCAAAGAATTCCTGCTCACTTTGACGAGTGGAAAAAAAAAAACCTTTTCCTTCCAAAAATATGTATTTGTCGTTAAAGGGACAGAGCGTGTTCATGAGCTGAATTAATGCTTTCATTAGCAGCAGCATCACCAGCGTCAGTCATAATTAGAATGATCTCTGTAACTCACTCAAATATTTCTGAATAGAAACGTGGTTCACCCTAATTCAATTTCTTGCTACAATTCTTAATGATTTCTACTAGTTTAAAGCAACATGGGCCTTCAAATTCAAGTGGGGCAGAAGAGCAAAAACTCTAGAGTACAAATGTACCCTAGATAAAGTACTGTGCTGATAAAGTTCTATTTCCCTTATATTTCGACAGCTTATTAAGAAAACAAAACAAAAAAAAAAGCATCTTCTACTTAGTGTCCATTAATTAGGGGAGAGAAGTGGAAAGAATTGCACATCAATGCAAATAATTCTTAGTTTATACGAAGAGTGTGTTGATTAATATCCCGTGTACCTTTCTGAACTGAGAAGAAAGTGTAAATGCGCTGATTCTGCCTGGAAATGATTTCCCCTCTTCTTTCAAGTGAGTGGGAGGTGATTTGCAGGTGCTCACCCTGATGAAATAGAGGGTGAGGTGAGGGCAGAGCTTGGCCGGACTTGCTCCTTCAGCCAAAAAGCCCTACAGTGTAAACGGCTCTCTTCTGAACCGCATTCCCTTTGTCTTTAGCAGATCGGTGTCCTCCAGACTGAACTTCTGCCCGTTTTTTTTTCTGAAGTGTGCAAGTAATAACGACTTCAGAGTGGTTAAAAATCCCACTTCACGGGGAATACGGCACAAGGTGCATATGAAATAGCATTAAATCCTACTGGCCAGTGTAAATGCGCCAATACTTTCCGCAGCATCTGAAACCCGGCTAAAATTTCATCGCGACGTGCTGAGAAACACAAGTTAAAGGAAAAGTTGACTGCTTCCAGCCAGGGTTTTCTCAGTTTCTTGGGGATGGCCTGGCTTAATATCGGATGAGCTGGAAGGTCTGATCTTCGCCCTTGTTCTAGAAATGTTATCCGCCTGCAGTGATATTGATAATTTGCGTATAAACAAGGAGGTAGTTCCTCCCTTTGAAAGATTAAATCATGTGTCCTAGTGAGCTGTGGGGCCCCGGAGCGAAGCCAGACTGGGAATGGGGAGTTGCTCTGTGTTTTATCACCCCCCTCCCCCGACTTTCCTAAATATGCACTGAAGGCAGCGATGCCTCAGTGTTGCAGGCAGGTAACCCTCCCCTCAGTGAGACCCCCGTGAGCCCCCTGCCCTCGGCCTCAACCCAGCTCGGCCTGGGGACCCGCGGGCACCAGTTCTGCCCCACAGGGACATGGGCACTGGTGGCACCGTCCTCCTGGGATGGAACAAGTGTCCAGTTTGAGGAGATTCTGCTCCCGCATCCAGGCGGAGATTTGGGGCTCCCTGTGCCGAGCAGCAGGCGGTCACCCAGGACTCGCCGGCAGCGGGTCACAGGCCCCCTTCAGCAGGCCGGGATGAATAGTATTCCTTATTTTCAATAATGAATAAGCTGGTGATGCCCATTCAGTGTGCCAGCGGATGCACCACACTCCGCTGCTGCTCTCAAGCAGCATTCACTCGTGCACATTTGGATTTTAAACGCTTCCTGCTTTTTTTTTTTCATTTTTCCTTTTTCTTTTTTTTTTTTTTTTTTTTTTTTTTTTAATAAATGCATTGGCACAGAACACTACGACACTACGACCCATTTTTTCCCCCGGCCAGCCGGGTCGCCCTTCCGGCGGGTACGCTCAGGCTCACCCGGTCACCACACGCGTGGGCATCCCCCCCCCCCCCCCCCCCACAGCGAGCGGCACACGGGGCGGGGGGGGGGTGGCAGGGGCTGAACTCAGCCCCGCTCCTCTCCCCCCCCCCCCCCCCTCCGCCGGGCTGCGGAGCAGCGGGGGGGCAACCCGTGCTGCCGCCCCGACGCCGCCGTTCTGAAGTGACAGGTAATTTGGGCGGGGAATCAGAGCTTAATCCCCCCCCCCCCCCCCCCCAAAAAAAACCCAGACCCACTCGCCACTGTCAAGTGAAGCGGCGCACGGCCGTGTCCCCCCCCCCCCTCGGGGAGCGCTCCCGACGCCCGGCAGGGGGCGCCATTGCCACACGGCTGCGACCAGCGCCGGCGGGGGGAGGGGGGGGGGTGTGCTCCCCGCCCGGACCGCCCTGCGCCCCGACGGGGGGAGTGGGGGGCGGGGGGGCTCCCCGTCTGCACCGCCCGCCGGGGGGGTGGGAGGGCACTGAGCGGCGGGACCCCCGGGGGTTTTGGGGAGGGGGGGGCAAACCGTGCCAGCTGGCCTGGGTGAGGGAGCTGGGGAGGATTCCCCCCCCCCTCCCCCCAGCGCCATCCCACGGCGGGAGGTAATGGGGGGGGTGCTAAAAATGGGGGGGAGGGGGCGGTAAGCTCCGTCGGGCTCCTTCATACCCCCCCCCCCCCCGTCTTGGCGAAGCGCCGTGTTCGGAGGGAGGGGGGGGCCCGCGCGTCACGCCGCTGCGCGCCCCCATTGGCCCCTCCTGCCGCGCGTCACAAAGCTGCGAGCGGTGACGCAACGCCGTCCGTACCCCCCCCCCCTCCAGCTTCTCCCCGCGCAACTTGCGCGGCTGCAGCGCGGCGGTGCGCGGGGTGCGCAGGGGGCGGGGGGGGGGGGGGGCTCTTCCCGCTGCGCCCGCCCGCCCTGGAGTGCGCGGCTGCTGCTGCGTACCGGGGGGGGGGGGGGGGGGGGCTGCGCTCAGTCTGGTTTAAATCATATTTATATGTATATTTGGCACTTTTAACAGGTGAAAAACAAGCAGATACATCCCTGGTTGTGGGAATAAAATATTAAAATAATTAAAATGTCGTTGAAAATAACATATATATGTTTATATAGTATGTATACGTTACACACGGTATTTCTCCCGCTCCGCAGTGACCGAAGTTGTACTTTACGGGCAGGGGGCTTCCCTGGAAGGCACTGCCTCGTTCGCGCTTTTCGGGATTTCTTCTCCCACCCCTCCCTACGCCGGCGAGGAGGGAGGCAGGGAAGGAGGGAGGCAAGGAAGGAAGGAGGCAGGGAAGGAGGGAGGCAGGGAAGGAGGGCGGGAGGGACGGGCCGGCACGTCGCGGTGTCCCTGCGCTGCCGCAGGCGGCTTTGAAAATCTCGGTCAGGAGCTGAGCAGCGCAAACCACACGGTCCGGGATCCTCGGCATCTGCTCGGAGCGGGGCCCTTGCCAAATTCCGGCGCTCTGGTATGAAGTTTGGCTGTGCCTGGGATGACCGGGAATGTCGGGGGGGGGGCTGGTAAAAAAGGGGGGGGGGGGAAGGGGAATGAATGGCAGCGCGGAGCTGGGTACCCCCGGGCGCGCATCTCGGCACCGCAGGAGCCCGGGGGGGGGTGGGGGGTGGGGGTCTCCGCGCCCCCCGCGGGTGCGGGGGGGGGGGGGGTGGTTTACACTTGTTGCCTCCCCCCCTCGGCGAGCGGCCAAAACGGCGCGGGGTGGGGGGGGGGGGGGGGGGGGGGGGAGAAAGGCTGCGCTGCGCGGGTTTTCCAGCGGGGCCGCGCGTGGGGCGGAGCGGCCGCGCTGTGCCGCGCTGGGCGCTCCGCCGGCGCGGAGTGGCGGCCGTGCCGTGCCGTGCCGTGCCGTGCCGTGCCGTGCCGTGCCCTGGCGCGGCGTGGCGGCGGGGAGCCGGCGGGGCGGCCCGTGGGGGTGCGCGGGGCGTGGGCGTGCCGGGGGCACCGCCGAGGCCGGCCATGCAGATGGAGGGGGCGGGACGCGGGCGCCGTGACTCGGAGCCCCGGAAGAGCGGAGAAACCCCGTATAAAAACTACTGGGGACCTTTCCCGGGCAGAACTACGAAAGCTCCGGAGACGGCGGCAGCCCGCGGCGGCAGCGAGCGGGGGCGGCGGGCGGCGCGGGGCGGCCTCTGCCCCGGCGGGGGCGCGGAGAGCGGCGCGGGCGGCGGCGGCTCTGCAGGTCGGGCGCCTTCCCCCTGCCCTGCAGCACCGCCTGGCTCGGGGGGGGTGGGGGGCTTTTTTCTTCCCTCTCCCCCTATTTTTATTTTTTTTTCTTTTTTTTTTAATTTAACCGATAGGGGTGTGTGTTCCCCCTCCTTCCCCGCTGGGCGCCGTCCGGCGGTGCGGGACGGCTGTAAGGGGAGGGGGGGGGAGCGGAGCTCCGGCGCCGGGTTGCGCGCCGCCGTCTGACCGCTGTTTTTTTTTTTTTTTTCCTCCTCTTTTGCTAGGCGCGGAGGGAGAGGGACCCCGGGGGGGACAGCGAGGAGCCGGAGCGGTGCCGTCCAGCCCGGGGAGGCGGCGGCCGCGCACCATGGCAGACGATGAGAAGGCCGGCGGCGGCCCCGGCGGGAGTTACGCGGGCGGCTGCGAGAGCGCGCACTGCAACGTGCTGAGCTGGGAGCAAGTGCAGCGGCTGGACCGCATCCTCAGCGAGACCATCCCCATCCACGGCCGCGGCAACTTCCCCACGCTGGCCATGCAGCCCCGCCAGATCGTCAAGGTGGTGCGGAGCCGGCTGGAGGAGAAGGGCATCGGCCTGCGGGACGTGCGGCTCAACGGCTCGGCCGCCAGCCACGTCCTCCACCAGGACAGCGGCCTGGGCTACAAGGACTTGGACCTCATCTTCTGCGCCGACCTCAAAGGGGAAGCCGAGTTTCAGACTGTGAAGGACGTGGTCTTGGACTGCCTCTTGGATTTCTTACCCGAGGGGGTGAACAAGGAGAAGATCACGCCGCTCACCCTCAAGGTAAACCTGCCCGGTGCCCAGTGTGCCCGGGGCGGGCAGGTGGAAGCGCCTGCCCGCGGGGAACGGGGCACCTTTGCCTCCGGGGATGGAGGGGTGCAACTGAGGGACGCGGTGCCCCCCCCCACGCACACCCCGAGACCCACAGGGACCGTGAGTGATTCCCCACCCCCGTGCCCCCCCCCAGCCCAAGACCCACAGGGACCTCAAGTGATCCCCCCCCCCTTATAACCGAGGAGGAGTTCGCAGTGAAGCCTCTTGGCCGGGAGCTCCTCAGGATTAATTAGTCTTTCCTCCCTCTTATCTGGTTGGATGTGCTGGGAGCGTTGCCTTACGCGGGGGCGTGTGTGTGTGTGTGGTGTGTGTGTGTGTGTGTGTGTGTGGTGTGTGCGCGGCGCTGCGCATCTCCCGGCTGCGGGCGCTGCGGCAGGTTGGTGCCCCGGACCGTCCTCCCGGGGTGCCGAAGGCGGGGGGAGCTCGGCTGGCTTTAATGTCTGCGGGAAGGGCACACCGTCTGCAAGGCACACGCTTTCTCGTGTGCCGCACGCCCCGGCTGAATGCCAAACGCCCTTAAGATTATTATTTTTTTTAAATGGATTTTATTTTTTTTTAATATAGGGCAGGTTTGTGGAACCTGCAGGGGAAGAGCAGGGTTGAAGGGAGTGAACGCTTTCTGAGTTGTTGTGTTTTTTTTTTTTGTTTGTTTGGTTTTTTTTGTTTGGTGGTTTGTTTTTTTTTTTTTTGTGGGGAGGGAAAAGAGAAGTGGAAACCGATAAGAAAGATTTCGTATCTGATTGTAGCGGTGACCTTTCGTGTGTGAGTGCATGGATATTTGGCATGCGTGCCACGGGCTTCGTGTGTAGATGTATTTAGAAGTGATTGAAGGAAGCAGTGTTGCCATATGCTTCCCTTGCATGACACAGTCCCAGAAGAGCGTCCTCCCCTATCATCCCCTTGCAGTGACAGCACTCCAAGCCCTCACACTAAGCATTTCTTCGTTGGTTTCTATCTGCAGGCTCCTTGAAATCTTTTATGAAACACTAGGAAGGGGTGGAGGTGGGGGGGAGACGTGAACAAATGCAGCGGAGGGGAAATTTCTTGCCTCTGTGTCTTCATTTGCTCATTTTGTCTTTCCAATTATAGGAGGCTTATGTACAGAAAATGGTAAAAGTATGCAATGATTCAGACCGATGGAGTCTCATCTCCCTGTCCAACAACAGTGGCAAAAATGTGGAGCTGAAATTTGTGGACTCTCTGAGGCGGCAGTTTGAATTCAGTGTCGATTCCTTTCAAATCAAGCTGGACTCCCTGCTGCTTTTTTATGAGTGCTCAGAGAATCCGATGACTGAAACTTTTCACCCGACTATCATTGGTGAGAGCGTCTATGGGGATTTCCAGGAAGCCTTTGATCACCTCTGCAACAAGATAATCGCCACCAGAAACCCAGAGGAAATCAGAGGAGGTGGTCTCCTGAAGTACTGCAACCTTTTGGTAAGGGGCTTTAGGGCTGCCTCCGAATCCGAGATTAAGTCCCTGCAGAGATACATGTGCTCAAGGTTTTTCATTGACTTCTCAGACATTGGAGAACAGCAGAGAAAGCTGGAGTCCTACTTGCAGAACCACTTTGTGGGATTAGAGGACCGCAAGTATGACTATCTCATGACCCTTCACGGTGTGGTGAATGAGAGCACAGTGTGCCTGATGGGACATGAGAGGAGACAGACTCTGAATCTGATCACCATGCTGGCCATCCGGGTCCTAGCCGAGCAAAATATCATCCCCAATGTGGCCAATGTCACCTGCTATTACCAGCCAGCCCCATACGTAGCAGATGCCAACTTCAGCAATTACTATATTGCCCAGGTTCAGACGGTGTTCCCTTGCCAGCAGCACACATACTCTACTTGGCTGCCCTGTAATTAAGGACCGAAATTAGCAGACCCGGTGGGGAGAATGCTTTCTAAGACGTAGGAAGGGGCGACGCGCCCCTTTGAAATGGGGTGTTTTGTGCAATGATGATCTGCTCTGGTTTTCAAGCTTGGGGAAAGCTTGCGGTTCTTCTAATAAATAACGGGAGCACGATCGAGAAAGAACCCCCAAATAATTGGATCCTACCCCAGAGCACAAGAGGCCTGTCATTAAAAGCAACCAGCTTCCCCTGAAATAAGTGAGGGAGGAATGCTTGATGACAATATGGGTTGGCAATATCTGCTCCCATAGCTTTGGCATAGAGAAGGTGGGAAAGCCTTATTTTCTTTTATTTTTATTCTTACTCTAGAATGGGATCTGCAAAAGGGAGAATATGAAAGAAACAAAACAAAAAAAAACAACAAAAAGAAAAAAAATCACAAAAAACAATTCTATATATATATTCAGGAATTAAAAGTTAGAGGCATAAAGCAGAGATAAGCTGAATAAAAATGTATATTGGAATTACTGCATTTGGGGCTTGCAGCAAGTGCCGTCTATGGATTGACCGTGTAGAATGTATAGCTTGCTTGACTAGAACGCTTTACCAGAAACAGCTTGCTCCAAATGAACAGTAGTGGATCGGTACAGTTATGAAAACAGAAACACGTACGATGACAAAGTCCATTATTTCCAGCTGCGTGCATGCCTCACATTTTAAAAATGTGCGAGTGCAGGAAAAGCAGCTGTGGCAAACAGAATATACTCAAGGACCAAAGATTTCACAAATAAGTTATCCGAGCAAAGAAGATACAGTAGAGTATATATATATATATATAAAAAAGAAAAGAAAGATGTTGCTATATTTGTACACACCAACAGTAATCAAAAGTGCCTGATGCCTTCATAAAATTTGAAGTGAGAAAAAAAAAAGATATAGTTTTGTGGTTTAACCATGCATTTTGTTTTATCAGGGACACGAGGATTAAAAACAAAAAAACCAACCATAAGCTTGTGAATAAGTGGTGGAGGAAATGCCCTATTTTTTTTCTTGGCAAATACTTGTATAGAGTTAATGTTATGTCGGTGTGCTATTATCCTAGGTACGTGTGTGTATGTGTGTATATATGTTTGTGTGTGTATATATGTACGTGTTATAGGTGTATATCTATATATATACACACACAATATATATTAATGTGGTCTAGGAAAATGTAGCAATTAAGGAATGTTTAAATAAAGTACTATGTGTTTTCCAGTTTGCAACAGGATGTCATAGGACAGTGGGCACCTTGCAGTGAATTTCTAACCCACACCTGAGAAATTTGGAGTAAATGAACCAGTCAGGATTAAGGTGGGATTCAGATAATGTCTTTGGTTGCAAGAACAAGGATTACAGTAATTCAGTGGGTTGCTTGTGAGCCATAATAATTCCACAGATGGAGAAACATATGACTAGCTGATTTTTTTTTTAAACTATTTTGTACTGTAATGCCATTTTGACATTTAACCCACTAATGTTGTGACTGCATACCTCCATGATGTGTAATTCAGTGGAACGTGGATCAAAGATAGGTTTATTTAAACCCCCTGACAGCTAAAGAATATTGTATTAGTTGGTGATTTGAACACTAATTGTTAATATTTAAAGGAGTATTTTTAATTGAATGCGTTATGCATTCCAGGACCACTAGAATTTAGCAAATGTGAAATGAAACCCTTTTTAAGAGTGTTGCACGATTGCTTAAAATTATATTTTATATATATATATTATATATATATATATTTTTATGCAAATATTAAACATCTTTGATCTGGTTGTCACACTGCATTTACAATTTCAGTACTGTACTTTATTTAAATGGAATCACTTTACATTGGAACAATAACTATTCACTTTCATTTCCTCTCCCAAAAGACCAGCAGGGGGGAAAAAAAAAAAAATCAACCTCCGCTGTTGTTTTCACTTCAGTGCCATCTCTGAAGGTGTTAAATTCTTTGTTGGGCTTTGAAAAACCTAATGACTAAGTGACACTTGACTCTTAATATTTTGCTTTTTCTTACTGAGGAAAAAAAAAAGAGGAAAAAAAAAAAGAAAAAAAAAAAAAAAGAAGGAAAAGGGAATTCAGGCTTTTGAAGGAAACCTCGCTGTGCCCTGCCTGGTTGCAGGCAGGGTCTGGCGTTGGAGGAGGCAGGGGCAGGGGAGAGGGAGAGGACTCCTGTCCTGGCAGTGCGTTTTCCCTACGGAGCCAGAAAGGTACATCTATTTTTGTCGCGCTTTGTACTTTTCAGTCTGGAGGCGATTTGACAGGAACCCGAGTTTGTTTACTGAAGCACTTTCCCTGTGCGAGTCCTTCAGGAAACGTAAAAGCGGGTTTGTTGCTGTTCCCGGCGTTGACTCGCAGACCCTCGTCCCCATCTTTTCCCACCCTCCGGCGCTGGCTGCGACCTCCCTCCGGGCTCCTCGCTCGTCCCCCCCCCCGGGTCCCCCTCCGGAGGCTGGGGGCTCCTGGGCCGCTCTTTCCCCTTGCCTCCAGCTCCTGGGAGGATTTTGCGAGCGGAAGCTACGGGGAAGGCTGGGGAAATAGGATCAGCTGGTAATGTGGTATGTCTTCTCTCGCCACAACTATGTGCAGCAAATAAATGAGTCATCCGCTCTTGAAAAGGGTTTGAGAATCTATAGCTGTGCCACAACCACAGAACGCTGATAGTACATGACACGATGTATTTTTCCTTAGAAGGACCATTTTTTTTTTTTTCCCGTTGCTTGAACGAAAGTTTTGATTTACTTCCTCTCGGCTCAAATTTTATTGTGGTTTTGGGTTGTTTTTTTTTTTTTAATGATTGACAGCAGCTAGTTACCTTATAGTGCATGCAGCAGGGCTCTGAGCTAAACTGCACCTTTCAGCGTTTGCATTTTGATACATATATAATATGTTTTTATATATATTATATAGGTATTCCGGATCTGTTTTGCATATGTTAATGATCAAGTGGTGGAACTGGTGGAGCTTTGTTTTATTTGTGACTGGTAGCTTAAAAGGTGCCTGGTGTTAGAGGTGGGAAGAAGGCATGAGTTCAGGCCAAGAGTAAAATAAGAACCCCTTTTCAAAGCTGGTTTATTTCTGTGGTTTGCACACCTTCCCCTCCATAAAGTCTGACTTTTTTTTAACTGGTTTTTCCCGTCCTCTTCAGCACACTGGTACTTTTAAAGTTAACGACCGCATTCTTGCTTCGTAGACTTCATTTTTCCCATCCAATCAGATGTAAGGTTAGAACTTGTGCTACAAGAGACAGTGCCCCTTTTAAAGAGCTGAACTGATTAAAAACATTGACCTGATTACAGTAAAACTGTTTGTGCCGCAGCTGAATTTACTGCTAACCAACAGGGCGCTGAACTTGGTTAAATGTAGTGATCGTGAAACAACTGAGAGCTTTGAAATGGGGTAATTTTTTTTTTTCCCCTCAGATGTAGCTGTCCTCCCAAATGCAAGAACATTTCTTCTAAAAATAGAAGGGCAATTAGAAAACCAAAAAGATGATATTTTTCTAGTTTCGCTTATTGCACTTAAATATTTTTTATCTTGCACAAAGGCCTTCACGCAAATCTTCTCAACACCTCTTATTAAATGCTTGGTTTGCATCATGTCAGAAGTTTCTACCAGTTCAAAAAAAAAAGTTTGTTTTTTTTTTATTGAGAAAATGAAGTGTGTTAGATAAAACTGCACAGAAAAGGAAAAACTGTAATTGCATATTCAGTTCCTATTTGAATATATTCTTTTGTATGGTTTTCTTTACGCAGAGAGTTTCCCTTGCAAGAAAGAAAATCAGTGTACTCTTTTGCTGTTGTAATAATGGTTTGCTAACAAAATAAATAGTAAAAAAAAAAAAAAAAGCAACAAAAAAAAAACCCCAGCCTGCAAATTTCAAGACAGCTTGGCTAAAGCACTGCAGGCTCCTGCAGTCTGTAGGAGTCTGTGCAGATTTGCTTTCCCTCAGATTTCCTTACAACTGTTGCCTTCTGCAAGGCATCCTGTTGCAGCAAACTGCTCCTTGGATTGCTCTTTTGGAACATTTTGACTATAGGCTTTGTCACAGACCGAAAAAGAGCTGATGGAAAACAGACTCTAGAGGGAACAGATTGTGAATTTTGTTTACAGCATCCAATATTTGGATTTTTTTTGTAAATAAAAAGAAGTTATTTTTTTCTATTGATTTGTGTCTGCTGTCTTCCGTGTCTGAAATAGCTCTGGCCTGCTCCCGCTGAATACCAAGTTCGCTTTCATGAAAAAAGGACAAGGGCAGCACTTTGCTGAGAAGAGCAGCGTTCGGCCCCTTCCCGATTGGAGCACTGAACGTTTTGAAAAGCCTCTCCTCGTGCCAGCCAACTTCGACCGGCTGCGCTCGGCTGCGGCGGAACCTCCCCAGCCAATGCCAAAAATGCTCTCCCTACTGTTGGTCGGGCCCTGCAAATGGCCCGAAATCCAAAAACCGAAACAGCGCTGCAGCATCCCCGTGCTCTTGCTGCCTTCCCACTTTAGATCCCGGGACCGGGATCGTTTCGTGATGCCCACAATTCGTGCGTGGGTGAACCACCGTGCTGGCAGTGATGCGGGGGTCCTGCTGCCCTTGAGATGGATTCGATAGGGGCCGGCGCCTCGACCCTACCGTTTCGGTAGCCCTGGGGAGGCAACAGGGTGCTGTGCCCTGGGTGTAAAGGCAGGGCCGTCTGTAGCAGATGGGTGCTGCTGGTCCTGCAGCTCGGGGTGCGTCTGGGGAGTGGGGATGCCCGTGCCCACGTGAATCAGCTGCTGAATCAGTCCAGTTCTTCCTGCAGATTTCAACGTTTGCTCTCCTTCCCTGCCCTACAATGCTGTCCTTGTCAGCAGAGGTATTTTCTGTTTGCTGTGTTTACAGGGGAGATGCCTCTGTAATGAAGGCTAATTTCCTCAAAAGGCACTTCAAGGGAATATAAAATATTAATTTACAATGCTCGTGGCAATGATTTTTCAACCAGGGTGCCTCAGACTGACCCAAATTTGAAAAACATTGACTGAGACGCCACAGTATGTAGCTCTTACTAGGCTCATTCATACACGGCGCTGGGCTTGGAAGGCTCACGCCGGCCAAGCGCGAGCGTGAATGTGCTTATTGTAATGATGAGTGAACCTGTATTCCCCTGTAAAAACAAACAAACAAACAAGCTGCTGGGGCTGTTCATTTTTCCAGGCGCGGGAGCAGCCCCCTTGCCGAAAGCTGGGCGCCTTCCGCACAGTGCCTCTTTTGAAACCTGCCGGGGCAGGGGACAGGACCGTCCGCCAGCCTGGCCCGGAGAGGGGGATGCGCTCGGCATCCCGGCCCGTGCGGCATCGCCTTTCCTCCCTCATTACTGCCAGGAAAGGGAGGGGGACGTGGCCTAACGCTTCCTCCTGTTAACTTGCTCAGTTACAAAATATTTTAGGCAGTCTGACCAAGGCGGCTGCAATGCCCAAAGACGCAGATGGAAATCGGGCGGACTGGAAACCAGCTAAACCCAAATGCCTTTGCTTGTCTCTCAAAATCCCAGCCTGGATGGATGCTCTTATGCTTTGGAGTGAGTTCATTCCAGCTCCTCTGCTTAAGTTTGGGGGGATTTTTTGGAGAGACGAACGCCAGTTGAGTGTCTGGGGTGAGTCCTCCATCGCAAAGCGAGGAGGAGTATGACGGGGAGGCAGCCAGCTGAACACTGTGTTTTAGTGGGTTATGTTTTCAAGGAGGGGGGAGAATTCGGCACCATGGAAGAGGGAGGGCAAAGGCAAGGTGTGAGAACGTGAATCGCCTGAGCGGCACCACCGTGGAAAGCTGGAGGACATGCTGATAGATTGAAAGTAGGACGGGGGAAATGGCTCAAATCTTTAACCTGTGTTCGCCCTGCTAAAATGAGTCTGATCAGGGAAGCTGTCACTTGTAAAGATAAGTAACAGTCTGCAGTTTCTCTTGGCTGCAGCAGCAGCACATTTTTATTTTACTGCGTTAAAAAAAAAAAAGAAAAATCCTCAGGAACCCCTCTGCCCAGGAATGAAGCTGAGTGTAAGCTAAATCAACCCCACATCCTCCAGTAAATGTATCTGCAGTCCCTGGAAGGCAATAAATTAATAATGGTGAGTTCAGTATTATAAACCTGCTCTTGGGAAACCCTCATGAAACCTTTGCAGAGATTTTTGTAGCACAGTCGTGTGCGCCTTGTTCCCAAGTGTTTGTGTGGATCTGGTCATGCCTTCCTGACACTGCTACCAAGAATCCTCCTCCCTATTATCCCTTGCTAGAGGGGAGGGATGCCATCCAGAGGGACCTGGACAGGCTGGAGAGGTGGGCCCAAGCCAACCTCATGCAGTTCAACAAGGCCAAGTGCAATGTCCTACAGCTGGGTTGGGGCAATCCCAAGCACAAATACAGGCTCGGCGGGGAATGGCTGGAGAGCAGCCCTGTGGAGAAGGACCTGGGGGTGATGATTGATGAGAAGCTCGACATGAGCAAGCAATGTGCGATCGCAGCCCAGAAGGCGAACCGTATCCTGGGCTGCATCAAAAGAAGTGTGGCCAGCAGGTCAAGGGAGGTGATTCTGCCCCTCTACTCCGCTCTCGTGAGACCCCACCTGGAGTACTGCATCCAGCTCTGGAGTCCCCAACATAAGAAGGACATGGACCTGCTGGAGCGTGTCCAGAGGAGAGCCATGAGGATGATGAGAGGGATGGAGCACCTCTCCTATGAGGAGAGGCTGAGAGAGTTGGGGCTGTTCAGCCCGGAGAAGAGAAGGCTCCGGGGAGATCTTATTGTGGCCTTCCAGTACCTAAAGGGGGCCTGCAGGAGAGCTGGGGAAGGACTTTTTACTAGGGCATGTAGTGATAGGACGAGGGGGAATGGCTTTAAGCTGGAAGAGGGCAGGTTTAGATTAAACATTAGGAAGAAGTTTTTCACTTTAAGGGTGGTGAGGCACTGGAACAGGTTGCCCAGAGAGGTTGTTGAAGCCCCATCCCTGGAGGTGTTCAAGGCCAGGCTGGACGTGGCCTTGGGCAACCTGGTCTAGTGAGAGGTATCCCTGCCTATGGTAGGGGGGTTGGAACTCGATGATCTTCAAGGTCCCTTCCAACCTAAACCATTCTATGATTCTATGATTATTTCTATGTTTTTTGTAAAATTCGGTGCATGTGCCCATATGCAAAAAAAAGCACATTCTATAGCTATGCACCATTGCATTGGAGCTGGTGTAGTTTTGCAGCAATCCCCTAAATGTCTACAGAAGTGTGCCAGAAACAGCTCTGCATGTGGGGCTCTAGTCTGTGTGTAAGGAGCGGGAGCACAAAATCAGAATCTGCACTTTCGAGAAGAAATACCAAGCCTTCAAAAGCCTGATGAAACATGATGAACAGACTCATCTCCTACACACTTACATAGCCTTCGTCTATTCAGAATGATTGTTTTGTGGATGCACAATTCCACCATTTCACATGGCTGCTAATTCATCAGGAAGTGCGATGCCAGTACGCACCAGAAAGTTTTCCTTTTGCATTGTTTTGGGCAAAAAAACTATGTCCTAAATACACACCTAAATATTGTGTGCAAAATACAGGTATTCTCCAGGTTAAAAAAATCCCTTAGATTCCGATAATGGCTTGGAGGGCATAAATTCCTGTTTTTTGAGAGCATAATATGCCTAAACATACTTTGCTCTCTGTCAGATTTGGATGTGACCAACTCCTCTGGGTGAGCAACTGTCCTGATGATTAAGTTTGTCTTCCTGAAAATGAAGAAATCCAGAACAGCCAGTGCTTTTAAAAAGTGAAAGTCTCCCTATTGAACCTACGCAGGCTTTCTTCTCTTTGCCTTCTGTCTTGCAGGGTGTAGAACAGAGTCACTTCTAAAATTGAGGCTAAAGACAGTAGACAGTGAATATGTTTTGGAGAGATCTAGCTCATGCTTGTCAGTGTGCGCACCTGGTTATATCTCTGCCATTTGAACGAAGGTGACAAGAGGTGCCTGGAGCCGGAAGGTAGGTGTTCCTGAGGGAGGCAAATGGCAAACACAGCTCTGTGATGGTTTTCTCTCAGGAAACGTGCTCCTTAGTCAAGGCGTGCTTGAAGAGCACTCTTGTGTCCGCAGTAGCTGCATGGCCCTCATTCTAACTGTGACTCCCTTGCTTGGGTCATTCCTTCAATCCAAGACATCCGTGGAGCGCCTGCAGCACATTCTGTTGTGGAAAAGTAATTGCAAAGAAACGTCTCTGTAATTGCAACTGTTCTTAGCTTAACTCACGCTTTGAGGAAAAAGTAAAACCAGAATATTTTTTAATTTTTTTTTTTTAAAAGCTTTTGTTCTTGAGTAATTTCTTTCTCTCTCACTTCTGCATTGCTGTTCTGTGCCGGCTTCTCTGCTGCCTTCTCATCCCGATACTTGCAGCAGAAGTGGAAGGACCAAGCACCATGTGCTCTTCAGGCTATCAATAATCCTGCTAGTCCCTGGTGTTTGAGAGCCACTGATGTGAGGTCCATGCTAGATGGGTCATTAGGTGAGGTTCAGCAAGAGGTGCGCAACGTCTCTGTGTAAACAGGTGTCCTGGGTACCCTTTGAAATGCTCTTCAGAAATATTTCAATCCAAGTTCTCCACTAGCAGTTCTTCATGACAGGGGGAATTATGCATGCAGGCTTGTACAAACAGTTACTTGGACATCTCAAGAACTGCAGAGTAACAGTTAAATGAATTAAAAATTTAGCAGAATAACAATTATGATTAAATCAGAGAAAAAATGCACTGCAAGGTACTTATTAAAAATATCTGCATCCAAACTAGTAGAGAAGCTCTTCCTCAGCCTGAAGGCTTTTATTTGGGTTGTAGCAGGTTGTTGATACTCTTTGCAAACCAGACACTTGGCTTTGGGCTAATCTATCCACCGGAGAAGCATATACTTCTCATGCTCCTCACCTCAGGCTTTCTCATTTAGGAAACAACAAATACATGATAGTTGTCTGCTTTGCGATAGCGGTGTGAACTGTGACTTGACTGATTTATGTAAGTGCTGTTTATAAGTAAACCGATAAATGTCAGCCAGTGGGGGAAGTGAAACCAAGAGCTTGGGCCTTCCTTCTGACCAGCTGTGAACTGCTTTCTTGCCATTTTTATGGAACTGTAAAATTGAATTGCACATTTTTTTTTAGATTGAGCTTTCTGACGTGCTTTTCATTTCTTCCCAACCCTCTCTCACCATTAATGTCAACTATTTAAGGCGGGATTTTCTAGTCTGCCAAACTCATTCTGTGCCAGCGTGAGCTGAAGTCACTGTTCCCTGAGGGGGCATGGAGGCATTTGTGCTGTGTGCTACATGCTTGGGCAGCAGCATCTGCTTTCTTGCAGCCACCATGGGTCTTTACATGTGCCACATTTCATAAAGTTATTAAAAAGTCACAGAGGTCCTAAGAACTTGAAACTAACAAAATTTCACCCAAAACCTGGACAGTCTCAAGTTTGTCTCCAGGGATTTACAGATGGCTCTTGTCACCTGCTGTTCTCTGACCCCAGGAAGAATGTCTGTATTTTGTACTTAAATGAGGAAAGCAGTATCTGCTTTGGATCAGGCTGTTGCTGTCGCTTGTATGAAGCCAGCCCATTAGGCAGCAGACCCTCTGCAGGGCTGGACCGGTGGCCATCCCAGAGGTAATCTACTAAGAAGAAAGAAAAAAGGGCTTCAGGTGAGGAACTACTGGCAATCTTTCTGTGAAATACTCACCCAGTATTGGCTCAACATTGAACATGATACATTTGTTTTCTGGAGTTTTGTGGGCAGTCGTCATATTTGCCACAGGTCACCTGGTACATTACTTGCATTTTAGTTGTCATGGGCGCACATTACTGACCGATACACATGGAAGCACTCTTTAAACTGTGCTCCTTGACTGATCAGAGGGCATTCTGCATAAGCAGCACAAAGGTGTCTAGCAGATATTCTCCACTGCCAAGAGCTCGTTCTTTGGACTCTGAAGATACTTGCGTGGGAGTCTTTCCTATCAGGTGACGATCTTCCATCATCCCAGAAATGCCCTCCCACGGCAGTGGGAATGCCCGTGAATGACGGGAACCATCTGATGAAATTCTGACCGATGCACCAGACATCTGAGCAAAAGCCGGTGGGGTCAAGAGATTTTTCCTCTGGCTTTAACCAGCCTTTGGATGCAGCAGTAGTGCTCGAGGAGGCATGCAGGGAACACACAATGCAGATTTGGTAGCTGAGCTGGACCCTAGCATTACTTGCTCGTTCTTTGTTGTCGAATGTTTGCTCTGCAATAGCAACCAAAGGGCATGACCAGGTTAGGACCCATTGTACCAGGCACTGTGCAAACACCCCTGTGCGAGTCCTTTCCCTTAGAGCTTCTCTGCATGGGGATTTCAATGAGCTTATTCTTTTCCTTTAGCTGTCTCGCAGTAAGTCAACTTATTTGCTTAAGGCAAGCTCTTGCTTTTCTAAGAAATGGGATATACACTGCAAAAAGCGTTCCCCAAGAAGCAATTTTCATGAAATATTATTCAATTCTGTCAATTTTTTCACTTGCTAAGACTGTCGTGTCAAAATCTCAGCTTGCTTTCATGAATAACTGAACCCACTTGCTCTCTTAAAAAGCTGTGTGCTTGATGCAATACATTTTTGTCACTGAGAACTGAAATCAGTCCTCTTTCTCTATAGTCAATGCAGAAACAGGTGCATGTCTCTCCCCTCCATCTTGAGTTGCAATCACTTCAGGAGGTGAAATGAAACAACTGTGGAGTAACGTGCAGCAACATCAAATGGCTTCAGAGTCAGAAGTTGCAAACGTGCTGAAGAAGATGAGCCTGTACTTTGCAGCTCTTGAAACCGAGCTTCCTGAAAGTGAGTGGGTGTCCTGACTGGGTTTATTGCTTTTTACTTCTATAACAGTGATACCACACTTTTCTTTTTTTTTTTTTTTAAATTAGGCTGGCTACCAGACAAATGCATCAGGCTCAGGAATTTTCTTAACAAGCAAAGATTAACTCCACCCTGCAGGGCTACCTCCACCAGTTGGCCAGTGAATCCATCTCCCCAAAACGCTTGCTGTCATAAATCCTCGATGTCCCAGCCCTAAACCGACAGCCGGAAATCATTAGCCTGGGACACACAGTCTCACTGAATGTGTGTTACCTCCTGAATATATCAAATTGCAGTGTTCAGAAAAATCTTGATATGCTAAGCAATTTATAGACAAAAGTTGTTAGAAAAAGGGTTTAATGACGGCAAAACCACTGTATATAATGAGGTCGAGGGAAGGGGAGCCTAATATCAGCCCTTTCTGTAATGCAACAGAATAAGTTGAAACTCAGCTGGAAGCCTGTGACGATGGCGGCGCCCGCGAGAGCCGTGTACTGTGGTTATGGTGTAGTCTGTGTTTCTGTCATCATTCTCTGTTTTCAGGGTTTATAGTTCGGCTGTAAAACACGCATCAGAAACTCGGTGAGTCCACATATGGCTTAAACCCACAAAAGGCAAGAAATTCAGAATTAGGGCTGGAACTCCCCGTTCTGCCCCCCACCCAGGCTATTGCACTGTGCCGTGCTGCCCATCAGGAAGGACGATGGCTTGTGGGTGATCTCCTCCATGCTGCTCTTTACATTACAATTGCTGGCTAGTTCAAGCTATTTCTTTAATATATAATTCCGTCCCCCCACCCCAAGTATAATGTAATGGATTGGCAAAAGTTTGGCTCATGTCTCTGATGTTGTGATAAACATTAGTGGACATTTTCCCTGAGAGCTTGGCAACAAATACAGAAACTTATTCAAATAAGAACTTTATTTACTTTCTGAAAGGCATATGGATTTCTAAATCAATCCGTTTGGTAGGCATACTTTAAATAACATGCCAAGAAAGACCAGAATGATAACTTTTTTTGAAAAGGTTTTCAAATATTGATCATTTTGGTTGTGCAATAGCCAGAAACATTCTTATTTGAAAAGGTTGAGCTTAGATGTATTTATTTTGCACCTGTAATTTTAGATTCATTTTTTTCTAGGCGTAGTAAAAGAAAAAAAAATGGGAAATCTGACACACACACACACATGATTTCTTGGGAAACAACTGTTTCTCTACTCAGAGGTCTGGCCAGTCCACCAGAGAATGTCCTTCTCATACTGGTCTAAGCTGACTTTCCCAAAGACCAGTGATATCTCATGGCTCAGACTCCTTCCTATGTAGTATGGGGTTGAGGTCATTTCTGCTTTCTTCTTTGGACAGATGTGAGTAAAAAGCCTCCTGTCCTGTCCCCTTGGGTCCAAAGGAGGCTTGCAATAGAGAGTACAGCTTGCTTTTTTGTTATTGACTTCTGGTCACCCCAAAGCTTTGTGGACAGAATCCATCCTCAGTGTCTACATCCCTTGCAGGACACTGGCAAGAAGAGCCTGGAATGAGCGTGGCCAGGCAATGGGACACCATGCAGTTGGCCTTCGCCTGTGCGGTAGCCACAGTGCACACCTAATTTGCTGCACATGCACCAGGGAAAAAGTGACTTATGAAATTTTTTTTTACAATAGAGTTGGATTATGACAACTTTCTGCTTATGAAGGGGAGCTGGATTTTGGTGGAGATGTAGGAAGAAACCAGGTGTTACTTGGTGGGAACACGGAATATGAGATTTCATACACTGCTTATGATGGGTCCTAAGGTGGCCAGGGATTTCAGGTAGGCCTTCCTAGGCTTGTCTCTTATGCCAAACGTATCAGAAACTCTTCCTTCATGCCTGGCCCACGCTGCACTCCAGCAGCTGCCCCTGTTACCCATGGTGCTCTCAGGATGCCCTGATTTCAAATATAGTGTCCAGAGCAATTCAAACACGTCTTCTGCCACCTTGGCACCCCTCTAGAGACTTCAAATAAACCAGAACATTCCCTACATTTCCCATGCAGGGAAAGAGAGTGACCAAAGGAAACAGAGGTGGGCTGCCAGGCTGCAGAGCTGAGGGTCTCAGACACTCCTGGGGGACACCCCTGGTTATGGGCAGCCCCTGTCAGGAGTGGGGATGGTGAATAAGTCGAGAACACAGAGAGGAAAGCAATTTTTGGTTCTGGGACAAAACCTAAGAAGATGGATGGGGACAGGAAGCGGCTTAGTTTAGCGCACTTGAAAATGAAGAGAGGGGATCAGGGATGGGGAAAAATTGCTGCTGAAACAGGGGATTTAATGATAATTACACAATTCATTTTGTCTTAGCTTCGTTTAAGGCACTTTATTCCATCTGAAAGAGAACAAATTATTTTAAATGTGCTGCAGCTTTTAAAAAAATTAGGTCAATGTAGAAATAAAAATATGTTTTCCAAAATAATAATATTAAGTTTTTTGACATTTCATAGTCTAAATATTTATCTGGAGCTGTGTGGTAAATTTGTTTTGAAATAGCAAATTTTTCTGGCGCTATGTGCTTGTGTGTATGTATGCACGCATGTGGTTTTGTGCATATAAAGACTGGATAATGTCTTTTAAGATTTTCTTTGCTGCTTTTAATTATGTGATTTAAAAGGCAACTTAGCTAAGGCCTATTCAGTCACAGTTCAGTGGCTTCTGTGCAAAACCAAGTCCTCTTCACTGGTTGTCTTGTGCTCGAAGGAAGGAAACTTGTGCCAACGAAGCCATCTGTAGGGACTTCCTCTGTTCATCACCAAAAACTGCAGACTTAGCATATTGTTTGCAGAGTTAGCATATATAGCCTTTCCCATCTCTGAGGGAAATAGTCCCAGGAAGGCTACGAATGAAAGCTCTTCAGGAAGTTTCTTCGCTGTTCTGTCACTTTCTATTCACCCTGAGAGCCATAAAATACAACCCGGCTCATACGTCTTGGGGCAAAGCAAGAGCAAGTGTATGTTCCTCATTAATCTCTTATGGCCCAAACTTCCTCCCTATTTACTCCTCATATATTAGTCCTATTTATTTCCTCATTAATCTCCAATGGCTGTCTTTTTTGCAGCAGGATGCCTACATGAAATACCCATTTTCCTTTTGTGCTAAATCCAAGCTTTTTGATGCTGAAATTTAATTTTGTGTGTCAAATTGATTCCCCCCCCTGCCCCATGCCTTTCATTCATAAACCCTTGATTATCTATTATTAAGGAAAAAAGAACCCCAAACCACACATAGGAAAAATGTATCTCCAATAAATAAACTGGCACTGCTGCCATAAGAGAAAGCTAATCCTCACAGCCATTATTATGTCTTCAGATTTTTTTCTCTGACATTTATTAACTTCTCATGAAAGGCAGGGGGCATTTCTTTCCCCAGCAGACACTTTCCAGCTTGCTTTACAGGCATCCGATTGTTGGCAATAATCCACAAAAGGATGTCTGCTGTCAGAACCCCGCTGTCACAAAGACCACGCGAAGATTTTTAGCTTCCTAGCAAGAAAACACCGTGTCTGTGGAAGTGTTTCCAGGGAAGTACCGAAGGCTTTGGCCCCCTCCTGCATGATGTTGCGGACCTGCTGTAGACCAGCATTTACCCCACTGACCAGCCGGGTGGTTTGGGGACTGTACAGAAACCACATCAAACCCTGCGAGTACTTGGCATGGCTCCTGGCTTGCTCAGCACCTCCCAGGGTTCCCAGCTGGTTGTTGGGAATATCTGAATCTGCTGGAGTACAGCAGTATGGGGAGGAGAAAGAGCGGCAAAGGGACTTTATATACGCTGTTTCTAGGTCTAGGGGGATGCTCAGTGCTATTAGTGTGCAACTCTAAAACTGTCAGTCTGCGTAATCCCCTTATTGGAGAAAATGGGGTGGGAAGAGCCAGCAAGAGTATTCTGCATCATCCCCTTGCCCAAAGGCAGGATCAGCTGTCCTTAAACGCTTCCTTATTGTGCACTCGCAGCCAGAGCAAACAAACATCTAACATATTTTCTTGTAGCAAACCCTTCAAGTGGTGTGGGAGAAAGTTGGTTCATGTTAGCTCCTCCACCCCTAAAGTCCTCTGCGCTCCTTGGCTGGTCGGGCAGCTGGGAGAAAACGTCCCACACCTCCTCGCCAGGACCAGGCAGAAGGGAATCCATCATATCCCAAAGCTGACAGACGATTAGCATTTCATATCTCAAACTAACAGGAAACAATGTGTGCTGAAGATGGGTACAGGCAAGAGATCAGTATATCTCATCAGGGTCTGGCCAGGAGGTGAGGAGTGGAAAGATTTCTGTTTAAAAACTTTGCACAGCAGATGCGGAGAGAAAGGATCTGCAGAGTGAAGACTTCAAGCCAGCAGATCTTTTTACACCATGAAATTTCAGTGCTTCTGAGCTTTTGAGATGGCTCGACACTGAAACTGGACGAGGCTGGTTTAAGGTACAGGCATTTTGCTTAAGGCACAAAGAAAAAAATAATGGGAGAAGTAACATCAAATGTTATTGCTGTGGTTTTGTTTCCTGATACCTCTCTCTTGTGACTCTTGGTGTGTAGTTATCTGGTTGGTGTGGCTGCAGCAATTAGCATCTGGCTGCGAGGAGGGAGGCCGTGCATGTGTGCGGTGTTGCAGCACATACTGCCTCGAGCTCATTCTTGCCCAGGAGAAGAGGAAGAGGTGATGTAAAATCCAGAAGAAGAGGATTGAGCAAGGGAGGCTAGATCTGGGGAAGGCTGCAGGGATGAAGCTTGGACTGATAACATCAAGGTGGTTCATTCCTTGTCTGGGTTTTTTTCTTTCTTTTGAACTATGTCGGTGTGAGGACTGGGGTACTGGAGCTCAATCCTGCAGACCTGCTTCATGTGTACAGTTACTGGAGGATTTGCTTCCTGCACTGTATCCCACTTTTGAAACTGCTGTGCTCTCTCCCCTACGTGACTTCCCATATCTTGTAATGTGGACCCTTTCTTAAAACAGTAGCTCCTTAGATATATCCTAAATCTAGTCCTGACCATTAAGTCCCCCAAACCAGTGCAATAAATTCCCATGTCTTCCTTTCTCTCCCACTCCTTGCAATCCTTTTTGTTGTGTTTCTGCCTTGAAATAATTTTTAGCCTCTTCTCGTCATCCCCACACAGCCCGGCACAGCTCAATAACAAACCCTTCTCCTCCATCAATATTGCCACGTCCCTCATAGTGTCTTCTGATGGCTTTGGTGTGCCTGGCAGCCAACTGTTCCTCTCCCATTTATTTTGGGGGCTATGGTTGTCCCAAACAGAATTTGAGGGGGTAGGTTTTGTTTTTTTTTTTACTTTTGCACTGTTTTTCTGTGTTTCAGGGTCTTTGTTGCTGAAAAAGACTGTGAAGAAAGAAAAATTATTAGGAGCCTGTGACCAAAAATTCAGGCTGCTACACTGAGGAGTGGGTGTGGTTCAGGGGGTGCTGCGGAGACTCATCCAGGATCACTCATTTCACATTGCGTTTTAACTCCCAGCTCTGCCAGGAGTCACTCAATGGATTTTTGTTTGCCTCCTCCTTAGATGCTTGAGCAGGGTTTGAAACCTGGTGTTTATTGGAGCATAATTAGTTCACTTCTGATACACGCACTAAACATTTGATCTGTTGTTTGCCTCATGGCCTTTGAATCCAAGAACTAATAACCAAATACCTATGAAAAAAACAATAGGGCTGCGGAGTCCCATGACCTGACAGAGCAGGACTAAAGGACGGAAACTGTTGGGAGGACATCTCAATCCCATAAGAGCTCTTTTCAAAATCTGGGCACTCTTTGCAGATGATGCTGGCTTTAGTAGAGGGATTAGAAAACAGAATAAAGAAATAGCCAGTTTTTTATCGATATGGGTCTAATTTTGAGAGCCTGTCCTGATCATATGGCATCTGTAGTCTTGTCCTTTTTCTAAAAGGCTTGATGGAGACTGTCTTCCAATGTCCCCTTTCCTTTGGCCTGGTTAGTGGGTGGCAATTCAGATTTTACCTGAACCAGTCCTGTTCCCAGTCACTCTCCTCCTGTTAGCCTCTGGGGCCAGATTACCCTTTCGCCACTTTTAACTCCTCAGAGATTTGTTCTCGTCTTTAGGCCTTGGCTGCAAACAGTGAAGGTTATACATAAATTGTAATGAGAACCACAGAAATTCACTCAGGGCAATACAAATGCAAAATTCAATGTCATGAGACACCAAAAGTCCTCACCAGAAACCTCTGGGAGTTGCCCACTTCTCTGGAGTTTCTACCAGTGAAAGATGGCTTAAATCCCCTATTCCTTTTCAAGCTGATTACTAGGGAAAATCTACTAAGGCTTTGCTGTACTTTGTGTCAGGGAGTCTGAGTGCTGGACTTTGTCACATCTGGAATTGCATGTGCTATCCAGCAAATTCTCTTCTTCACAGTGAAAACTGAGCTGAAAATGTCCTTTAGCCAACTGATTATACTGGAGAGTATGATACAACAGTGATATGATATAAAAATGATATGATAACCTGAAGATGCACAAGCCATGGGACCTGATGAGATTCATCTGCAGGTCCTGAGGGAACTGGTGGGTGAAGTTATCAAGCCACTATCCACCATATTTAAGAAGTTGCAGTGGTCCAGTGAAGTTCCCACTGACGATAAAAAGGGAAACAACCCCCATTTTTGAAAAGGGAAAAAAGGAAAATCCTGGGAGCTACAGGCCGGTCAGTCTCTGTGCCTGGCAAAATCATGGAGCAGGTCCTCCTGAAAACTCTGCTAAGGCACATGGAAGATAAGGAGGTGGTTGGTGACAGCCAACAAGGCTTCACTAAGGGCAAATTGTACCTCACAAATTTGGTGGCCTTCTACAATGGGTTTACAGCGTTAGTGGATAAGGGAAGAGCAACTGACGTCATTTACCTGGACTTTCACAAAACATTTGACACTGTCCCGCACAACATCCTTGTCTCTAAATTGGAGAGACATGAATTTGACAGATGGATGACTTGGTGGATAAGGAATTGGCTGGATGGTTGCACTGAAAGTGTTGCGGTCAGCGGCTCGATGTCCAAGTGGTAAGCAGTGATGAGTGGTGTTCCTCAGGGGTCAGTACCAGGAGTGGTGCTGACCAACATCTTTGTCGGTGACATGGACAGTGGGGTTGAGTGCACCCTCAGCAAGGTTGCTGACAACACCAAGCTGTGTGGAGCGGTTGACATGCTGGAGGGGAGGGGTGTCATCCAGAGGGACCTGGACAGGCTGGAGAGGTGGGCCTGTGCAAATCTCCTGAAGTTCAACAAGGCCAAGTGCAAGGTCCTGCACGTGGGTCAGGGCAATCCCAAGCACAAATCCAGGCTGGGCAGAGAATGGATTGAGGACAGCCCTGAGGATAAGGACTTTGGGGCATTGGTTGATGAGAAGCTCAACATGAGCTGGCAACGTGCGCTTGCAGCCCAGAAAGCCAACCATATCCTGGGCTGCATCAAAAGCAGCAAGGTCAGCAGGTCGAGGGATGTGATTCTGCCCCTCTACTCCATTCTGGTGAGACCCCACCTGGAATACCGCATCCAGCCCTGGGGCCCCCAATATAAGCAGGACATGGACCTGTTGGAGCAAGTCCAGAGGAGGGCCACGAAGACTGTCAAAGGGCTGGAGCACCTCTCCTGTGAGGACAGGCTGAGAGAGTTGGGGCTGTTCAGCCTGGAGAAGAGAAGGCTCTGGGGAGACCTTATTGTGGCCTTTCAGTACTTAGAGGGGGTGTACAGGAAAGCTGGGGAGGGACTCTTTATCAGGGAGTGAAGTCATAGGACAAGGGGTAATGGCTTTAAACTGAAAGAGGGTATATTTAGATTAGATACTAGGAAGAAATTATTTACTGTGAGGGTGGTGAGACACTGGGACAGGTTGCCCAGGGAAGTTGTGGATGCCCCATCCCTGGAGGTGTTCAAGGCCAGGTTGGATGGGCTTTGAGCAACCAGGTCTAGCGGAAGGTGTCCCTGGGCATGGCAGGGGGGGTTGGAAATCCATGATCTTAAAGGTCCCTTCCAACTCAAACCATTCTATGATTCTATGATAATCCTGAGGTCTTACTGGCAATGTGATAATAGCCACAGGTGGCGTTACATAGGAAAACATGAAAAACTAACTGAGTATCACTAAGAACGGCAAGTAGAAGCAATGAGAAATCTGAAAGATAATAAGCTTAAAACTGAAAGGTGCACCAAGGCCA
Organism: Pluvialis apricaria; assembly: GCA_017639485.1. Taxonomy (NCBI): domain Eukaryota; kingdom Metazoa; phylum Chordata; class Aves; order Charadriiformes; family Charadriidae; genus Pluvialis; species Pluvialis apricaria. Next base: position 91,659,017 of record CM030009.1, read on the forward strand.
ATATTTGATTCTGTAAATTGAATCATAAATGGTTGTAGAATTGCCTAGAAATAGCAAGTAACAGTAGCACATTGATGAGGAATTAGAATACTGATAAAAACAATCTCCATTTTCTGAAAAGCAAGCAGAACTCAATAGTGAGAAAAGTGGATCTGTAGCACCAACCCCAGTGATTTACCATTGGCTTCAATGGGAACTGGACTTGTTTCATGTTCTGTAATTGGAGCAATTAAAACCAGTTGTGACAACAGTGCAGCGGCCCTCGGCTTCCTCTGCTTCCTCTCCGGCAGTGCTGGGCGTCCGACATTCCAGGGCACGATTATTTGCAGACTCCCGGTAATTTTAGCCCCTTCAAGATGCCCACAGTTTCTATTGAGACAAAAAAAAAAAGGTCCCCAAGCAGCCCTGCATTCCAGATCTCACTGTGTTCAGTGCACAATTATTTCTGTTTAGTTGCCACAGTAGTTTTGTGTTCTTCTAGCCCCTGGAGTAGTATGCATTTAATTTCACTGCTCTTGCTAACCAGGAGTTGGCAGAATCCACAGGATCCAAATACATGACCCACAAACCTACTGAAGTCAATTGGTTTTGACTGTTGGTTACTAAGTAGGATTGCCAGTTGGAGTCCAGCTCTTACTTGCAATGTTCACACAGTATAGAGCGCGTACTCCCTTACGTGAGATCAGAACATCTGGCACTTCTTCTGAGACTGTTGGGAGATAAAATCAAAGCAGTACGTGAATCTGTGGACTTTCTTCTTGCAATTTATTGGGTGAGATACTGACTGTCACCTGCCTGATGGATGGATGTAAGTAGGTTTGGATTTGGCTCGCCATCTCAAAAACTGGGTCTTTATCTAGGATTTATCTAAATATCTGAATCTTAACTGTGCCCAAAAGATTCTGTGTTATCTCTCTTTCCTTGTGATCTCAATGACCTTAAAATCCTGCTATGAAGAAAGAAAGAAAAAAAAAAAAAAGCAAGCAGATTTCATGTGTTTCCCTAGGATAGTCTCTTTAAACAGTAGCATTTCTAGGCTGAATTTTCCAGTTATGTGCTCCACTGCAGTACGTAAAGTTCCACATTCTGAGAAGCTGAAATAAAAAGCTGAAGAGTGCTCGTATAGACATTATTTTTACCCGTTAAGTCACTGTTTTTCCACATTAATCACAGGGTAAAGATATCGGGCTTCAATTCAGATTATGACAGTATCTAATGTCTTTTCCACATACAACTTCAAACTAGGAGAAGACTTCCTCTCTCGTTTTCATGGGAATTTTGTGAATTCCAGTATGTATGTTTTTCCAGCTGTAGTATTTTATTTGCAATTGGAAATTGCCAATTGAAATATCACCTTTCCTATGGAAAAGTTGGTAAAACTAAATCTTAGAAACATAAGTCTGCTTCAAGTACTCAGGTTAGATAGTCCCTATGCATAAAGCAGTGTCCTGTAACAGTCAGAGATCATTCTCCATAATCATTCTCACCTGGATCTTGGCTTGTTTACTCATATAGAAATCTGCTGCTACAAATCTGAAGGACAGAGGGGAGTGGGTGACATCTTTAGTCTCAGGTCATTTGAGGTAAAACCTTTCCTTTGTAAATCTGTCTTCTAACAAAAAATAGTCTGGTTGAAATGGCCACCTGGTTTCCTTGGGAAGGACTGAATAAAAGCAGCTACTCCTACATTCTTGGGATTGACTTTTTATGCTCAGGCCCAGAACTGCATCTGGGGAAGTAGGGGACAAGGGAAAATCATGGCCTATATGATATACAATATGCTATATACACTATATGCACTAACAAAAAGTTTGTTATAAACCTACAAAGAGTAAGTTAGCAAAAATAAATATCCTTGCTTTTTATTAGGCACATTCACTCCAGTGAATCTAAAAACATGAGATTCTTGACATTTGGTCTCTCCTGTGCTCCCGTCATGGGGTTTTCTCCTTTTCCATTTCCTCTTGTCCCACGACAATAACTCAGCCTTGCCTTCTGTCCTTGCTTGAAGCCTCTGGCTAGGCTGACAAAGAAGTGATGTTTCCTCCCACTTGACAGGCCTCTCGGCTGGTCCAGCCTTGGCTCCCAACAGCTTTGAAGTCTGGCAGGTTTCAGACGTTGGTTGGTGCAGCCCACCATGAAGCGGGTTATTGCCCCCAAAAGCAGGAGTCTCAGGCCAAAAGCAGTTCAGTTCCTAAGCTGCTTGAGGCAGAGACCCAATCTCTCATGAGAGTGAAACAGGAGTGTGTGCACTGCCACAACGGGAATTACACCTCCGCCAAACTGGTGGCAGCCCAGGCTGAGTCAAACCATGTGTCATCTCCTAATCTAAGCAGTGAAGGACCCAGTGAAGAGGTGCTGCAGAATAAGACATACTGTGTGGTGATGGCTGATGGTTTTAAGCATTGACGTGATTCTGGTAAGTGTTAAAAGGTGATGGGCACAGTGAAGTGGAAGGACAGGCTTGGTTTAACCAGAGAAACTAGTCTGAGGGTTTGGCGACTGATTAGGAGTAGTGCAGTTTTCTTCTGGGTTCAAGCTTGGGCTGTTTGGTTGCATTCAGCAGAGCAGATGCTCTCAGATGTGCTCTGCCTTCATCTGAGAGGCAATAACTTTAAGAAGTTGAGGACTTCAAAGTTTGGATGTCTTCTTGACACTAAAGTGCATTCCCAACAAAGGACACATTGACAAACCCCACTGCCAAAGGTAGGAAAAATAATGTCAGATTTCCTATTTTATAGCTGTTTCAGCACACAACACTTTCCATGTATGACTTCTCCAGATGGCAGATATTTTTTGCTCATTCAGTGCAGCATGTATGTGCAGCATGTATATATATATGCAACAGCTTTTATTCTCATTGGCCACATCTCTAATTGTTCAAGCTTCAAATTTGCTAAGCATGCACAGCACAGACTCTCCAAATGCACTTCTGTTTTTTTCCTGAGGTTTTGCTGAGAGTGCATACAGAGCAATCTGACAGAATTTTGTCACCACCATCTGTAGCTGCTATACACAACATCAAATTTAGTAAGTAATCATACCTATCACTTTTCATTCTGACTGCCATACATGCACACAAATACTGAACAGAGACGTTTTGGTAAATCTTTGAAGACTGTACATTACTTGTTTTCCTCCCTCTCAGTTTCATGGCTAAAGAGCCATTTACCATGAAAATTACAATTTCACCAGTTGTCCTCTGCAAGGATCATCAGCTTTTTTCACCCTCCTTTTGCCTACATAAGAAAAAGAAATACCCACATGGACACTTCGCTTTGCCCATAAAGCTCGCCAGTCATATTTTGTTTATTAATGCTTGTGCTGTTGCTGGCCTCTGTTTAAAATATTTTGGAATTTTACATGATCAGCAACTTGGACAAGATCTAATGGACTCCAAAAGGATTATATTAAATGCTGAGAATAAGATAATGTCTCATTTAAATAAACAAAGAAGACAATTTTAGGGACCTTTTGCTGTGACATAAAACATCTTTGACTATTTTGGAATGAAAAGCAATCCCTAAATAAAAGACTTTAAAAACAGATAACCTAAAACTCCAAAATAAATTCACCCCTCCTATTGGAAACAGTATCTGTCTTTACTCAAGCTAGACAATTTCGTAAGTCGTCTTCATTTTTTGAAAAAGACATCCTAGAATGGCTGGCAAATCCGATGATCGGATGGAAAGAATTTCTGGATGTTCAGCCAGTCTGATCCATGTTTTGACATTTTATGCAAGAGAATAAAAGCTGTTTTTCCCCCCATTACTCCAGGCTGCCATTACCAATAATTTCACGCAGATCTGGTTACATGCTCACATAAAAGTCATCAATGTATTGGAAGAAGGCGAAGAGAGAAAACTAGTCCTGTTTATGCAAAACTTCTGGAGACACAGTGCAGGTGATTTGTTGTTTCATTATGCTGCTTGCCATGGATCCAAGTCAGCAGTTGAGCCCTGTGCAGCAAAGCCCTCACTTTGCTGTGCCTGTTAGCCTGGAAGTCCAAATAATGCCACTCCTATATAACTTGTCCCTAGAAGATCAGGGAAATACATCCTCACACTGGCCAGCTCAGGGCACGAACGATGGATGTGTTGAACAGTCTAACCGAAAAAGAAGTAGAAAGGTGGCACATGCCCTTCAAAACCCACTTCTTTAGGTGAGCTCTTAGGAAATCTGTTGAGTTTGAGAGTTGGGGCAGGAAGAGTGTTTTGTTTAAGCAGTGTTTCATTGTTTTCTGGAAATATACACATTTGGGTTTTTTTTTCCAGAAGCCTTCATACCAGCAGGACCCATGACTCAACACACGAACCTGAAAATTCTGACACCATCATGGTTAGTGACTCTCCTTCTGATGCCTTCTTGCTAGCTTACCTGACTTACCTTGCTGTAAGACCTGTGAACGGGCTGAGGTGAGATGTGAAAAAAGCCTATCATGCACTTAATGAACTGCACAGTGTCCTGGGGGAAAAAACCCTTTCTCGACTTGTTTTCTCCTCCAATCTTTTGAGGAGAAATTGCATGAGTTGGAAGTAGCTGATCCTGTCAGACTCAAGACTGAGGCTCTTAGTCACAACTTGGGTGTCACACCCAGCCCACAAAGAACAGCTTGGCCCTTTTTGGCAGACAAAAGGGATGTGGAGAAACAGACTGGGAAGCAGCAGATGTTCCTTGGTGCCGAACAGCCCTGGCTCCTTCTCGCAGCTGAGGGAAAATCCATGATGTTGAGAGCACTGGCAAGTGTACCACACCTCAGTCGCATTGGCAATGCCCGATGAAGGCAGTGAATGCATGCAAACATTTGTATGTTCGTTCTCCACTGTGGTCTTCCTGCTCTGTGCCCACAGCTCTCTCCTCAAGATTAAAATGCTGCTGACTGTCCACTTCTGACTTCTTTTTCCACTTGGCCTCTTAGAAACACTAGTTAAAGAACTTTTCTCCAGGTCATTCAGGTTGGACTACATTTTAGGAAAAAATAATGACAGGGCAATCTCCACTCCCAAATGTCCAAAAAAACCCCACATGGATCCTGCCTTTCCCGTTGCAGAGCTGAGAGCACCTCTTAGCTATGCACCCTGGTATATGTGGTTATACTATCCATCTTAGTGTAACCACACTAGTAGACATCCAGAGTTCAGCCAAGTCCTCACACTAAAGGAGAGGGATTTCTAGTTAACAGAAAAAATTGCTTTCATGTGCCTTAGTGTTTCTCCGGTTGAAAGTTTTAAAGACCAACTCAACAAGGCTTTTCTATTTTCACAAATAACTTAGAAGTGGCTTTACTAAAACCTGAATACCAACTTTTTAAAACTGCAAGTTGGTTATTCTTATGGTTTACAAGGCCCTTGGCTGGGTCTAAACTTAGAGTGACAGAAGCAGAAAGGCACTTGGATGTCTTTGATAGCTTGTGTTAGCTTACAGAGGTTTTTCCATCTGTCAATGAAAGGAATATGTGCCAATTTAGATAACTAAGGTAGTTTAGATAGGCTTTGGTTAAGGTAACTATGGATTACATCCAAACATGCAATTCAACTGAGTTGGTAAAATTACCTTTTATAGAAATATCAAGATTTTTGTAGATACAGTTCTGATTAATTATAAAGCAAATATCAAATTAATATAGGCGCTTTTTTTTAACATTGGTTACTTGAAAAGAATGTCTAAGGTTAGCTTAAGTAGACCAAAAAAGAGCAATAGAGAAAAAGTAATAAAGCCTGTCTCCATTACAATTCAGTACTTTTTAATTTATTTATTTTTTATTGCCCAACCTCGAAAAGAGCTAATGAAGCAAATAGAAGGGGCCTTAATGCTGAAGGCCAGCATTTCTTCCTGGCAGGTCTGCTATCTTTTGCTTCTCCAAAGGAATGGCTATCTCTCTGACATCTCTTCTTGATCTGTTGCTGTTCTTCTTGTGCCACTGTGGAGGGTCTGGCTTCATCTCCACCCATTGGCAGCCCTCTCATCCTCAAGCTGAGGAAACCCCACCTCCAGGCCCCAGGGACCTTGGTGGCCCTCTGAGGGACTTCTCCTGATGCAGTAGCGCAGTGGAAACCATGTTGTCTTGTCCACTTTTCTTGGAGCTCAGAGCAGAGGAGATGGCACCCTTGCAAAAGGGGTGGGGGTAGGGGAGAGGGTGGCAGATAGGAGGAAGGGTTCACAAGACCTGCAGCCATCATCAAAATAATTGTCGATGTTGGGGAGATGGAATACGTGAGCCTACAGACTGGCCAGGCATGAAGGGTAGGCCTCCCAACTAGTGCCAGGTGATTGGTTGCCCATTGGTTTTGCCATCCACCCTGAGAAATCAGAAATGTATCCTGCTACTAATGAAGTGCAATGGTAGCAACATCTCCATAGCACTCATCCTCTTTGCCCTCTACCTTACTTGATCCATCACACTGGTGCTTGGATGAAATACATGGTCTATTGGAGATGAGCATTCAAGGATGATTCTGTGAACAACTCACAACCTTGGTAGATGAGGCATGAAATGGGTCCCTGAACAGATGATGTAGTTTTAGCACTGGGAAAGCATTGCACCACGTCCGTGGCCATGTGGGCCCAACAGTGTGGAAAGACGTTTCCTCTCTGCAGGCTGTGCTGCAGGAAGCCCTATGAAGAAGAACTTGCAAAATCCCAGAGTAAAAGGACCACCATTGAGGGGGGTATGCAGTAGCTGAGGGACTTAGCCGTGGTGGAGGGGATCTACAACAACCTGGATGATGACCATCTGAAAACTCGGATGAAATCTGGTATGTGAAAATACATATGAAATGCACCAATGTCATACACCCACACCCTGGCAACAGTGAGCTGGACAGACACGGAAGCACCAACTGTAGATGGACTGGCAGACAACTCTGAGAATACGAAGATAATCTCACCTTCTCCATGTGGGCTTTCTCGGCTGTGAAGGAACTTGGACAAAAAATGTCCAAGCACCCTGAGAAGGATAGGTCTTCCTCACACACTCCAACCAAGGTCTCAGCTATTAAGAGTTAGCCTTTTCTGTTCAAGGGAAAGGGTACCAGTGGCGCACATCACATGCAATCCTGTGGTTCTTCCTGCGTGACCAGGGGGAGGACACAAGGGAGTGGGATGGAAAACCTACCTGGAGACTAGAAGCTCAGGTACAGGAACTGCAAGGAAAAACAACAGCCAGAAAGCATCCATTCAGGAAAACTACTGCTTCAGTGTCTGTTGGGCAGAGTAGAAGGGCTGATTGTACTTTTGACTCTGATGAAGGGACTTCTGTTTTGCAGTTACAAAAATCAAGTAATGAAGTCTCTGAGCAGGAATAGAGGGGCCCTGCCTTCGGCCAGGAGGAGGAAAGGGACAACCGGGTTTGCTGGACCGTGTGGATTCAATAGCCTGGCACATCAGCCCCATGGGAGTATAAAGCTTTAGTGGACACTGGTGCACAGTGTACTCTAATACCATCAGATTACAAAGGGGCAGAATCCATCAGTACTTCTGGAGTGATGGGAGGATCCCAAGAACGGTCTATGTTGAAGGCTGAGTTAAGCCTAGCTGGGAATGAGTGGCAAAAGCATCCTATTGTGACTGGTCCAGAGGCTCCAGGTATCCTTGGCATAGACTACCTCAGGAGAAGGTACTTCAAAAGGGTACCTGTGGGCTTTTGATATAGCTGCCTTGAGTACAGAGAAGATTAATCAGCTGTCTAGCTTTCCTGGTCTCTCAGAGGATCTGTCTGTGGTGGGGTTGCTGCAGGTGCCAATTGCTACCATGGCAGTGCACTTGACATTCCCTGCTTCCCATACAAAAGCTGATCTATCAACTGGAGAGTCAAGGAGTGATCAGTAAGACTCATTCACCCTTTAATAATCCTATATGGCCAGTGCAAAAATCTAACGGAGAGTGGAGGCTAACAGTGGTCTATCGAGGCCTGAACAAAGTCACAGTGCTGCTGAGTGTTGCTGTATCAGACATGACAGAAGGCCAACTGTGTCCTGGGCTGCATCAAAAGAAGCATGGCCAGCAGGTCAAAGGAGGTGATTCTGCCCCTCTACTCCACTCTGGTGAGACCCCACCTGGAGCACGGCATCCAGCGCTGGAGCCTCCAACATAAGAAGGACATGGACCTGCTGGAACAGGTCCAGAGGAGGGCCACAAAGATGATCAGAGGGATGGAGCACCTCTCCTATGAGGAGAGGCTGAGAGAGTTGGGGCTGTTCAGCCTGGAGAAGAGAAGGCTCCGGGGAGATCTTATTGCGGCCTTCCAGTACCTAAAGGGGGCTTATAAAAGAGATGGGGACAGACTTTATAGCAGGGCCTGTTGCAATAGGACAAGGGATAATGGTTTCAGACTAAAAAAGGGTAGGTTTAGACTACGTATAAGGAAGAATTTTTTTACAATGAGGGTTATGAAACACTGGAGCAGGTTGACCAGAGAGGCAGTAGATGCCCCATCCCTGGGAACGTTCAAGGTCAGGTTAGATGGGGGTCTGAGCAACCTGATCTAGTTGAAGATGTCCCTGCTCATTGCACAGGGGTTGGAGTAGATGACCTTTAAAAGTTCCTCCCAACCCAAACTGTTCTATGATTCTGTTCTATGATGATTCTATTTCCTGTTTTCCCTATGCGTTTCAATGTACTTTCCCTGTCCTTGATAACCATAGTATTAAAAATAGCTAGAAACAGCAATTTCATAAAAAGTGGATTGGGACTTAAGTGTAATGATTTGTGGGGAGAAGGGGGGTTCCCTAGGCAGGTCTTATGTGTGTAGGTGATGTGAGTCCGACGTACCCCAATGGGCTGAGGGAGTAGTACAGCGGAGTGCACTGAGACAGGGTTTACTTACTGCTCCTGTGCCATAGGTTTGAGACACCCTGGACGCGCAGGACCTTGTGATAACTGCAGTGATCTGTGCAGACTGAAGCTTATGTCTAGGACACCTGGGACTAAAGTCCACAGCCCTCTCCTTTAATATGGAGTAGATTTCTAGGTGAGACAAAAGACACAGGGGGGACAATCCAAATAGGCAGTTACCTGATGGACACAGTTGTTTATACAAACTTCCAGCACAGCAGCCAAAGCTTGACACCACCTGTCTTGGGAGATTTGAGTCTACTAGACAAATCTCTTTGACAAAAGCCTCACTGATGCATAAATATCTTTCTGGTAGCCTCTTTCCCAACGTTGCTTCTTAGCTCATGGACGTTAGTAGATCCTAGCTGCTTTTGCAGACTTTCCTGATTCATTCTGCTTCATGCAGTCTTTGCAAGGGATCCCAGGGTCAGTTTAGTGCTTGTTTGGAAGGAAGAACGAAAATGTAGAAATGCAGTCTCCCTCCCAATTATGCTGTCTTCCCACTGGGTGCCTGTGTATCTTCATGCTTCATTTGTAATCTTATGTGCCCACAGGGAATAGAAGTATGAGCAGGGATGCAGATGACATGTTGCTTGTTTTGCTGAAGGACTCTTCTTGCCAGCTGTAAGCCTGCAATGGGTGTTCCCTGGCCGACTTCAGTGGGAAGCACACGGACGTGAGGCTATGACCGCAGCATGTATTTGAGAGCAAAAGTCCTGATGGGAATGCTGAACGACATGCTGCCAAAGCCTTGCCATTACCTGCAGCACATCATGGTGCTACTCATTGTCACTGCAGTGAAACGGGTCTTGGAGGAAAAAGCCCAAGCTCTTCAAACATTAGCAAGCACTGCATTGTGTTACCCGCTGGCATTTTCAGTTATCTCCTTGAAGTCTGCAAAGTGTCTTCCAATTAGCTGCAGCATAACTACTATGAGAATTAAGGTGTAATTCTGACCCTGGGCCTCCTGACTGGTGTGACTCCAAAAATGTACACTGAGTAGAGCCACCGAGTAATGATGTGTAGGGTGTGATGTGCCAGTGGCACGAATTCTTTGCAGACACCTACCTAAGAGCCTTAGAAAGCCAGACATAGCAGTTTTCCTGTGCCTTTTCCCCCCGAAGGCAGTGTAAGAAGGGAGCTCAGGACCTCTGGTTGTCTGTGCGGGAGCAGCCAGGAAGGGCTGGATCCACAGAGGTAATTACAGGGAATGAAAGCAACTGTGTGATTTTGTCTGACAAAGGGGTGCATTTGATTTCCTTTCTTTATACACACTTGTTGGTTTCTGTTTTGGCTACAGCCCTGGTTTTCTGTTCCTTTCTTTAATTCATGGATTTCACATTTGCTTCTTTGCTGATTTGGTGCTGTGTAACTATACCTCTGATTTTTGTTTTAGGAGGTTTGGGCCTGATTTTGAAAGGGTGTCTACAGGCTTGAATATATTTGGTGGTGTTTTGAAAAACATTAAAAGGTTTTGAAAATCTGCTGAGGGCCTGACAGCCTTCAGTCACTCAAATCCTAATGGAAATTTGGCCCTTCTATGGCAAATTATATGCTATGTAATAAAAAGCAGGATGTTAGTCTTGATTAAATTACAAGACAAATTACATGCTCTGGAAAAATAAGAACTTTAATTTTTCATCATTGACCTCTGTTCTTGATTAAAATGTGCAAAGTCAGAGAGCCTTCAGGCAAGGCCACTCTCATTACTCAGTTCAGTGGCAAAGCAGCTGACGATTTAACAAAAATCTGCCATCTCTCATACTAATGTTTGTCTGGTTTAGGGTAGAAAGCAAAGCAGAGGAGAATTTGTGTCTGATTGCCTGTGAATGCACAGGCAGGCTGAAGTTTGCTTGGGTGTTACGCTGGGAAGGGATTGTGGCTGCTTAACTTTTATGGGGATAAGGTGATGATCAAACTGCACTGTGGGGAAAAATATTCCGAATATGTGCAGGCATCATGAGAGCGTGCTATAACTGGAAATGTGCTCCTGCTACAATGCTGGTGGCCGCAGGTAAAAGTCCTCATTCCCATTCAGTTGTATTTTTGGAGTCACTTTGTCTGTGGCTGCTCGACAGTGCTTGAGGTCCTTCCCTGCTCCCTCAAAATCTGCTGGCTCGGCGGTTCGGGAGGTTGTCCCCTTGCTTTCAGCTGTCTGGGCTGGCTGGGAGGAGCCGGGCTGATGGTGGGCTGTGGGCACAGCCGGGGCTACCCACTCCCAGCAGCACAGCACTTTGCGCCACTGCCTAATTCACCCCTTACCCCATGCTTCACCCGCCTGAACCGGATCAACCTGAAAGTTCAGCATGCAGGCGCCCCATGTCTTCTCTGATGGAGGGAAATAGGTGTCTACACAGGCAACCCAATCCTTTCCAGGTGGGCAGGTGAGAGCAGGGGGAGGACACAGAGCTGGAAGTTTCCGTGTGTCTCCCCTTTGGCTACAGAGAGCCTCACTGTGGAGCTGAGACCAAACATTTAACTTTTAGGTAGCTAAAATAAAGTGAGATGGATCTAGTCCTCCAATGCTTTTCATAGGTTATCTTGGGACTGTTTGAACCTTAAGTAGTACTTGCTTACATCAGCAATGTTTTGTGTTAATCATATCTTCGTTTCTGCTTCACAGATGGTTCCTCTTTTGCTAACCTGCCATAAAGTAGTTTGGGGTTTTTTTTTGAGTAAAGTTGGACTTTTTTATTTGCTGTTTCTGAAAACTGTTTTTAACTCATAAGCTACTTTGGCCCCCCACTTCAGAGTGAATTTAAGTACCAAGCTCTTCTGTATCATCATGATACCTCCTCCCAACTACTTGGGTACCTACATATCCACCACCAGCCTTACTTAGACAGCTCTAATGACACTTAAGTTTACATAGTAATGTTGTGCTAAATAAAGACGATTTCCTGCACTGGGACGGAGAAAAAGAAGGTGGTGTAATGCATGCACCGAGCATTTCATCCTGTTGGGTAATAATTGGAAGAATGGTGCAGATCAGGAGTTGGGCTACCAGATTGCATCAACTGCGTGGGTATGTTATCCTTCTTCCCCCTACACTGCTTGAATCAGCCCTTGTCAGACTCCTCTGGGAGCCTGAAGGTGTATTTATGCCTGAGGAGAGAAGCTGGCTCCACCAGCCCGGGCTCTGGGAGAAGGGGTGCAGGGGAGATGGGCAGGGTGAGGGTGGGCGTATGGTGGTGCTGCGGGCTGCAGCTCAACAGCACCAGGAGCTGTGCTCTGCACTCCCATCTGCAGCGTGTGTGTGCAGACACCACTGCAATTTATGATGTTGATTTGTAACTGCTGCAAGCATTTTAAAAGTGCCTATCTTTTTTTTTTTCCCCAAGTACTCTGCTGTGAAAGCACAGTACAGGACAAGTAAACCAGAGGTCTTCACATATGAATGCTCATCGTGGTTTAGGCCAAACCAGCCATCAGATGAGGGACAGTCACTCCCCCCCTACCCCTCTTTAAAGACAGAGGCAGAGGAGGGAAAGAGAGACTTAAGTGTTTAGAAGAAACTAAACTACTTCAATGAAATATTAATAATAAAATAAAAATAAAATAATGAAATATATATACAAAACTGTATCAAGCTCCCAGGGTGACAATCATGTCACCGCTGGCACTGGGACAGTCCCAGGCTGGACTCAGTGATGGATGGGAACTGGATTCTGGATCTGAATTCAGGATCGGGATCAAAGGCAGATGAACAGACAGAGCCCTCCTCAGACGTCGGCCATTGAAGAAAGAGAGCCTGAGCTGACCCTTTGATCCCTCCGCTTTTATACTGAGCATGAGGCAGATGGGGTGGAATACCCTGTTGGTCAGTTTTGGGTCACCTGTACTGTCCTCTCCTCCCCGCAGGTGGGACCCCTCTATGCTTTTCCGCTTCCAACCCTCCAATGGGGCAGGTAACAAAGTGAGCTGCCCTTGGCTGTTATAGCAATAAGTATAAGCCAGAGCCTCTCTGCATACCATGCCTGGGCATCAGCTATAAACATAGGTCTTATCACCCTGAGAGCAAAACAGTTTCTGCACAATATGCTGCTAATTTCAGTCGTTAGAAGAGGCTCAGCTAAGAAGTAAGGTTACTGAATAAAATTGGTCCTGTTTTACCTCAAACCAGGACACTCCTATAGAAATAAAATCAGCTAAACAGTACCTCATTTGTGAGGAATAAATAGCTCCTTGTGTCTTGCATGTGCTATTCCTTTAAACGAAATTTGTCTTGAAAGTGAACAGATACAAGATACTGCAATTCAAACAAGTGGAATAAATTGCAAAGCCAAGGGGCCATCACAACATCATGATGGCAAGTCCCTTCATTTTAAACTGCAGGGACTTCAGCTCCTGTGACCACACTAACCAGTGCCATGGTAGCACCTCAGCAGAAGATGTAACCAGAGTCCAAGTTGTCCAGGTTTTAGAGAACAAAACTGCAGTTTATGTTGTCTCTGGATATCAGGCAATCACAGCAGAGGCTAAACACTAGTGTCACCAGTGACTTCCACTGCAAGCTAAACTGGGCTGTCATCTGCTGACGACAGTAGGGCTTGTAGAGTGATTGATGGTATGGAGGACATTGCAAAAACCTAATCCAGCCATCTGCAGCAACCAGACCTGCATCCATACAAAGAATTTAAGACCTCCAAAGCCAGCAGAAATAAGAGACATTTTCCCAGACTGATGTCTGTTTGCAGAGGAACAGCAAAGGGTCTGGTAACCAGCCATGTGTGTAATTCTGGTTTTAAGAGTCCATCACACTTTTTGAAGGGCAGCAGGTATAACAACTGTTGCACTGGGTATCTTTTGATCACTTGCTGTAATTTGATAGATATTAAAGCAATAATCATTGCAAGCAGGAGGACGCATATAGTTTGGCTGTCTTCAAACTTGTTAATATTTTGAACCTGCTGTTGTCATAGGTCCCGCAACTTTTGTTTAGCATGTGAGCAGATGGTTCCTAGCATGAGGGTTGCAGGTCAATACCTGGCTACTATATTGAATTCAGACCCCGGCTAGGAGTTTGGGGCATTCCTGTGAGGTTTGCCATTCCCATTCAGACTTGTTGGAATAGGTTTGTGTCAGGCCTTTGATGCATGAAACACTGTTGTGGAGCAGAGCTGAAACACACAGGGTGCTATTCCCGAGTGAGTAACGGGCCCACTGAACATGGTAAGAAATATCAATGTCCTGGTTTGAGCAACACAGGACTAATTTCTCTTCTAATACTTGGGAAACTGAACTTTTAGAAGACTCTAGTGTCTGAATTCGTGAAAATATTTACTTCATAGCCAGCTACGGTGTGTGGATTTCAAGGTCTTAGTGTTTTTGAGCTTGCCAGGTGCAGGGATGAGAAGAAGTGAGACCTGGGCACTTGACCCAAGCTGGCCAAAAGGATTATTTCATACCATGAATGTCACATTCAACGTAAATTAGAAAGTTTGCTGAGGAGTTCTCTCTTCCTTGATGGCTGCTATCCAGAGGAATTCTTGCCCCAGTGCTGGACCCCTGAGGCCTTCCCTTCCTCCTGGAGCCATAGCACTCGCAGTGTCCAACATTTGCTGTCCACTGCTGGGAGTACACAGCTTCCTACTGATGGAATGGGCTGAGTATAATCTTTGTATAATTTGTATTGGTATCAGGATCAATATTGGTTCTTTAATGTTATTAATGTCAATTATCTAATCTTAATCTATTAAATCTCTTTATATTTCAGCCCCCGTGTTTCCTCCTTTTTTTCCAATTCCCTTTTGCACATGGGAAGGGGTCATGGGGCTTAGAATGATTGTCTAAATGACAGTAAATTGTTATGGATTTCTCAAACCATAACAACCACCCTCCGAGGTTTGCCAGAGCAGGCAGTGCTTGTCAGCTATTGCTGTTCACTATGGTGTCATGCACAAAAATAGAAATGACATTCATGTGGATAACGTGCATGGAGTGGCCTGGGATTTCCTTCCCCAGCCCATAGATTCAGGCAGTTCTTGGGTTATAGTAATATAATTATTCTAATATTGATTTTGTTTGGCACAGACATATTAATATATATTATACAATATTATACATATAATATTATACAATATTATACAATATTATACAATAACATAAGTAGCTCAAATTTCTTCTTTAGTTAGAAGCCCATTCAATATCTGGTCAACAAACGTAATGGAAAAATTACAGTTTGATACAGACTCCAGTTAAAACGCAGGGAGAATAAGGATCTAGGTGGAAATGCAAAGTGTGTGAGGACCCTGGAGGCAGGACTGGTGTATACAGCCAAACTCAAATGGAAACAGTTTTGTCCTTCAGACTGGAAACTAGAGTACCATATTGTGTTTGCCTGAGTACCGTTTAATACACTAACTAAAGAAAGAAAACAGAACACTACAGAAATAATTCTTTTGTATTCATTTGAACCATTTGAAGAGCAGTAACAGTACAGTGACAAGGAAGTACTACAGTTTAAGAGTCAAGGTACCATAATTCCTATTTTGATAGACTCTGATCCAGAGCTTGAGTAGAGGTGAGTCTCAGAAGATAAGTTAGTGAAGGGAGACGTTTTAAAAGACTTTCATGGAGCACAAACAATACAGTTCAGGAAATACCAGAAGAGGAAAGGCCACAATAAATGAGACAAACCTGTATGTCTGTGGATACATCAAGTAGGAGAAACATCATTGGTCTTCTAGGTATAGTAAATAGCATTTTGCTACAATGGAAGTGTCGTATGAGATTGAAAAGACAGGACAGAACAGAATGGATTTTCATTATTTGTCCCAGCCTGTCAACGTCAACTCAGATTCAGGCACGGTTCACTAGTTTCACTAGTTTTTGTTAAAGGTTCCAGTTTTTCATGTTAAAAAATACGAGATGGTCTTTTCCAGCAGTAGCTCTTCCTTGAAGAGTGAGATGCTTTGTCAGAGCACAACTGTTTTTGTTTCTCTTGGCCTCAATAGACCCTGATGGGATGGTGCCATCAGTGAGTCAGAAAGCTCACAAAGATATAGTTTGGAGTTAATGTACGTGCTGTTAAATATATAGAATATTATAATGCAATACACATTTAAAAAAAAAATCTCACGCTTTCTGTAGTCTTCAGGGGTGGGATTAAGGTAATTAAATAGCTTGGATGGGAGTTTGTACGCCTATGCTACGATGTCTTGCAACATCCTGAAAAAGTCTCCATCTTCTGCAGGGCACAGCCCGCCTCTTCAACCCACAGCAGAGCACTGTCTGAAAGAGACGATTGCCCGAGGGTAGGACAGGGCCCGTGCCAGGGAAGAAGAAGCTGGTCCAGAGAGCTCTCGCATGGTGCGCTGGGGATGGCGCCGGTCCCGCGCCAGTAGACAGCACTGGGAATGAAAGCCAGAGTGCAGGATCCTGAGAATGTAGCCCGTGAATCCCACCCAGGGGACTGAGAGCAGACCCTCCGCAGCCAAACCCAACAGAGCCTGGGACTGCAGATTGTCTTGACAACAGATAGATATACATGTTTGCCCTCAGTCTGAAGTCTGGTCACAGTCCTTGTCAAATCCCCAAAAATGCTGCCTTCTGCCAGCAAGCATTACTACTGTTTTATCTGGATCGAACCAACAGTATCAGACTTTCATCCAGACACTGGAGGCCACTCTGGAGTTACACTGGAATTACACCAATGTTACTGAGATCAGAGTCTGGCAGTGGGTGAACAAAACCAGAAATAGCTGCATATCATGAAAAGGAGATAAAGGAATTTGTCATGAACTGTGATGTGACAGGAAAAATAAGAAGGTTCATGAGAGCAGATGGACTTAAAATATATTTCGCCTTTTATTTAAAGGTTTTTATAACTGCTATAATTTAATGCATAAAATATGTATTTATTTGTGTTTATTATTTGAGCTGTTATATACAACGAAAAAGGGGAGCCCAAGCTTTCCAAATTAAAAACCTGTATAAACCAAGGGTACACACTAGATATTTTTTGGAAGAATGTTTCAATGACAACGTCCTTTTTCTAATTTCCTGAAGGTCTACAGGGTAAAAGGATGGCATGGTCCAGCTGATAAAAAATGTATGTATCAGAGTAGAACCAGTGGATTGAGTACCTCAGGCCTATGTACTTCAAGCCAGGACAAGAAATAAACCATTTATATTTCTGCAAGGTAAATGTAAGTGAAACTACACGTTGGCAAGGATTTTTCAGTTTAGCCCTAGGCCTTTTAGAATAAGAAATCTTCCCCCAAGTGGAAATTAGAAAGGAAGGTAAAAATAGGGTTTAAAGTTTATTTTAAGAAAGAAAACTTGCACATAGAAGGATAAGAGAAAGCTCTCAAATGCAGAGAGACAGCTTTTGAAATGAATCCAAAAATAAGAACAGATTAGATTGTATTACTCTGCCAAAAGGACAAGTTCATTTGCTGTTGGACAAAGGACTCAATTCTTTATAAATTACTTAGGTGGATACTGATATTTTTGATATTTCATCCTTTATACTGGAGTCAAGATGGTGATTTTCTACCTGATTTAAAAATGAAAAAGGTGCTTTTGTGGCTGCATAGAAGATATACGAGAAGGCTAAACTAAAACATAAAGCCAACAGCATTTTCGTTGCATTAGACTGCTTCAGCCAGATATCCAGAAGATGTTCAGTGACAGAGCTTGAGTGGGAATGGGTCTGGGCCAGAAATGGCTTTTTCTTCTGTGCTCTTGTGATTGCAAATCACTGTCCTTGCATTCATAAACAAAAGCAAAGGATCGTGAGAATGAAAGTCCTGTGCCTGCTTTGAGAAAAACTCTCCCTTCCAGAAAAGCCCTCATGATAGAGCAGATCGGCGTGGACAAGCTGGGAAGCTATTGCAGTAGGAACAGGAGGCAGCTTGGAGTATATCCTGACTGGACCACCTCTGCAGGCTTCATCTCCAGCCCCTCTTGGACCACTAAGCTTGGTCTACCAGTAAAGCTGTCTGCTAGGGAGAGTTCACTTGTGGCATGCAGCTGGGAACAGATCAGAGATCGGTGAGTGCCAGGGGGTGCAAGATGTTGTTCTAGGAACACTGCTGTGGGTAAAAGTCACTCCTAGGGACTGTAAAACTCTTTATAAATGCCCATTTGTGATATCTCCAGTCTTTTCTGATGGCCAGCAATTATGTCCGGTGTGCCAAACCATGGCTTCCTTCCCCTTTCTCATGAATGGCAAAAATGGGAAGGAACATCAGGTGCTTTTCCTACATCTGGGCACTGTCCTGTTTAACACTTTTATGAATGACCTGGAGGAGACTGCCACTAGATAAATCATATGATTCACAGAGATAGATTTGATTACGCTGGTTTTAAGTGCAAACTCTGTGTGTACCAGCCACCTCTCTGCCTTGATCTTTGAGTTTCTCAGGATACAGAGTAGTTTTTCAGCCAGATCCCCGACAGGGATGCCGCCATAAGTCCCAGTTGTAGGTATTCAAAACTAACACTTGGTTGTGACCTCGCTGTAGGGGCAGAGACATTTCAAAGGTCTGTGGTTTCACCATGTTCTCTAGATGTTGGAATTTATTAGGGATATAAAGTCTAAGGAGGTATATCAATAGACATGTGAGTCCCTGCCAAACTATAGGTGATCAGTTCGCTCTCCTGATAGATATTCTCAGAACATGCCTACAGAAAAAGGCTTCTGGTAAAAAGCAGGAAGCAGAAGTAGTGCCATTGATTTTGCCACATGCCCTTCCCAGAACTGTAAGTCAGACTCAAGTATCTAAACAGCCATAACAAAAATAATATAAAACAAGAAGATCACAGTGGAGGTAACCATAACCAAAGCCACCTACAGAATTTGCTGCTGTGTCTCCTGTTCACCTTTGTAATTCCTGAGAACCAGTACTACCACTTTTTTAGGATGTCTAATGACATTCAGACATAGTTCTGCACTTTTCTCTCCTCTGGCAACCATTTCGTTCTCACTTTCATGGTAACTTATGAATGTAAAATTAATCTCTTACAGAAGCATTCCTTCAGCATGGCTTTTTCTAGTGCTAGCCCTTTAAATTTGGTGGTAACACCTGGAGGCACCCTCAAAGCAGCTAATTATAGCTTTCTCCCTTCACCTCTTACAGCTGGCTGCCCTGGTTACTCTTACTGTCCTCTCCATCTGCTTCCTGGGTCTCTGGGGAGGAAGTTTGTTCTTGTAAGTCTTTCTGCAATAGCATCCTATAATGTGTGCTTTTGTCTGTAACCATGTGTCCATTCAGAGAGCTTAATATCTATATAACTATTCATGCAAAAGCTTGGGTATTAATAGCCTTTCCTCAGTCTGTGGTGCTGTCAGGCAGGTTAACTACTGAGCTCTATAAACTGACTGTGTCGTTCACCTGTAGGTAAAGAAGTATAAATAGTCTATGAAGTGTGAAGACATGAGTTAGTTGAAGAGGAGTTGTTAGTAAAGGTTTGTGTAGGCACAGAGGGAAGTTCCAGGCACAGAGGGAAGTTCCAGTTTTCCTTTGGGTTGGTGGGGGACAGTGTTTCAAGGTGAATGCAGAAGGTAAACAGAGTCTGTAAGGTTTTGTAGTGTATGCTCTTCTAGGCTATGGGAAAATATAACCTGTTGTTACAGCTGAACGATTTGAGGAGGGCAGTGAATGGTAAGAAATAATTTCATGAAAAAAGTAATTTAGTAAGCAATCAAAATTCTCAAAGCACTTCAAAATCGTGAAATTCAGCCAAAGTGAATGTTTCAAGAAGAAAAAAGAAAACAATGAAAAACCTTTTCCAAATGTATTGAACAGATCACCGATTGGAAAAATACCAATATGGTGAAAAATACCTCTGATGGGCAAGAAGCTAAGAAATGAGAAAAAAATCTGTCTTATTTTCCAGTCAGCATTCTTAAATTTCTCTAATTAGCAGTTTGTATTTGCTGATCCAGATTGTCTATGACGTAATATAGATACCTTTTGATTACTAGAATAAATGCCTGATTAGACTTTGGTAGCAGGATCTGGGGCCGAATGCATATTCCTGCTCAGTGGTGCTAGGAAGGTTTATGCAGTTTGGCCATTAAAATGGACTATCTGTCTAGTAAAAGACCTGTAATATCACAACCGAAACTTCAAGTTCTAATATGCCGAGTGGAGCTACTTCTGGGTTCTTTCAGGGTTAGTCTTTCACACTGCAGAGATTAATCACCACTTCACAGGATCAGGCCCTAAGTGGTCTTGTGGTAGGGAAAACTATAACTGAAAATGTTCCTGTTTGATGAGAAATAAATACCATCCTGCTAAGAGCAGCTACAGCTCTGGAGTCAGCAGCAGTCGGAAAGGATGAATTACCTTTATAACGCTTTTGGTCCATGAAGCGTCCTAGGAAGTCCTGGGGATTAACTGAGTATAGAAGCTGTGCTAAGAGGTACTGGTGTTTTCTCTGTCTCAGCCCTACCCATTACACCAAAACCCAAACAGTGCCATTAATTTTACATCTGGAAAATATTATTCTGGCTGTTCATGAGATCTGCAAGGATGTTTTGTGCCTAAGTAGATGAAGGAGCTGGACTGAAGTATTCAGAAAAAAAGAAAAGGATTGTATTAAGCAAAATGTGCCCAAGATTTTTGTGTTCTATCCATTAATTGCTAAGTAATAATAACATCTGTGGTTAGGATGTATTATTTTTCCCAGTTTCCAGTGGCAGAGCTCAAATTTTTTCCTAATTCTCAGTGCTAACTTCTGCAATTCAAATTCTTAGATACTGTACTGAAAAATGAATTCTTGGGTCTTATGGATCTACATTTCCTAGTATGACAATTGCAGTCAAGAGCAGCTTTATCATATGTGCCAACAGAAAGATGAAAGATGTCTAAATGAAAGCTTTGTCCTCTTATCTTCACAGTCTGTTGGGGTGAAGAGCACTCACTGAGTCTTGTTAGAGTCTCCAGTGTGTTAGATCAATGGCTTGGGTTGTTGCTTTTTTCTTTTCTTTTTTTTTTTCCCCCTTTTTTTATATAATCCTTCTGTTGAACCAGACTGCCGTTTAGGGACACATCTCTTGTATGATAGGAGGTGCTGCTTCAAGTGGTTTTGATAATTCAGAGGCGCTGGAGAGATAAAGATCAGCAAGTTCGCAAACTTTCTTTGTAGTTTCCTAAGAGAGTTTAGTAACAGCGTTAGATGAATTCTGTGGAGTGCAGGTTGCAGAACAACAACGCACAGTCCAGAGATGCTTTAGCTAACAGAGGAATACTAGGCTTTTGGAAGATATGTCCCAGTGAACAATTCAGGGCATGAAGTTTAGCTCCTGGGTGAGCTGGTGTGATGGGCTTGTCTTATCCAGGAGGTTGGAACAGATGATCAGAATTGTCCCTCTTGGTTGAGGGATATGTCAAGATGTAGCTAAATGGGATGGCTGAAGAGCTGAAAGGAAATGAGCCTGCTGGGATATCTGAGTCTAAAATAACGATCAGCTATTAAATTGCTGCTTCATGCATATTTTGAGGCAGGGATAAGTTTAAGATACCTGGAAACTTCAGTGATCCAACTGGCTGTCACTTCAAGCCTTTTATGTAGCTGACATCATGTGGAGCTGGGATTATTCTAGGTAAAGTGAGATTATAAATACCCAATAGAGAACACTGCTCCATAATATTCTTTGACACCTCTTCTCCCTCATGTATATTTTCACTCATGGGGGTGTCTTCCAGCTCACTGGATTTCTCTGACTTTAACACAACTAGTAACGTGATTAAATTAAAGATCTTCATGACACTCTGTGTATGATCTAATGATGTTTAGCTGTTTAAATTTTGCGCTGTGGTTTAAAGTTATCAAGCTGCATAATTACTTTCTCTGGCTTCCTTCAGTCTCTCAGAAATAACACCATTTATTTTTATTTTCCAAGCAAGTGAGATGTGGTGAGGGCTTAGTGAGACAGGGAAGGCTGAGTCAGTCTTACCCACTTAAAAGTAACATAAAGAATTGTTATGTAAAGTGGGTTCTTTCAAACCAGACCTCTGTCTCTGTGCTCAGAGACAGTAGGTGCTGAAAGACACTTTCATTTCTATTTTACATCAGAATAATCTCACCGAAGCAACTACAGAGTACTACTTTTCCTTCTATTCCTTTTCTACTCCATGTTAAATCTATAATAGTTAAATAGTTCTGCGCATGGTGTATATTCCATCTCTCACCAGACTGGTATGTGTGAACTGGTGAGAAGGCTGGGAAACTCGCATTTGCTTTGTGCACAGAGATACTGTTTTACGTATAATATTTTTCCTCCTTTGGATACTTACACCTCTGGGAAGAACTTCGTCATATCTCTGTGCATTTAAATTCCTTGATATTTCTTAAGCTTATGCTATTGGAAATCAAAGATGGGGAATAAAGAACAAACATCTAGAGATGTCAGTAAGAATTTAGCTTGATGCAATTGACTTTCCTTTCCCTAGCTTCCTTATTGAATCCTAATGGAAGCTAAGGGAGGGAAGGTCTGCCTTAAAACGAATTATTATTAGATGTAGAAGTTGGACCCACATAATACAATTCTGAGAACCTCTGCTCCTGCCCTTGGTGTCTGAAATGCTTAAGTAAAAATTATGACAGTATTTGAAAATGAGTGATTACTAACAGGTCACCGGCTAAAAGGCAGCAAACCAAGTGTGAATAGAGGCTATGTTAGTTTTCATGTATGCCAGTGAACTTCATTCCTGAGTTTGACATGTCTATTATTCCAGACCTGAGACACTTCTTGCAGCAAAAGCTGTGATTCTAAAAGCAATACTTTTTTTTTTTTTTTATTTGACCCAAGATCTGAGAGTGAAGGGCGGGGAAAAAAGCTTCTAGAAACTCGAATGCCAAGTTGGTGATAGCTGGTGATTATTCTATTTCTCCTGGAAAATGAGAAATTCTTTCATCACACAACCTTTCTGTACTGCTTTTGCTACACCATTGCTCGCAGCCTGTATATGTTGTGGCAGAGATCCAAGTGACTTCAGTAAGAGCAGGCCCAAGAGGGAGAGGGTGGAGTGAAAGGTTACAAGTTCAACAAGAAGCAATTCAAATCAAATTGAATCATAGCATCTTAAAATAGTTATTTAACATAACCACATTGTCTTAAATGAATCACCCTGAGTAATAATCCATTGATTCCCAGGCTGACTTTTTACTCCCTGCCTTGATGGGACCTTTGATGTCTTAAAATCTGATATGTAAAGCACGTGAGAAGTTTCAGATTAATAGTGTCACTGAGAGTGTTTGGTGAAAAATGAGGGGAAAGACTATGTTACAGAATCACAGAATCATCAGGGTTGGAAGGGACCTCTGGAGATCATCTAAGTCCAACCCCCCTGCCACAGCAGGGACACCTACAGCAGTTGCACAGGACGGCGTCCAGGCGGGTTTTGAATGTCGCCAGTGTGGGAGACTCCACAACCTCTCTGAGCAGCCTGTGCCAGTGCTCTGCCACCCTCAAAGTAAAGAAGTTCCTCCTCGTGTTAAGATGGAACTTCCTATGTTCAAGTTTGTGCCCGTTACCTCTTGTCCTATCACTGGGCACCACTGAAAAAAGACTCTTCTCATCTACCTGGCACCCTCCCTTTAAGTATTTATAAGTATTGATAAGATCCCCCCTGAGTCTTCTTTTTTCTAGACTAAAAAGACCCAAGTCCCTCAGCCTTTCCTCATAAGGAAGATGTTCCAGCCATAGAAAGAGGACCCCGCAGTAGATGCTGGAATAGAGAACAAAACATACTGTTTCTTCTCCCTTGAGTACTACTGGCACCATTCCCATGTCTAACATCTATCCACCATACAGGCCAGCTCGTTGTCTGTCCGTGTCTTTCACGAAAGGCAAGGTTCATGTAGGATTCTTGCATTTACCATCTGCTGCCTTCCTCCATCTTACATGGATAAAGTTCCTTTGCAAGAATAACCTAAACTGTCTGTAAGAGAAATTAAAAGCTCACTACGGAAGAAAGATAGGAGGAAAATTTGGATTTGTAAGTCTCATATATACACTGAATAGCATTAAGCATTTTACCTCTTTCTGCAAATATATAAATCAGCTTTTTTTTTTTTTTTTTTAATAATAAGTGTTATGACTTTCCTATTTTAGCCCTTGTAAAAAGACAAGCAACTCTGTTTTGGAAGAAAGCTTTTTCAATGAGCAGTGCTGGCCCTGCCAAGCTCTTGCTGATCAAGGCGTTCATTGTGGGTCACTGGGTGGTACTGTGGCAGCACCTCTTGCCGTGGGCTGTGTCTGCTGCTCACTGGAGTGGAGTGCGTTCCCTCAGGGGCAAATTGCTTCTCTGTTCATTTACGTAGCAACTTTTTTCCAGGGAAGCTGCAGGGAAAACTTGAAAGAATATCTCTGTGTGTTTTGTAATGCTTTCTTGTTTCAATGACTGTGCCCATATTAAGATGACATATAATACGTACCTAAATTAGACTTTCTAATACTGAAGTGAGACCCTGATATCTTTATGAGTGTCAAGAAAGTCAGGTATTGGCATGCGTTCAACAGATCTGAGCTGCTCATTGCTCTCTTGAACTTTAACGCTATGGCAGGCGAGCTGAATGTGCCTTATGAACCCACAGTTGCATTCCTACAGGGATCGCTGGTTGTCCTGCGATGTCTTATGTCTTACGCATTGACTGCCTAAAAGAAAGCTGGGTGTTTTTTTTTTTGTTTTGTTTTGGTTTTTTTTCCTGATACCTTCTGGGTTTTGGCCAGCTAAAATTGTAAAGTTAATTTCATACTTATTCCTGGAAGCCATATAGTAACTGAAAAGTGGACAAGCTTTGGGGTCAGATTGATTTGCTATATATATATAGCTATATATTTGTATGACTCCTAGTGCTGTGATACTGTGGTTTGTCAAGCATTGTCAGTGTTACCGCAGTTCTAATATTCACATACAATTACAAGGAAGAGAGTGATGGTTGTGGCCATATCCCATTGATATGATCTAAGGGAGGTTTTAGTAGAGGGTAGAGAGCTCCCAAAAATCTTTCAGGATCAATTACAGGATTGATTACAGATGGGGTGGTGGGAGGAGGCGAGAGAAGAATAAGAGGGTTGATGAGCCTCATGTGTGTTCTTTCAGGTCAGCAGATGTAAAACATGTGCTATTAAGCTGTGAAAGCTCTGGTATTAATGCTGGGTCAGACAAAGACAGGCAGAGAGGGAGAGTGAAAAATTAATTAGAATTTGGAGAGAAACTGGGACCTTGTCCAGCTTGGCTTGCTGTGGGCTGAGACCAGGAGTTCTCCTCTTCCAAGTCCTATCCTTCCCAGCCTCCCCTGAAGTGTTATGCAAGAGCCAAACTTTAGTACCAAAGGTAAGAAATCTATATCTGATGGTGTCAAGTGTGAGCAGATGCCACTGCCTGCTGCTTCTGTGATCTGAAGCTTCTCATGGAAATGTTCGCTCTGAAGCTTAGCATGGTAAAAGGACAATGCTTGTTCAATTTAGACTATGCTGGGACTGCTGCTAAGAAGGAATTAAACTTAGAAATCTGTGAAAGTACTCTGTACTCAGTCATCTCCTTCCTTTTTTTTTTTTTTTTTTTTAATATTCCTGCCTAGGGTTTATTTTAGTTTCTTTGCATTTTGCACACATGAGTCAAAATAATGTTTGAAGAGTATTTTCTTATCAAATGTGTAGGCTGGTATCTTGAATTGCACTGTCAATCTGAGTTCTGCTTGCAGGTCTTGGTATAAAGAGGGTCTTTGAGTTGGGGCAGACAGGTAATACACACCATTTCTTATGCTCTTCTAACTGGCTTTTCATCAAAATGTAATTAAGAGCCTACTAATAGTAAGTCAGTAAAACTGTTTTTACTTTGAAGCAAAAAGGAAACACAATGGGACAGTCAACCTTTCCCATTACAGGACTTCAAACCTTATTAAAACCTTAGGCAAATTCTACTGAAGTTAGTTTGAAATGCTATAGGGTCTGATAGATTGGGGATCTCTGTTATCAGTTTATTATTACTGAAGTATATTTAAAAATTTAAATATTATATGTAAAACAGGTGGTAATAATCAACAGAAATTTGTACAAAGACAATAGAGATTTTGGAGACCATGCCTTAATCATAGATTACAGACACAAAGAATTAGAGCCAATTTTTTTTAATTCTTAAAAATATAATATTTTGAGTTCTTAAAAATAATATATTCTTAAAAAAAAACACTTGCCAAAAATGGGTTCTAATGCCATATCTGATGGCAAAAATGGGATCTAATGCCATAGTCTTTTTTTCATGACTTGTACTCATCTATTATTTCATTTTTATTTCTAATCCTAGCTTTTTCCTAGAATCTGGACATGTAGTTACTTGTTATTTCCTTGACTTACCCCATCATTCTACATAAAAAATTTTTATCAAGAAACCTGTTCTGAGATAACTTATGTTATGCAATTTAATTATCAATCTGATTAGCAATGGCAATTCTAGCATATTAATGTTAACCCCAAACAGATCTTTTTTACTTCTTTTTTGTTCAGAGTTTCCAGTGTTATTCGTTCTGTTGTTTTGGCTCTTGGTGAGGAAAAATAAATTAATTTCTTTTTCTCAAGTAAGCCTTTAGGGAATCCCATAGTATATTTGGCAAGATTTTAGGGGATTTGTTTTTATCCATGGATTTCTTGATCTCTTCACTTATAAAGTCACCAAATTTGAAGTCTTAAATCCTTGGAAAGGAGCTTTGCCAGAAAATGTCAATATTAATAAAGACTGAAACGGGCACAGGAACAAATTTATGAATTCGGTCAGTACCAGCAGCTATTATCTGTGCTGCCAGGAGCGAAGAAATTAAGAACATATCAGTCCTAGAGAATTATTTTTGAAATTATGAGAAAAATATATACTTGCTCTCTGCCAGATTGCAGTGATGCCAAACATCTGATTGGGTGAAAACAACATTTTCAGATTTCAATACCTAGCTTTGAGCTTGATTTTTCAGAGGTTAAGTGTCCTGTGGCTTTACACGATAAACAAAAGTCTCCATAGGGTTATATATTGCCCTGTTAAGGATGGGATGTAATGGTAAATGCTACCATTTGATGATGTTCTCCCGAACTGTTGTTCATGCTGGCTGCACATCTGTAACCTCATTTTGGTACATGCTAGCAGGGGCTGGAGTTCAGTACGTTTTCATTAGTCAAAGCTTGCATCTAGAGTGACATTTGTTCCTTTTCAAACCACAAAACCTTCCTCCTCATGTCTAGTTTGATCTAGCAGTGGAGAAAAGATATTCCAGTGGTTGCAACATCTATAACCTTAACAGTATAGGCTACACACAAAAAAAAAAAAAAAAAAAAAAAAAGGAAAGAAAAGAAAACCAGCCAACAAACAAATACTCAGAGTAAAACTCACAGTGGCTGTGCTCAGCAGAAGTCTTTGGAGAAGAAGGTTCAGGCCACCTACTTGAGGTGCCGGAGACAGATAGATGGCAAATGTAGCACTCTGGTCAGGAGGACCACTCAGGGCTGCTTCAATGTTGCGTGTTCCTCACTAACTCTGGTGACTGCATTCACAGAGGCGTCTCAGGCATTTTGCTTCTTTGTAAGTCCCTAGAAATCTCTTAGTTAGGCAGCTCAACCAGAAGGGACATTTGAGAGGTTTGGTTTCCAGGATTATGCATGTGTTTTCCATAAAAGAGTTGCTAGGTTAAAAACCAAAATACCCCCCCCAAGAAAAAGCGATAACAAAACCAAAAACCTTCAAAATTTAGGGAAGTGGAAATCAGGTTTGACCTTTTCCAGTGGGCATCACAGCCTCTATGCAGCAAAGGCTACGGTTTGTATTGCATTTTATCCTTCTGGTGGAGTGAACATTAGCTTCACGGCTAAACTCTGGCTGATCGTTTAAAACAAGGAACAGAAAATTCATCAACCAAGAATAGCATAGTCACTCGGAATGTCTGTTGGGAGACAGGTGATATAGGTTTGAATGTCTTCAAGCTGGCAGAACTTGAAGCCAGTGTTTCCATTTCATGCCCGGACAAATGCTCTAACCACCATGATGCAAAAAAGGCAGCGATTGCCATGTCTGCCTCCCTCGGTCATCATTCTGTATCAGCTGTGATGCACAGGATGACCCAAGTCCCAGGTGGATGAAAAGTCATATGGACCTGATTTGGGCTCCACGGAGTTAAGATGCTGTCAGAATATCTGCCATTTTCCTTCTGGATGTCCCTAGGTAGTGGTCTCCATGTACAGGCGTTTGTGAATATCCTTCAGACAGCACAGGGATCCTGTATGCTTTTGTACAGGCTGGGGCCCGTGTTTTAAGTACTGCAATAAGCACTTGTTTTAGCGGGTCTGAGTCTTGTCCCTTGGGATATGTTTAACTTTCACAAGTGACCAGAGGAGATCCCCTTCTGTATGACATGACAACTTCGGTGTGATCCTTCTGGTAGTCATTGCTCCCAGTAAAATGGAGATGCTGTCTAAGGCATATGTAATTCTGTCTGTATTTGTTAGTGGTGAAAGTTTGCCTTGCTAAGGTTTGAATATATATAATTTTTTTTAATTTTTTCTTTTTTACACCTGGAGCTTTGGAGTTTGGTGGGGGTGTTGTGTTTTGTTTTATTTCAAGAAAAAGTTTTTTCCACTGAAAAGCAGGGTAATTGTCTGTGTTCTCTGAGGCAAATATTTTGTTCAAGGAATTTGCAAGCTCTTCTGGTGTTATCTGAACTGGAAGGTGCTGGTAGTGAAACTGTTGTTTATTCCTTGGGAAGTCCGCAGTTTTCTCTTTGTTTTTGTTTGCTGAGGCAATAAAAACTCTGTGTAAGAGCTCTGGGCCAGCAAATCTGCACGGTAAAAATCCGTGAGCCAGGACATACAAGCTGACTTGCTATTCCCTAAAACCTGCACCAGTTTGTCAGCAACGTGCATGGGTCACTTGGTTTCTGACCGAGCTGTAACAGCATTTAGATACGGAGTATGAAAGCAGAAGCCCAGGGATGAGATTCAAGCAGTGAATGTACGGGTAAGAAAAATTAAATTAATTGCTAAGTGTACTGCATGCAC
Source organism: Pluvialis apricaria (assembly GCA_017639485.1). Taxonomy (NCBI): domain Eukaryota; kingdom Metazoa; phylum Chordata; class Aves; order Charadriiformes; family Charadriidae; genus Pluvialis; species Pluvialis apricaria. Next base: position 91,687,845 of record CM030009.1, read on the forward strand.
GGCTCTGCAGTCCAGGATACAATGTGCTTTTATGGCATTTGTGCTACCCACATAAACGCTAGCACAGTCAGGGAAAACATACAGATGGGTTAAAAATAGCATCTGGGAATTTATGGCAAGAGTTTTTTTTGTTATTTAAAAAGATCTTCTTGTTGTGATTAGAAAAATACACGTTCTTAAAACCTCTTATGTTGCTTCAGTTGCTCTGACTTGCTGCTTTCTCCTTTCAACGTTTCCACGAGCTTCAACCAATGCATGTTGCACTTCTAAAAATGAAATGCAACATTGTCATGTCTATGTGCATTTTATTGAGGAAAATGACTAAATTTTTAGAAGCAGTAATTGAAATAAAAAAGTGTAACTGAATAACATTCCTTTACTATAAATAAACCACTTGCCAAACAGAAATAACTGTTGTTGTGGCAGGAGCATATGTCTGTGACCTACTGGAAATACAGCAAAGCTGTGACGTCTTTGTGAACTTCCTTGAGAAAAGCTTTCAAGCACAGGTTAATTCTGTGCCTTCTCCAATTCATGCCTGAATTACTTCATGCAATGGGATTGTTTTGTATGCAGCTTGACAAATGCAACTAGTTTTTAGCCATTTCTGCGAGAGCCTAACAACATGACCTGACATCTGTCAATGTCAGAACAATATGCCAGTTCAGGAACCTTAAAAATTGCCTACAAGTCCTACGTGTTGTGTTAGTGAAGGATTAGCTTGCACAGAGAAGCAAAGTGACCAAGCATAGAACCCTTCACAGTCTAGTCTTATTGTTTGGGTTTTTTTTCTTTTTTAATATGTATTTGAATCCCAGCTTTCTTATTTGATATTATTTTCCTTGCCCCTTTCTCTGTCTCTCGCAATAAACAGAGCGGTCTTTCTTCATAGTATGAAATCGGAGGATGGGAACAGTGGGTTCTTCTACTAAAATAATCAAATAATGGGGCATCCTCCTTTCAAGAGAAGAATTCTCATGCACAGGGACTGTCCATTTAGCCTGTCTGCCTTCACATTGAGGGGTCTCTGTGCTACAGAAGTATTAGTTTGCACTCAGACTCTTCTGGGGCATGAACAGAGTGACCTCACTGGTGGCAAGATGGCCTCAGTCAGTGGACAAACTGTAACAAAGCCAGAACTTCCATATAGGATTACTAGCCCTAAGCCAGCACAGTCATGAGCAGAAGGTGTTCCTCTGCCTTAACTCGGTCTAGAAGTCAAGTATGGCAGATGAAGGCTCTGTCATTCACCATTAGTTTGACTGTCCATTTGCATCTTGTTTTATTTATTCTCCTTTAAGCTGCACTCCAGGTGTTCTCCTGCTGACCTGCAACCAACCCCAGGTTTTGGGCCTCAACTACTGGTATCAGCATTGTATTGGTAGGAGTGGCATGGATTCTCGTTCCCCTTCCCCAGCAACTCTAGTTTAAAGCCCTCTTCACAAGGTTGGCAAGCCTCTGACCAAAGAAGTTCGTCCCCTTTTCTGACAGGTGGACCCCATGTGGCCCCAGTAGACCAAGCTTCTCAAAGTGAGTCCCATGATCTAAGAAGCCAGACCCCTGGCTGTGGCACCAGTCTTGTAGCCAGCTACTGATTTGGCAGATTCGCCTGGCCCTGTCAACCCCCCTCGCTTTGACTGGGAGGATTGATGGAAAAAAATACCTGTGCTCCAGAGTCTCTGATCGCTGCTCCCAGGGCTTTATAATCTTTCTTGATAGTCTTCAGGCTGCTCCCATTTTCTTAGTGCTAGCAGATACACGTGTTTGCATTTTGCAAACGGTGTTACAGGCTTTAGGACTTCCATGAAGTTCCATGCAATGATTTATGAGGGTAATGGTGACAGCAAAAATTGTGAGACGTATCCTTTTTTTTGCATGATAGACTTCAGCACCAGTAATGTGGAGTTCAGAGCAGCAGGGACAACTCTGAGGGGAGAACTGTGAGCTATGGACTGCAAAACTGTGGGCTAGAAGGACCTATGCAGCTGAATTCATGCTGTCAGTAGGGACAGCTTCTGCAGGCTTCGGGGGGGTGTTGTAACTTACTGATGTGATTTCTTTTTGCCCTTTGAGAATCTAGCATCTGCTTCCCTTAGCAACAGAGTTTAGGTAGCTGAGTGAATCTAGTCTGTTCTGTGGCCCCATGTGTTTCTGAGGTCATGCCATAAAGCGGGGGGGTGGTGGGGGGGGAATAAATTTAAAAATTCAGGTAATGCAGATATGAAAATCCAGGAGTTGTTTTCCAGCAGCCCTTGAATGCTTAAGAATGAGCAAAAGAAAGCAGAGTTGGAAAACTTCTCTGCACACTTCCCTCTTTCCACTGACATCAGGAAAGGTTTGCCCTTGAGACATTATCCTGTTGTGGAGCAAATGTTGCTACTTCAGGATCAAGTTGGTGCCAACTTGCTGTTCAGCTGAGCTGAACAGGATTTGGTTTTTAATTTTCTTTTTTTTTTTTTAAATGCATGTGTAGAGTATTTATCATAAAGCATTTGTAGCTTCCTTCCTTGAAGCTTATTTTAGCCAATGACTCAGGTGCTATAAACACTGGTACTTGTAGAGCTCCTGCATAGTCTGTCTGCTGCACCAACCTGTTATTTAAGTTGTCTTAATGAATAGCTCGCTGCTGTCGTGCGAAGCTGATTGCCCCATCCAGTTCATAGTGCAGAAAGTAAAAGAAGCAACACTGATGCAAATTTTTGCTATGCTCCTCTGGCAGTAGACTGTCATTTGGGAATAATACTGCAGCTACTTTCCTTGAAAGCACAGTACTTGTTTGGCCTGAGAGATGCTCCACCCCTATGATAGGAAACAGGTCTCCTGAGGGGATTCTTGCCCATCATTGAGTAAGGAAACTTGTGCAAATGCATGCAAAGATCTAGGACACTTGGTATTCTTCTATTTATTCCTCCTCTGTAGAGTATTTCTGTCCTCTACAGAACAAAAATCTCAGAGCCACAGGAAAAGCTGTTGTCTCAAAAGTGTTGTACTGACAATACAGCTTTATCACAGACTGATGAAGAATTGGACCTTTATAGCTCATTGCTGCCTTCTCTCCTTTGGCACTTTCTGAGACAGTGACCTGAAGGAAACGCTTCACCTGACTGATGAGAGAAGGGGTAACGCCTTGCCAGCTTAGGTCTTATGCTCACAAAGGAGAAAACATCAGAGGGTGTCCACCAGCCAGAGCCTTGAGCACTGTCACTGAGAGTTCCCTCAAGTGCTACCATCATACAAGACACTAATGGTTTTTCTCAGGCGAGATTAGGGTGTGAAGAAAGGAATCATGTTACTCTTGAAGAGTTAATGGGCTGAGCCTTATGTGCCAGCTTTCTCCTCTAGGGATACAACAAGCGGCACCTTTTATTGTGGTTTGCTTGGCAGAGATGCTCAAGGAACTGAGAGCTGACGGCAGCAGCAGGGGGAAGTGGGGTCTGTGGTCGTGTGTGACATCTGAGAAAACTAGATGTAGTAGCCATAGAGCTGGTCTCCCAATCATAGTAGTAATGCTGTTTAATACAGTTGAGAGATGTACTGGACATGGCATTTTGCCCCTGAATGTCTAACAGTGACTTCATTAGTGTGACTTCTTGCTACCTGCTGATGCACTGCTGCTGTGCTATTACCCAAGCATTTTACCTCATAGGGCTATTGCTTGCTACACGTGAGTATTCTCCTTAATGTCTGGGCTTTTGAATTATTACTGTATTTTAAAGCTGGATGACAGCATGAGCAAGATTTCTTTCTGTATGTGTGTTTCTTTGACTTTTAGTTTGGTAGTCGCCTTGTTGCCAAGGGGATGTCTTAACATAATGCTGCTTTGCCAGTACATGATTCTCTGATTGATTCACTGGGAAACTGCAAGCTCAACTTGCCGTATCATTTGCACAACTAACAATCACAGTCTAAAAATAAACTGGTTTCCTGATAGATTGAGGTCACACTTTAGAGTGGTTGCCTCTTTTCACCTGGATCGAAAGTGCTTGGAGAGATTTTTTCCAAGTGAAAATTAACAGTAAATGAGCAAGAGAGTTTCCATTTCAGCACAGCAGATAGAGTTACTAAAACAGACATACAGAGCTCATTAGCAAAATAAAAGGCCTTGACATACTTTGTCCATGCTTTGTCACAAGACAGTGAAATTGCTCTGCAGTGAACTGTGCCAACCGGGGTTCAGTTGCAAGGGAATGCTGCCAGTGTATCTGAAGGAGTTTCCTTCTTGACAGTTGTGCTCGAGGAAGGATTCTTGCTGGCAGATGCTTTTGCAGGGATGTGCTGGATTTGTGCATCCTGCAGTCCCTACCTCTTTTACCTCTTAGGCTGTTCAACCCCATGTTTTTTTTGGCTGTGCTAAGTCTGCAGGGCAAGATATTGGCCATCTGCAACTGTTCTATAGCAGATACCCTGAAGACAGAAAAAAATTAGTGTAAGAAGGAACAAGTTTAGTCCAATTAATGAATTTAAACAAATAAGAGGTTTTCTTTTCCTCCTTTTTTTTTTTTTTGCTGCATAGTCCCCTGTCAAGAGTTTAGTTAACTAGCACAGGCTTAGGAGACATACAGAGTGATCTAAATTTTGGCTGCCGTTAACAGATCATGAAATACAATACAAGCTTATCTGAACCATCAAGAGAAAACATTTGTCTCTTACACTCTATATTTTCCGTTCACATGGACTCCATAGTAGGAAACAAGCCTGATGCCATTACTCTCCCATTGTTTATTTTCCTTTACTTGATAACAGCAATACTGTTTCATGTTATGAGCTCCTGGCAAAAAGCTGAGTGGGAAAACTGTCACTTCTCTTTGAATAGTGCCTTCTATTTCACATCTAACAATTAGAAGCCACAGAAGTCAGGATTGTTAAATAGTCTGGCAGTCAGCATGAAGGAATGAAGTGCAGAGGAGACCGAATGGAAATGAAGGCAAGGCAGGCAGCAATGCAACAACAGCAATAGCAAGGAACTTTGTATTTGGCCGATATGTCGTCTCTGCAAATAGCCATGATGTCTGAGGCTTGTCAGAGTTTGCCACCAATAGTCACATTTTTCCACAAGTGAGATTTGCTGTTTTGTTTTGTTTAAATGTTTAGTAATGGACAAAATTTGTTTCCCTGCCTTAAATAGCTTTTGTTGCTGAGACACTCCTTTGCTGCAAGTTAGGAAACCTAACTGGTGGAATGGGTTTTGGTCATGATTTCAAATACTCAAGTTCCAGTTTTATTGGTATTGAAAATTTTACTATGTATGTAGGGCTATTTTGTGTGCTTGTGTATGTATAAAAAAAATTTTGTGGGTTGGGAACGTAAAAATCCAGGAACTCAATGAACAGTTAAATTGCAATAGGCAATATTTCCTAGAATATTTAGAGTATGAACTATATTTTGCTTTTATGAAATTCTAATAAGAAAGTACTTGCTTTGAGGTGCGTAGGGCATCAATTATGCAAAAAAAAATAAATCTAGGACGTTGTCACTTTTGAAAATAATCATGCAGTAATTGCTAGCACACCCAAGTCAACTTTCATGTCCTAGCAGCGTCAATTGAAAATTGAACATTGCTACCCATTGTGGGAACTTTAAAATGTACAAAGACATATAATCTATAAGCAATTTCTAGAAAAGTATAAATTACCATTTCCCAGAATTATTGTAGAATTTGTCTTGTATGCATTATAGAATTACCACACTGAGCAGAAACTGCTCATTTGACCTCGGTTAGCTTCTGCTACGCTGGATCTGGGTACCAGATCAAGTGATTGTGTATTCAAGTTCTGTTGTTAAAGCAGTTTGCTGTCATGTCATGTCTGCACCTCCTGCTTGCAGGTCACAGCCCCAAGTCTGCTCTATTCTGTTTTGGGACCTTTTTTGGTGGGGCCCTGGATATAATACTGCAAAAAAGCTCTGCTTCCATTTACCTGAAATTATACACTGCACAAGCCAGTATTGCCGTCTAGCATCAGTATTTAAAACTAGGCTCTCTGTGTAGGCAGAGAAGTTACGGGTTTCCGGTTGCACTGGAAAGATTCTTGCTGGCTTGTTCCTTGCTGGGAAGTGCAGAAATGCCAGCATGCGATAGACATGTCAGTTTTGACTAACTTATCCCCCTCCTTTGACTGCAGGGTGACGTGGAGCGTAGGGATAGTACTGAACGTGGTGGCATTAGTAAGATGCTTCTTCAGTTCCTTGCTGAAGTTGTAGCAGCCAAAGAAACGTTCGTGCAACAGGCTCCAAGTCTTTTCTAATGTCATTTTATAAAGGCCACGTACTTTTTGATCTAGCTGTGTGCTGTGACAAAAATGCAATTTTTGCAATATTTGACAAAACTACGATGTGTTCACCCAGCAGCTTAGGATATGCTGTGCAAAAAGAAGTGATTGAATTAATATGAGATTTTTAAAATATGCACAGAACACGGCATAGCGGTGCTAGATAGAGAACCTTTGTCCCTTGTGCACTCTTCCAGCTGGACAGCTAATTCCTTGCCCCGAGACTGAATAATTTTAGATATAACATAAAAGCTGACAACCTGAAGGTTTATGACATTAATATGGTAACTGTTCAAAACCCCAGATAGTCTCTATATGGAGCTTTTTGCATTTCAACATGTGATACCTGGTGATGGTATTCTTGGTTGAGCAATGTTGATATGAGTCAACACAACAACTTTGTTCTACCTTTCTTTGGAGACCTTTTTTCTCCCAGTTTCTCTTTCCCTACCTAGCTCTAGCTTTCCACTGAATGTTGGCTTCCAAGGCACGGTAACAAAATACTATATTCCAATGGACATGAAAACAATCTCTAGAATATTATATGCTGCTATTCTACCATATCTCTTCTGATTTTGCTCTCAAAACTTGATGGATCCGTTGTGTGGAAAATAAAACTACTCTTCTCCTTAGCACCTTCTTCCCTATAATATCCTGTTCTTTTTCCATGTAACTAATTCAAAAAGAATGTAATCCCTCTAAAGTTTTATTTTGAAGAATCTCAGACTACATTGTTATTTATTTTTAACTGGGTAGTTTAAACTGCCTTAGAAGGCAATCTGCATGTGCAAGTATTGCAGTATGAATCCTGTGTGATACTATGACTCTAGTGGAAGAAAGACTATTAATTCTGATTAATGAAATATATCCAGCCATTTATAGTGGTAGCTTCATAAGCTTCGATTTGCTACTAGACATTATTTTTTGAAATGCATGCGTTTGTAATCATGTACACTACAGATAATGCAACGATGATATAATTTTTCCATAGTGCCATTCTGTAAATTCAGTTCCATGTGACTAGGACACTATATTCTTTAAATCCTGTTACTGTCATGCAAACTGAAGTATATAATTTGGTTCTGGCTAGTTTTTCATTGGTGTATCTAGAGATGAAAAATATGCATGCTTATCCACAGTAGATTAAGCTCATATATGAGTTAAAAGTGTTGGTACATGCTAGTGTAATTGTTTTGTTGCTTTTGCTAGTAATACATATTGAAACTGTTGATAAAATCTGTTTAATGCTTCATGAGTTAAAGCTGTTAGGTGTTTACTGGAATCTGACAGGTGCAAGAAAAATGCTGACAGAGTGTGGATTTGGATAATTTGTTTGGTTTTGTTTTCCTTCCTTCCATTTCAAAGCAGTTTCCTGTCTATAATTGCTTTCCACTTGCAGCTGATTTCCAATATAACAATGTCATGAGTTGGGCTATTGATGGATATATGACATCTTCTGACTTTGGTGCCTTTGGGGGACAGTTTATGATTTCTATATTATCCAATCTTACTAAAACTTAACACTGCTAAAACCGTATCCTACATTGACTACTGCAGGTATATGTCTTTGTCTGCTTCATATCTATAGAAGACCACTATTCATGGTTGTGTTCAGTCTCTGAACACACACTACAGAGCCTGGAATTCCCACTGTAACAGTAACATGTAGTTTGAACTAGAACATATCTTTTCAGAAATCTATATAAACATCTGATGTGTATGTACACTTCTTGATGAAGGTGTATGCTGTCCTTTGAATTCAGTGGGCAGACTGATTATGTAGTGTTTCTCAGTTTAAGATGGGTTTTAAAAATACTGCAGTAAATCTGCTGCCAGATGTTTCATTTCTGCTTCATATAGCAAGCAGTTCATGTATAGCTAATGACACCTAAGGTGGACTGAAAATAAAGGAAGAAGGTAGAAAGAACAGAAAAACTATTATCATTCCTTTCAATGGTGTTACATTGAGTTTTGACCTTGGTAGAGCTCTTAACCTATGCAGGACCTGTATGTGCAGGGAAGCAGAAATAAACAGTATGGAGGTGGGGGCAGGGAGAACCTGTGGAGGCTTGAACTACCAACACCCAAACTCTGTAAGCACGGTCAGTAAAGCCAACTTGAAACTCCTTGTCATGGTTTGGGCTGGACCAGCTACTGAGTTGAACGACAAATGCTCTCCTCTACCTCTCTCTTCAGGGAGAGGAGGGAGAAAGAGACTCATGAGTTTAGAAGGAACTAAAGTACTTTAATGAAATGTTAATAATAAAATAAAAAGAAAATAATGAAATATATACAAAACTGTATCAAACTCCCAGGATGATAATCATGTCACCAGCTGGCACTGGGGAAGTCCCAGACTGGACTCGGTGACAGATGGGAACTGGATTCCAGATCTGGATTCAGGATCGGGATCAAAGGCAGATGAACAGACTGAGTCCTCCTCGGACGTCAGCCATTGAAGAAAGAGACCTGATCCTTTGGTCCCTCTGCTTTTATACTGAGCATGAGGCAGATGGGATGGAATACCCTGTTGGTCAGTTTTGGGTCACCTGTCCTGTCCGCTCCTCCCTGCACGTGGGACCTTTCTACGCTTTTCCGCTTCCAACCCTCCAATGGGGCAAGTAACAAAGTTGGTTGGCCTTGGCTGTTACAGCAATAAGTATAAGCAAGAACCTCTCTGCATACTGCGCCTTGGCATCAACTATAAACATAGGTCTTGTCACTCTGAGAGCAAACAGTTTCTGCGCAATATGCCCTTAATTTAAGTAGTTAGAACAGACTTAGCTAAAATGTAAAGTTACTGAACAGAAAATTGGTTCTCTTTAACCTCAAGTCAAGATATTCCTTAGCAGGGAAAGTGGAAGTCAAAGGTGGCAGTGTGGAAAAGGGGCTGTCGTGGTTTGGCCTCAGCCGGCAACAAAGAACCACGCGGCCGCTCGCTCAACCCCCCACAGCTGTTGGGGGGAAATACGAAGAAAAAGGCAAAACTCGTGGGTTGAGATAAAGGCAGTTTAACAGAACAGCAAAGGGAAGAGAAAATGGTAACAATAACACGGATAAAGGAATATACAAACGCGATCAGGGCACCGCCGCTCACCGACCGGACCCGGACCCGCGCTGCCGCAGCCCGCGCTGAGCAGCGACTCCCTGTCCCCTCCCCTGGCAGCTCCCCCCTACCGCCTGGGCATGGCTCACATGGTGTGGAATACCTGTGCCCTCTCCCATCCTTGGGGAAATTAACCCCATCCCTGCCGGAACCAGGACATTATCCACCCCTTATTCCATACCATCTGCGCCATGCCCAGATCCTACAGTTCCCTATCATTTACCACCACTTTCCCCTGTCTTTTATATATATATATGTACATCTATATACATACAGATTTAATTCCCGCAGTCTATGGGCGATCCCTCTAAAATGTCCACTGAGTTAATTTAGTCCATCACTGTGGGCCGCATCTGTGAAAGCAGTCTCTCAGGGCAGGCGAGATGGTGTGTGGTGCTGGACTGGTGCACGCTGCATTCAGAGCTCATGGCTGGTGTACCCGGTGTGGCCCATACCCACAGTTCGCTGGTTGAAGGTGTTGATCTCCAGGAAGTTGCTGGGCGCCAGCTGATGAGGTCAGTTCTTATTACCTCACCGCTGCACTTTACTCCATTTTATCAAAGTCCATCTGTCATTGGTTTGGGAGATTCTCACCGTAGTACCCTTGATAGCAGTTATATTAATGATGACATGCAGTGACAGCGTTATTTAGCATATAACATCATAAGATTTGATTCATTGACTATTCTCACCCAAAATCAGATCCCCATGAGGTACACATCGGACCTCCCCATCCTCCCGCATCACCCACCAAGTGCACCCAGGTCCTTGTGCAAAAGCAGTCCCACGGATGGGTTTGCCTTTGCCTGAGGCAGGGCTAACCCAGACTGTCTTCCCTAACATATTCTTCATGTGCACTACGGGGACTTTATCCCCTTCTATTGTACATGGAAGTTTTGATTGGGCAGGGCCAGCTCGATTGGCAGATCCCCTGGTGTTGACTAACCAGGTGGCTTTTGCTAAATGCATATCCTAGTGTTTGAAAGTCCCACCATGCATGGCTCTCAGTGTAGTCTTTAACAGTCCGTTGTATTGTTCTGTCTTCCCTGAGGCCGGTGCGTGATAGGGGATGTGATATACCCATTCAATGCCATGCTCTTTGGCCCAGGTATCTATCAGGCTGTTTCGGAAATGAGTCCCATTGTCTGACTCAATCCTTTCTGGGGTGCCATGTCACCATAAGACTTGTTTTTCAAGGCCCAGGATAGTGTTCCGGGCAGTGGCATGGGGCACAGGGTATGTTTCCAGCCACCCGGTGGTTGCTTCCACCATTGTGAGCACATGGCGCTTGCCTTGGCGGGTTTGTGGGAGTGTAATATAATCAATCTGCCAGGCCTCCCCATATTTGTATTTTAGCCATCGTCCTCCATACCAAAGAGGCTTTAACCGCTTGGCTTGCTTAATTGCAGCACATGTTTCACATTCGTGGATGACCTGTGCAATAGTGTCCATGGTCAAGTCCACCCCTCGGTCTCGAGCCCATCTATACGTTGCATCTCTTCCCTGATGGCCTGAGGCATCATGAGCCCACCGAGCTATGAATAATTCACCCTTGTGTTGCCAGTCCAGATCCACCTGAGCCACTTCAATCTTAGCGGCCTGATCTACCTGCTGGTTGTTTTGATGTTCCTCAGTGGCGCGACTCCTGGGTACGTGGGCATCTACATGATGTACTTTCACAGCCAGATTCTCTATCCGGGCAGCAATATCTTGCTACAGTTCAGCCGCCCAGATCGGTTTACCTCTGTGCTGCCAGTTGCTCTGTTTCCACTGCTGTAACCACCCCCACAGAGCATTTGCCACCATCCATGAATCAGTATAGAGGTAAAGTACTGGCCATTTCTCTCGTTCAGCAATGTCTAAAGCTAGCTGGATGGCTTTCACCTCTGCAAACTGGCTCGATTCACCTTGTCCTTCAGTGGCTTCTGCAACTCGTCGTGTAGGACTCCACACAGCAGCCTTCCACTTCTGATGCTTTCCCACAATCCGGCAGGACCCATCAGTGAACAAGGCGTGTTTCCTCTCATTTTCTGGTAGTTTATTATACGGTGGAGCCTCTTCCGCACGCGTCACCTCCTTCTCTGGTGATATCCCAAAATCTTTGCTTTCTGGCCAGTCCATGATCACTTCAAGTATTCCTGGGCGATTGGGGTTTCCCATTCGAGTTTGCTGTGTGATCAGTGCAATCCACTTACTCCATGTGGCATCAGTCGCACGGTGTGTGGCAGGGACCCTTTCTTTGAACATCCAGCCCAGCACTGGCAGTCGAGGTGCCAAGAGGAGCTGTGCTTCAGTACCAACCACTTCCGAAGCAGCTCAAACCCCCTCATATGCTGCCAATATCTCTTTTTCGGTTGGAGTATAGCGGGCTTCAGATCCTCTGTATCCCCGACTCCAAAACCCCAGGGGTCGACCTCGAGTCTCCCCTGGTGCTTTCTGCCAGAGGCTCCAGGTAGGGCCATTCTCCCCGGCTGCGGTGTAGAGCACATTTTTAACATCTTGTACTACCCGGACTGGCCCCAGGGCTACTGCATGAACTATTTCCTGCTTAATTTGTTCGAAGGCTTGTTGTTGCTCAGGGCCCCATTTAAAATCATTCTTTTTCCGGGTTACTTGATATAGTGGGCTCACAATCAGACTTTAATTTGGAATACGCATCCTCCAAAACCCCACAACACCTAAGAAAGCTTGCGTTTCCTTTTTACTGGTTGGTGGAGACATAGCTGCTATTTTGTTGATAACATCCATTGGGATCTGACGGCATCCATCTTGCCATTTTATTCCTAAAAACTGGATCTCCTGTGCAGGTCCCTTGACCTTACTTCGTTTTATGGCAAAACCAGCTTTCAGAAGGATTTGAACTATTCTATTCCCTTTCTCAAAAACTTCTTCCGCTGTGTTGCCCCATACAATGATGTCGTCAATGTACTGCAGATGTTCTGGAGCTTCACCCTGTTCCAGTGTGGTCTGGATTAGTCCATGGCAAATGGTGGGGCTGTGTTTCCACCCCTGGGGCAGTCGATTCCAGGTGTACTGGATGCCCCTCCAGGTGAAAGCAAACTGTGGTCTGCACTCTGCTGCCAAAGGGATTGAGAAGAATGCATTGGCGATATCAACTGTTGCATACCACTTGGCTGCCTTTGACTCCAGTTCGTATTGAAGTTCTAGCATGTCCGTCACGGCAGCGCTCAGCGGTGGCGTGACTTCGTTCAGGCCACGATAGTCCACTGTTAGCCTCCACTCTCCATTAGATTTTCGCACTGGCCATATGGGACTGTTAAAGGGTGAGCGGGTCTTGCTGATCGCTCCTTGAGTCTCCAGTTGACGCATCAGCTTCTGGATGGGAATCAGAGAATCTCGGTTAGTGCGATATTGCCGCTGATGCACTGTCGTGGTAGCAATCGGCACCTGTTGTTCTTTGACCCTCAACAAACCTACCACAGAAGGGTCCTCCGAGAGACCAGGCAATGTAGACAGCTGTTTAATTTCCTCTGTCTCCAAAGCAGCTACGCCAAAAGCCCACCGGTATCCCTTTGGATCCTTGAAGTACCCTCTCCTAAGATAGTCTATGCCAAGGATGCATGGAGCCTCCAGGCCAGTCACAATGGGGTGCTTTTGCAACTCATTTCCAGTTAGGCTTACTTCAGCTTCCAATACAGTCAACTCTTGGGATCCCCCTGTCACTCCAGAAATACAAATGGGTTCTGCCCCTCTGTAACTTGATGGTATTAAGGTACATTGAGCTCCAGTGTCCACTAGAGCCCTATACTCCTGTGGCTCTGATGTGCCAGGCCATCGAATCCACACGTTCCAATAAACCCGGTTGTCCCTTTCCCCCACCTGGCTGGAGGCAGGGCCCCTCTAATCCTGATCATAGTATCCATTACTCACCTGTTGCACAAATGACTTGGAAGTCCCTTCAAGAGGATCAGAGGTAAGATCAGACCTTCTACTCTGTTTGGGGAGCTGTCTGCTGGAAATGGGAGCAGCACTTTTCCTAGATGGATCCCCTTTTGTGATTGTTCTTCCTTGCAACTCGTGTACCCGTGCCCGTAGGGACGAGGTAGGTTGTCCATCCCACCTCCTCATGTCCTCTGCGTGATCGCGCAAGTAAAACCACAGGGTGCCTCGTGGTGTGTACCCTCTATACTCTCCCTCTTGAGTAGGAAAATGCCTGCTCCTAATACCTGAGATGCTGGCCTGTACAGGTAGGGAGTAGGATATATTCTCTTCGAGTTGCTGGACTTTCTGGGACAGTTTCTCCACAGCTGAGACGAGGTGGGAAGAGAGACTTTCTTCATATTGCCGGAGTCGGCCAGCCATCTCATCCACCATTGGTCCCTCTTCACCTTTCCATTCCATCACCGCCAAGGAGTTGGCATACGATGATGGTGCGCTCCGTACAAACTTCCGCCATATGGGCCTTGTGCACTGGACTTCATCAGGGTCTGTGGGTAACTGCGTGTTATCTGGGTCATAGTAAATCATCTCCCGCACGGCTAGTTCTCTTAGGTACTGGATACCTTTTTCCATGGTGGTCCACTTGCTTGGATGGCATACAACGTCTTCACTGAAGGGGTACCTTTCCCTCACACCTGACAGGAGTCGCCTCCAGAGGCTGAGGGCTTGTGTCTTCTTCCCAATCGCCTTGTCAATGCCCCCTTCCCTAGACAGGGATCCCAGCTGCCTGGCTTCCCTACCCTCTAATTCCAAGCTACTGGCCCCGTTATCCCAGCATCGGAGCAGCCAGGTGACAATGTGCTCGCCCGGAAGTCGGCTGAAATCCTTTCGCATATCTCTCAGCTCACTCAGGGATAGGGATCGGGTGATTATCTCTGGTTCCGTGTCTTCCTCCTGTTCTTTTGATGGCCCTGGTTCATCATCATCCCTAACTAAGCCAACTGATTTCTTGGTGTATTTCTTCTTCTGTACAGGAGCAACTGATACTGGCACAGGTTGGTTGCCTGGCTCAGCTGCGGTGTCTGCCACTGGGGTTTGAGTGGCCGCATTGCCCGTCACCAGGGTTTGAGTAGCCACATTGCCTGCCACCGGGGTTGGAGTAGCTGTATTTTCTGCCACTGGAGTTGGAATAGCTGCAGTGTCTGCCGCAGGTGGGTGAGTAGCCACAGGGCCTGCCACCGGGGTTGGAGTAGCCGCATTGTCTGCCGCAGGGGTTGGAATAGCTGCAGTGCCTACTGGTCTGGTTTCCTCCTCTTTCCCCTGAGGGTGCTGCATAACACTGAGCAGTGTTTGGTAGATACTGGCCAGGGCCCAGCACAGTGCAGTGAGTTGTGCCTCTCTGGAATAGCCACAGCATTTTCCTTTTAAAAATTCTACCACTTTATCAGGGTCCTGTAATTGTTCGGGGGTGAAGTCCCAAAACATTGGAGGCAAGAAATTCTCTAGATACCTGCCCATATTCTCCCACATGCCATGCCACCCCTGACTATCCAGCCTCGGGGCAGATCTCTGGGTGGTAGTCTTAAACAGTTGTCTAACCCTAAACGAGACCTGAAACACATTCAGGAGACATAGCAATAGAACCAGACTGGTTTGAGCATCCCAAGGATATTCGAAATTCTCAAAAGCTGTTATACCTGGCCCGAAGGAGAAAAGGGAGGTGAAAGAGCTAGGGAAAGTATCCCCCCTGCTGTTTCCCCCATAGATCAGGTATGATTATTAATAAATTCTGAGAGACGGTGACCAAGGTATGGGCAGGACAGCAATACTGCATAAACACCCCAACACAGCCACCTGAGCAGTGATGTTATCATATCATATGCTGACATCGCACAGGACAGCAAAATGATAATCCTGATCCCTCTCCCCAAGGTAACAAACATCATCACGGGGAGTACATAGAACACGTAAGAATTTACATAACACAGCCACGCAAACAAACGAAGGAACATTGTAACCAGCGACTATCTAACTAGTATGAGAAATATATATAACAAACTCGTGTTAACAATCTCAGGTCGGATCTGTCGTTATCTCAACCCTCCGAGCCCCACGTTGGGCGCCAAAAAGGACTGTCGTGGTTTGGCCTCAGCCGGCAACAAAGAACCATGCGGCCGCTCGCTCAACCCCCCACAGCCGTGGGGGGGAAATACGAAGAAAAAGGCAAAACTCGTGGGTTGAGATAAAGGCAGTTTAACAGAACAGCAAAGGGAAGAGAAAACAGTAACAATAACACCGATAAAGGAATATACAAACGCAATTAGGGCACCGCTGATCACTGACTGACCTGCACTGCCGCAGCCCGCGCTGAGCAGTGACTTCCTGTCCCCTTCCCCCTGGCAGATCCCCCCTACCGCCTGGGCATGGCTCACATGGTGTGGAATACCTGTGTCCTCTCCCATCCTTGGGGAAATTAACCCCAGCCCTGCCGGAACCAGGACAGGGGCTCAGGGAAGCCTTAAGGAGATGATAGAGAGGCCAGGGTGTACAATAGCTGGAAGAAGAAAGGCACTTCAGAAGGTGAGACTGGTGGGACAGAAAAGAGCCCCCATATTAATATCACCCTCACAGTGGAGTATGGCAGTCAGACCTAATCTGGTCTCTGAGAATCACTTTTCCCTTTAGCCGACAAAAGTCCCCCTCGCTGTCCATTAACAACAATGACGTTGCATTTAGAATAGATCACTTGGGGATTTATTATGTCTGAGAACTGAATAACACCCCTTCCCTTGGTGCTGTCATCTTGGAGTGCTGAGAATGTCCAGGGTCTAGGTCAACACTAGGGGGATATTTTCCATTTTGGGTAGAAGTCAACTGTTTGGAATCCTAAAGATATTTGAATTTTCAAATTTGAATCTTTAAATTTTCCTTTTGGTAAAAAAAAAAAAAAAAAAATTGAGGGGAATTGAAGGAGCTGTTCTTCCTTCTGTGAGATACAATGAAAGAAGTGGGTTGCAGTGCTTGCAGACCTGAAGAAAATAGAAGCAACTGGTGATTTGGGTGAGGAAGATCAGCGCCACAGAGACTAATTGTGTGATAATGACTGATGTGTCAAAGCAAAATGGCTGCAGAAAGTAGAGGTCATATTGGGTTGGTGGAAAACATAAACTTGGCAAGAGCGAAGATGAGAGTGTAACTAATGTAAACTGCAAGTCACAGACTGCTTACTCACAGACACATTACTGTGGCAGGCCACAGCAGGTCACGTCTGAGGTCCTCTGGTACCTCACCCAGGGCTCCGTGTTGTATTTCGAGGGTACCCGAAGAGTTAGACTTTACATTACTGAACTCCGAGAGGTCACAGTTTGTAATATTTTTGAGCATTTGCTCAAAATATGGAAAACCTAGGAAACCGTGTAGCCAATTTTATAAGGTAGATGTTAATTATTATATCCTCTTGTTCATAGCATAATATCACATACAGGGAAAGGGTTAAAGTGCCTGTGGGGAAATGAAACAGCATTGACCTCTCATATACTGTTATTCTGAACTGGCACATTTGAGAGAAGGCAGTGTCACTTCTAGGATGCTCTCTGCACCTGCATCCAGTTCTTGGTGATGTCTCTCTCATCTTCTGGGATTCGCTGAGCTTTCATAGGCAGGACAGAAAATGGCTCGTTTGCAAACCTACTCAGAAATTTCTTTGCTGGAGCTGAATTAGCTCCTCCTTTTCAGTGCCACTTCTGAAAAGTTAGAAGAAGGTCCAACCCAGTCCTTGCAATGCTAGAATAAAGTGGGAAACAACATACAGACTAGAACAAGTAGCAGTCAATAACAAAATAAATGGAAAACAGTGTATGCCAGTGTATACATTTTTTTTTTTCTGGGTAGAACAACATATCATGGCAGTTATGTTATTAAAATAGCTTTTTTTTTTTTCTTTTTTGTAACTGCAGAAGTTAATGCAATAGACTATTAATTTGGGGGCTTCTGTGCACGGGCCAAGACGGCACATTTCAGTGCCCCACCTCTCCACTGAAGCATGCAGGAAGCAGAAGTCTGCTGAGGAAACAGAGACTAATTAACATGCCAGTGATTTCAATTTAATATATTTAACTGGGTTTTACTAGGAAAAAAGAAAGCTACTAAGGGACACACCCCAGCATGAGTAACTTTTCAAAAGTAGGTCAGCCAAGTTTACATTTCATGCTTTGGCCAGAGCAGAAAACAAGTGTGATACTCTTTTTGTAGAGATGCAAACGCATCATTCTGGGACCTAAAGCCACTTCAGGCTACTTTTTGGGGACTTACCTAGAACTGTGACTGCTTTTCTGGAACTGCATTATTTTTATTTATATCTAATTAATCTTTTCCTGGCACTTTTTACAGAAGAAATTCCAGTTCAGATCTTTTAAATAAAAAAGAGCAACAAAATAATGTGTATTGTATATGGGATGAGTAACTTAGGACAGTTCAGGTCTTCAGTCACACAGTGAGGGCGGTTTCTACATCTTGCATGATGATTTTTCAGTCTCTGATTCCCACTTTGCTTGTATTCAGCTTTTATTTTGGTTGAGTTTTTGCTTCCAAACTATATTTTTATGGTTTTTTTAGCATCCTGATGACTGTATTTAAATGCCTTTGTCATCAAGGAATTCAAGTAAAACTGGTTTCCATTTACTCTTCATTCTTGAAAAATTCGGTCAGTGGTGCCTTGTCTTTTGTTTGTCACTGCATCAATCACACCCTTATTTTGCATTGTATTGAAGCTATTTGTTTACAATAACCCATCAGCAGCAATCAAGGCTGTGAATGAATTTTTGTATCTTCATATTGATATGGGAATGGAAAGACAAAATAAAGACAACTGCAGCACGAGAGCTGCTCATGCAATCAAAATAGCCTATATGGAGCAGCTGCCAACATCCTGTCACTGACTAAATTCATGCCAATGAAACTGGTGTTTCCTTACAACTCTGGGCAAAATGCTGAATTCAAAGACCATTGAATTTTGGGCAAACAAAGGGCTGGATCTGATTTAAGTGGCTGGAAGTCTCTTTCTGTGAGCAGGCTACTAGTAAAAGGCAAATGTGGCATTTGTAAACAGAACGTTCAAATACTTGGGCTCTTTTAAAGAATTTATAGCAGAAGTTATGGATGACACAGGAGACTTGGCTAATATACTATAGCTGGTTCTCCTAATGCAGTTGACAAGCCACGTGCTTGAAAATCAAAGAATCTAAGTTTCTGAGATAATGCCCTTAAAAGGATAAGCTTGTTAAAAGCTAGAAAACTATGAAAAGTCAGAGCACTAGTGGGACCTTACAAGATTCTGCTGGGATCTGCGGTGCTCAACATCTTAGTAACAGGTTTAAGTTTAAATAGTAGTGAAATGTCAAAATTTGCTGATGACACCAAATGATTTAGAATAGTAAAGGCTGAGTGAAGAGTCACAGAAGCTCCTGCTGATACCAAAGAATAAAAGAACAGCTGAAGTTTGATCCAGTTAAATTTAAAACAAGGTGGAGGGAGAAACAATTTAAATCCTGTGTGCTCTGTGCTGGCCTCTGGGCCAATCTGCATTGGTGTTTGGGAGTAGGATCTTGGGGCAGAAATAGTCTACGAAAGTGTTACTTCACTGCTTCTCAGGGAAGTCAGGGGGAAAAGCAATGTTATACAGGTCAGTGTTTCTTGTACTTATGAAATACTTTTTTTGCATTTTGGGTTATCTAGTTCAAAAAGATCTGTTATGGCTGGAAAAGAAAGAGGGAAACAAGGATGGCCCAGCACTAGAAGTCTTCAGCCTGGAGAGAGAAGACAGAAGGCTGTACAGGTGTAAGCACTATGCAGAAGATGAACTTGGAACAACTGTTCAGGGTCTTACTCACTAGAGGATCCAGGAAGCATTAAGTGAACTTGACAAGCAAGGTAATACTTCACTGAATGTGCAATAACTCTGCAGAACTCCTTACCATGGGACATTGTAGATATCATTTTATGTCACAAATTTGATCAAGGAAATTCATGGAAGAAAATCCATCTTCGTAGTTACTTTCAAGGACACCACTACTGTCTCAGGAAGCTTTTGTGCCAGACAGCACTTGAGGCTGGAAGTCAGTTCTGGTGGAGTGTGATGTGCTTTCTGCCCCCTCAGTGTCTTTCTTGGACATCTGCAGTTTGTCCTTGTTAATTATAGGGCTTTTGGGCCTGACCTGGTACACGTGTAAGTAAAGATGAAGAACAACGGTTCTTTCTTTGCTTAAAGATTTGCACTTTCATAATTTTCATTGTATTTTGTGATATAGCAGGACAACAAAATCTTTGCCAATATGCCTTACTCTTACAACTAAAAGCATATGTTATTTCTTTCTTGTCCGTCAACCAGAGCATACTTCACCAGATCCAGATGTCTCAGGAAAAGTGAAGCAGCTGCAGAGGGAAGAGAAGGCTTTTTAAAAATGTTTTTTTTAATCTTCATAAAATACTAATTTTTCTTTTTTAAAAAAAAGTTGGAGTAAGGCAATCGTTTTCCCATGGATTTTACAGATATTTCTGAGAATACTCTTTTAAAATACTCTGATGACCATTCATGCCTTTCAGGTCCAAGAAATTTAATTTTGTTTTGTTTTTAAGGATTTGGGGAAATGGGGTAAGAAGTTAATGTTATGAACCTGATGTCCCGGCTCCTAAATTTCTTTTCTATTTCACTAGTCTGAAATGCTGTTGATAGCAAAAGGAGCTCAAGGAGATCATGGAATAGAAGGAAATGCTTTGTGAAGCAACATAAAACTTCTTTATGAAGAAGAATCTCTTCGTTCTTCCAGAGACAACTCACGTGAATAATCTGCATTAGAACTGTGACCTATTGACTGAAGCAATAGCTAGCTTGTTTGAAAGTGCAAACGTCCTACGTAATGCTCACTAAAACAGTTGGGTTTAGGCTAGTTTTACTTCCCCTCCCCCCCGCCTCTTGTGTGCTGTCATATGGAAGGGGAATAACAGATGACTGTGAATGAAGTGGTGGCTTAGAACTCTATGTGAACTGGAAAAAAATGGGAATACATGTAATTTGGGTATATAACACTGATTATCTGCACACAAATGAACAGTAAATTAATCGCCTACCCTAACAATAACTCATAGGAACGAATAGCTGTTCAAATGGCAAGTATTTTTCTTTTTATTCCACTGAGGAAAATCATGAAGCCTTTATGTTTGTTGCAAATATTTAAATAAAACTAAAGCGAAAATTTTCTATTTTTTTCTAAAATTTTGGGGCATTTTTTGCAGTCAGAGATGTCTAAAGGCGAAATCTTTAGCATTTTAATTTGTGCAAAATTAGTAGTTCTGTAGGAAATTAGTTTTATGGCTGCTTTATGTTGGGGTTTTTTCTGTAAAAATGAGAGATATTAAAAAGATGGCAACAGCAGCTTACGTTCAAGTCATGTTTTGTCAAATTAGTGGCTCTTCAAGATCCACAGCCTGATTTAATTTTCTGGAATGTCCTTACTATGAGAGAGAAGATAAAAGGCAGACAGCCAAGATCTCTGGTCAATATCAGCAAGCAGTGAGGCCAGTGTAATAACTACTCTGTGTGATCCCACAGCAAATACATGGAGAATCAAGTTCAGACTTGGAGTGAGTTGATGTTAACTCCCACCCAAGTGTTGCCCAGCCAGTAAACCATTAAAGTTCTTCTACCAGGCCTGTGCAATCTCAGTGTAGCTTTTTGGTGGCAAGTTTGTGGCCGTCAGATTAATGTCCTACATTATGTTCCTTTTGATATCGCCAGCAGAGGAAGTTAAAAGTGATCTTTCCTGTCAGAGGTGTCTTACAAATGAGCTTAGCACACGATGGGGAAACAAGATTGTGAGTCCCAGTCTCTTACTAAGTGATATGTGCAATGTTGGGCAAGGGTTCTCTGCTTGCTGCTTCTTCTTTGGGCTGGAGAGCAGCAATTGTGTTGTTCAGATGCTTATAAAATAATGGTCAGACCTGTGGCGAACACTGACCTGCAAAAACATCTCAATTTAATGTATACTTCCTATTGTAAAGTATTTTAGTTCTTTTGCTGGTCTTGTACAACCATAAATCAGGATGTTTAAATCTTTTAAAGTCTGTTCAAATGAATTACTAATAAGCTATCACATTTCCATATTACACAAGGAGAAAAAACTAATGTTCAGAAAATGCCTTCTGTAACATAAAGTGTGCTAAACTAAAATGTGTGGGATATATTAATAAGATATGTAATATGAATACAAAGGATATATGGCTTAGAGTTTGTCTGGATTAAGAATCTAGAAATATGCTTCCATGTTAAAACTAGATGGTGGTAATTAAAAGGTGTATGTTGCCTGCTCATCAGGTCACAAGTCCAAAAGTATGTCTCCCATCTAGATGCATCTAAGCTGGTCCCATTTCTTAGTCTCCTTTGCTTTGTGCATTCCCTTTCTCTTCCACCTAGTTCCTCCTGCTGAGACATCTGGCTTCTGGATTTCCAGGGCTTATTGATTAGATACATTCTGATAATTTCCAGTCATCACAGCAAAACATGAACGTGCACTTTAGCGACAGATTTGTTAAAGCAGATTTTCAGTTGAGTATAAGATGTGTATCCAGATGCTCAGATGATGAGTGTCTTGGGAGCACTTATCTACAGCTTAAAATTTCACCACATTAGTCTTACCCATGTGTTACCTCATGCACGCTACAAATGCACAGCTCATTAATGCTGATGTGTTTTGCTCTAGAGCTCAATAATTTAAAATCCACTTCAGTTCTGAGCAACCAAGCCAAACTTTGCATCCAATTCATGAACCTGGTAGAAGTTTGTTGGTTTTTTGTTTGTTTGTTTGTTTTTTTCTGTCAAGTGTTCATTAGCCAGTTGCTGTCAGGTTCAAATTATTTAACAGATGAAGAACCACCCCCCCGGCGCAAAGTCCCTGTTATAATCCAAAAGATGATAAAAACAGCAAAATCTTTTCCAAAGACTTCTGATTCTGAGTAAAGAACATCTTTGTTACCACCAATGATTTAAATCACTCATTTATTTATTTATTTATTTATTAAATCAATATGCTTTTAAAGTGTTCCTCTTTTGTAAGAAAGCACTTTTATGTTGCTTTCCTTAAAGTGTGTTATAGAGATGACATCCTTAAAGAGTGTTGCTGGGCTATTGTCAACTAAAGACTGAAATCAAGGAAAAAACCTGAATGCAAACCAGCTACAAAAAGGAGTATTTTTTAGGGTTCTTCTGTTTGTTTTTGGTTGGATTTTTTTGGTGTGTGTTGTGTTTTTTAAAGCAAGGAAAAAGGTTGTCCTTAGGTGTTTAGGCAGTGTCAGGTAATCTACAATGATGGTTATCGAACACTTCTAAGATTTATCCTCATCAGGACTGGCAGCTTCAACTTCAGTGTGCAGAGAAATATCCCAGTGGCTCTAAGTTGTCAAAATAACCTTTATTGTGGCTAATGCATGCCAGTGCTAACCTCACTTATTCTTTGGACATATATCCACATATATGTGTTAGCTGAATTTGGGGAATCATTCAGTGTCATAACATCAATGTTAAAGAATTTTTAAAAAAAAAAAAAAAAAAAAGGCATGACAGTAAGTTTTCTTTTCTCCAAAAAGAATAAATTAGAACAAACTGCCTTAAAGTACCAGCACAATTTTAAATAGCCAGTGGTTAGTTTGCTTGGGATAGCTTGTCATTGTAGGATGCAATTATATCATTGATTTTATCCTTTCTTTCCCTCCTCCCCTCCTAGCCCCAGATTATAGATTTATTAGAAAAGCATTGGGTTTTTGGGGGGGAAGATCTTCCAGAAGAAAGCTATGCGTTTACAACTTTTTTTTTTTCATTTTTTAAAATTATCAATTATCCTTGTTAGTGTTTTTCATAAACTTCAAATGCATTGGTGCCCTTTGAATGTGAAAGGGACTCCGGTCAACATGGAATAAGATTGCATTTGAGAACGGGTTTTTGTATTATATGTGATCTCTTTATGAAAATCAGGACAGGTCTGTCGAGTTTTGTGGAAACTTTGAGTGTACTTAAGTGGTGATGCAGTACAAACATACTAAAAAAGTAAATTTCATGAAAGAAAAAGCTTTGTCAGAAATCATAGTAAGGAGAGTTCTCACTCATTTTAAATGAGATAAAAATGCAATCCCTACCTGGCCAAAGAGCAGTACAGGTACCAAAGCCTGGTTTGCTATGGGTTTGTGTCCTGCTTTCCAGACTGCCAAGTTTATAAAGCCTCCTGTTAGGTTTGCAAAGGGCAGTTCATCTTGCTGCTCCCATGGAATTAAGTGCCTGTTGGTGGCAACCCATATGCATGCAGTAGCATCATTTTTATTCCACAAAACAATTACTGCCTTATCCTTAGTCCAGGCAGTAATTTGGATGTCTTGCCTCTATCCAGGCTGAACACTTTCTTTTTTAATTTTTTTTTAACTTGATGAAATTGGATGTTATTGTTAGCACTGATTGATGAACAGAGTGCAATTGTCCAAGGTGTTTCTCTACGAAACCAGACCCTCCCCGTCCTGCCCCCAAAATGTGTGATCTAAATCAAATGCTAAGACATCTACAACATAGACCAATGTTTCTCTGTTTTAATGTAACTTCAAAAATTTTAAAATTAGAAGAGGATATTTTGCATTTTGAGAACTGCATTTTACTATTCAGATGATCCTTTAACATTGTTTATTAGGTATTTCAAAAAGTGTAAAATATTCTAAAAACTTTTTCATCCTGTTCTTTTGAGCGATAGATTTATTTTCTTACTTAATTTTCAAAATTGATATATTGTTGAAATTGGCATGTTAAAAGACCTGAAAGAATGAAAGGATTTGTAAAATGTTGATTTTATAACTCTTAGTCTTCTGGAAGAAAGTAAGCCTAGTTCTTTACTCATTCCTTGGAGTTGTAAAAGTTCACCATGAACAAATGTAGTATACATCAGGTCTCTTTCTGTCAAAGAAAGGATAAAAGGACTTACCAATACTGATCATTATGTTTTAAGCAGTAAAAAAACCTTTCTTTTTTTTTTTTTTTGTATAGTGTAAAGAAGCAAAAAAGATCACAAGCCCAATTTTAAGGGAGGAAAAAGAAAGACTTTGTGAGATACCTTAACATCATTCAAAGGGATACTGACTTTCTAGGACAATGTAAGTTTCCAGAGCTGTCTCTGAAGCTGTCTTTGTCCGTACACTTGAACATGATCAAAAATGTCTTTTATGCTTGTCTTCTCATCTGAAAAGAAAGTACCACAACGACACAGGGAAGTGTTGGCATTAGGAGTGTGCAGAGCTGTCAGTTGAGTGGGGAGACAAGAGTCTCTGCTCAGCACAACAAATATTAAAAGTGCTTTTTACATTATTCTGTAGCCAAGGCAATGCATTATAATAGCACATGTGTATTGCTGAACTAATGCAGCTGCAAAGTGAGCTAGATTTAAAATCAAAAGAATGCTTGAGGAGAAGAGTGTTTTCGTCTTGATATAAGAAAGGAATTATTTACAGTGAGGACAATCAATTACTGCAACAACCTCCCCAGGGACATGGTAGAGTCACCATCACTGGAGGTTTTCAAGATGCGATTTGGGCAAGGTGATAGATAATCTCATCTAGGCTCCCTTTCCCACTAAAGGTTGGACCGGGTGATCTTTTGAGGTCCCTTCCAACTATTCTGCAGTTCTATGGTTCTCCAGAACATTATTTCTCTGCTAAATGCAGAAGTAAGAAGAGGTGTTAAATGATGGTACTGGTGACTGCATTCTCCTTTCATGTCAAAAGTAAGGGATGAATTTTTGGCAAAAAAAAAGTGTCTAGGAGTGTTATTTGCTATAGTTGGTAGGATGTATTTCTTCTATATCTTTATCAAAGCCTGATTAGAACCCACAGACTTAGTTATATGAGGATGCAGGAAAATGAAAGTATACTAGCACTCTAAACAGAATAATGTTGTTGTTCTCAAATAACAACATGTAAATCAACCTATCATGTAAATAACTTACAAGCTTCGAGGAAAAATAGAGTTATCCTGACTTACCCAACTGCCAATTGAGGAAAAATAATTAATCATGTGCATGGTTTTAGCCCCTGTCAAGGGGAGATAAAAGGCTTAATTTCAGTTTAAGTAAATTTATTTTATTTCACATTTGTGGTAGGTTGTGTGTGTACTTGGTTCATTACCATCTGTCAGCTGATGCATGGTAATTTGTTAAGAGATGGTAATAAATACGTTCACATGATTAAAAGCAATCACCGTTGCTTAATATATTGCTTTCTATCACTTTGGCATCTGACCGTGAATGCTCCTAGTTTGCTATGGCTGTGCAATATTGTGCTATGTAGATTAGCAAAACTCTCACAGTAAAGTGATTGTCTAAAGAGGTTATAAACTCTCCATTCTTGGTGGTCTTTTAAAAACAGGATAGATAAACATCTGTCAGGGATGACGTGAGACAAGCTGATCCTGCCTGTGGACAGGGAATGGACTAGGTGACCTCCTGAGATCTCTTCCAGTCCAAGGAGTCTATGATTTTTGTTTCACTAACTCAAATG
This sequence comes from Pluvialis apricaria, assembly GCA_017639485.1. Lineage (NCBI taxonomy): Eukaryota > Metazoa > Chordata > Aves > Charadriiformes > Charadriidae > Pluvialis > Pluvialis apricaria. The sequence goes on from CM030009.1 coordinate 91,713,693, forward strand.
CCACACAGGGATTTGTGCTAATTTAATTACATTGGCTTTTAAACAAGTTAACAGATGTTTACACTTATAGATGCAACCATTTAAAGCCTCGAGTGTGCAATCTATTCCACTACTTCACTGTCCTTTTAACTGGAAAACTTTTCCCTAAATCTAACTGCGACATGTATAAATCTATGTTACTTTTATGTATCACTTATGCTACTTTTATCCTGTCCACTACAAGCACCTCTGTTGTAGGGTTTTTTTTACTTTCTTAGTCATGTGCTGTCTTTCCCCCTTTGTTTATGCTCTTTGGTCTTTTCTCCATAGGTTTAGCAGCCTGCATTTTGAAGTTGGAGATTTTCAACCCCTCTGAATATTTTTCTCTTTTTTTTTTCACTCCAGAAACTTTCCAGTTAAACTATGTCTTTTTCTGAACTGTGGCTTTCTAAACTACGTAACTTGTTAGGCTGCATATTTATCAGTGCTGATAAAGCAGAATGATATTTCCACAGGCAGCACTCTAGATTATACATACCAGTAATTTTAAACTTGGTTTCAGATGCATCTGAAGGATCTGGATGGAGATTACCTGCAGATAACTACAAGTTTGAAATCACATTCTTCAATTAATCTCCTGCAAGTTTGTCATAAATAAAATGGTTTTGTGTCCTGCTTTTTATTTTTAGGTGAGACCAAGATATTTGCGAGGACTCAACTCTTGAATATGTTGATATTCTCCTCAAGGTTTTATGCTTTTTAATTAAAAGGAAGCTTCTCCAAATTTTATTTGGAATTTTTTTTTATGTTTTCCGTTGTGGCCTAAATTACAGATTAAGGCAGTGTTTCTCACCACTCAAGAATTATTCGGATTCAGAGGCAGGATCACTGAATCTGGAGAGTTTGAATTTCTCACCAGCCGTATGTCCATTTATGTGGCCTTTAAAATATGAATAATAATCATATAGCGCAAGTAACACCAGGTGATCGCTCATCACATGGAGAGACTTTTATGAACAGATAAACAGGTTACAGAGTTGACTACAGAAAATTGTGTTAAGACAAAGGCGTGGAAGCAGACTATGTGTTAGTTGATTGTATTTGCATGCAAACACTGACACTTGTTATAGTTTCCAGTAGCCATCTACAGGGGCCATCCTTCTCACCCTGTTTTGCCAATTGCTTATGTTGTCTTCTGGATATTTTCTTTGTTTGCTTCACTTTCAATCTCAAATGATTCACTGATATGTTTTTCTCATGTACTGTCGTGGTTTAGGCCAAATCGGCCACTGGGGACATAAGGGACCCCAGATGAGACCAACAGATGCTCCCCTCTACCCCTCTTCAAAGAGAGAGGTAGAGGAGGAAAAAGAGACTAGTTTAGAAGGAACTAAACTACTTAATGAAGTATTAATAATAAAATAAAAAGAAAATAATGAAATATATACAAAACTGTATCAAGCTCCCAGGATGACAATCACGACACCGGCTGGCACTGGGGCAGTCCCAGGCTGGACTCAGTGACAGACGGGAACTGGATTCCGGATCTGCATTCAGGATTGGGACCAAAGGCAGACGAACAGAGAGAGTCCTCCTCAGACATCGGCCATTGGAGGAAGAAGGAGGCCTGACCCTTTGATCCCTCAGCTTTTATACTGAGCATGAGGCAGATGGGATGGAATACCCTGTTGGTCAGTTTTGGGTCACCTGCCCTGTCTGCTCCTCCCCGCAGGTGGGACCCCGTTACGCTTTACTGCTTCCGACCCTCCAACATGGCAAATAACAAAGTTGGTTGGCCTTGGGTGTTATAGCAATAACTATAAGCAAGAGCCTCTCTGCATACCATGTCTGGACATCAGCTATAAACATTGGTCTTAATCACTCTGAGAGAGTGAACATTGTCTGCATAATATGCTGTTAATTTTCAGTAGTTAGAAGAGGCCCAGCTAAGAAGCGAAGTTACTGAACGAAATTGGTCCTGCTTTACCTCAAACCAGGACGTGTACCCAGTGTTAAACTAATATCTAGAAAACATTTTCTGTCAATTTGACTGGAATTGTTGCTTGGGAGTTTTTGTTTTTTTGAGCGCTTTCCAGTCCTTGGAGGTACTTGGGCCTCTGGTCCAGCTGGTGGGAAGCTTCCAGCCAGCCCATTGTCTTTTTCTTGTAGGAGCAGAATCTCAAAACTTCAGTCTGAGTGCTGCAGCTGTAATGGATGAATTCTCTTGATCTCTAGGCATTTTCACCACAGTAATTGCCTGCTATTGCAGGAATCTTTCCCCATTCTGGTGACATAACTGCTTTTCCTGAGGTTTCTTATTTTGTATATGAAAGGCTTTAAGCTTATTACAGGGTGGATAGTGTGTGTGTTTGGTGAAGTGAAGCTGTGGGATGGTCTAAAATTCTGCTATATGGTTATGTTCTGTGCTGGAGGACTAGATTTCATAGCCCAGATCAGATTAGGAGGAGTCATGATCTCATTATTGTTATTTGTAGTGCTGCAGCACCTTCCCTACTGGCACTGCAAAAGCAGCAAATGGTCCCAGTCACGAACTAAAGAGTTACAAAACATAGGACTGAAAAGGTCATATAATCCTGATTAAGCAGAATCAACTGTTCCTAAATTCCTCTGTGTTGTATGGTGCTAGGCAATAAAGTGTTTTCTAAACACTCAAAATTTGAATAAGCTGTAGCGTTAATCTAATTTTATAACACTCTTTTTGAATCTGTTCCTGAAATACTTTGGTGTTTGTTTCTTTTCTTTCTTCCTCTTCTGTGAGTGAATAAAGTGAAGAGTTCTGTGATAGGGCGTTTACTTGTGAGATTTCCTCTTTTGTCAACCTTTCAACCCTGACCTCACAGGTCAGTCTTTGAGACATCCAAGCCCAAGTAGAACTCGATTTAATGGGCAGCTAGAAACAGGGATATGCAAGGACTATATTTTGATGAAAGTTTTGATCTGACACTGCTGCAGTGTTTCATTTATTTATTTATTTATCATGATCCTGCCCTGGCCATTTGTTCCTGCCTTAGGGTTGCCTGCTTTGTTGTGCTGGAATTTTTATTTAATCTCTCTCATTCCAAAGAGAATTCAGCTCATTAAAACAGCCAGAAAGATTTTCAGCAGAGGATTACAGGCTTGGAAGCCGTCTGTGGGGGTATGTATACTCTGCATATATGTGTGTGTGTGTTGGTGAGAAAGAGGGAACAGGAAGTGACCAAAATAAGGAAGCTCCCTTATGTCTTCTCACATAGAAAGTAGTATGTTTTTGTGTTTTGGTTTCTTTCTCCAGTTGCCACTTCTCAGAATCTCTGTTTGTCTGTCTCTCTCAGGGAATGGCAAACCCAGTCCTTAAAAAGTCTGTATGCATTTTAAAGTTTCACTCCAATCTCAGACATCAGTAAACCTTTTTGAGCTTCTTTTCATGAAATCAACGATAATAAACAACTGGAACTGCTTTAAAAAAGCTTTACGATCATGATGACTAACCACTTCCGTGGTTTCTACTTCTTTCCACAGAACCACTGAGAGAGATCTGGAAATGGATAGTTTAAACCACTGTTGTTTGTATCAGTAGTTTCTTTTAATTTTTTTTAATTTAAATTTAAAAGATTTCTTTTTAATGGGATTTGTCCTCTTCCATTACACACTTTTTTTTTTTATTATTTTAGCCTAGGTTTGCTTAGTAGAAGTGAAGTAAGACATGAGGATAGATTAAAGTTTTCAGTTGGCTTAAATTGATTAGGCTTGCTATAGGGGATCTGTACTGGAATAAAGGATTGAATAATTTTTCCTTCCACTTTAGCTATTGCTTCTATGAAAAATATTATCACTATAAATCTAAGGATCTCAAGCATCCATCTTGCCTTGCATTTACTTGCTACACCTATTGATGGGGTTCTTTGAAAGCTCAGGTAGGCAGGGATTGACTTTGTATGCAACTTGAATACCCCTGTACAGATAAGCATAAAGAATTCTATGAGTTGAAGAAATAGGCAAAAAATGTTGAGAAGGTTTGGTCCAGGCCATTTTCCCATAACAAGGCCAGTACCTTGTTATGCCTAAGTCTTGGTAGACAGACGTGTCCAACCTGTGATGTAGACTCTGCAATGTCCCTAGGCAATCCTATTCCCAGTTATTGGGGAGATGTATAACTGATGGCTAGAGCTCATTGCTCTAATGGGCTTTAAAAAATATCATTGGGTAGGTCACCTCCCAGTAAATGCTGTTGCAAATCCAAAGCCAAGAGCTAAGGTTACGTACCAAATGTCTGCTGCCATGACAGGGAAAAGGCTGTGAGAATATATATATGCACACAGCAAATACACAGCATTTCTTTTAACTAGCTTATGAAAGGAAACTTCTGAGTGGATGTATTTTTAAGTTAGTTGTCTCTCTAATTGTTACCGTTAACTTCTGGGATTGGCTAAAGAGAATGCTTGTCTGAGAACGGCCCCCTTTTACAGTAGAGATACATAGGGCATACATGTATCCCATATGGGATGCTCCCTTTGCCACAAGTTTCTAGCATAGGAAGGGAACATGGAAACAGCCAGTCTGGTGACAACACTTAAACTTACTCTTTTCTTGGTTTGTTTTACATATAGTCTTCTCTAGTTGAGAAGGAAATGGAAATCAAAAAGGATACATTAACAGGCTCACAAGAGGAAAAACAAACACTGGGGATGTACCTAGAGTGGTAGACCTAATGGGGGAGGTAGGGTTGGAGGGGTAGGAAGAGGTGCTGCAAGGAGACACAAAAAAATGAATGACTGCAAAAGCACTGCAGGATTGCAGGGACTCTGAAGGGAAATGTGTGTCCCCTGGGAGGGGACAAAGGGACCACTGGTGAGCTATTGCCTCTGAGATGGCCAGATCAAACTCATAGGGAATGGCTGCATATAGAGGAAAACACAGTGTGTATCTTCTGGATTTGCCTTTGAGACTAGGAATGTTATGTGATGAGTGAATGCTAAGTTGTTCATCCAGTGATCTAATGGCTGCTGTCAAACTCAAAACTTCTTTACGCAAAAATTAGCATGAATCTCGATTTCTTTGTGAAATGTTTCTGCCAGATCCAGCAAACTACTTTAATTTCTTTCCAGTTTATTTTGTTATTCTGCTGTTGTTTACAGACTCAGCCTTTTTTACTCAAGTCCAGTAAATGAACATTGTGGGCGTTGTCCTTCTCTAAAGCCGTCGTTCACACCATTGGAGCTGATGTGTAGTCTTTGGTTTGGATGTCCATCGAACTGGGTCCCACCAGCCCTATCTAATCTGACGGGCATGTATTATGGCTTAAAAATTTAATGAAATGATTTCTCAGTTATGCCCTGCAATTTCTAGAGGATCCATCACAGAAAGAAACGCAAGCTGGCCTGAAATAAGATATGACTAATGGTACCATATTCTGCTCTAAGCTGCTGGGTAAAGACTGGGTATTGAAAGACTGGGATTAGTTATTTGCATTGAAGATGGTCTTGTTGAAATATAACATTTAGTTAGATGTCATCAGGCTATATTGTACAGCATCCATCACTGGATGTGGTTAGAAGGAAAAGATGCGAGACCATTCCTAAACCTTTTGCGACATTGAGGGAAACACATGGTTGAGGCAAACTCTTCTTAAAGAGTATGTCGTTGTTTTATGTTGATAAATTAAAAACCCCCCAAACAAACACCAAAATCCAACATCTGGGATTATTCTCTTCATCCTTCAGTTAGAACTCAAGTTTATTAGGAATACAAAAAGCTGGAAACCTTACCATGCAATCTTGGCTTTGGTTTCATTTCACCCAAACTGGGACAACCGAATTATAAATCTAGTCACACAAGGTTTTCTCTGCAGTTGACAGAAGAAAAGGCAGATAGTCTCTCTCCACCGATTAAAAGTAGAGTACCTAGTGCTTTAGGCAAGTTTCTGAAATTAGGTAAAATGAATCCAGACCTTGAGACACCTAAAGATGTTTCAGAGGAAATCTTTCCACAGCCATTTTCTACCAGAAAAAAAGAACTGGTTAAAAATAATAACAGTAATTATAAAAAAGTGATATATAATGCTTTTAACCTATGGCAATCTAATCAAGACTGCAATTTGGCCTTTAGTTATCTTCAATTTGAAGATGGAGTTGGAAACACAGCCAAACCCACAGAAGCCTCTGGCTTCCAGGTTGTACTTCCTCACTGTCATGTAGAGGAGAAAAACCAGCCTGCTCCTACGCAATTCATGTAGATGTTGTAGGATTTCTGATTTGTAGCTGGCAAGCAGATGATGATTTTATTGAAACAAAATAGCATGTTTTCTTTGTTTTTGATTCCCATATGCCACTTAAGATGGTTCTTAGCTGAAAATGAGAAACATTTTACCCTTGCCCTGAATTCAATGGGTAGCATGTTCCTGTCTGAGACATCAATACTGGGCGTTTGATTTGTGATTAGCCATCTGACTATCCTCTGCTTTTTTCTGGGTTGACAGATTTTGGATGTTTGACTCTTCCTGTGTGATCTTCTTAATGTTTTTTCCTGGGATTCAGAATGTGTCAATAAATTTCTTATCCATTGTCAGCTATTGAAAACATTATTCTTGAATCATTGAATAAAAAATTAGCAACTGCTTGCTCACAATTTTTAACCAGAAGGCTTCCTGGTATAAAAATGTTTTAATCCTCTCAGTAGGAAGTAATTTTTTTCTGTAATGATAAAAATATATACTCACGCTATGATCTCTTCAATAATTATTTCTAAAAGTAGTATTTGATAAATATTGCGAGGTTGGAATGAATTCAAGTGCAGGAATTTGATTTTAAGTTTAATTTTAAGGTAAACTATGATACCATATGTAATTTGTGATAATAACAATGGATCCAAAATTACAGTAGGCACTGACATTTTCACTGTGTATGTATGTACATAGAAGCTTATGCATTAATGTGGGCATGTATATGTATTTAAAGAATATTAAAGTGTTAATATGGATATTTTATGTTAAATTTCTATATATGTGTGTATATATATGTTTGGTGATTATTTTTTTTTTTTTTTTTTTTTTTTTCCCACTTGGAGAATGTCAAGTATTACTGTTTCCTTAGTCAGGCTCATTCAGCCGCATTGCACCGAGGGCTATTTTCTCTTCCTGTTTTCTTTTTTCTGGCTGTCCCTGGCAGATATGTTTCAAAGAGGAAGACCACAGATCCCCCTTCTCATTCTCTGTGTTTGCAAACAAAATGATCCTCTGAACAGAGAGGTCTGCTGTATCTTGGACCAACAGTGGTGTATATGAGCATTATTCGTATAGAAACTGCAAGGTGTACAGCAAAGGCAGACAGTGTTGTAAATGACTGCAAATCATTACATTCTACTTCATACTGGTTTGAGAAGTCTTAACTTTGTGGCGTATTTGTGTGTACTTGTCTGTATGAGATAGCCCAAGGAGTTACTGCTTCGTTGTTTGCCTGCCTCCCTGCCTCAGCTCTACCCTGTGTGGTTCTCTCCGGTGCGTGGATGTGGATGAGATAATAGCTAGTTCTGCTTTTTTTGTTTCCCTTTCTCTCTTGTCTATGTTTACAATAAAGCGCCTGTATTGCAATTGCAATGAATATGCTGAACAGTCTAAATGATGCGAAGGAGGGACTCGCTTCCTTTGGTGCAATTTTTTTTCTTGGAGAGGTTTTTCAGATGAAGTTGAGCAAGACCCTTATGGAGCTTTTATTTCTATTGCAGTTGAGAAAGATAAAAGCAGGTTTTGCAATGCGTGTGGAGGACTCCCACAGAAATCAGTAAGGCCTTGGGTTCACAGGGGATGGCTCTGCTGTTTTTCCCCACTGATGCAGTAAAAAACTGGTTGCAGGCTGAGGGGAGGCGGGAGGACGTGGCGAAGGATTCCCCATCTGTCAGTATTCTACAAATACCAGTGAATGTAATGGTGTAATGCAAAGCTTCCCACCATTTCCCAGCACAGACTGCATCCTCTGAGAGGGCTCATCTTGCAGACGTGCTTCTCATTCATCTGTGAGGACATCAACTTTCCCTTCCTCCAAACAATTACACTAATATGTCTTTCTGTGGTGGCCTGTGTGCATTGAGACAAATATTAGGAAACCTGATCTGCCTTTTCATGCAATTTAACAGTTGGAAGTGAGGAGATCCAGCATCATGTAACCAAACAGTTCTTCATGGACTACACGCAAGTGCTCCACAAAACACAGGGCTGGAACTTCTTGACTAATGCATTTCCCAAATGCCACACAGCCAATGCTAACCACTCCTCCCATCGCAGGGTCTGAATGCTTTCTTCTCATTACTCTAACTCATCACAGTTAGTTATTCCAGGTGACTTAAGTAGAAATGGCTATAGTTAAGGCTGCCTGGCAATTTCCATTATCAAACACTGTTTTCAATAGCTTATAACTTCTCCAAAGTTTAATTTGTTTGCAGTTTTCCACACTAAATATCTGACTTCTTTTTTGGGGGGGGGATGACAAGAAGGTGGAAGAAAGGAAGGAATGACAGTGGGTAATAAAAACAAATACATAGACCCCTCCAAAAACCCCTCTGAAACTACTGTAAGATTTTATCTATTTTTCTTTTATAAAAATATGCGGGTTATTTTTACCTGCCCCATATGGGAGCAAGGATAATAGAGGGTGTTTGTGGCATGGAAAGTGGTTCCTGTGGTTGTTCGTTTATAAATGTACCCATGGTTGTGCCTTTGAAACTGTGTTTGCAGATGGTCAGACTTGTGACAGCTGGCCGTTAATTTCTCTGATGATGATATTGTGTGCGCTGTGTGTGCTCCTACCCCTTGCCGGCATCCATGTCCCATCAGCAGAGCCAGGCTGAACACATCCCTTCTGGAGGTGGTGTGGGACCCATCGGTCCTCACCATGGCCAGCAGCTGCTGTGACGTTGGGCGTGGGACCTGAAACTCTTGATTCAAGGACACATGAATAGAAAAGAGAAGGAGATCAGGCTGTTGGGGGGGAAAGGAACCTTGTGCAAATGGCAAGATGGGTGTCGGTGTCACGAAGGAGCAAGGAGGCAGCAGGTTAGGAGGAGACCAGGAAACTTGGAAGCAAGACAGTTGAAAGCCTAGTGCTGAATGCTGCCATTATACAACTTCTGCGGGAGTTCCGTGTGTGACGCATACACAGTTATGTAGTTCTGAACTGCAGGGGCACTAATCATTTTTTCCAAGGGTGTCCAGTGCTCAGAGGGTGAATCGGGGCTGTGTCACAAGGGCAGCTGCTCCCTGTAGAATCCCTTCCTCCTTTGTGGCACACAAAGTTGAGGAATGGGGTAATGCTGAAGGAGAGAAGATGGCCTTTGTGACTCGGTTGTGAGCTGCAATCTACCCTTCTGTTTTGCTAATTATTAATTTTTTACTTTTTTTTTTTTTTTTTTTGTTTGACTAGTAACTATTTATTGTAAAATACATATTATGGGAATGAACTCCATGGAAATAAGGCCTTATGAAACACGCTGTCTTCAGAACAGATTTTTGACAGTACCACGTAAATAAGCCATGAAACTACATATTTAAACATTCAAGTATTTTGATCTATTTTCATTAAGTGTTTTTTCATTGAGAACAGTCCATTCTGTGCATTAAACAGACAGACTCTCTGGGGGGAAATAAGTGTATGATAGTTGAATGAAACATTGTCTTGGCATGTAGGAAAAAGAAGAAGAATGTAAGGTTTCCTGTGCAAACTTATTTGGATGCTTTTTAAATTTTGAAAGCTTAACTGTGCTACTCTAGTACTGTATTCAATTAAAATTGTTTGTATTTATTATTTAAGCTAATCTGGAAATTGTTTTTCTGAGACTTTTCACATGTGTGTGTGCTCAAACATGTGTGTTTAGGTAAAGTGTATTTATTAGGTATGCATAGAAATATGTGAAGGGATATATGTTGGGCCAGAACTCTCTCATTCCTTATCTGCCTCATGAGATTTTCAAAATGATGGCTTCCTGTTTACTTGTTAATTCATCATTATAAAATCCAAATGCTATTAGTGGTCTCAGTGTTCCTGCTGTGTATGTGGAGTTTTAAGCATATCCTTTATTTCATAAAATGAGAAGACAACATTATTTATATCACTTTGGTGTAATTTTAACAAAGAGAATGCAGAATGTTTTTATAAAAACAATTCTTCCGACATCTGAATGGTAATTACTGGGGACGTTCACTGAAGATTTTGAAAACACAGGCTTTAAGCTGTTCTGATATTCCTGGTATTTTCAAATCCTATATTTAAAAGTAAATTCATGTGTCACTTTGGTGTTACCACTGATTCTGAAAGGTGACAGGACATGCAGTGAGCTACACTGAACAATGGAGAAAAAAAAAAGAGTGTTGCCTTGGTGTTATAAATCTTAAAAATGGTGTTATCTCTCCGCCGCCCAGCACCCTTTCCCAGCTGATTCTGAGACCAGCTGTCAGATCTGCTGAGTCAGTTTTCTCTGAAGTTCACTGAAGATTTGGGACAATAATAATCATGAAATTAGATGTGGGCATTTCAGTTCTGTTCTCTCTGGATCCTCAGAAAAGTGCAGGTTTGGACGGCTTGACCTTGTTGTAATTCACACAGAGCTCATGCTGGAAATTCTAGTTTTCTGCCATTGGAACGAGCACAGCTCCTATCCTGGAGGAGCCTCTGGCCATTCCCAGACATTGTTTATGGCAGGAGTTCAGGAGGACGTGAGCCAACTCTCTCAGTTATTTGTACCATTTATCTCCCTGTCCCCTACCCGATCTCGACTTTTGTTATGAGAAAAAAAGATTTTATAGCCATCTCTATGGCACAGTGTCTCTACTGATGTCCCCAGCAAGCATAGTCTTCTCAATACAATGCGATAAGTCAGTCCTAAGAGGGCTTTGAAGTATGTGGTGGGTGACCAGTTTTGCATATGTTTCCTCTCCACCTCTTTCATTTCCTCTCAATGTGTGTACTGCCCTCAGGCTGCAATGGATGCTCAGCTGAAGCACGTACAATGCGCAGGCATTGATCCCCTCTCCGCTTGCAGAGTTTGGCTGGCTGTCCCTCCTCTGAAGCTTTCTTACCATTAAAATGATTGGGTTTGATTGGGCCTTTGACACTTAACCAGTTATTTTTACTTACAAAGCCTCTGTCTGTCTTCTTCAAAAGCTTCCCACGTAGATTATGGTTAGTCTTCAAAAAGTTTTATTACCTTTGTGCAGCTGAAGATCAGCCATTTTAACTGCACTTTTGCTGGGATATGTTTGATCCCATAATAAAACTTCATTTTCAGAAAAAAAAAACGGTTTAACTGATCATTTAATTTTAACATCTGTAGACGCTTTGGAGTGTAATTTCATCTGTTGGCTGTTTTGACCCTTTTCATATTTGTTAACCAGCGATGTTACTGCGTAGCTGGGTATTGCTGTACCCTAGATCCCCTTCGTGTATTTGTTACAGGGGGAAGTGAGATCTCTGCTAATACATTTGAACGCTTCTTTTGACATTAACCACACTGTGCTCCTCGATGAAAGGAAGCGTTTCATGGATCCAGCTGGAAATCCTCTTTTCTTCTTTGGTGAATGCCAAGTCCTCAGCTGCACATCATGTTCTTCTGTGTGAGCTGTAAGATAAGAAGGAACTTTGAGAAATTGAATCTATTGAATTTATTGTGGTACCTGGACACCAGTTATTGCTTCAGGTGATGATGTGATCTATCGTTTACAGATTGTGTATTCTCGTCTCTGGCTGACACTGCTGCCTCTTTGGTGGTTGTCCAGATTGGATACAGGCATGAGGCATCTTGAGTCTTTCTTGGGAATCACGCCACAATCTGTACTAATGCTTTTCCTGTGGGCCAGTTGCCCACAGATGGATAATAGATGAATTCTTTGTATGGTTTTGTTAATGTTGTGATAAAATTCTTTAATTGTGGAAAACCATTCTATAAGAACAACTTCTTGAAATATTTTAAGAAACCCTCCTCTATGGAGTGTTTTAAATTTAGGAATAGATCAAAGACAGAAAATAACATGTTAAAAAATTGGAAAAAACACATTCCTATTCCTGTACTGAAATAGTTGAAATAGAGTGATAAGGAAGGCCAGAGTAACAAAGACATAGTAAATAAAAATCATTAAAAATAAAGCCCTGAAACTGTTTAAAAAACAACTAAATCCCCCTAAATCAAAAAGAAAAAAACCCTTTGTGCGTTTCTGTGAAATTGAAATCCAGAGATCGTGATGGTCAAACACCAAGAATTCCTTCATTCTGGGTACCAGAGTTTTGCATTGAGACATGGAAATAGAAATAGGTTTTTTTGGTCACACCATGTGCCATAACCAAACAAGTTTTGAGCCTGATCTTCTTGTCTGGGATCCCAGTAATAATAGTATTTGTGTATAGCTCTGCATCCTGTTTAACTGGACTGTTCTTAAAGCATGTGGAATAGATGGCTTTAAATATGAAGACTGAACAAAATTAATTGATAGCTTATTTTTCTTAAGCCCAACACACTTTAAGTACATTTTGTCCATTTAATCAGCCAACTGTTAACATTACATTTCTTCAGAGACCTTTATTTTTTCATTCCACTCTTTAGAAATGTTGTATATTTTGTCATCTCTTTAACTACATTGTGTAGGTTAATGAGGTCAGACTCTTCTGGAAGAATGGGGAGGTTCTGATCCTGCATGCAAAGACATGCAATAAAGCCTATCCATGTGAAGTCGATGGGTATTTTATACAAGATAATTCACTGATAGCAGGAACGCTTATATTGCATTTTGCCAGCAGGCAGTTCCTTAACTATTTAAAACTCTGCAAAACAAACCCCAAGCCCACAGTTTTAACTGAGTCCAAAGATGTTTAATTGGAAATTAAATAGGCACCAGTGCTGTGCTTCTCTTGCTTGAGAATTTGGAGAAATCAAAGAATGCTGGTGGCAAGTCTGAGCAGTATTGGTAAAGCCAAACTGGAAATGTAAACATATGGTGAATTCTTACATTTAGAAGGCTTTCTCAAAAGACAGATATATTCTTAGTTCAAGAAAGAATAAAATCCTTTCACAAGAAGTAAACGTATACTTTTGTTTTCCTTTTGTGCAATGAAAACAAAGGCTGGTTTGTGCAAATACAGAAAATATTCTGCATATTCTAGTTAACTTTTATTCTTTATTTTTTATTTCCCCTCACTTCATGAATATGTAAATATGGAATAGTGTGCCTAAAAGAGCAAGTGTTGGGCTCTAGCCCAGTCTACCTGTTCGAGTTGCATATCTGAACCTAAGGGGTACTTTCTTGTTGTTTTGGTGTTTATGTCAAAGGGACTCTGGTTAATGCAGTAAATAATGAAATGTCCTTCGAAATTTCGTAGACTCTGAATCAGTCTGTAGCCCATAGAATTCAGAAAATGGTCCCTTCACCTTCTTCACTTTTTATCTAAAGGAGCGGCTTCCCCTTGCCACCTCGTTTGATTCGAATCCATGCTTCAAACAAGAAGAGATGACAGAAAAGATAAATTACAGAAAGAATTCACAGGTAACTGTAGAAGTAGAAGGAAAGAGCTGAAGAAAGAAAGGGCAAAATCAGCTTGGTAAATAGGATTTCGCATTTTGCAGAAGATGCTGTTGCATACCAAGGTAAAAATCTCTTTTTACACCCAATTCTAGACCAAGGTAGAAGTTCACAAAGTGTGCATGTATTTTGTGTGAATTAGCTATTTTTCTCTGTTTATTTTCACAGATGGTGTTTGTTAATTATCTATGCAAATCTGTGGTAATACTTACTCAGGTTACCTGCAACTATCTGACATTAGAAAGTTTTAAATATTACACAGGCTTGTACTGCTAGTAATGGAGTACTCTATCTCTCTGTCATTACAAACTTCAGCAAACATTGGCCTATAAATAGACTTTATGAAAATAATCGAAGTGTGAACTCAATGTAGTGTGGGTGGGATATACTGCAGTGTTATCACAGATCTGAGTCACTCAAGCCTTTAAGAGGGAAATGACTGAGGCTCTGCGTGCAAAGGGGAATAAATTAGCAAGATAAAAATATTTGAGAGGCAAAAAGAAACAAAACAAACCACACGGTTGTTAGTGCCGTAGCGATATATTTGAAATGATTTATGAACAGTGAATGTGTTACGGCTATTTGTGAAGAAATAGATTATGACAATGCCCTAGAAGAACGTATAGGAAAAAATTCCTTTCTGAGCTCTGATCTCAGACCCTCAGGATAGAAACGCCTTAGCCATAGTGTTATCTGTAATGCTACCTGAAATTTGAAATAATGACTGTCTAACTGTGGAAAGGTCTTTTTAGAAACACATTTGAAATCTTCGTACAATTTCTTGAAAAGTATAACCAGAGCAGAGGCCACAAGCCAATTTCATGAGTGAAGGATCAAAGGCAGGTTAGGTTCCTCTTGGGGGAAGGGAAAGGAGGGCATGAATGGAGATTTCTGACATAGAATCTCGTTACTGCCCAGTCCCTGGGTGCAAGGACTGGGTTTTAAGTTAAAATATACCAGTTTAAGCAAGCTCTACAGCTCCTTCGTACCTGGGAGCAGGGGCTTCTGAGGGGAGAGAGAAGAGCTCGTAGGGGATCACAGGCTGCTTCTAGGTGCAGCTTCTCCTCAATGCAAACTAAGGTGTGAGCTGTAAAACAGTGACACAAGGGAACATAGCGATGGTTTCCTGTAGTGAAGGGGAGTTCCACCCCATTATTGTTCTGCAAAGGAAAGTATAAGTTATGGGGTATTCAGAAACCAGGTACTGCATGGCAAAAGATGACATATAAGAACGTCGGCGCATCTTAATACAGGAAAATCTTGCTCAGATAAGATATAGGGACTCTTGTACAATGGAGAGTGACATTTCGTAGATGACCAGGATAGGAAACTCAGATCTTTATTTTACACTTAATGGAAAAATTTGGGCCATTTCTGCAGTTACCTGAGTATTAATGAAGGAATAAGGTTCTTCTGTCTTCTGCGGGATATTCAATTGGCTATTTGGTTCTTGGTATTGTCCTCCTCATGTCTAGGCCAGCCACCCTTATCTGGTAGAGTGATTAATTTTCTTATTATACTTTCAAGATACTTACAGACACTAGTTCTCTAAGTTACTAAAGATTTATACATATTTGCAATTTTTCTTTCCAACCTTTTTAAAAATTATGTTCACTATTATTTGGTCTGGAGATGTTAAAATATAGGTTTTTAACAGCTTTTTTTGTTCTCAAAATATTTACTGTTTTTTTTTTATTTTCCATCCAATTTGGAAATATGTTTGATAATATATTCAAATAATACATTAAAATTAATGTGAAGTATTTCACTGATAATATACTTAGAAGTTTAGGAGTCCCTATTGAACGAAGAAAAATATGTGATTTCTCTGTTTTGTGTCATAGCATGGCTTTCACATGCAATCCAGAAATTCCTTTACTGCTTTGGCTATTAAAGAGGATGAGGCAACACACCGTATTGTCCTGCAATAGCTTTGTGAAATGTGTGTATGCTTGTGGCATGTGTCTTTCTAATCCTTATCCAGGTCATGCTTTACCTTTTTTCTTTTTTTTCTTTTTTTTTCTTTTTTTTTTCTTTTTTTTTCTTTTTTTCTTTTTTTTCTTTTTTTCTCTTTTTTCTTTTTTTCTTTTTTCTTTTTTCTTTTTTTCTTTTTTCTTTTTTCTTTTTTCTTTTTTCTTTTTTCTTTTTTCTTTTTTCTTTTTTCTTTTTTCTTTTTTCTTCTTTCTTTTTTCTTCTTTCTTCTTTCTTCTTTCTTCTTTCTTCTTTCTTCTTTCTTCTTTCTTCTTTCTTTTCTTCTTTTCTCTTTTCTCTTTTCTCTTTTTCTCTTTTTCTCTTTTTCTTTTTTCATTTTTCTTTTTTCTCTTTTTCACTTTTTCTCTCTTTTTCTCTCTTTTTTTCTTTTTTTTCTCTTTTTTTTTTCTTTTTCTCTTTTCTCTTTTAGAAGTTTGTCCCTTTTCATAAGACTATTGACTTGTTTGATTCCAGGATATCTTTATATTTTTTTCCAATGCTGCTTCTACACCATTGAATAGGGGAATAATGCTGTTTGAATCCCCTAATTGTTACAACTGGTCTTCTTTCAGCTCCTTACATGCCAGGCATCTCATTTTGCACTGGTTGCTAAAGGTTCCTGAGATATCTGCATAGGGATGGCAGGTAAGAGAGGCAAACCTACAGGAGACCTGGTACATCTCGATTGGCAACTGAAGGCCAGATGGGATCATTTAGGCACTGGACACCTGTGCTTTGTTGATAGGAGTCCAGTAGCACATTTCACGTACTCAAACTTTGTTCTAGTACAGTCATGGCTATGTTAAATCTGCTGGAAGGCTTGCCATTTGCGTCAGTGTCATCTGTGTACCACGCATGGTGTTGAATATTGTTGTTTCTTTCTAATTTATTTTGTGTTTAAGTCACAAGAAGCAAAGAAATATTTTGCAGTGGAGTGATGCCAATTTTCAGCACCTAGATTTGTGGGTTTAATATTAGCTAAAGTAGGGTAAATAATACGCTGGGACAATGAATACTGAGAAATGCACATACTGATTGTTTTCACAGAATTTCATTATACAATTATCTATCAGTCCTTGGGCCATTAGGGAATTGATTCTAAATTTTGTGTCTTCTTTCTAGTAAAGTATTTAGTAAAACTGTGATAGTATTTTCTTGTTCCTGGTCTGAGCTCTTTGAGGCAAAAGCATGGGTTTAATTTGAGGGCAATCAGATGCTAATTTTTAAGACACTTCTTGTTTATCTATGGTAATTTACTGCAAGGGAAATTTCAGTGGTACAAGGCAAGCAGGAAAACAAAGCAGTTTGGCTCAAATGTCGCTCACACTCTTTGAATGGGGACCGTGCTGCTTATGTAAATCAGATCTTTGGTCTAAAAGAAGCATGGAGGGCTTTAAAAGGTCCTAAATGGATGTCCCTGCATCATTCCCACAGTCCTGCTGGCTAACGGGACCCAACCTGTCCCCTTCCACTGTTCTCTAATCTGGCTATAGTCTTGCTCTGTTTCTTTGTGTGTGTGAGGGGACAGAGACATGCCTGTCCTCCTGTTCGAGTCTTCCCCCTTTATCCCTGCCTGGCAACTATGCCAAGCAAGAACAGGGCCATTTGAGACTTATGATTCAAAAGCAAACCTGGCATTGGGCTGACATTGGGCACTGCTACTCTTTAGAAAAACAAGGAGTTCTTTGAAAAGCAAAGCTAGTGAAATCGTGTTTCTTACACCTTTATACATTGTGATTTAACCTCAGTGTCTTCAGCTCCTGCTTCTCTTGTCCCTTTTTAATACTCCCTCCACCCCTCTGCCCAGGAATTGCATTCCAGCAATACTCTTCTGTCCCTTACTTTTGTCTCCTATTTGGCATGCTATCCAAAAACTACATCGGCACTGGTTGGGCAGCTGAGCACAGTCTGGTATAAGGAAAAAATGGTTTGGGACATCTACCCCTTTGTCAGTATATCTTTAACAGATAATTTCTGGGGAGCTTGCATCACTCTCCTTTGAGATCTCATTAGCAGCTTGAAAATTTGAGATCACCTGAAAAGGGCAGGAAAAACCTGAAACATTCAACTTCTCTGTATATTTGTCATTCTGATTTGGACAGATATTTGCCAACACTGATTCACCAATCACTAATACTTGTTGCCTTGGGAAATGTCTCAAGCATTATCAAAGTGTTAAGGTAATAGAGTGTTATTGCTCTACAGAAACCTTCGTTATCTCATTGCTAACAAAAAGACTTCTGTTCTGTTTATCCTTTGAAAACTCTGTGTGTGATCTGTTGTTCAAATAGGGGTTAATTACAATTTTAAGAGTTTTCTGTGCTTTAATGTGGGTGGATATCTACTTGACTACTGGGATATGTAGTTACCCAATCCTACCCCTTATTACATAAACAACTTAATGATTAATTTATTTATATTTTTTTTTCTTCCCTAATGCAACAAAGCATTATTTCTGTTTTTGTCTGTAGCTGCACATTGACCTGAAGGCATAAGTCTTTTTTTAAGTTGTGTATTGCATTAAATCCTTCAGTACTTTGGTCACAGCGAGAGTGCCTTGCCACATGAAAAATGACTTGATTTTAATTTATTATAGGAGAAAGGCCCTCTATTTTACACTTCATTTGGCTTTCTATTTTGTAGGTCAGATGTTCTGAAAGAAGTATCAGAAGATTTACACTTAATATTCTGAGATAGGTTTACTGGCTATATTATTATATTTAACGTTCCCAGAATACTTTTGGTACGACCATAAAATTTAAGATTCATAGAGTGAAAGGGCAAAAGGAACCGTTCTATCATCTTCCCTGATCTGTGGATTCCTTATGTTTAATCCAGTTACTAATATATTGAGCCAAGTGTCATGAACTTGATTAAATAATGTTATTCAGAAAAGCTTTCATCCAGTGGCTCTTGTTACACCTTTCATGGGAAGTTAGAGAAGTTAATCCCCCCAGTCTTCCCTTTCTGAAGGCCCATGTGTACTGTAATTACAGCACTCTCTACATCATCTTCTAAATAAACTAAACATTACAACTCTGACTTCAAGGCATTTTCTCCCCTTCCCAGTCATTTTTGTGGATCTTTATTGCATTCTCTAATATTTTCAAAAATTTCCCTTTACAGTAGGTGTAGCAGAAACATATAGTATATTCCAACATGTATTTTAAAAATGTTCCATGTACAGATAGTGTAATATTTCCTTTCTTCTTTTCTTTTCTACGTTCTTCTTGCCTTGATGTTTTGGGTGGGTTTTTTTTCAAAGTTCTGACTATGGCTAAATCCTTTGTGATCTAGGACATAGTTCTCTCTTGTGGTGACACCTTGGTTCAGTGATTCCAAGGTGGATTACCCCTAAAAAGTCATGGCAACTGGAGGAAGTACAGGATGACTGGAAAAAACTGAATATTACACCTGTCTTTCAGAATGTTAAGGTGAACTTGGGAACTATATGTGGGTGAACCTTATCTCAGTCTACGAAAATATCATGGTGTGTGTCCCCTTTGAATTAATTTTCAAACATACGAAGCACAAAAAGGCAATCAGAAATGGTCTACCCAGTTTACCAAGGGAAAAACATGTTTGACCAGCATGGCTGCCTTCTGTGGTTAAGTGGCTTTCAATGTGGATGAGCAGGGAGAAATAGATGAAACCTGTCTTGACTTCAGTAAGACTTTTGAAGTAAGCCTCCCTCAACATCACCATTTACAAGCTGAGGGACACATGGACAGGATGAACAGACTGTTTTAGGTGGGTTGAAACTGTCTAGACTTCCAGGTTTAGATAATGACTTGATGTCTAGTAATGAATGGATAAATACTGCATATAAAGAATAAATACTGAA
Source organism: Pluvialis apricaria (assembly GCA_017639485.1). Classification (NCBI taxonomy): domain Eukaryota; kingdom Metazoa; phylum Chordata; class Aves; order Charadriiformes; family Charadriidae; genus Pluvialis; species Pluvialis apricaria. The sequence continues at coordinate 91,733,039 of CM030009.1, forward strand.
GCTCCTGTTATTCAAGAACTTTATCAACAGTCTCGAGGATAATCTTCCTTAGAATATTTAAACAGAACATTAAAAGAAAGTGTAAACACAGCATTGAATTTGGAGGGTTGACAGAACTTCAGTCAAGACAATCTCAAGGACTAGGTCGATAGGAATGTTATGAATTTCAATGAAAAGCATACATTTCCACAGAAGGGGTGAAATAATAGCATGTAACATTAAGTCTGGGCAGGGACAGTCAGGGCTCGCAAGTGCCCTCTTGGCCCTGAAAAGTGGGAGAAGTAAAGCTAGCAGATTGAGACAAGTAATTTTTCTCCTCTGCTCAGCACTAGTGAAACTGGGAGACTGCATCCACTTTTGGGCTTCTGTATTCAAAAGGACTGTTAAGAGACTGGCTGGCATCAGCAGAAGGCTGTCAAGATGGTCAGGGGTCTAAGGCATGTGACCTACCTGGAGAGGCTGAAGGAGGTGGGATTACTGAACCTGGCAGGAGGAAGCCAAGGTGCAGTCTAACAGATGCCTACAGATACTTGCGGGCAGTTACAAAGATAACAGAGCCAAGCTCTTTTCATTGATGGCAGATGGTATAAAGAGGCCAAAACCTGCATTTATGGAGGCTTACTGGCCATGACATTAGGAAGGAGTCTTTTATTCAGGGGGCTGTGCAGCACTGGAACAGGTTCTGTCCTTGGAAGGGACAGACTGGCCAGACAAAACAGCAGCTGACCTTGTGCAAAAGATTGCTGTGCTTTTGACAGGAAGCTGGAGTAGATGACCTCCAGACATATGTCCTCCAATCAGAGTTCAATGATTCTGTGATATACAGTTGTGTTTCTCTGGATCGAAGTCCCAAATATTTGACATCACCATTCAGACCTTCACATCATTTAATATTTCATCAGTCCTTTTATCCCATCAGTAAACTTTATCAACAGTATGTAGTCTGTACTGTTGATAATGTTGAATGCTAGCCCTCCTGAAGAAATACCACTATGTTTGCTTCCCTAATTAATGAAGACTTTTTTCTGATACATCATTTAGTTATTTGTTAATCTATATCACTGTTGAGGTGTTTCTGCTTAGTAATACTGTTAAGGCAAATGGCTCATATTTTGCAAAAGTGTGAATGTAAAAAAGTGTAATTGCCTTTATCAATTAAGCAACTAATTTTCTGTCAAAAATTGAAATCAGCTTTTTGTTGTGTGGCCGTTTCTCCATAAAAACATAGTGATTGGTACTGATTATCTTTCAAACTTGCTAGTTGTTTTGCTTTAGTTTGTTGTTAATACAATCCTATGTCATCTGTTCCATCACTATATCTGGGATTGGTGCCAAGTGACCTTGAGCTTCGTGACGACCTTTTTGTAAAAGACATTTTCTATTCTTCTGGAATTTTCCCTGTGTTCTAGGACTTGCTACATATTCATATCAGTAACTCCGAAATTATTTGTCAACCCTTTAATGAATCTTAGATTCAGGTTATCTGGGCCAGTTGGTCTTCAAAACATTAAGTCAATACATCCTTAGCTTTGTGCAACTAGCCCCATAAGAAGCGCTTGCATGTGTGCACACACATCTTGCTTCTGGATGCTCTCCTTTGCTCACCCTCACTCCAGTCTAGCAAGTGGGTTATTTTTATTGATTATAATGAGATCTGAAGCACCTGCCTTGTTTTCACACTAAGGTGCATCTTTAGGTCAGATCACTCTCTCTCATCCCTTTAAACACTTCTGATCACCGTTTTTTCCCATATGTATCTTGTAATGACATGAACTTTCTTCCTGTACAAACCTGAGCTTGGGGAGTAAATTATCCTCTTGCCTACTTTGATCAATAGTCTTGTAGCAATAGCCTACTTGAATCAATAGCCTTTTCTCAGCATGTTGATCTGTATTTATCCAAATTTCTTCAGGTCTGAGTTTAATTTTGGTTATTCATAAGTTTTGGTGTGCATGTACATATATAAGTGTATATACATATATGTATTTGTCTGTCAATTCCATCTTTCTGAAACAAATTAGCAAGAGATAAAGCATAGTCTCTAAAAAAAAAGAGTGGGAAAGAGTAGTCTCTAAAGTTTAGAAAAGACCAAGTGGTGTTTCTCTGATGAGATGAAATACACAGCCTAACTTAAATTATTTATGTTATTGCCATTAGCACAAGATGTCAGTAACACCTATGCTTAGTGTTTCCTACTTGAACCTCTCAGTGACCCTCTTTGCATTGTTGGAAAAACCGTAAACTTTGGTTAGTTTTTCTAAGTGATGAAATTAACCTCTTGTCTTTTTCAGTACCCAGGTAACCAGAGTTGTTCGGGAAGAGAGATACTCTTGCCTATGCTCTTATCCTTCCTCCCTCTGCCTAGGAACCAGATTGCATGAGATAAATGCACTGCCCCAGCTGCTCTTCTTGCTCTGCAGCACTTGTCAGCCTCTTCCCTTAACACTTGTTCTGCCCTTGGGACTTATATAAAAACAAACCACTTCTTTTTTTTTAATCCCCCCCCCCCCCCCCCCTTGGTGCTACCATCAAGTTTTTTCAAGGTAGGGCTTACGTTCCACTCGATAAATATTTTTAATTATTTAAATATTATTGTTGGTACAAGTTAATCTGCTACAAACACTTGCCATAGCGAAGGAAAATACACAGAAGGACAAATGGAAAAGAGTTAGCCATAAATTGAGGGTTGGAGTCTGCAAAAAAGAGGTTTCTTGGCTTCCCCCTAATTATGTAGATATAAGCCTGAAAAATGAAAAAAAACCACTGTTTTCTTCTATTACCCCTGTTCAAAGTTTTTGGCCTGACCCTGCTTAGTAGAGTGCTCAGATGGGTGATAACATCATTGCAATAAAATACAGAGTGTTAGGTACACTTAGCTCTATGTCTGTTTTGATCCCACCTCATTTGCTAACTGATACTCTGATCTTAAAGGGACAATCACTCGCTGAATAAAGCAGTAGAGGTGGCTGGTAAAAGAGTTGCAGAATTATTATTATATTGGATAATAAACTCAGTTGGAGTGCTGTGTGGCTGCAGCCTGTAGTGCTTCCAGTCACTGCATTCATTCATCTGGAGCCGGCTTGGACACCTTCACATGCCACCTTGCAGTTAGAGCCTAGAAATTAGCTTTGCTTAGAGACTGCCATTTGGTTGACTTTGCAGAAAGCTCCATATGGTAGGAGCCTTGAGTGTTTTGAGAACATGCTTTTACTTGTCACTTGTGTTCCAGTAAATGTCAGTGTAATTGAAATCCCCATGATCAATGTCTGGGCTTTTTTACAAGTCTCCTTTTTTCATGCATAAATGCTTCCTGTTCTGCCTTCTAATCCTGCCCTGGAGATGCATAACAGTTCCTTATGACTGTTGTTTTTTCACTATTTTCACTCTCATCTCAGTCCAAACTCTTTCAGCTGTGGTAAGCAGGCTATACTTGTAAACTTTTCCCTCTGAGATGATGTCCTTCCTCACATATGTTTGCATATAAATGTAGTGCATCCTGCTACTTGAATGCTGACATTGCCAGTTCCTTGGTTTATTGATATTGAGATGGGGTAGTCACGATCCATCACTTCATTATTTATGGTAAACATGTAAGGATAAAGAGGGAAAAACATCCGGGGTCTCCCTGTGTTTTTTTATTATTCTGTTTTGTAAGCAGAGTGAAAAACTAAGTGAGCTAATAAAAAGACTGTCTTATTTACACATGAACATTTCCTAGGAGATCTGTGACAGAAGATACTGTCTTTTAGAGACATAAGTAACTTCTAATCCAGTCTCATGTTAAGATTGATGTGACATTTCCCTAACCTGAGGAAGTTTTTGCAAGACTGGTGATTCTACGTTTTTGTTACAAAATCTGATGATGCTCTCTGAAATCTCACTTTTTGATTTTTCTTCTGGACATCCTTTCCTATTTCTCTCCCTCCTTCTATGAAGTCTTCTCTCGTGGTGCTTTCATAGCTTCACATACCACCTTTTGCTGACAGCAACCATATCTCCTGTTAGATTCAACAGGCTGCCTATGTGAATTAACTGTCCATATTAAAGGGGGGAATTATGTAACTTGTCCTACTTCTTTTCCTCCATCAGGAGCAGACACCAGGTTATTCAGAAGCACAGACACTGAGTCACCATAAACCAAGCCATTCTCTTTTTTTACCCTATGCCTTCTGCTAAAACTTTGTCCCACCCCACCCTTTCTTTCACTTTGAAAACAAAATCGCATACCCAAACCTAAACAACAACTTGTCCCTTTCTTTAAAATGCTTGTTGATGCTGTGGTCAAGTTCCACATGCTTTCTGGAGCCTCCACCTTTGACACCACTCTTCCAGTGGTCCAAAGCAGGGATGCTAGGGCAGCCAGCTGTACAACATCTTGCCTGAGTTTAGTTCCTCCACCCACATACCCTTTGTTTATTCTACTGAGCTTCAGCTGCTTCTTCTTACCATTTTCGTGGATTTGTGCGTATTTCATTGACCCTCTCAAACATCATTTCTTACCATAGCTGTTTCACTTCTTTCACAGCACCTGCTGTCTTTTGGATCAGAAACCTCTGTCTGGTGGTTGTCTCTCTCTTGTGGCAATGAAACAACCAGCACCTTCATGACACAACAGGTCACTGCTGTCTTGCTACAGAAATCTTTCTTGAAGACTTGCTATTCTGTAGTAGACCTAAACAGTAACTTATATCACAGTGCTTTCACCAGGGAGGTACGCAGAGGAAAAAGAGGCCAGACGAACTGTGCCCCAGGACATGTACTCGACCATATGTCTCTCTTGGATGGCCATCTAGTAGTGATGGGGAATGCCTTTCTTGCTCTCTTCTGTATACTGTTGTATATTCTTTTAGTGTCTAAGGTTTAATTGTGGCAGGTGATGGGTTTTTCTCCCTCCCCCCAGGAATTGGAAGGGCAGCAGATATCAAAATGAAAGGAATGCAATAGTGCAATACATTTTTAGAAAAGTGGATATGATACAGACCATGATTTTACACATAGTTGACCCTGAGACAATTATAACTTCTCTATGAGCATTTATTGATATTATTCTAACCCCCTTGCCGAGGCTTATATATGGGCAACACCAATTAGATTTATTAATATAATTAAGATTTTTCTGCCTCTTTTAAAGAAAATTTAGAACTTCAGATACTTCCTTCAGTGTAATACTTAACTATTTTATATAAGCAATGAGAAAACCATACACTCAATTTGATTTCATCTTGAAAGGGAAAGTACTAATGGTAAATAATATAAGACATTCAGTTTTGTTTAATACAGTTCTAGCACTCCTGGGGGAAAATTAATTTAAATACAGATTTAGAGTGAGGGGGAAATGTAGAAAACAGCACTCCCAAAATAAACAAAGAACCAGTAGAAACTAATGCTCTAAGTGTGACTTTGCAGTGTCATCCAATTCCTAATGAGCCAAGATGATATTGGGCTGCCAATACCACATTACTCAAGCAGGAAGCGATCGGTCTGATGTGCTGACTTCAACTTTTTCTGTCCCGAAGATAAGGAACTGCATCACTGAATAGCAAGAAAAGTAAGTGGCATGAAGGGGGTGTAGTGAGGACTGCTTTTAAAAAAGCTTGAAGACAGCAAAATATGTAAAGATTGGCAAATTTGACCTCAGGGAATAAAGTATGAGATGTTGGAATCCTGAAAAGGTCAACAGGGTTGGTATATCTTTGCCCTTAGCGTACCTAGGAGCATCAGGCAGGGATTAAGAGAGGGTGATTTAGCTGAATCATTAGGAGAAAAACTTGTGTTGTTTTCTTCTGCCGTGTAAAATGCTGAAACGATTTGTCAAGTCAGGTGTACAAGCCTTCATCCATTCAGACACACAGTGGAAAATGCACTTTAAGAAGAAAATCTGTGATGTGTTCCCTGCCTGTATTTCTGGTTATTCTGCTTTCTCTGTGCTTATCTTTTATACCACACACCAAAAGAGTTATCATTATTATTAATAATTCTATTTCTGAGTATCTAGGTCCCATACAGGGCATTACTGTTCCTCTCAGGTTCATAATGCTACTCCTGAATCAGAAGACACAATTAGCTACAGGATAATTAGGACTTTTCAGGAGTGAAGGAAGAGATCCTGGGCATGGAAATTCTTCTCTCCATCTGCTAGCATAAGGCAGAACTTCTAGCACACCCCATGCAACAGCTATTCTTTCTTTCCTAAACTCTTGTTGTAATGGGTGTGGTTTTCAGTTCCTAGAGAATTGATGTGAGGTGCTGGAATAAACTTTGATGTAGTTTTAGAATGGATAATATCGGAGATTTTGCAAGAGTCATTCTGACACTGAAATTGTTCTCTTCACCTCGTTTGGATTGGATTCTTCTCCAACATCCCTTGATAAAAAAAAAGTATTGGAATCAGCTAGCATATAAGAACAATCTTGTTGTATAGGAGGGTATAAAACAAGCATATAAAAGCAAATGAAATTAGACTTTCATAAACTGCAGCAAGCAAAGCTGGGGAGGGATATGTTGCAGGTCTGTTAAATCATGAATGATGTGAAAAACGTGAGCAGGGAGTGATCAGTCACCATTTTTCACTGCAGAAGAACTAGGGGACCTCAGTGAAACTATCCTGCAGCAGGTTTAAAGCAAACAAAAGGAAATCTTCATGGTGCATATTAAATTGTAGGAACCCATGTGGGACATTTTGGAGGCCAAAAGTATAGACAGAGCTGGAAAGGATCTGGACAGATTAATGAAGATTAAGTCCAATTGTGGCTATTCCATGCAGCCATTTAGATGCAAGCTTCGTGTCAGACACTTCCACTGATAGCTAGAAACAGGGGATTACAACATAGGAAGAACTCTTTTATGTGTGCTCTGTTCTGTAAACATCTGCTGCCAGCAGCTCTTGGAGAAAGGATGCTGAATATATGGACTTTCAGTCTGGGACACAGCAGAACCGTTTGTAGAAAACAGCTGATAGCTTTCTGGAACCCAGAGGGATGAAACACATCTTCACTTGGCTGTATTTCAAGCAAATGTTTAATGTGAGACTTGGAGTGAACTTTACAACTGACAAATGTAAGGCCATTTGGTAATAACGCTATCATAGCTGTATCTCCTGAGTTAACTGCAGTGTACCACGTGATCTTTCACCTTCGTAATGATAACATTAATTTAATTGCAAAATGTTAGTATTATTTATACATTAATATCAGCTGCATAGCATGTCTGTCATACATAACATGAACAAAAATAAAGAGATTCCCATGGGTTTAGAAATCCCCCACTGAAGTTCTGAAAATTTGAGAAAATAAGAAAGTATGACGAATTAAGATTTTTCAGGTGCTATTATACAGAAAAATAACGTTAGTTTTCATATTAGGGACTATAAAAGGCCCTGTTTCTGGGTTCTTTTCTCCTTCCCCCAAAACAGAAGTATAAAAAGCACATTTTCACTGCTTGGGGAATTTCATGTCTTCTCTACTCATTGGCAAAAAAAAAAAAACAACAAAAAAAAGGAGGGGGGAGGTGATGTCTGGGGCTGGCTAAGGGGAGTTTAGTGGGTGGCCACTGCACCTGTGCATAGCACCTGCTCGTGCACAGAAGACCCTCCAGGATATATTTGGTGAGCCTAGACAGCCCAAAAAACAGTGATTCCTGTGCTGTGCTCTGAAGGGGACAAGTCTTAGTTGAAAGTTCTTTTACAGTGAGAAAGGCAGCCACAGTTAAAGGCTTCCCACTGCAAACGCTTTTCTCCAGCCCTTGCTGTGTCTGCCCTGGGAACTAACTGCTGAAATACTTCTGCCATCTGCAGCTGTAACTCGCAGGTGTAGAGAGAGGTGACCTCTCCTTAGGGGAGCACACGCTGCTTGAACTGTAGGATGTGTACGGGAACAAAAAGTATTCTTTTCCTGAAGCGTAACAGTGCTCTGGCAGTGGTCGCTGTATGCAATGGCGTGGTACCAAGCAAGAGCGTCTATCATAACGCACAAATGATTTACAGTCAGATGTGCAAGGCAGAAGAAAAGATTGCGTATATCCGGTGAGTAAAGAGAAATGCTTGCCGGACACATTATATGAATATCTCTTTGTGCTTTGAAACATATTAACTTTGGCAGTGTTTGTGCCACTCTTTATGTTTTAGAGCATTTGCTAAAAACAGATCTACTGGCAAGAATTTTTACAGATCTAACAAAGGTCAAACAGCTATCGCAGGCTTAGAAAGCAAAAGTTGTATTTCTGATGGTTGAGAGCTCATGTTGAAAAGGGCACAAGCTTATTCCTTCAGGTATGTGACTCATGCAGTACCATGTGACCTCCTTTTCCAATGGAAAAAGGTCACATTTCAGATAGCAAATATTTTCAGAAGCAAGAGAAAAAATATTTTTAAAATAATTTTTGAGTATGAAATTTTTGAGTATTTTATAGGGAAAATAACTATTTATAGGGAGTGACTGTTTTCAGGGAAAATAACTATTTTGTAACAAATGGTTCACTGAACTCTGTTTTGAGCATGAAATGAATATTTCAGTTATGTTATTGTGAACTCTGCTCTCTGAGACAATCAGTAAGATAAAAGGTGAAACATTTTCTATTATTGTGGTATCAGAGCACATGAAGTTGAGCTCTTTAAAACATCGCCCTGGAGATCTTAGAGAAGAAGGTTGTAAAGTAGAAAAAATTGCCTACATATTGTAGTCAGCACACAGACATCTGACTTCTTTCCATGTGGAATTTAAAGATTCCAGGAGTATTAACTTTTTGAACAGGTGAATGTTTGATAGTCCTATACTTGAATGGAAGTGGTACCGTGACAGACAAATGCACCAAGGAAATTTCTGTTCGTTGTAAGCACAATGCTACAAACACACAAGGAAAACAAAACTTGTCTTCCCTAAAAAAAAACAACTCAGTTCTGCCTCCTCTACTCAGAGTAGCTGGCATGTGATTAAATAGTACAGCCCCTGAGCTAATCAGCTTTTACTATTTGTTCTCTGTGGTCCTGCATTACAAAAAAGAAAACCACAATAAAAAAAAACCAAAGAAAACCCCCTGAAGAACCATCATGCACTTAGTTGCTTTTTAAAAATTCTTTTTTAATTTTGAAGAACGTTAAGGAAGGCCACTCCTTACAGATGGCCTGGAATGGTTGAGCTTAAAATTGATAAACTTTGCGCTACAGTGTGAGACAGTGAGAAAAGTTCATGTACCAGCCAAAATATTGAAATAATATTCAGGTGCACAGAAAAGTCCATTAAATCCTACACTTTTCATCAGTCCCAGAGTCTTCGTGGAAAATCCAGGAAGACCAGCCTTTGAGCTGCTAGTGGTTTCATAGAATCATAGAATGGTTTAGGTTGGAAGGGACCTTGAAGATCATCGAGTTCCAATCCCCCTGCCATATGCAGGGACACCTCTCACTAGACCAGGTTGCCCAAGGCCACGTCCAGCCTGGCCTTGAACACCTCCAGGGATGGGGCTTCAACGACCTCTCTGGGCAAAATCACACAGTCATGTGATTTACGCATCTGAAAATTATTTCATTAACCCCTCCCAGCCGCATGTGCACTTTCTTCCTTAGTGGTGGTCCTAACAGTCCTTGGTGATATCTTCTCTCTTCTTGAAGGGGCCACCTTGTTATTCTTTGGGCCAGCTTTGAGCTCCTTCCCACAGATTCCTTTCATATCAGTCTCATAATCGAGAGCTTAACCTTTTCACCTTTTTCACCTGAGTGGGAAAGAAGTAGCTGTTCCCAAATGAAAAGCAGAGCTTAAAAAAAAAAAAATCATGAAGGAACTGCAGACAGCTACACACTAGTTTGGCACCCAGTGTTCTGTATCTTGGCCTTGCTCTGCTTTGTGGTCTCGGGGCTAGAAAATATATTTTGTTCCAGCAATTAAACTTGCATTTTATGTTTCTCAGGACCAAAATTTCTGGCTGAAGGATTGCCAACAACAGAAAGCTAAAATGTTAATATAAGGGTGGGGCACGGCATTGAATAAATTGTACGTGTTCTCTCGGAGGTTCTTTTTTGCTCCATACTATATCCAGTACAGAAACGGTAACATCTTTAACTAGGTCAAATTTACACTTTGATTCATTCCTTGGGAACATGCGACTGCAAGGTGCCTAAGCCTCACGTTTGGTCCTCAAATGGCTCTCAATTCTTTGCCTCTTAGACAAACAGCATTTCCGTGAGCTCTGTTTTGAAGAAAAGTTTTGAAGAAAAGATGATGTCCAGCCCCATCAGATACTGAGTTCATCCAAGCTCAGAAGAGAAATACTATAACTGGTGGACCTGCTTGACAACTTTATAAAGGTTAGGTCAAACACGTTTCCTACTGTCCCATTGTTTTCCATCCCACAGTTATAAAAAACATTGTTAAGCCATGTTATCTGCTCAGGCCCTTGTAAACCCTATCAATCAATGAATCATTATTAACCAACCAAACAAAACAATGTTTTCACTTTTCATTACCTTGTTTAATGACGAACATGTGCAGTTTGTTTTCCTTATGTTTCATTTTCCTTTGTCATGTTCACATCTGTGTTCTGCCTTGTCTCATCTTTTTTAAAAGGGGGACAACTGTGCTGTGAAAATCACTGATCACTGGATTTCCCGAGTTCTTAAGTCTCAGCATCCTGGAAGTTGTGGTCTAACTCGCAGACAATCTAGTAAGCAGAGGACTTAGTGGCTCTGAGTAGAGATCTGAACAATGCTCTTGAACTTTGTAGAAAGATTGAAGCTTTCAAATTAAAATTCACAGAAAACACTATGATGAGCTGCTTAAGCTAGTTTCCTAGAAACGCCAAGGGGAAGTTTGAGCAGGAAGTATTAAACTCTTGGCACATACATTCTGGGGCAATGCCCAGGTTCCAACTGCTTTGAAATAGATGATTGATGATCCAGTAACATGGGGTCTGCTCTGAATTACACATATCAGCAATCCAGACATTGTGTCAGACTCTTGAAGAAAGGGCTCATTCACGTACCTTTCTTACAAAATGTAGAAAGAAAAAGGAGGAGCTGCCTTGCTCTGTAACATAATGTGGTCGTTTTCAAGCTGCACACTTCCTGAAGAAGGAATTAAAGAGTGTGTGATGGCAGTCCTGTGTTTCTTGATCACCATTTGCAGAGCTTTTAAAAGTAGCCTATAGATAACCAGGGGTTAGTGGGTGAACACCTTTGGGTCAGTAGCAAAAACAATCTTATGACATACGGCCTCAAACACAGCCAAGTGGTCTTCAATGTAAGTACCTACATTCTCACCTAAAAGATATCATGGAGTGATACTTTTCTTAGGTAAATTTATTGCGGTTTTGGTTTGCCTGACTTTTTTTCTTTTTTTTTTTTTCACTGTGCTGGAAAACCAACAAAGACTACAATACATTAGCTAAGGAACTCATTCAGAAGAAATGTAAGGGATGATCCACCTGTTTTCAGACTGCATGTTTGGACTCATTTATATATAAGGGTGGGAAAACGGGAGAGTATACAAGCTATTATTTTTATTGTTTTTTGGATTGTGAGTTTTTTGTGCAAGATTAGTTTTTTTTTTTTCTTTACGGTACACCATACTGATGACAGAAATAATGTTTTGTGACTTTTAAGAAGAAAAAAACTGATGCACGTACTAAGTCAACCTCCCTATTGCTGGACTTGGCTGAAAAGCTGTTCTTGAGTCTAAACAGATGTTTAGAACAATGAAAAGTTTATGGAGTGTATGTTTGTCTTTAGAAAGAAAATGTTTAAGAGTTGATTTGGGCTCAAGATCCAGTCTTTCCTGGAGGACTTTGACTGCCTATCCAGATTAGAGCAAAACTTAATGATCACAGAAAGATATTTTTCAAATATCATAAAAGATATTCCTTTCCATTGGAAAGCAAAGACTAGAGCATGCAGAAACTGCATTACTCTGTGTCTTTTTTGAATAACCAGACTGATAACAAAAATTCTTTTAGCCTAAGTTTTTAGTATTTTTCTACTAGGTTTTCAAATATGATATTGGGTAACTGACTACAGTTCTTGGCAGATTTGTAGAAGAAAAATCTTATAAATGTTCCTTACTTAGAATAAATTAATATTTTGCTTCTGTATTTAGAAATATTTTAAACAGTATTAATCCTTATAGAAGTGATCAAATATTTACCTCTGGAAAGTCTGCTTGTGTGCAGTACTACTCTTCAGGTGAAAATAAAACCACGTTTTAATCCAAATATTATGTATTATTCAATTTATCCCAAAAGAAGAGATTTCTTTGTAAATAACCTTATGTATATATTTTAATATATGTATGTGTCAGTATTGATTTTTTTCTTTTCCCCCATATTTCCCCTTTCTATGTGATCTTTTTGTGCTAGTGATCTTGTATTTACCCAGTGAATATTTCATTCCCTTTTCAAAGTGTTTAATGTTTTAACAAAAGTATTCTGTCTGTAGATAAACTTTCTTCTGAATTACAGTGACATTAAACAAAGAGTCCTTCTGGCATGACAGCCAGAGTGAGCATTAATAAAAGTGTAGAATCAGCAGATTCAACAAACCCCCTCCCCAAAACAGTCACCTGTAGAGACAGCAGCAACATCTATTGCCTGCATAGTCTGATACAAAAAAATAAATTTTCCAGAATAAAGTGATTTCATAACAAAAATGCTATTATCTTGGCAAATAAATATCTGGGCTTCATTGCAGTGTGCAGCAGTTGGGCTCTGTGCTTTGTCTTCTGTAAAGAGAAAGCATTAACATGTGACAGTATTATAACTTCTTGAAGTGATCTCTTCATTATGTTACAGAAAAAGTATATGTGGCAACACAAAGAATGTTTTATCTGCAGAGAATGCTGCTCAGTCAGTGCTGACTGTCATGTGCTATCTGTACCCATGCTCCAAGCTGGGAAGATGCAAGCCGGCTTTTAATTCAGAACTGCATAGCCACTTCAGTACCTCTACTCACTGGTTCATCTAGGAGGCAGGATTTGTTAGCAAGGAGAAAAGTGGTTAGCCTGAAGGGATTGCACAGATGAACAGGCTCCTCTTTAATTGCCTAACATTATGGGTAGAGTGAGAGTGTGACTTTTTGACGTGTTCGATTGCTGGGATTCTTAAATACTTGGGAAAGGCATTGTTGAAGTGGGTGGGCAGATGACACATTGCAACAGGCGAAGACCTGGAAATGATTGCTGGCTTTAGAGCATCTCAGAGCTCAGAGAGCAGTATAATTTCAATGCCACCGTCTCGAGGCCAATGACTTACATCAGTAGCTGCCTCTTAGTCTGACATGGCAAAAATAAGGATGCTTTAAATTTGTATTGCAGGACAGGACTTGGTGTATACTAACCTAAGACTGCTTCTGGATGAGGTTATGGTCATATGGGAGAGAGGATCAAACATCAAGTGGGGTAGCTGCATCCTTACGTAGGGCATGCATGTTGTATTTATATGCATGGCATGTGAATACATGTCTGTCCATGTTACTTTGCTCAGGAATCCTCACCCATGAGATGAATATTCGTAAGGACTCTGTCCTCAGTGATTTCAAGACATAGATAAAGGAAATCACTCAGCAGAGGCTAAGGTCTTATCATCCCAAGGCTGGTAATAATCCAAAGCATTCTTGGGCAAGGTGCTTAATAGCAGTAATAAAAAAGCAGCTGAATATAAGCCAGTAATCTGGGCTCTGGCATCTGCAAAAGGAAAATAAGAATACTATATTTCCTTCTCCGAAGTCTTGATGACTGGCAGCCAGAATACACTATGTAGGACAGTAATTTAATACCGTGTCATTTTTTCCCCAGATATGTTTTTGAGCAGAATTAACTCATGACATAGCGATGAAACTTAACAGTGTCATACTGTCCATTTGAAGCAAATTCAGCCATGAAGTCTGAAGTTTTTACACAGGTTAACAGGACCATGGGAAAGCCTAGGCCTTAATTTGACTTGCAGATATATATGAAATATATGGATTCTTGCTTTTTTGTGAGATTTTCAGTTAGTTGTTTGAACTAGACACTTTTTTTTTCCCCTTCTTGTAATGAAGGAATAAGGACCCAGAATATATGTTGTAGAAGACTTGGGAAAAAGATTCACAAAAGCTCATTTATCTGTGCTACTGATTTATATCCTCTGAGGTGGCTCTTGACCAGCCCACCAGCATATTCTCAGCACCTCAATCCCATTGCTTAACTGCAGATTGCAAACAAACTCAAACTATGGGGAAGATATAACTTAAATAAACATTCCTCTTTAGAGCTTCACCCATGTGATATATATTATATGTGCCTGGCACAGTGGGAAGGAGAGAGAGCTCAATTTATGATGGGAACACTGCTTTTAATTCAATAGCTTGGCACATTAATAAAGAATGATTAAATGTCAGTATTTGGAGAAACTCGTGTTATTCTAGAAATGTAACATTCTGCTTGACAGAGTCTTGAACTCCAGTGAAGAGTAGCCCTTTAAATCTTGAAATCCGACTGCCATTTGCCTGGTGGGCTGTCTTATCTGATGGAACCAAGGCCAACTAAGGGTCTCCTTATTTGACCTTAATCTTCCCGTTAACCACCTACGGCTTTAACTCAAGATGCCAAGAATTTTCTTGGCATTCTTCCACAAAGTGCTGGGCCAGATTCTGTTTCTAGTTACAGCAGCATAAACTTGGGATCTGATCTGTCCTCAGCTCCTCCAGCCTTGTTGTGTAGATCTCAGACCGGCCTCTGCCTCCCTATGGATCTGACATCTCTTCATTCCTTGGTTAGAATGACATACAACTAACTCACTCTTCTTTTTTTTTTTTTTAATACCCCCAACGAAATGGCCATTATTCTTGCTGTGTCTTGTGTGTTTCTTTGGAAATTTTGCAGTGATCAATGTTTTCATGCTGATTTTATATTGTGGCCATCCAGTCTAACAGATCTCAGTTTCCTGTGTCTGTATAATGAATATTTCTTGCATTCACCAATACATTTTAACAGCATTACATTTTTTACCTCTCTGCCATTGTAATAAATGCCAGATGAATGGAGAAAAAATACTCAAACAAATATTTTTATGGTCATTTTAATCAAATGCCGCTTTGTCTTTAGCCTCCACGAGCATTTGACATGTTAAGTAAAGGGACTTTAATAATCTAATTTGTTTTTCCATTTGCGCATGTGAATGTTTGTTTTGGAAGAGGCTGTAGTCTCATCCAGCCAGGTGAGGGAAAACATGGTACATGACTTACTGGTATCTCAGTTAATCTTAAGAAATAGACTGCCAAATATCGAACACCCAATGAACTCTTTGTTACCAATTGAAAGTTAAGCATTTGCACACACAAAAAATCAAATAATAATGTTAAAAAATCTAGAATGAAAAATCTAGAATGAAGTAGATTAGTTTGTGGACTGGTCTTCTTAAGGCTATTCCATGGGCAGAAAAACTGAAGCAAATCCATAGCTCCTTATAATGTACTTGTTCAGCTCTTCCCCCAAATGATAAAGTTATTGTTGCTTTGTTTAGACACAAGAATTTCTGTAATTCAGTGCTCTGAACCTTCTTTTAAAGGCTGTATCAGCTAATGCACAAAAACTCCCATTGTGGAGACTGCTGAATTACTGAGTGAAGGAGGTTAGAAACTAAAATGCCAAAATCGTTGGGTACCCAGGTACATCATCTGAGTAAATTCAACTTGTGGAGGATGAAGAAGATGTAAGAAGGAGCTGACATTTGCAAGGCAAAGACCACTGTGTTTTCACTTAGCAAGTTCAGGTTAACCTCCTGAATCTGGGGAAACAATCTGGGGCAGCATTGCTGAAGGTAAAAATTACTAATAGAATCATGATGCGTTCATGCATTCAGCCAGAGGCAAATCTATCGCTTTTAATTGCCATGCTTGCTTCTCCAGACTTGGAAATTAGTCCTATATAGACAAAGGATATCCTCTTTGCTATCCCATGGGGTGCTGGCTTACAAGATTTAAACTTGTGTGTAAATTGATTCAACCCTTACGTCAAATTAAGTTATGATCTATTGCCAGTCATGATCAGATCCTGAGGGCGTATCCCGATACCTCTGTGCCACAGTTCTGGCTAAAGGACAGTCTCTCTTCCCTTTTGTTTGGAAAATATTTTTTCATTACGGTAGAGTTATCATATCTTCACAAACTATTTGAGATGGAATTTTTAGAGGAAAGGCCAAAATGTACAGTTTCTGTTTCACAGCAGATTTCTATGAAGAGGAATGCCTCTTACCACGCTACTTCACCATAATACCGGAACGCCTGGTAGTCCTAATCCTCACTGTTGTCTTTCCTTTTGAAGGAATCTCCAGGTTCAGGTGAAACTACCTTCATTTTTAATACTCAGAAAACTCAGGAAAATTACAATAGTCAGCAGCTAGTTTGTTTTTTCTTAGCAATGTGTTTGTTGATGTCTTTTTTTTTTTTTTCTTTTCTGCAAAGGCATTTTCGTTACATATAATAATTTATGAGCAATTCATCCACACTCTAGAACTACATCTCTAGCAACTCAAACAGAATTGTCTTCGTACAGTTGTTGAAAATGCCATGAAGGCTTGATTTTTCTCCATTTATAATTAAGAATAAGTTTTGAAAAACTCTGGGACTTTTTTTTCCACTGCTGCCTAGGAATCTCTTCCCACCCTCTTGCAAACAGGAAATGCAGAAAGTAGGATTACAGTTCATTTTAAGGAACTGGAGAGATAAATGTGTTTTTATTGATCCCTTGGTGCTCTGAGTCACAATGTTTAAACAGGCTGCTGCCAAAAAGTTAAATAAAAAAACCCTCTTTTCCTTTCAATGTTTTCTAGCTTTATTACAAACCAGTCCAAGTGGGGCACATGTAACTAGAAATCGTAGTACCTTATGAAACAGTAATAATTGCCATGCTGAGCCATATTTATACATAAATGTCAGCTACAGATGAGGAGAAAACAGTTTTATGTCAAAAGAAGGTATTTCCCAGTGCCAAAGAATTTAATTTCAAAACTGCAATTTTTAATTACATCATTGTACAAAGTACAACGTGTAGTATATTCATTCTCCCTATAACAGGAAAACAGCATCCTTTTTGTCCCCTAAAGTAGTACAATACACTTATCTGACACATTATAATTTAAAATATCATATTAGCTTAGAAGGTCAATGGCCTCTTTAGGAGGGGTGACACTAAAATCTTCCGAGGCAGTCAAAGCTAGACAGTTCACAGCAATGATGACCTGATAGTAATGAATAATCCGTGATTTACAGACAGATGCTCTTTGTGACCTACTAAATCCCTATAAATTTTGCAATTCTTTTTAATGAGGTTTTTCAGCAGTCTTGGCTTGGTATCAGCGTGTTGGTGTGTGAGATTAGTTGTTCTTTGGACTGATCTTACCATGTTTTATTTTTCAGCTGTAGCATAATTATTTGAGTAAATAAGCCAAAAATTTCCAAGTGAGGCGCTTAAAACTGATTTCTAAATATATTCTGAAGTATTGATATAAGTGTCTCAAGCTTCTAAGTGGACACAGGATTCATATAGCAATCCGGAATCACTGAGGACTGAAAAAGTTCATCAACTTTAGAAACTGCATTCATTCTAAATAGGAGAGACACTTTCAAAGGACCCTAAATCAATGAGCCTTAGATCCCTCAGTCACATGAACATTTTTGAAAATGTTGTCCTGGTTGCCTTTTGGACATGTGACAAAAGAATGACAAAGTGAATTTTCTAATTAATTATTTAGAATCTGTATAGGAAAGCTATACAAGATTAGGGGTTTTCCCCCAAGAAATTATGTTTATTTTTGAATTTATTTAGAAATAAATATAAATACATTTGTAGTAAATTAAAAAAGGTGTGGGTGGAAGACTGTGGAAAAATTGGTCCAGGAAGACCCAACACATTGAAAACAAAAAGGTGGTCTGGGGTGGCAAGTATATCTACATTTTGTCTTCTGCATTACGAAAGGAAGTTAGCACTTCAATTAGAGTAAACTTTAAAAATATCACTTGATATGCTGAAATGCAGTTACAATACTGCCTTTCTACCTGCTAACCTGCAGAAGAGGGGTTTTACTTTGCAAAACACATCATAGACTGAAGGCAGCATTTTCATTGCATGGTTTCCTCTCTAGAGCAGTTTGAGACTCACATTGGTGTTGCAGGTAGTGTCCTTTTTGCAATCTAGGTTATTGCAATTTTCCCAAATTAGATGTTTTCAGACAATTGCTGACATTTACACTCTTCTTTTTTCTAATTAGGTAGTGATTAAGAACCTATTTTTTCACTTAGATCTAAGTCACTTAGATCCAAGATTCACTTAGCAGGGCAGGCTAAAATGAGATCACATCTCGGCAAGACTCTTGTACTTCAGTATACTTTTTGATGCATGCAAAATATGCTCATCCCCCAAACTGCCACTAAACTAAATATTGGGAAAAAGAATCTTTCCACCCTTCATCATATTCTGCTTGCCCAGGACTTTGTATAGGATTTCCCACAGCTAGTGGCTTCTGTTGTGGCCACTTGCTGTGCCCACCAGTTTTAAACTACTGCAGAAGAAATGCAGAACCAGCAGTTTTTCAGAAATTCCTGGAGCCTGTTGTAATCCTAAATTGTTGTTAGATCTTGTGCTGAAAAACACTCCCAAGAGCTATGCTGGTTGGGTTTGAAGGCTTTCTGCAGCTTCAGATTCTTGATGTGCTAAAGCAGGCTTTCAAATGGTTTGGGCACTTGGAGAATATGTGCAACTGGTGCTTCTGTGCCACCTCATTGAGGAGAAAGGGAAGGCTCACAGTTGTGCAGTGCTCATTAAACCCTGTATCACATTCAGTTAAATATTTTGTCAAATAGTTCAAAGTATCCACTGAGTTTGCTTGGTAGGTAGCCCTACACATTTTTTTGTGTATATGTGTGTTTGACCAAACGTTTCTGCTGCTAATTAGTTGAAACTTTAATTAGTTAAATAGACAAGGAGTTGGTCCTGATCAACTAACTGTTCATGGGTTCAGATTAAGAAGATCACATCGTTCTTGGATAGAAATACTTGGGCAAAACAGCACACAGAGATATTTTCAAGTGTACATACACCTAGAGTTTAAAGCAGTAGTTCAGGTGTGTGTGTGTTTCCCATATCAGGATTGTTAAGTTCAGCCTGCTAAATTCAGCTGCAGAATTTGGATGGGGTTTCCTAAATTCCTCATACACTTTTCTTTCCCTTTCTCTCTCATCCCTCTCCTGCATACCCAAATATGGGAGATAGTTTAAGATATTATGTTACCTTGCTTTTTCACAGTGCCATGATATATGGTAAAGAGAAAATTTAAGACTCCTTTTAGACCATAATTTGAGTATTCTCCCCAATTGATTTAAAACTGGGTCATAGTAAAATATGGAGACTAACAAAATACTGTATGATTTATGTCACTTTTCTGTTGACAGCTCTTCTTCCTCTCGCAGGCGAGCATTGAAAGTGCTCATTTTAAGTCTTCAAGTAATTTAAATTGCTTGTAGATTCTTTCACTACTGTTGGTTGCCCTTATAAATTTTTTTCTGAGTCCTTGCATGTTATAAGCCACGTCTGATTGCAAGAGGGAAACAAAGAACTCAGAAGGACCATTAGAAACAAGAAAATAAAAGAGGTCAAAATTTACAAAAGAAAGAAATGAAGAAGAAAGATAAAGGAATAAAATACAGAGTCATTATTTGCCTCTGACTGTTTCAGCATTGCTAGCTGATGGGACTTACCTATTTTTGTGACTCTTGCATTGACTCTTCTGTTGGCTCTTCCAACCCCTGATTTCATCGAAATGGTGAAATTATAGTGCTAGCCATAGGATGTGGTCAATAAATGTAGTTTTATTTTTCTGCAGAACTGAGAGGATTTATAAATTTTCTAATGTGTCCTCAGTGTCAAGCTAATTCTACAGAATGGCTGCTGAACAATCAGGAAGCATGGGGAAATCTGATGTGCCTGGAAAAAAATGCAATGTATTAACACATGATCGTCTCAGCTGTGCAGCTATATTTACCCTGCAAATCAGTGGTAGTACATGGGGGGAATTTATCATGTTTCTCCTCAAGTCCAAAAGCCTACAATCAGCACTTCAGAGAGAGATGGTTTTGCCCTCATGTGTCTTTCTGACACGAGGGAAGGCAAAAGGCAGAGTCACTCTGTGATTTTGTCCTGAGCAGGCCATGGGCTGGCAGACTTGCACGAAGAAAAGGTTTAGCTGGTGACTGCAGGCAGGCTGAGGGGGAGCAGAGTGCCTGCCCTGCTGAGGTACGCCCAGTCACAGACATTTTCTTGATGCCAGTTCAGGAAACACCTGGTGTTTTTTGGTAAGTTAAGAAGTAACACCTTGCAGAAAAAGAATATATTGTTATCACTAATTAAAAGAAACAACAAAAAGAAATGTTTTCACTACTAGAAATAATTCATATACTTGTTCAAATAAAAGGTCTACCATTTCAAGATGTGTTTTTGCATACATTTAGCACTTCACCAGATAGCATGCCCCCTGGAATGAGTTTATATTACAAATTACTGTTCTTTATACTTGTTTATACTCACAAACAATTGGCAGCTTATCACATATACAAATGCATTAATCACAACATGTCACAGAGTATGTTCAACAATTTTCTTGCTATCAGTTGCTCATGGATTGTTGATTTTGAGTCCTCCCTATTCTCAATTATTTATTCGTGATGTATGATCACTCACCTGATTCATAGGGCAGGGAATAATGAACCCTCTGATTAGATGACTGAAGTATATTTAGAAGTATTTTAGACAGCAATGAAAGGCAAATATTTGGTGACAAACAATGATTCAGACTATCAGCTGTAGAAACTGGTGTAACTCTGTTGGATAAGATAGCAGATAATATGTCAAGTTATACCTATTCTTTTATGATCATGCAGTACCAAAGCCGCCCCCTCCCCCCCCCCCCCCCCAAAAAAAAGGAAAAAGAAATGTCCTCTTACCAAACAAGTTTCCTATACAAAACAAATAGTAGAAAATTATAAAATATGGGGGCAAAGCATTTATGATTATGTGATTATGATTTGTATTGGTGTGCAAGATTAGACTTTCTCTGTCTTATGGCTTCCCAGTGTTACAAAAAACAGTGGTGGTGTGATTTATCTTCTGAGTGTTGGTGGGACAGATTGAGCACATTCAGGTGTCATTTATCGATATGGTAGCTGTTTGGCATCTGCATTTTGCTATCAAAGGATATTTGTGCGTCATGCGGTGAAGTGAACTTTGCTTGCCAATTTATTACACTGACTGCAGTGGGAGTCTGAAGGGTCTAATTTCCATTTATCTGACTAACTTTTATGAGTATGTTACATTTTCATTATTCTTAGAAGCAAGGACAAAGGCAGATTAGAAGGAAGGCACTTGCTAGCATGAATTATTGTCAGGGCTTGCACTGCAAAATGATTCTGCAGATCAAGTGGAAGCTGGGCCGTTTTCTGCCTGAAGAATATCTTTCTCAAATGGCAACACAGATGATGATTTTTAACATCCGTGTTTTCAAGGGTATTTGAGCCTTGTATTTCAAAGGGCATTCACAAGTTCTCAGATCTGACTATTCACAATGAAATAATAAAAATCATGACTCTGAATAATGTGACATGTATTGAAAAAGAAAAAAAACCACATGTGGGGACAGAGAGCAGATGAATCAAAAACCTTCTCCAAATAAGAGAAAATTATTTTATGGGTACAAGGTTGGAGAAAATTCCTTGAAAATTTCACTGTCTTATTTGGTGTGTATAAATTGTGTTAGCATTTGAAGGTACATGACTGAATTTAAATCTGTGGATCTATAGCTGTCACAGGCAATGCTTTCATAGTGCTGCTAATTCAGCAGACATAACATTGTGTGTAGCAATTGCATTGCAACAGGATGAACCAGGAAATCTGGTCCTGTAACTTCTTTCTAATTGAAGAGATGTCACTAGAATGGTTTCCAAGATGAGTTTAAAAATTTCCAAACAAAGTATTTATACTAGGACATTGTGAAATATGAAACAATCATTATATTGATAGGCAAATATTTCCTGTTTAATAATAATGACTAGTGAGGCATTGAATTCATTCTCTGAGAATTATCTTGGTTTGTATTCAGTACAGGGCACTGTGAAGTCTGTGAGAGTCTGAAACAGGGCTTGAACTAGGAGGCAAGGCAGCTAAACTGAAAAACAGAAATAACCATTCTTTTCAGCTCTGACTGAACAGAGAAGTCCCAAACAGACGATCTGTTGAAAAGTCTTCATGGGCCAGATGCTTCAGCAATAAGAAGGCAGGTTCACAAAAAATTTTCCATCCAGCCATCTGAAAACTACAGCTTATTCTGGAAGCAAATCCATCAGAAAAACTGAAGTTGCAGCGGGTTAGGATGTCTGAGCTTTCCAGGAAAAATTCCTAAGAAAATGCAAGCAAGATCACGTGAACCAAGCTACTCAAGGAAATTCTAAGTTTGTTTTCCTTAGTGTAACTAATGATTCAGTTTCTCACACCCAGGAATATACACAAACATTAGTGAGAGTTTTGACTTACCGCAGCCCCAAAGAGAAGCCCCAAGACATATTGAAGGTTCAGTGTTTGGCTTTTGATAGCAATCAGCACATCCACTGCAGCCAACCCTTTGCTTAGAAATGTTGCTGCAGTTGGTTCAGAAATATCTTGATGAACACAGTCAAAAGGCACATCAGCTCTTTTTCAGCTGTTTCAGGCACAACTGATGAAAAATGGCTTAGATCAAACCTGTGCTGGAAACAAGTTCAGTTACAGTGCTCCACATTATATTAAAATATGGCTTTCATCCACTGTTGGACAAACATGTTCGAGCAGTGTATGATTTTACACATACATAAAGACAAAACTGATGACTTTCAGCTTAGACATGTTGCAGAAGCTCAAGATGAAAATCATCATTTGGAGCTTTTTCTGACTTATAGCTCATTCTTTTTACTTTTGTCTTGAAAAAAAGGGGGTGTGTTAATGTGTGCTTTTGTACCATGAGTGAATTTGTCCACTATTAGTGAGGTAAGTGAGCTACTGTTCCAAACTCAGCATGCCTATTCCTCTATTCCTGCCATACCTAATTTAATATTTCATGGTTTTGTAGGGGTTGGGGATTCCCATGTTTCCCCAAGTGTATGGCTGCCTGCATCCTCCTTAAATCGGAGTAAGGAAATGCACAGTCCCGGACCGCTGATATCAGAGAGTGTTTCGGCACTGACCTTGAGAGGAACCAGGTGAAATTTGGAGGACCGGCTGAAGCCACGTGTGTCAGATGGATCAAGACTTCAGGCTGAGGTGAGGTCAGACAGGACACTAATATTTTATCTTGTCTTGTCTTAGCTGAAAGTAGTTCCTATAAAAGGACATTTTGCTGTACTTGTAAAGTACTTTTTCTCTCTAATTTTTTTTACTGAAGATTTAGAAATCTGCAAACAATCCTGCTCTTTGGTTTATAAAGAGCCAAGGCACAAGGAGTAGATGAAAAGGAGTTGTCAGCTGCATCTTCACAGGGTGCTGCTCTGGGAAACTCTGATTTGGATTAATTCTCCTCTTCTCCAGCATGGCAGCCACACGACAACCTCAGCAGGACCACAAAGCTGACAAATCTATGGAGTACGTTGCAACACTGCCTGGGATCCTGAGCAGTTGCAGGTGGTTTCTCATGTGTGAAAGACAGCAATGTAAAACACTGTTACAACTGAACTCCTGTTAATCTGACCTTGTTTACTGGTGGTGAAATTTTCTTTTATTCGCTGTTCCATCAGGACATGACTTTTTAGAACACACTGAAAGGGGCCCTGATGTGGATATATTTGAATTACAGAGAGCATGCGTTTTCCATTTTAAAGAATGTCAGTCTAAGCATTTAATTGAGAAGTAGGTACATCTGGTGTTTTAACTAAATATATTGTAGTTGTTGTCAGCCTTTCCAAGCAAAAATTTTAATTTCCATATAGCCACAAATTCCACAAATTACAAGCACAAACCAGGTCTACAGTGCCTCATAGTTGCTTTAATCCTGAATCCAAAAACATGCCATTAGTTTTTTTCCTCGGGTCTATGTGTCAAAAAGAAAGGAAGAAAGAAACAACAGCACCAGAAGCATAGTAAATGTTCTTACTTTTCGCTTTTTGCAAGAATGGATTTTGAATGTTTGAGATCAAAAAAGCCCAGAGCGCATCTGTAAATGATAGCTCACATATCCTGAGGAAAATTGGTTCATGGGTCTTGTTACCTCAATCCTGTGTGCCTGCCTGGAAACTAAATAAATAGATAGTTTGCCAAGATGAAACATCAACATTCAAAGTACAGAGTTTGATTTGGGATGCTGTAAACTTAGCTCCCAAACTAAGATGGGCTGCTAACCAAGGCTGATAGGACACCTTTCAGGATAAAACAGAATAAAAGCTAAGTTGCATAGCCCTTGCAGCAAAACAGACAAACCAGTGGTTTGTCTACTGTCCAACTGTTACTAAGAATAAAAAAAAAAAAAAAAAAAGTTTAAAAATGCTAAATGCTAAACAGTAACTTTTAATGGTGCATCTTTTTATGTCAGTATTCTCCATCTCAACTATAAAAACTAGTATCTCTAGTACAAAATACATTAGCTAGAAGTCATATTCTATTTCATCCCATCCAGAATTATCATAACTAGGTTATGTGAAATCCATAATGTACATCTATTACCTGAAAGAGAACAGGTCAAACACTAAGTGACCATTTTGCCAAGGGCAGAACGCTTGGCAAAGGCGCACTTCTCTCCACAACAGATAAACCAGTACCCATCCCACTTTTTAAAATAGATGTAGTATTTGACCTAAAGTCCTAGCTCATAAACAAACCACAAAATTTCATGCAGTTGATGGGGATAATGCATAATCTGAAGTAAAGCAGGGTCCCTTTTATTTTTTGAACAAACAGCTTAATTTGAAAGAAATAGCACAGCATATATCTTCTAATATTGGATAATCACCTGTAGCATTAAGATAAAATCAAATGGAGAGTAAGTATTCCTGGGACAGAGATTTAGTTCCATGCTTCTATGAAACGGGTGTTCAAGGAGTTTCCAGACATAATTCTTACTAAAACTGAGATAACTAAGTGACTTGAAACTGTATGCTATATATATTAACTCTTGAAATAAAACTAGTTATTGTTGCATCCTGAGCTCTTATGTGTTTTAAGGCAGTTATCTTACATTATTAGTTGACAGTTTTAAGAAGCAAGAAATTCAAGAGAATAAATGTCACCATAATCAAATGACAGAGAATATAAATCCAGTCTGTATGCCAAAATAATCCTTAACATCTTGCTTCCAAAGTGGCCAGCATGCTGGTTTAATGAACTCAGTAAACTCAGACGATGAAGTTATTATGGAGTTACTGCTATGAAAATTGCTGCTTCATGAATACATCTCTGTCAGCCCAGGCTGGCTTGATGAGACCTGCCTGACAAGGTGGTCATTAAATCCTAATAGGCAACTACTGAGAATGAAACACCTTGGGGCATCAGGCTGGCGGAGGCCTTGGGGGTTTGGGTCCGGAGCAGTGGGCAGTTTGCCAAAGGCTGACACAAAAGCTGAGTGTTAGGAGAATAGAATATAAACAGAGTGAAACCCCACAGAGATGGTGTGTTTAATGAGGGGGAAGAGCGCAGGAGTCAGGTTTGGATCCAGGTGCAAGGCGCTTGGAGGGTGGTGTTTCAGGTGCTTAGAGCAGTTACCTGCTGAACCTGCGAGCATCTCAGAGGGGAGCTGGTGGGACGGTGTGTGTCCCATGCTCTGGAAACATTGTTCTTTGATCTTCTAGGTGCACTTTTTCCAGCTGGAGAGAAGGAGTATCACAACCTGTTTCTGAGATCCTGAATTGTGAGAGCCTCCATGTGGCCAAGAGGGAGGGTGCCAGTGAGCATTCTCCAACCAGTCTCCCCACCTCAAGGTCAAAGACTAAAGAACTTCAACTGAGGAGTGCAGGATAAAGTAGAAATGAGACTGTAAATGTAGCCATTGAGGACAGCCCATTGGCAAAGATCTGCTTAATCCTTCCAGAGCCCTGGAGCGCTGTGAAGGCAGGTAAGAAGGAGAGAATGATTACTCTAGTGTAAAGTTCAGGCTTTCCTACCTGTGCTGCTGGCCTGTTTAGATTTACTTTGCTTTGCTTTGCTTCACCACAGCATGCAATAGAGCACTTATAGCTCTGTCAGCAGTCGCTGGCTAGTCTTGCGTGCCAGGAGGAGAGATCCTCCCATGCATTTGTGACCTCTGGGCTTGATTATTATCTGCGGGAATGAGATGACTAAGCTGAAAAATGCTCAGCTGGTTCGTAATTCAGCAGATGAACAAGACAGGCTGCTGAGAAGACACAGCACCCATACACCCCACTCTCTGGAGATGGGTCCCTGTCAAAGACAGAGCTAGACTGAAGTTTTCAGTACCCTGCATCAAAGCCCGAGTTACTTATGCCATCAACTTTTCTTCCACATTGGCTAATATTTCAGCTGAAGGGGGGAATGTTGTCCTCAGCAGTGATATCTGTTGGTGTGAAAGGCAGGGATTCCTCCTCAGTTGGTCTGTGTTTCTGGGCGTTAATTTGTAAACAGCTAGAATTACTGCAGGCCTCATTATTTTTACAGCAAAGTATGGTTTATGCTCCCCCGAGCTACTCTGCTGGCAATATCAAACAGACAAAATCACAAAAACTTTTCAAAGCTGGGGAATGTGAGGAAAAAGAGTCTTTATACTCTCAGTGGTGCTCAAATATGGCCTGAAGTCTGGTCCTACTGAAGGTGAAGTTAGATGCATCTATTTCCACGCTAGTGATTAGCCGTTTTCTGGTTTACTCCCAGGCTACGCTCTGGAGTGAGCTAGCTATTTCTTTCCAAAAGGAGACCTAGAAACAGTTGACATGATAATTTGTTCCAGGGTCTGTTCCTGGATGCAGCCTATGCCAAGATTGACTCCTTCCATCTAGGACATTCCTCCCACATTATCCCATGTGGTAACGCAGTGCATATCCTTGGTGTCATGCTATGAAAAACACAGCTGTGCCAGACTGCATGCAGCACAACCCTCACACTATTTTAGGCATTGTGAACTGGGAAATGATGACGAATAGTTAGTCTATCCTTGACATAAAGGAATCCCCATAGGAAGGGGATGCCTTTAATTTACAGCCGCAGCAATTACATCCTGGGGAGCATGGTGAGGTCAATGCTGGCTGTCCTGTGGTGCCTGTAAATGCTGAGATTTCTCAGCCATTAACATGGGAGAGATCCTGTGAGCATACTTGTGAGACCACCTTGTCAGGTGGAAAAGATCTTTATCTGTTGGTAAGACCTTTGACTTGTTTGGCATATGGAAAGAGGAGACATCTTTTCTCTTCAAGGCACAAGTAGTTGAAAGTAACAAGAAAATCAGAAAGCATCAGTCAGAAAAATGTAATGACACTCCTTTGTAGAATTCATCACAATAAAGTTGTTTTCCATAAAAGTCTCCTGATGGATTCTTTCACGTATTTGGTGGGATAGAGGCATATAATATTCCATCATCAATAATCCAGCTTCTTTCATAAACGAGCCAGCACATATTGCCTCCTCATCACTATCCAGCTGAGGTTCACGTATAACCGGTTTTAAGAAAAGTAAAATAAGCTCAATAAGCATTTTTGTCCTGAAAACAATGTGCCATAGTTCCAAGACTGAGCAGTTTGGGGAAAACTGGTGGGTGTTTATAGCAATAAAATAACATCTTGCAATTAAATTTCAAGATCTAATTCCCAAAGAGATACAAACTCCATATCTATGTACATATGTATGTACATATTTCGGGATTGCTTCACTCATCAGAGAAACAGAGCCAGTTATTGGGAGTCTGGAACATGACAGCTGCTCAGTAGCTGATACTCCCACATTTTGCAACAGGAGTGAAGAACAGTAACTCCTTCAAGACGGATTAAAATTCTATTTTTATCAAGCATAGCAGCTCTCTTGCATGCTGTCAGTGACCACTGGTAGGTCACCTGGCATACAGAATTTTAGCAAGTGGGTAAGTATTGATAGTAACACCATCATTTTCCATGACTTTGTTGGGTTGTCTCTTTTCCAACTACAGATGTGTCCTTTTTGCTTACAAGTTGTGGAAGTCAGTTTCACACCCATTATTCCTTGAATTTCTGTAGACATTCTTATTCTGGTTTAGAACACACAATAAATGACTTTCCATGTTATTGTCCTGAAGACAGATGACGTGATAGTTTACCATAGGTTGTATGATTGCTGCAAGACAGAGAAGTATATGGAATTCAGATGAAAACAATTATATGTTTACCAATGAAACATATCATAATAGTATAACAATAGTCTTTGACTATATTTTTTAGTTTCTTGGCAATATTCTTCCTGGCAATAAAATCACCTCCCGTACAGTTTGCAATGATTATTCCAATACTTCTCCAGCTGACATCAGCCAGGACTGTGCCTCTGTAGCGACACTAAGGCTGGCCTATTTATGTAATTATCCTCAGGGAATGCTCCTATACGCAAGTTGATCCACACTTCACTGAAAACTTTGAGCACCTTTTTTTTTTTCCATATTTAGTGTCAGAGTTATATGCTTTAGATTATAAATTCAAACTTGCGTGGCTACTAGACTCACATGGCACAAAGCATAGGCCAGGTGCAGTTTGCAAACATCAGTAACACACTTTGTATTTAGTTTTTGGATGTTCTAGTTTTTTAAATTATTTTAAAACATTGGCAAAAGTACAGGCAGCAGTGTCAAGGCCCTAAAGGTGAAAGTGAAGCCAAATGCATGAAGGACTGTTACCAGCCAACAAGATACTTAGGGCATATGTCGACTCACAAAGGAGACAAGTGAAACTTTATGTAATTTCCCACAAGTTGAACTGATTTTCACTGCAGTCCTTGCGCTAATCACTTTTGCCCTCAGATGCAAAAACTGAGCTACACCCCTGCATGTATAAATAAAGGCACATTTTGAATTCAAGATAAGGATAAGGGTCAAAGCAATGGATAAGGGTCAAAATTAAAAAAAAGTTGATAGAAGAAGGGTGAGGAAAGACAAAGGTTATAACAGTATCGAGTAGCTACACAACAAGGCGTATAAGCATCTTAATGTTAATGAATACCAAGCTTAAAAATTGTGTAGTGGCCATTTTTGTCTACAGCTCCAGTGAGCTAACTGAGAAGTGAGGAAACTTGCATACGGAGCTGCATTCAGAGCACTGAGGAAGGAAGCTGGGCAGATTTCTGGCAACCCTGGAACAGGGAGCTTAACTAATATGTTTCCTAAAGATAAACTTTATTTTGATTTTGGAAACTAAACCAAATTCCTCTTAGGAACATTTTTTTTGTTAAAGAAAAAACTTTGAATGGCAAGAACTTGAGGATAATACGAAAAATCCTAATGTAGCAGGTGTATGTTTTAGTGTATGAGTAACTAAATTTTTCTACGTTTGATTTTTCACATGATGTGAGCGCTGTCGTATGTAGCCATTACTTGCATGTTCCCTTTGCTTCTGCTTCTTCATTGTAGTTTTCTGCAAAGAAGATTTATGACAAGTCACACTATGGGGATGACTGGCTAAGGCATCAAAAGCAATCTTGCCTTAAGCTTATTTCTATATTGCATAAGATTTGAATCATACCAAATGTTTGTCCTTATAATGCAGCCCTTATTCTTACTAAACTGCCATTGACAGGTCCTGTGAATGACCAATTTCAGACCATACTTGCCTTCATTAATGCCAAGAGCAATTTGTCATCGAAGAAAGTTGATTCAGATCCTCAGAGAAAAGGTATTAGTGCCTATGCCTATGCTGCATTTCCTTTGGTTCTAGGATAAACTTTATCAAAATTCTGTTTGGCTGCAAAGGCTTTGGAAACAAACACAAAAGTAGACAAAATTGCTTGGTTGCCACCAGTCAGTGTGAAATGATGTTTCTGAGAAAAAATCCTGAATATTATGATACTGCTGGTTTAAATGTGGCACTAATACAGTCTGGGGGCTATTTGAGGAGAAAGAAAAATGGTTTCATTGTTTACTTAAAAAGACTACAAAATGACCAAGTAAAGGACTGGTTTTACCATTCTCTTGCAGGAATTTTGCATCAGAGGACTGTATGTTAGTTTTTCAGGCAATAATATCTCAGTGTGGATTGCAAAATCAGGTATGTGGCTTTAAAAGTTACTTTATGTTTAAAACCACTAGCTTTAGCCCTATAGATATTTTTCATTGGATTGGGGGGAGAGGAGCTTATTTACAAGTTAGTCATCTGGTCTGGATGCCTACAACACATTTGTTGCTCTATTCATTATGAACTGTTGAGTTTTGTCAAGAAAAGGTGTGGACGACAGGAAATACTATGCTTTACAAGTGAGAGCTGTATGTATATGGTTTGAACCCACAGGTTTTGATGCCTTTACTGCTTTAGTGTGGTGAAATATTTTCATGAAGGATATTTATTTTAATGTTGCATTATGAGTTTCTGGGGTTGATGCTATGAACAGTAATGTCATGCCTTTGTAATATACTATTAACTTTCATCCTTTGTATGTCTTTACAAGCTTTTTTTCTTTTGTTCCTCTCTGTGCAATTTTGTGAATAAATATACATTTCAAATTATTTATGGAACTTGTGAGTTTCTACAAATATGCAGAACTCCCTTATATAAATGGACAGAGTAGAGGAAAAAATCATAGAAAACAGAGCTGGCAGAGACTTGGGGAGGTTGTGTAGTCTACATTCAGCCTCAAGAATTCAACTCTGCCATTGCCACCCCTGGCAAACATTTGTTTAACCCCACCTTAGAAGCACCCAGTGATAGATTTCACAATCACCCAAGGCAATCTTTTCCCACGCCTAGTGATTCTTACAGATAAAAAGGTTTTCCTGATATCCAACCTGAATTTTTCTAGCTGTAATTTGAGTGTATTTCTTTTTGTCCTCTCTCCAAGGACATGAAGGACAGATTATTCCTTTGCTCTTTGCGGCAGCCCTTTCTCTACTTAAAGGCTGTTATCAGGTCTTCCTTCAGGCTTCTGTTCTGTAGACTAAACAAACGCAATTCGTTTTCAATTACAGCTTAATGTTACTTAGCTGTCTGTGAGATGTAATGTGGAAGGGGCATTTGCAAAGAACACAGCATTAGGACAGTTAAAGAAAAGTTTCAGGAGTCACACATGAAAAGCGCTTAGCTCTGCATTTTATGTGCTTCTGTCCCACCTATTTCCTAAATTTAAATTTAGAGCCTTGTCTCACACTTGTTTACAAGGCTTTTGCTAATTGCCATTGCAGTCCAGGTCTGAATACAGATTCCAACAGCCCATATAGCCAAAGGAGTACTTTATTCAAGAGTTTTAATTGAGGTCAGCATTTACAAAAAGTCAGTTAAAACTGACAGAACTGCCCGAAAGAAAAGAACAATGGCTTAACTTTATACTATGGCTGAAAAGGAAGATACTGTAGTTGGACTTCATAGGAAGTTGCTCCTCACAAAATGAGGTATTCTTTCTATTAATATATGATTTCCCTCACTTTTTTTTCCTTTTTTTCTGAAAGGAATTAGGGAATTCATAACAAAACTGACAAAGAGATTTAATTTGAAAAGAATAAGTGAGTAAGCTTATGTCTGTTCTTATACTGTCTCATACTTAATGAAGATCTCAAAAATTGCTCTAATCCTATCTAGTATAAAGACTTGTATCTGTGTTAACAGCAAAACTTAATGTTACCAAGCCTGCTTATATTCCTCGTGATTCATAACATTTAAAGTTATCTGTTTTTTGTATTAAAAGAAATATTAGCTACTCACTTTCTCACTGCTGTCCAAGTGCTGTGCTTTCAACTGAAGGTTTTTTTCAAGGTATACAACTAAGGGCTTATGCAGTTGTCTTTGTTAAGCGACAAAACATTTTTGTCATAATCTGCTATTTTTTGCTGTGGTTAGCATAAAAATGACTGAAAAATTGTTAAGGCTTCAAGTAAGATAATCTGGAAAATTGATTAAGCTGGACTCACACAAAAATTTTTTGGAAGATCGTTTGTTTAAGACCATGTTAAGTAATCCATACAGACAAATAGGGAGCTGGTTTGGCAGTCAGTAGTAGACTCAGGGATGAGAACAGACAAATCATAAATTGATGTGACTTGTTCACTTTGATGGTACACCAAAAAAAAAAAAAACAAAAAAAAAAACCAGGGTGGTACGAGTAAGGAAATGGTTTTACTGTTGTGCTTTCCATCAATGAGAAAGAGGCTGGAATTCTGTCTGCGGATTTAGCACTGGATATGAAAGAAGAGTGAAAAAAATGAGAGCAGGACTGGAAAATACTACAGTGTACAGTCTTTTTTAATTACAGAAGGATTTAGAGGTGACTTGACAGGTGCATAAGGAAGTCTGGAAAACAGCAGGCATTAGAAGGCTTTTTAGAAGAAAAAGTCATAACAAGGATGCTTTCAAACCAAAGCAGACAAATTCAAACAGGAAATGAGGCACCTGCCTTTAGAAGTGAGGAAAGAACAACTAAGATTAGCTAACAAGAGAAGTTATAGGCATTCCATGTCTTTGCGTCAGGTGAAGACAAACTGCCTTCCTGTGAGATGTGCTTCAGCAAAGCACAAGGAGCCAGGCTCTACTGGGGGACAGCAGGTTGACATGGGTGGGCTTGCAGCATACAGGCAGTGAGAGCAGGTCACAGATCCCTGAGGATTCTCTTTCTGAGAATTAGAGCTCTTGGCAGTAAGCTTAAAACTCTGAATTATGAAGGACATCCTTAGTAAGTTTTCTATTCAGATCCATTATCTTGTTACTCCCTTCTACAAAAGTGGGAAGTAGATCTTCTTTATTCTTATGCCAGTTACTCAGTGTCAACAGCCTGCCTTTCACCTTGCTCACACAGGCACAGTTTTGAATTCCTCCATTACTTTGTGAACTGCTTTGCTGAGTACTGGAAACGTACTAGCAACAAGGTTTTGGACAGAAGAGCACTCAGTGAGAGATGAGCTGTTTCTCCAAGTACAGCTCTCAGGCTCAGAGCAATTTGCTGTATATTTCCGTGCACTTGAAGCATGGTGGGTCAGCTGGTGTCACCCCCCACATTCCTCTCCGGCCAGGATTCCAGTGGGAGGAATGAAGAACCACTTCAAAGGGCCACTGATTTATATAAGGAGGCCTTTTTCCCACTGATGTGTCAAGCCCCCTGGGCCAAATTTTGTACTGCTCCGCTTCCAGAAACAAGAACCACTAGCCAAGTGACAGAGAGCAAGGAACTGAGATCCCAACTTTGTCCCCACTCTGGGCAGATGCTTCAGAAAACTAGCTTGGGAGCCATCAAGGTTATAAATGTTTGTGACACTAAAATAGCAAATACAGGTAATACAAAGCTGCCTTTGTCTTGCGTACTCTGCATTATCCTTACTTGTAGCATTTCCTTCCTTACCCTGTTTTTTTTCTTAGCAAGATACCTTGATTTTGTGCATTGCCAACATAGATGATTCTGTGTGCTGAACTCCGCTCTTTTCATCTCAGACTTTCCTTAATGCCTAACAGCAGCCAAAGGAGACCAGTTCACATCTCTGCTCCTGGGTGGCCTTGCCCAGGGGAAGGAACCATAACAAGATGCCCACTTCTCTTGCTGAAGTGACTTGTCAGGATAAGATGTAGCAGAGCTTGGCTCCACCTTGTCTATGCAAATCCCAGACGTTGTCCCTGTATGTTAAGGATGCCTAGAAGATTTATTTGAGAAAAGAAGCCAGCGCATGCCAGAGTCTTCTTTTACCTTCAGTAACAAGAACTGCTCTCTTCTCTCAAAGACCTCCATGCAGGCAAAGCTGAGAGTGTCTCCTGGGCGAACAAGGTGCCAATCCTCCAATGGGCTGTTCCCTATCAGGGCTAGCAGGGTGCTCATGGTGTGTGTTCAGGCCACATAGACCAGTGATGAGCTCTTTCATTGCTCAGTACGCTCATATTTCTATGCTGTAGCTGTGTATCGCACAACAGAGGTTCAGTTCAGGCCACCCTTACCCTGGACACAGAGACCTGTTGCATCTGAGTCCTTCCCTCTGGGGAACTGTTGGGCCCCACATTCAAGGAGGTGCCACGGTGAAGAAGATGGAGCAGCCAGGTCCATGTGCACTCCTGCTCTCTTCTCCGGCTAGGGCAGATCAACCAGAGGAGACATCTTGGGCAGGAACAGCTGCTCCTCACACAAATGATCCCTGTGGAGACCATTTCTGCAAGGGACATAAAGCACCTGTTTATCAGCCTTTATTCATCTTGTGGAGTCTGTTTCTTGTTTACTGTTAACATTTCCTCTTCCTAGTTCCACCTAAACCCTGTTTTCAGATCTTTGTTTTAGTTTTTTATAAGTAACACATATAAAAAATTATTAGTAGTACCCTCTCCTGTTTCTGCTTTGCCTCCCCTCCCCTTTTCTCACCAGCTTTAGTTTCTGGTTTTAATTCTGTTTTGCTTTGCAGGAGAAATGAAAGACTGTTTACTGATCTTGTCCCCGCCCTTGCCTTTAGTGTCACAGCTGGTCCTTGAAATATGATGGAATAATAGTCTGCATGTTCTCTTCCCTGTTCCTTCCCACTCCACCCCCCCCCCCCCTCGCTCCCCCGTCCCCATCTATTAGAAATGACTTTTGGTATTGTTGAAAGATCCCAGATGAAACTGCTAACTCAGAATGTCTCTAACAGACCCTACTGAAAGAAAATGTATTTAATAACTTTTAAAATTATAGTTGCTATTCAATTTTCTATTTTAAAAGTGAACAAGGGGTGAAGGAAGGTTTGGATCATCATGGATGGACCTAGTATGTGTTTTGTTCTGTTGAGCATCCTGATATTTTGATAGACTATGTTGAGTAACTCCCATTTCTTATCCATCTGGAATACTGACAGCAAACCTGAGGATGGAAATGGACATCTAAGAGAAGAAGCCTTTTGTACTGGGGAGGAGGGACTCCATTATTTTCTTTTATTTTCTATATTGAAAGTGGAAGCCGAAGAATAAGCCACTGGGAGGGTGGGAGTAAAGGACCAATGTTAGCAGATAAAGATACTTTATTTTCAAGTTAAGCAGAAAGTGCAAGACATGGCAATACAGCTACGAAACAGATGAGATGGGCTGGATACACAGCAGAGATGTTACTACAATCATCTTCAATGTTACACTTTTTCCAAGTGCAATGTGTGCTGAGCGGAATTTAAAGAATCATGCAAACAGCTAAACAAACAGATTTTTGGCATCGTTTCATAAAAGAAAGGAGGCTGAAGATTAACAAAACAAAAAAAGAAAAAGACAAACCCACCCTTTTATACCGCATGAAATTCAAGTGGAACATTCTTTAACAGTTAATGTAGTCATGCCTATAAGTGATTTGTAAGTTGACTGAAGACATATATGAGCAGAGTTTTTATTGCAATGGTTGTGTGAACAGCAACTGGTGATTATGTTTATGTCCCAGTCTTGCAATGGGACCTAGGGTAATGCTGCCCAGTCCTTTCGGGAGGGCCATCTGAAGTTGATACATAGTTACAAAGTCTTGGTATTTTAGCTGAAAAAATAGGGCAAACATTATGCCTGTCCAGTAGAAGTGTGTCTAAAAGCTCTCTTCTGTGTATGCAAACCTAATCTGATGTCATTTTGGGGAGGGAAATTTCATCTTGGCACACAGTAAGGGCACAGTTGTTAAGACAGCCTTATCTCAGGGATAAGGATGAATTAAAAAATGAAAGAAAATAAAGTTTTTAAAATTGTTTAATTATAATTCAAGATATTTATACCTGTTTAGCACTGTGAATCCAAACATTACTTCCAGCTGTACAATAGCAAGTGAAGAGCTGAACCTGAGATCATCCACGACTCTGCCCATCAACTCATCTGAAGTTATTATTGTGTGTAAGGACAATCTATTGTGATTTCAAACTACTCTGTCTTCTAATAAATTCTTAATTCTTCACCAAATCCATGCAGGACTGCAAGTTTTCATGTACAACTCAGAGAAAAGAAAAGGAAAAAAAAAATATCTCATTTGGAAAGCCGCATAGTTCTACGATTTTCCAGAAAGACTTTCCAGAAATGCTTTTCTGCAAGCTGAATTAAACTACTCACTGGGAGAGATCTTGTGGGACGCTCAAGGTATTATAAGCTAGGAAATCTTGTCCACTTTTTTATAAACGTGCCAGTCCTCTCTAGCACATGGCAGACTAGTCTGCTTCACATATGTCTCTTGTGATTTGATGTCAGAGTTTTTCATCCCCAGATGTTTTGTAGCATTCCTTGGAATACTTCACAGGAACTTTCTAGATTTAACCAACTCACATGGAGGAAAGAGTGAGGAGATTGTGCTTGTGGCTTGTCTGTGGCATTATTTCACCTCCCAGGCACTGTTTGTGTTTACAAACACATACAAGCATAACATGGACTGGTGTAAATAGAAGTAACTGTGATTGCTAGAGCGATTTTTGTAGCAAAAATGTATAGGGCAAAATGCAACAAAACCAGTGCTGTAAAAGCTAATTAATTGATTACTGTTACTGAAGTGAAGGGGCGGGGGACTGGCTGGGTAGGTTCCATAGCTCAAGTAAATGCAATAGACTCATCTCAGGGTCTTCAGGATGGGCTTTGCTTTTCTTTTGTAAGCGATGACGAGCTATCACTTACTATATCTATATCAAAATTATTTTTAGAAGTTCAGATTAAGTTCAAACGGTGACTCAATGCAATGTTCCAAAACAAGTTAATGCTTAAGATAGCAAACTTGCTATGCTATGTTATATACTTTATTCATAGCCTAAAACTTGACTGGATAAATAAGCTTTGAGTTTGAGTTCACTGTGTTTTGCTTCTTAACCTGCATTCCCACTGAGTGATTATTAAAGAGTTCAAGCATTTCATAATGAAGCTGAAGGGAAATGTTAAAGTATTATCCTGGAAAATAACATAATATTATGGTTCAGTTAACCCAAGGAAACCACGTGTGATTGCTTCTCTCATGAGGGGAGCAACACTGAGAGATGTAGACTCTACCTGATATACCAATGCCTCTTAATTCTCTGTTGAACTGATTTATTACCTCGGTACAAAACCACTACTGTGTCTTTAGCTATATCTGTTTGAACTTCATGGATAAGAAAATAATACCAGCAAAAATTCAGCTCCAGATTGCTGCTGTTGATGGCTTCACATCTACATGAAACACTGAGCAAGTTCATTTCTGAAGGTTATTTCCGAAGATTTCCTATACTGCAGGGTACGTCAATTGCATTGCTTGGAAACTTAAACACAAGACAGCTTCACTCTCTGTCTTCATATGTGTGAGCACCTCTAAATATCCCCATGGCTGTTTAGTGCTAAAGAAACCAACACTCATCTAGTTAACATATTAAAACAGGGAAAAATCTATCACACTGTATAAGCTGAACCTTTCTTTAGCTAGTGATTTTGTATTATAATATTAAGATTGTTATGCTAGCAAAATCGTTCTGAGGGTCAACAGTGTGTTGGAGATGTTCATATACATTCAGCAGAGATTCTATGAGAGAGATTTTTAGGGGCTTGTGGTAGCAGAAGCTCAGAGATCTACCAGTGCTGGGATTATTGGATATTTACACTTATCAAGACTAACTTGTTGGGAGCGGGCCCTTAAGGCTAGAAAGAGATCAGAGCTCGGCCCTTTGCCTCTGCCTGACACTTTTGGCCAACTAGAGAAACTACAAGTGCTGCAGACATACAGGGAAGGTTATGATTTGGAATAGTTTCTCTTGCCTTTTGTAAGTGGTAATGGAAGGGCACATCCAGTCCTGTGGCCCTTTAGCAGTGTGCCATTCTGATTCCATTCAATAATAAGTTCCATTTCTGGTTTCATGGTGAGAAGTGTAGCACTTACTACAGCATACAAGTACCACGCACAGTGATATTTAGCTGGAAAACCTTGCTGTTTGTTAATCACCTTGGGAGTGTGAGTAACCGAGCTTCTGTGGTCATTTCTGGGAGATCGTCACCTTGATAATCACTGAACCTGAACCTATTGCGTTAAAAAAAAAAATCTAATTAGTTTATATATTTTAAACTCAGAAATCTGTTAAAAATTAGAGATCCTTTAGCTTACCTGTTTCAGAAGACAAGGCCCTTAATCTCTGCCAAATGCTAAACTTTCTTGGCTCCACAGTGATGTACCCTTCCTTCCTCATTATATACACCCATTCAATGGCAATCACTAGTAATGATATATGCAGCCCTATTTACTAGAGTACGTAATGCCTTTAATTACAGCCAGTCTTCCCTGCTGCTCAGGTTTGTTCCAGAAGTAACAACACAACTTGCCAGTTCAAGCACTTCATCTCCACAAACCCCCGAATTTTTTTGTGACTGCATATTTTATAGCCAAGAAGACTGTCTTTAAGTTTTGCTTACCTAATTCTAAAACCAGTCATTCAGGGAATGGCATATATCTTGCAGATATGAGACAATAAATCAAGAAATACAAAAAAGTTCCTCCATGACTGTATCTCTAGCCATACCACAGTTTTGTCCTGTATGGTCTGTGATATTGTGAAGGTGTTCATTGTTCAGTGTTTTTTGAAGGAAGGAAAAAAAAAAAAAAGATACGTAGTCCAAAATGTACTATGAACTTACCAGGTAAATACTTCAAAAAGCTTGGGCATGAAAGT
The DNA here is from genome assembly GCA_017639485.1 of Pluvialis apricaria. NCBI lineage: Eukaryota > Metazoa > Chordata > Aves > Charadriiformes > Charadriidae > Pluvialis > Pluvialis apricaria. The sequence continues at coordinate 91,771,736 of CM030009.1, forward strand.
AAGCCACTAGTGTTTAAAAAGGGTTACTTGAAAGTTCTCAATAGTTTCACTCAGTTATTTCAGATTATATTGCTGGGAGCTTTTTACCTTAGCCTGACACACCTAATAAATAAGGACTATGTCCAAGGAAATACTCACACTCTTCTCAGAAAAATATAGCAGGCTTAAATCAATTTTTCATTATTCAGAAAGCAAATATTTTTTTTCTAGTTCTTAAGGAATATCTTTTATTTGGAAAAACGCTTCTGTATGACATTTATGGTAAATTTCAATATTCAATATCTGAAGCTAGAAGATGTCTATCCTATCTAGCACACACGCTCTACAACAGTGATACAGATATATCTCAGGGAAGCTGCATGACACAGCAGGCAGAGGACAAAACGGCTATTCAGGGGACAGAGCTTCTGTTCTGACCTTCACATTGCTCTGCCATGTGACTGGGGGGGAAAGATTTCTCCTCTGCTATAGTTTCTTTATCTGTAAAGATGGACATGGATATTCATATTCACCTTCTGATATGGTCTAGAACATTAATGAATAAATTAAGTTCTTTCAGCTATGCTTACAAAAATGTGGTGATTATAATCCTACCTACACTTCTGCCTGGAGAAATTAATAAAGCAAAAAATCATTTATTACACTGTTTTAGGAAATATACTTCCAAGTCATAATCTTTACCTGATACTGCTTTTCACTGAAGAAGGTAATTGATTTATTTGTTAGACTTGAACTTCTGACTGCTTGTATTGCCAACTAACCTGGAATTCCTATTACAGATTAGGTTTTATATGATTGTATGCTTTACTAAAAGACCACATTTGTGCCAAGTATAGAATCAGTGAGGCAGTCATGACAGGCAGCTTTCAAAGTGCTCTTATCAATGTTTCTGAAGACCTCACATCGAAGGAGATATGGAGGATAGAGCTTTGAAAAAAGCTAGCATGTCTATTCAGATGTTTATTGTGGCAAAAGTGAACAGAGATTTTCCTGCTTAAAAATTTCATAAATGGGTAATGGGGACTAGGTTTGTAAGGCGGTTGATCTCAGGGGTTACTGATAAGAAGTGGTAGATACAACACATACACTTTGAACAGCTCGTAAAGTAAAGATAAGTAGTCTACATTGATGCAGCAAAAGTGGGGAGGGGAAGTGAAGAGAAGAAAATGTTATTTTGAATGCCACCCTGGATGGATATGAGCATTATTGAATTCCTCAAAGCCAGAGAAAAGGAGGCACTGTGAGTGACAGAATTGTGATTGTCCCTCGTGATGCCAAAGGATGTAGCAGAAACAAATGGGAGGATTCAGACCTCCCATGGCCTCTTTGGGTGCTCTGTTCTTCAGTAGCCTAGATCTAGACCCATGTTAGAATAACAGCTCATTAGACAAATAAGCATGTGTGACTTATTTTTTTATTCCAGTACTTTGCTTATCACAGTAGAAAATCTAAAATTGAATTAAAGCATTGAATTGTATGAAATTATTAACAAGAAGATTGTATCGTTATGTACATGTACAGGTCATTGACCTATTTTTTTTGCCAGTTTCTCCTTTTCTTTAAGTGTTTGACTTCTGAAGATTCTATCTGCCTGCTTTGGTAAGATTCTTTGTTTAATACCTTCCCTGTGTTTAGATGAGATTTTGAAACATGCTGTTCATAAAATATATTCAGGATGGTTTGCACTTCAAGCCTTTGCTTGTATGGTGTCGTGGTTTAGGCTTGAAAGCCTAAGAGCTTGGAAACAATCTTTTAAGATGCTTTTACTGTCTGGATGATGGATCTTGGGTCCCTGCTGCTGAACATCGGGAGAAGGAAAAGCTGCAGTGCTTATTCCCCTGAATAAGCTCTTTATCCAGAACTCCAAATGGACAACATCACAGGCTAGGAAGGGGCTGTTTTGTCATATCCATCAATGAAAAGGGAAAGTGTGTTTACACTAGTTACGCAATTGACTGGCATAGAACTTAATCCCAGACCCTGCTGGTGGGACTGTAAGATTAATTTGAAGTATACAGACTGAAGGATGGGGCAATGATAATGAACTGAGAGATGGGCACAAGGTTGCTGCTTAACAGCCGTACTTTGTTGCACCTCCACCAAACACTGATGTGGGGCTTTTTCTCTTGAGTGGGAAAAGGCATGGGAACCTGACCACACAAGGTGGTTTGTATTTGTAGAAGATTTTTTATAAACTAGAAAGTTGAAGGAAGCCAGAAGACCTGATTGGTGTTTTTGAAGACTCCCCTCTTCGGCCACTGCATAAGGCTAAGCTCACATTAGTGGGCACAGATAGTAAAGTCACAGGACAGGCCAAGGCAGCGCTTCCCAGAGGACTGGGGACAGGCATGTGAGAGCCACTGACACCATCCTGCGGGCTGGTGGATGGGGAAATGTGACTGCTGTGATATGCATAGTTTTGCCTTCAGGGCATTCGGAGTAATTGGTAGAGATGGCAGTTAAGAGGCTATCAGAGAAACCTCTGTTTGTGTGTGAAGGTTAATTATTCGCACAGCCAGTCCATAAACAGATACTACAGGGAATGTGCTGTACAAAAACATCCCTAATCCAATGACCATGAGTGCTGTGAGAGCAGGAAGAGAATGGATCACAGATAATGGTGAAGCTTGAGTGCCTTTTCTGTAAGGCATTTCCTACCGCTACTTTTGGAGGTAATGTTGGATCCAATGTACCACTGGTTTGACCCACAGGGAATTTCTTATGTTCACTTTGGTAGCCACTGTGTCTTCTCACACCAATGTCAGTGCGGGATTTTTTTTTCCCCTTTAGCAGAATTCCCCTAATAGGTTTTGCAGGATCTAAGCAACATTATTAATCTTGCCACTTCCTCTCCATGTGCATGACATGTTTCTTTAAACTTTCCCTCTCTCATACAGAAATGCCTAGCAACAGGTCTGCCTGTTACAAAACCAACCAGATCCCAAACAAAACTGACACCTGATTCTGTGTAATCCTTATTCTGGGTGAAGGACAAGAGAGCAAACACTTTAAAGTACTCATAAAACTCGTTTGGACGTTATACTAACATGCTTGGTGTGAGAACAATTTTTTGTGTCTTTATTCCTTCTTTTCCCAGTCTTAAGATTCTTGTTTTCAACCGAAAGCAGTATGGACTAATGTCCTTTCTAATGTCTTTCAGCAAACAGGTACAAAATGTTTTTCAAATATCTGCTCCATTGCAGCAAATAATGAATGAACAACCTTACATATGTTACTGAAAAACTTAGTTGACACCTTTTCTTAAAGACCTATATTGTACCACAACGATAACAGCTTCACTCCAGAAGGAACCAGAAATATATAAACATTACCTAACGTCTTTACAAATCACGCTTTGTAAGGCAATATTCAGTTATACAGACAGAGATGACTCCGTCGGATTGCCACTGTTTTCAGTGTTCACCATATAGGCAATGTCAAACTTTTAGGAAGATTACTGGGTCGATTTCCTTAAAGATATAAGAAATTAGGCAGATGGCAGTTTCTACGAAGAGTTTGCTGGGAGTCATACCTCCTTTTCTGTGAAGACGTGCATGACAGTGTATAAATAAATATATAACTGGAGCTGCAAATACCAGTGTTGGGATAATGGCCTTGGAGTAATCTGTGGGAGAATAATATGGGAGAATTAACAGCCTCTTCAAGTCACTTCATAGTTGCCCTATTGAAGTGACTTTGAAATTGGGTGATAGGGCCAAGACTATTTTCTAGCAAGCACCAGAGTGAGAAGTACTTTTCTTGGCTTGCCTGTTTAAATGAGGACCAAGGAGGACAAGAACACTGTTGGGTTATTACCGCCCAAGGCAAGAGGTTGCAGACTGAGTAGGTCACAGCAGCAACGGGAAGGAGCAAAATACAAGGTGAGAGACAGCCAAAAGGGTAACCTTTTTTCAGGAGTAGAAAGCTGGTGTCCCAAGAGGCAAAAAGTATTGGTCCTAATTCAAAAGGAGAGGTGTTGGTTGGCGTCTTCATTCACACAACAGGTAGGGATGTGGGTTTGTCATTGTGTTTAAGGAAGCTGGGACTGTGGGTGGATCTGAGAGAAAATCAGCAGAAAACCAGAATGATCAGGTCTACGGGTTTTGTTTATCTTTCCAAAGCGAGTAGGAGAGAGAGGTGTAAATGACATAAAAGTCACCCTGGACAGAGGTTTTTTAGACTATAGAGGCTATGTAATAATTTTTAGAGGTTCTTCTTTGATTGGCTAAATACTTTACTGCTGCTTTTTTACAGCTGATGTCATGTAAAGAATGGCATAAACTTTTTTAGTGGCTGCTTCCAGTATGCAGTAGTAACTATAAAATAAGAGTATTGCCTTACAGCACACGGAAAACAAACCACCTTAAGATTTTGTCCTCATGATTCAATTAAACAACACAAGATTGGCCAGAAGCAATTTGAAGCTGTGGACGTGAAATACCCCCTTCCTCCACATCATACAATCCCATCCTTCTGTCCTGTGACAATGACAGGGAGCTTGAAATAATCTGGCTACTTTCAAAGCAAAAATGATACAGATTCAATGAATGGTACCAGTCATAGAGCTACCGAGAGAAGAAGCAGTCTGACTTGTGTGATTATGTTTATATAAGTTTTGGATTTCTTACCAAGTTTCCAGTTACTATGGAACTGTCAGCACCTGCCAAAAAAGTGCTTAGGGTGTCACAATCATTTTATCTCACAAATGTCAAATGCTTCAGAGCACAGAGAACTGGACAATCCTAATGCTTTTCCCTCCAGTTTGCAGAAATTTAGCCTTTATAGATTTGACCTGGCATTAAATATTCCAGACATCCACAAGCATAGGAATACTTCAGGTAAGTTTTTCTTTCCCTCCTGTCAAAATAAGCATATCTTTTCACAATGTGTTATGTGCTTGCAATGCCTGCGTTTTCAGGTGAGATCGTTAAACCAGTTCACCTGCATCAGGAGCTGACTCAAACTCCAATCAAAGCATAAACCCACCCTGGTGTTGTTAGGGGGTAAGCAAATGTGCTTACTGTAGGTGGTAGGTTTGTCAGGCACTTCATATCAAAAAGAGCTATCACAGAAAATGTGTACTCGGGTTGCTCTTCCATCTGTGATTATATTGCATTCACAGCAGTCCAAGCAAATTACAGCATTTCCTTGAGACAGAAAAACAAAAAAAAAAAAAAAAAAAACCCAAAAAACCCAAAAGGGGAGGAATTTAACACAAAATGTGTGTGAAGTCCAACATATGTTGTTTGGGCACATTTGTTCCACAATCAAAAAGCAGATACGTTAGGCAGTTGGATTGCTGGTTTAAGAAATGCCACTGTGGTGGATTCTGCAACACAGATCAACAGCAGAAGCTTAAACTTGGGAACTGAACAGCAGAAGTGCAAGCAGGATTCAGATTTCAACCTTTGCTCCTGGTTCTAGAGACAAAATACAAGTCAAATGTAGACACAGAAGTAGAGAGAGAGATTTGTGAATTGTTGAGCCACTGTCACCTTATTTGGATGCCCTGGCAAACTTATAAGGGAAATAGAAAAAGTCAGATCTGTGCATTTAAAAATGCATGCATTTGAAATGAAGTTTCTATGGTGAATAAAGTAACGTCTCTAATTTTTACTCACATATGTCTAAGAATGATGACAAGTGCAATCCTTTAAGAAACATTTCCACAACTTCAGGATCTTGACATGAGATGTTGAAATTTTATACCAAATTCAATTGTGTTAATATCATAGAATCATAGAATGGTTTAGGTTGGAAGGGACCTTGAAGATCATCAAGTTCCAGCCCCTCTGCGATAGGCAGGGACACCACCCACTAGACCAGGTTGCTCAAAGCCCCATCCAGCCTGGCCTTGAACACCTCCAGGGATGTCACTTCCACAACTTCTCTAGTCAACCTATTCCAGTGCCTCACCACCCTCACAGTGAAAAATTTCTTCCTAATATCTAATCTAAATCTAACCTCTTCCAGCTTAAAGCCATTCCCCCTCGTCCTATCACTACATGCCCTAGTAAAAAGTCCTTCCCCAGCTCTCCTGTAGCCCCCCTTTAGGTACTGGAAGGCCGCAATAAGATCTCCCCGGAGCCTTCTCTTCTCCAGGCTGAACAGCCCCAACTCTCTCAGCCTCTCCTCATAGGAGAGGTGCTCCAGCCCTCTGATCATCTTTTTGGCCCTCCTCTGAACCTGCTCCAACAGGTCCATGTCCTTCTTGTGTTGGGGGTCTCAGAGCTGGACACAGTTCTCCAGGTGGGGTCTCATGAGAGCAGAGTAGAGGGGAAGAATTACCTCCCTTGACTGTTTATAAAGCAGAGATGGTGTTTATTGATAGGTTCTTGGTGATGTTGTTGAATGTATAATTTCCTGCATAAATTGTGTATTGATAAGGCTAGAATAAAAATTTCACATGCACTATGTGTGTCTGCAGACAAGTGCACTTAGGTCTGGAAGAGAGGGAGCTGTGGTGGTCAGCAGTACCTGGAGGTTGCAGGGAGCATAGGGTGGAAGAGCTCCTGGGAAAGGCAGAGATTTATGGTTCCACTTAGGAAATGTTGGGTACAAAGGCTCTGTTTACTTCATCTCACATCATACTAGACTTCCATGTTAAGTGGGTGCTGCCATGTGGTTCAAGGATCGTTTTTTCTGCTCTCTCACATAACAGTTGGTGGAGAAACAGTTGGTGGTGTGATTCATGCCCTGGGGATGTGTTATGATATCATTCCACTCTGTTTTTCATAACAGAAACATTTCATAGTAGGAAAAAAACAAACATACCAATGACAAAGTATGGCATCTTTGAGGCTGTGTATAGTCTTTTATTTGTAAAACTACTACATCTTCCTAAAGAGGTTCTTACCTCCAAGGTAGGTTTAGCAAGGATTATGTGTGTGTGTGTATATATACACTAGATTGCTTCTACATGTTTCTTCATGTAGAAGCAAATCAATGAAATGATTTATAGTAGCCAAAGCATAAATACATTAGAACTTCTCAGTTTTGCAAGACTCTCTCTTTTCACTGGGTTCATTCCAAATATCATGTACAAACAGTGTATCTCCCGACGTGCCTGAAGTGTTTGCTGATCTGTAGCATTCATATTTCATGAAGAGTTGTTACAAAGAGGAAAATGTTACATTCTAGTGAATTGTGGAAACACACATTACTAGGAAATGTTAGGAAATGTAAAACCAGGCAAGATAGGGGGATGGAGGGATAGATTTCTTAAGGGACAAAACCAGGAAATAGAAACAGGAATAAAGTTAGTGATATGAAATTCCTCTTGTGGAAAATAATCTGAATTGCAGGGCAGATTTATATTACTGAAATTACTGTAGTCATTTAATTTAAAGGAAATTTTTGAAGTATTTTACATCCTGGTGGAAATCAAGAATAGCTTTTATTTCAGTAAAATTGAAGAGGGCTTGGGGCTGTTAATGTGGATAATAGCTATGTCTGAACTGTGGGGTAAATGAGCTCTGGAGGTACTCTCACTATTCTCTCTCGATCATGGAGCCCAAAGGCTTACTGGAGCACACTGCAGCTCCTGATCCTGTACCAGTGCTCCTTTCCAAAGGCAAAACTTTTGGACAAAGGGATGGGCAGGTCATGGCCAACCATGGAGGCAGAATGCAACCAAGGTTTGCACAAGGGACCAGGACCATAGGGTTTGCTGCACCTGCCAAGACTGCATCTGCCATGCAGTCTGGGCTCCACTTCATTGATCTTAAAGAGTGTCTTTCTACCTTCTATATTTTGATTTACCCACCTATAAAAAAAAGGAAGAACGCAAAAAAATTTGGAGAGAATCTTAAAGAAAATGCACTAATCTTGAGCCAGGTAAAAGTAATAGGTCCTTTAAGGTGAACTTATTAACTGCTCCAATATTGTGCCAGATTTCTTAATTTGTATTCTGCAAAGCACTCTGATGCCTTTAGCACTGCCCGTTCAGCTGAATGGCATGTGTCAACCATCTCTTCCTCTTGAAAAATTAATACATATATTTTTATTAATATGGGGCATTTTTGCAATGTATATTTGGTGTAGAAAAAACTTTTTATCATCTGACTTGGTTGCATAAAGATGTTTTTGTACGTGAGCCAACCTCAACGGGGAAAATGCTATAAATCTTTTGGCAGTCTGGGAAACAGTCTCAGAAGAAATATTTGTAATAAGCAATATTTGTTTTATATCTATTCTTGGCAAGAGAGTAGCCAAAGAAAATTTCCCTCCTAGGACACAACCTGCACTACTACTTGCTGCTGTAACATACTGAGGACATTTAGGGTGACATAGTTGAAAAACTTTTTTCACTATTGACATCTTTCAGAATTTATTGCTACAGAATACAAAATGCACAATGTTTGAAGCTGAGGAGATTGCTTCCTCAAGAGGGCTTAGAGCTTTAAATAATTGCAATAATTTTGCTTGCCATTTAGGTGGGTCTGTACTGCCCCTGATAGGTTCAGTTTACAATGGAGGTTACATGCTAAACTTCGTAGCTGTGGTTCACAAACGATGGCAATAAACTGATTCAAGCTTATTCTCTTAGAGATGTGCCTCCATTATTGCTGCAAAAGACTGAGCATTACACTATGCTTTTGGAGAGTTTCTGCCTAGGATTCCACTGCTGGTGCTGGATTCACTGATAAAGCAGTCATTTACAAAATTTCCCATTTGTTCTTATTTTCTTAGAAGCCGAGCTGACTAAGCAAAAGAAGACTGCGATAATTTTTGGACAGGTGAGAAAAAAAAGAGTATTTGTCTTGGCCTACCCTTTCCTTCAAAAATTCTTCTTCAGAAAATGTAGGTCATCACCAATAAAACACATTTTCCTCATATCCAAATGAGTTGCAGGGTGCATGGCTAATTGAAAATTGAAGTATTTTAGACTTTTGCCTACAGAGGACTATATTTCAAGGCAGATGTGCAGAAACAATATCAAATAAATTCAAGCATTACTTTGTGTGTTTTTAAAGTGCAATCACTAAGGTTTGGCTCAGTACCATTGTGCTTTATCTTAAGGTGTCCCTTGTTTATTGCTCTCTTCCCCACAGGGAGCTCTTTAGATGTGCAGGTGTTATGCTGCTGAGGCTTTCTAATTCAGATCTTGTGAGCACTTTCTCTGAAAGGTGAATCTGTCACAGCATTATATCACAAGCAGTTAAATGGCTGGTCCAGCCACTCTGGGGTTTTTACAGAGCCCCGTGTGTGCTACCAGATGAAATTGGTAGCATCTAGCACACTGAAACTCCAGGACAATCTGCTTTTCCCTTTGAAAATTATGCAAATAGGAAGAAATGGCAATGGATGCCTGTGACATTTGCTTTTCACTACTAAAAAGGGCCACAGACAGGATTACTTGGCTCATATTATAGCTAAATGGAAAGCCTGCATGGGTTATAGAGATACTGAAGAGAGCAAGCCATTACCCAGCAAGAAATATGATATTCTGTTCTGGCTGACATGCAACTTGATTATGACTAACAACCCCCCATCCTGACATTCCAATAAACTTTATAGGCTAAATGGGAAAAAAAGCAAGAAAATCAGTACTAAGTCAAAGAAAAATGGGAATAGAGGTTGGTAGTGAAATTATTGTGATTTTAAATTCTCTTCATGATGTCAGCTGGCCTTGGGTTTCCAGCTGAAGTGCCAGATTTTCAAACGGTCTGTTACCTACATGGTTGACATAAATACATATACCAAAGTATATTGGTGAACCAATGAATTTTCTCATTTCTGTTAAAGATGTGCTGAGATGGGTTTGTCAGGTAGGAATTTCATCTGCTGGAAAAATATTTGGGTCCAACCTAGACTGCACAGTCTTTGGGGCACAGATTAGGTCTGCTTTACTGTTGTAGACTTCTAAGCACCCTTCTGACACTGCACAAATAGACTATGTTATGTGATTTGTGAGTTCAAAAAGTGAAAACCTGTGACATGTTTACTCACTGCTAAACCAACACATCTGTCAGCTTTTGGACTTTCATAGGGCATGCAGAGCTGATTAGGAGTTAGAAAATCATGTAGAAGTGGGCTGGTCTTACTAAAAGGTCTGTTTGATTTGAATTTTATTTTATTTAAAAACACCTTGTAACCTATTAAAAAAAGAAGTATCTACCTGCCACAAGAGGTATTGTAAGAAGTTCTCTGCATTTGGCAAGTGTACTCAGTAGTATTATATATGGTTAAGCCTGCTTGATGTTTCCCATCATGAAACTCTTTTTAACCTTGCTTTTAAAGTTGCTTTTAATCTTGCCAAGCTAGGACTAAAATTTTCCATACCATAACTTTGTCTCAGGTTATGTTTTATGTATTATATTTGGAAAAAATCAGACTTGTCTGAGGGTAAGGTAATAACTTTAGTGTTTCTCTCCTTTTGGGAAGCTTTACAGATCTATACTTTGATAATGAAGCTTGAAAGTTGTCTTTGCTGTACACCTCATGATTACCTGTCCCAATTCACCTCTGAAATATAGTAATTTACACACAGCTGGGAGACTTTCCAGAGCTCAGCAGTCTGTTCTTGCTTATCACGTCCAGTTCCTTCTAGCTCCTAGGAAGAACCGGACTTTGCACATGCACTTTCCATAGCACAGTTGGGTATGCTCCCCTCATTTGGTACACTAAAGTCATCCTTTTCTTGAAAATGATACCTCATGCGTGGTCTGGGCGTGAGTGCTTGATTCCAATTTGGTTACTGAGACAGAAAATAAAAGTAATGTCTGCTCACTACCACCTTACTCGTGCCCACATGTTGCGGAGGCAGAATCTGTCTGGTGTGACCAAAAAGAGGGAAAAACAAAAGAAGTGAGAAGCACTAACAAAACAGCCCGAAAATGAAATTCCTTGTAAGGAGTTAAAAACAGGTTGAGCGTGGTACACAGTAATGAGCACAGTACAATAGCCAAGTGACGATAGGGGTCCAACAGAAAATGATTGTGTGCATTCATGTAATGAAAGCCTGTATTGCCTGATTAAGTTTGCCCCGGCAATTTTCATTTTGGCCTTCCTCGACCTCTGAGTACTTGGCTTTGAACCAAAGAGTTCTTCAAGTTCTTCCAACATATAATGTGTCATATATAAATGATGCCTTTGTTTTGAAGTTTGTCATTTCACTGCTTCCTCCTCTTCACTGCAGAAAAACAAGTCATTAAAGATGATCATGAGCAAAGAAAAATACATTGGTAAGAAGTACTTTATCCAGAATTTGGAGATGGAGATTGGAATCCTGAGGCTGTTTTGTAGCAGCTGAAAAGGAAATGACACTTTCGATATGAGGAACAGGACAGCCGGACTCTTCATCAAATCATTCCTCTTTGATATTCAGAAGCACTTGCATGTTAGCTCCACAACAGATTTGACAGAGAAGCTGTTGGCTCACTCCAAGCTTTCTCTGAAACACTTGAAATGGTCATTCAGAGTTGTTTATTTATGAAAAGCACAAAAAACCCCAAACCCTGACAATTCTGTTTTCTGAAGCAACCATTAAAGATAATGAGAAAAAAAAAATATCATAGGATTACATGAGGGTCAAAACAGCTGCAAAAGAAGCAGAATTTCTGGGGGAGTAATTTTGACCTTGCATCAATACTGTTTTCATTTGCATTTGTGCCACTCCTTATTTTGGCCAGTGAAAATGTGATCCAACTCACCTGCCCCTTCTATGTAGGAGTAAGCTGCAAAGGTTGTATGTTCCCACTATTCATTTGCTTATAATTCAAAGTAAGCTTCAAGTTAGTTAGTAATTAAAAGATAAATTGATCTGATGTAGGCTGATCCAGAATGACATTTAGAAGAAAGTAAGCTTCTATCGTGCTTGTTGATTTTTTTGCTTTTCTTTTCCTGTTCAGACTGCTTTGACTTCATTTAGAGAAAAAGGAAAAAAAAAGAAAAAGAAACAAAGGAAAAAAAAAAACCCAACATTTGCTTCCTGCGCTGGAGGATTTCCTGATACAATGGAATGTGGGCTTGTTTGGCACACCTGTGTATTGAGGGACCTGCTGCAGGAGGTCACGCTTTAAAGATGGACACACACACGCAGTAGGCGGAAGATGGCACAGAATAGAGAACAACATATACTTTCTTCTTTAGCGTCCAGGTGTTTTTTTTCTTAATTTCAATTTGCTGAAGCAGAGCATTTGCATAGAAGAAGGGGGACTGAGTTTGATGTCAGAAGACTGGCTACACCAATCCCTTTCCATTTCTTCTTCCCTACTTCCCCTCTTTTTCTTTTTAGTTTTATGAACTAAGATTCTCCTTAAATCTCCTGATGTTGGTTCCACATGTGTACAGGTGTTCATCCCCATGGGTGCAGTTTTTGGTTTCCAGTCCCTGTATTGACTCACCTAGCCTACGACTCCTCATGTTTCATGCTGCAGAGATGTACCACTGCTGCTGTGACTGAGATGAGAGCTCCTTACTGTTTGAGTTCAACTCTGCCAGAAAAACCTTTGATCTACCCTCTGAGTTCTTTGTTTATTTTTCCTTAATCCCATTGTTAACTTGTTTTTTAGTAGCTCTTAGTTTGTTGTCCATTAGCAATCTGTTAAACTGCTTCTAAGTGTACTGTCTTCAGAAAGGCTTGCATTTGAATGATTCCCTACTTGAAGAGAGGTCACACCACAAACAGAGGGATACTTAGTGTGTCTGCCTGGGCTAGGAAAACCCCATAGCCTTTATCTCATCAGGCCCCAAACCAAAAAAAAGGGCAAGGATTCATTTTTGCTATGTATATGGGGACAAAGTCTGACCTGAGAACTTGGACTGTGCTTAAACACATCTGTTGGAGAACAGAACTGTAAAATGGCTTTTCAGTCTTCAGGACTTCTACACCTGTCCAGACCAAGCAGAGAAAGAAGTTCTCATTGAACAAGGTAGAAATCCAAGGAAGGTCTCTCTGAAAGGGGAATGACCCACTTACATCCTCTTCCATCAAAGCTGAACACTCACTGCTATATTATAGCACCAAGAGAAGGCAACTGTGATGAAGGCAGCTGTCATACAGATCATCTTCACCATAAGATCTGACCTTCTCAGTCCCTTGTTCTGTGGCACTGTGCTTTCCTATGGTCTCCTTGGCATTAGGCTGCCTCTGTGCTGCCTGTTGCATCAACCCATTACCCAGGATAGATCCCATGGAGACGACAGGGCCATCTGACTGTAACATGCGTACTGTAACATTTCAGATGCTCCTCTGGAGCACCACTCACAAGTATATGGACTATTCTTCTAGTAGAGGAATTACTCTGGTGCTTTAGTCATTCTCCTGAGATTCTTTCATAACTGAAGTGGTTCTGTGACTTGTGATCACAGGTAACAGAGTCTGCAAAGACAGCTGCTGGAGGGAGAGTAGGAGGTAGACAGTTATAGAGATCAAAGTGCCTAAGGATATGCTGTCTGTCCTCTGTTCTTTGACCCATCCTACCGTCCCTCAGAACCCTAGAATCCAGATTATTGAACTGCATCATAATTATGCTCTAGACATGAGGCACAGAAGTCCCAAGAAAGGGTGTGCTATGTAGGGACCAGCTATCCAGAAATGTCTGCACTAGCAAAATGTACATCTGAATGGGATATCTTAGGTACTCCAGTAACCACATCAGCAGAAACCTCTTTATTCTCTCAAAGCACAGTTAGATCTGCTGTATTTTAGGCTTGTGTTGTAAAATCTCATGTGAGAATAAAGAAGAAAATACTGAGATGTTCAGATAAAAACATTGAGCATGTTTTTCTAGGTGACAAACTTGAAGTACTGTTGAAAAGATGGATTTTAAGATCCTTTTTAAATCATAGAATCATAGAATGGTTAGAGATGGAAGGGACCTTAAAGAGCATCTACTTCCAACTCCCCTGCCATGCCCAGGGACACCTCCCACTAGACCAGGTTACTCAAAGCCCCATCCAACCTACCTTGAACAGTTCCAGGGAAGGGGCATCCACAACTTCTCTGGGCAACCTGTTCCAGTGTCTCACCACCTGCAGAGCAAAGAATTTCTTCCTAATATCTAATCTAAATCGACCCTCTTTCAGTTTTAAACCATTACCCCTCATCCTATGATTACACTCCCTGATAAAGAGTCCCTCCCCAGCTTTCCTGTAGGCCCGTTTAAGTACTGGAAAGCTGCTATAAGGTCTCCCCGAAGTCTTCTCTTCTCCAAGCTGAACAACCCCAACTCTCTCAGCCTGTCTTCATAGGACAGGGTGCTCCAGCCCTCTGATCATCCTCGTGGCTCTCATCTGGACCTGCTTCAAAAGGTCCATGTCCTTCTTGTGTTGGGGGACGCAGAGCTGGATGCAGTACTCCAGGTGGGTTCTCACGAGAACGCAGTAGAGGGGCAGAATCATCTCCCTTGACCTGCTGGCCACACTTCTTCTGATGCAGGCCAGGATTTTGTTGGCTTTCAGGGCTGCAAGTGCACATTACCAGCTCATATTGACTTTCTCATCAACCAACACCCCCAGGTCCCTCTCCTCAGGACTGCTCTCAATCCATTCTCCACCCAGCCTGTATTTGTGCTTGGGATTGTCCCAACCCAGGTGCAGGACCTTGTACTTGGCCTTGTTGGACTTCATGAAGTTTGCACAGGCCCACCTCTCAAACCTGTCGAAGTCCCTCTGGATTGCATCCCTCCCCTCCAGTGTGTTGACGGCTCCACAGATCTTGGTGTCATCGGCAAACTAGCTGCGGGTGCACTCGATCCCACCGTTCATGTCACCCACAAAGATGTTAAATAATACCGGTCCCAGTACCGACCCCCGAGGAACACCACTTGTCACTGGTTGCCATTTGGACATTGAGTCACTGACCACAACAATTTGAGTGTGGCCATCCAGCCAAAGACTTGTACTCTGACAGTTCTGCTGCTATTTTCTGCTGCAAATTGATCACAAGTGCATGTCTTGCTGGCAAGGATCATCTCAAACATGCAGAGCAGTTACTCAGTTGTAAGTGATGCTTGACTATGGATGATCCTTCACAGAGTTTAGTGATTCACACCTATTGTGTATCTCTTGCATAAAGCAGGAATAGTCTTTCTTGTCATCCCTTTAATCTCGCTGCCTTTTGAAGTCCAGAAGTTTTCTAGAAAATCTGGCTTAATAATGCCACATTTTATGCAGGAATACTTTGACTTACAAATCCTTAGGGCTCCTGCGTTGTAAACTTGTGCCAACTTAGAAGTAGAATGAGATGTATGAAGACTCTACTTAATATCTATAAACACATCTGTAATTTAACAAGCATTTTCCAGTACTTTTTTAGGTGCAAAAGCACAACAGGTCTTTTCTGAAAGCTGGTTACAGAAAGATGATCAAACTCATCACTGTATAGGATATATCTTTTTAAGAAACCTAAACCCCATGTTTTTGGCTTTTGTTTTAATCAAAGACACCTCCAACAGGGTTTTAGTCAGTGTCGCTCCATTCTAGATGGTAGAACAGAAAATGTTGCATGCTGATGTTGTCCGTAAATATTTTATTTGCAGTCTTGCTGCCCCTTTTTCTGACAAAGCACATAGTAGAGAAACAAATACGGCAAGCATATTCTTTTTCTACAATACCAACACAGATGTCTATTGGAGATGGAAAGTTTGGTCCCTACTGCTTTTGTTTAATGTGGAAATGAGAGTGTGATAGAAACAGAGGTGGTTCCCCCCAGAAAACCTCTTCTGAATACCAAAAGGTAAGTCCTCCAGGAAAACACACAATGGGAGCAGAAATGCAGAGAGAGTTCTACATAGATATAGATTTGTATAGAGATAGAGAGTTGCAGTGCTGTAGCTGGAATATAGAACATCCAGGGGAACCATTGAATGTGAAGGTGTTGGAAAGCTTGTCAAAATTAATGATATATGTATTTTTTTCTTCCATGGAAGCATGCAGAGTAAGCTGCAAGGGTGCCTAACAGGTCATCTAGTGAAACTTAATGCAGGATTAGCACTATTTATGGTGTTCTCATTAGATGTTTGCTTGACTTGGTGTCTTGGAGGACTTTACACATTTTCTGGGCAGTTTACCACAATGTTTTATTATGTTCCTGTTTAAAAGATTGGGGAAGGTTTAAATTTTTTATACATCTATTTCAAAAGGACTGAGGAATGATGTTCTTCCTGAGATATGTTATGCTTGACTTGTCCTTAGTGAAATCCCGCATGCCACACTAGAAAGGCAGTTACAACAAATGGTTAAATTCTGTCATGTGAGAAGTGTTTCTTACTTGCCTTTAGATATTTACAAGTTAAGTATAAGCTTGTTACCCTTGGCTTCCTTTATAGAAATAGGCACCTTGAAGGCTAATTAATCTTTCCTTTCGAGCCACTCAACCTTTGGGAGATGGAAACTCATGATTTCCTACAGTTATTTCCTCGAACAAAACCCTGCCTCCTCTTTCCTCTTTTTCATGATTGTTTTGTAAGAAAGTTTGTGATGTATGTTTGTGGAAACAGTGAATTTAAAACATGAACAAAGTAATTAATGAAAGTTTAGGGAAAGCAAGTTTCAGATTCAAGAGGTTTTGCTATTCAGAACAGGTGTCAAGCTATCAGAGAGATAAAATGTTATAATGCAATCTTTATGTTCTCTCATGATTCATGCGTTCAGTTTAAATGTCAAATACAAAAAACATTCTGTGAATTCTGTCTGTATAATACCAAAACCAATGCACTTTCTAGGAAATTATCTCAGATAAAGGATTTGTTTGAGAACACTGCAAGTTCCTCATGAAAGGAGACTACATTTTTGTTTAGGAGTTACTTCTTTTGTCTACGGAGACTTTTCCAAGAGCCCCAGGTAGATATTTAATGCCTAATTGAAAGAAAAATAAAACAGTCTGTTATATTAATCTTTGAATTTTCTATATGTATAGGCCAATACATACTATCTTTTACATCCTGAAAACCATTGTCACATCCTTTTGCTGCTAAGTATATATACCTTTTTGTCTTTTTATCAAGATCAGAATCTATAATGCTACAAGGTTGTGCAGACTCACAACTTTCATGTTTTGCTCCACACCCTGGAGTTTTCTTCTCTCATGCTTTTATTCCTTCTGTCACAGTGTAAAATACCCAAGAGGAGAAAGCAGTCAGTGAGATGGCCATCCTCCAGGTTGCTACTAATGTTGTCTGTGCTGCCTCAAATATTGCAAGAATATTTTTGCAAAATTGATTTTACCAAATGAAGCCAAAAGCTCTAAGAGGTCTACAGTGATTTGATCAGTGGCTTAAAATCCTACACACAGAAAGGACCTATTTTAGAAAAATTAGGGGTTGTTACTTGGAGTTTCTTTACTGCAGATTTGAGTTCATTAGAATATTTTTATTGCAGAAGAGTAACATTCTTAAATGCTAACAGCTGTACAAATCTAGAAGTCAAACCTGCAAACTACTTCACTCTCCAGATACTTGTTTAGCTTCTCTTACTGAGGCTAGTATTGTGTGTTTGGATCATAACTCCAGTACTTTTATTTCTAATAAAGCTCAAATCTTTTTGTGCAGGGAATAATGTAAAATCATAAATGTTTCTCACTTTACTTCTGTCTTAGTTATTTTTTGCCACCTACTTGTCTTATTACTTTCTACACTTCTTCATTCTCAAATTTACCACTATGATTAATTTACTCACAGCATTAAATGATGATAACTAAAGTAACTTTTTTACTTAAATTCATTTAACATTTTGGTAATGTTTTCTTACATATCTCAAGTTTTTCTTGCATATAGCAATTTTTCTTTACCCAGGAAGATGCTTCCCATGTGGTGGTGGTATACGTTTCCTAACAGGGGGAAAAAACACAAATAAATACTGCTGAGAAGAAAATTGCATAAATAAAGAAGAAAATTTAAGAAATTAAAATTAAAGCAATTCACTAGTCTTTTCTCTGACTTTTCAGTTAATTGTGTTTTATTTTATCATTTCTGGTATCGTGATAATATGTCAAAGCTGTTCTTTGTCAAACTCTTGCAGCATGAGATGCTTTGAAAAAATGAAGGTTGTTAGGACTATTAATGGAAAACAATTTTCAGGATATAGCAGATCGCACCACTTGTGTCAGAATGGTCTGGGCACCTCCCCTGGAGAGGGGAGAGAGAATGCCACACAGTGCTTCCGACCTCTTTCACTGTATTAGTCAATAAAGGTTAGAGAATGAAAATTAAATATTTTTCATGGCTCCATAGGTCTAATATTTAAAGACAAAAAATGTATCTGAAAATGTTTGTCAGATAATTTTCAGTAAATGAAACTTGCTAGTAGTTTTTCCAGTTAGGAGAAGAAAACGGCTAATCTCTTGGTAAATAATCAATTGTGAATATGCTGAGTTTTGAAGAAAAAAGTGCAAGATTAAAATGGAGTACCTTTTACTGAGTTTGAATTCAGCCTGACCACATTCACCTTATCTTCTGGTGTTTTGACTATGTGCAATGTTAATTCATTGGTCTTTCTACTTACAAGTCATGTTTCTATCTCTGGTATTTTGGTACTAATATATTCTTAGAGAATTCCTAAACTATAACGTATCTTCTCTGATGAAAGCACTGGTATGAAAAACATTTAGCCTTAGCTGCCACCACAAACCAACAAAGTACTGGAAATAGACTGGAATTAAGCCACTTTGCAGTGCCAGTGCGTCAATGTCGTTTACTTCCTAAGCTGCAGCCATACCAGTGTGGGATACCTTTTTCTTAGAGAATCAGTCCCAACACTCCCTCTGGCTGCAGCCTTCCTCATCCTAATGAGCAGGGTGGTGTGGGAGAGGATTTCAGTGTTACACCTCCTAAGAAAAGCCAGAGGGGAAAGGATGCTTGTGGGTTCCCATGGCTCTTTCACACACATGAAGGAATAATGATACTATAGAGTATAATGTACTGGAATTATATACTATAACATATTGATATTATTTAGAATAGAATAAGATCACAGAATAGAATCGTAGAATAGTTTGAGCTGGAAGGGACCTGCAATGAGCAGGGACATCTTCAACTAGATCAGATTGCTCAGAGCCCTGTCCAACCTGACCTTCAACACTTCCTGGTATGGGGCATCTACCACCTCTCTGGGCAACCTGTGCCAGTGTTTCACCACCTTCATTGTAAAAAAATTTCGTCTGTATATCTAGTCTAAATCCACCCTATTTTAGTTTAAAGCCATTACCCCTTGTCCTATCACAACAGGCCCTCTTAAAAAGTTTGTCCCCATCTTTCTTACAAGCCTCTTTTAAGTACTGAAAGGCTGCAATAAGGTCTTGCCAGAACCTTTGCTTCTCCAGGCTGAACAACCCCAACAATCTCTGCCTGTCTTCATAGGACAGGGTGCTCCAGCCCTCTGATGATTTTTGTGGCCATCCACTGGACCTGCTCCAACAGATCCATGTCCTTCTTATGTTGGGGGCCTCAGAGATGGATGCAGTACTCCAGGTGGGGTCGCACCAGAGTGGAGTAGAGGGGCAGAATCACCTCCCTTGACCTGCTGGCCACACTTCTTCTGATGCAGCCCAGAATACAGTTGAATTTACACGTAATAGCTTTTTCTTTTATAAAACTCTCTGTTCCTTTGCTCTTTTTATGTTTTCAGATGTGACTCATGGTGCTAACTATTTTGGGAGACAGAGCAGATAATGGTCTGTAGATTTGAGTATCTGTGGCAGAGTAGCCAGATAACTGCAGAATCTAGGTAATTGACCACAAGTATTTGGATAAAGTGCTACTGTGTGGAGCCTGAACCTCTTATTCGCATCATTTACTACAGTTCTGCTTTACAGTAGGCTGCCAGTACTCCTTTCATAGCTTTCCAATAATTTGGATCTAATCATATTAACTTCCTGTCAAATAAGGTTTGCAACTGGAAATCTGGCTGGCATCTTACTCTCTGCTATTATTATAAACTCTCTATTAATATAAAGAATTAGTGAGTGTAATTATAGCAGTAGAAAGTTCCAGCCAAAACTCTGGAGTTGCAGTCCGGGTAGTTTCAATGTGGTCACCAAGGACAGTTTATGCGTAGCTTCCTGCAATGCAGATAAATGTTTTATCTCATCTTGGCACCAAAATTATTCAGAGGGCAGTGCGGAGTTAATCTGCCATCCCAGGAGACTTAGTTTGGTGTCTTGAAGGCTATTAATTTATTCCTTACTGACAGAGATTTCTGTCTTTGTTTTTTTTTTTTCTTTTTTTTTCTTATATGACAACCATGAAGGCAATCAGTATGAGATGATGGTCATTTTTTGAAGTGAGAGCTTTCTCTGGTCTGTCTTTCTGACCCTTGTGGAGACACCCTGGGATGCATTTGCTCTTCCAAAGGAACCTGCTGCCTGTTGCCTCACCTCAGGAAAGCAGGCAGGGCTGCAGGCAGTGCACAGCACTCCACAGGCAACTTTTTCATTGTGTCAGGTCTGCCTTTACACAGGGAGAATATTTGAATCAACATTTTGAGATACTGGTGTTTGTGATGTGAAATACGAATTAGACATATTATTTGAAACCCATGAATGTAATGGCATATTTTCTGCTCCCTCTCACATGGTTCTGGCCTTCAGTGCTAGCTATGCATTTGACCATGGGTCAACAAACTGTGAATTTTTGGTAGACAATTATTGTTTTTACTTTCTTAATACATAGAGACTTACAGTAGATAATGGGTAGGGTAGGGCCAGTAAGAGTCTAATGGATAGCACATACAGATTAGCAGTCAGATGTGCCTGTTGGTTTGAAAAAGATATGTTTAGTGCAGCCTACAGAGCCCTGACCCCAACTTCATGGCATGTTGCCCAGAGAGTGAAATCTAGTCCAACAGTAAATCACCAGAATTTGTTCTATTTGACTGTGTTAAAGCAACAGTCTGTAAAAGCTAGGACCACCAACTATGTTGTTTCTGCTGCATATCTGCTGTAACCAAATCACTGCTGCTCTTTATAAGTCAAATTTTACTGAGATGACCAAGAATATTATTTAGCAAGTACAGGACTGTTGCTGTTCATCACTCAACAATCTGTGCTTAATTTTCAGTACGCCCCTATCTAGTTTCCCTGGTGAAAGTTTTGCCATATTGAAACCATACTTTGTTGCTTCTCACATCTTACAACCCTTCAACTCTTGCTATGAAAATTCTAGCCATCATTTCCAGTTACTTAAGAAAACTCACCCAAACCTTGAGATAAAACATCATTTCAGCTTGCCCTAAACAAAAGGACAGGAATTTAAAGAACTGGTAATTGCATTGAAAAAGTTTTCTGTTGTTGGAGCCTAATGCTGCTGGACCAGACTTTTTCCTGCTTTTAGGGTTCTTAAGACATATCTTGCTTTTACAGCTTGTACATTTCAAGCTCTTTTTGGTTTGTTTTCTTAGTGTGGAAAAGAGGGCAAGATAGCAGTCTTCAAAGAATTCAAGTGAATTTCTTAGGAGTGTTAAGCATATAGCCAAATTTTTTGGGTGGAGGAACAGCAGGAACAGCATATTTTGCCTAGAAAACACTGTGCTGCTTAAAACTACTGTCAGTAATATTTTCAGTTTAGAAAAGTGGTGACCCATCACATTTCTCCAGGTTACTTCTTCGTACATTGGAAAGATACTGGAAGTATAAAATGTGACTGCTTAGTCACCTTTGGACGGATAAGAGCCACACTATTACCCAAGTAAAAAAGTAACAAAACACCTCTTCTTATTTGACCATGCAATCACCTTTTTGAATGAGAAAACTGGCTGAAAGGCCATCATAGCCTTACAGATCAAGGGAGACACTGGGATGCATTATGGGAAAAAGTGTTTTGACTGATGATCTGGCCTGCGGTCAACAGCAAGTGTACAAATGATCTGGAAATAGCGTTACATGGTATCATTGATTAACATTGATCTAAAGCTAAATATTTTGTTTATAGTACAATATTGGATTTTGCCTTTTTTTTTTTTTATGGAAAAAGCATAAAGTAATTGATTTCTGTGGTAAATTTCTATTTTGAAAGACACTCAGAGCACTCACACAAACACAGACAACACTAATGACCTCATCCTGCTCCACTCTCCTGCAGACAAGGATGGAGGTCCACTAGTGAGAATACATATACACATACACATACATATACATATACGTGTGTATACAGTCCCTCTGACCAGTGTTTCGGCCCCAGTTGCTGCACCCACCCCTCATACACGCACATGCATGCCAAATACAGACCTGTTACCCAAGAAAAGAGTTAGTAAGGAATTTAATAAGAAGACAGAAGAGACTGCTGACCAGGCACAGGGCATGGCCAGACGTATTGACCATCGGCTGTTTAAATGTGATTGGCCCTTTTTTATCCCCTTACCCCTCTATTTTCCTATGCTTGTTCCTCCCCAAATCATCTAGATCCTTCCCTTTCCCCACCTTTATGTCCTCCTCTGGTGAGGTGGCCTGATGGCTCCAGTGATGAGCCTGGCAGGGTATTAGGCTTCCTGTCCCCCCACACATCCATCTCTCTGTACTCCTTTCATAGAATCATAGAATGGTTAGAGTTGGAAAGAACCTTAAAGACCATCTAGTTCCAACCCCCCTGCCATAGGCAGGGACACCTTGCAGTAGACTAGGTTGCTCCACTAGACTAGGTTGGCAATGCAAAAAAGGTTTTTATCACATAACATAGCATTATCCATTAGTGGTGTACTAGAAGTCCAAAAATGATGAAATTTCGAGAACAACGTGTATAATATTGCAGTGCAAAAGCAATGTCTCCTAGTGAAACATTTGTCAGGTGACCATCATCTCACTGGGATTAGAGATGAGTGCAGAGTGGAGATGTTGACCACATTCTCAATGCATATCAACACATGTGAGGGGGGTGATGGGAATAAAACGTGGCTGGGCACACTTTTTGTCACTAAGTCTCTCAGGTTCTGAGAACTCTTCTGGCTTTGGGTATGAGCAATTTGGGCTGTCCCGCACTCTGCCTTCACTGCAGCCGCACAATGGGGCACGGTTATTGAGCCTGAAATGATCTCTGTAGGACACCCCCTTTACTAGTTGCCCTGGCTCCAATTGAGCCTGACATTCTCCTGGATGGGCAAAGGTTCTCCAGGAGTTGGTGTGTTTTCTCTAAAAGTGGTCCAGATTCTTGGGTTGGTAAGAATGTACCAGGTCAGTGCTCAAAGCTTTCAATTTTTACAGCAGATTTTGTGCAGCTTTAGCTGATTTTAGCAGAGTATTTTGAAAGAGCCAGCTATAGCCGATTGGATTCTGCAGAGATTTGCTGCTTCCCCTGCAGTAAACACTGAAACATTTAAGAGTTGAAGTTAATTGGAGAAGACTGTATCATGAAGATGGCAACCAAAGAGATGAAGGATCACCTGTTTTGGGAAGCCTGAGCTTTAACAAGCTCATCTTGCTTCTTTTTAGCATCACTGGAAAGTGAAGGACTACTGCCCCTGTGTCTATCTAGGCTTTTGGTGTATCACACCTCTGACATATGTCTCTCCTTTACAAAACAAAACCAGAATATACTAAATTTTTTTGATACTGTGAACCATGTGTTTCAGCGTCATCCTTGCTACTGGAGGGCACCGGTGTCATTTTTGCCCCAGGAACAAATATGCTTTCATTCACTTAACAGGGAGCTTTTATGGGATTTTTTTCCACATGCTTTCCACTCATTTTTTTCAATGAGCTGTGGAGATAAATCCTTTGAAGGTCTTTTGCTGTAAGCTACTGTTGCCTCTTCTTGGAATGGTGTCGCTAAAACATGTCATGCTGACCCTCAGAACGCATTGCTATGGTAGAACAAATACCTGTATAATTTTCATGTGCCCACTGTATGCAAAGACCTTTATTTATGCTTTAAAAAGGCACTGACACAACTCCGCAACCAAGATCTGAATCCATATGTCTCAATGGTTTTTATTTGCACAAAGCATGTGTGTATGGAGAGCGAGTTTTGCATAAAAATAAGTTGATAATATTTGCAAATGTCTCTCATGCAAGCAAAAGTTATCACTAGAAATCAACACCCACTTTCTAATTATATCCATTTATTTATTAGATCTGCTAGTAAAATGTCACAAAACGGTCTGTGAGATTGCTCAGCTGACTTGGCAACTCATTTGAGCTAGTTAGCGGGGAGATTTTAGCTACCACCAAGTGTGATGCAACATGAACACTTTGAGGGTTCTAATCCTTGCGCTTGTTTGCTTAGTGAAAAAGTTTCTACCAGCTAGACTGCTCTTTCAGTGCTTTAAATCAAACATACCTGGAGGCCTCGAGATGAGAAAAATAAATATTTGGAAAAAAACCTTGTCTGTTTGCAGGGTTCTCCTTAGCCTGGTTCCTCTCTGACACTTTCCTTTTCTGGCCTGTACACTCTTCAGAAACTTAAAAGGAATACGTAGAGATCCTGGACACCTAAAAGCAATATTAAAGAGGCTAATAGGCAGGGCTTGTGTGTTGTAGGAAGAGATTATAAGCAAGAACAAGATAGCCTTTCAAGGGTGTTTTAACCTTTATACATGCTTGACTGCTTTGAGCTCATCCTGTTCGACAGAAAGAATCAAAATTAAAGTAAACCAGAGGGGTAAAAATGTGCAGTTTGCTACGTTAAATTAAAAAATGTTTAACAAACACTTTCTACTTATTCCTTACTTGGAGAAAAAGGCTGGTCATTCATAAAATGCTTTAAATTGTATTTTGACTGAAATCAAGAAATGTAAAACTCAACAATCTTTGTCTCGCCGTGTTCAGTTATTTGTGAGGAAGAGTGTCTGCATACAGTAAAAAAAGTCAGGGATACTTGCAAACTTTCATTTTTTGCTGTTATTGTTAATTTGACATAATTTTTATTGGAACATAGATATAGAAGGGATCTCTTTGGGTCACTGGGTCCAGACTCCTGCTATTGCAGCCAATGTCAATATATACAGATAATCCCTTCCATAAAAACTGATCAAAGTCTACGAGTAGTTAGGAGCAGTCAGACTAAAAATCCTATTAGAAGTTTTTTTCAAAAATTTCAATTCTGTAATGATTATAGACCTTTATCTAATTTCCAGGCTAAATTTATCTTTATCTTTTCTTCCTGGATAGTCATACATCAATATATACTGTGAAAGGATTAAATTAACAGAGGGATATTGTAACAATTTGTGAATCCAGTTAAATTCTCCAGAGCAGAGAACACTGTGCCAATACAAATATTTGCATGGTACTAAAAATTAATGTATGTGGAAGAACATAAATCAAGTAATTCAATGTAAGCTTTTAAAACTTCCACATGATTTTTGCATCTCACTTGAAGAATGTAGAAGGTATGTTGGTAGAAATCCCTGAAAGTGCAATCAGGCACATTGCTCACATGTTGTCGATTATATTTAAAAAAACACAGTGACAGAAATCACTTATTTGTTTGTTATTTTCATTCATGCAGGCCAGTGTGAAACTATTACTTTTAAAGAAGCTTTGAAATTAACTGTAAATAGTTTTGAAGGATTGGAAGTGTATAAACATGCATGTATGAGAGTCTGTTCACCTTGTGATGTGGGAATGGCCAAGTCCTGCAGAGACTGTGCCCCTTTCACAAGCCATGCAGGCACAGGAGGACAGGGAGTCTCTCATCTATGAAGGCAGACACCTCTGCAGGCTTGTAGGGCAGATATCTAAATTGATATCTGAAAGAGTCATGGTAGTCTCCAAATACAGGCTAGGCTTTCTGTAAGGGGTACCTCAACCTTTTTCTCCCTACTTCAGGGAAAATGAGTTATGGGATTTGGTGGTGTTTCATCTGTGACCCCCCTGACCATGAGATGTTGCCCAGGGGCAATTGATACATTACCCTTTGCACTGGTGTTTCTACCAAGGTGACAAAAATATGCTGTTTGAGGGGTATTGCAGAAGACTCATCCCTATCCTAGAGCCTCCTTGCAGCTGACTGACTGGCAGAAAGGAAGATGTGGGACAGTTTTGAACTGATTTCTGACACATTCAGAAAGCAGGCTACGGAGTGATGATACACTTCATATTTGGATGCAACAAATGTGATGCATATTCTAAAAGTATACATGGAGAGACTGCTCAAGTAATTGCACAGTCTGGCCATTGGGACTATGTCATCCATATTAAACATTTTCCTATTTTGTAACAGCTCATGTATGTTTTTATGTTTATTTAGGTATTCAGAGAGTGCCTCTTGTTCTGCAAATAGCCGTATTTGTAGAACAACAAAGAGCAGAGGATCCCAGCCACAGATTGTACTTGTGCTGCAGTGCAGGACAAAATCCTGAAGAAGGAGAATTTCAGGGTCTTATAGTGAGTATTATTCAAGTTAAGGTAATCTGTCTTTTTCTACTCTGCAAAGTACTTGTGGAAGTACTCTCTTAGGATTATTTGTTTGTTCATCCTTGTTATTTCCAGGTTGGAATTTATGAAGTTCAGAAGTTTAAAGCTGTGGACGTTCTTCACCACTGTAAAGCTATGGCAGCTCTTAATTCCATAAAAGAGGTTACAAAAGCCAGGCTGGTTCCTTTCCAACTCTTTTATTATGACTATCACTAAAGATTATGGCACAGTTCCCAATCTACACTTGTTCAGTCTCACTGGTCTTTACTAAGTAGAAGAGATTTAACAGTTTATCTCCAAAGGGACTATGGCATCTGAAAGCATATTTTGGAAGCTTGACTAAGAAATGGAATCCTCCTGTACTTGTGAAACAGGTACAACTTCAAAGGAAAGTCAGGCAAATGTGTCTGAAAGCTTTACACAAACATTCAGGCCTATTGCAATCATCAGCAGTGGTTCTACCACATCCATACCTCCTCTTGCTCCTGTCTAAGACATTCATGCAAGTATAAATCTATTCATGCAGACATCTACAAAAAACCACAGCTACTTGAAGAGTTCTACATCTAGAGAAATCACTATTCTTTGTAATCTCTTGTACCTACCTTTTTTTCTTGTTTGCAAAGACTCCCTGGAATCATAGAATCTTACAATGGTTAGAGTTGGAAGGGACCTTAAAGATTATCTGGTTCCAACCACACTGCCATGCCCAGGGACACCTTCCACTAGACCAGGTTACTCAGAATCCCATCCAACCTGACCTTGGATACTTCCAGGGACGGGGCATCCACAACTTCTCTGGGCAACCTGTTCCAGTGTCTCACCACCTACAGAGCAAGAATTTCTTCCTAATATCTAGTCTAAATCGACCCTCTTTCAGTTTAAAACCGTTACTCGTTGTCCTGTGACTACACTCCCTCCCCATCTTTCCTGTAGGCCCCCTTTAATTACCGGAAGGCCACTATAAGGCCTCCCTGGAACCTTCTCTTCTCCAAGCTGAACACCCCCAACTCTCTCAGTCTGGAGAGAGGGTTCCCATCCTCCAAATGGGATGAAAAAAGTGTCACATGATAGAGGCAGCTAGTTAGAAACAACAGTAGCAAACAGACAAGTGAATTTCACATGATATCCTACAGATGGTATTTCCTTGGTAGAATTATTATTTGCTTGGTATCATTATTCAGTCAGTATCTTGACAAAATCATGTAGGCCTCTAGACTATTCCTGAACAGAGGAATTGCAATATAAAATGTATTGACAATGAACAATTTGATGATTGCTCTGAAAAATACAGTTTGACAACAAACATGCTTATTAAAATGGTGGCAATTTATTCTTTTCCTTAACAGGATAAACCAGATAAAAGAGTGGCATTCACAGCAGTGTTAGGGAGGTTTGGCAGTCAGTGAGCCTGGATTAATGATATGGTAACAGGAAGTTCTACAGAGGAAAAATGGTAGCAAAGAGGAAGCTAATGATGCTCACAGATAAAACAAGATAATGAATAATGATCTAAGGAGACAGTTGTCAGTGCTTAAATGTGGAGGGGAGGGATCAGGTAGCTATCTGTCAATCTATAGAGACTTGCACACAATTGTACTTCAGCTCTCCAAAATGGTTTCAAAATAGTTACAAGTATTTTAACAGAATAGTTCAAAATCACCACCTGTGACCCATGCATATCTTTTGCCTAATGATTTCCCGCCACCTCCTGTTCCTGACAAGGACCGCTCTGAAGAAGCAGTGAGTACTGTTTTCTTGAAAAGATAAATCCTTAAAAGAAGCATTTCCAGGCCCTGGAAAGCCCAATAGAATCTATTTGTCCCTTGGTGTGCCTGCTTTTACTAAGATGTATTCAGATGGCAAAAAAACATGTTGCACAGATACTGTAAGACAGAGTCTTTCCTCCGCATTACGTGTGTAGACTCATTTAGAGGACAGAATGCAGATTCATGTAGACTAACCACTTCTGTAAAGAAAAAAAATAGGTCAAATATCCAACTCTGGATCCTTGATTCTCAAGCTTTCTTGGACAATGTTGGACTCGTTATTGAAGTAATTCACTAATATTGACTTAGTTCAATATTGTCAGCACAGAAGTGGAATGGATTTGAACTGAGAGAATTGCACCTTTCCTCAGCACTGGCAGTGCTCTCTCTTTCCCCTCACTTCTTTCCAACTGGAGAGGAGCAGGAATCCATAATCAAAGCCAGGACTGTTGACTTTTTAGTAAGGAGTTCCCCTTTGCTCTTCCTCCAAGCGAGAGTATTTTCAACGGAGTAAGTTGTGGTTAAATTTGCAAACCCAGGGGATTTGGTCCAGGGCTTTGAAGAGCGATATAATTTCCATAGAGTAGGTGGGGGAACGCTGCAAGCTTTGTGTGTAGACCATGTAAAATTCTCTGTCAGCACTAAAGCAGACATAGGCATTTGAAAGTGAGCAGTCTCATTTAAACAGTTGTATGTCTATGGATGACCTCAAGTGATTAAATAAAAAGACAAGCACAATTTAAATCACATATAATTCCAGGTGCTTGAGACACTACATCCAGCTCTGCTGCAATATCTAGGTGCTTCTGTGATCCACTGTGAGACTGAAGAGGTCTGTAATAAAGACCTTGACTACTTATATTTAGGTGAACACTAGCATTCAGAGAAGAGTAGTTTTCAGAGGGAATAATCTAAGAGCTTCATAGCAGTAAAGGCAAAATAAATAAAAAAATAAATAAAAGCAGCAGGAGATGAAATACATTCCTTTTTAATTTGGAAAGGTGCTAAAATGCTGTGTAAGATCCTTTTTGTACTTCACAGTTACACTTGCAGACCAGTGGAAATATTTACACTCAACAAAAATCATGGGGTGTGGGGGGAATTTCTTTCCTATTTGTAAGAGTAACTGCCTAGAACACTCGAACATGATTTTGCGTGTCTCCCCGTTGTCCTCTGGTGAATAGAAGGAGAGTGCTTAGCTGTAAGTCCTGGCCCCATACTGCTGAGTCTGCAATAAAAAACACTTTTAATCAGGGAATAAGAAGACATACATTCTGTCAGAGTTATCACAAGTTCTGAATGGCCCTGATAAACAGCACAAAGAGAGAAATACTTCCCTTTTGACACACAAGCATTGTCCTTGTTATAAGGTCTTTGTACACAGTATCACCAAGCCCTGATTTTGACTGCATGTTTGCAGATGCTTAGTACTAATGAAGGATAATGTTTGAAGAACTTCTGTATTCATGTGATTCGCTTCTCTCTCAGGCAGTCTGTCTCTAAATATTTTGAATTTTTGGAATCCACATTTAATCCTTTCAAAAACTAGAAAGAGATAATATTTAGTTTAATAAGAAGCAAGTTATATATCTTCTGGAATATTTACTTTTCTGGAAAAAGCTCTTGACCTTTAGCTTGTGTCATCTTATTTCTGCTTTCAATGTGATCTTTTAGGTTTTAGCAACTATTACATACTTTTGATACAGTACTGCCTGAAAGCCTCAATCACTCTCTTGTATATGAGTGAACCTCATACCTGCAGTGTGAGAACTTCCAAAGAACATCCTAAAGACAATGTGCTCTGAAAAGACAAGGTAGCCAGGCAGAAAAAAAAAAAATCTTCTTTCAATGTGTATTGGGGAACTAGAGGACATACTGACAAAGTGAATTACTTAAGTTTAAATGTGGGAAAATTTGGATTTTTTGAGTCCCAGACTAGCAGCTTAACCACAGATCTGTCTTTTCTCTAAATAGAGACAGCGCACAGACATGTCCAACCTGCAAATCTTGAACCTTTGTGGCTGTCCAGGCACAACTCCCATGCTGGGGCTATACCACACTGCTGGTAGTGGGACTGTGCTGATGCAGATCTTATGAGTACTCTGAAAACCTAGCTGTGGGATGAAGTGTGCTAATAGGAACAGCTAGGCTGGCATTGCTCGGACTCCTTCAGAGCAGCTATTCCCTCAGCCCAGTGCCATCCTGCACTGGAGAGATGAGACTCTCTGCAGAACCATTCTCATTCACTACCTAAAGACCATCCTAGTCCTTACTTGCCCAATCCAGAGGCCCTCAGCCCTTTGTGGAGTTAGTATGTAGGTCATAGGGCTAGAAGTATGTACACACCTGCACTAAGCTGGATTAAATATCCAGTGTTATCTACTAAAGAAAAACCAACTTCTGCATCATTGCACATATTCTGTGGAGGTGGTTCTTTAAACATTCCAGAGAATTGCTGTATGTCCATCTCAGTTTCTTATTTCTTTGCCCATATCCTGGACATTTCCCAGTAATTTGATTTCACCATGCAAGGCACTTGGCTCCTTGGTTATTGGTCTGTTGTACCTTCATTTCACCTTATGGGAAGGCTCTTTCCCTCTTCCTTCTTAATATAGCTTTTCTACTAGTAGCTTTTTATTGATGTCATGATCATTTAACTACTGTACCATGCTAGTGAACATGAAAGAAATGTGTAGCCATGAAGTCCCACAGTCTGCAACTATCAGTGTTCTTTTCGTCCAGCAGCCCCAACTTCCATTATGCACCTGGGAGGGAGCAGCAAAGACAGCTGGAGAGGACAGCCCTGCCTGCAGGGATGGCAGTATGCAAGGCTGCAGACCGGCCTGATAGCACAACATCTTGGCCTGTGCAGCCAGCAGTCTGCCCAAAGTGAATCTGAACAAATATATGTTGATAAATTGTGATGGGAAATGGATGAAGATTCTTGTTTTTCACATTTGTTTTCCCTCCCAACCAGTTTCTGCTCTTCTGGTAGCACTGCTGAGATGTTTCAGCTGAGCTTTGGATGATGAAAGAATGAGAGGTTACATGAAACAGCTACTCAGTGCTGAGTCCCTGTCCCTGAATAGACTACTATGGGGGAACCTATATCACACGAGAGGAGTGTTATAAGAGCCCATCTGTATAGTTTAGACTGAGCCCTGATTTAAAGTTGGCTCTTAGCAAAACACAAGTCCAAAAATAGATAAAGTATATTTATCCATACTTTAGCTGAAATTAACATGCAAAAACTGTATTTCATTTGCTGCTAGTACTGTTATCCTATCTCTGTGTAATTGATTTCTGGTTTACAAAAACAAAACTAAACAAAAATACTCATAAGAACCAGTATCAACACAGTTGTCTTGATGCAACACATTCAAAGCAAGGAATCAATTAAAAAACTGTCAAAGACAGAATGCTGTAAACAAGTTTCTTACTTGTAGAAGTAGTAGTAATAGTAATTTAGGTCACAATGAAAATAGATTTATCATGTTTCATTTACATGAAACCATTTTCTGGTGAATTTTTTCCTTAATTCCCCACGCCGCCCCTCAGTTTAGGTAATTAAGCTTTCTGGAGAGGAGAAGCTTCAAAGCCTGCAGTCTGAAAAATATTCTGGCCCTATTGAAGTAAGTGGTAAATCCTACTAATTCTGTAGAACTGAGATTCCAGCTGCAACTTTCTTCCAGTCTCACTGGAGGGAATGCCTGTGAAGTAGGGCAGAAGGGTAGATGAAGAGAAAGACAGCTTTTCTGCTCTGTCATTTATTGGTTTCAGAGTTTTTCAGATGGGATTTTAAGAAAAAAAGATCATCATCTCTGATTTCAAGGTGCTTTGATTATTTACTTCTTTCTTAAACAGGGGAAGCCTGCAACATTTCTGAAAGCTGTCTGAAAATGCTGAAGAAAAGAGTGAGCGAGTGAGTAAGTGAGTGAGTGAGTGACAGTATGGCTTATCTTATAGACACACTTAAGGTCCATATTTTAGCATATACCCAAATCTAAGCCAATTCATACCTTTAGCACTACTCTAGTGCTTGAGCACCTTGCTGCTTCTAAACGATAGTAATCTGTGTATTGTAATCATCCCAATGAAGCTGAACTTTACACTCCTTTTTGAGCGCATTAAATCAGTTCTCATGAAATACTAGAAAGTAGAACACAGTAGATGAAAAGATACTCTTAAAGGATTTGAAGACATTTGAAATTCATGTCAGGCTTTATGAAGTATGTAAAACATACCAAAACAAACAGTAACCTTATTACCAATCCTGATCTGTTTGTTTTAAGCAAAACATCTATTTTTGACGTAGACTATAATATTGAGTGTCCTCACAGGTAAGGCTTCCTTCTAAGTTAATTTTTGCTATTATGATATGAAAGCATGGATGCAAAATTATGCATTTGTTTTCAGATGTGAGGATTTCTCCCCTTCAGAATTACAGGGGGAGCAAAAGCTGCTTTTGCCCCCCTGTGGGGCCACTGTGTGCTCTGCAGTCTGTGTGCTGCAGTGGGGAAGAGCAGTGCCATCCCACACTCACATGCGTTATCACCATGACCTCACCTGACCCTGTTTTTAGGAGAGTAAAAAGCTGCTCTACTTTCTGTAAACGCAGCTCAGTGCACAGAGAGAGGAATTTGGCTAGCCGTGATTGTACAACAGATGCAAATAACTCTCATGTTTTCCCGTGACAAACTTGTTCACTGCATTTTTGGACTGGATTCCACTCAGACAGAGCCATGTTGGCTTTTTTAAAGCCGTCAGACACAAAGTAACGCACGATTTTTTTTAAATTTTTTTTGCTGATTGTCTGCAGTGCTTTCCTCTAATGGTATTTCTGTTAGCAGTTCTAGTTGGAGAGGTTTTGAGGCAGTTATCTCGTAATCTAATTCATGTCAATTAGTCGTCAGTCCAGACAAAAGCCCTCTTATTCAGTTTGTGTAGCTAGCCCCCAATAAATCTTTCATGTGCTCTATCAGCACATATGGTAGCATTTTTTTCCTCAGTCCTCATTTTGCAGCTTTTATCAACGGCTCGTCTCAAGAGACTAAAACCTCTTTCTTACTCTGCTTTTACTTTTCATGTTCTTACCCATGAGAGTAATGCAATAAAGAGTGAGTGAGTGAAGCTGAGTAATTACACACATCTCTCTGTTTTAACTAACATTTAACTGAGCTGTTTTGTCAGTATGAGCATATACCACTTAACTCCCTATTCAGGAAAAAGGATCAAAGTGAAGATGACATGTTTATCCATGGGATTAAGAAACTGAGTGAAGAAGTTTGTAGGGACCCAAAGAAAAGAAACTTAATTTCTTAGAGTTGAGCTTGCCTTGTTTGGTGGTGGTTTGTGGCTTGCCTGGGGACTGTCTCATGAGTGAGCTTAGAGTTTGCTGCTTGGGATTTGCTACCGTAGTTGGTGGCCTTTGATCACTACTATGATTAACCTGGGGGCAGGATGACCTAAGTGAAAAGAGGCTTAAAATGAAGCATCTTACTGAGAAATGCGCAGTAGTGAAGTGCATCAAACAAGCCAGTGCTGTGGGGGAGTCAAGTCAAGAGAATTTTAAAAAGTTTGTATGAGATAGGGAAGGTAGAACCACAAAACCTCAAAAGATAGTCTCTCAACTTCACTGCTAGTTTTGCCTTTTCTAGCATGCGGGGGGTCGGCTCCCAGGTGGGAACCTTGAGTCTGGATGTTTTTGGTCAAGTCCTGGCCTCTAGTTGAAGGAAATGTGTCCCAGGTAGTGAAAACCAGTGAGACACCAACATGAGGGATGCTCTTTCCTGAACTCAAGAAGCAAGCAGAAAATCTGCGGGAAAAAATATCTGCAAGGAAAAACTCCTGGAAAAAAAATTGAATTTCACTGACATGTGGACCTCCAGAAATGAGGAAGGAAAACAGCACCAAATGACAGAGGTAGAAGCTACAGTGCCAGTGTGGAGTCAGGCAGTTGTCCTTCCCAGCTGGCAGCCCATTACAGTCACAAATCATACTGTCCTCACTACACGCAGTAGAGAGCTGGGTCTGATGATAGAGGCTGCAGGATTCCATTCTTCAAAGGCTGGGAGGTTCATGACATATCAGAGAGGAGCCAAGGGTGTTGGAAATGGTTGGCTGGAATTCCTGAGAGGAATGATTCACTTGCCAACCGGCCCCAGCAGTCCACACAAAGTGTGGTCATCCAAGAGCCCCACATTGCACAATGGTTGCCAAGGGCCAATAGCTCCTTTGGTTGCACATTGCATTGGTGATTCCTGTGAACTGTAACAGCTCTGAGTGAGGATCTGGAGATGATCTGAAAAGAGATGAGGGCACTCATCCCTGTTGTCCCAGCTGAAGATAAAAATCAGATATGAACGGATAGATCCTGAAGGTGAAGACTTGCTTAAATGATATTAAGAGATTGTTGCTGTGGTGTTATTGAGATGTCCTCAGCCATGGAACGATGTTTTAAATTGATGTTGAACACAGATGACATTCATTTCACGAATACCGGCCGAGTGTCGTAACTCTTGTGAGAAAGCTTTAGATTCAGATTGACGCATGGTGACGTAGCAGGAAAGACAGAAGTGTCAGCAGGGTTAACACTATCTAAAAGGTTGTTTAGCAAAGAAAATAAAATGACATGTATGTACTCTAAGGGCAGGACAAGAACTAACAGTTACTTATTTAGCTAAATTTTCAACAGCTGAATCATCTTTGTAGCCTGATAGTCTGAAGACAGCAAACCTCTCTTTTTATGTTTAAAAGCTTCCTGTTGATCAGCAGGGGAGTTTTCTAGGAGAAATAATCACATCAAACTCAATCTAGGCAGCATGGTATAACAGCTGAGTCCACAGTGAATTTAAGTAATGCTTTAATCTAGCCTATTTCCTTTCAGAATAGCCTTGAAGAATCTATTTAGCTTCTCAGTTCTGCCATGTGCAACATGATAATATTTATCCACCTCATAATTAAGGTTGGGAGTAATTAGTAATAAAACATAACTTGTGCACAGGTCTACTTCTATAATCACAGTTAGTCTTGCCACCAGAAGAAATAGACCACTTGTGTATATGATCATCAGTGAGAAATTTGCAAAACTGTTGATAACAGCACGCTCTGTGATTCTGCCATCAGCATCTTTTAAAAATGAAATGGTAGTAGACATCCATATACATGTAGGAGATTTCAGATATTTAGCATTAACTGCAGTATTGGGAGAATCTTCAGCAAAATTTGTAATTCCTATGTAGCAAATTTGTCCATGACATATCTAGAGACTTTAGAAAAGCTCAAGGGGCAAAGAGATCTGGCAGCAGCCGCCTGTCTGAATGCTCTTTAGGGTTGTGCCAACTGGAGGAGGAGGAGGAGGGAAAAGAGAGGGCTGCATACTTTGGAGAGGAGAGGGCTTGGGCAGAGGCCAGATCTTCTCTGCCAATTCTCAGTCAAGGAGAATGTATTTATGGACCATAACCTTTAGTCTGTCTTGAACGCGTCTGCTTGCTGTAACATTGGAGAAGAGAATCTGCTGTGCTGGTTCTAGATCTTGAACAAGGATTCTCAGTTTCTGAGGACTGAATTCCTTACGTAGTTTTGGGCTTATGTAGCATGGAAGTTTTGGGCTCCAAACCTTATCGTGTTTCATTGGTGTCCTTATAAACCAGGTGGGAATTACATTACATAATACATGCTGCTATTGAATCAGAGACACAATGTATTATGTCTTTTTTTAAATGGATGTCTGGTTGAAAACGTATTTGAAGTAAAAGACAGTTTGCAGAAGAGGATCAGTTCTTGCAGAACTTAAATTGAAAACAAAACCCCAAACCAACAGTCTTCAGGTATCCTGGCACCCAGAACACAGGTTGGTTCCAGCAACTTAATTGTAATTTTTTTCTTCTGTGTATAGAAGTTTATAGTGAGAAAGTAGCTATGTCTTTTCCTTCCGTTTTTTGAAAAAATATTAAGCTTGAGACTATCAATTAGGTTTCTTCACTTTGGGCTAATATTCACTGAAGTTAGCTATGCAAATTTTTGTTAATTTTCTCTCCAGTTCTCTTCAACTCATTCTGTCTTGAGTGAAAACGGTTGGTCATTTCATTGAACTGAGTAATCAGATATTGGTTGTGCCATTTAAACACACCATTGTTGACTCTGATCATGTACTCTGCTACTAAGCTCCAATGAGTCCACTGAAAAAGATACAGTTATGCTGGTGGCAGTGTAATTAATATCAAAGCTGGGCTTTATGAAGTCTTTTTTATAAGAACACCGAAGACTGAGGCCTTTGAAAGGCATATTATTACTCTTCTGCAGCTTACTCCACTACAGATCCTCAAAGATTACTCTCTTGGGTAAAAAAAAACCCAAAACCTAGAAAAGTAAATGCTTACTTCCATCAAATTTCTGTAACCAGAATAGCTGTGGAATCACTACAGTACAAAAGTATGTATGAATTCAACTGATGAAAATCAGTATGCCTTTACTGAATTTGTATTTCCAAAAGTAAAAGAATTGTTTAACATCCTCCTTCGGAAAAGAGCTTTTATTCTGGTCCAGGCACATCTTTTCCCATTCCATAGTGCTTCAATGTCAAGCTCTTTGAGATGCATCAATCAGAAAGTACCTTCAAAATTCGCACCTGAACAATGCAGTCATTCCACTTTATCATAATCTGACTGTATTCTCTATGTGGTGCTATTACTAATTTGAAATGAATAAGACTGGATTTGAGATATGTCCCTTAATGCTGGTTGTCTCAATCTCAGAAGATGACCTTTGTATACAAGTATCTCTTCTCTTCACCTTATAGCTATGATACCAGTCTTCTATAGCAGAGCAAGTGGGAAGAGTGGAAACCAGTGAAGAATATTTTTAAAAATATTTTCATGTTTCCTCAACATCCCTAGAAAAAATAGGATACCTCTATTGTGGTGTTTTTCCCCACTTTCAACGAATGTTTAAATGCAAAAAAAGACAAAATTAATTTAATTTTCCCCTAGTGAGTTGGAATATTTACCTCAGAAGAAAAAATGCTGAACTTAAATGATTGAATGGTACTAACTGTAACTGTCATAAGACATTAATAGAAAACCTAAATTTAGAATTAAATAGATTAACACTTAAACTGTTTGATGTGGAAGGAGTAGGCTGTTCAGGTCCAAACCACATGTTTTTATTCTAATACTTCTCATTGGCCATCTGTTCTTTGTTGTCTGTCCCAATTCCACCATCTGTCCCAAAAATTACATTCAGCATAATGACCTCACCTACAAAACTGCAAGAAGGCAATAGCTCTGTCAATCAAAGCTAGTAAACAACCACGACTTCCTTCCCCGTTCTTTGTCTCCAGTCCTAGAAGCAGGGAATGCAGATTAATGCCTCAGATTTTTGGTTCAAATTCTGTCTCTCTTTAAGCTCATCTGGCATTTTCACATGAGGTTATGAAGGGAAAAAAAAAGAAGAGAGTGAGAAAATCAGGTGATGGAATTGGCACAAGAAGCAACATTGCTTTACACAAAACACCTGCAACTTTCAGAGAAAAAAAAAATGATTCCTGATCAGTCAAGGGAGAAACTTCTTCTAACTTCCTTTGTTAATTTTTTTTGGGCTGAATTCAGAAGAAAATGCAGATGACTTTATTAGATAAATTTTAGATAGCTCATATTAAATGAGATGAATCCTGCTCTCAAAATCTGTAAGAAAAGACAAAGACTTCCTCCCTTAGCTGTGGGCTTGCACATGGCAAAATGCTAGGTAGATGCTCCACATCTAAACTTTTCCATTCTTCCCTCGTGTACAACCAGTTTATCTTCTTTCTTGTTTGGCTGTACACCTGGCACCTGCAGGCCAAGGGACATCTTGATCACGCCAGGGCTGCAGGCAAGTGATGGGGTCCTGGTCCTAGGTGAAGATATCTGCAAGGGGTGTGAGAAACCATTGAACCCGACATAGCTGGAATTGCTGGATGTGACCGATAACAATGCATGAGCCTGACAAAGGTTACAGATAACACTGCGAATGGAGGCTGGGTTTCACAGGTGTTTAAGGGAGAGTTATGTAAGAAATGGTTGGATTTCACACATAATTGGATGGAAATATGAAGGACCTTTTGGGAATACAGTCATGCAAAGCCGGCACTATCTAGGTAACCATACCAGAAACAGCATATAAAGCCAGGAATCCCTAGGTAATGGTATCAAGACCACCAAATTTGGTTACAGATGCAGCAAAACTGGGACCAAGGTGGAAGAAGTAATTATGGCTGTTTAGTTGTGAGAGGATGAAGGTGGCAAAAGGAGGGTCAAGAGTAGAGAAAGGGGAGGTCAAGAAACATGAAAAGGTATGCAAAGGTATGCAAGTGGTGTAACTGGGGCTGCCCGGGGGTACCTCTCAGGCCTCACTGTGCTTGCTCACCACAGCCTGGAGCAGGACAATAGAGCAAACCTGTTTCTGACCGCACCACATGTATTGATCCTGCCTTTGTGATCAGGAGGACAGGGGGCAGGAGAGATGCCTTCCCTTGCCAGCAGAGAAACACCTGGGATGGATGGATCAGGCATCCCAGCATCACTGTGACAGTGCATGCTCCACGAGTGACAACATTGATGTCCTTCTAATATCATAGCAGATTGCACATATCCTTGCACCCTGGACTCTCAGGATCTCTCTTTTCATCATTTTTTTGCTAATGACTATGCTTCCACCTTGTCAGTTTGCTCTGTCCCACAATTATTTTATTACTGCTTGCAGCCACTATACTGCAGAAAGACACCTGCTTAACTCTTGAGTTATAATGGTGCTTTGATATTATCTTGTTGGTATTTAAAGTATTTATGGGTGAAAAACATGAATATCAAAGTCAGAAATATCTATAACTTAACTTTAGTACCCTGGTAAGGTCTTAAGATTGAAGACACCTCCTGCTTGACCTGGAAACTAAAAAATTTTACTTCATGTTTCCTATCAGGGAGATGTGAAGGTACTAAAGAGGTACTGCTTGGCTTCTGACTTCAGTGAGACATGGAAAGCAGTGCCTGAGAGGGTTACCCACGCAGGGCTGCTCCTGCTGAGCAGGAATGCAGCTGGGGCTGGCCATCAGAAATGGCTGAAACATCACACCTGGCAGGGCATAGGTGTTTGAGGTCAGCAGCTCATTAGACATTTCTGTACACTTGGAACCAGATGCCGCAGTCCCTTGTTTGAGGGTAAATGCCTAACTGAGCAGGGCTCTCCTGTTACATGGAGGAAACAGCACCATCCATAGTCAGGCAGTAGTCCTGAACAGGAGGAATTTGCGTCCTCTGACCTCCTCAGGCTGAAGGACCAAAACATTCATAACTCACCTCCTGGAGTGAACTGAGCACCACCCACATGTCAAATGCCTGGAAGGAGAGTGGGCAAGAAAAGGCCAGACTTTGGACCTGAAATATAAGGGCTCTCAGGTAGAAGAGGGTGAAGCATTTTACATTAGCTAGCTCTTGGACAGAAAATCACAAGGTCCATACATGAACTCTCAGCAGCCGCTTGGCTGGAAGAATAGTGCTTTACGTGCAATTCAGGGTTGTTTGGGTGAATGACGCATGCTCCCAGGAGGTCTAAAGGACCTGGGGACATGGCACACCAGCCTGATCACCCCCTGGCTGAGACTGAACCAACCTGTGCTTGCACAGATGCTGATGGGTGACACCCACCCAGAGGCAAAAGTCCAGAAGTCTGCTGGGTTTTATTTAGTTGTCTTTCTACTTTAGTTCAGGTAGTTTGTAACCATCCTCAGTTGGTAAGAACAGGGCGATTCCCTTTGGTGCGTGGGTCAGAGTCGATTTTGTCTGGTGCTGCCTCATTCAGAAGCTTTGTTGTATGACGTGCTTAGCACGTTTTCATAAGAAGACTGTTACCTTGTATTATTACAACTATGGGAAGCCCAGTATCTCAGTGGTATCATACTGTGCTAAGGAGAGAAAGAAAAGAATAAGATCTTTACAGACTGTATTATAGAAGCTAAATATACTACATATTATTTCATGTTTCAGAGACCTTCACTCAAATTTTGCTAAAAGATACATGAAGACTCCCAAAAGGAAGCCTCAAAAATTCATTCTTAAGGTATGTTTTCTGGTAATTATATAAAAGGCATCAATTACACCCAACAAAGCAGCATACTGCTTTGCATGTTGCTGCCCATGGGGAATGTGGCAGATACCTTATTTTTCGTTGTTGATGTGCAATTTGTACTGCTACAGATTTTGTACACTGTCCCTATCTTGTGTGGTAGAATAAACATACTGCACGGTAAATCTTCTCTTTCAGAGATATTTATTATCACTTATGATATATCTGGTCACTTTTCACTGTCTAGACTTTGCTATAGAATTACAAACTGGTGGGTTAACATTTTCCACATAGGCATAAATATTTACATTTCTTCTCATTTTAGAATTCTTTTTCTCACTACTTTTGTAAGACTTACTGACTTAGGAACTCCAAGTTACCATCTTTAAGCTGCCTTAAGAAGCACTGAAATCTCTTTCTAGATATGACAGCTGGCGAGGAAGACTATGAACCATGTGTCCCTCATTTAGGGCAAGTTTTCTCCACTTACATGATACTCTTTCTACCATAATTAACCATGTCATCAAGAAGAAAATTAGAAGCTTTTACATTTCTGTTCATATTAAGAGATTCTTTTAAATGGTGTCTCCCTGAAAATGTACTTATCTTGGAAATCCAGTACTACAGCAGGACTTGCAAAATAAAATATGATCTACCCATAAATTAATGTCTCCTCCCTTTCCACACAACTACTAAGTAACCTCTGTGTTTTCTACTAGGAATTAATGTGTTCTCACTCCCTTTTTATCTGCACAAAGAAGACCTTTCTTTTATGATTTTGTTTACTCATCTGTATGATAATACCAAACATGAGTGCTTAAAAATATTTAAATAATGTTTAAACAATTTGCAAAAATTATTTTTTCACAGAAGTGATGTTAGAACTTCACAAAAATGTTACACATTTTTCCCACCAGAAAGTTCAGCACCATTGTTTATTTGTCTCTGTGTGTGTGGGTGTTTACATGTATTTTTTTCATTTTTTAATTTTATTTACAAGCAGTGATTTTGCTCATACTTTTATTCTCCACTAATGAGAATTTGGTTTTCTTAAACAAACTAGGCTTACAGTGCAGCCAGGATTTCACATGCAAATATAGCATTAAAAATTCATTTTTGTCTGTGTTTATAGATGTTAAATTAGCTGAGAAATATGTCAAGCAGCTGAAAGACAATGAACTTAGCTTCAGAGAGTTCATTAGACATTCCAAAACATTTGGAATGAAATTACCAAAACTCAGTTAATATATTTCCACTGGCTGGGTTTCCACTCTTTCTGTTCGCTTACATAGCAGAGAAGAGAGGGGGAGCAAATGAGAGTGCCAAGGTCATGATAGAAAATGTCACTGTTCACCTCAGAACTGCAGTTTTTCTGTATGTGCAAGCTGGTGATTGTTAAAGCATTTGCTGATCTGCTGGTCAAAAGTGCTAAATACATGGGAAGTTATAATGTTTAAGTATTCAAAACCCTTCTGGTTTAGCTGTATGAGGCAATCAGTACAAAAGGTCTCTGCTCGAACCTTGTAGAGACCCACGGAAATTATTTTTAAGTGGGCAAAGTGCATTTGAATGTCACCCATGCAAAGCAGAAGGGCCCTAAATGTAGTATATGGTTTTATATAACTGTTCTGTAACTCAGAATATCTGTGTCAGATGGGTAAAAGAATATGTTAAATACCTAAATAAGGCTTCCTGGGACCAGAGACCTAGAAGGCTTTGTAAAGATGAAGGCTTTGGTCACAGCAAAACATTTTCCCCTGCTGTGTCTTACTAGGTATAGGGAAAGGTGCTACAAGACAAATGGGTTGTAAGGAACTGGGTCTCACTAGGTACAGGTATTGTGTGTTTCAACCTACATTGCCATATGTGTGTGTATGTCATATAAACATTTTTTTATATATACATATAGATAATGTTTCTGTTCAAACTAGTTTTGACAGGATAAGACTGTGGTCTTCAAGGTTGCTTGCAAGCCTCAGGAAGTGTGGAGGAGCTGCATGGACTCTGCTAGACTGGATGGATGCAGAACAGTTACAGAGGTGCCAGGTGTGTAGACAGAAAGGCAGCAACAGGAAAAGCTTTCCAGAGATTATTATCTCCTTTTTCAAGTGAGCCCAGGAAGGTAATCGGGAACCTTAGCCTTTGCATGTCCAAGCAGAGGCTGGTAATGCTCTGGACAGGCTGGTGATTTTGTTTTTCTCCTTGAGCTAGGATAGTAAATTCAGTGTTTGTGAGAAGGAAGAAAGGTACCTGAATTTTACAGCTAAGTCAGGAAGCAAAAAAAATCTCTGAATTCAAAAAGGAAAGAAAGGATTTACTGGAAAAGTGAAATGAGTGTGTTGGTAGTGCAAAGGGATGGGAGGTATTTTGCTGCCTTTAGTGGCCTCAAATGTAGGTGACTGTGATCACCCCATGGTCAATTGACTGACATCTCCCCAGAAAGCAATTAATTTTATTTTAGACATGTTTTCAAAGGGGATCAAGCATATTGTGATGTATTTATCCTTTTGTGATTATTATAGAAGGAGTCCAGATGAGTAACTTATCCAAATGCCTTTCTTTCAGATAGCAGATATTCACAGAGGTGGATCCAGCCCTTGATGAGACAATGAGGGTAGAAGATATACGTGATAAGTCTTTTGGAGGCTGGATCAATTTTCAGACTTAGTTTTGAAGCAAAACATTACATCTAGTGGCTGCAAAGGTTTTTTATAGAGGAAGTCTGCTTTCTTTGCTGTTCAAATATAGAAAGTGGGTCACCTTTTAGGTCCATAGACCAGGAAGAATCTGTCTCTTGATGCTCAAAAAAACCCACAAAAAAAAAAAAAATAGAGAAGATAAAACTACTAATCCACTAATCAAAACTGAGATATAAAAATGATACCTTGTTGACACTAAGGGGGGAGCAGAATGAGAACAATTGCAAGCTATGCAATTTCATGGCTGATCCATGCAGTTTACTTGAGATGTAGTTTTCTTTGTCATCTTTATTTGGTATTTGGGAAAAAACAAGGCCCCCATAATGTGTGTTTATAAACATCTAGCAATTTGAGCTTTCTGCCAGAATACTATAAAACTGACAGTGGGAAAAGCTCTCAAAAAAATTCCTAACGATTCAAAAGATAGTGAATGCTAAATCTATTCAGCAGAGAACCATATTTATTTTAATTCCATTTTAACAATTATGAAGTTTACAAAAAAAATTTAAAAATTAAAACCTATTTAGCAAATAAGTACTTGATTGATCAGTGGCATGACTTTAAGGAACAACAGACTTCTGGTGAAAAGAGTTTAGAATTCAGTAAACAACCAGCTTTTTATTATGTATAGTGCTTGTGAGCAGGGCAGAGCGACTTCTTGATCTTATGGAAGAAGATTCCTCCTTCCTTTTTTAATCAATTTGCAAAAGCAAGCAGCATTTTAAGTTTATTAGTGATACTGTCTGAAGCACAGAGATGACAGAATGAAGACTTCTTTCTCTGCTGGAACAGAAAGTGGCTTTTAATTGTGTTTTTTCTGTTATTTTTATAGATGTCCATTTTTTCCTCACGTTGCACCTAGAGAGAAGAGAAATCCAGTAGATAATTGGTATATGTCAAAGAATGTAATGAATTTGATTGATAGTGGACATGATGTGAAGAATTAATAAAGTGGTAGTCTGTTGGCACATGTGAGAACAGAGTAAATGATCCGTAACCATTCGAAAACAAAGAGCTAGAAGGAAGGGGAAAATT
Organism: Pluvialis apricaria; assembly: GCA_017639485.1. Lineage (NCBI taxonomy): Eukaryota > Metazoa > Chordata > Aves > Charadriiformes > Charadriidae > Pluvialis > Pluvialis apricaria. Next base: position 91,815,625 of record CM030009.1, read on the forward strand.
ACTGGACTGTAATTTGTTGCTGTAAGTTTACTATAGCAGTCCCTAATTGGTAATGGAAGACAGCAAAAGCTGGAGGAGGCCTAAGGTCTGTTTGAGTTGATTCAGGTATACTCTGTTGAAGTCTTCATACACTCAATGGCACGTTACCTTCCTGGAGACAGTGCAACACGTTTTTTTCCTGCTTCCTTCACATCACTGTGCGTCACAGCTTTGATTTTGCATCATCTGGAGTTATTCACATGAAGACTTCGGAGGGTGCTGCACACCTGTCTTCAAAATGCCTTGTGGAAATAGAAAGCTGCAATCTAAAGATGTACAGTATCATGGCACGAATGCTGTGAGCCTATCTTTCTCCAAAATTTTTGACTTCATATAACAGCACTGTTGGTCACTTTTCTCATTTTAACACACTGACTGTGAAGAATTTTTCCCACTAGTTACCCAGTCCTGGCATTTACAGGAAGAGGGATCTGTGCCTACCCGATAAAGAAGATGGGGAGTAAACCACACCAAAAATGCTGGGTTGATTATGTTGGTGGCTGGAGTGGATGTCATGGCTTGGACAAATAGCTCTAATCACAGACACAAACAACTTGGCAATTATTGCATGCAAGTATAATGCTCAGCCTCTACTGGGAAGGGAAAATTAAAGAGCAGCAAATTCAGTGAATAAATCCAGGCATTGATACGCAATCTTGTTAACTGTAGACAGAATGCAAGTGCCGAACAACAATGGCACGACACTAGGGGGATTATAATCAAAATTAATCTTATTTCATCCGTTCTTAGCTAATTTGATAGTGTTCTTGTCTGAGTAATCAGAATTATTTTGGAACTTGCATTGTTCCTTTCTTATCAGAGTCAGTATTGGTTTTGTGAAAAACCACAGCTTGCCAAGTGATTTGTATCTGATTGCTTCTTTCTTTGATTTTAGGCAAGAAAAATGAACAAAAATTTCTCAAGATGCTTACATTTCAGAGAGATTGGATGCTCCCATCTAATAAATTATGAGCTGTAATTTGGCTATGGTTGTTTAAATGATAAATTACTTTCTTTTGGCTACAACTTACATATTGAAAATAATTTTTTTTCACTATTAACAAAAAAGTATAATAAATCATACCAACAATCCTTCAGAAATCCTTTTAAATATCATTAAGTTTTATTTAGACAGTCTCCCGTATCATTAATAATAATCACTATCACAGTCTTGCATCTTAAAATACTGATCACTTATTAGTACTGAGCACAGTTAGCTCCCACAGGGTAAATTCTAAGCATCATTTGGCTTTCCTTTGAATCACCTGAGCTGTACAGGGTGAATCTGCTACCTCAAAAACTTCCGTCATGATCCCTTTGGATCACTGCAGGGCTGTAGCTGTATGGGAGCAGGGAGTCATAAGTGGGTTTTTGAAGATGTCTTTCTGTTTTTCTGCCTCAAGCATATCTTGTGAAGGAAAGAAAGGAATCCACACTAGTATTTGATCTGTTGTTAGACCATAATTTGTTTGTCTTTTCATATAAGGCAGAATGAATGCATGTGGAGATGTAAAAACAGGCTGGATTTCAGTCTTTCTGTTCCTTGCAGAAAATGCAAGGAATTTTGATTATGTTTGGAGAAAATTCAAAGTTTAAATGCTATCTCCTGATTTAAGATTACCTTAAAATACTGTAGCAGGTTACATATAAAGTTCTTGAGTCTGTTTTATTAATTGCAGAAGCAGCCTGTAGAAGGTGAGCCCTTTATTTGGGAAATCCCCCTTTTAATCTGAGAGTCTTTGAAGAATTGTAATCTTTACTTAATCAGTTTGCTTTTTCTAGACTTAAAATACTTCCTTTTTCTCTGCTACTTATGTGCATATATACACTTATGTACATGTCTGAAACCAGGTACTGCTGATGTTTCATGTCTGTTCAGAAAGTGGTGGTGATAGGCACTCCTGATGCAGAAGTAAGGGTTTTGCCCCAAGTTCTTCTACAGAATGGAAAATATTTTTCCTGTCTGCAGTAGCGCTGAATGTTGTGGTGGGGAATAAAGTGGCCCTCCATCTTTGCCCCATTACTCATCTTCAGCAGTTTAAGAAACCACAACGAGGCATCAGTCACCGTGACACTTCAGTTAGTTGGAATATTTTATTCCACTCCCACATTTTGTGTTTTCAGAGGAGTATAGCGTAAAAAACTATGACTTCAAAACAGCTGGGAAATCTGTTAAGTGATCTTCACTTCCCCCTCCCCCCCCAATATATTAAATTAGACAATGAAGAGTTTCAAAGCAGTTAGGAGAAGTCCTGAGAAGCAAACCCAGGCCCTCAGTGCCCCAAAAGCAGCAGGTTTCGTTAAGTTTGATCAAACCTACTTACAGTTACATTGCAGCACACACATGCAGAACAGATTGAGCTTGCTACTGACACTTTGATTGCACTCTGTAGGATTTATGTTTAGGAAAAGCCTCAGACAGTGTTTTGGCATATCTTATCTGTAGGGCACTGTGGGAATAAATCCTGTGAAATGTAATCAAATGTTAATAGAAAATCCTTTGTGGGAGACAACTCCAATAGCGAGTTTTTCTCTCCACCCCCTTCCCACTCCAAAAGGCTGTTTATCTACACAGGCAGATCTATACCTGCCACTTGTAGCTGTGCTGCACTGTGTTTTGTGGAGACAAAGAGTGACATTAAGAGAACAGAGCTGAGCAGACTTCTCCTAGCCCCACACCAATCTCTGCTGTGAATCTGTTTAAACCTTCTGGCAAGCCCAAGGCTGGATCTCAAAGCGTCCCCCCAGGATGGAAGTAGCCCAGCAGAAAACCTCTCCACCAAAGCAGAAGAAATACAGAAAATAGACTCTAATATGCTGGAAAACTTTGGGCAGGGTGAGTCACTGATCTGGCTGCTTTCTTCACCTGTCCCAAAGTACGTAGGTATTGACGAACACAGAACACGTTTTGGCCACAATTGGGTATATCCTTGATTCTGTTTGTTTTTCTCATAGCCTGTAGTTAAAGTAATTAAGTTTTTTATGCGATGCTGTCTGTTAAGTGGCACTGAATGCTGGGCCCACGCCAGGTGCCTTGGGAACAGGGCCCAAATGGAAATTAAGGAGAGCTTAACAACATCTCAGCCTGGTGCTGGTCACTAGTTTCAGTTTGAGAAAGCTTCAGACGCCTCCAGTCTATGTTTGGCTGCCTACAGCCACAGCAAGGTGTCCCAGCCCACAGCCCATGGGAGCAGGAAGGTCCTCAAGCCATACCGTTCCCCTGGCCGTACTACCTGATGTAGCAGGAGGTAATAGCATGCAACCGGTGACCTGCTCAGTGAAGAAGCTATCAACAAAGTTGTATCACAGTGACAAAAGAGCCACTGCCTAGAGGACAGTCTGGTGAAAGGGCCACAACATGCAGCAAGGTTTCCTGGCTTTCCACCACAGTTCAGGTTTCCAGTGTTTTTTCCCCAGCTCCAGAGGCAGCTCCCAGCTCTAGGTCAGCCATGTACACGTGCAAGGGAAGAGGTCCCCATGCCTTTCTCCCACGTGGAGGTGCTTGCTGCAGCTCAGACTTGCAGATCCTGGCTCTTTGCAGGCAAAAGAAGAGACATTTATGAGGCAGGCTCCTGTTGGCTCTTGGAGAAGGGCAGTGGGTCAGGAGCAAGTGTCAGAAGGCTCATTTGGCCAGGAAGCTGCCAGTTGGATCCTGGTGAGAATCAGAACTCAGCAACAGGACTATTGCGTAGGTGCAAATCTGACTTGCGGTATTAACGGATGTCCATATAGTATAAAGGAAATAGTACCTTCTAGTTAATGATGGGCAATTTTTTCCCAGTAGTAAAACAAGCCTAGATCATTGAGTGAGCTTCTATTTCAGGTCTATCCTGCTTTTTCCTAAGGGTGGACGTAGGAGGATGAAATGTAGATTTTCTATTTAAAACTATAGTAACTCAGATCTGCATTCTGGTATCAGATCTATGTAGAACCACCCATTACACTCTTGCTTTCAATGTTATTTTTTCTCCTTAGTAATCGCTCCATGCAAAAATATTTTCTTATAATGAATTATGCAGAAAGAAGGTCATTGTGATAGACAGACTGAAATAAAATGGATAGGGCACATAGTCTGGAAATTCCTGGCAAACTCAGATTCCCGTTACAATAAAAAAATCCAGCATTTGAATGTAAACAAGAAAGTTTAGACATGTTATATTTTTTTTCAATATTTTTCTTAAGTTTATAGCAATTTACTTCCTCTAGGAAACACTCTAAACTGCTGGTAACAACCAAAGAGACAGTCAATAAACAGTATAGTTATTTCTGCATTTCCAAAGCAGAAAATGAAAAATTATGTGCTTTATTCACTTCCAGGTGGAACAATTTAAGCTATCTTAGCCCCATATCTCTGATTTAGTCACGTTTAGACTAACCCTCTGCTCAGCTCACACAGGGTGTGAGCACTGCCTAGTCTTCCCATGGCGGCATGACACTGAAATATTATTAGCTAATTAGACTGCTTTTCCCTGGTAGCAAGCAGCTCCCATTTGTTTTAAAGACATATGCTTTTGTTGGGCTGACAGAGAGGTTAGCAGTGTTTGCGTAGATATCTGAGAAAAACACAAAGGGAAATGAACTTAAAATTTACATGTTGGTACACATTTTTATTCTTTATGTAATTTGGACTGAGCTAGGATTGTCTGCTCACAAGAGGCTCGCAAGGTACTGGGAATAGCAGGACTGTTATTATAGGCAGAATTTAAACACATTGGCAGAATCTGTGGGAAAGTTTGTCCATTTTAGTCCTGGTTCTACTGGATGGCGAAACATTCCTCAAGTAGTTAGTATGCTGGCCCAGGGCCTGAAAAAGTAACTAAAACCTTCTTTCTTCTTTATCTTTTATACTAAAAACTGACAAGAAGATTAATAAGACAGGTTACATACTGGAGGCATTTACCCCTTCAGTTACAAACTGGTAGAGGTTATCTGCCTGGTTTCAAGCAAGGGACGCAGGAAAGTGTATGATGTATCTAAGGGGTAAAGAACATTCTAGATAACACCTTTCTTTCAGGGTGTAATCCTCTGCAGCATATTTCTCCTTTCCAGAAAAAAAACATCTGTTGCATTTGTATTAACTGGAGTTTACCTGCCGTTTTGTAAGGTATTAACTCCAGGGCTACGACGTATAAACATAAGGGTTACTATCAGCTTTCAAGAATGTGCAACTTTTTTTTCCTGCATGATGAACAACATATCACGTATCTGACTTAAGAATGACTTACTCTTAAAATGTTTGTCCTCACTTCTATAAATTGAAAGAATTAAATTAAAGAGTAATTAAACCTTATCTCTTCAAACCAAGCTTGCACTGTTTGCTTTTTTCACTCAAAAATTTCTAGAGGTGCTAGAGTAACTCTAAGTAGTACCTATTTTAGTAACCAAAAACCTGACTAACATCTGATTCTTTGCTTCCGACTTCTCAAGGCTTATCAAATTGTGGCTAGAGGAAAGGACAAAATTTTCACTTCTTCAGGGTAAGAAGAAAGGGCAATGGGTTAGAAATTGTTTTGCATTTTTAAAAATATATGCTTTTATACATATACAAATGCACATTCTTTTGTGCATTCTATTATTATATTCTAAACTGTAGAAAAAGAGATTAAAGGTTTATATTGACTAAAACTGAAAAATCTGCATACTAGTAATCAGAAATGTCTTCTCTTATCTGTTTGGAATATTGGAATAAACTTTCACTTTGCACTTCATAAGCTTTCTCAACTGAGCCCACATCAGAAGCAGATAGGAATAGTGACACGAGGGATTCAGAGCCTAGAGCTAGGGATGTTACAGCAATTGCAAGGGTAGAATTAGAATGAGACAAAATTCATCTTCAGTCAGTCTTTGTCAGTATCTCTAAAATGCTGAAATCTTCTAGTCCACCACCTTTTTTTCCTCAAACTCAAGGTATTTCCAGGCATATGAGAGAAACAACATTGATAAACAGTTATTCTTTTGTTCACTTTTCCTTTATTTTTGACAATATAAAGGACCCTCTCAAGTAATTTTCACATAGAGGAGGATTCTTTTGTGACACACTCTTTGAAATGCAGCATTATAAAATTAAGGTACAGTATCTTGAGCAGTTCACAAAAGAGACTTCTTATCCAGTGAGAAATTATGTTATTTCCTCATTTATTTAATCCTGAGTTAAAGCAAACCAAATGTCTTAAAGTCTTTGAGGAATGAAGACTTGGGAAACATTAAAATGTTTTGACAGCATTTTATGATTATGTTAACATATCATAACATAAAATTATCAGCCATAGTAAATACTCATTTTACTATGTGATGTCAAAATGAATGTCATAAACCCAACTGATGAAACTGAAAAAAAGGTTTAGCTGTATCTAAACAAAATATTTTGATGCTGTCAAAATGTAAAATTTGAAAAGATTTTGACACTTGCAGAAAAATGCCTTAAAAATTAACACATTCCTTTAAGATGTTTTTATTTTGACAGAAATTGAATTTTCTGGTCTAAAACTCATCTGTCAAAATGTTTTCACTCTGTCTGAGTGATACCATATTTGTAGCCAAACTTGTCTCAGGCTGAGCTTCCACACTGAGTAGCACAGTGCCTCACCATCTCACCTACCAAGGCAGGTTTGATCTAGAGGCAGTCTGAGCTGAGACCCACATTTTTGTCAAATTAGCCAGTGCAGATGACACAGTTTTTGTGCTAGCATTAGGCTGTTGGAGGGCAGAGAATACTTAATCTTTTTTAAAGCCTGTCAGGACAATGTTATTGCTACAGGATGTTTTTTGACACAGTTCAACCCTGTGAGTTTTCATTTTGGTGGGACCTCTCAGCACTTTGCATCTTGAAGTGATTGTGTTTCTGATCTGGTACTAATAGCCACAAAGAGGGATCGTGTGGAGTGGTGGCCACCAGCCAGTGCAAGCTGACATTTATTATGATGGGGAGAAGATAGGCAACCGTGGCTAACGTTGAAATGTCTCTTGGAAAAAGAGCACTTGGACAGATTTTGTACGGAACGGAAATTTTAAACTGTTTGTATGTTGTGGTTTAATAGACTCTTTTTTCCCAGAATCATTTAGGTTTGTTGCCTGAGATTTGAATGACCAGAAAGAAACAGGTTAACCTTGTTTCCCATAAGAAGAAAAATGTCTTATTCCCTGCCCGAGTGCTCAGAAGAGAGTGGGGCTGTGCATGGCTTTCCACGTACCTTCCTGCAGTTCCCAGTATGTCTACCTTTGGAGTCTCCTAAGGTGTCCTAAAACTGTAAACTAAACTTATAGCCTGTTCCCTTTGCTTTTATCCCTCACCAGTCGCTGAGGAAAGGCACTGTAATTCATACTGCAATTCAAGCATTGGACTGAAGCCCTGATGTGCAAAATGGGATACCCTGGAAGGTGGGCTAACAGGAGGCAATGAAGGGGAAGGAATAACCATTCTCATTTTTATTTTATGTTTAGCATGCACAAGTGCATTTGAGTTCGTTCATCTTGGACAAGGCTTTAGTTAAGCTCTTCTCTCAGGACTGCATGGAAAATCATGAGTGTGATTATTTTTCTTCCCAGCATTGCATGCTTCAGGAGAATTTCAGTCATTCATAAAGAAGTTGAGGGCTGCAGATGAGGGTGATTCAGAATTGAGTACTTTTTAACTTTTTAAGCCAAACATTTGTTGCCAGTATCTATATTGTGTTAGTTCTGGAGCCCCGTTCTTAGAAGTAACGGTAGAAAAACAGCCCGCTAAACATGTGGGCCCTGCTCAGTTAGTATGGTACGCAGCCAGCTGGTTAAAAGCGACAAGATATTTGGGGCAGGAAGAAAACCTAACATGAAGATGTCAAGTTCATGGGGTGTTGCCTTTTCAATTTTGTGCCATAGTTTTTTTCCTTATTCAATAGCCAGGCTATCGGCAACTTTATGTCACCCTAATAAATGATACGTTAGGGAAAATTGGGGAGCTGTTACTACCTCACACCTGTATCCCAATCAGCTTGGAGCACTCTGGCTTTGATTTTCTTTTGCACATAACTTTTTTCAGCTTTTCTGAAGTAACTCCTGATTTATGCTGCTATAAGTAAGATTATGCCCAGAAGGCATGGCATATGTTCTTATACTCTCATATTTTATGGTTAACAAAAGCTTTTGGCAAACTTCATTTAAAAACTTGCCAATTTTGCTGTAGATAAACAGATACGGTTTTCCCACATAAAATACCTGAAGAATACAGCAACTGCTGGAGTAACATTATTTGTTTTTCAGAGTCACTTGATACTTTTTAAGGGCGATCATTATGATGAATATGTTCCACCTGAAAACACATAAAAAATCCTCTTGTTCTGTTTTGGTTAATTGTACTTTAGTGAATTCTGGCTTTCATTTTAGTTTTATGAATGTGCACGTGTCTCAGCATTTCATGACATTTCCCCATTTGATCCTAAAATTCTCTTTTCTTCTCCTAATGATTGTACATGGTTGTGCAAATTCTGCATTGCCTGCAAAGATTTTGCTGATGATTGTATCGTGCCCAGTCACGCTTGGAAGGACCTGCGGTAATACAAAGCCTTTCAGGGATGGAAGATGACCTTGTAGTATGTCCTTTCCCTTGTGTACTATAAAATCATTCTATACAGGAAGAAGGATGCAGGTGCATTTTCCTGCTCTTCTTTCACCCGCCTTGTATACTTTGTTCTTGCGGGTCTAGTAATGAGAGGGACATTTATGCTGGGCAGCAATTCCTGTAACCAGTACAGGTTCAGGTGAGGAACTGAAACTCCTTACTCTTTCCCAGACAAAGCATGTGTCTAGGACAAATGTGTTTACAGACTTGTCTGAAGTTTACTCATGGACTCCACACTGAGGAGTCACCTCCTCTTTGTTTGAATGCAATTGGTTCTGCTATGGTTTTTGGTATAATTGTGGGCAGATAATGAGCTGTGGTTGGTGGCTTGAGGTGTCACTTAGCAGAAGGCTGCTACTTCATGAACTTGCAAAGGAAAGGAGGGAGCTTTCTCTCTGTTGTCTGGAATCTTGTACTTTGGGATAGGTCTGTGTGTTTGTGTTAGTTCTCATGTTCAGTGGGAAGACTGCCTCCTCCAGGGCAAGTGTTTAGGAGTTGCCAGGTAAGTGTGGAGGGAGGAGGGAGAATAGGCTGCTGTGTTCTGCAGTTTCAGTTCACTAACTCAAGGGCAGCTAACCTTCAGTGTCATGGTGACTGAAGCCTTGCTCTGCCCTTTGGTAAGGAAGGACTACAGGAGAGTCCACCAGATGTGTCTATGCCACTTTTCTAAATTGTTTTGACAGTAGAAGTAGTTATTGTTGTCATCTTGGATGGCAGGCCCCACATCTCTCCATATGGCTGTGGGAGGGGCAGAGCCACTACAAAGGCATAAAAGCTCTTGGCATCACCTTTTTTAAAGTGCTGATGTATTCTGAACGTGGTACACATTGCACACTCAACCACCGATGTTATTAACTTTCATGCTTGTCTCTCAATAGATTCCACACACTCTGGACTTGATATATAAGCAATAAGGTAACTTTCTTGCCTGCCAAAAATCAGTCTTAGATAGGATTTTGAAAATGAGCCTTTGGCCTTTCTGGCTCACATCTTGGCATAAGTAAATGGATAGTAACTGGAAGTAACACAGCTCTCTTAAAGGGATGTGAGAAGTGAGAGTCCAGTTCATGCTCCCAGAGCATATTGTCTCCCAGTGTCAACAGGATTAAAACAACAGTAAAATCTTCAGCAACTAAAGCAAGCATCTTATACCTTCCATATAAATAGAAAATGGATCCTTTGAGTAAGAAAGAGTAATCACTTATCTGATCATAATGGCAATATTAAAAGCCTAAGAGCAGTTCTCAAGGCAATACCACAAGTTAACATAATAAATACTTAGTATATGTGTATTGCTGTACCTTCCAAGCTGAGTCAGTGGGTTATTTACTATATATACACTGATAAAAATAACACTATGGATACCTTGTCAGAATTCCTAACACCAGGACATAAGATTTTTTTCCCAAAGGTAAAGTACTGCAGCATAGATAGAACTTTTCCCACTGATACAGTGGATGTTTTGTTTGTGGCTTGTTGCTGTCATTGAGCTAACCAAGGAGTTCATTTCATAAGTCAGAGGGGAAACTGGTGGGAAGTGGATGTTAAAGTGCAGAAAGGAGAATCTACAGGGAGCAGATACTGTATTTCCATACTTAGCTGACAGTGTGGGCAGGTTGGGTTTTATTTTGTTTCTGGATTAGCCATTCACACCTGCTGAAGGGGAATGGATCTTTTCAGACTGAACCAAGCCTGAACAAGCATAATTTCTACCTCTTTCTCTCAACATAATAAAAAAATTTAGACTGAGTGTAAATAAAGGATCCCAGCACTTTACTTTCCAAACCCCTATTTCATGAAATAACTGCTCATTTTTGCTAGTGGTCACTGGGATGCGTTATAATTGAAATCATTAGGAGAGTCTGCCTAGGCAAGAGGGCCTTTAGTAATCCCCAAATCACAGCTTCTGCGTGTGTTCGTTAAAGCTGTGTGTGTCTCACTGGACAGCGTGGCCCAGATTTCAATTTTGTGAAAAGAGTAGCAAAATCCATATTTGATGTTAGTAAGAGGAAGTTCATCTTTAATGCCGGGACCATGTGAACAAACCACATTATAACAATAGAGGTATAGCTGGAACCATCGGAAAGAGAGATGAGAAACAACTATAATGAAAGGCAATTGCTTACATGTGTGTTTATGTTGTTTGTATACTTATACAAATGAAAGCACATGTTTTGTCATACATTTTCTGCCTTTGCCAGCTGGTTTTTCCTTTGTTGCCTCAGTCTGGTTTTGGTTTTTAAACTGTGTTTGCTCAAGAGAGTCCTAAACAATTGAAATATTGATAATTATTATGGCATAATGCTAGCAATTCCTGCATTTATAAAATTTTCCCTGTTTAATAAGCATGCACTGGGTATCATATGGATATGATGGGACATCATAGTGCCATAAGCATGGTGCTGAACCGGAAGTCAGGGCAGCAGTGCCCCAGCCTGACAAAATTCATATCTGAACATATCTTGTCCCTGAAAATCTGTTTTCTAAAGGACTTTGGCAACAAATGTTTTGCAAGATCCCAGCTTTTATTCAATAAATTGTTTGTTACAGCTTTTTTTGTGTAGAGAATGGAAACTGATAGCAGGAATTTGGAGGAGATAAAAAGTGTCTTTTCAAGCTTACTTTCACTGTAATTTCTTTTCAACTGAATTTGCCTTTTAAGATGTATATAACTACTCAGTAGAAAAACAACCACTGTAGGAATGATGCCAACAGTTTTCAACTATACAGTTAAATCAAAGTAACATTGTAAAGTTTGTGATTGGTACATTTCAGTCTGAACTGTATTTAACAACCCCTGAAAAAAGCGCAGATTCATCCGTCACTGGCTGGTAAACGATAGCCTTTCCCAAATCCTATTGCAGAAAAATAGAATAGGCTCCCAAGAGACTTTGAAGAAAGATTAGAGTAGTGACCAAAGAGGTTTAGAAAGCTTTCTGTTGCCTGGGACAAAGCAACAAACCTTTGGGCAATCTTAAAGAGGGACTCAGAAGAACACCCTCTTTATAGCTGTGATTAAAAAAAATGGGAAAAACAAGTAATTCTCTCTTCCTGAAGACAAACAAATCTCAGAAAAATCAGGAGAGTCTGTTAGCAAGACTATAAAAACTTCAATAAAAACCATGTAGGATGGGGGAATGAATGATTAAATGAACTGTCTAACTTTACAAATTGATGCATCTGATTATAACACAGATGGAAATAAATTCCAGATTTATTTCTTTTTTTTATCATGAAACATCACTTCAGGGAATAGAGGCATGGAAAACAGATCAGCTCAAAGGATAGAGAAGGTCTTTTTGGAGATTCTTCTGCTGCCAGGCGAGGAAGAAATAAGTGAAGAGAAGATGGGGATCATGCTGAGAGGTGGTACTTTTTATTTGGAGAAGAAATCTCTTATTAGTGAGGATGCTACAGCACCAGCTGGTTAAGTTAAATGGTTACCAGCTTCCATGACAAAACATTTAGCAGGATTTATCAAGTTGCCTGTGAACTAGTTGGGAGATAAGAAGGAGAGTCTTCACTGAACCTAAATCTTGGTATGGAATTTCAATTTATAGAGCACGACAAATAGAAGAGATTAACAGTAGTAATTTTAAAATATGAGTCGCTATATAAATAGTTGGAAGGAAGGAATCTACATTATAAATGGCAGGGGAATGTGTGGTAGCAGTCTTACCAATTGGTGCACCTATCCTTTGAGGGTGCTATTCATCCAAGAGATATGTCTGCAAGAAACAGACATGCAATAAGATATGTCAAAAGGGAGGAAAGTAGAAAGTTATTTTCCCTCATGATTAAACTCCCACTATTGAAATTTTTTAGTTTAAAACAGGTTTACATAGTATTACCCCACATCCAGAATAAATTCTTTCTTTTCTTCTAAAAACCCAATATTTTCTTACTGAAAATACCAGTTCTCACAGACATGCATTTTTCTACAAGTTTTGTTTTCATTTGAAAATATTGTTTGTGGATGAAGATGGTATATTATGCCAAAGAGTAACAACTAAACAGGCATAAGCATGAGTAAATCTACCAAAGGTTATTTAATTTTTATGTTTTCTGTCAACTCTTTTCATTTCTTCTTTCCTTCACTCCTTTAGCTGATACTCCCATTTAGGTCCTTCAAACCCTGTTGCATTCACTCTGTCACCAGTTCCAGCTCCCACACAATAAGTCCTAAACACCACTAGACAGAACTGTCCCTCAATCTGCAGGGTGGTCCAGAGTCTCCCTGACTCCTGGTGCTGATTGTCCTTGCCACGGACCATGGGTCTTAGGCTGAGAATGGGGACAGCTGTGGGAGAAGTTGGGTCGGGGATTTCATTTCCAAGGCTGGGTTATTTGGCTTCCCCTGCCTGCTGTTGTGCTTCAGGGCTCCTTCACATCTGTATGTGGAGGTGAACCCTTTATCACGCAACCTAACAAACATATGTATTAGAATCAATGAGTCATAGAGTGGCAAGAGTTCCGAAGGACCTTGACAATCACCTGGTTCCAACCCCCCTGCCATGCCCACGGACACCTTCCACTAGACCAGGTTGCTCAAAACCCCATCCAACCTGGCCTTGAACCCCTCCAGGGATGGGGTCTCCACAACTTCTCTAGGCAACCTGTTTCAGAGTCTCACCACTCTGACAGTAAAGAATTTCTTCCTAATATCTAATCTAAATCGACCCTCTTTCAGTTTAAAATCATTATCCCTTGTCCTATCACTACACTCTCTGATAAAGAGTCCCTCCCCAGCTCTCCTGTAGGCCCGCTTTAGGTACTGGAAGGCTGCTATAAGATCCCCTGGAGCCTTCTCTTCTCCAGGCTGAACAAGGCCAAGTCTCTCAGCCTGGCTTCATAGGAGAAGTGCTCCAGCCCTCTGATCATCTTTATGGCCGTCCTCTGGACTTGCTCCAACAGGTCCACGTCCTTCTTATGTTGAGGGCTCCAGAGCTGGATGCAGTACTCCAGGTGGGGTCTCACGAGAGCGGAGTAGAGGGGCAGAATCACCTCCCTTGACTTGCTGGCCACATGTCTTTTGATGCAGCCCGGGATACGGTTGGCCTTCTGGGCTGTGATCGCACATTGCTGGCTCATGTTGAGCTTCTCATCAACCAACACCCCTAAGTCCTTCTCGTCAGGGCTGCTCTCAGACCATTCTCCACCCAGTCTGGACTTGCGCTTGGGATTGCCCTGGTATTACATACACTGCACTGGGCATATAGCAAACTGAAATGTTAAAACAGTAACAGTGAAACAAAATATTTTTAATTGATCAAAATATTTTATTCCACAAAGAAATAACACTCAATGTTGCTAGTTAGCTCTGGATTAAGCCAGTTTTCTGTTTTCTCCAGAACAAGCACTGTGTTTTTCATCATAATCTGGTTCTGTTGATTGGAAAACAACTGACAAATCATAGATAAAAAATTAGAAATTGACTTGTAGCAGGTTCTTGTTATATACTTAATAGATATAGTGGCATTGGTTGAGGGTGCCTAACTGATTTTTGAAAATAGCTGTTACAAGTGGAAATTTGAAACCTATACTTTTGGCGAGAAAAGTTAAATCTGGTCAGTCACCACTAAGAAAATATTTAGAAAGTAGCCTAAATGACTAAAGAAATCTCTAAAGATTACTTGGAAAGCTTTCTTTCGAAATTATTAAAAGGGTCAAAAAAAAGGAAAGAAAGGCTACATATACATCATACCTTGGGGAATGAAAGTATATGATTCTTCCTGATCTATACCTGATGACCTGTAATCACTGTTGAAGAATTGCACTTTACCAGACACAAGCTGGCAAGCAGAACAAAACTCAAATCTTTTTTTAGCAGGGGGATAGACTAGACAAGCTCATGGACTCTTTTTATCTGATTTTCCCATTTTTATACCTGGAACCAATGAAGTTATTCTTGAGTTCTGGAAAAATGCACAATGATTTGGGAACATACCCCCCTATAAATAGAAGTGTTATTCATGGGACAGTTTTTCCCCACAATGGGAACAGTCCTTTATGTCTAAATACAGCACAAGCTAACAGCTACTGTCCCTGTCCTTGGCGGTGGGGTTAGGCTCGATGATCTTTAAAGGTCACTTTCAATCAAATCCATTGTATGATTCTGTGATTATTAATTTGTAATAGAAATATGAAAGGCTTGTGAAGGTCAGGGGCTACTAGCCCCATATTTTAAATACATAAATAAATAAAATTATTTTTGTAAAACACTTATGAGTATTTGGAGTAGAAATGGCAAAGTTGCACACCGTACAAGATTAGCTTCTGTAGACTTCTTTGCATGATAGATATGCTGGTAATACAGCATCATCTACTATTTAAAATAGATTTAAGATATAACAGAGTGAAGAAAATGCTGTGAGTGCTAAGTAATTCTTATTTTTGTCTTTTAAAATTGATTTTATAAAATATTCACCCAAGACAATTAGTGCATGTGCTAGAAAACTTATATGTCTTTACTCATGGTCCTTTTTTCCAGGCAACTTTAAGCATTAAGGAGTTCAGAACAAATCCAGGAAAGTGTTAAAAGTTTCTAATACTTATTTGATCTGCACCTGTATCTGGATTTTATGACTCACTTATCTATGCTGCACAATAACATTACAGCAACCTTTCATCCATTCATTGAACAGCTTTGACAGATTGAAAATAAATAGAGTTTTAAATTGTTTCACCTTACCTAAATAATATTTTAGTATCTTTGATATTTTCAGAAAGAAAAAAGGTGTAGAATGAAATTGCATTAAAAAATGTGGCAAACTTTCAGAAGGATGCTTAAGTTCTTAAAAATATTACCCAGTTTGACTTTTAAAACAAGAACTTGTTAGGAAAAAAAAAAGTTATCTCAGACAGGGAGAAGGAAGCAAAAGTTTAATTGTCTTAAAAACCCAAATACGGTGAACTGTATTATTTATTGTTGTTTTTCATTTCGATTTGAGTATAGAGTTTTCTTTCTATGCAAATATTCATAAAGGAATATAGAAGCAAATAAAACAAATGGTTTGAAGACTTCATACAGAGATGTAATTAGGAAGTCTGAAATAGTATTTCCACCTTTCTACTGTTATTGTCCTCCATATACATTTCAAATTGGTATGTCCTTATGTATGAGTACTATAAATTAATGTTGTCATGGTTTAGGCCAAATCGGCCACTGGGGACATAGGGGACACCAGGTGGGACTGACAGATGCTCCCCTCTACCCCTCTTCAAAGAGAGAGACAGAAGAGGAAAAAGAGACTAGTTTAGAAGGAACTAAACTACTTTAATGAAATACTAATAATAAAAGTAAAAGGAAATATGAAAAATATACAAAACCGTATCAAGCTCCCAGGATGACAATCATGACACCGGCTGGCACAGGGGAAGTCCCAGACTTCACTCAGTGACAGACGGGAACTGGATTCCGGATCTGGATTCACGATCAGGACCAAAGGCAGATGAACAGATAGAGTCCTCCTCAGACATTGGCCATTGAAGGATGAAGAATGAGCCGTTTGATCCCTCCGCTTTTATACTGAGCATGAGGCAGATGGGATGGAATACCCTGTTGGTCAGTTTTGGGTCACTTGTCCTGTCCACTCCTCCCTGCAGGTGGGACCCCACTATGCTTTTCCACTTCCAACACTCCAATGGGGCAAGTAACAAAGTTGGTTGGCCTTGGTTGTTATAGCAATAAGTATAAGCAAGAACCTCTCTGCATACCATGCCTTGGCATAAACTGTAAACATAGGTCTTATCACTCAGAGAGAGTGAAGTTTCTGCATAATATACTGTTAATTTCAGTAGTTAGAAGAGGCCTAGTTAAGAAGCAAAGTTACTGAACAAAATTGGTCCTGTTTTACCTCAATCAGGACAAATGTATACACATTCATACGTGCATTTGTGTGGTCATGGAATTAACTATCATAGAATCATGCACAGACCTAGGAGAGTACTTAGCAAACCTCAGTTCTGGGATTTCTTATTTTCATGTGCTCTGCTTTGCAAAAAAATATCCTTTGACCATAGTTCTTTGGTATGTCATGATGATGACCCTTATTTGTCTTCACATGCTGCCATGTGGTTGGAAATTGAAGCAGAATTACTTATCACTTGATTTCAGTCTTGGTTGTTGGCTGTAGAACTTGTTTGGTTTAACAACTACTGGACACATATATTCTGCTGAGGGGAGATGCTGGCAGTGGGCTGAGATATAACTAAGTAATGGGTCATGTAGAATGTTTTTATAAATAAGTTTCATTTGATGCTGAATGTCCCTTTGCTCCGACTTACTATATTTCAACTCACGGTAAACATCCATTCTTCTTGATAAGGGCCTTCATTCAATTTCCTGTGTTTAGGGTCAGAGTTGGAAATCCTCAACTGTACTGTAACATATTACTATGGAAACTGTACAGTTGATAACAATTCTACTATTAATTGGGTAAGAAGTGAATAAGGGGCTTTGCAAACTAACTTTGAAATGATTGCTTAACTTGTCTGCCTTTATCATGAGAGTTACCTCTAGTGAAATACTGAGCAAGCCTTAAGAACCTGAATAAACTGAAGTGTGATACTATGTTATCAATTACTCTGGTTTGACAATGAAATCTGCACTCTTATTGGAGTCCTTTATTTTCTCCTCTCACTTTGTTTTCTGTTTCTTTAACGCACAAGCACCCTCTCAGACAGACATGCGTCTTTAGATTTGTTTTGCATCTTACTCTCCCTCTAATTGTTGTTTTCTTCTTAGATTTTTTTCAGAAGCCTTCAGCCTTCTTCTTAAAAAAGAAGACATTTCTGGACTGGTTTTTGTTCATAATGAAAATAAGAACACCATGCTGTGTGGAGCGGTCGATGTGCTGGAGGGACACAATGCTGTCCAGAGGGACTTTGACAGGCTTGAGAAGTGGGCTTGTGCGAACCTCATGAAATTCCACAAGGCCAAGTGCAAGGTCCTGCACCTGGGCTGGGGCAATCCCATGCACAAATACAGCCTGGGTGGAGAATGGTTTCAGAGCAGCCCTGCCAAGAAGGATTTGAGGATGTTGGTTGATGAGAACCTCAACATGAGCCGGCAATGTGCTCTCACAGCCCTGAAAGCCAACCACATCCTGGGCTGCATCAAAAGAAGTGTGGCCAGCAGTCAGAGGGAGGTGATTCTGCCCCTCTACTCTGCTCTGGTGACACCCCACCTGGAGTACTGTGTCCAGCTCTGGAGCCCCCAACATAAGAAGGACATGGACCTGTTGGAGCAAGTCCAGAGGACGGCCATGAAGATGATATGAGGGCTGGAGCACTTCTCCTATGAAGCCAGGCTGAGAGAGTTGGGCTTATTCAGCCTGGAGAAGAGAAGGCTCCAGGGAGACCTTATAGCAGCCTTCCAGTATCTAAAGGGGGCCTACAGGAGAGCTGGGGAGTGACTCTTTATCAGGGAGTGTAGTGATAGGATGATGGGTAGCAGTTTCAAACTGAAAGAGGGTCGATTTAGATTAGATATTAGGAAGAAATTCTTTATTGTGAGGGTGATGAGGCACTGGAACAGGTTGCCCAGAGAAGTTGTGGATGCCCCATCCCTGGAAGTGTTCAAGGCCAGGTTGGATGGGGCTTTTAGCAGCCTGGTCTACTGGAAGGTGTCCGTGGGCATGGCAGGGGAGTTGGAACTAAATGATCTTTAAGGTCCCTTCCAGCTCTAACCATTCTATGATTCTATGAAAATAAGATTTCTTTTTTTCATGATTCATTTTCCAATGAACATTTGCCTACTGTCACCATATTTTATTTCGCCAATCTTCCATGTTTGCTTAACAGTTTTTTCTGCAGAATCATCAGATTTTAGCAGTGTGGGTTTTAATGCTTTTCCTTTGACAGGTATCACTGCTGCTTCACATGATGGGGATGTGTGAGAAGAGCTTCCAGGCTTGTGTGGAAATGATTTAATTTCATGTTCAGAATTTCTCACTGGATAAATACTCTCATTGGCAGCTATGTAGATAGGCAAGCGTCATGTATCTCCTAGCACAGTTATTTTCTGGAGGAGACATACGTAAGCTCTATCCCAGCATCAGACTACTTTCACGGTATAATTGTGCTTACATTTACATTACCACATATGAAAATTGACAATGTAAACAATGAATTGATTTGTGACTAGAGAATAAATGGCACTTTAAATCCTATTAATATGTCCTGTTTCTTCTTCCATAATTTATGAATAATGCAGTAATCAAGTGCATCACTGAGGAAAGAAGCATTACAATTCTTAAGGTTTTTGAACTCTTCTTCATTTCTTTTGCCAAATGCAGCTATCTTAATCTAGTGTGAGCACAAAGCGTGAATCTTCAATATACTCCTTTAAACAGCTATTTCTAATTTTTATTCTGTAGTTTTCATTTTTGTAGGGATCTGGTCGGTAAAGTCACTTCAAATGACTGTGAGCTGTCATCTCTCATCAGCCCAGAGCTCAGTGAACTCCTGCCTGCTTGCTCTTCCCAGTGCTGTAATATGGCAGGTGAGCCCATATTTTCCTAGACTCTATGTCCATACAACTCCAGCCTTGGGCAAAAATGGGCCCTTAAAGCCCAAGCTGTAATTTCATTTAGAGAAGAATTGGAACTACTTTGTTAAATAATTAAATAATTTCCTACAATACAAATGCATATTTTATCCTGATGGCTGAAAAGAATGAACATACAAAACTGCAAGTCTAGCTTGCTGTTGGTTACAGAAATGGCCCTGACCCTCCAAACTCAGCTCTCTTTTTCTGCCCATAAATTATATTGAGTTGAAGGAGGAGCCATTTTCTGTATCTAGTTCAAAGACAATAAAAAAAGTCAAAGCCCCAAATCTCAGCCTTCCTTTTTGGGATCATTGTAAAACTTACTCAGTCTGAGTAGCCCAGCTAGCCCAATTTTCCCATGCAAAAAAAGAAAACAAAAACAAAAACAAAAATAAAAACCAAACCAAACCAAAAAAAAAAAAAAACCCAACAAAAAAAACCCCCAAAACAAACAGAGGACAAGGATTTTAGTACTCTTTGGTTCACATAATTCTTAATTAAGTTAATATAACTGTTCTAAATTATGTGACACAGTTAACCTGAGCTACTTGTGAGTAAGATAATGCAGACAAAAACAGATCTACTAGTTTAATTTAAGCTGTTGTTGATTTTCATGCTTTTCTGCTGAAGAGAACAAAATATAAAATCTATGTATTGTTAAAATGTATATTGTAGGACAATTGAGGATAATTATATTTTTTTAGAAGTCTGCACAGATATATAGAAAAGGTGCCAAATTATTCATTTGCGAGTATTTTGGTTTTGTGGCTAGAAAAACAGTAGTTTTTAGTTTGCAATATACCAGTGGTTATAGATATCTGTTAATTTGTCTTCTTTCTGGGGTTTGATTTCAGATGATTCTTAACTGTTTTCTTGATATGTGGACCTGAACCATGCAACAGAGGGTGTGTTTTAAATTTGTCTGTCCTCTCAAATTAGCTAGCCTTAAAAATTAGTCTATATCAAGTCATCTGAAATACGCATTAGAAACCTCAGTCAGAATAGCTGACCCAGCTAAAATTGTTTAATGCTGCATACCTGACAGTCATCTAAACCCCTTTCTTACCACTCTATCAGCAAAGGCACAAAATGACCACAAATGATCCATGCTTATTGATACACATACATAAAAGTTGATTTAAAACAATTTCTAAGCACGTTAATTTGAGGAAAAAATATGAGTGTTATAATGCAATATGCTGAACCCTAATATGACAAAGACTTGTATTTTGTCTCATTTGCAGCTAGTGTGATGAGTATGGGTAGGCCTTGCAAATGCAATTTAGTAACAACTAGAGAATGTTTAGTTATTCCATGTGTCTAGTAAGCATGTCAACAAGAAATGAAAAGACTATCTATAACCTTGCTTTATGAGCAAGGCTGAGTGTCTGAGTGTCTGGTTACTGAGCATCACCTGCTGGGACTGCTTCCACAGTGCGAGGACTCCTGACCTGGCAAAGGAGGCAGACAGCAGTGTCCATCGCAGCCTGGCACCGCAGCAAACTGTCCCTTTGCATCTGCCTTTATGGGGTCTCAGATGGTGGTCAGATGGCAGCATAATGTATATTTAATCTACTGCTCTAATTGTTTTACCTGGGTTAAAACCAAACCAAAACAGAAGGGGGTGGTGAGAGAGCGGTTCGTACACAGACCATACAGCATGCATCACAGACCCTGCTGTTTAAAACACCATGTGTTTATTGATTGTGCAAGATGCCAAGTTGATTGGGACTAACACAGTATTTACTATGAAATGGAAATGCCTAAAGCTGAAGGCTAGCTCCACACAGAAGTTTATTTCATGCAGTTTATGTGAATTGCTGTATATTACTACCCAAAAAAATGAGTGTGGACATTTCTACTGGTTTATGTTCTGTTTGGGAAATTATAGCGTACACCCATGAGATTTTCTTTGCTCAAAACCTTCCTGGGCAAATGGTTTTCTCAGTCGGGGAATGAGGTTTTAGAAGGAAAACATTGCAACTGAAATAGATCCCAAGTATCTGTGTGGAATGAGAATAGTTTATAACTGATGCATTTAGCATTTCATCAGAAGCTTGTAAAGTCAGATTTGGCGGGCGAAAACATGGTTTGATAACCTCAAGCTCATTCTGTTTTGGGTGTTCTGGTAGTAAGCAAACGTACCAAAGGTATGAGAACTGTTACAGTGTATGGTACGATGTACCGGATAGTGTTCTCATCATTAAAATAAGCTTGGCTTCGCCTTTCTGTAGTATGAATTTCATATTCATTTACATTAATTGACTAGAACGGAGTTAATTCTAATTTGCCCTCACGCGAATCAGAAAAGAATAAGACCCCCTAATGGGAAACAGGGAACTGCTTTGGGTGGGGCTGCCTTGTGTCCTGATACTCTCCCTTTGGATCAATAAATACTTTTTGGGCAACTGCAGCCTGAAATACTGTGCGGGTAATCCCTACCAGGAGCCAGGACTTTGCTCCTCTGGGGAGAGACAATGAGAAACCAGAGGTGATCTCAAGGCTGGCAGTTTTGGCTGTCTGTTGCAGCCAGGACAGAGAAGAGAAAAGGGAGACCTTAAGCATCAGCGGTATTAGTGGCAGCTGGAGGGATGGGATAGGTAGGGATCTGAAACGAAAAGGCACATTGTGGCAGATGGAAGAGAAAGTGGCTCCTGAGGCGGTTTGTGTTCTCAGAGGTGAAGGTGGGTCACTGAGAAGAAAAGTGACATCTCTGTAATGGGAAAGACAGGATGGTGGGAGACAGAAGGAGATGTAAAGGTGGTAGATCTGAGCTGGAAAGCAACAAAGGAAGGATATTAAGATGGGGGAGTAAGGATTTAGAGGCTTGGGAAGGGGGAGTTAAGGGGATGGGAACTCTGGGGTGCGGGGTCTACATTTTGAAAGAGACTAGGAAAGGAAGGCTCCAGAAGTTTTCACTGAGGAGAGTTTGAAACATCCTCAAAAAGCCCAGGTGCCTTTGGCTGGGACTTCAATTTGGAGATGATGATTCACACTTTGCTGTCACCCTCACAGGAGCTTTTTCTCCTTATCCTTAGTTCTCTTGCACATGCCCACCCTTTTAATATTGGAAATACAAAGGTCCTAAACGAATAAAGTATCTGCATGGTTGGCATGAATTTAATTGCCAATACTAGCACGGATACCTTAAAGTGTAGGAGTTCCAGGATGAACTAGAAATAGCTCTTCTCAAGGATGCAACAGAGGTAACACCAAAGAATGACCAGAGATCACTGGGATGATCCACAAATGTCTTAGGAGAAAGGCATGAAGACTAGTGGGTAAGCACAGGCTGGAATCCATCTCTCAAGGTACCTTGTTGGTTTGGTAAAAGCTCCTTGTGGTGGCCCGCTCATATAATTACACTAGCTGGCAACTTGGTGTTACCAGGTATGTCTCTTTTAATCTACTTTGATGGAAAAATAATTTTTCATTTTTTTTCTTGAGTTTGAGAAGCCCAGGGACACAAATGTCAAGCACATAGATCTACGCAAAAGCTGACAAGGAAAAGCCAGGTGCCATACCAGGTAGGAAAAATCTTCTTGGAGAAGCCAGGGGAAGACAGGAGTACTGAAGTATGCGTATGCATGGAAAACACATATCTTTCTGCATTATGACAACTCTATTTTTATGTCTGCTGTAGCAGAACTAAATTTGGAACTTCTATCCCACAGGAAACTTGCGTATTTTAACATTTGCTTTTTTCCTCAGATCAGGACAAAAAAAATATTTTAATGAAAATTCCAGAAAAAAATGAATCCAGAGACATTTAGACGTTCCTTAATTTGAAACATTATCTATCAGCTTATTAAAGTGATCAGAGGTGCTTTAATTTTTTTTCTTTTCAAAATTAAGCTACATTTTCCCACAGTGACTTGTTCCCTCACAGGGGCCAGACTTCAAAAGTCCTGAGTAGTGCTCCTGTGCTCTAATATGCCTGGTGCTGAAGTTGGGTGCCATATCCATGCAGATATCATAGGCACCGCTTTGTATCATGCTATGGAAGACATTAGTCCTGCATGAAGCCTGGCCTGCAGAAGCAGACTCTAGGCTTTCTTCTTGCAAAGTGATGTGTGGATGGTGAGTTTGAAACAGCATTCCTGATTCACTTTAAATAAAAAATTATATTAGACCTAAAAAAAAGTCTCATTTGTTTTTCAGTGGAAAATCTTGGTCCATCTGGCTGATTTTTTTGAAGTGAGCATTTTCCTCATCTTTGCAAAAACATAGACTGTGGATATGAAAACTCTGAGTAACCCCCTTCTCTCTCAGCCGCAATGTTTGCATGGCTTCCTGCTCCATGTGAGAACCACCCTTTTGTGAGCAACCACCAAGCCACTGTTGCCCAAAGCCTTCACAGCAACAGCACCGCTGCATGATGGTGGCTCCTCCAGGGAAAGAGCTCCTTGGCTCCTGGATTTCTTTCTTCCTTTAATTTTTTGCTCTTATCTTGATGTTACCATGTTGTAAGACCCCTCTAATTTCAAAGGCCCATTCCTGTGCCTTTGTGAGGCCTTTGTTAGAAGCTTACTCTGATGCTGAAGAGATTACTTTTTGGCACACACACATGTTCTGTCTGTGCACTGCACACGCGTGAAGAATAGACATAACATAGGAGGATATTATGTGGGCTTTGTGGCTGTGGATGACCACACTAATGGTGTAGCCTTGGTGAAAGATATACTTAAGATTTCATGAGCAGCTTACACTATCATCTGTGGATGAAAAGGATGTACTGAGGATTTGTAACATATGTCCATAGGTTTGTAAGCATCGCCAATACTGTATTACCTGCTCTTGGATGCTACTCACCTAGGTTGCTTATACATTTTATTCATAGTTGCTTACACAGTTTTTAACTCCATTTGTGGTCAAGTCCTTAGCAAGCATAAATTTATATTGCCATATTTGAATTAATCGAGCTACACTAATTTATACTGACTAGGAGCTGGCCTTCTTACAGTTTCCATTGTTAATTGCTAAGGTGATCGTAAATGTTCCTATTTATGAAAAGTCCTGACAATAAGATCAATTCCTTTGTACTTGGAGTTCTTGTTGTGTTTGATTAGATTTAAATTAATTAGACAGAATCTGATTGTATAGACATGCTTACTGTTAGTATTCTAATTTACAAAAACAACTCTCCTCTGACAATGTGTCTTCCCGCCTCCCCCAAGGAAAGCTAATTTGATGAAGTCTCCTGATTATTTTTCCTGTCCAAAACCATGTAAACCTTTGGGATAGGCAAATAAGCAAATCATTTGGCTGGAAAATCACTTTTGTGATTGTCTGAGCAAGACCGAGAGTAGCTGCATACTTCCATGGTAGAGTTGTATTATGTTTAGCTCTGGATATACTATTTGTCAGAGAAACACTTGTCCTGAAAAATTGTCAGTGTCTGGCATTGCTTTCCAGAATGGTCTACACTTTGATTTTAAGGTTTTAAATGAAGATGTATATATTCTGGCTGCTAGTGAAATGGACTGGCAGTTGATGATGGCCACAGCTGGGGAGTGAATTAACTGTAGAACAATCTCAATTCGTGCTTTTGAGAAACGGTCCAGACAATCGTTCCCTAAAATAAGATCATTCTGAAAAGGAGCAGCTTCTGGCTCCCAGTTAGGACAAGTTTGCTCAAATATTGTCAAGGCTGAATCACTTATATAACCAAAGTATTTCTGCAGTTGGTGGATGTTAAAAATATCATATGTGCAGCATATACTTTTATTAAAACATCAGAGGATATATAATTTTAAAGTGGAGGGGCTGAAACCTCATGAGACTTTTCTCTAGCAGCATTTCCAGCTTTACAAGATGTCTTGCGTGACATGAGATTATCATAGCATGTGCATCCCATTTTTTATAGTCTGAAACACTGGAATAAGCGTGAACACTTTTCATTACTTAAATGGATCTAAACCAAATGCTTTGATGTTTGTCCATCTTATTTCATTACAAAGCAATTGGACATTTCCAACTGAAGATGCTTTTATAGTTAACAATGTTCTACTGGTAAACCTTTGAAGAGAGTGGATTTGTTGCACCATCATTTAGCAGAATGTGGACAGCTAAGTTTTTTAGGTGCCCTGGAAAAGGTGCCTTGGAAGCATCTTTTTTTATCAGTAACTTTAATAGATTTCTGCCAATGCAAATGAATCTGGTCTACCGCACAACTGTCAATAAATTTGATTAATATTTAATATCCACCCACTGTAACTGAGAAAAGGCAATGCCACAAGCTGACAAAGAATCACTCAGGATAGCTACAAATACTTGAGAAATATCTTCAGATCTTTCAACAATTGGACAAGTAATCCACATTCTTTAAAAATGCTTGAAGTTTATTGGCATGTGAACTGCTTAGCTGAATGCATAGATGAAAAAGAATGAAACATTTTGCAATCACTCTGGGCAATTTCTTTCTCCTTATTCTGGGAATGGTCTGGTTAATTAGCATGCTTTAAACACAACATTTGGCTGTCTAATATGCACAGCTGTACACTTTGTGCTCTGCTGGTGATCCAGCTACACAACATGCCACACTCCAGCTGCTTTCTGTGTACTGGTAGAAGCAGTATCTTTACTGCTACATTTCTTTTTCTTTTCTTTTTTTCTTTTTTTTACTTTTATCCTTTTTTTTTTTCCTTAACTTCTTTATAACTCACAAGCTAGGAACTTGAATCATTACATTTTAACACAAAGTTATTTTACCTCAGGTGAGTTTTCCAGAGGTGACAACCTGTAAAGAGCAGGATACAAAAGACCCTCATGAAAAATTAACTTTGACAGTACCTCCCAGCTATAGGTAAAATTATACATCAAAGAAGATCCACTGATACGATCTCATGGAGTCTAAACAAATTATTTTATCATAGCCAGGTTTCTGTCATTACTAAGCTTTTGAACAAGTGAAAGACTTTTAAAGTGTTCCATAAGACAGAATGTGCCCAACGTATCCCAGCTTTGAGAGGGTGTAATAGATGCACATTTTAAATTGCAGAATCTCAAGGATCTGCTGGAGATACCCTCTGTAAGATTAGAGACTAGATCTAACTGCAGCAAAATTGTGTACCGATCCAACTTTGTTTTGTGTTCCTCAGAGGGAGCTGACTGCATACATCTGTCAGTGTCCTCTCATGGATGTCCTTTACAGGGCAGCAGATGGCCGTTACCTATGACATTATTCACTCAACAGGTTTTTTTTCTGTTGTAAAGATACAAATTTCAAGATACAAAAGAAGGGGCAGAAGAAGGGAAACACTACAGCAATAGGGTGCAAGGCTAAGTGAAGTGAAGCAGCCTTGAGGCTAATGGTGACCTTCTTGTAAAGAAGTCATACTCTGACTAATAATATATCATCTTTGCCACAAAATTGTGTAACACTTCTATGAACATAGTGGCAGTGTTATTAATCAAACTGTTTATATACAGAAAGGATTTATCCATGATACATTTGTTTCCTTCTAAAAATTGTCAGCTTCATTCTGACTGTAGTTTCAGGTATCCCAAAGGAGCACCTGCTCATTTTTCTTTTTTTCTTCTTCCAAAGAAGGGACAATTATTACAAAATCTATGACTGTAAAGTTAAGGTTCATGTTTTATTCAAACAGTTTAAGGGAGTAAAGTCACATTCTGCTGAGAAAAGAAAAACACAGAACCAGCAGAAGTTATGAAAATTTCCGTCATCTTAAATAGGGTAAAATTTCTTATGAAACACTTGTGCAATTATATAGCTTATAGTGGATTCCCAAGAAATGTTAATCATGTTGGGCAAAGACTATTTTCTGAAAATGGTACCTCTGAACATGTAGGAGTAATGTTTTTAGTGTAATTTTTTATGTTACCATGAAATAGCATTGTCACGCTGGACCATAATGGCACCTTGTGGAAAGTCTTTAGCTGGTTTTAAACAATATTTTCAAGGCTCAGGATGGCCCCCCTCTATGCCTCATCACCTGTGTGTGCCCGGGTGCCACTCAGGCATAGGGAGAAGTTGCAGCGGACTCCGGAGTTGGCCAGGGTGCCATGGCCCTGGGGCAGGGTGAGGCTGGGGAGAGCTGGGGAAGGTAGCAGGGCAGCTGGAGCCAGCCTGGCTGCAGCCTTGGGCATCAAGAGCCATCCTGTCCTGGTGATGCATCACCTGCCCAGAGCAGACATAGCTGATAAGCAAAAGCAGGGGTATGGAGAAACTACTGAGCATAGCCCTGGGAGGAATCTCCCATTCTGTGGGGTTGAGTGGGACCAGCTGGCATGGAGTCTTGGAAAGAAAAAAGATGTTGACTGGTGTCTGCTCAGCCTTGGTCCAAGAAAACAGATTTTTGCTCACAATCTAGAGGGATAAAACCGTGGCGAAGCAAGGTCAGACTGGTTTTACCTCTTGCTCCTAAGAGGAAACCTTTTAGTATAGTTATAAATGTCAGTTCTCTGGGCCAGGCAATAACTTACTATATCATCGTAACCAAGGGGCATTTAGAAAATTTGTGAGGGAAATTTGGGACTCAGCCATACATATACACATCAGCTCATATATAAATTCAGTCATTCCTTGGACTTCCTTAATGACAATTTATTTATACTTCAAAATGAAGGTATGAGATTTACGACTTTCAAGCACCGGTTAGCTAGAGTGGATAGCAGCATGCATGCCAGCGGAGCACGGCTTTACCATCCTGTCGCTGTGCCCCTTCAGATTTTGGCTCTTGCTGAGACAGCACCGCAGCTTGTTCCTGCTATAAGGATGGATGCTGGCATGTGAGGACTGGCTTGCTAGGCACTGAAATGAGAACCGCAGCTCATTTCTCTATGGCAGCCAAACATCTGTCTGATGCAATAAAAAACCTTCACTCATAATCTGGGCCAGTTTTTAATTGAAGATAGAAGTTAAAAGCCTGTACGTTCCTGTTCCTTTTTTAATTCCGTGTTCTCGCCTATTTAGACCTAAGCACAGTAGTGCACCCTAGCAGAGCTCTGAAATACAGCAATTAGTCACACTGGTGATTACCCTGAAAACAATAGTGATGATTAGGGGTTGTTAATGTGTGGAATGACTTCTGAATGTGCTGGCCTTATGGAAGGGACGAGTCATTTTGACCCTTAATGACCACCCTGCGTTAGCTACTGATGGGAAGGACTGTGTGCACCTGGGCAAATCAGTAGGAAAGGAGGGTTTTACCCTGCTAGCTGCTAAACAGTCAGAGCCTCTGCAGCATACGAATTTCAAAACAGGAATTAGACCCCTGGAAAAATCTGAGTCACTTTAAAATCAGTGGAGGATGTGGGCTGCCAACATCTTACAGAGCACCCAAACAAGGGGGCTTTTTTGGACCCCACTGGGACACAGCAGCCTTCAGTGCTAGAGGAGGGAGAAACGGTATAAGTAAGCAGGTGAGGAGAAGCAGCAAGAGCTGCAGACGACCTTAAACCAAGGTCTCGATTGTACATGCAACCTGAGATACCAATTCTTATCTGCTGATGCCATAACCTGGCCTTCTGAGTCACCTCTGGGCCCTGTTGTCCACAGGTGCACAGGGAGCTCATTCAGTTGCCTCTTTAAGGTCCTTTTACAGCAGAAGTATGGGGCTGAAAATTATGATACGGTGTCAAAAAGTACCCGTGTCTCCTTTAAAGAAAACAAAACAAAACAAAACAAAACACCCAAAGGAGAAAAAGGGGAATTCAAAAGATAGATATTCTGTTCCAAATTAATTGTGCATACACTCATGGAGCAGGGGGAGAGGGGATTGGGACTTCGTATTCTATTTTAATGATTATTTTTGCTTATTCTTTAATCTAAAACCAGAAATAGGTTTCTTTTACAACCACTAACGTTCTCCTTCTAGACAGAGTCTAAAATCAGTTTGTTGTCACGTGTAACTCATTTCCTAAGCTGTTAAGTGCAATGTCAGAAGATAATGAGTTGTTGTTTGTATATCACATCAGAAGTAGGAAGCATTTCAGTCATGTCTGGTAAAGTATTGTTTGCTTGAATAAAAGAGATTTTAAAACCCATGACGTTTTCATGTAGGTGTCCTAAATGATAGAAGGGGTGGAAATAAAACCACTGAAAACCATAAAGTGTACATCTAGGCCCATTCCTGAAGCAAACGGTTATCCCGAGTTCTCCACTGAGTCACCCTCAAGTTTAATAGACTGACTATTAAACTGTAACAATGCATACTAAAAACATTATACAGCTCCTGCAAAACTACTTACTAAAGTTGCAGACCATGGAAATATCCTTTACTCTCCTGACTGGCTGCTGCAGACAGCTTAGTGCCTCGCTGACTGAGCTGCTGGATGGGGAGCTCACATGCTTTCCACAGAGAGGTCAGGTTTTATGCGTCCATAGATATCTGCTTAAGTCCTCTGGCTCCATTCTCTTCATACCTTGAGGCTTGCCATAGCATTTAGATAGGCGCAACTTTTAATTTTATTTTTAAGAGGTGCTTCCCTCTCTCACTTACATGACTGCTTGTGAAACAGGAATAAGAAAATTTTATAGGTTAATGAGCTCTTGAAAAAAACACATGCACCTATTTCCTGAAGATTAAAATAAATAAAGGCTCCCAAGAAATTTGATTTCTATAATGTTGTTTTATTTTGCCTCTAATGGGAATCCTTTCTGAAAGGTTAGGAAATCTTTTCCTTTGTTGTCCTTTCAGGACAGAAACAAATTAGAAAACACTAGTTGTCCCATCTTCCTCTCCCTCAGCAAAAATTCAACTTTCATGACCTAGTTTTTAATTATTATGCTAAAACAACACCATAGCCAGACCAAGTCTGGGATTTTTCAGGTATATACAGCATTGTTCATGAAAATATTTGGAAGTTTTTCTTTGTGTTTACGAAACCTGCATTTGAAAATACAAACCTATGCAACCTTTGAGTTTCTCTCACACAACCCAGATTGTTCAACAAATTGTGAGTGCTATTTGAGCCACTTAATTCTCACAGTCTGTATAGAAAGTTTAAGAGATTCATATCAACTGAAATAGATTCTTAGGACTGGTCTAAGTACTGGTCATTATAAACTAAGTCTGATAATACCTGATTCAGACAGGCTATTAGTTATCTAGGACTTCAAGCAGGAAACCTGTGGTTTGGAATGATGAAATGACTTGGAAGTACTCACCTGGTCAAAGGCACAGACACTGAGTGAAGTTCTCCTTACTTCCAGTTTTAATTCCAAACCCATTCTTCATCCTTCTTTCAGTATATCGTGTGTGAACTGTGGAAACGTTTCTCTCTTTCTCTTGCTCTTTATACCTAAATGCTGGAAAGTAAAAGTCAAGAAAATGTCTTTTAACTACAACTTTCAACTGTATGATGTGCCCGGAGAAAGATGATGTTTGGGGGATTATTTGAAATTTCCTGTCAGAATGTTCAAGGGCTTCAATTCTGGTGAGTTTTTTCAGTGGCAAAATCTTAATTTTCTGGTTTATATTGGGAAAATGAAGCAAAAGGCTGGCTTCACTGACTGTACTGGGAGCAGGTCTCCACCCCTGAGCTTACCCATAGTAAGTGGGAAGGCCATTAAGAGCTTTGCAGAGGAAGGGGTTCAAAACTCAGGACAAAACCATACTCCAGTCTAGGCTGAAATGGGATCCCGCCTTCCTTCCTTCTGCCCCCATTTCTTTTGTTGTTTAAGGAAAGCCAAAGCCTCTGCAGGCTCTTCTTGCTGAATGTGCTGGAAAATTGTTGCAGTAGTCCAATCTGGAGATAGACATGTGATTTGGCTGAAGACAGACATTTCCTGACACTATTAACATCGATAATAAGCTTTAACAGAGCCTTCTGGCTGTGTGTTATCTTGGCAATTGAAGTCGTTTGCCTTTAAGCTCTAACTGCTATTGCCTCCCAAACGACAATGCTTTCCTACATTTTGCTTGAAATTGAAATAGCTTCTTTTTGTGTTGGTATTTATTTCTGTCAGGCGTTGGCACTCCTGACCAAAATTGAATCTGCTGACAAGCTATACAAGTAAAGAAAAGGAGGTTGGCATAATTTTGCCATTTTAGGCACATGGTTGTTCTGTGGATCTGTGTTTTTAAAATAAGAGGAGTGGAGCATGTGTTCATTCAGGCTGTCCAAGACCAATCCAAAATTAACAAATAGAATGAGTCTAGTGTTTTGCAATCTGTTACCTCTTGTAGGCAGGTAAGTATAACGACAAAAGATACCGAGTGGTGTAGTAGAAGCTATTTGCACATGAATTAGTTACTGGAGGGATTGTACTGACACTCCAAGCTGTTCCTTTGACATACCCCAGCCTAAAGCCCGGTAAGTAGTGGATGAACCATTAGAGAAGACCATATTGCAGTGGGAGAGAAAAATCAGAGAAAAAACATTGACGTAGGCATAAATTAATGCCACTAAAATGAGCAAGCTGAAGTTCTGCGCAGGTTCAGAAAGGCTGATGGAAGAGACTCCTTAAGGAAGCTTCAGTAAGATTACCTATGTGGAGCCACTGCTGGCCACTAGTACCAGTAGCGATCCAACTGGTCAAAGCATGACTCTGCACCATCACCCACATGGACTATAGCCTCGCAGCAGAAGAGCCATATTTTGAGTGTATAGCTTCCTTTAACAATGCCTCCCTGGTGTGCATAACTATATAATTTGCAAATTAAATGTTCTAGTCATTTGTGGCACGCTATTCTAGGACTCTTCCCCCATTCAGCAGTTTAACACCTGTTTTCCAGAGTTTGGAGTACACATTTCAAATGGAAAAACACAGTATCTGTTTGTGTTCATTGTCAAAACCAGCCACATTTTGGAGTTCTTTAGTGGTAAATTGCCTGTATTTCAAATTGTACTTTCTAAGACTCTCATCGCAACTGATGACAACTTTCTTTTAAAACTTTTTTTTTTTCCTGCAAAGGCTGCTGTCTTTCCCTATATTTTTTTGTTCTTTTCTCTTTTTTTGATGAGAAAAACTACCTAAGCAAGAAAAATGCTCTCCAAACGCAGTTTTGTACTTACATTGTAGATTGTGGCAAAACTCAAGAAACGGTAACCGTGACATTGTTGTTAACACTGAAAGAAAGTGCCCTGTATTTCTCTTTCTGTTGACTGCTGCATCTGCATTTGTGTGCAGTTACACAGCTGGAGTGAGATAGGTTTTAGGATATACAGTGTGATATAAATTTGGATATAGTTTGCTTGGAGATACTGGGGAAGGAAGAAGTGGTAGATACCCAGTGAATTTAAAATGTATTTGCTTATTTAATTATTAAATAAAATCTTGAGCTACTTCATTAGCACATGTGTGGACTGGGTTGGTGAAAGCTCATCTGTCTCTCTCTCTCACTGCACTTTCTAGCCACACAATGCATAGAACCTTCTTTATCATCATGTCTAGCATGCTACAGTGATGTAACAATCTTTGCACCACTGTTGGGATGCGAGGAAAGTATTATCAGCTCTTATCAGGTCTACTTTATACACTGAGCCCCTTTATAGTCTGTGCTCTGTGGTCCCAAAAGAAGCACCTGCCATGGTGGAGGTAAAATGTAGCTCTCTGTGTGTCCATGGCTTATCCATGACTTTCCTAACTGTCACATCTTTCCCTCTCTCTGAGCTTCAGAGAGCTTCATACCACCACCATCTTTCTCTGCCTGAGTCATTTTTCCACTGCTCCTTGTCCAGACTGGAGAATCTGGACCTCTTCCTTCCTGTGGAGAAGATACATATAAATATTTTTCCATCTCTACCACCTGTTTCAAATGCTGTATCAGGGAGTTAATCTTTAAAATTTGACTTTTCTTCCTAAATATTACTGTGAAATGGACTCTCTCTTGCTCTCTTTCTCTTAATCTTATCAGCTGGCTACTAGCAAGAATTCATTTTCTTTTCTACAAAAAAAAAATCTATTGTGTCACCAGAGCAAACCTCTGCCTGCTATCATCATACACAGCAACTCAGTTTGCTAAGTTAGCCATAGAAAAAGCCCATAGGATGGTCAACCTTTTAAAACAACTAGTACAGAGTTACAAACTTTTCCTTGTGTTATGAGTTAGGGTGAATGTACAAATACGTTTGCCCTTATTGTAATGAGTACAAACTTTGTAAAGTGGGAAATAAGCCTTAGAAACAAATCTTAAGGTTTGTAACCTTGGTGGGGGAACATTGATTTGGTAAGGAGCATAAGACTGGGAAGGCAGATGTATAGGCGAGGTTCTTCTTCTCCTTCCTAGTCAGACAAAAGGAATGGACATTATTTAGCTCATAAAAGGATTCTGAAACATATTAACATAATTAGGGGTACAATGCTGGGCCAAACTTTGTTAGCTACACGAGTGCCACCACAGCAAATTCAGTTTGATTTTTACCAGAAGAGATTCTCAGTAATGTAATGCCAAGTACAAATGGAAAATACATTTTCCCCCATTTAAAAAAAAAAATCATTCCAAATATTTTGATGGTGTCATGACAAAAGCAGCTGCAGTCTAAAACTTTGCATGTAAATAGTCTTAATGAGGGGAAGTGCCTTTAACAGATGGGGAGTTGCAAAATTTTTAAGAAAAAATTCCTCGGCAAACTTCTTAGGCATCTGCTAAGAATTTAGCGATAGAATGGATAGATCCACCCTTTTTGTGAGATGGGGGGACAAGGATTACTGTCCTCTCCCTCAGCCTTGCTCTTTTCTCGTTTCTACTAAGGGAGAAGGTAATTGTAAGCAGCAGACTCTTAGCAACAAGTTGAAACCATTACTGATTTGTTATAGTCCTCAGTAGTTGCTATGTATCTAGCTTTTCTTGTTGGGAAATGAATGACCCCATTTACATCAAGAGACGCTATTAAAATATCAGAAAATGCAAGTTCATCTATAAAATGAGATTATTTGGTAGCAAATAAGCCAAAATGGACAAACACATGTTTATAGGTAAAGTGATGCTGGAGAAAGATTTCTGCCACGTCTACCATGAGTGCACTGGCCTCACCTTCAGGGTTCAGTGGCCTTTAGTGTTTCCAGAAGGCCTTTGAGTGTCTCCTGGAGAGGATGAACACATCACCTGCAGTGAAGAGAAATTCTTCTAATGGGGTCTCCAGACAGTGGAGTCTGACTTCAGGGGGAGAAGTTTTTTCCCACAGTGTACCTCATGCTGGTTCCTAGGCAGACGTTGTTCTGTGTGGTGCCAGGAAACCTGAGCCACATTTCACCCACACCATCCAGAAGTACCCGTATGACATCAGCGATCACATCAGTATCCAGGCTCCAGCACAGATAAGGTAAGGTAGCGTAGGCAGATGTGTGGGTTTGCGCAATCCAGACTCTCAGGTCACCTAATGAAGTGTACACAAGCCTGGGCTTTCACTGATACTGTTTCTGTCACTAGAAATGTGTTCATTATTCGTCTTCTGTCAAGTAAAGCTCTTCTTAGTTATTTCAAGTGCTTTTGCTTACCTCAGAAGGAGTTTTGAACCTCCTGATGAGATCAGAGGTTGTGAAACTCTTTTCTGAAAACTCAGACCTCACTACACTAATTAAATCTTTCTTCCTGTGTCAGCTATTCTTTAACAGACATTGAGTCATTAACCTCCTTCTTTCTTTTTCTTTTATAATGTGAAGAAAACCCTCCAGCTTCAAATGTAAAAGCACATTTCTTCTTAAATCTATGATGAAAGGATCTTACCATGCTCTTCAGTTGTGGCATAAAGAATGGTAATTTTGGATCTCTGTGACATCCTTAGATCTGCTAATTACTAAATGCTTTCACATCACCAATGACTTTGTTTTCCTTTTTCATCTACTTATTTTAGTGTAATTTAGATGTATGATGATGTCTCCATCCGCCTTCATGTAAAGGCTGGGTTCTTATATTTAGTGCTTTATTGGATGCACTTGGGAGAAGAGCTGCCTGTCTCCTTCCCTGCCCAACTCTATGTTCTGAAATGCCTTTGGTAATTCAGGGTACAATTCACTGTGCGCTCATTGGCATGTTGCTGTCCCAGAATAGGAGGATCTACTCACTGGCAAGCAAGGGTCCTATGGTAAGGACAACATGCTCATTAAGGCTGAAGTTACTAAGGGAATACAGTGGCTTTACTGTCTGTGAGCTGACCTGTGATAGCTCTTCATGTGTACGTTCATAACCGATGGAGAATTACGTTATTTAGTTATGTATATTAACTGATACCTCAATGGAAACTCTTGTTATTAATGAAGCCAAGAATGCAAATACAAAGGTTAGGTAAAAGCTTTCTTCCATATTGGTGTACTAATTTGCTCGAATGAGAACTACAAGACGAAAATTGTATTTCTTCTGTAGCCATAATCTGAGCTGTGGTTGCTTTCACATCGGACAGTTATCTAAGCATGAAAGTGGATGCACTGCCCAGTGCAGAAAGCCAGTGTAAAGCCCTCTGTGTCACTTGGATCCTGTAAGACCCATGCCAAGACTGGCAGCATAGGTGGAGCAGCAGCAGAGGAAAGATGTTTGGAGACAGCACTGCTGCATGGCCCTGTTCACTGAAGAGCCGTGGGGCATAGCCTGCAGAAGGCCATTGGAGTCCATGGTTGTACCACCACGATCAAGATTGCCAAACCCTTGCCTACAGCCCCTGATGTTATAGTGTCC
Organism: Pluvialis apricaria; assembly: GCA_017639485.1. Taxonomy (NCBI): domain Eukaryota; kingdom Metazoa; phylum Chordata; class Aves; order Charadriiformes; family Charadriidae; genus Pluvialis; species Pluvialis apricaria. Next base: position 91,851,392 of record CM030009.1, read on the forward strand.
GTTCCGGCCTGTGAAAAGCGGCAAGTCCTTCTCAGCAAGTTCTTGGCTTATAGGGAAAAATGATACAGCTCATTGCAAGCTTTGCAAAAATGGTTGTAACAGTGAAATGGCACAGGTTGACTTCTGTCTTTGCCAAGGCAGTTTGACTGAGTTAGGTTGCCTTTTGCAGCTTCTGGGTTTTCTGTGTGTGCATGTGACATAATATACCAAAACAGTACATCCCAACGCTGAGACATTTCTGCCTTGTATCTCACAGCTCAGAATTTCAGCTCACTTTTAATTTGCAGAAGAATTAAAAGAGATCAGAGTGTAATTTAGAGCTATCAGTAGCTGAAATACTGTAGTGACTCTTTGGTTTGTTTTTGTGCTTTGTAAATTTTGCAGCATTTGTGGCAAGATTGTAATTTTTCCAGTGCATTATTACTTTTTGAAACCTCTCATACAGTGAAGTATTTTAAAACACAATACTTGTTACCATTATAGGTGCATACTAATTAGCGTGTAGGAGCAAGATTTGAACTTGGTAATATATTATAGTCAAACATTAAGTGACTGTATCTCAAGATGAGACCATCCTTTTAAAGTTAAAAATGCCTTTCTTGTTCCTCCTGCGTATATGAAGTCATGGTACAGTCTAGCACCTAAGGACACGGAAGCAAAAATGGTACTACTGTGTCTATTCCCACTCCTTTATCATTCATGTGCAGCTGAGCTATGACATTGAGGTATTTGTTTCAAGATATTGAAACTTATTTTTGTCCTCATAGGGTAATTTTAAGTGAGAAATGTTTGGAGAATATATTTAATTTCCCAGCACAGTTGATGCATTCAGCAGGGCAATTCGACTTCATTAAGACCCCTCCAAGACAGCACCACACTTGGCTCATGCATAATATACAAAAGCAGTGAAAGCAACTGCTAGAAATTCTTGTCAAGCGTTGAAAGATGCTATGTCAAAATAAAATGAAAAATTCAGGAACAAATTCCAGCTCATATATGATTTTTCTTACATTTCTTTCTTTTATAGTACTTTGTAATCTCCAAGAATTTTCCTCTCCCCTTGGCACCATATAGTTTGAACTATGAAATATGTATTAAATGCCAGTAAATTAGGGGTAAGTTGTATAAATGCATGTATTTGGGAGAGGGGAGAGCAAATTCCAAAGCTCTGTATTATGCAGCTTGCAGTAAGCTCTTACCATAAGGTCATCTGCTGGCAGCAAGACACCACCACAGAGTCCTACTTAGTCACCACTGATCACCTGATACAATATTTGGGGGTTTTGAGGAGATCAGCTTAGTGTCCCTTAGAAATGGAATTCAGGGTGCAGAATCCAATGTGCTAAGTGCTGATTTACCCAGATTTGAGGAAACTTCTGTGTGTGGCATTAGATCTTCCTGGAAGATAAAAATGGGAGGGGGTAGAAGGGAAGGAAGGCAGCGAGAGGAAGGAGGAAGTGTTGCATATTGGGAATAGTGTGAATACTTGACACTTCCCTCCCGGCCCCCTGACCTTCAGAGGTTTTTAAGACATATTCCCCAAATTCTGCTTCTTCTGGAAGGCCACTAAGTCATCTGTGAACCTCCACGCTCTTCCTTGTGGTCAAGTGGGATCTCTGGGGCCATCAACAGCTCCAACCTGTGGATTATTGGGCCGTGAAGAGCTGATAGCATCTGGCTTACTGCTTTTATTTCTGCTGTACAATACAAAAATATGTACAAGCAAGGTCAAATCCTTGTTTAGATACAACCATTTGAGATTTAAAGCAAACTCCCATCTTTTCATGTGGGCGAATGGATAGAATTTGATCCCCATTATTTAAATTAGCCCAAAAGAGAAGGTACTTTCTGGATTCCATGTTTTGGTCCAATTATTTTTTCTTCCAGAAGGCTTATGGGGAATATAGAAGAAAGAAAATAGAAACAAACGTAGATTAGATGAGTCCTTGGAGTTTTATTTGCTTTCATTATAGGATTTGCAGGGGCCAACTTCTGTTGCCGGTAATCCCTTAATATGGTTGCATTTGCTGGTCTTAAATTGATGACTCAATACTGATAGCACTCTAAGGCAGTGAAAGATCAATACACATGGGTCTTTTTCAGTGCCCTCCATTACTTTTTGTGATTTATTTCTCTCTTAGCTAGCCTATGACTAAGCCTCTTGTATTGAGTTTATTGCATGTCTACTTTGGCAGCTAAATAATTGAGAACTTTGCTAAAGGAAGAGAAATAAAACTTGGAAATATGTTATCTATGAGGCTTCTTCTGGTTTGAAGCTCTTTTGAGCTGCTGCAAACTTCTTTGGAACAAATCATTTTACCTTGGTTAAAATATTATGGAAGTTAAAACTTCCAGCCTGCCTGAAGAAAACTTTGCTCAGGGACATTTCCAGATCTTTTAGTGACACACTAGCAAGAGTGGCACAGCAAAAGCTGGTAGCTGGCTGGTAATGATGATCAATGAATCACAGCTATGAAAGCAAGATTTTCCAGTGTGGAATATGGTGCTTGTGGTCTGCTAACAGTGTCTAAAATGAAATATACCTGTGGAGGATTGGGTTCCCAGGACTCAGCCCTCCTGGGCAAATAAATCATACCGCTACGTTTGTTAGAACTAAATATTCCGGAGTGGTACAGGTCAGAGTAGTATAAACAGTGACAGTTAAAACATCTAATTAGCATTTATTATGATTGCATGCTGAAGTGATAATAACATTTGCAATGAGAGCTGGCTCTCATCTTATTAGGCACTGCGCAGAGCAGTGCCAGCCCACTGTTCAAAAAAAGTTTCTAGTTTAGCTTAACAAGCTTTTTGCATTAGTGTTTGCTGCTTTAAACAGTTTAAAGTCTAACAGCATGTTTCTTTTGGCAAAGATGATGACAACAGATCTATACCAGTGAAGAAAAGTGACCATTAAGATACAACTCTTTTCACTGAAGCATTGAGGAAGGGGGAAAGCTGGCATACAATTCTCGCTTGGAAATGCGTGAGTCTTGTACAGACCTCAGTGCACACAGAATCAGGGCAATGCTGAGCTATATGGTAGGTGAGGAGGGCTTTAGGCACTATCAGCTTCCCAAGGTGAAAGACACTGGAGCACCAGTTCCAGAGACAGAGAAAACTCATCTCCTCATCCAAACTGGCGGCTACTGAGTTTCTCTTCCCGTGTCCTGGTAACTGATCCCACTGTGATGTCAGTTAAACTTCTCTCCAGTTTTAACAACTTTTTTTTTTTTTTTTTTAAAAAAAAGCTATAAAGAGCTGTTTACATCTCAGGGATATCTCTGGAAAACTTTGTGTTTTGAAACAATTTTGCAGATGCAGTATTAGAAAGGCTTTGGCCTTCTCCACATGATTTTTACATTTTATTTACAAGAGATGCCTGCGTAGAAACACGATCGTGTTTCAGAATGTCAATTTTTTCTTCTGCTTGTTTCTTATTTGAAAGTCTCACTTTCCAGCTGACTCCATAGCCATTATGCGAGTGACTCTGCTGTGTCACCAACTGCAGCCCTCTCTAATGTGTTTATAACACCTTCACTGAATTCATTTTTGAGTAGGCAAACCTGTTAGACAGAGGGTTATAATTTTTATTTATCATGGTATGTATATTAGTATAATGCTAGTGTGATTACTGTTGTATCAATATGAAGTATGCCTCTGTAAAGCAATGAAATATACTGATCTAATAACAGCTATAGCACCACCAAATTGTACTCTTTTAACAATATTGGTGTGGTTGATGAGGCAGCACTGCAAAAGAGGTTCAATTTACTGGGAGGCTTTTTCTTCCCATGATCAAGGAAAATTTGTTCAGATAGTTCTGTTTTTCTTTTCCACAACTGTAAGAAAATAACACTTTTTCAATAGGAAGAGCGTTTCCCATGTGGTACAAGTACAACCACAAGAAGAGGGATCACTGGATGGAACACAGGTGAGGAGGCAGTAGCGCAGTGCACACGTAAGCCTGCACTGCCCTGGGGAGAAAAGACTCATCTCCTCCCCATTACCTGGTCCTGTCCCTACCCTGTGCCCTGTCTCATGTCAGCTTGAGCCTTCATGGCTGAGCGGTGAAGAGGATCAGGACACTCACTGGACTGAGTAACAACTGCCCCTTCTGCCTCCAGCATTAAGTTTCAGCCACTTTGGTTCCTTAATGCAGAGCAGGAGGAGCTGGTCGGTAGGGAAGGTGACGACTGCTCTGGGGAGCACTGCTCGCTCAACCTGCACCTCTAGCCATGGCCCAAGGCATCACCTGGCAGGTCTGCAACGAAGGAAGAAACCACACTTCTGCCAATGAAATTTCTGAAATTTCAGAAAATGCAGTATATTTTCTTCTATTGTCCAGTCTGTCTTTGCAGAGGCAGTGATCTGGTCACAGAGGCTCATAATTCACAATTGTCATTAGGAAAGGAAGAAAAGAAAATGTATGAGCAGGGCTGGTTTTAGGAAAATTAAAAGATCAAAGACAAACAAGAGGAAATATGAAATCTTCACATGAAGGTAACTTGCATGGCTTTCTAGTGGCTTGAGTGGTCAGCACACATATGAGTTCTTTGTATAGGTTTCAGTATAGCAGAATGCACCACAGAAGGCATGTGCTTGGAGCTGTCAAAGCTTTATCAGTAATGCATTTTACCAAAACTTAGAACAATGACTCCTGCCCCTACTACATACACCAGGAACAAATGAAATAATAAATGAGAATTTTCCGAACTGCTTTTTTTTTTTTTCTTTTTGTTTTCTTTTTAAAGGAAGATAATGCCATATTTCAAATTCTGATCTGTACCCAGGTTTTCTCCACCTGAGGGTGAGAAAATAAGTTGGATTCTGTGAGGTTGGTTGAGTTGGTCACTGTATTGCAATCTTGCAGCAAGGTTTTTCCCAGGAGCTATTAACTCTTAAAACAAGGTGAAGAGCAGAAAGGAAGGTTTTGGTGTTGACCCCTTTCTACTTTTAAATGCATAATTGTGAAAAAAACCAACAAAACCACCCCACATTTTCAAGGTCTAACCCATCTTCTCTGTATGCTAGTTTCTAGATTTTGTGAGTGGCAAATTGTTCTGCATAAAGGACTGCAATTTTCCCCAACCTTTGGGACTGTAACCAAACACAAATAATGAGGGGGAAAGTAGTTTGCAAGCATTTCTTCTGAAATAAAAACAAAAAATTTGAACACTCCTCTAGGATGTTTCTTATATCACTGTTGGTTAGTCATATTTCTGTAATAAATGCCTTGAAAATACTGCACTTGCTTATTAGTACAGGGGAAAATATTATGATTTTGTTCTGGTCTTCCATTTCTCTTTGGCATGGTATATACAAAACACCTATTCTCCTAATTTAAATAAATAAACAGCAGTTTGCTCTTTGCAAAACCATTCATTTAAAAAAAAGTACTGATGTACTGGTGTTTACAGTTAGAATGTCTTGTAGTAAATTAGATGTTTGTTGAGTGTAGTTGTGTAGAAAACTTATAATTACTTCTTTAATTTGTTAATTTGTATTTTTAATTCAGTCAGTCATACTGTTGTATTTTAATTCCTAAATTCAGCAAGATTTTCATGCTATAGACATATTGCAGTCAAAAATGCAGAATTACTCCTTTTAAGACTTTGAATGATATAAACATGTCAAAAGAGGCTGCCTTTTTTTTTCAGAAATGTATTTATTCTCTTAAAAGAAATTGATTATTCATTCATCTAAAATTATAATGTTATTGAAAGAACAAAATTCAAATTATTTTTGCACTAGGTGGGTAAATATTTTAAATATTTTTTCCTCTGTATAGTAGGGTTTCTAGGGATGTGTATACATATGCACACACACATACCCTTTTATGTCATTGGTTGTAAGGCTGCTCTCCTACTAATCACATGTCTTCAAGACGACTCAGCCTTCCAAATACAGACCCAGCAGCCCTCTCATTGAGGCAAATACTAAGCATGGGCAAAATTCCCCCTGGAAGGGAGGCTCAGCAGAACCGCATGGTCACCCCTCGGTACTCCCTCATGCTTCAGGTTTCTGAGTGATGAATCCACTCTCTCCCACGGGTACAGTTTGGGGCCTTGACCCACCCATGGAGCATGCTGCAGATCATGCCCCGTTTGACCCACAGGAAGCGTTTGTGAGGGCAGTGACGACTTCCAACCACCTCATTGTCTCACAGCACATGCATTTTCATGGAAAAAATGCAGTAAATGTATTTCTCTTAATAGCCACTCTTCTGAATGTTTATGTTGGCAGATGGGGTTTAGTGTCCATTTACATCGATGAGCAAGGTTGCATCAAGGAAAATCCTGCTTCCTGCCTCTCAGTGGAAACAATCCACAAGATCCCAGATACTGTCAAGCAGCTGGAGAAAGGAGAGAAGAGCATATAATGACATGAGTAAGTGTGTTAAACCACTGTGCTGCCAGCAGTCGCTATGTCTGGGCTCCCAAGTGAGCTCTCGAGTATACACCTTGGCTGTCTCCTGACTCCTTGCTGGCGTGAGACTTGAGTGCACACCAGTCCCAAGTGCCCTGGTTTCCTCAGAAATTAAAACCCTGCGACAGACAGGAGCCTTATTAAGCACCCAGCTTGGCCTCAGTCTGGACAATTGGAGGCGACCTGGTCCATGGGATCTGCTATGATGCACAGCTGGAGGTTAGTTTGGGACTTATTTTTTCTAAAAGAAAAAGGTTGAGAAAAACTCAGTTCTCATCTGACACAAATCACTATGACTTCACTGCTTCTGATGGGGCCCACCTGATTTACTTTAGCTAAGGATCTGGAATACTGTTCAGCTGCTGTAAAAATAATCTGCAGGATCCCTGTGTCAAGATGGATACTGCATCTTTTTATCTGGTGGTAATGTATCATATAAACATGGATGACCACTAACCACCAGACATAAAAAACCCCAACATTTTATGGTTGGCTATTGATATAGGCAACAAATGCCATGGCCTTGCCTTGGATTTCACAAAGGGTTTATTTTATTGCCTTAATATGCCTCTGATGTAACGGTAAATGACATAGAAACACATTGTCCTTTAAGAAGCAAATAGCATCAACTTTAAATTCAAGAGTTTGTATTCGTATAACATGATGGGGGGAAAGGCATCAGTTTTATGATACTGTTTCAGCAGTAAAATAAACCCACACTTTACTTCCAGCATGCGTGGTGTAACCTTCATGTATCTTCTGTATCAGGATGAGCTCAGTGCATTCCAATAGCACCCAAGCATTTTCATCTAGGAAAAGTAACAGTGTGTAGGCAGTACCTTTAGTTTCAGTTTAAAAATATCTAGAAAAGTTAAAGTAATAATTAATTATTTTCTGGCTATTCTTTTTAAATAGAGTGTTTTGCTGCCATCTTAAGAACACTGATAAACACCAACTTCATGATCTAATAAATATCATCCCAGTTCACACTAAACTGATGTGTCAATAAGAAGGAATATTACTTTAATATTTTGCAACTTGTTGTAATATCCTCATGCTTTCAGTATCATTTTTGCAAGGTATTTTAAGTATAGAGGATCTCATGACCTCTCACAGATGTGAAAATATTTGCAGCTTTGAGAAATTAAGAAAATATTTTTCTTTTTTTTTTCTTCACTCTGAACAGCAGAGCACTGAGGAGAGGTTTCAAAGATTTTGTAAGAAATGGTTAAATTTTGAGTTCAGCATCCTGATTTCTTCAAGCTACTCTCCATTTCCATGGTTCCTTTAAACCATTCACTGTGTTCGTATCACAATTTTAAATATGCCTAATTCACTTTTGAGACTTAGTTCCCCATTAGGGAAAATGTGAAATTAATTGTTAGTAAAAAAAAGAGAAGGGCCATAGCTAGAATCTACTGAAAATAGTGCAAAGCAGAAAGACATAAATTAGATGTAACTATTACAAGATTTCACTAAGATTTTTTAAATGTGTACTAATGGGGGAAAGATACTGCTGCTGTTTAACTAACAAAGAAATCAACACTGATTGACAGTTAAATAACAGTAAACAATATAACATTTAATCCTACCAAATGAACACATCTATTAACACCACTCACCGGTCCCTCTGAACTGTGCACCCCTCAGCCCATGCAAGAAACATAAATTATTTTAACAAACCTACATGTGGAGAATGTAGCAGGATATGGCCATTTGTCTCTGTATAATCACTCTATCAAATTTTTAATGATCTGTGAAATGAAAAACCTGTGGTTGGTGCTCAAAAAAATGCTGGGAATGCTGTACATAGCCATTGCTGTGTATTTTATATGAAGACCTGTGCATAGTACTAAAAAAAACATTCTCAAAACAACCTACAACAACAACAACAAAAAGAAAGAATGCAAGGAGACTGATCTGTTTATTTCTTGCATTTATTATAATCTGAGCTTCTGAGCCTGCTGCTATTTTAGTTTAGTTTGTGTTCCAAAAGTCCTGCTGGCTTTTTTTTTCTCCCACTACCTGGATGAAATTTGAACATAAAAGTTAAAATACCAAGAAAAAAGCAGCTGTGTAAATTTCCCGGAATTTGCTTTGAAAAGCTGCTATTGTGGAAATATAGGCTTCTTGCCTTTTTTTTTTTTTTAAATAGTGCACTAATTTTGTGCCATTTCACCATGGCAAAAAGGACAGTGTTTTGTACTTATGATCTAAACCTTCCATATCTGTTGTGGAAAAGACCATTTACATGAAGCCAGAGGAAAAGGTTGAGGAGAAAAGCAATGACACCTCTCCACCTGATTAGCAACACCGTTAAGTTTTGTGGAAATGAAGTGGAGGCAGTCGCAGGCAGGCAAAATCCCAGTGAATGCAGTGAGAGCTGGATGCTGCTCCAGTAAGTCAGTGAGACCCCAAGGGTTCCTTACACGGCTGTGGATGAGACAATATCAAACTTTAGCACTCTGTAGAGGTATTGAGCTTGCTGCCGTTATCATTTTGGATGCCAGGGTAGAATCTCTTGAGCTTTAACTCATGGATATAAAATATCTACTACTTTTCTGAAAACAGCAAGGTGAATGAAAGGGACTGAGTCTGGTCTTTTATGACTGCAAACCGTCTTTTGACATTTCTGATTACAGTAAAGAGCACAGGCAGGAAGAGGATACATCCCTAAAGTGTGTTACACCCCAAAGTAGGTGACGATGGGAAGTGACACGGGGCCCTGCCCATGCCAGGGCATGATTGCACCCATTGGTGCTAGCAGACATCAGTGCCAAGCTCTCTGTGGGTCTAGACACTGCTTGTTTTTTCCAAAAGAGGTTATTCTTCAAAAGCTCTTTGTACAAATAGAACGTTCTGATGGAAACACCCCAAATTTCAGTTTTTGTGATTGGCTATAAACAGTAAGGAAAGTTACACCATTTTTTAATCTGCTGTAAATGCACCTTTAGAGCACTTTTCTTTTTTTCTCATATAATTATGGACTCGTGTCTTATTCAGCAACACCAAATCTTTTCCTTTAAAGAGCAGGCTGCGCTGATTGCTTGTAAACCAGTCCTTTTCTTGCCATTCCTGCTCAGGTGAATCATGTACTTTCAGCTCTTTCCTTTTTCAGTGACTCAGTACATAACTAGCAAATGATATGCTTTTATAAAGAAGCTTATCCTCTGTGACTTAAAAGTTCAAACCAAGATTTTTCCAAGTTTTGCTTTTAAGGATGGCCCCATGCTTAATTCCCCTGCTAATTTTCACCTCCCCCGAATTTTCTATGTACCCTCTAGAAGAAGAGAGTTTTGTTCTGGGCATCGCCTGGATTTACTCCGGAGCCCAGAGCTGGCTGGAGGAGAGGATCTGTTTTGATACACAGTGTTTTCCCCACTGCTACAGCCTGACAGCTGATTGCCTGGGCAGCTGGTTCTGGTGGGGTACAAAAGCTTTCAAGTCTTTGAGGCACAGGTTGAAGAAATCCCAAGACAACTTACATTGTGAATGAACAGTTCTTTACTACATCATTAATAAATCCTTTATTATGACAGCAGTTTTGCCCAAGGACCAAAAAGTAGCGAAAAATGGGCAGCACACTGAAGAGCTTGAAAGTGCAATTCAAATCTAGACATTGTACCATTTTTATAATAACAATTAATAGTCGGATGCTAGAATACCACAGCAGAAAGGTACTGCTTATACACAGCACTTCCCGTAGTGTGTATAGTGGTTAGCATCTCAGCCTTCTGTGTAAGAAGGAGAAGGATAATTGGGGCAATAAAAAGCTATGAACCACATCAGGATACTTAAATACTTTGAAGAACATAAAGGACGTGGATGTGGTTTATGCATATCAGGCCTGTGATATCTGCAGTCCATGCTGGAAAAGCTCACTGTGAGTTTTCTGCTTTGGAATGAGGAATAGAAACCAATATGAGGACAGAGAGGTGGTGTTGTAGATGAGCCAAATTGCTAAATGAAAAGGAAGTCCACAAAGCGAATGAAGCAGAAACACTTTCCCGAGCAAGCGATTAACTTGCCTCTGAATGCTGAGCTGGCTATAGCCTCCCGCCTCCCCTCCGAGGGGTGAACGGTAGCACCTAGCAATCAGCTCAAGAGTCAATCGCCGAAGTGATACATCGGCAACATTAGCGAGAGTCAGCAGTGAGGAAACCCCGTTTTGCTCTGGCGCTCTTTCTCAAACAGTAAAGAAATATAAAAGGGTTTTAAGCACCCCCTGTGCAGCGCTGAATCAGAAGTTTCATTGAGCATTAAAAATGACCGACTTCTTTGGTAGCAAAGCAGCGATCACCATTTGAGTGGAAAGGTGGGAGGAGCAGTGGACAAGCTGTCCCGTTTGCCAAAGGAGGGGCTCCAATTTTTACGGGAGTGGAATTGAACATTAAGCAGCTTTGAGACATCCAGCTTTGGATGCCATAAATATTGAAGTAACAGTGAGATGAAGACACATAATGCCTTGACTCTGAAACCAGTGGAAACTTAAAGACTAGACATAATGTGGGCCAATGCTGAGCCTGAAGAATATTTTATCTTAGGCCGAGTGAGGACACATTAAGATTGATTTGGGAGGAAGATTTAAATGGAACAAGGAGCAAACGAAGATGGAGGGTGACACTTTAGCATTTTGATGTATACACTGTATGGTGTCCACATAAGATTTGAGTTCGGTGTTGGCTAGGCTTTTATAAGGCTATAAATTTCTTAATTGGCACTTTCAGTAAGTTTCATTTGCTCATAAAGGAGTGCATTTAGATCTGGACTTCCCAGCGCAAATCACTTCCCTGCAGCCCCACAACAATGCTAGTGGTGGTCTCAGAGTACGTCGGCAGGCACATTTTAAATGTATCACCTGAGTCGAGGTTTTTCAGACAAAACAGCCCCTTCTCCCTCCTCTCTTCTGAGCCTATGGAAAATACATTAAAGTCTCTTGTCTTGACATGCGCTGCTGTGTCTGCTGACTCCTGAAAGTGATTGAATTTGACTAGATTTTGCTGAGCCCTACAGGGCTGCAAAGAGCTAAGGGTAATTTGACTCCACATATTCACATATTATTGGAGGCAAATTGATGTCCAGGGGCTACAGTTCCCATCTGTCTCGTAGCAGGCAACATCAGATCCCTTCTCAGTTGGACCCAGAGCTGGTTTTCTGTCTGGTGACAGTGACGTGACTTTGCCTCCAGGGCAGAGGGAGGAACTGGGTGTAAGCCAGACTCAGCCCCATGTTCCAGGTCTCTTCATAGAGGGTGAGAGGGTCCTGCAACAAGCACCATGGCTTTCCCCACATCCCAACACAGCCATCTTCAATCCCATACGTAGGCAGACAGTGGCCAACTGGTGAGTTTGGATCTGAGTTTGCTCTGTCACAGCACCCACGTAGCCAGATAGCTAAACACCTGTGTCACATTGGTGCAATACGGGCCAGGGGAGAACTGCAATACTTTTAATTAAGAACCACAGGCACTGAAGTTTTCCCTTCCCCTGGGTTCCTTCAAAGGCTGGTGGAAGGACCGCAGCTCTGCCATCTGTGCAGCCTTGCGGAGCAGAGCAATGCTGCAACGGATTTTCAGTCTTGCAGGGAAGGGGCCTCCCCGATTCGGACCCCAGTGGCGTTGTGCAGATTTCTTTCAGTTCTTGCTACCAGCTAAGTCTCCAACTGGCCCAAATTTTCTCCTTCAACGGAAAGATCCCTATAAGTTGAGTTTTGTTTAAAATGTATGTTTTAACACAACACATGTGCTTTCAATTTTTATAAAAATGTATTGGCATATTTATTCTATTTTACTTGCTTCATGGCTCTCTTCAAGTCAAAGCTTTCTTTTTCCAGGAGAAGGAAAGCTGCTCATATCATCATCTGCTTTATGCTAGAGCCGTTGACTTTTTTTTATATCTTGTCTCACTGACTCTTTGTGGGTGTGTGCAAATTTCATTTTCTAACGCAGTAGTCCTGATGTGCCCTCATCTCCCTGCTCCGACACTCAGCCGGCCTGTTTCTCTGAGTTTTTTGCTTCTTTCATATTTATTGCTTTTAAATACACTTTTTTTCTTCTCCCTTTCTTTTGGCTGCCTTTTCAGAGTGATTGATCACCCCAGTTTTGATTACTTGTATTTATCCTCTGGAAGAAGGAAGAGAGAAATGTCATCAGACCTCTGAACTCCATGTGTTTGCCCCGCACACTCTGCCGATCTCTCAAAATCTATGTTAATCCTCACAAAAAAGCCTGAGTCCAGAGCCATCTGGAGCCCTGCACCTTTTTGCCTCTGTTCACAGCTTCCTCCATATCATGCCCTGTGTGTCGCTTCCCTATGCCCTGGCCTGTCCTTTCCTATGCATCCCTTTGAGATAGGAAGGGTATTGATATTACAGGAGATGGATAGAAAAGAAAGATTAATAGATCAATGAAAACCATTTTATTTCATTTTTTCAGACTGTGCCTGTATGTTAAATTAATCGGACAACTGAGGGAAGATACAGTGACTGTCCATCTTTGTTACCTCTTTAAAAAAAATAAAAGAAAGAAAAAAAGAAATGAGGATATTGCAGAGGACACATTTATTTCAGTATTTGCAGGCTGTCTTATATGATGAGATACGACATTTTAAAGCTTTTGTTTGAAAAAACTCAGTGCAGTTCTGCATGTATTTTTAGGTAGATTATGATATGCACGCCTATGAAAGCATGAACGTGCGTCTGTTAAAGTCACTATGTACTGAGGTCTTGCTAAAAATTCAGCACCCTCGCAAAAGTAGGAGGGCTGGGGAGGGAGCCTGGGGAAATGATACGGAGCTGCTCTCTTCAGTGATCTTGGCACAGATCACCTGGCCAAATAGTTTCCTGATTAAGATAAACAGATGAAGAGGCTTCCTACTCATGCAGATTACACATCTCTTCCAATAGGGTTGCAAGACACTATGGTTAAAATACTTTTGGATATTTTTACATCAGAGCTTTAATCATTCCTTAGTGTCATGGACATAACAGCAGAGAGTCGCAACAATTTTATAAAGGTCACTGTGAACATAACTTTGCTGTCAACAGATAACCATGCTGGCTTGAACAGGAACAGAAACTAGCCTTTTAAATTCCACCTTGGCACAATTAATCCGTAAATGAATGAGACTGTGCTGTGTTGCAATTCCTCCCTGGTGGTTTTCTTAGTTTCTTCTGGCCAATGACATTGCTTCTTCTGCAAAAGTCAAGCAAGTTCAGTGCTTGCAATGGTAAATAGTCCTACTGAAGTCAGCTGGGACTACTCCATGCAATCACACTGGGCGTGCTAACAAGTATTAATAAAATTGAAGTCTAGGGCATTTATCAGGGTGGTTAGAAACTTATTTAGCTTATTACTGGGGGGGGTGTCTTACTGGCCATTGGCATGTTCTGGCCTTGTGTTTCAAAGTGGGAGACCGCTCAGTGGGGACAATATTTCAGGAGTAAGATCTGATTAGCAACACAGGATTATTGAAATCACAGAATCATAGAATAGTTAGAGTTGCAAATGATCCTAAAGATCATCTAGTTCCAACCCCGCTGCCATGGGCAGGGACTCCTTCCCCTAGACCACATTGCTCAAAGCCCCATCCAACCTGGCCTTCAATACTTCCAAGGATGGGGTATCCACAGCTTCTCTGGGTAGTGTCTCACCACCCTGACACTTAATAATTTCTTCCTAATATCTAATCTAAATCAACCCTCTTTCAGTTTAAAACTGTTACCTCTCATCCTATCACTACACTCCCTGATAAATGATGGCATCCTCTATATTGCACAGTGGAACATGGTGCAGACATGCTCCAGCACCATGCTAACAGCAGCTGCTGCATCCACAAGCTGCAGCATGCAACACCAGCCACCTGTGTCCCACAGCTGCAGGGCCGGGTACTTCAGCAGTGCGAGACCTCATGCCTCTAGTTGCTCATCCTAGTAGCTCAGCAGTGAGAGCCCTGATGATGCTGGCCGGGTGGCTGCTTGGGATTCCTGCACTGCCAGCACTGCTGGTGCAGGTATCACACCGCAAGTGACACGTACGGAGAGTCTGGGCCCACAGCTTCAGAGATGCAATACTGAGAAAAACAGTGAATCTCTAAACATGGCCATTCCTATACTCCTGTGGAGTCTGTTTGGTGACTAAGAAATGCTAGAAAGCTCATTCTGTGCAGAAACACCTTGTTTTTCACAGAGTTGAACAGCTGGGCTCTGAGGTAATGCCTGAACCTAATATTAGAGAATAAAAACAGGCTCTGTAGCATAGCAGTAGGTCTGCTTCCTTTTAAGGTGCAGAGGAGGAGAGGACCCACCTCATATACAAACCTAGGTTTCCATTAGTCTCCCCTTCAGGAAGAAGTTCATGTTCCTAACTCCCCAAAAAAGAGCTTCAGCTGCTGGGGAGCTGGACTATAGGCTGCCTTGGACAGAAACTACTCTCTGCCCCTCCTGTTGAAAAGGTGCGTGAGAGAATATAAAATCTGTTGAATACCCAGGTGAGCAAAAGCAAGGGCATACTTCTGAGTGGCTGGCTCACCAGGACAGTGGCAGAGTTGACCCATGCTCCTGCTGTCAGGTGTCTGTGTATGATACATAGCATTTATATGTTATGTGAACTGTGTAAGGGGTCCTGAGTGTGGTGCCCAGAGCCTGGTTCCCCCTTCCCTGCCCATCTTCACCACCACAGAGCCTGAAGGACCTGTCTGTCAGTGGAACAGTGCCTGTGCTTGCAACAACACCCTGTCACTGCAGAGCCAGCCCTGTGGCTCCAAGGTTCTTGAGAGCTCACAAGCAACTGGACAAAATGTTGTAACCACAAGGCTCTTCAAAGTGATCCTGGAGAAAAGAAAAAGCATCCTCATCTCGGGTACCTAATGTACGGGGCTGCATTTCTGAAGCTCTGAGGGAGATGTTTTGGAAGGGAATTAAGTTATGGTGTGATCCCATGATTCCCAGACATGACCAGTTTAGCCACATTCCTTATGGCACAAGGTCCTTTCCAAACCCCATTCTGAGCTGCCTGACTTTGTCTGTGTAGTACGGAGGGGGTTCAGGGGATTTTCCAGATATTGATTATCCTGTCGTGTGTCGCTGATCTATTTATGTGTCCAGGTCCTATCCCTAACCCTTGCCATCAAAAAATCAGTGGCAAGGATATAAAAAGAAAAACATTAAAGTTAGGAGTAAAGCCTGTTTAGAACGAATTTTTTTTTTTTTTTTTTTAAAGCAGTGAGTTGAGGAATAAACTAAACCTTAAAAGAATAAAAATCTTTGCATATTGCAAACGGAGTGAGACTGTGGCTTCTCATTAACAGACGTCTATTAGTAAAATCCTATTCATATCTCATTTCCCATGAAGACTTTAGCAAATTAGTGTTACCCCGTGGAGAGTCATGCATTGGTTTGCATCTTCCTCCCATTTTTTTCTGCTCCGCTGTCTACCTCACACCAGTAAAAGCTCTGTCCCCTGAGCTCAGGAAATACAGGAGGGTTTCTAAAATGGGAATATTCTAGATGCTGGGCTGGAGTCAAAGGACAGAGACAGTCTTCGCTTATTTAACACTTTTTTCCTACAGTAAAAAAGTAAGCAATTCATGAATCATACAAATGCTGGCAAAAATAAATACACTTGATCCAATAGTGATGAGCTCATTCACTGCCATACCGACACAGGATCTTTTCAGCAGCTGCCTTCCTGCAAGCCTGAATCTGGTCGTCTGCAGAGATGCAAGGTTACCTGCAAGGCACGGTGACCTCCTTGATGTGAGGTGTTGCACAGGCAGATGCTGCCAGGAAATACAGAGTCCACTCAATGTCCCAGGAGGAGCTACTGTGCTGGCAGCGCTGGAGATGGGGGTACGGCACGGGACCCTGCCCCAGCCTTGTCAGCAGGCTCCCAAAACTGCTCCTCCCAGCCCCAGTGAAATGTGATTGTGGGTGCTGCCGCCAAAGTGCAATGCTGGGGATCTGAAGGAGGCTTTGACAACATTTCACTTACGAACTCAAAGGGTATTTTCTATCAAAATTTGAAGGGTGGAGGGAAAATGTTCATGCCCGTAGTATTTTGATGTTCCTGGTGAAGTGTGACACAGCTGCTTTTGTTTGTTAGAATGTATATGCTGTTTATTAGCATGATATTTATTTGGATTTAAACAATAGAAAGACATTAGTTGCCCTATCATGCAACAGTGATTACTGTAATCCAGCAGCATTACAATAATCATTCAAAAAGTGACTCAGTCAGACAAATAAAAAGGAAACCCTTCCCAGTCTTTATTGTTCCAGGAATTAATATAATCTTAATCCTCTCTTGGACAAACCCGACCGGTTACAATTTTTTGATTAAATATTGTGTTTGTTTAAAACTTCAGATTTGGAATGTCAGAGGCTATATACCAAATGGAAAGGAGACATACACTGACATCTGAATTTCAGCACACAGAAAGATAGGCTTTTATTTTCAAAATAACTTTTCCAATTTTATCTGAGTGCATTTTTACAGAAAAGTTTAAAACAACAAAAAATCCAGATCAAAATATTTTGTTTAACTGAAACATTTTATTTTGCTCATGTCGTGAACCAAAAGTCAGTTCATTCAACTGTTCTGATGAAGCTGCTATTTTGTTAGCATTCAAAAAATGACTGCCTGGGGTATTTGGAACCTGAGGCTATTGATTCCTTATTTGCTAGAGATATCCTTACAATGTTTTCATTAAAGTAACCCCAATTATTACATAAGGATTGGATTAAAAGCCTTAATTATCCAAATCCTCACTGAGACAAAATACATTATCCTCAGCTGACATATGGGAAAACGAAGGCAGAAAAGTAATCTTAAGAGAGGGTTGCTCAGGACAAGTGAGTCAGTATTTCAGCCTGTATCAGGAAACAATGGCATTCCTGTTTTGATTCCTATACTTTTATTCTTCAAGACTATGACATATCTCACACTGTTATACTGTCCCCCTCTTGAGGCCAAAAAGAATGGAGTAAATTAATAAAGAGAAACCACAATAACAGGTAGAATGATGTTTCATTAGTTTAGTCAGTGCAGGGAGAGGAGAGTAAAAGCATTGCCGGAGAGCATCAGCGCTATGCAAGAGAAGCTGACAGCAAAATTCTGGGAGACCTAAAGAAACGTTCTATAAAGCGAAAGCTTCAAAGTCACAAATGTTACCTTAAGCAGAATAAGCAAAAGGATCCATTCTTTTGTTTTCTTTCAGTAGAGACTCTGTTGAAAGCAGGAACAAAATCTGTTTTAAGAGAAGAAATTGGTTAACCTTACTATAGGCAAGAAGTTTAAACTATCAATTAGACAGCAAAAATAAGGGTCAGGTGAACTTGTGAGAACTCTAATGAGGTGGTGTAATTCAGTAGCATTTCAGTAAACTTATTGATTGAAATTTTCACTAAGAACCAAAGAGAAAAAAGGGAGCAGCTCTCAATTTTGATCTCTCTGCATGAGTAGTTGTGTGCTTTCTGAATACTAATGAAGCACACATTGCAGTTAGTTTGATGTTGCATACTTTTTTAATGATGTTGGCCTCATACTTCTCCAAGAAACTATATGCAATATGTTTAATATGTAAACTAGCATAAAAAAATACACATGGATGAAATTAATTAAATTAAAAAGGAAAAAATCAAAAAGGAAAAATAACTTGGGTTTGGATGGACAAAAATTCCTACTCTTTCTGAAAAATCAATATTTTAAAATCTATACAAGAAGGTTAAAAAATGCAGAAGCCAACGCAGAGAAATAGCCAGCTCCACGGAATGGCTCAGCCTATCCAAAGAAACCCATGTCTGAACTGTGGGGAAGGTGGAACCTAGAAGTTCAGCTTTTAACTTTTGGACGTCAGGAGTACTGCTCTTGAGGAATGAAGACAAACAGCTTAATGTTAACATTTTGTATTTCATCCTATAACCCCTGATTATAAAGCGATACTCTTTTTTTGTAATGATTATAAAAAAAAAAGGTTTTGTTTTCAGTAAGGGCAATGAATACAAAATTGATGGTACATATGAATGTACATCAATTTTAGTGTCTGGGCCAATATTTTTAAAGTAATGATGCACAGAATTCCATTAGGATGTAC
Source organism: Pluvialis apricaria (assembly GCA_017639485.1). NCBI lineage: Eukaryota > Metazoa > Chordata > Aves > Charadriiformes > Charadriidae > Pluvialis > Pluvialis apricaria. The sequence continues at coordinate 91,869,910 of CM030009.1, forward strand.
TTTGTCCTACAGAAAACTGTGCCAGTTATTTTTTTCTCACAAGTAACCTCATCAGCTCCTTATTTGGCAATAGACTATTTGCATTACATTATAGACGTACTATGTCAATTTTCATTCTTATGCTCTATTCTGAAGACAGTAGGTGCCTTCAGCCAACTCTTGGGAACTACAGTGTTGAGTCACCTCTAAGAAGTCTGGATTCTGGCATGGGAATTTGGACTGTAGTTCCTGTCTTCTGATTGTCTTATATGACAATTAGAGAAAGGATTTGTATCCCTCCTGAGTGGTCAGGAATGATCCTGGTACAACCTGTGAGTATTGGGAAGATGACTTCAGAGAAAAGGTTGAGTTTAGGTTTAGCAGCAGTGACCAGATGGCCAGTTATGAGACATAGCTGTCTCTCATTTGGGCAGGCTGCTGCCTGGAAAGGAAGTGAATCCTGGATTTTTGAGTAAAAACACAGTGTTGAATGTGACAAATTGTAGAGAGTTTGACCGGAGCAAACCCAAACATTTTGTCTTCCCTTTTATGAATACTCCGTGTTTTGTCAGACTTCAGAGTAGGCAAGAGCTGCATCTTGGGGTTTCTATTCTAATTCAAAACCCCAGTGAGCTCACAAACTGATTAAATATTTAGCAGTTTTCCTGTCTTTTGGAAGTTAATCACAGGAGAGACATGAATGTGGCAGAGAGGAGTTTTTTCTCTCTGTTTTATTATCCTTTCCATCCCATTGTCTTATCTGAGGCTTTGATGACTGTTTCTTACAAGAACAGGTTTGCTCCATGTGGTCCCTTATAGCCTTTTCTTTATCATAGAATCATAGAATGGTTTAGGTTGGGAGCGACCTTAAAGATCATTTAGTTCCAATGCCCCTGCCATGGGCAGGGACACGTCCCACTAGACCAGGATGCTCAAAGCCCCATCCAACCTGGCTTTGAACACCTCCAGGGATAGGGTATCCACAACTTCCTTGGGAAGCCTGTTCCAGTGCCTCACCACCCTCATAGTGAAACAATTCTTCCTAATATCTATTCTATATCTTCCCTCTTCCAGTTTGAAACCATTACCCGTGGTCCTATCACTACATGCCCTTGTGAAAAGTCCCTCTCCAGCTTTCTTTTAGGTGCTCTTCAGATACTGGAAAGCTGCTACAAGGTGCCCCGGAGCCTTCTCTTCTCTAGGCTGAACAACCTCAACTCTCTCAGCCTGTCCTCATAGCAGAGGTGCTCCAGCCCTCTGATCATCTTCGTGGCCATCCTCTGAACCCACTCCAACAGATCCATGTCTTTCTTATGTTGAGGGCCACAGAGCTGGATGCAGTACTCCAGGCGGGGTGTCACCAGAGGGGAGTAGAGGGGCAGAATCACCTCCCTCGACCTGCTGGCCACGCTTCTTTTGATGCAGCCCAGGATGTGGTTGGCTTTCAGGGCTGCAAGCACCCATTGCCGGCTCATGTTGAGGTTCTCATCAACCAACATCCTCAAATCCTTCTTGGCAGGGCTGCTCTGAAACCATTCTCCACCCAGGCTGTATTTGTGCATGGGATTGCCCCAGCCCAGGTTCAGGACCTTGCATTTGGCCTTGTTGAACTTCATGAGGTTTGCACAGGTCCACCTCTCAAGCCTGTCCACGTCCCTCTGGATGGCATCCCTTCCCTCCAGCGTGTTGACCTCTCCACACAGCTTGGTGTGGTCGGCACACTTGGTGAGGGTGCACTCAATCCTCAATCCCATTGTACATGTTGCCAACAAAGATGTTAAATAGTATCGGTCTCAGTACCAATCCCTGAGGAACACCACTTATCACTGGTCACTGCTTGGACATGGAGCCGTTGATCACAACTCTTTGAGTGCGACCATCCAGCCAGTTCCTTATCCAGGAAGTGGTCCATTGGTCAAATCCCTGTCTATCCAATTTAGAGACCAGGATGTCAGGTGGAACAGCGTCAAATGCTTTGCACAAGTTCAGGTAGAGGACATCTGTTGCTTTCCCCTTATCCACCAATGCTGTAACGCCATCATAGAAGGACACCAAATTTGTCAGGCATGATTTGCCCTTAGTGAAGCCGTGTTGGACGCCACCAACCACCTCCTTATTTTCCATGTGCCTTAGCAGAGTTTCCAGGAAGATCTGCTCCATGATCTTGCCAGGCTCAGAGGTGAGACTGACTGGCCTGTAGTTCCCATACCTCCACTTCCTATCTCCAATCCTGTATTCAAAGGAAAAGGATACGACTTAGGCAATACCATTAGCTTGGTTCTTGGTTCTTACAACAGTTTGAGTCTTCAAAAGTCTCCTTGCCTTGTGCAGTGTTGGTCCAGTACCATATGCTGGACTTTCCACAGCAGAGACAACCCTCACGGTGGGTATTTCATGTCACTCACAGCATAAGGAAGACAGAAGCATGAAGAAGCTCTTGGAGTTTTTGCTTGGTAGACCTTTTTTATTCCCCCATCCATCTGCTCTAGGGGATCACAAGTCCCCATCACATCTTAAGATTATTTGCTGATCTTCAGCCAGAGACATTTTCAGAGGCTTTGCATCCCACAAACACCTAACTTGACCACTGACTTCTCCTCCCCAGTTTTCCTCCTTTTCTCCCCAGATTGAGGCCATCCAGGGCTAGCTCCCAAGTTTGACCCGTACCACCTGTCTCATTCCAAAGAAAACCACTTGTGGTTTTTTGATGCACTTGTGGTGACTTCCTCATCTTCATGTCAGCTGACCATGTCAGCTAGAACCTCACACCATAGGGTTCAAATCGTGACTCAAAATGAGCTTGTGAGCAAAAGGGGGCTATTAAGCTTGCAAATTGAGCTGTTTTACCTGTCTTGTTCTTAGGTCTCCCCAGCAGCAAGTTAAAGTAGGTCAAACCATCATTGTTCCTAGGAATGTATTCATGCCAATAGTTAGAAGGGAAATGACACCTTTTTTCAGTAACTAAGAAAGAATTACTTCTGAAAAAAAACTGAACAGAACTGAGGGATCATATGAAGGAGTTATCTACATTTACTCAGGAGATCTCATATTTTATGTAGTACTTCAACAGAAAATTTAATAAGAAAAAGAAGGGGGAAAATTCCTGCAGTGCTGTAGAGACTATATACAACAGTACAAACCTTTTCTTTCAGCCTGTATATCCTCTATACTTTTTGTAGGATGGGATGACAATGATCATCAGTGTCAGCAGTCAAAATGGTACATCAAAGACGACACTGACTGTTAGGTGGAATTTATATCTCTGTAAGTTGTTGAATTTTTAATGCGTTACCATATTGTGAGCAAGTTCAGTTTTAGAAGATCCAAAACTATCTGTAAAAATAAGACAACCTAGATTAATTTCTAGAATTTGAGGTCTGTAACTGAACATAACACCATGAGAATCAACACTGCTAAAACAGGACTCTCAGGTTGCTATGCTACTGCTCTTCTGTAACTTCAGACATTTTCATAGACATGTTTTCTTACAGAAAGAGGCTTTTTCTCTTCTCTGCCTCTTGAAATTCTTCAATATTATCTTTAAGTAAAATGCTAAGAGAACCGCCTCACAATCGCAGGCCTTGGTTCTCATGGGGGACTTCAACTTCCCTGATATCTGTTGGGAAGGCTACACAGCTAGGAATGCACAGTCCAGGAGGTTCCTCCAGTGCTTCAATGATAACTTCTTAACTCAGGTGGTGGAAGAGCCCACAAGGAGAGGTGTACTACTGGACCTAGTACTGACAAACAAAGAGGGACTGGTGGAGGATGTTAAGGTCGGGGGCAGACTTGGCCGTAGTGACCATGAGAAGATAGAGTTCAGGATTAAGTGCAGTATGAACAAAATGACAAGTAGGGTTGAAATGTTAGGCTTCAGGAGGGCTAACTTTCATCTCTTCAAGAAATTGATGGGAGAAATCAAATGGGAGAGGGCTCTAGAGGGTAAGGAGGTTCAAGAGAGCTGGCTGATATTCAAGCACCATCTCCTCCAAGCTCAGGTTAGGTGCATCCCGAAGAGCAAGAAATCGGGCAAGGGGGAAGGAGACCTGCATGGCTGAACAGGGATCTTCAGAAAAAAACTCAGGTGGAAGAAGGGAGTTTACAGGATGTGGAAAAGGGGGCTGATGACTTGGGAAGAGTATAAGAACGCTGTCAGGGTATGCAGGGAAGAAACGAGAAAAGCCAAGGCAGCTTTGGAATTGAATCTGGTGAGGGATGTCAAGGTCAATAGGAAGGGTTTCTTTAAGTATATAGGAGACAAAAGGAAAACCAGGGAAAATGTGGGCCCGCTCTTGAGCGAGATGGGTGCTGTAGTGACGGATGATGCAGAGAAGGCAGAGTTGCTGAATGCCTTCTTTGCTTCTGTTTTCACTGCTCGGGCCAGCTCTCAGGAGTCCTAGACTTTGCAAGTAACAGAGAAAGTCTAGAGGAAGCAAAACTTTCCCTTGGTTAAAGAGGAACAAGTTAGAGAACAATTAAGTAAACTGGATACCCACAAGTCCATGGGGCCTGATGGGATGCACCCGCGAGTGCTGAGGGAGCTAGCAGAAGTCATTGCTGAGCCACTCTCCATCATCTTTGAAAGGTCCTGGAGAACAGGGGAGGTGCCTGAGGACTGGAGGAAAGCCAATGTCACTCCAGTCTTCAAAAAGGGCAAGAAGGATGACCCGGGAAACTACAGGCCAGTCAGCCTCACCTCCATCCCTGGAAAGATGATGGAACAGCTCGTTCTGGGGGTCATCTCCAAACATCTGGAGGAAAAGAAGGTTATCGGAAGTAGTCAACATGGATTCACCAAAGGGAAGTCATGTCTGACTAATCTGATAGCCTTCTATGATGGCGTGACTGGATGGGTGGATGAGGGGAGGGCAGTGGATGTTGTCTGCCTTGACTTCAGCAAGGCTTTCGACACTGTCTCCCACATCATCCTCACAGGCAAGCTTAGGAAGTGTGGGTTAGATGAACGGACAGTGGGGTGGATTGAACAGTGGCTGAACGATAGAGCTCAGAGGGTTGTGGTTAGTGGTGCAGAGTCCAGTTGGAAGCCAGTAACTAGTGGTGCCCCTCAGGGGTCAGTACTGGGTCCAGTCCTGTTCAATATATTCATCAATGACCTGGATGAAGCGATAGAGTGTACCATCAGCAAGTTTGCTGATGACACAAAACTGGGAGGGGTGACTGACACGCCGGAAGGCTGTGCCGCCATACAGCGTGACCTGGACAGGCTGGAGAGTTGGGCAGAAAAAAACCTGATGAGGTTCAACAAAGGCAAGTGTAGGGTACTGCATCTGGGGAGGAATAACCCCATGCATCAGGACAGGTTGGGGGCTGACTCGCTGGAGAGGATCTCTGTGGAAAGGGACCTGGGAGTCCTGGTGGACAACAGGATGACCATGAGCCAGCAATGTGCCCTGGTGGCCAAGAAGGCCAATGGCATCCTGGGGTGCATCAAGAAGAGTGTGGCCAGCAGGTCGAGGGAGGTCATCCTCCCCCTCTACTCTGCCATGGGGAGGCCACATCTGTAGTATTGTGTCCAGTTCTGGGCTCCCCGGTTCAAGGACAGTGAACTGCTGGAGAGGGTCCAGCAAAGAGCTACAAAGATGATTAGGGGACTGGAGCATCTTTCTTACGAGGAAAGGCTGAGGGACTTGGGGCTTTTTAGTCTAGAAAAAAGAAGACTGAGGGGGGATCTTATCAATACTCATAAATACTTAAGGGGAGGGTGCCCGGTAGATGGGAACAGTCTTTTTTCAGTTGTGCCCAGTGATAGGACTAGAGGTAATGGACACAAACTTGAGCACAGAAAGTTCCATCTTAACATGAGGAGGAACTTTACTCTGAGGGTGACAGATCACCGGAACAGGCTGCCCAGAGAGGTTGTGGAGTCTCCCACACTGGAGACATTCAAAACCCACCTGGACGCTGTCCTGTGCAACGTGCTGTAGGTGTCCCTGCTGTGGCAGGGGGGGTGGACTTAGATGATCTCCAGAGGTCCCTTCCAACCCTGATGATACCGTGATACGGTGATACTGTAAGTGAAGCACTTTTCATTTTATCAAAATACCAGCCATCGAAAACAAGATAACAGAAGCTTTTTCACTACCAGTCCATCTTCTTGTACAACCAAGGACAATGGTTGTCTTCTTTTAAAAAATAGTCTGATCCAATTTCTAGAATTAAATGATACAGCAAGTACAGTTAAGACTTGACTCTTAACTTATGATTGTAAACTATTTGGGAATGTTTAGTCAACTGTAAATACCACATACCTGTTTTCCCTCAAGAAAGTCTTTACGCACACTAACAAATAAGCTAATTAAACTTTGATTGGAAGCAAACCAAGAAAGGTATCAATCAATAAAGGCAAGAGCATCCTGAATCAAACATTTTTGGAACACAACATTGTCTAATAAAACCTACATTGAACAAGTATGCAGGTGTTTGGTAAACAGTGAATCAGGTAGTAAATGCTATCTATAATCTTAGCTTACATTAATTAGTAAATGTAATAGTGTTGCCCATTATATTTGATGTATTTAGTTTATCTAAACAGATTTAGTTCATTTTTCCATCTCTCTTTGGGATAACAAATTCAACAATTATGGTTGTACAATTCATACAGCATTGTGAAAAATTTTGAGTTTGGAAAACACAAGAGGCATATATTAGATAATAAGTAGTATGCTCCAATCAAACCCAAATGCAAGTAAATGGAAGTTACAAATCTCTGGCTTTACTTGATCCCTAAGTTAGCTTTCTTTTGCAAGGAAAGAGACATGGCCAAATACAAATAAAAATATAAATCAACAAGAGAAACTACAGATCTGGCCTCAATTTGGGTATTAGCAAGATTTACCATAAGATAATATGGGGTAAAAACATGGATATATACTGATGAAACTTAGGTTTCTCTCTTTAAATCTCATCACTGTAATTTAAAACTGGCCTCAGTAAAGCCCAGTTCTGATTTGTTCAGAAGTCCAGTATATTTTAAAAAGTTCTACATATTTATATTGCAATATATATCTGTAGTGAAATTTTATATTGCACTATTTAAAAAGTCCAAAATATTTTAAATAGGAATAACTCTTTTTTACTAAACTTCCAAATTGTTTTTTTCATGACCTTTACACATAAAACAGAGTAAGAACAAGTCAAGATGAATGATTTCTTCTGATTGTGATAATGTCTGTTATTTTTTCACTGGTTTTTATATTAACTTTTCCTACTTCTGACAGATAGGAATTCCATAATCACAGTCCAATTCTCATAATACGTCTCCTATATCCGGACAATTTCAGTCCTAATAATCCTTTGTAATGGTAAAGCAAGGGAAACAACTTACGTAAAGTGAAATTGTTGATGGAAAAAATGTATTGAATGGCATAATCCAGACCTTTTTTTCTATTATTTCAGAATTGGCCTATAAAAATTGTATTTATTCTAAAAGAAAAAAAAAAAAGTAAAGTTCATAAGAGTTTTTCTAATCGAAAAAAATATCTACCTTAAGGTTTCTTAAAAAAATGTTGATTTTATTATGAAGTTAGAAATACATTGATAGGATAAAAAAGTTAATGTATGTAAAAAAGAAAAAAAAAAAAATGCCACCAAAGAGCACTTTGTCAGGACAGAGGTTTTTACCCACGCTAAAACAACAATGCAGACCTTGTGCAGAAATCTATTCCCAATTCCATTCCAATTAGAGTCAACTAGATCTGCTATTGTTTCCATTACCAACTGAAGGTCTTTCAGGATATCTGGTCTCTTTGCAAAATTTTCATGTAAGATATTTAAATCACAAGTCATATTTCCTTGTGTAGATGAAGGAATTTGGTAAGAAAAGACATAATCTTGAAGCCATTAGGTACTTCTGTAGCTGATGCATAGCTATCTAGTAATAGTGAGGAGTTAAAAAATATCCTGGGGATTTACTTCATTACCTGATTCAAACTACTCCTGATAGTAACAGATATTATAAAGGAAGAGAAAGTCTTTAGTTGACTTCCCCCTTTCTCCTTGCCTTGTGTCAGGTTTTCAGAGGGACAGCCGCAACCACACACCTTTCACCTAGTGACAATAACGGGAAAGCACTGGTGCTGCTCACATTTTAGATAAAGAGGTGGCAGGTTTTCAGTATATTATTTTGTGTCACTGCCAAAGTGTTTTTAGAACCAAAACTGGAGAATTTCTGTCACCTTAGTCGTTCTATCAAGAGTTTTGCAAATATAGTGAATACCAGGAGTGAGAAGGCTGAAGTGGCTGAAGTTTGTAGAGCAATGCAGTTCATGGCATCTCCCATCAAGGAGTGATGGGGATGGCAGATAGCAGTGCAGAAGTTTCCAGGAGGATCTCCATCCTATTTTATAAGCTGTGGATGGGATAGGGTCACCTACAAAAGCAGCAGGTTCCTGGCAAGTGAAGACTACTCTAGAGACCAGTTGTTGATAGTTTGTTAACCAGGTTGCTCAGATCCTGCCTGGAAAGTCAGCAGTTGGCTTGTTTACTACAGGTGTAACAACTGAGCAGTTTGGAGAGGTTGATAATGGCCCCTTCCCAAACAAAGGGCAATCTCTCAAGGGTTTTTTTTGCCTTTTCATTTATTTTATACATGTAAAAATTTGAAATTTCATGGTAGCGAGTTTTGTCAAATGACCTATGGTCATCTCTGGTTTGGACAGCTGTAAAGGGAAGTCATGCGTCTCACCTGGGCAACAGAATTAGCAGCAACAACATCTTCAGAAAAATCTATTCACATTTTACTTCAGATGTTTTAATTTAGAGGGGAGAATAAATGTTTTGGTCATATGTAAATGTATTCAGACTGATGAAAAGAAAATACACTATATATGATTATGATCTTATTTAAATTCTAATGATTTTACCTGATAAAGCCGATAATCATTTGCATTTGGGGATAGTTGTGGACCTGGAATGCAAAAACCTATATTGGTGGTAAACAAGAGCAAGAGTAACACTCCAGTTTTTGCTACGTTGACTTTCCCGTAATTCTCCCATGTTTTCTGCATGCTATGTGTTCTCTAACTCAGACAAGTTAAGGAAGGTTGTAAAGTTTCCAACCACTTGTTTTCCGAACAATTTCCCCAAAGGTGCCAATTGTGGTGGCAGATATCTTCATGTGAAAATCTGACTCACCAGACTGGGACCTCTCAACTATTTCACAAGTGCTCCAAGCAGCTGTAAATTGTTGATTTTATGGCTTTGTGGTGTTCTGTTACTTAAGATCCAGAATCTTTTAAGCCAGTGACCTGTAGAGAATTGATACCAGTCTCTTGGACTATGACAGACACATCTTCAGTCAAGTGAGAAATTGCAGTGTCCTGATGTGCAGTGGTCAGCATACATACCCAATGCCATGGTGTCACCATTGGACACCTCCTCCAAGACAACAGATCTGTAAAACAGGAGTTGATAGCCAACTAGTACCCAAACTAACAGGTCTCAGTTTCCTATGATTTTCTCTTTATTGGAGCTCCAGGCTTTCTGTTCATTTGGGAATGAGAAGGGCAAATTCCCCTTTTGTATTCATTGGCATCTAATAGCACAGAAGTGCCTGAAGCAGCCTTTTCTTAGGCAGAACTATAGAGACTCACAGGACTGCCTTGTTTTCCTCAGCTGCCTGTTTCTATTACATTAGCAAGAACTTAATGTTTGTCAAACACATATAGGTTTACTCTCATATACAGACACACACATGCTTTATGATTGCTTTTCCTTTGGAAAAGAGGCCAAAAAAAAAAAAAAGGCAGAAATCCTGACTAGCTTTAAAAAAACCAACCCAAACAAATCAATCAAAAGTGAAAGAGATAGGGAACGACAAGGAAGAAATATGGTTTGGTGCTACACTCAGAGCAACAGCTCTGCCACTGTACTCAACAAAAGAAACGGGCCCTGTATATTTGTTATTAATTACATAATGTTTGATGGATACACTTAAGATTTAAAACTGACATTACACAAAATAGGGTTTGGTTTTAAAATAAATATAGATACGCAGATGCAAAATAAATATAAGCTTTAGCCTGGTAAATTAAACAGTGTCTGGGAATATACCCAGGCACTGGAACCTGATTGTTCCCTTCTGCTCGGCTGCAAGGTCTACCCATGCCTCCTGGCACACTAACAGCCTCTTCCCAAGCAGCTGTCTGGGCCAACCTTATAGGTCTTTTCCATTTATCCTGCTTTTGCAGAGGAAGGGAATTTAATAGCTTTGACGTGGACTGTTCTGTGCCCATTGATTAGAAAATGAGTCTGGGCCTGCTTGATTTACTGGTATAGCTATGTATTCCTTTATATACATGCATTAAAATTTTCCATGCATGGATGGGGCTTGGTGTAGGTTCTGTATTTGAGTTAAGACTGATTTAACTTTGTAGTAAATACAAGATCTTAGTCATGCTGGTGCTAAAGAGGTAATCAGAATCTAGAATGTTGATCTGCAGTTTTCCACTGATGGTATAGAGCTCAGAGAAATCTGTGGGTGAATTTGGAGATGTCCATGGTAGGTAATACTGTAGGAAAAACAAGACCATTGTTAGTTTTGTTTTATTTCACTCCACAGGGGTTTGCATTGTTTCTGGAAAAACAGAAAGGTTTTCCTATGCATAAAATTTGCATGCTTAATTACCAGAGCTGTATTCTATATGGAAAGCCCTGGAAAGCCCAAAAACCCAAGTTTGACCACTGTGAAGACTATCAGACCACAAGGGTAGCTGCAGACATTGCCAGAACCTGTATTTCAAAGCACAATCTGATGGGCTTGAGTTCAGCACATTGCTATTGTCCTTCCCAGCGCGTTGGGGAGGCACCTGGGAGCCACTCTGCAAACAGGACGAAAGACAAGCTGGTAGACACAGAGCATGCCAGGTTTTCTGCTTCCCTTGAACCCCCTTCCAGAGTACTGTCAAGATCCCAAGCTACCTTCTTCATGCATAAGCATGAATCAGTCTTACTTCCAGCTGTTGCAGCCAGGTAGACAAGCTTGCTCTTTTGAAGTAGGCTGAGCTGCCATTCTGTGGGCAGTATGGACTTACCTACGCCCTTGAAGCACAATGTCCACCTTCTCTGACATGTAAAGCTCGGGAAAACAACCATCCCAGGGGAGGTCTGAAGGACTTATAACCAACTTCAACCTGCTGACAAAAAGCCTTTCCTAGTCACGTTTCATGCATCCCTTAGAAATATGTCCTAGGTACCGAGAATGAAAAGTAATGTTTTGGCATGTTTCCATTTGTTTCTACAAATTTTCAACCAATTTTAAGTCTTTGGAGGAGGATAATAATTTTTGCCTCATTCTTTTAGTTGGCCATTTTTTTTAAAAGATTGCGTATTACCGACCAGAAAAAGAACTGTGGCCTCCTGCGTAAATGAAAGTGAGTTTATGATTATGAATCTCTCACTTTGGGCTGCTTGGAGTGGCCATTGTCTGCATGCTGAATTGCAACATTCTCAGGGCACTTCTCAATTTTTAGTGAACTCAGTGGGAGCAAAGGTACTTTAGGACTTCATAGAATCCTATTTTTTGTTTTGAAAAAGCATCTGTGCTGTGACACAGATCAGTTTTGCTGGACAAAAAGGTTGGTTATGAATATGATTGATGCTAATGCTTGGTTTATTCCGGGATAATGTTTACACAAATTATAATAACTTTCCAAACATCTTGCATCTGTTGCTTACTTCCTCTGAGGATCTTCCATTTCCCCTCTGTTACAACGCATAACTGGGAACAAATCAGCAGGAAGGAAATATATTCTCTGGTTTAGCTAAAGCTATAGTGTTTGTTTAGGTTAGCGATGCGTGAGTGGTTTGCTAAAGATTATTTTTAAAGGTCACTTCCTACTTGGAAAGGAGCCTGTAATAAGCTTCTCTTTAACTGAAGAGATCTTTTTCTTTAAAATTCTGATTCTGGGTGGTCTGGTTTATTCCCAGCTCCCACAGAAGCCAATGGGAAGGGATGTTCCATTGTCACCTGGGGACACTTCTGGCTCTTTGTGAAAACAAACAGTGTATTTCAAGGAAAGATGGTAGGAATGGAAATATTGTGCAGTTAGTACATATGTATTAAAGGGTGTCTTTGTCAATCTTGGTAGAAGAAGAAGAATCTGGATCCTTTAATTATGTGCAGTCAGAAGGAATTAAAGATATCATTGAGAAAATGGATGAACTGGGATTGGATTAGCTAACTCCAAAGTTTTTTTCAAATTTTATGTGAAATATAACATTAAGAGGGTTTTGGCAGTTGTTTGCATCTGACACTCGTTGTGGAAAATGTTACTTCCTCCAATTAGCATTTGTGTTTGGTAATGAAAGGGCCTCACAGGGATGTATAGCATGTATTCATTGCAAAAAGGCGGGAAAGGCTTTCTAAGAGGTTTAGATTTATGATAAAACAAGACCTTCTGAAGGGCATGCCCAGAAATTTTAGAGTTAGTTTTTGAAAGAGTCAGAGCTGTTGAACAACCTCTAATAAAATGTAAATTTTGAGCTTCAGATCTAGTTTCAGAAGAAATGTTGATATAGTTAGGTCACCGGGCAGAGCGGGTAGATCACAGTGATATGTTGCATCATATGTCTGTAGAGCAGAAAGGGATCATAAAAGATCACACAAGCTATGGTTTGGGGACAAAAATGGCATACCAGCGGGTATTAAGCACGTGGCAGTTGGGTAGGCAAAAAAATTCCAAGTTGAGAGCAATCTGAGGTCTCCTACTCACATCCAGACAGCTACTTCAGCAGCATCACAGCCCTGTGGAAGGCAGCAAATCCTGACTCCTGTAGAGTCTGGGCAGCAGCCCCTTACCTGGGAAGGGGATGTGGGATGTTGCTTGGGCAGCGCTGCTGGCTTGTGATCCAGCCCTACCTTCTGCACTGAGAGGCAACTCGGGGTACCCTGACCATCCCTGACTGACTGTCACCTAATCACTTCTCAAGTCAGAAGATTTCACACTTCTAGGCAGCCTGTGACATTTCAGAAAACTTGCTTTTCCTTAGCCTTCTCTTTCCCCAGACTAAAGAAGGGCAGTCCCCTCAATCCTGCTTTTAAGGAACTGCTTCCTATTTGGTCTTTCTTTTCCTTGATTTTTTGTCTTAATTACTTTGTACCTTTATGTTCCCAGGGTTTGTCTCCATATTAATCAGAACTAAATCTCAGCTACAAGATTGTATACTCCTTCACTTTTTGAGGGAAAAGCTCTCCCATGAGAAACACAGAAAAAGTTCTTGGGAACGGCATTTCACATAGGAAAATGAATGTCTAGCTAAAAAAAAAAATAAATAAAAGGGAGAGAAACAAACAAACAAACAAGCAAACATGTTTCTTCCCGAACAATCTGAGACTCTTGCTGTGTAAATAAAATCTAATGGATTTATGATGCAGATATTTTAAAAAAAAAACCACATAGATTTTCAACACTCTTCTTGAGAACAACGTCACAGTCCTAAAGTATTATGATGATTTCTGCAAAAGCTGAATTGTCCATGGATGTATCCAGAGAAAGTGTTGATACTGGCCTCATTGAACATTAAATTAAAAATTAAATCTAGGTTTTTCTGTGTCCAAAAATGAGTGTCAGAATGCTTTTTTAGAATACCTCAGCCTTAGCTATTGAACAGTTGTAGTTTTGTATCTTTATGAGAAGTTAAAATTAACATTCTTGTTGCCAGAATTGGAAAGATCTGTCAAATATACCTCCAAAAATGGAATTTTTTACAGTATCAACACAGAATAATTTTTTGTGGCCTCAAACATGCTTTCTAACGTCTTTGATGGACTGAAATGTAACAAAACATAAAAGTAGATTATGTACATTCCAATCTGATTTTAAAAGCCTGTCCAGACTCTGAATGTGTTCTGGATAATTATACAGCATATATGAAGTTCTCTCTTGGACTGAAAAACAACAGAGTGTCAGACATATGAATGCTTATAACAATAAAGAAGTGCACAGGATTATCATATTTATCAAAAAGAAAAGTGAGTCAAAAGAGGAAAGTGTCTGTTTTGATGGTGCAGGAAAAGTTGCCCATATCTTAAGCAACACAGGAATAGATTTGTTTATGCTGGCTGAAGAAACTCCAAAAAACACCTACGTGCTTGTCTATGCTATTTTTCTAACTTCCCCAAGTTAGTCTTATTGGAGGGTACCATAAACAAAAAGGCAATCGTGTGTATCTCCAAGGAGCACAATGAGCATGAGTGTGCAGTCAAGTTTAGATTTAGAGGTGTCTTTACAAATTGCTACTATCCCTGATGCAATGAGCTGTTGACAAATACCACAAAAATAGTAAAGCATCAACCTGGAAGAATGCAGATTCAGACCAATCTGTATTTAGCACAGGGTAAATGAAATATTGCTTGCTGAAATCTAGTTCAACAGAAAACAGAAAACCGAGTCTGCTCTATTTAGAAGCTCATTTCAATGCCGGTGGGTCTTTATAAATAAGGATATGTATAAAGTTAAGCAAAAAAATGGACTTGTGCAAAAGAAAAAGAACGTGACTTGGTATACAGAGAACTGCTGTAATGCAAAGCAGTGCTTTCAAAGTGACAGGCCACATAAGTCAAATGGTGGCTTGATGGGTATGATGGCCTCCAGCAAAGGAGAGAGTATGGTGCCTTCTACAAAATCTACATAGTAGAGGAGAAAGGGAGAGCAACAGACAGGAGAAAACAGAAAGAAGTGTTGAATAGGTGATTTTTGTCTAAATGTTCTTTGGGAGGTCACAAAGACAAGGCTGAGCTGGCTGACTCCTGAGTGTGACATGACCAAAGCTACTAGCTTTGTTTGCCCAAGGTATTCATACCTTAGGAGGAACTGCTCCTGAGATTGTCTGAACATTACTAACCAGTTTTAACTGATTGATTTTAAGTATTTGAATTTCCATTTCATGTTTCTATGGACTTTCCCAGTTCATGTTTAACTGAGCAAAGAGATGTGATTCCTGTAAAAGCCCCCATTATGACTCCTAGAAACTGTTGGTAAGGTGGAAGACCAGTGTTTGGTGCTGATCAGCTTGTGCCAGGTCTCTACTGTGTGACAGTAATCAATCCTGTCAACTTGACTGATGAAGGCATTCGTTAGTCTTTTGCCCCAAATCTCAGGGCAGAAATAGTGTTGTTTCTTCCATCCCAAATGTTCTTGCCCGAGTATGGAAGATCATTGAGTCAGTTAAGGGCATGCCTACCACTTGAAAGTTACTTGCTTGAAATCAGACACATATTTAATCATTGAGGTAAATCAACCACTTGTCTCATGGTAAATCTATATGTCTATATGCAGTTTGGGCTCAAATAATTTACTGAACGCCCTGCTTTTTGGATCTCATTGATTTATGTGGGTGATCTCTTTGCTTTCTAGTATCTCTTTCTCTCTCTACCATGCGTATTCACATTAATGCCAAGATACAATTTGCCCATATATCATCTTCAGTATATTTGCTGCAAATAATGCGATGTCTGTGGAATTTAATTCTTACAAGAACATTACAGAACCTAAACCACCCAGTGTATATCTGTATATTGTGCTCAAAGTGATGAGTATTGTGACTCGGTTTTCATCAAGAAAATGCGTCAAAGGACTCCTGGTTTGCCACAAACAAACAAAAAAACCAACACACCCCCCACCTCCACCCCCAAAGTCATGGGGAATCTGCATTTTAGTACTCCCTTCTCTTCAATGGTAGTTTCTGTATTTCTCCTTCCAATGAGTTGGATGTTGTGCATTTCGTTCATAGGTGTTAGGTATTTAACTCTTCAATCACTGTACAGGGAATTTTCATTCCTTTTTCAGAACAGGTAATTACTGGCATTTAGCTAATATTTTGCAGTTGTGAACCTGAACATTTCAACACCTAAGCCCATTTCAGACCCATCTCTGAATATTTTTTTAAAATAGGATTCAAATTACTTGTCTACTGCTGAAAGTATTATCTTTACCCCAAGATTTTTTAGTATCTAGAAAGACTTGATTTTAACCCGAGTTTTGAACTAAGGCATTTAGCCTTGCACAACTTTGTGCTTGCAATAGTAGTTATGGACATAGTGGCAAAGCTGTTGCAATAGAGAAGCCTGAGTCTGCAATGTGTCCGTTTACAGAAATTACTGAGGTTTTGTGCTGTGGTTTAATTAATGGATAAGGCACTGGATTAGGCCCTTCTGATTTATGAAAGGCAAATGAACCCACGAGCCAGACTTGCAACATCCATTATAAGACTTCTTCTCAAAAACAATGTACTGAATGTGTGGAAGATGGAATTTATCATACCATGCTTTTCAGTGCTCAAAAGCTCTCATCAGTTCAGCCAGTGCGTTTGATTACTCCTAAGTGTACACTTTGTGTTGCTGGAAGAGCAAATCCAAAATGGTGATCATGCTTAGCATGTGAATATTACATGTTTTTCTGACCTAAACACTAGCTGTGCTTCGGTATGTAACAAATTCTTTTGAAAATTTTGCAGTAATAAAGGTATTCATAAATGTTGACAACAAGAACAACATTTGGATAGTGTGAACTATGCAATATGCAATACAAAATCAATGACAAAACGTATGTTGTAACTTTAATAGGTTTGCTGATTTATTTTCATATTGTTGATTTGTGGATTAGATAGTGAAAGTGTTTATGTATCTTCAGTTGGCATGGGGTAGACTCTTCAAGTTCCCACATCTCTTTTACATGTCTCCTTGACCAATATAATTATAGACATTGTATTCTGAATTGAAATTCACAAACCTTTTGATATTAGATCATGATTGATATTTTTAATGGTGGTCGAAACACTATAAAATGGAATGAAACACACATAAAATCCCTGTTCAAGTAGTGTTTAGTCTGAGATATAAAGTATAGTGCTAACAAAAATATCCCCAGGATGTTTAATTAACTCCAAACTTACTGCCTTAAGAATATGTGTGTTTATATGCTGGAGATGCTAGAGCACTTCACTTGCAGTGACATGAGCTGCATATACAAAACATTCAGTGCTGTGAAAACATCTGGGAATCTACTGTTTTGTTAAGCAACAGGAGGGGTGTTATCTAAAATTCCTCTATTTCCCACAGTGTGTTTGAATTCTGATAGGGAGGTGTTTCACCTAGGGATGTAGTTGAGCCCCTGAAGGAGGTAACCTGCACAGCAAGCTCAAACACAATCATGGGCAGATGGGATTGCTAAAAAACAGGGAACTGCGTTGTAATCCCAAACCTGCACAGCACTTGGCACCAGCCCAAACCTCTGCATACGCCAGTAATTCATGACTTCCTCTTGTCCTTCCTGCCCCAGAACCCTTAATCCAGACTGTTCGCATTCATCAGGCGGGAGATTATTCCTACTCTGCGCAGTGAGAAAACCATAAATAAAGCTGACAAACGACTAACGCTGACTGCAAAAGTAGTTGTCTAAGCCTTTTCACCATTTATTACACAATAAGAGGATTTTACAACAGTGGTTCGCTGCATTTTGTAAGCTGCTATTATTCCTCCCCTACAAATCCTGTACCTAAGAAACTCTTTTCCCCAGATAGATATAATGTAGGCTCAGACATGACAAGGCGCAATTATTAGCAAGTGAAATTTACTGTCTCCAAGTTAAAACAGTTGAAAGTTATGGAAAAATATGAAAATCAAATGCTGTGTTAGCCAAGGTTGTTGTTTTCTTTTTTTTAAGAGTGTAATACTCAAAGATTATTTGACTACATTTCAAAACATTGTATGTAATATGTGTATTCCTATCCTCTCAGATTGTAAATATCTGCCTTAAAATTTGCCAGGAAGAGATTTTTTTTATATCTAACTCAAACTTAGCAAATAGTTTAGATCAGTAAATTTAAGATTTTTTTTTCACATGAACACCCCATTCTACAAGAAAAAAAGCAACAACCTACTCTACTAGTTTATTCACACCTAATTTTTAGAAATCAATATAAGAGAGGTGAATGCTAACCTTGCCAGGGGAAGATGATAGGGACCCTGACAAGGACCTGTCATTCACTGCCAACTAAATCACCCCATTAAATGTTAGATTTCCCATTGGAGGAAATACTGAGCCATAATAAACAGCAAACATCCCAAGTGGGTAAGAGGTAGAGGATTTCAAGACTTACTCTGACAGCTCAAACTTTGGACCTGTGAAAAATATAATTACTGATAAAGAACCATCATTTTTTTTTTCCTGCATCCTCAAGTCTTCCTTGCTCAAAGTGGCAGGTTCCCTATTAGAGGTAAAAACTTCTGTGACAAAATCTGGATTTAATGAATAATGGTGTGGCACCAGTTCTTGTTGTTGCCCAGGCTGACTGCTTCTCAGGGTAATAATTTTTTATATCCTGACCTGTAAATCTCTTGGTGTCTTTGCATAGAAGGCAAATTTCAGCAAAGAGACCAAACTTTTTCCCTCGCTTACATGGTCTGACAGGACCAAGAAGCAATCCATATTTGACAAAGACTTGAGCCAAAGATCGTGGTGTAAGGTAACTCTGTTAAACATTGTCAGCTACTAGATCTATTTTTTTTATTTGTCTTAATTTATTTATCTTTCTAATCAACAGTTCTCTGCCTGCAACCCCCCCACCTCCCCCCCTTAGTCTGTCATTGTCAGGGAACATCGTACTATCGACGGTATTACCACGGCGCGTCTGTGCAGGGCTCCTCTGTTTTCATCTGATATGAGTCAGATGTGATTAGCACAAGCAGAAAGGAGCTTGACAGCTTGCTGCTTCCCCGTGGGGACCCTGCACCGTGACGGGAGAAGCCCACAGCCAGACTGCGTGGGGGAAAGCAGAGCATTATAAGTGATGTTATTCATCTCATGCACTTGTGGGCAAGCCAGGGATTGTCTTGGACTGCCCTTAAGATTAGATTTTTTCCACCAGAATGTAGGGTATTGTGGCAATTTAATTTCCTTATATGAAGTCGCGAGGATTATATAAATCTGGTTTTCTGCATTCAATTTTTAATAAAAGAAAGGGCTCTGGAGTTTGTGGAGATTATTAACAGCATAATAATAAAAAGACACTGACATCACCCAGCTCCACCGGAGCCTAAGTGAAGACAATCATTTAGGCCATTTTTAATACCCGAGTTCAAAATGCAGTATGTATGAGCTCTGCAGGGTTTGTTCAGCCGACAGCAAACACAGCCTGAGCGTGTTTGTTAGGGGGAGAGGCAGCCTGCCACGGGGGATTAGCTTGTCAGCGGTGGGCAGGCTATAGCCAAACAGTACAACATTTCCTTTCACAGTGACCAGAAGGAAAGGATCTACAGCGAGGGTAGCTGTGGCCGCGATCTGGCGGAGGTTAGTGTGTTGTGGGTCAGACTTCTCCCTGCTGCATGACACTGAGAGCAGCAGGCTGCAGTAATGGGGGATTACATCTTGCTTCTCTGGCAACTCTGTCCTCTGAAAGTATGTTTTACAAAGACATGCTATAAACATCCACTTTTCAGTGTCCGCTTCTCAGTATTGTAGTCCCACTTTAGAGAAAAAGAAGGGACACATGCTTCACATATCTCGGTTCCACACCAGATTTCTCCAACGCTCTAATCAAAGCCATGCTACTGGAGATAGTGAAGTCAGCCATTTTTTTTTTTTTGTACCATTTGCTTAAATTCTGGTCATTTTGTATTTAAGCAAAAGTTGGACCTTTTTTAATTTTGCATTTTGCATTACCATTGCAGCAAAACACTTTTTGCCCACAGAGATACAGGACTTTAGTTACTTTTTCTCTCATCTCACAAAACCTGACCCTACAGAAATGCTTTAAGGAGCATTCCAGAGAGGAACCAAAACACGGAGGAGCAGGACTCTGAACAACATACACCCTACAGACTTTTCCTAAAGCTAACATACAAAAGAGTGCAGGATTAATCATGGACATTTCTCAGTTTGGCAAAGTAATGTTTTTCCATTTTGAAAGCACATGGCGTTAGAAGAAATAAATATAGATTGGAAATAAATGTGGCCTCCACCTTGAGTCTTTAACCTAAGAGGTCCTCTAAGAGATCTGGGCTGGAGCTGGCTCTATAGAGTCCCCGAGATTTACAGCTTGATTAAACTGAATGAGTCAAACCATATTGCATCCAACCCTACAGTTTTATTTTCATAGTACAGAAGCTATACGGTGAATTATACAATTCATCTCATAAATCATGGATTTTATGATGATTCATAAGCACTGGAAGCAAGATTAAGGTCTTCTTGATAAGTGAATTCTGTAGCTTGCTAGGAATTTGTGGTGTAAGTTGTTTGAACCTGTCATTTTGTTGACTGTGAATTGGTATTTAAAAATCAACGTGTGTATGCAGACAGAACACCTCAAGTGAGGTTTTCATTATTATAATTGTGCCCCTGGCTATGTTATAGTTAGGGATGAGTCAGTGTTTCCATCCTTAAGAGTATTTTTCATGTGTATGTGCTTTGCCACATAAATTCACTCAAGTAGATTAGTGTGTTTCTAAATAATAATAGTAAATCAGGATCTTTCTAAATCTTAGAATTAGAAAAGGATTTTAAGGAGTGGATTTCTCAATGGAAAAGTTTTCTGGTGCTGGAACAGCCTTTATGTACAAGGTACAGAATTCAAAGTTTATTTTTCAAGACGCTTTCTCACTCTTGAATAACTAAAAAAGAGTCCAATTTGAAATCTTATTTATTAAGTCCGTATGGTCTAGTCCATTTGGTGTTTTCAAAACAAAATATAAACACAATGAAATAATTAGACTTAAATATGTACTTTTTTTATCCATTCTGTTAAGGACCACAATCTCGCCAAAATCTTATAGACAAATCTGATCCGTATTTTAGCATTACTGATACATTCCTGTTGACTTTTGTGCATCCATATGGTGAGAACTTACCCCTAAGGATATGTTTACACTGCAGCCAAATGTTTAACCACAGAGTTTATAGAGTTTAAACTCTCTAGCCTGGGGAATAATCACTGTATAGTTGTAGCAGTGCAGACCTCAGCTCATGTTAATCTTAAAAACATGTATGTAGAGATTGCTTTGTTATAGCCTATGAAAAACTCTGTGCAACTGACAGATATCCTGTTCCTCACACTTGCTCTGGTTAATATAGACTGGATAGGTTTACAAGTGCTGTACCCAACACTTTGATGGAAATGACCCTCTAATTCTATTAACAAACACCTCAAGATACACTTTAAAGAATATTTTTATGCAGGATATTGCTCAACTATGTCTGGACATGACTAAATTGTGTATATGATACGTGGCATGACTGTTAAGTTGTATAAATCTGGGGATGAAGGGGTTACTGTTTAGTCATAAATATGTTTCTCCAAATATGCATTTAGCTTTGGTGTGAACAATTAGAAATAATAAGGCTTTCTTCTTTTTTAATTATAATTTTAATAATATACTTTTGAAAATGTCTTGGAAATACTTGGGAAAAAATACTAAGAGCCAATGGTTTATAATTATGATACATATAATTATAGCTATAATTATAATGCCTGGAAATGGCAATGAAAACTGTTCCTATTTTGTTAGTAAGTATCTAAATATACAGAAAATGACATCCTCTACTTCAAAAAGGTTATAATTCAAATAATGTGAACCTTATTCTCCGTTGTCATGTATTCTGTATGGTCAAGCAATGGTTTAAAAAAGTATTGTTGTTCTGTGAGAGCGCCTTATGCTCTCTTCCTCTACCCATAATGTACACAAACGTATGTAAACAGTGAAATCAAGGGGTTCTATATAAATACATACAGTCCTTGCAAACAATGTATCAACTGAAAGATGCTTGCACCACTATCTTTACTTATTTTTCATTGGTAGGACCAGGACTGCTTTCTAGGCTTGTGAAGGGTCAGGAGATATCTTTTTATCTGAAACAGAGATAATTTGAGGTTCTCTCTCTTTCTGTGAGCCTCCTCTAATCACCCCTGGTTAAAGGCATTTGTTCTGCTTAAGGGAGCTTGACAAGAGACTATGAAGTGGCTCGCTGGGAGTTTGGGGCAGATTGGCTTCCACTGACACAGGTCAATGCTGAGTGTGTTTCATGATACCAGCACACTGATGAATTTAACACATTAATCACTTCATATTTCACTATCCATGTTTTTAATTTCATCAGCATTTATTTAACTTTTCCTGGTCTTTCCATCTTAACATGAGGAGGAACTTCTTTCCTTTGAGGGTGGCAGAGCACTGGCACAGGCTGCCCAGAGAGGTTGTGGAGTCTCCCACTCTGGAGACATTCAAAACCCGCCTGGACGCCATCCTGTGCCACCTGCTGTAGGTGTCCCTGCTGTGGCAGGGGGGTTGGACTTAGATGATCTCCAGAGGTCCCTTCCAACCCTGACGATACTGTGATACTGTGGTCACTCCTTGACAGCTGGAACAGTTTGTCCTATCACCTGTGTGACAGGTATTTTTATTTCCATATGGACTTAAGAGATGAGAGAGAAAGAAGAAAAGGTGTACACTCAAAGTTTGCAATCTGAGATTTAGGAAGTCACCTCTAGAAATTCATAACCTGTACAAAGATATTCTACATATTACAAATGATAAAGAGCTGCTTTAGTCAGGGAGAGTCTTGGCAGGGCAAACACATTAAGTTTGTAAGAGCATTCTTTTTTTTTTTTTTCTGACAATGTTATTTTCTTCTCTGATGGGAACTCACTTCCAAATAGCTGCCAAAATTTGGGTATCATCCAAACTGAAGTCTAGCTTTGGTGGGGTCTAAATTCAGATCTAGACATTGCAACTTTTGCCCATTGCTAAAAATGTTACATATTCGTCAAATATGTCTGTGTGTCTTGGAGAGAGTTTCTTACTTCTGAAAATCAGGCCACTGATATTTGGCAGGCACACTTGAGAACCTGGGCCAAATTATATCATTACCAATCATTATCTAATGCATTTAGTGAGGAGAATAAGTAATGGATTGGGAAAACTTAACCTCTCTGATTTCTTGTTCTTTATATAGTCAATTTTCTCATCCCGTGTCCTATGCTAACGTTGAGAATCAGCACTGGGCATAGCCCACATATGCTTGTGTGTGAGAATAAGCAACGATTATGGAGCAGATGGATTTATTTAGAAAACTTATCTGTGTCCTAAGGAACAAAATGAAATAAACAAATAAAAACTCCCGACAAGAGAAAGTCTGGGGTGAAGGAAGAGAAGGAGGGAGGAGAAAGAAAGAATATAAGTATTTCTTGGCTGCTATGCCCATGTTGACACTTTTTTTCCATAAAATGGGCCTGGCTACTTTTCTATTCCCTGTATATTCAAGTCGGTTCAGTATAATACTGTGGCTTGCAAGAAATGTTAATGTACTTGCCTTTTCCAATGTAAACTGTGTGATAGGGGTGACTGTTTCCCCTCAACATCTTAATGTGAATTCAACAGTAAAGCATTATTCATGGGGAAATTCCTCCTGCTCTTGGAGTCTATAATTGAATGGGTTTGTTAACTGAGCGATCTAGCCTTTTAATGGATATTTGTCTGAACTACGAAAAAAGAAAGAATTCAGAGCCAAGAAGCATGTAAAGGGCACCAGGAGTGCTAAGTTAAAGAAAACAAAAGGACTGCAGAAATTGTTCTCTATATGAGAAAAATGTTATAGTACTTCAAAACACCTTCTTACATTAAAACAACTTGCAATTCCAAAATGTTTGTCGCTGTCTGGCCTTCTGTTATTTTATGTAATGTCTCAAAGTGATTTTTTGTATGTGCGCAACTTCCTTCATTTAAGAATGCACGATAACTGACACAAGATAAAAGGAAAAAAAAAAAAGCTAAACAAAACCTTTCTCCTGACCTTTTTTGTGATTACTTTATTGTATTTACTGATTTCTTTTCCAACATGGTACACTGAAATGAACAAGCAAAGCTTTGCAGACACTGTCACCACCTGTATATTCAAGCTAAAAACTGTTAATGTTAGTTGTATGTGTGCTTTCTAAGATACTTGACTTACACAGAGAATGACACTTCTCTGCCATAAAGCTGAAATTACAACAACTACTTATACAAAATATTTTTTATTTATTATTCAAGCTTTGCCTGAACGTGTTTGCTCTTTCTCAAACTAAATAAAGACTAGTTAATTCTGAAAACTTTCAGTGTCAGAATGGTCCACAATTTATTACACGCTGACAAGGATACACAAAAGTGAGCAAAAAGCTACTTTTTCCAGGTGGGGGTCAGAAGGCTGCCAATTGTTGACAGATGTTCTCGTGTCATTTACCAAAACAGGCTATTGAGACCCCCTGCCTGGCCCACAGCTGTGTTTGGTTGAAGATCAGAATTGGGCTACCTGTGCATTAGCCAATGTTACCACCTTATATGACAGAAAAAGAACTTGTTATACAGACTGAGACAAAAGCACTAGGAAAGAAAGTGGATTTACAACCCTGTTCTCCATTTGATTTGGGTTTGATTTTTTTTTTTTTTTTTGCTGGGGGAAGTTAAATCCACTACCACTTCTAACAGTAACTTTGGGACAAAATCTGCCTCAGGATGTTATCTGACAGCAACACTGGGCTGGAACTGCTCTGGGTTAGCAGCCCACTTTCTGTAATTTTATTGTCAAATTTGTGACTTTATTGGCTTGCTTTGTGGTAAGTGTTGCTCCTATTCATTTAAGTGGTTTTCTTTGCAGCATTTCCTTCAGGGGCTGCAGCCTGCATTGAGAGTATGGAAACTATTTCCCCAGATGGAGCCAATGAATGTTCTGAGGCCTAATAATATACGTATCCTCTTGCAATTCGCAGCAGATTCCAGTAAACACTGGCCTTCATCTGAATGCTTGAGTGCACCACTTTCCAGAGCTCTTGGCAAGAATGACGTGGGCGTGAGAGGTGAATATCCATATCTTGTCATTTATCTGTGCAGAAGGAATCTGTGCTGATTTTCTGAACCTTATTTGACCACTGACCACAACAGGCGGTTTTGTATTTAACTCTGCCAGAGAGCTATAGAGATTAAATACTCCTTTTTTCATCTCCTTTTTTTCATTTTTTCACAAGCAGGATCCAAAATCTTCTTTAGCTGCTGGCTCCTAAACTCACACTTTGTGCTTTATATTTGGTCCTACTGGCAGCAGTAGCAGTCATAGAGAGTGACATGTTTTAGATAGCATTGCACCGCAATTCTAGGACTTGCAGACTTCCAGGTGACCCAGCACATCCTTTGGTTATGGTATGCTGGGAGCAAACAGCTCACAGTGACCTAGGCATCAGGAACTCGGTGTATTGCACTAGGTTCTTCACCTATGGAAGTGTAGAACAAAGCCTATTCTGGCCTGGACTTCAAATGAAGCCCCTCAAAGGCAGCTAAAACATAAAAAATATTCATTACAGTAAGCAGTGGCCCCTCAAGGAGGCTTTACTCAGGTGCAATACCACGCATGTGGAGGGAAGAATGATGTGTAATCACCTCCAGATGAACAGTGCTCCATGTCCATGGGCGACTGATGTGCAGCTCTCTGAAGAGTGAGAAACGCATCAGACAGGATGATCTGACTGCTCACCACTGTCCTGCCCTCAGTGGGGCTTCTGGATATAGCATGTGGCCTCACTGAGCATGGGCTATGCACTGTTTCTGGATGTGAACAGGGTGACAGAGCCCCATAGACATTGAAAAGCATCTCATTGTGCAAGCAACACTGCCTCTGCATCTGCTTGATTGTTTCCTCTGGAGGCCACTGTAATCTGGTGCTGAGTCCCCTTCAACCAACAAGTCACTGTCCTAGAACCCCTGCTTCAAAAAAAAATAAAAATATAGTTGGGTTGTAGCCTTGAAGATGGTCCAAGTAACTTGCTGCTGATACTCTTTAGAAGCATGTAATTCTGTTGTTCATAGCCTCCTCAAAATTTTATGTTTCTCATGCTCAGCTTCAGCTACTCTCCCTCATCTATACATTTCTGGTTTTTCTTCCCTTCTTAAATTTTTTCGCACATAATCTACTGAAGAATGCCTATGCATTCCCATGTGTAGACTGTGGTCACTTACAGCACAGGAATTACCTCCTGGTTCTTTTTCCTGGGCTCTGAATCCCATCACTAAATATGGATAGAACTTTACACTGACTTGACATTCTCACCCTTCACTTGCATCTTTCTTAAGGTTGGAGAAGCATCTGGAATCTTGTGCCTTGATCCGCATTTGTCCTTCTGGGGTGTGAGAAGCCATATACACTTTCTTCAATTAAATCATATCCTTAACTAATGTGAAGGCTATATTCTCACTCTATTTACTTTTATTTTCTGGATAGGGACATTTTCTAGCAGGTCCTAATTCTGAAGGAAAAACTTCTGTCCCTATGCCAAACATAGTTTTTTGACTTCACTATCAGAAATTTACTTAATATAGGAACTAGTGTTTTACCAACATCTTTTCACCTAAGTCATTCCCTGAAGATTTTTCTACAATTCATAAACATTTTTTATCATTCATAAAAAAAAACAGAGAGACAGAATATTATATTATCAAGCTCTTAAAATCTCAGAGAATTTTCCTTGAAACATACTAAATGGCATTTTAAGTACTGATAAAGTATGGGTCCAAAAGGGTTTACCCTTAGATTCAAATTTTGGATTGGTCAGGTGGACAGCTTACCTTTTGCAAATCATCTTCTGTTGGTTAATAACAGAGCTATAGATTGCCTTTGTCAAAACATAAGATTTGTTTATCAAAATAGTACATGGATGGAACTGCTAAAACAAATTTACTATACCTTGTAAAAGAGGTATGCTATTCTATGCAAATCTCTTTCTATTGCGAACCTGAGACTGTTTTGCTGCTGGAAAAGTAAACCATTTCTACTTTCAGACAAATGCCCTTGGCTTATGCCTAAATTCTTCATTGGGACAAACCCTGTAGCTTCAGTGAACTTGGCAGGCTCCTTATTTTTTATGTAGTTTGCCTTTGACAGAGGGCCAGACATGCACATCTTCTCCCTGCCTATAGCCTTCCACACATCTTTGTGACAGCTCTCTCACCTTCTGTTTTGCTCCCTTATGCAGTAAAATTGAATATAAGTGATGGTAAAGTATATGGTGAATGTTAATCAACTTGCAGTGGGGCATTGTAAAGTGTCTGACGGTTCAAGGATTAAAGATGCTATATATTAGTAAAACAACTGAATGGTGATTAATTGTGTCTGCTTGAATATATGGTCCATTCGTTCATTGCAGAGAGGAAAGTAAAAATAGCAGATGAAAGTTTTATATAAGAAGAGTTTATTTTGTTATAGAATCATAGAATAGTTTAGGTTGGAAGGGACCTTGAAGACCATTGAGTTCCAACCCCCCTGCCATAGGCAGGGACACCTCCCACTAGATCAGGTTATTCAAGGCCCCATCCAGCCTGGCCTTGAACACCTCCAGGGAGGCCCCATGGCCTCCACAACTTCTCTGGGCAACCTGTTCCAGTGCCTTACCACCCTCAGAGTGAAAAATTTCTTCCTAATATTTAATCTAAACCTACACTCTTCCAGTTTAAAGCCGTTCCCCCTCATACTATTGATACATGCCCTAGTAAAAAGTCTTTCCCCAGCCCTCCTGTAGGCCCCCTTTAGGTACTGGAAGGCCACTATAAGGTATCCCCGGAGCCTTCTCTTCTCCAGACTGAACAGCCCCCAACTCTTTCAGCCTTCCCTCATAAAAGAGGTGTTCCAGCCCTCTGATTATCTTCACGGCTCTCCTCTGAACCTGCTCCAACAGGTCCATGTCCTCATGTTGGGGGCTCCAGAGCTGGATGCAGTACTCCAGGTGGGGTCTCACGAGAGCGGAGCAGAGGGGCAGAATCACCTCCCTCGACCTGCTGGCCACGCTTCTTCTGATGCAGCCCAGGATACGGTTGGCCTTCTGGGCTGCGATCGCACATTGCTTGCTCATGTTGAGCTTCTCGTCAATCAGCACACCCAGGTCTTTCTCCTCAGGGCTGCTTTCAATCCATTCCCCAATGAGCTTGTATTTGTGCTTGGGATTGCCCTGACCCAGATGTAGGACCTTGCACTTGGCCTTGCTGAACTTCATGAGGTTGGCATGGGCCCACTCTTGTCCAGGTCTGTCTGGGTGGCATCCCTTCCCTCCAGCATGTCTACCTCACCAAACAGCTTGATATCATGGGCAAACCCTTGCTGAGGGTGCACTCAACCCCACTCTCCATGTCTCCCACAAAGATGTTGAACAGCAGAGGTCCCAGTACTGACCCCTGAGGAATGCTACTTGTCACTGGTCTCCACCTGGACATTGAGCCATTGACCGCAACCCTTTGAGTGCGACCATCCAGCCAGTTCTTTACTCACCGAGTGGTCCATCTGTCGAATCCACGTCTCCAATTTAGAGACCAGGATATCAGGTGGAACAGTGTCAAATGCTTTGCACAAGTCCAGGTGCATGTTATATCATGTTAATTTCCATAATGTGGTGCCATTTCTGTCATGACTCCTTTCATTATCCTAAAATGAAATACTTGAGTGTAATATAAAGCAATGTGTAATAATATAGTTGCACCAAAATAAATGTCTCTTCCCATTCAATTTAGGTATAACTCAGTTGCCTTTAACTGTATTATCATGAGTGTAGTGCTAGCTCTTTATTTGTCTTCCTGCTCTGGGCTTCAGTGGAATGAGTTCCTGTACTTAATGGCTTTGCAGGTTTGTGATATTTGTTCAGCATGTTTGCTAAGCAATGAGCACTTAGCATTTGTCATCTGGCATCTTTCATTTTCTTTCCCCAGAGCACTTTAAAAAGGCCGCATTTTGTTTGGGGAAAAATATAAAAGTACCTCAGCATATTTTGTGTACTTTCAGAGATAATATGCATTTAGCCGCACACGTGTGTGGGAAGCTCATGTAAATTTAGCCTGTTGCAACAAAAGAACAGACCTTCTCTCTTGTCTTCAGCCACCATAGTGAGTAGCAATATTATTGAATAAAATCAGAATAAAAGGTGAAAGAACAAACATCACCACTCCTGTTGTCCGACAGCCTTCAGAGCAATGTATAAAGTCTTTTTAAAAGTAATTCCTGGTACCTGCACACTAAAAAAATGAAGTCAGTTCTGGAGGGACATCTGCTTCTGTGTATAGAACAGCCATGCTGATTAGCCGTGGTTAATGGTCCAAAGTCTGAGCTTCTATGAGACATTTCGGTTAGGCTGGCACACCTGGCACTTAGCAACACTGCTCATTAATTTTATCGTGCGGATACTGACTTACACTTTAGAGGACTTATGGACACAGTATAATTTACTGCTAAGAAAGACACTGGAGGAAAAGGGAGCATTTAAGTGAATGTATTTATGATCATCTTATGTAGGAAACAGGTAAACAGACAACTGTACCTTTTGAAGTCCATAAGAGAGTGTACTTTTGCTACAGTCAGTGTTTTGTAGCTGAGTCCCTTTGTAAAAATACAGGAAAAACGTTTTTCACTTTTTGTTTACATTGATTAAAAGTCAGAGTCCACCTTCATGCATTTCAGAGCGCTACGTTCCTTGCTCACACTTGGAATGGGATTATAAGGTCACTGAGGAAAGATTTTTGTAATTCTGACAAGATTTCTACAGGTTTCAGAGTGGGAGGTATAATTCCCTTTACAAGTCCCTGTTTTCTGGGGTCCAGATGTTCTCTGTTCTTTAACCATGCACAATGCACAGGGTCAAAGTCTTAGTCCTGACCACTGTTAATACAACCATGGGTATTGTCTTCTAGATTAGATTCCTGGATGAAGAATGTGTGCTTCTGATTTTGCTATTAACTCATTGCTCTTGGTGTCCTGAGACTATTGACAAAAATGCTCAACATATCTTTATGAATTAAGACAGTCCCTTCCAGAAGAATGCACCATGTTATATAGAGGACCTTCTGTTTTATAAAATAATTTACAATTTGGAAATTAAAAAAACTAGGTCTTCTTCTGTTGATCACGAGCCAAATGAACTGTCATTTTATTTCCCTTCACTTTTCTTCTGTCATGACCTGCCAAAAATCTTCATGCCCAATACTGCTTCCTAGCCTTTCCAGGCATTTTCTTTCACCTCTCTCACTGATTATAGGAGCATTGCTCTTGTGGTTCAAATACTTGAAATGGATTGATAGGAAAGAAGTCTGACCCCAAACTGCTAGATGTGTTTCACCAATCTCTAGACTGCACCCTTATAACACAAGAATTATAAAAACTATTATTTTCCTAATTCATAAAATGTTTAAAATAAATATATTAATGTCTGGTGAACTTTACTTTGATCAATCCATGTCATTAAACATTTGTACTGCTTCTACCTCCAACTTGCCCTCTACTTTGGATAAACTGCTGTAAACTTTTGAATTTGTGGGGAATTCATAGGGATTAATTGTATGGAGACTCTTTTCTCACAACAAGTGTTCTAACTTCTGCCTGAAGAGAAATACAGAACAGGGTTTCCCATGTTTCCTATGTTTCCCATCTGCAAACCCTGCTTTGGGCTCTGTTTCATTCTTTTGAAGCTGCCCAAGACAAGGTTAGAGTTTTGGCATATTGGTAAGCTTTTCTGTAATTCTTTAGAATTACAAATATGAGTACTTTTTGACACTGAGCCTAGGAATGACATAGAAGTATGCTATATAATACATATCCTCATTTTTAAAAAATAAATAATTAAAATCTGCAGGATGCTTGAATATATTTTTTAATATATGAGTCAATGAAGGTATATTTCAATGTGAAAAAAGGAATGCTTCTCTAAATATCCTATTGTACAGTTTAATGGCAAATCATACTTGATTGTCAGATTTGAAATATAGACCACTTAAACTGAGACAGCATTATGTTGAATATTAAATGTTTTACTTTTGCCATTGATACTGTGCTTTTTCCATCTGCCTCTGCTTCTATTGTGACATATGTCTCCTGTAAAGGAACAATAGTTGATTAACAAATTGTGCAGAAGTTAAAATGATTTTAATGAGAAGAAAGTGATGGAATTTATTCAGGTTCTTGGTTTTAAAAGAGAAGTATTACTTGGAAAAAATGTCTGATGAGACTGGTGATTTTACAGAATGGAGCTGAACACTGTAAAGTGAGTTTGGTCCTGAACTGCTTTTCACCTCTCTCTGAAAGTTTTTCTGTGGTCAAACAACATTTTATCTGCATATTTCATAACTAGTCTGTCTGTACTTTTCACCACTTTTTTACACTTTGATCTGATAACTCCAGGAGCAGTCTGGTTTTCTGGGGTTACTGTGTTCCAGCTGTACTTTGGCAGTGGGGAATCAGCACTGTTTCTTGACTTATCAGCCATCTATTTTAGTTAAACCCAGCTGAAATGAGTACCAGTGAAAAAGGCGTTCAGTTGATGATGCAAGTTTAAAACAAAAGTAAATAAAGTTGTTCTTAAGCAGGTGGCTGCAGGTCAGCCCTGGTGCTGCTCTCACGTAGGTACATGGGATGTAGAGCAGGCTGTCTGCACAACTGATGGAGACCCCCCATCACCTTGTCTACATCAGCATCCTCTGGCCCAAGGGGTCCATTTTGCAGCTCCCAAGACTGGCCTCAAAATCCCGGAGAAATTTGGGCTAAGGGGAGTAAAATTTTAAAGCAATTATGGTAAAATCCTGACTGCCCCGAAGTCAGCAAGTCCTTTGACTCTGACTCCACAGAGGCAGACATTTTCCTGCACCTTTCAAACTGCAAACCAAAAACCTGATTGAACTTTGGATTTCGCCTACACCTTTTTTCTCAAGTATGTGCTTAGAGTAACTTTCACTAACAAATTGTAATATATGAAAATATTACTGTACATATAACTGGATACACTGTACCTGGGGATCTTCTCACATTGAAGGGGAAAAAAAAATTCAAATATCTTCTCAGGGAACTCAGCTAATTCTGTAATTAACCAATATATGTATATATATCAGTTATATGTATCAATATATGTACCAATATATTTGGTGCATTTTGAAAAGGTTTTGTTTTATACATGTGGCAAACATAAAAAATGGAAAACAGCAAGATACTTATTTGACTTTAGTTTTACAGGTTGAGATATTCTATACAACCCAATATCCCATAAACTGCAACACAAACCATCTCCACTAGCTTGAGTTTGTATGAACACTGACTAGTTTTCATGGATACATGCAGAATTTCATGGATCTAACTATAATATCTTATTCTATACTAATTAATTATGATTTGGTTTAGGTGATTAATATCCTGCACATAAAATATAAATTCTTTGTGAACTCTCACATAAAAAAAATCTCACTTTCTTCAATTTGTTTGAAATTATTCACAGGGGTCAGACCACTGAACAATCACAGTTTTCTGCATTGCTCATAATATTCTACTTTGGCTGAGGAAAGTGGAGTCCTTCCAGTTATTTATTTCTTTTGTTAAGTATTTCCATGAAAACAGTTCATTTGAAATGTACAAAGGTAGCACGAAGTCGTGCCCACACGCAACCTGCTGAAACACTGAGAACGGTCAGTATTTGTTTTATGGTTTGCAGTATCGAAAATGAGTAGGATAGTCTGTTTTGTGTATTCCTTCATCCTTGAACATCACAGTACATAGTATCTGTTGAAAGTATTGAATCATGAGAAAGTCTGAAACACCATTAGCAGCAAAACCTTGCTAGTACAAATATGAAGTGCATGCTCTAGGGACTTCATACGCTTTTCAGTGGTATTTTGGCCACCTTGGGTACACTCCATGTAAGTTAGCTTGCCCAAAATTGAATTTCTTGCAATCACACTCTGAGTGCTCGACAGTACCTACAAGCTATTTAGCTGTTTGTGATGATTTCTGCTACACAAACTCTATACTGAAATACTAGTTGAAGATGTCCTTGCTCGTTGCAGGGGGGGTTTGGACTAGATGACCTTTAAAGGTCCCTTCCAACCCAAACTATTCTATGATTCTATGATTATACAGACTTAACATCTGGGAATCTCTATATGTGATAGAATTAGAACAATATGAATGTTCAAGGCAAATGAAGGTATGATCACTGAAACACAAGCTTTGTTTCCTAAAAAAAGTTGTAAACTCTGTGAACATACATCTTTTTACCCAAATTGTGGTATTTAAAGTTATAAATATTAGGAGTACATTAAGAACATGCAAGAACTAAGGTAAAATCTAAAATTTTTTCTTCCTTATGAATAAGCTAATTTTCATTACGTGATTCCATACTATATTACTTTAGTGTGTAAGAACTGTGGAAAAAGTCAATTGCATTTTTGTTACCTGCAGTCTGGGGATTTTCTCATTTTTATTTATTTCTCCATCAGCTAAAAGCACATTGTCAGATATTTATCTCATTTGGACAAATGTTCAGTCTATACCACTTTTTAAACATAAAGAGCCAAATGGTCTAAAGAGCACCACCTTCTCCATATTGGCAAGGCACACATTCAGCTTTCACAGCTGAAGTTAAGTATTTTTTTGTATTTTCCAGCGAAGAAGAGAACTTTAAATTTTTGTAGAAACTGATGTGTTTGTCATATTCATCAGATGGCACAATATTCAAGAATTTAGTTTGCTATCTATCATTTTTTAAAGAACAAGTCAAGAAAAGTTAGTGGACAGGTTTAATGATAAAAATTTTCCATTCCATTTTTATATTTGCACCATAAAAAATGTTTGCTGTGTCAAAACTCTTCAGCACAGAATTTTAAAAAAAATAATACATCCCTGGACCACTGCAATTGCTAATGCCTTTTCCAACAAAATAATATGGAATGATTGTATACCTTCCTGATCAAATAAATTTTATCAATGTTCTGCTTTTCAAAACGAAGTAACAAAATTTCACTTTTCAGGGCCCTTTTAACATATTTTAGAAGTTCAATTGCTGAGATCAGGGAATCACGCTTCTACCTTTTGACTTCTGCTGCAACATTTATTGCTTGACTTTGGAATTTTTTCAAGGAAATTTTAAGGATATCATTTAAAGCACTACTTGATATCTCCAGCTCATTGCTAATACTGAGAGTCTGCAAAAATGTATCTTTTTCATCTTTGACTTTCAAACATTAATTACTAATGCAATACTTGATTTTTTTCCCCAGCCTTCCATAATAGCTCCTGCAACTTCCTCTGCCTTCTCATTTTGTTTTTGAGTCTCAAAGCTTATGTTTAGGCCCATATGTATGCTATGTAAATTAAATGGCATTAATACAAGTGAAAGTGGTTTTTTGTTATAAGGGAACGTGATAAAATATAATTTTCGGGAGGGGGAAGAAAAAGAAAATACACTGGAGCTTTTCTGAAGCTGTAATAGCATTGGCAGAGCCATTTTTTCCATTCCTTTATCTTTGTTCAGCTCAAAGACATGTTCTTTATCCTACACTAAACCTGGGGCTCAATATGCTCCTTCTGTAGTGAGGTACATGTTCTTTTCTCGTACTCAGCCACAGGCAAGGCAAGAACAACCCTCAGAAAATAGGTGACGTATGGATTTTACCTCCTTCCCCTTTGCTAGAGGTACTTCTATGGGAGAAATTGCATTTCATAGTCTGTAGATGCTGTATCTGTTGGGTTACCCAAGAGCAACACAAACACCCATCATGGTGTGGCCATAAATTTTGCAAAAGAGTACAGAAGCCATTGGCAAAGAAACAATAAATTATTCCTATGTAGAGCATGAACAATAGAATTAGACAAATGTTCTGTTGGATTGGTGTTCCCTGGAAAATTCTGATTCAGTGAAATTAAATCATTTTGCAGGAACACATTAATTTTGCTGAAATCCCTGACAGACTCCAGTCTGCCAGCCGGGCAAACTGGGCCTCCCTGCTGGTTTATGGGGCTCCCCACTCCTAGGAGCAGCTGAATGCATGGTCTAGTGTGATTTCTGCCTAAGATATTTAGCCAGCTGGCTCTGTGGCTTGGAATTTTTGAAATATTCCATTTCATTCCCCAAAACAAAATATTTTGAAAATTTCCGTTCCATGGAAAAGCTCAAATTTATGAATTTTGTTCCAGTTTGGGGTAAACACCTTTTTATTGGAACAGAAATTTATTACTGAAAGGGTATCTCTGTTCTCCTAGAGCCCCAAAAAACGAAGGGGCTTGGCTGTAAGTGCCATCAGCTGGCATATTTTACAAATCTCTTAGACAGCTTTATCAGCATGGTGCATACTTGTCACCACTGTGTAATCCTATGTTGAATGTACACCTATAGCTTGAAATGAAATCTACTCAGAGAAAATGCAGATGTAAACATGGAAATTAGTTTTTACTTGTTTAAGGAAAACAATAAGGAGCGTTCTCTTTAAATGTGCATGTTATGAACTGTACTGAGACCATTAATGTTGTCCTTTGTTTTCAATATTGAATTTAATTCTTGAGCTCTGTTTTATTAATTCCATGTGGAATGAACAGTGACATTCAAGAAGTAGCAAAGCTTTTGCAGAAAATCCCCCATTGAAAGTCATAAAAAATAACAGTGGTAAATACTACTTTAGTTGCTCAATTTTACAGCGGAGTACTTAAATCCACAACGTCATTGTAGTCTATTTTACCTCAGTTGCAATGTAATAAGCTCTTCAGTTTTTTCACTGCAGTCTTTCGTATGTTGCAAGATATGGCAGGCTTCGTAATGCCTGAAATTCCCCTTTTATCTTTTCTGTCAAAAAAACCCCAACAACATATAGTCAGAGATGGACCTACAATAAAACCAATGAGACTCTGAAGTTCTCTCTCGCGCATCTATATTTTTGTCTCTGTCCCTTTAGAAGACACAGATGGGACCTGAAGACTGCACCACATCTTCCTAAAGTCATAGAGAAAAGTAATTAATGAAGAAACTGAAAAACAAACTTAGGACAACACTTGCTGTACTTTTCAATCCTAATATAATACTACTTTGAAACATTTCTGGTAGTTTTGCGCTGCACGTGGGAAGAAATATAATATTTATCTGATGTAGACATAAAGATTCTAGGTTTTTGTGAGAAACAAAATGAGCATTTTTACTTTGACATTAAAAAAAATCACTCATGAGAATATTCTACGAACACAGAATTATAGTTTGATTAAAACAAGAGGAGAATGTTACTCAGAAAGGAACAACAGAAAAGTTTTAATATTTGCCAAACTCTACTTCCCCCCTCCCCAGTTTATCATTAAAATATTCAGATGCCAAGCCAGATGTTTTGTATGGTTTGATAAACTTCCTGGTATTGTTCTCCATAACCATAAGGCAGGCGGGAGTTCAATCCCTGAACAAGATGTTGTGATGCTTTGGCTGGCAGAGCTCTGAACATCTCCACCCGGCTGGTTCCTGTGGCTGGTTAAAACTGTTGCTGCTCAATTCCTCCAAGAGCTCCAGCCAGATGCAACCCATCCCATCCTTGCTGCTGGGACCTGAACTCAAATAGCTCTGAAAAATAATGCCCAGACCCATTGTTAGGCATCTGTTACAAGGTTTCCAGGTATATAAGGTCTTGTACTGCTTTAGTGTTTGTGTAAACACTCTAGAAAGAAAAAGTTGGACTCAGTTTAGACTAAATAACAGTGGATTTACATATTTTGAATGCAAAGATTATAAGAGAAAACAGTAGTGGTGTCTTTTCCATGAAGTACAGAGGGAATCGGTAAGGTATAAAATCAATGAAATCAGTCCTCTGGCAGTAATAGAACAACTTTCAAAACAGCATTTAATGTATGCGCGCTATTGCCACTATGCCTCCATCTGTGTCAGATACAGTAAGAACAACAGTTATTTTACTAAAAAGAGAAAACCAAAAACCTAATTAGAAGTGGAGAGACATCTGGTCTGATTCCTCTCTCGTCAGTACGCACAACCCTGCAATGTAATACTGCTGACTGAACAGTTTTCCTTTTGCAGTAAAGTAGAAGTGTGAGAAGAATATAGACCAGTCAACCAATCATTTTTCCTTGTGGGTTCTCCCCTTTGGACCAGTTATAAACAAATTCTTACATACCTGCCATACTTTTTATAACCTTCATATTGGAATGGAAATATACAGAGTGGAAATGCAGCAAAGCATCAAGTCCAGGAAAAGAAACGTAAGGGAAAGTTAGGTTATCTTTTTAGTAGTCTCGAATCAGTTCTTTTCTCTGACCATTGAAACACTTTCTACATCATTGGTACAATAGGTTTTGAGCTGTTTCTTTTCACAATGGCTCTAAATTTAATATGCTGGAAAAATTATGTGTCAATTTAAGCAGGACTGGGTGGGTTTTAAATTCTGGGAATGTGTCTGTTGTTTGGGGCACATTAGAACTTACCTTGTTAGCGCTTGTTAAAACTGGAACTGATGTCAATTCTGGAAACAATTACAATCCTGACAAAACAAGTTAGCAGTCTCTGAAATTATTCCAAAATGAAATATCAAGGGAAGGATCCTATTAATAAAGACAGTAGAGAGAAGCTTCTTTATCAGAAGTAGCGACCATGTGGATAGTCTTTCTGATCTCAATCAGCATTGTCTGTAAATTTGTTGTGCTTTGTATCTTTTTTCCTTATTCACGTGTTGCTATCTGTATATCTTATGGGGGGATGGGAGGTACCTATAGGTTTCTTCTTATTTCCTTCAAACCTGTCAAGCCTGTTCCCCCAAGGATCTATGCAGAGTGCTTAATCCTTTCAGTTCATATCTCATTAGTTGATTTGTGAGTTTTGTGCCACTTATCCAAGATAAATTTCCTTAAGTTTCAGACAATTGGACTTCTTAATTCTCTTGATGTGTAATGCATTGTGACAAAGGTGCAACTTCTTGTATTGATAGACTACTAGGATGTCCCGGACATCCTTGTCGATGCACCCAGATGTCACATTCTTGTTTTACCTAGTTCAAGATTCTTTGTTATCTTTGGAAATTTCTCTTTTCACAGCCCCCTGTCTCTAAAGTCAGGTATTGGGGTAGAATACACTACTTACATGTACTGATGATGTAAAGTGTTAATTAACTATATCTCCCATGTTTATAAATGCTGCACCTGCCTGACACAGATCAGAGGCATGTAGAAAGGCCGTGTCACAGTATCACAGAATGGTTGAAATTGGCAGGAACTTCCAGAAGTCATCTTGTCCAACCCTCGTGGCTCAAGCAGGGCTACTTAGTGCCAGTTGCCTACGACCACACACGGATGGCTTTTGAATATCTCCAAGGACAGAAACAGCACAATCTCCCTGAGCAACCTGTGCCAGTGCTTGGTTGCCTTCACAGTAAAAAAGTGTTTCCTGATGTTCAGACAGAACCCTCTGCATTTCAATTTGTGCCCATTGTGTCCCTCAAAATAGTTCAATGTGGAGGCTCAGCACTTCTCTGGGTCATTTCTAAGGTTTCTTTTTAGCAGATTGCTCTTATCCCCTGGCCCAGAGTAAAGCCAGTGTAACGTGTCAGGAAGGGGAATTCAGGGAAAAAAATATCAAGGGTAGCTTTAACTCTTCTAGGTAGAAGAATTCCATAGCTCTTTTCAACCTGGCAGTGATGAAAACCACAAATATCTTTGTCTGTGGAGAGTTGTACCACATGTGCAGTATCTTGTATGAAACACTGTTTCCGGGTAGGTTGCCTGGTACTGACCGCTACATGTGTGCTATAAGGTTGATCTGTGTAACATGTCTTTTGTGTTTAGAATGTACTAGATGCACTGTCCACTAGTTCACTACCTTTGCATCTCACATGCACACAACTTTTATCAGGATTTCCCAGAAAATAATCCAGAAGTCATAGACAGGAGCCATATTTCCCATAGGTGGCAGGCATACGTCCAGAAATGGGATGGCAGCTATGGATCATGAGCTACTGTGCAGCAACTCTCTGCTCCAGTAAACGAGGATGCTGATGCTATGCTAAATGTACCTCATCCTTCAGACAGCTGAAACTCTAAAAATGGCAAGGCTGCCCAGAAGCACCAAGGACAAAAAATGGTTGGCTGCTGCAGTCCGGGTTGTTCTACAGAACAGAGCAGCAAACTGCATTGTTATGGCTGGTGTTTCATGGGCCACCTCTGAGATCAGTGCTGCCTACTTTAGACAATCATCTGTGATTTCTAGTGTCAATCCAAATATTCCTTAGATTAGAGAACAGAGCTGGACAAATTAATTTGGAGGCTGCATGCTATACCAGCATAAAAACAATGTGCCGGTTAATAAAGTAAAAACGGCAGTTTCACAAGAAGTGTGATAAATTCGTGCAAATTACTTACTATGCTTTTGTTAATTGATCTTCTCACCTTTTCACATTGCAAATAAAATTAACAAAATGGATCATGGCAAACAGTACAAACCCGAACTTTCTGTCAGTTTTATCCATAAGTAAAAAGAATTACATTTCACATGTAATATAGTACCTAACATAGTCAAAATAAAAGTAATTCCTCTTGCATCCAATCATTCGTTTCCTACTGATAAGATTTGCTGGAATTATTTAGGTTACGTTCCTCTCTCACATGCATCACAATAACTTTCTGCATTCAGAAAAAGATGTCAGCCCTGTAAACTATTTCATAATACATATGTTTATGCAGATAAATGTGTGTGTCGAGGTTGTACCCCATGTGTGCAATTTTCAGATATGGCTCTAACCTTTAAGGAAATCTGTGTATCTCTTTTCATTTTCAAATTACTTCCATTAACATTCTTCTGCACAGCAGATGATCAAAGGCAATTATTCAAGAAGAGCAAGTAAAAAAGTGTTTGCTTGCTGTAAGTCATGCTACAGTGCTCTGACCCTGGAATGCACTGCAGCACAACGTGATGTGTCTGCATCCTGAAGGTATAAAAGAAAAAAGCTCAAACAGAAAATGGTAAGCCAAGTGTAATGATGAATTGTGATGATAGGAATCCCTCTGATTCATGGCTTCAGACCCACATAAAGCCCCAGGAAAAGTCATTCAAAGTCCATTTTCTCTCCACAGTTTTGTGGATTCATTTTTGTCAACAAAATTTACATTGAGAGAAATATGAGAAGGATCTTGGAGCCAACTAAAAGATCAGAAAAGGAACAACTCACACTCTTATGTGTCATAAATGTTAGCAAAACACATTTATAATTCTAGGCAAGAAGTCTCTTAAAGCTACTGGTTTATAGTAGGTTATCCAAAACATAGGCACTGAATGTCAGAACAGGCTGCTGTCATTGAAGTATGCCTTCTCTGAAAAGGAATGGGTAAACATTTGTCTCATCAGTATGTTCAGCAGGCATCATAATAACTGTGGCAATTCTTGTCTGCCCTTGTTTTCGACTGCCAAGGATTTTGAACATAGATGATGAAAGCTATAGCTGGAATTAGATTGCTCCATGGGTGGAAAACGTCGCTTGGTGAAGGATGGGCTCATGAGAGACCTGTTACTCTGTTTCACCACGTTCTCCAGCACAAAACCAGGATAATTTCTGCTGCAGCTGAAAGAATTCACGTTACTAACTTGTTCTGTGCTGCCTAAGAGTGAGACATTGGACGTGGACAGGCAGCTTCTGCCAAAATAAATCTCAAACCAGTCCTTTGTCTCTGAAATCTGAAAAATGTGACCATTCAACAGTCAGTTTACATCCCTTGCTCCCTCTGCTTGTTGGACCACAGAAAGCTTTGCCTGCTATAGTGGCTTTTATGCTTTGTGCCACTCCAGATGAAGAAACACTACTGAAATATGTTCCACTTATGGGAATTCTCAGATTTGAAGCATCATGTTAGGGCTGTGCCTGGGCAAATGAAGAATATAATTTTTCCAGGACCTTTGCAGGAAGTCTATAGAGTTTCATGAAAAATCAAACATAAAGCAGAAGCTTGTTGATCCCATAAATCAGTCACTCCTTCCTGTTTTATAGAAATAAGAGGTACATAGTCCATGCACCCTAATGTGTATAAATGGATACCATGTAAAAGAGAAGAGAAAGATTTAATGTAACCTCAGAAGTTGGGTACATCTACACAATGAGTAGGAGAGGGTGCCTTAGGTAAACTTTATATTGAAATTAGGAGCAGGGAATTAAGAGGTGAAAGCATTGCCCTCACCCATGCTCTGGACATTGAATCAACAGGTGCAAGATAGTTCTAATCTGTTGCTAACTTGGCCAGGCCAACCATCTCAGTTTCGTTGTTAGCAGGACGTATTGGTGCCCTTCTAAGCTGGAGCTCCCTACCAACTTAATCCGGTTGGTACTGGCTCTATGCTCTTGCTACACGGTCAGATGGGGTATATCATGTGTACTCACGTGGGGTAAGATAAGCACCTCCTGCAACCATGGAAATCAGAGCGTGCATTGGACAATGCTAAATTGTGGCATAGACTCCAGTTTTCAGATCCTCATGTTTTTCCAAATTTGCCATAAATTATGGCTGAACACAACCCTCCATCCCATGAGAGTCAAGAATTTGAAAAACAGCAGAGAGATACTCACAGTCCTACAGCTTTCCTCTCTGCAACCAGTAGTACATTGTTATGAAAATGATTTCTTGTCAGTGAAGTTCTTTACTGCCAGCTCCAAGCTCCAATTTCTTGGGGAAGAATTAGCAAAAAACATGTCAGCACTGTAATAGCTAATTAACAATGAATGAAGGTCTAGTATAATGAATGTCTTATTTTAATCTGTGCTGTAAAAATATTGTATTGCTTCAACAATGGGAAAAATGTATTACATTTGTCTTCCACATTTCACAATTTAAGCAAAAAATATGGCCTTTTGAAGGTAACATAAAGCTTTACATTGCTCCAGGATTAAATAGCATTCCATGATTAGGGTATTTTAAGTCTTCTTTTTAGTTCCTTTTCCACTGTTCTCAATATTTATTTTTCAATCAACAGATTAGCTTTGGTTTGAAATCACCCTAATTTGGATCAAGTTGACTTTGTTTCCTTTTGCCTTCTGTCTCCTTATGAATAGATGAAGAGCCACTGATTGTGTTTACTGAGTATGTTTAAACCTCCTGTTAAGAAGAAACATCTGGAAAAGTTGAAACTTTTGGTAGAAACTAATATATGACTGTTGTTGGCAGCCAAATCTGTTTACAGATAAAAGGCATGGGTGTAACTTTTCATATAAAATTTTTTTCTTAACTTATGAAACTGGAGATGGAAATATCCCACTATAGGAGCGTAATGATCCAGGGATCTGATCCAGAATTGCACTTAAGATACAATATGTGGCACTTGTTCTGCTAACCCTGAAGCTAATCCGTTGACACAGCTTCAACAGCACTGATATATTTGACCATGAAACCTGGTGAATTACTCCTGTAGATTGCACAGATGCTTGCCCACCATAATTACATCATATTACCCATGTCAAGCATGTCCACACTGAACATCTGAAGGGA
This sequence comes from Pluvialis apricaria, assembly GCA_017639485.1. Lineage (NCBI taxonomy): Eukaryota > Metazoa > Chordata > Aves > Charadriiformes > Charadriidae > Pluvialis > Pluvialis apricaria. Next base: position 91,912,161 of record CM030009.1, read on the forward strand.
AAGAGAAGTAAGTAGAAGAGTTGAAAATTGTCACCTATCTGTCATTACAAAAACTCACAATTTCTCAGTCCTTGCATGGGCAAAAGTGCAATGGGTGTCTGGGCTGGTTCCTGTTCTTGTGCGTTGTCAGTACTGATTACTCATTATGTTTTTAATCCTAGTATTATATAGGACTTGGAAGGATCTTATTTTATGTACTACATTTACTCAGAAGCAAAGTAAGGTAACATTTGAGAATCCACCCCAAATATCTTTACAATAAGTTTGAATTTTTCATCCCAAAATATTATGGCTTTCTTATATTATTGAAATTACCCTACAATTCTCCTGCATTTAATATATAAAGCTGAGACTTTCATCAGGGTAACAAATAAATTGACTATTTGCAGACTGAACAGCTAGTTACTTTGTCTTTTATCTCTCTGAAGTCAGGTCTTGCCTGAACCTAAATTTAACAATTATTTTTTGTTGCTTCTGCATCCTGGTGAAACAGCTGCACTGTGCTGGTAACCTGATTGCCAGTTATTTGATTAATATCAATATGTTTTTTTAAAAAAAAACCTATTAGATGTGTTTACTAAAAAAGCTTTTTTTTAAATAATCTGCTTATGTTGCCTCAGAGAATACATCAGCTTGCTGAGAAAAGCCAAAACTGAATGGTATGAATGAATTCCTCAAATCTTACAAAGCTAACGTTCAGCTTTGGGAATATGTTATAGTTCCCTCTCACACTAGAGGAACTTAGCATAGTTATTTTCCCAGGTGATACTGCTAAATAAGAGGGGGTTTTAAAATAATAGTTCTGCTTTCAAACTAATTTTTTCCCTGTTAATATGGGATTTAGATCAAGTGAAGGTTCATTTTACAAAGCCATGTAATAGGTACTTTATTCAAACCTCAAATCTAGTCCAAACAGTGGTTGAGACACCTTCAGAGCTCAGATTTTAATGCTGGTTTAATTGATTTTTAGTTAGACAGTAGTCCTCAGAGGACTCTCTGCTTTCACATTGCAGTAGTTTGTATTACTTTCTATAATTTCAAGCTCCATTTTAGGTGCCGGCAGCCCTTTAATCAGTCAGACATAAATAAGCAGAAATGTAAGAAAGAGAAACTCCTACATATTCAGTTTGATTAGACAATTTGTCACTTATACCTAAATATCTTTCACAGGCTTTATAATCGAAGTGGAAGTATCACCTCAAGTGTTAGCTAAATTCAAATGAAATTTTGAAGGACCAGAGAATATTTGGGGAAAAGAAGAAATTATTATCAATCAGAGGTTTTCTTTTTCTATTTACAGTGGTTGTTTCTGTGTAGATCAGGGAGCTGGAAAATGTAAGGAAGGGATACTAGAATGAACATAAATTTTATTTTTTAAAAGTAGGCTGTGAATTTGGAGTCTCTTGTGTTTTATTGCATTAAAAGCATTTTGAGGAATCTATACACAAGTATGCATTCAATTATTCAATTTGCAGCAAGAAGTCAGCCTATGAAAAACTAAAAATTTCTGCAGATTGTAATATTTTGAATAAATATTGCTTGCTTTTCCAAGGAATTGCATATTTCATAAAGGGAAAAATATACAGTCTTAAGTGACTATCCGGGGGAGGAGGATAGGTGAAGTTATCTTTCACTGAATGCAGATGAGATACAAAAAAAACAGAAAAACCCTAAATTTTGTGTCAAATGGGAATTTCTTTGCCGATTAATGATTCCCTTAGTAAACTTTGTAGTATCAATAAGGCTTGCCAGTGAAAGTATGTGTTACAAAATAGTACTATTTTTGTATCACTAAAAAAGTCTAAATACTTCAAACAGAGCTCAGTTAGAGAAAAACAAACTGAGAATTTGGCAATATTTCTCATAGGCAGCCTTTTATGCTCTCTTTGTTGTATCTTCATTTATTTCCTCTGTTAAAAAAAGGTTTGTTTAGAAATCACACCTGCCTATGGCAAATGAGCAATGCTGTATTTTCCCCTTCCCCCTTCCCCCCGCCTTGAAGCTTTCATTGAAGGGCTGAGAAATTTTTATAATCAAAATAGCAGCATTTTTTAAACCTTCTTAAGTTTCTCCCCGTGGCGTGGGAGTCTGCCTGTTGCCCTGTTGGCTGTGGCGGGTTGATGGTGGCTTGTTGCCAGGTGCCCACCCAGCTGCTCTCTCACTGCCCCTTCTCAACAGGAACAGGGGGAGAAAACAAGATGGAAAAACTTATGGGTCAAGGTAAGGACAAGGATCCTCATCATTTACCAATTACCATCGCTGGCAAAACAGACTTGACTCAGGGGAAATTAATTAAATTTGATGGTGAGAAACAATGACAAGAATTTAAACACCTTTCCCCTGCTTTCCCTTTTTCTAGGCTCAACTTCACTCCTTTACTCCTGACTCCTCTACTGTTGCTCTGAGGGGTGAGAGGGGATGGGGAACGGGAGTTGTGGTCTGTGCATAACAGATCCTCTCTGCCGCTCCTTCCTCCTTGTGCTTTTCCCCTACTCCAGCATGGGGTCCCTCCCATGGGCTGCAGTCCTTCAGGATAAACCTGCTCCAGCACAGAGTCCTTTACCATGGGCTGTAGGGGAATCTCTGCTCCAGTGCCTGGGGCACCTCCTTCCCTCTTTCTCCTCCAACCTTGGGGTTCACAGGGCTCTTTCCTGTACTTCTTTTCCTCATTGCTGTGCAGCATTTTGCCCTTTCCTGCATATGCTTTCCCCGAGGCACAGCCACCTATGGCTGTGGGGCTCAGCCATGCCCCTCGGTGGGTCAGTTGGAGCCAGCTGGAACCATCTGTGTCTGACACAGGGCAGCCCTGGTGTCTCCTCGCAGAGGCCGCCATGCAGCCCCCCTGCCAGCACCTCGCCATGGACACCCAGTGCATGAGCAAATAACTACCAAGATCTGTTAAGATCTTTATGGCCCAAAAAAAGACAGAGAAGGCTCAGAAAACTGATTAAAGGTTTTGAAAAAAGACTTTCCAAATGAAAGGTTTAGGTGATAAATACAGATTTTGAAGAAAATGGGTACATATATAGAATTGGGGGGGGAGGGAGCGGGGTGGGGAGAGAGAGACAAAATGCAAATGGTCAGACTGAAGGGACATATATGTGCACAAAGAGCTGCAAGGTGTGACACACACCATGGACTCTACAGCTGATGGAAAAATATGAACAGAACAACAAGAGGGGAGTAAGAGGAAAAGTAAAATTAAAACATGGGAGACGGCTCTCTAAGGAAGCGGAAAGAGAACTCAGGAAAGGATGAGAGACAATGTTGAGAACAGTCCGAAACTACTGAATGCTACAGGGATGGGTGAAGCTCTCTGTGCCCTATGACATGGCGGGACGTGTGAGCAAAGCTGAGAAAATGGAAGCTGAGAAATCAGGGCAAGTTGGAAGGAACAGACACAAACAGGACAATAACAGAAAGACAGAAAATGAAAATTCTGAGGAAGGTGGCAGAAGGAACAACTCTCCTCTTCCCCCAAAAACACCTGTAGCAAAGATTTCTCCCTTCAGAGAGAGAAAAATTGGACTCAGATAGATGTAATTGTAAGACATAGCATGAACCCAAAAACACAGGCACTGCTTCAGTCACTGTTGGCCTGTATATGTCATATGATATTGTTCAGAAAGACATTTTTGGCTCTAAAATCTATGAATCTTCACAAGATGTGTAACTTGATGACAAAAATAAATGCCTATTTGCAACTGTTAACAGCCTTTTTAAACATTAAGTTGTTTCTTTACATTTGGTAAAACGATTGCCCTATTTTTAATAGAACAGATATTATATGTAATTCCATCTAGAAGCAAAACAAAATAGATACCTATAACCTTAACAAACAGAAATGGTCATTTAGTTCTCTCTGCAATGTTACATCTGGAAATCTTTGAAGCAAAGCAAAAAAACCAAATACCACATAAAAACTTCTCTCAATGAGAGTAAAGGAGATCTGTATCATGTCTCGTTGCAGGAATAGCCTATTTCTGTTCTTTTACATAATTGATACACAATCTCATTTACATATTTCAGAAGTTTACTTAGGACTCTCATTTGCCCTAGGATTGTCTCTGTCCTTGGCTTTTTATTTGATTCTAAAGATAATGGGTTTCATAGTTTTTCTGCGTTTCCAACAAGAAAAATCCGTATGTCTTCGGGCAAGGGTAGCCTGATGTGCTGGGAAATTTGATATAAACTACACATAAGTAGGAGCAGAGTGAAATGTCCATATGTATGTAATATTGGCATGCGGCTAAGAGACATCCTGAATAACGTCTGAAAAAAATTACTGCATGGCTATTGTTTTTATTCTCTTTAATTTGTTGCTTTTTTTTCCTGTTTGCCGCTTTCTTCTAATTTTTAAGTGAAATGCTGTGATAGTGAATTCTCAGGTTCTTTTGCCTTTCTTAATTCTTTTGCTGGGGGAGGTGGCACCTTTGTTGTTTTGTTTTGTTTTGTTTTGTTTTTTTATCTCTCTCTACCCTTTACTATTGTTTATTTTCACTTTGTTTTGGCTATGCTAACAAAGAGTTCTCCTGAGCCCCAAAAAGTGTGTTAAAACACTTGTGTTCACATATAGAACTTTTAGCTTGCTTGAACTGTAGCTCTACGGAAATACCAGACAAACACTCAAAATCAGAATTGAGCCCCTGCATCTAGGGGACTTTGGTGATACTCACAACTCAGATATGAGCAAGGGCATTTCCTGAAACGGCTTTGTTCATGTGTTGGTGAATCAGGCACAGATTTACTCATTTTGTTTTTGAAACACAGTAAACTAAGGAGCTTGAAGTTCACCTGTCCATTAGAACTACAGCCTGATGCAGGACGTGTACACAGCTGTTTCCCCCATGACTTCTTGTGAAAATTACACAGGCAATGAGTAAAGCTGCTGGCAGATTACATTATTTCACCCCAATAAAATCTATATTTTACAGCTGAGGAGGGTGGGGATTTTTTTGGTTTTTATAAGGGCTGTTTATTTTGGTTTATTTATTCATCAATATTTAAGTCCTTTTACTTCTAAGAAAGCAGTAGGAACATTTGTGAGCGATTCACTATGGAAAGATGAGTGTATGCATTGAGCTGTTAATATTAGACTATTGTCAGCCAAGGTTAGCTAAGATGTAATATTTCGTCTACAGTTTGTAGTGCTTGTTCAAAGAGATGACGATCGATTGCTTGTTGCTATAGTCGAATGGATTGTTACGTTTCCCATTTTCGCTGTTATCAAAGCCAGGAATACTTATAGTCTGAGTTCAGCTAAAAACTTTTAACCTCCTAAATGATCCTTGGCTGTACTTTTTCTAATTCAATTGCATTGTATTTGATGCTGGCCTCAATTTTTTTTTGGTCAGGCATCCAGTTATGCTGCTGATGCATCTGATGTTTTCATTTTTCCAGAATGTGTGTATACGCTTGGATGCATGGATGAGTATGGAGATCTGGTGTCTGTGTGGGCTCAGGCTGTAAGTATTCTCACAGCTGGGAGAAATATCCTTAACTCACACTAACCTGAGTTCCTACACATGTGTCTGAAATCCAGATGCAGTACGAGCTTCTAGCAAACGGTAAGTTTTCAAGAGGTAAGACACTCCTGTATCTGGAGCCATAAAGCTTGTTTTCACTAGGGAGAGAGGTAGAGATCCAATGTTCCATATAGTTCACTGTTCCTGTATTCAGAAATCATATGGGTGCTTTAGATCCCTGAAAACTTAGCAAATCCCATGCAAGGTGCAAAAAAAAACCCAAATCTGGTTTTGATGGACACTTACCCATTGTTTTCCCAGGATCCCGGTATCAAATTCTAAGCTGACTGTGACTTGGCCATGAGGAATATTTCTCCCCTTTTCTTTAAGCTGTCCACATCCCTTTAAAAATTGTTTTTTGGAGCCCATTGGGAATTTTAATTGGTCGCCTAAGGAAATGGAGCTGATAAGAGTGCATTGTTAGTCTATCCATTTATCAGTCTCTTTGCTGGTGCATCGGCCAATTTCCTCCAAATCAGATCAGAGGAAAAAGTCTCAGAGACATTCAGATGCTGTGATTTTAAAGAAAAAACATCAGCATGAACAGTGAAAGCACACATTGCTCTTGCTTAGACTAACAGTTGGAAGTCAGGAGAGGAACGTGGGATGTTCTGGTCAAAGATACAAGAGGGAAGCGATATCTTGTGTAGGGATTTTTTTATGGAGTTTTGTAGAGAAACCAGATAGAGAGAGATGGTGGACTACTGTAGTGGTCCATGACAGTGCAGATGTCAAAAAATACATAGGAAACCTAGCTTTATCTGTTCTGCTTCCTATGGAACAATTTTGTCTTTAATGTCATCGATGGAAACGCATTTTAATTAAATTCTGCTTTTTCATGCTAACAGGATGACTTTTAAGTATATACCTATGTGTAACACATTTATAAATGAGTATATCTGTGTAGATATGCATAAAAAAGGGATGTGAATCTATCAACAAAGTCAGATATCAGTCAGATATCAACAAAGTCTTCCAGAGGGACCTGTTTCTAATATGAATATCTATCTTTCTCTCATAAATCAATAAAATGATAGAAAGATACCACTGAATTTAAAGTGAGGTCTCTGTCTGTTTTGCACTGCAGCCTCTTAGGGTAAAACCTTTCAGGTCAATATATTTTCTTTAGTGCAAGTCCGTCTTAAATTATGACAATAACTAGGAGAATAAGGCCTCCTGTTGCAATCTCTTGTAAAATATCTGTAAATGCACTTAGCATTATTTACTCAAAGAATAACTTCTTTTAAAAAGCAAAATAAATTGTTTAGGAAGTTAGCAATGGATCTCCTAAGGATGAAAATTTAACATCAGAGATAGTAGTTGTAAGCTAGATATTGTTTTCAACTAAAGAATAGAATCCTTTACCTTGATGACTGAGTGAAGGTAGGTTTCTCACCTTTGAGCTCCACACTGAGCGTTTCAGGGAATCATTATTTCATTGCATTTTATTACATCTTTCAAGACTAAGGTTCATCTGCACTAATGAACCGCCACAGATCTCAAACAGTTGAAAATGCCATTCTCTCCTAATTCTTCAGAACTATTGCGAAAGTCAATTGTATAGCAAAAGTATATGGTCACCAGATGGTCTTACTTGTTTGCCATGTAAACTGGCAGTGTGACACAAAGAATCTCCTTTTGTGTTTTGGTGTACAAACATTGCATGGACGCCATATGAGCACTAGGCCAGTCTATCATGCAAAACAACTGCTTTGTTTCCTCAGTCTAATTCCTTGCATTTTCTTTTCCAGTAAGTCCAAAGTTAATTTCCCTTTTGACACAGATGTCCTGTGTTTCATTACTGGTTCACAGACATCTCAGATAGATAGATAAAAAATATAATTCTTTTTCTCTTTTTGGACTAGTTAGGTAGTATGTGACAGCAAACAATGATTGGAGAAGCACATTGATGTCCTTTATTAACTTTCTGAGTTGCTATAACTTCTTCTATTGGAATTACAGTTTCAGGCAGAACTTCTGATGTGTCCTCCACAAAGTTCCTCCCAAGCTCCCCTACAGTGAACTTATATTAAACTATATATATAATTCATTTTTTTCTGCTATACTTTTATATTCTGTTAATGCTTCTTTTGGCTCTACAGTTTCTCTTGCACTCTTCCTGTTCTTGATATGGTTGAGAAAGATGTATTATAAATTCTTATGTCTTTCGCAAGTTTTTCCTCAGACATTTCTTTGACGTGCCATATTCTGATTTTACATTTAGCCTGACTGAGTTTATAGTTCTTTCTGCTTCCTTCATTTTGACACAACTCTGATTTCTATAAGCATACTTCCCTATTTCTGTGCCCCCCCCTTACCTAGCCAGGTATTGTTTTTTTCTTCCCCCACCCCCACTCCAGTTTCTACACTTTCTGTGCTGGTTTAGTTGGAGTATTAAGAAAAGATGATTACAATAGAAAATGTTGGAATGAACAAGAGCTGCCATAGTTTAAAAAGAAAACATATGGGTATACTGGATAGGGATTAATTTGACATAACTGTGGCTATCAAAGTAAATAATCTGGCTTGCTTTGTCATCTAGTCTTCCTCTATAGTCATGGAAGAGAGAAGACCGTCTCCAGAAGATGATCATTCTCACGCAGAGAGAGGGGTCTTGGAAGTGCATACTTCTCTTTGTAAACTAAAGACAAAGTCTAGGAGTGTGGGTTGAAATTGGCACTTAGGAATTGCGTTGTTGAAGTCAAGTGAGATGTGGAGTCATTACTTGCAAGTGTCAGTCACTTCCTTATTTGTGTCCTTGCATTCATTCAGTCTGAGGAATGAGCTGAATATGTGATTTTCATTGGCTTAGGTGAAGTTATAGAGTGAGAAAATACAATCTTTTCTTCTCAGTCTCGTAATTTTCAGCAGACACACCTTTTTTAAAATAGATCATTTTAATACTCCAGTTTTATGAAATTATTTACTTGTTCAATCAGTCTGCAGGTTTAGTTTCACTATATCGCCTGAAGAAAAATTCCTTGGCTGCTGCCACAAATGGGAACAATGCAATTCAGACACCTTGCTAAGAAAAACGGGTACCGTTTCTGTCAGCTGTCAAGACTTTATATCATGAATAAATGCTGAGGAGGAAAGTTTCCTTTCCGCGGCTGCTGCTAGGTGTCTCAGATTCTCAGCCTGAGAAGAGCTTCTGTTCTCTGACTGCGTTATGTAGTCACGTCAGCTTCATACCTACCAGTGAACAGAGAACCTGGGTACAATGAATCATTCAGCCCTCTGTACAAGGAAGGAAATACTTGGATGGCTAAAGGCAGGGTAGAGTTTCACTTAGAGCTGCATGAATTTTCCTGAAACTTTCTTAAAAAAACAGTGTAATGCCGTTTTTAGTGTGTTCTATTTGTCATTCAGAAACACAACACATTAGCAGCTTTGAACTCTCAGGCACTAAAAATATTTAAGTTACATAAGCAGATTGAGAGAAGGACTGAATGATGCTTTCAAACTGAAAATATTCTTAAGCATCTTTCCACTGCTCCAGCTAAATAGTGCAGTTCTTGTAAAGGGCAGAGCTATAGACACTGAGACAGCCAATCTATACTAGAGCATGTAAAGAGGCAATTGAACCAAGATAAATATTCAGACAGATCTGCAAGTTCAAGAAAGAAGAATTTATTTTTTTTCTGAAATAAAACGTGCCACTGAACCTAAGAATTTTTCTTTTTCTTTTCTTTTTCTTTGAATTTGTAAGTATTTGCAAAGGCTGTTTTATTCATTCTTCATTTTTCACCATTAGTAACTTGCTTCAACAAGTACCTTTTTAGCTGAATTTTCACTAGCATATAACATCAGGGAAGCACTGGCATAATACATCAAGGATTTTATTTTAAAAGTACCAATCACAACAAAATCTTTGAAAGAGGTTTGTTTCTTAAACAAAATTCTGTGCACAGTGTTAATAAAATACATGCTCTGAAAGGGAAACTATAACTGAAATAAATCTTTGAGCAGCATTTGTGGGCCAAACAAATAAAGTCAATGTCTGTTACCTCGCTCTAAATTTAAACCAGCCTTCATTCTTAGTTTCAGTGAAAAAAACCCAAACCTCCGCTAGAAGGAAAAAAATCCAGATGTAGCCAAATTAACCTGAATAGCTACAAAACCAATAATCGTACAAGAGAAGGGTCGTAGAGAAAAATGATATGTGAAGTTTAAATGTAAAATCTCCAAATGGAAATGAAAAAAAGGAAGAAAAAAGATGGCCCTAATTAGCAGCAGACATAGACATGAAATAAAATGCAGAGGGGCACAGGATATAGGAAACTATTTCAAATATGTTAGCACTTTAAAATGTCAGACAGTTTGAGACAGTTATGGAGAATTTATTCCTTGGTTTGGAAGGCCTAACAGACATGCAATAAAATTCACAGGAGCACTACTACAACAGAGTAAAATAGCAGGAAGGGTCAAGTGTAACAGTAATATAATCCAGTATCTAGTAATTTTGTATTTCTGTAAAGAGGGTAATTAATGATGTACTTATCGGTTTGTCTTTGTATTTGCTTTTACATACATACAGACATGCCAAATCCATATACAGATCAGAAATTCCATGTCAGAATGGATTTAGGAAATCTGGTCTATTTGAAATTAAATTAAATAACCAAATTTTCTTAAACCTTGAGGAGCGGCGGAAATAAGGGAGAATGTCAAAGGAAATATTTTGTTGCAATGTTCCCCTGGTAATTGCAATTTTTTAATTTTCAAGAACAACAGTAATAAATCTCAAAACAAAAAAAAAAGCATTCAAAATTAAAAAAAACATAAATGCTTTTCTCTGAAACTCTTGAAAAAGTGTTTTCAGAACACTGAGATATAATTTATCTGAAAGCATCACATTGATATTTAAACAAAGTCATTATCTCTAATGTAATACTTGAAGAAGCCTGCAATTATATTTTAATGTGTGTTCAGAGAGATGTATGAGCAGAATGTATATACCTATATATCATCAGTATGTTATATGCTGCTATAGCTCACTCATCATTCTGTACACGTGCTGGTCTCAAGGCTATTAGAGATATGACTTGAAGAGGGCTGAGGACTGTTTATTTCTTTGAGAAGACAGATTTTTTGTTCTAATTATGAGATGACACATTTAATGATATAATATCTGTAAGCACCAAATACTTTTTACCGCTAGTATTCTTCTTTTTTTTTCTAGAGTAAATTGAAAATACTTCCCTCTTCTTCCTTTGAATTTTGGTATCTGGCAGAAACAAACCATTTAACTTAATGACCCCGAATATTTCAGACACATGTGAAGAACATAATTCCCTACAGCTCCTTTTTTATAAGCAAAACCTGTGTAGCTCTGAGCCAGTGATTTGAAGAAGAGATGGAATTTTACTTGGAAAATGTATTCGGCTATATATTGCTGTAAGAACATTTCACTCTGTTAAGAAAGATGGTCCCTAGAATTATTCCAGTTATTTTTTCAACTTAGAAATTTGGTGAAACCTTTCCTCCACACTGTGGATCCACTTAGGATCTTTCCTGTTCCCTAGCTGATGTGGGAGCGGTCAGGTCAGCACCGCTACCCATTCGTCCTTTAGGACATGCACTGATTTATCCTGTCCTTTATTTCTGCAGGTTGGCTGGGGAGAAATTTGTCAGATGATGGCAGATCCTTCAAATCATCACCCATCTTAAGCTGTGGAGCTCATTAAGGGTGTGATTTTTCTAAACCATCTTAGTGATTTAGGAGCATGGATTTCTGTTGACTTTTGATGGCTCATGTGAAAACAGGGATCATTCATGTATCTACAAAAATCCCTTCCAGAATTTTCCTCCTGGTAGCCAGATTTGACGTATTCTAGGTGTATCTTTATTAGCAAGATTATTCAGGGTAACTGGAGTTCACCATATTGTCACAGCTAAAGTGGACTTTTAACCCATCTTTGTCAGATTTTATAAACCTCCTGCCTTATTTCAGTCATGTGAGGAATTTTGTTGGTGTCTATCCAGAAATTTGTAAAATTGATCTGAGAACTTTGGAGAGTATGTGGAGCACCTGTATGACATGAAGAATAAGTATAACACATTAATCAGAAAGAAAAAAAACCAATAGAGAAATTGCATTGCTGAAGTTGCTGTTTTAGCAGTTCTCAACTACTTTTGCAGCAAAACCAGCTTCCAGGAGGAAGGTTCATGAAAAATATTTTCACTGTGACAGCTCACGAGCACAGGAAAGTAAAAAAGTGTTCATGCCTCATCCTCTGAGCAGCAATATTGGAGACTGGGTGAAAATTCACTCTTTCAATGGCAAAATTCTCACTGGCTTCATCATAGCCAAGTTTTCACCCCAAGTCCTCACTGAGCACAGATTTAGCAGTCATACACCTCAGTGCTCATTTATTCCTCTTCATTCTTGCAATATTTATTGCATCTGAAATACCCTCAGTTTCCATTTTTCTTCATCTGAGATTACTTTTGTTTAGGTTTCATGGGGTTGAATAGCACAGGGACATGGAAACAGAAAATAATTTTTGAGGCAGAGCCATAAGAAAGTCAGGGATTTGGCTGCTATGGTGGAAGCTTTGCACAAGCCTTATACACATTGAGCATTTTTTGGGGAAAAAGTTAGTACTCACTGTTCATAATATAGGACTGTGATTAATAAAATTAGTATTGAGTGTAATGATTTAAGGTTTAAATCCACAAGAAAACTTTCACCACCAATACTGTTTTAAGTCCAAGTACATCAAAAAGGGACTTCTCAGTGTGTTGGACTGCACTGATGTGTGTCAGTTTTTTCTTCTTTTAATCAGAATTTAAGTATGCTTCTAGCAAAATATATTTTAATACGAAAAGCTGGCTAGCATCCCATCAGCTAACAAGCACCTTAACCTGGCTGTGTCTTTATTCCCAGTTAATTAAAACACAAGTCTGTCTTTACTCCTTCTGTGGGAATACATATTAAGTATGTGTGTATGGTAGGCATTGTAGACAAACTGCTGTCCCTTTTGTAGTGGTATCTGGGCTATGGTGCTTGAAATCAATGTTGTTCACACACAGTGCAACTGCAGCTCCCATGCCACAATGAGTTTCTCTGGCCGTAGGGGAAAGTGGGCTGTAGGATTAGGTACAACACAAGGAACCCAGCCCAACGTGCACCATAACCTCTCCCAGAGTGGAGAGTAAGACCAGCCAGCGCTGTTGCCTAAAACTGACTTGTGGATTTCTCTCTGCTCTGCAAGCCCTCCAGCTCACAACACAACAAAAATCTGATACATCATTCATGAAAGTGCATTACTCTGGCTCTTTAGGGTATTTGTGACTGGCAAAGCCTTCTGTCTTTATGCTTCCTCCAATATCTTGCCTTTTTAGAGGATTTTGTCTTTGGGCAAGGAACTCTCCTGCAAGATCTGAAAAAATCTGTTCCCAAAGGGAGCAAGCAAGGGGAGATTTTGCCCAGAGGACAGTCCTTTTGATAATCACAAAATTAGTGACAGACAATTTTGGGACCTCTTTGATAGACGATGTGACCCTGCTACTGCATTCTTAATGATGGAGCGAAAAGAATATTCCTAAGGGAAAAGAAAGCCAAAGAAAAAGTGAATAAAGTGCAACTGAGGAAAAGAAAAGCAAAAAAGTGGCCATTAATTTTGATTAATTGCAGATTTCTCCTCTCCTCCTCCCAGTCATCTTCTATGCATTTGGAGTCCTCAGATTTGCCAGGTGAGACTAATAGGAAAGTGATCCTGTTTTATAGAAACCCATGTCTAAGTGGAAGTTAATGAGGTGGAAATGAGTTACCTTCAGCAGAAATTTTCCCAAGTTTTCATTATTACCAGTAAAAATGCTACAAAGCAGGATTGATTAGCCTAGAGGCAGCCCTGCTACTGCAGCTCCACAGGGCTCTGACCCAGTCTGGGGCCTCAGCACAACACTGCTTCGAGGTGGGTAAGACAAAGCTCTTGTCCAGCTCCATCTTGGTCACCTCCACCAGTGCCTCACTGCACAGGATTGTGTACACTTTTGTCCTCCAGCCCTTCAATCATGGTTCTTCAGCAATGCGGCAAAAAAAGCGTCTTCCAGTCCTTCAGGCAAATCCTGTTGATGGCCTGGGTGAAGATTTTATAGATGCTATCTCGCATCAGGTTCTTGGAGGCGTGTGCTTACCTGGTGATGGGAGCTTAATAGTGGTGCTTTTAATATATCATGAAAGAAGGCAAGCAGCCCCAGCACCTACAGATGCAGGAAGAAACCTGGCCAGAACACTGGACCTCACTTTGAAAGGATACATTGTCCCTGTCCTCACCAACTCCTTTCTCAGCAGCTTCTGCTATTGCTGGCACGAGCATCAAGGAGCCCTCGCATTATGGAGGTGCAAGGAAACTTTCTGTTTTCTTCAGTACAGATGCATGTCTCTGTAGGGCCAGTTTCACATAAGCCGAGGATTTTACAGGTCTGATCTGAGCCCAAGACTGCAAACATTATACAGGCAGATCTCCATGGAAGTCCAGTTACAAGCTACTGGCTGAACCAGTTTCCACTTGGAGGCTGGTGTAACCATGGAGCAGGTGTGAATGCAGACATTGTATCCACCAGAATGAGGAATATGCAATGATTGCTTTAAAAAAAAAATAATTAAAAAATTAATGTATGGCACATAGTGCTTTTGAGACATTTTCCTTGCAGATTCTGTAATGCATTTAACCAGCTTGGAAAAACAAAATAGAATAAACAAACAAGTAATGAGAAAAACAAAAACCTACTGTAGATTTCAGCAACCTGTAGGATGAAAGGGGTGGTCTCCCCTTTCATCACACTGTCCACTTCAACCTGCTTGCTCAGTGTCTGCCAGGAAACTGTTTAAAGTTCCTGTGGCTTGAGAAATGGCCAATCTTGACAAAGAAGGAGATTTTTATCTGACCAGCCAAGATCTTAGAATGTGAATACTTGGCTCTAACTAATAAATAAATAAACAAATATACACACGCACACACACACACATCATCTAGGATGGCAGTTCCATTGCTGGGTAGCTAGATTTAAGTCATAAGGGATTCAAATCCTGTTCTGTTTAAAAAATGAAAGTTTCTTCTCAGACATGGTTATTTCCAATGACCTATTAAACCAAAGTTTGCTATAAATGTTTGTCACACTACAAAAAGATGGAACTGTTGTATTTAATTATGGTAAAATTCAATAAGAAATATAAAGTTAAAGAAGAAAAATGACTAAAGGGATCCCAGGCAGCCTGCAGCCTTTCATCCTTCTGTTGCACTTACAAATACAGTAGATAGTAGCAAGGGGTTATGGTCAAAATTATGTGCCCCCATCCACTTCCTAAATGACCTGCAAACTAGCTATGACTCTCATCCTAGTAGACACCTATGTTAAAACTCATCCATCTAGAGGCATCTTTGGTGTAGCCATCTAAGCTTCTTTTGTAGGCAGTAAAGAGAAGTAGGACATGACTGTTCAGATCTGTCTCAGTAGTGTCCTTAAGATGAGGTAATTATACCCCAAGCGGTAGTATCCCTTCTCCAGGAAGACTAAAGTATGAAGCTTCACTCTGAAGACTCCTACATTTGGGTAAATGATCCCAGGAGACTGACTGGTCATTATGATCGCAAATCTATTTCAAGGGGAGTCAATGAAGCATTGAAATGTCCATTGAGAATTCATCTGGGAGAAGCCCAGCTTACTTGTCCAAGAGACAGGTTTTAACCCTGTGCATGTAACCGGTCTTCCTATGCCCTGGAAGATCAGCAGGGGCAATGAATAGGAGGAGTTTTACCCTACTGCTCCTCCACTGTGCTGGGAAAAATGTCAAAGTCTGGACTCACCACACAAGGATATTTATTTGTTCAGTGATCCTCTGCTTTCACTAATACTCTTTACAGTGAGAGTTCCTCACTCCAGTTTAGCTCCCCATCTAAAGCAACATGTGTGACAGGGCACATGGATGCTGAAAAGCTCGGTTTTCTCTCTCAGTTGCATGTGAGAGGTAACTGAGGAATTTTAGAAACTCAGAATTCGAAGGCCAGGGGAACAGAAATATTTTCAGGTGAATTTTGGAGCTTTCTGAAGTGAAACAGCTTTTAAAGGAGACACCTTGAAAAAGACACCCCAAAACTCAGCACTCTGTAAAACAAGGACATTAACATAGGAGCCCATCTCTTGTGTTGAGCACAAACACAAGGTGAGTCACCACCGGCTTGAGACTTTCAGTCTTTTTGGACTTTTAGGGTCCTGGAACTGGGATTGGTGCAGTCCCAGGGCAGTCCACCGCAGAAAGAGACAGGAGGAACTTCCCTGCTTGGCTGTGAGCCTCCTTTCTGCACTGAGGGAGGTATACAGTTTATATTACATAGAGGAAGCAAAGCCATACGTTACCTTTCCTTTAGAATACCCAGCAAGGGGCAGATCGGTCCCAGAATAGGCAAGGATGCTCCTTGCATTTTTGGCCTACTCCATGGCACTCAAAGGTAGTGCATGTTGGAGAGACATTATGGAAAGAACAGCACAGTGGCCCAACATGTATTGTTTCTCTGGACAAGCTAAGCACTTCAAGCAATATTACTCTAGTTTTGTTAACAGAAGACAAAACTATACATTTTTTAATCTAATGTAAATATTTTCCTTCTGTTCCCCTCCCTTTGAAAATATTTAACATATTAAATGGGAATATTTCAAAATATAAAAATAAAAGAAATCCAATCCACAAAAGCAATGATACGTTTTCATAGTACTCAGTGCTGATGGCAGAAGGAAGCAATTTTTCACTTGCTTCTGCCTCACAGTTAAATCTTTTGAGGCAGCAAGTCTTCCTTAAATTAAAAGATGAAGCACACTGTAAAGGAGTGCTAGTTGGCATGCCTGCTCTGTCTTTGCAGCACACTTAATCTATACCAGGAGAGAAAATTTGGAGTTCGGTGAATGCTCCCGTATCCAAATCTGTTCCCCAGTGTACAGCTACAGCAATGCTATTAGAAAAGCAGAACTGTCTTAAAAGACCAATTGCAAAATTTTGCAGAGTTCCCTTAGGAGCCAATAACGCTGGCTGCTCTTTTGTGTTTGCTTCTCCAAGATGAGAATGCACATGACTGCATCTATCTTTTAAAAGCTTCATTTCTGATTTGATGTGTTCTCTTGATCTGGCTTAAGTTTGCACCTTTTCATTCAGTCCATGTTTAATTTTATTTTGAATTCTTTTTCGTTCCATTTTTTTTGCCTGCAGTTTTTTTTTTTTTAGTAGGCAGCTGTTCTGCATTAATCTAAATGAAAAGGGTTTTTTTCTCTGCTTTAATTATGTTCAACTGATGTTTTCGATTTATCTTCTGCTTCAAAACAGTATCAGTGTTATTGTAAATACCTACATTTCCCCAAAATATTGATTCCTTGCAATATGTATTTCTTCAATTCACCTGGCAGCTGTTTTTCATGCACACTTACGTAGAAGCACGGCTTGCATTTCTGAGGCACTTATTATGGGATCTGAAAACTCAGCAGCTAATAAAACAGTCAGTTTTGGATAATGATCAGTCCAGAGAGGCCATATGGGGACACTAGGGGCACTGGGGAATTTTTGCTTCTTATGGAATTGAAAGAAATGGAAAAGTTGGATAACCACTTATTTGAAATTGCCTGTGATAAATTAGGTGACATTCTGGGAGGAGTTGACAACATTGTGTCATTTCCATTGTGATAGTCAGTTTTGAAGTGAAGCACAAATGAAGAAAGAAAACCAGGAGATTAGTCTCATATGTGCTTGATATGTTTCTGACACAGGAACAAATCAGCCTGCTTTGAGGGGGGTGAGTTTGCAGCAGAGAAAGCCCGTCAGTTTTTATGACCTCCAAAAATACTGAAGCAGTTGTCAATGCCAAGTTTTCAGCTCCTTTTGTTTTCTTCAAGTGCTCTCACCTTCATGTGTTTTTCCATGCCACTCCCAATGGAATTATTTCCTTAGCCCAGAACTCCAAGGTCCTTCTTTCTTCATTTAGGGTCTGATTCAAATCCCATTTCAGTCAATGGAAAGACTTTCATTGACTTTAGTGGGCTTTGGACCAATCCTCGCATTCCTCCAGAATACACTTTTCCTTCCATGGTGCTTGCAGAAAATAGTGTCAGTTTTGCATAGTCCAGAAAAAAGAAGAAATGCAGGGGGCCCAACCTACATGGAGAAGCTGTCTTGGCATAGATATAGGACTGTTACTACTCCTCAATAGCTATGTGTAGGTACATTCTATTTTAGAAAAAAAATAATTTAAAAAAAATTAAAAATCACTATATTCTGTTTTTCCTCCTCTAATGTTAGTCAGCTATGGTTACGCTGATCAACCAGTGTAAGCAGGAGAGTCTGACGATGTCTCCTAACGTATTCTTACCAGACCTTTGTTTGTGTTTTTTATCTTACACTCCGTGAGCTTTCTGTCTTTTGAACACTGTGAATAGTCAAATAACAAAACATGGCAAAAGCCTGCACTTCAAGGGAACACTTACTTAGCCATCAGGCTGGCTGTCTTCTGTAGTGCCTGTTGGTGCTTGAGAGGATCTTGGCCGCTGACTTGTCACACAGCTACTCAGCAAAATGCCTATGTGGGCATCAGTTCATCCTTTCTCCCTAAGAGGATGCTCTATCATAGATCCAGTGACAATACTTATGCTCCTACTGCAGTCACAAGGAATTTGGGAGCTTAAAGAAGAGTGGAGCACTATGTCCAAGCACATGCAATTCCACATCTAGTCAAAGTGGAAATGGAGGCCTCAGGGGGACAGTGTAGAGAGTGGGAGGCAAGAGTAGGCAGGTGTCAGCGGCTTGCTTGCAAGAGTCATTATGCACAAGCAGGTAGGCAGAACCTGAGTACAGCCCTAGGAATCAAAAAAACCCCTCTGCAGGATGTTGGCCTTTATTTCTGGAGAAGCAATTTTGTAGGCTTTAGTTGGGGTCAGCCTTTAAGTTTTCACAGTACAGATTATTTAGGCAGAGTTTTTGTGGAAGTGGAAACTCAAGGCACCGTCCAACACACTTGAGGAGTGCTACGTTTGGAGCAGTAGGAGGGACCTGAACTCTGCATTTACTGACTTCCAAAGTAACTTCCTTGTGATAAAACCACTTTGAGACTAAGTAATGTAGCAAATATATTAATTTATTGAGTACAATCAATTCACAATAAACCAAACTAATCTGTTGGAATTCTTGATCAAGATTTTAGTAATTCACAATTGTTTTACTTTTTACATTTGATAGAGAGAACTAACACTTAAGGGCTAATAGCAGGAGGAAACATGCTTAATGCAAAACATATATCTATAACCTTGTAGCTATTGCCTCACTCAAGCCATATCTATAATTATAACCTTGGCCATCGTGTAAGACGTTTAATCAGGAACTAACAGAGGGGAGTTGCAGAGAAGAACAGAACAGTCATGGCCGGCCTTGCTAAAGAAACCGGCTGGAACTGACCTTGCGGTTGTGGAGTCTGATAAAAGAGAGACTGAGCCTACGCAGGAATAAAGAGTCACTTGTGGTGATGAAGAAGAGTGGGTTTGCCTTCATTCTCTCGACCCTCAATGACCACCACCAGAAGAAACTGCGCATGCTCGGTGGGGAGGAGATCACGGAAATGGCTCATTTGCATACGAAGCGGGATAGATAGTTAATATGTATAGGCGTATTGAGAAACCTTATGAATATGTAACACTTTGCTGCATAAATACGATACGAGCTGCTGCGTTAGGTGCGCACGAATTTGGTGGGATGACCCCCGTGCTGCCCAGCGCCGAATAAAACATACCTACTTTACAACCTTGCGGTTGTGGAGTCTGATTTCCGCACGTCACATTTATTCATAGCTATGCAAAAGAAATGTTTCTGATCCATTATTTCTTAATCTTGGAAGAGAAATGTGGTTCTACATTCTTGTTGGATAGCTCAGTTTGTATGTTGTTCCCCTTATTTCTGCTTCAAAAACTGTGAGATATTTGTTAAAGAATTTAGAAGAAATCATTAATTTCTCATCACAAAGCTGTGAAGAGTGATGGCTGAAAGACAGAATCACAGGTGGTATCGTTATATATACCTGGTCATAAAGCAAATGCAGTAATCATATTAAAGATCTATAAAAAGTAGATATAGGTAGATATAAGAAAATTTGATGACTGCCAGGTATTATATGACAATGAACACCCTTTATAAACAAATACTGAGTCATTAGCTTTGATGCTGAAGAAGTGAAGATTATGATGAACTTACGTAAGAACTAATTTAATTTTATCTCATGGCAGTGACTCACCTTTCTCCCACACAACATAGTAGCTTCTAGTTCTTGTATTGTTTTCTCCTTGTACAGTGCATAGCAAAGAAATTTACTACTTAAATGTTTGTGCTTTATGTTTATAGAAAACAATACAATGAGAAAATTGTTCCTAAACAAGTTTCCAAGGGCAAGGAGCCAAGAGACAAAAAACCAATTCAAAAGAAATTTTGAGGACATTGGTGTTTTAATTTGAAATAATTTGTCTTATGTTAAAAAACATGCTGAATATTTCCACTTGAGTGTCACACTTCACTTTCTCTCTCACTTTCTACCATAAGTGCTTACACACTTTTACAAGAAAATTCTTAGAATATGCTGAACAGTTGGAGTGGAGTTGCACGTCAGGTTCAAGGAGTAAATAGGGAGACATGTATCTAGAACAACAGGAAATATGCTGGAGATTTTCATCTGACTTTTCTGTCACCCGCTGACATCAGAAATATCAGATGCTGGAGGAAGGGCAATAGTGTTTCGTCTAAACACAGCGTACTTCTCCCAGCCAGGGTCTCGATATTTGGCTTCAAGGGGTTCACTTCAGTGTCTGTCTTCAGTGATGTTCTCATTTTATTCTACTTCATTAAATAACTCTTCTCCCCATACTGTCTATAGAATTATCTTCCTCTTTTAAGCCCCATTTTTTTTTAATATTTTGGAATAACTTCTCTCTATACTTTTTTGGATTTCCTCCTCTGTGGTATAAAAATCACCATTGTCTTTTCAGTCTCCTCATTGATAAGCAAGCTTCTCATCATTCCTCAATAAAATGAACTAGTAGTCCTGAAATTCTCCCTTTCATCACTCACTTACATACTTGTCAGATTTGATTGTTACTTTACTTTTCATTTATTTGCTCTTCTACAGGCAGCATTGATCTTCATAGTTCTGCTAAGAAGTAATCTTCATATATCTCTTTCTTACACTCAAAATAGTTTGGATTGCTTTGGCATTCCACAGTTTTTACATTTTCTAACCAATCTAGAAAATTTTTGTTCCCCTTGTAGTTTAAAATCCTTTTTGTTCACTTGTTCATAACAGCAGCTTTTGCTCAGAATCCAGCTCTGCAGAGATTCACAAAGCTCTTTGTCTATGCTTTTTCTCCCATTAGTCATCTTGCCAGCACCATATTTTCCATCTTGTACTACATATCATCTATTATGCACCCTGATAATCATGTCTCATGCATTGATGATGATAATCCTTCTTTTGACTCCCATGTCCACTCCGCACCACTCTGCCTATGGTTCTTGCAGTCATGATGAAGAATCAATAACTTTTCCCTTGTGCTTGTTGCATGTGATGCTCAGCCTGAGCCACAATCAGCTGCTCAGCTGTTGTGTTGGCTGTTTGGGATCTCAGTGCCACAGCCCTGTGCTGCAGCTGGAGACAAACATGGCCAGTGGAGCAAGGATTCCTACTAGACATGCTTCTTGCAGGTTTTGGTGTGATCCTTCACCCATTCCATGACCATAGACATGCCCTGTCATGAACTGAAGTGGAATGAGATTTGTCAGCAAATATAAACATCAACCATACAGATGCCTACATGTGAGCTAGCTACTCAATACTTCCTTTATAATCACTGGTGAAAAACAGGAACTTCTCAGGCACAATTATTATGACATATTTTAGACATCTGCAGTAGAATGAGATGACTCATATCCTAGAAATGCTTATTTCTCTCTAGTGACTGTAAAGAAAATTTAGACAACTAACTTTGAGATGTAGCCATCAACATTATAAATACCACACCTCACCACGTGAATTTTACACATGGATTCCCAGGCTCTGAGGCTGGGGAAGATGAGTCTTACCCCTGGTTTAGATGAGTGGCTCCACCAAAAGCTGAGTGATTAGCCTCTGTGAAGGACAGGACCACTGTTCTATGCAGTCAAGGCTGCTACTCTACATTTTGAGGTTTTGGGTTGGGTTTTCTTTTTTTTTTGGTCTAAGTCTGACTGTTAAATTTCAGCAAAATAACTTCAACAAAAAATGACTATATGTCTTCCTGAGATTCAGAATGCAAGTAACAGTAAGGAGAGTCAGAAAAATCATACTTTCAAAATTTCCCTTTTTCCCCTGCTTTGCACACATGAACAGACAAAGATGTAGTAGGGAACATGCTGAGAACCACAGCTCTGAAGTTTAGCCATGTCTAAGAAGCAAAGCAAAGACTGGGCAAGAGATGTATATAATGGAGGGGAATAATGAGAGCTAAAGGCTTCCAGAGCAGGAACTCTTCCAGTTTTGAGTAATGTTTGTTTGATTAATTTCAAAAGGTGTAGAATGATTACATGGAAAAAAAAAGTATTTCATCTTGGTGGCTGGGAGGAATCCACCGAACTCCACCTGGCATTTGCTTTGAACTTTCATTCTCCAGATGTGTATGGTTTGTTTAGAGGGAAATACAACTTATCTGTATGCTTATACTATTCACTTCAATATATGACTTGCAATAAAAGTGGTTACAGACATACATATCACTGTTAACTGAAACACAGGATGGCTTAGAACTTCAAAATCTGCAAGAGAGACTGAGAATGATTTATAGAATATTTAGGTTAAATTCTGCCCTCATTAACATCAATGACAAAATCCCAGTGATTTAAGCAGTGCTAGAATTTCAGTCCATATTACTTTGTCTTTTGTTGTTAGAAAAGGATTTGCATCACAGTTAATAGTGAATGCAATTTAAAAGCTCTGCTGTCTGATGCCCTTTGACTCCGAGCACACCATATCAGAATGCAACCTGTTTACTTACCTCAGACTTAGGAGGATCTCATTAAATCACAAACCTCACTATTGGAAAAAAATATTGGTAGGTAACATGATACAGACCTTTTTCAAAACATGACCATGTGAAACATAGTTTATTACAGGTAGAAAAGGTCGTCTTTATCTACCAATGTCATAGCCCTGCTCAGTTAACACACTTGAAGCAAAGTATTCTTTTAAAATATGGACTCAGTGGAGGGCTGACTTACCAAAATTTCGTTCTCATGTGATGCATTAGTCCTTCTACACTGGTGCTGTCAATAGAGGGTTGCAGATGTGATGTGTTAGCAAACAGCTTAGGGTCGGTGGTTTTAAACTGCTCCTTAGCTATGTGATTCAAGTGAGCACTGCAATTTCTTCTTCCAGTACAAAGCCAAACAACTTAGCTTAAAACTGATATTAAAGGTAACTTTAACTCAACTGTACAATTTTGTCCTGAAAAGGATTAGAAGTATGCACACCATTTGAGAGGTAGTTTAAACACTGACTTTTTATTGCCTCTCAAATAACCATTCTAGCTGAGTTGCAGTGGTTGACTGTGTTAGCTCTCCCAATGCCCATGTCTCTGCTGCAGAGCCCTGGTTTGTGCTCTCGCCCTCAGTGAAGACACGTTCTTGGTGAATGAGAGGCCAGTCTTCATCTATGCTAGAGCAACTCATTTGCAGATTCTCAGTATGTTGGGGAAGGAGTAAATTTCATATCATGCAAAACTGTCTAAGAATCCAGTTTAAAAGATATATATATATATGAGGCTTGAAAATATGCTTCCTAGTCACTAGGAAAATGAATAAAATGAAATGTGCACATTATCTATTTGCAGAGCTGCTTAGATCAGGTACTGGAGGTGACTGAAAGAGAATATTAAAATTTGTGTGGAATTTTAAACTGATTTTATTTTTCTCCAGTTTTCAAAATTCACAAATATTCAAAATAACAATAAAAAAGCAGCAGTCTTCAAATATTTCGTTATTATAAGGTTGGAGTTGGGCAGGTTATTTGCAAAGCCTTCTCTTAAGGAAGGTTCAGAACACCATTATATATTCAGAAATTTGTGAGCCAGTATGCTGGCAGGTAAAGATAAAAGAATAATTGGAGAGGACAATGTGACATATTTTAATCAGTTATTCTTCCAGACGTGACAAAGGATGAGTTGTTGTAGGCTATAAAATTGCTATGCAGTTTTGGAATATTTTTATAAAGAAAATTTTATTTTGTTTTCCCTAGATCCTCGGCATCTATTTTCTCACATGTTCACAGTGTATTGATCAGACTTGGGACTATCATTTCAGGTTACAAATTAAATTAACACCAAGATTAAAGCCAAGTCCTCAAATGGGGCACATACCCAGCAGTGTTAGTTTTAAGGCCAAGACTGAGAAGCATTCCTGTATAAGCTCAGTTTTACACACGGGGTCAAGTGCATTACTGAAATCATCTAGAGCTGCAGACTAAAAGTTGCGGGGAATGGACATCTGTGAATGTAGCCTCTGTGAAAACCAAGATGCTTGTGTGAAGTGCATTTGTGACACAGGTTTCAAGGGATCTTGCCAAAATCTGGAGAGTTTTACATGGCTGAATGTATTCCAAAATATTTGTCATACTTGGTCTTAAAAAATAACTTGTCTTGCTATGCTGCTTCTCTAATAGTTGTTTTATGTTGGTCTCTAATAGGTCTTTTCCAAACAGAGCTTATGAAGTCAGAGAAGAGGAATTAGGCTGCTTTGCAGGGCATGGCAAAGCGGTTGACCCGTATCTGCAGTAATGTATGGAATGGCTGAATGTGCACTTGCTGCCGCGGTGATGTAAGAAGCAGACGTCCCGTGTGACTGCTGTCGGAGCCGCAACCGGACAGGCAGTCTCGCTGAGGTGAGCGGGGCTGCTCAGCTCCCTGGCCTCGGACCAGTGTGCTAATTATTCATGCACAGCAGTCTATTTGCACAGGGAAAGGGGATACAGTTAGAAATGGATTAGATCAGCTGAAAGTTCAGCAACTTTTTTTGCAGAAGAATGCAATGCAGAAAGTGTTGTTTTATCAGACCTCTGGGTTTCATAGCATCCCCTCTTAAATTACAAAACTAACATATATGCAACATTACACATCTACATGCATTTGTGGTACTGCTATGTGCGTTGGTTCTATGTAATAGCTCTCCCCTTTAACAGATATCTAACGTATTAGTCATGACTCATTTGAAAATGCATTTTTACGTTCAGCTGCCTCTGAGACCAGAAGTCTGCAGTGTAACTTACCCCAGCAAGTGAGCAGATGTTTTAGACAAAAACCTGTCAGCGATTTAGATATGTCTCATACTGCCCTGGGGCCAGTAAGTAAAATAAATGACCCTGCTCCTATTTTAGAAATAGATGTATTATCCGCTCTCGTGAGACCCCGCCTGGAGTACCGCATCCAGCTCTGGAGCCCCCAACATAAGAAGGACATGGACCTGCTGGAGTGTGTCCAGAAGAGAGCCACAAGGATGATCCAAGGGCTGGAGCACCTCTCCTACGAGGAGAGGCTGAGAGAGTTGGGGTTGTTCAGCCTGGAGAAGAGAAGGCTCCGGGGAGATCTTATTGCAGCCTTCCAGTACCTAAAGGGGGCCTACAGGAGAGCTGGGGAAGGACTTTTTACGAGGGCATGTAGTGATAGGACGAGGGGGAATGGTTTCAAGCTGGAAGAGGGCAGGTTTAGACTAAACATTAGGAAGAAGTTTTTCACTTTAAGGGTGGTGAGGCACTGGAACAGGTTGCCCAGAGAGGTTGTTGAAGCTCCGTCCCTGGAGGTGTTCAAGGCCAGGCTGGACGTGGCCTTGGGCAACCTGGTCTAGTGGGAGGTGTCCCTGCCTATGGCAGGGGGGTTGGAACTCGATGATCTTCAAGGTCCCTTCCAACCTAAACCATTCTATGATTCTGTGATTCTATGACATGTCCTATGGCCAGGTTCTCAAGCGGCGCAGTCCTATACAATTGTACTCGTGGCCTTATGATGACTTCTGTTAGGAGTGTCCGGCCTGGTTCTAGCAAAGCATGACATAGGGTATTCTACTTCCCTGTTAGAGGAGTTCAAGATTGAAGCAGAATGATATATTTCTAACCCACTAATTGAGGATTATTTATTTTGAGATTTAGGCCAAATCAACAGGTATTTACAAGACTCACATGTGCTAGCGTACTCACTGCAAGCAAACCTTTGTCTTGTGCTCCTAAAACTAGCACTCAGTGTTCAGCTAGGGCTGAAGAAACTTCTTATGCTAAATTAAATGGTCTCATGTATTTCAGTTGCATTGCTGTTTGCTTCCTTCTGGGGAAAAGCAGAACAAAGCAGTCTGGCTGGGATCTGAAAGCAAGGTCTGGACAGACTGAATTTACATGTTTAATATGTTTGGTTTCATGATCTGGCCCTTGGCTAGTCACTTAGAAGTGTGGGTAATACCGAAGTATTTCCTGGAAATAACTGGTGCTTCTGAAAGGAGGAGGGTATTAAACACACACACTTTGCTCCAGCTCCTGAGAAAAGTCTCCTGGTGTCTCTCTATGTTGCTAGATGCTCACCTAGGCACTGCATTGATAGTGCTGTTGGGTACCAGACTGCCAGCGCCAGGTATGAGCTCTGCCTGGCTACTACAGAAGATACAAGCCAAGCAAGCCCTAGCCAAGTTGCTTCCAGAAGTGCTGATCGCCTCCTGCTCCTCCAATTTAATGCTGTCTTCTCTTCCTTTGGGTCTCAGCTAATGCCTTTGCCTGGATGCTGGCTTCCAAACCAGCCAGCCCGGAGTTAGTCAGCTGGTGTCTCTTCCCTCAAAAAGGGAGGCACAAGGCACACACCTCAGTGGAATTTACTAATTTAAGAAGGGTTTTTATTTTTGCAATGGCTTTTGTGAGTGCCCTTCCTGTGTCTGGGTCTCCTCACTTGTGGTGGGGGCAACCAGTTTCTCCTCAAACCTCAGTCTCTTTGATATATGGAGCTTTTTGGTCACCGTGATAAGAAGACTTTAGACCTCTTCTTGTCTCCACTAGTACCTATAGTATGGCTTTCTGCTGCTGTGCTGTATCTTTCCTAAAGCAAAAAGGAGAGTGAAGAAAATCCTATTTCTGAGGCACTCCTGTTCTTAGCTCTCCTGTGCAAATACTGCCACCTCCTTAATTCCACATCTTCTGCCTTGGGGAATTTATTTTGGACTCTCCTCCCCTTTTTGCCAAAGAGCTTACTGTTTCCAAAGAAAACAACCTCCCTTCGTGACCTCTTCAGTCAGGACATTAGCTTTCTCCTCAGGAATAATGTTACTTCCTTGATAACTGGTCTCCTGCTCTGGTTCGTGCTGAGTCCGCATTGTGTGCCCAGCATACTGCCAGCGTGCTTTGAAGAGCAATTAAAAAGTCAGAAAGCATTAGCAGCATTTACGTGCTATGAAGACCTTAATGGATCAGGACAACTCTAAGCCGTGCTACCCATACAGTTTGAGCCAGGGGAAGCTTTAAAATGTACGTGTTTTACTAGTGCAGTTCTGTGTCAGTCACAAGTACGTGTCTGAGTATTTGCATGTCTTGTTAATAGCCTTAAATAACCTAACACCCAATCCATGACTTGTTAACAACTTCCTTGGAATAATAAGGGATGAATAAATCACTGTGTTTGGGTAATCATGTCATTAACCTTGAAAAGAATAAGAAAACAGAAGGCAGAGCAAGAGAGACAGGAAGTCCCAAAAGGCTTTGCTGCTTGAGAACGTGACACCAATATAACTTTAGGTGTGAATTTATATAGTGAAATTAAAGCAATGCAGAAAGCTGCATCCTTTTTCACACTTTGTTTCAGAGGAACGACAACATTTATTTGGATTTACTTTAAATCTTTTAGTCACAGATTAAACTGAATCGAAGCTAAGCCAGTCTTATTCCCAGCTAAGAGAATGAACACAGACCATTTTCTGAATATAAAGGCTGGTTTGAGCTGTATTGGTCCAGCCTTTTCTTGTCTGCAAGCATTTAGCAAAGGCAAATGAGCACAGGCATATGTGATGACAAAGCTGAAGCTGCAGCAAATTGCTTATTTACGGCCCTGTTCCTTCCTTGTTTTTTCTTGGTGTATCCATAATACTGTTAGTAAAGGAGAAAAGTTCAAAGGGCAAACAGTAGCATGTAGCTAAGGGACAGCTAGTGGGGGCAGCACAGAGAGAGCGGGATGGGAAGAAAGCATTTCACCAACTGGGACAGAAGACGGGCTGGTTCAAACTGGCCTGAAGTAGGTGGCAATACATTGGCAGAAAGTCTGTCAACTCATTTGGCTTTCTGCCTGCACGTTCTTCCTGCCATCCCCAGTGCTAGTGACCAGGATTTATTCTGCTGGCAAGTGTAGTCATTTCTCATATTTTTTTTTCCTTCAAGCCCTCAATGAGTATACAGGAACCTGCGTAGTTTGTGGATTTTTCTCTTTCTCTGGGTTATAGTGCATGATGTAAATGAAGCAATGTATTTGTTATTACACAAACCTTAACAAGACATGTAGGCTCAGGTATGTACAATCCTTACCCATACAGCTTAAGCTCAAGTACTCCAGGTTAATTTGACAAATCTTTTGTTTGCCTAGATGAGAGTGATTAGAAGCAACGAATGGCTCTTCCTTCACCTCATCATCAGGGCCTACCAACATCTCAAAGAACTGCAATAAAGGCAAGCCTCTATTGCTTATCACTTCTCCATGCCATGAAGTGGTCTTGGACTACATGTATGTAGTTTTGTCAGTGGAAAGTCTGAGCTCTTCAGGCAGGTTAATATATTTCTTCTGTGTGGACTCCCTGGAAGGCAGTATTGTGGATTTAGGTAAAAGAACATTTTACTCATAGATGCACGCAATATTAGGGATCAAGGGACGTCTCTGTCTTGTGGAGGAGATGGTGCAGTGAAGGAGAAAAATTGGGCAGTTTAGCATAGCAGTTTCTTCCATGAGTTCCCTGTTCTGCGTGTGAGATGGCACAGTCCCAGAGAGAGGTTGGGCAGGTCAACGTGGTGGCTCCTGCCATGCTGTACTTCATCCTGGCACAGGAACATGGGGTTTCCTGGGCTCTTTCATTCCTCCCTGCCCGCCCCCAAAGGTTGGAGAGGTGGTTCTGGATCTGGGTGCAGACTTGTAAGTCCCCCAACAAATTAATCAGGAACTCCCCAGAAGACCTCAGTATTAATTCCTAGGTTTCTTCAGTAATAGCATTGGGTAGGAAAATACCCTATTGATGATTTGTCTGATCAGCCTAAGCTGTTGTTTCCTGATTTGCTGTCACCACAGTTGTTGGCATCCACAATCAATTTGTTCCAGACATGTCCTGGACACTTCTGTACTCCTTGATTTTTTTTTTGCATAGTTTCACTCTGTGTTTCCCTGAGCACACCAAAGACTGCTCTGCCGTTTGGGGCAGGTGGTTGATCATATTTCACCTACTACAGCAGAAATTCAGTTAAAGTTCATAGGCTTATGCTGAGAACTGTGCTAGCTAGGTCTAACTTATGATAGCTGGTACGGGTGGTTGCTTTCGGTTATCCACAAGGTTTCGTGTATATTTGATATATATGAAGCAATTTCTATTTTGGTTACTAGGCTTTGTGTGATTTGTCTAGACATGTAAAACAATATGTGAAAGTTTTCAGGGCTAATCAAAATATTCTTACTGCATCATTCTCATTTGCCTTTCATCTGATGATAGCCCAGTTTGGGGGGCCAACGCTATGGGTGAAGTGGATCAGGGAGGGACTGATACATGTGAGGGACTCTGGCAGTCAAAAAGTTGAGAATTTTATACCGTTAGTACCTGGCTTAAGACAATTTAAAGAAATCATGTTTTCTAGTTTTAGGAATTAGATTCCTATGAAATGCTAAAAATATGTCAAATTAACTTTTCCTTTGTGAAGTGTCTGGGGGCAGGAGGAGGGAAAAAAAACTACCTCTCTTAGAGCACTAAAATATCACAGAGACCAGAGTTTTAAAAGATGTCTAGATAAAGGAGTCTTCCCTCAACTGCAGGCTCCATGACCTGTATGTTTTTTCCTCTTACAAGTTCTGTGATATCAGTGTTAAATACCTTTGGAGATGGAAACTTCATTAATGTGATCCTTTCTTCTGCTGACAAATGACTCTGCATAACACCTTCCCCCAGCAGGGAGTTAAAGAAGCAGCTGAATGGAGGGTGTTTTTTCCGTGTAAATGTGTGGAAATGGGATGTCTCTCAGCCTACTCAGATGTGTAACAGCAATGGAGAGAAGCTTCCCATTAGCACTTGTGCATCCACAATGAGGATATTTTTACAGCCTTAGCTCTCTTTTTTTGCAGAGTTCTTGATATCTGCAAGAATGAGTTTCTGACTCCTCTTGAGAAGGAAGTTCTTTAGCAAATGCAATTCCATGTTACACAGTTTGTCCCCTCTATTTGCAAACTGCAGGTGACACAAAGTAAGTGGTTTGTATTTTAATCTTCTCAGAGCTTCGATGGCAAAATCATAAGAAACAAAAGTGTTGGAGAAACAAACCTGACACTCCGTCCAGCAGCGGCAGGGAATCGTCTCTACCTGAGCAAACAGGCTGCAGAAAAAAATAACTAAAAGGAAGTTTCAGAAAGTCAATAATCAAACATTGCAAGTTATCAAGTATTCTTTGAATTACTTGAACATTTTAGTATGAACAGGATTATGAAGTCTAAGGAGCCACAAAACCTCTCCTAGGTTACTGCAAATTAATAGGTACGATGCAGCACAGCTAATTCTATGAGACAGCTTGCTTGCTGGTGCTTCTATGCTCTCTTTTGGATGCCTGTTTTGTGAGACTCAGTCTTGTAATGGGAGTGTTTCACCTGTGTGTCAGGAAGGACATGAATAATGGGAAAATGCTCAGTGACTTCAGTGGGAGTTGACTTTTGAAGTAAATCAAGAAACTTTTAAAATACTAGTTAGACTGGGGCTCTCAGAAGCTGCTGGTGTCTGATATTCAAATAGAAGATGAAGGTGTACTGCCAGAGGCTCGAAGGAGAAGATGCTTGCAAGCTTTAAGTGTTTGAACGGTTACAGCTTAGCATAGGTACATGGAAATAAATGTTTGGGAGTCCCCGGTGGTTGCATCAGGCCACAGCATGAACATTTGATTGTATTTTAATTAGCTGTTAGTTATTTCTGACCTAGGACCTGTTCCTTTCCTGTTAGGTATTTTGAATGTATAAGTAATTAAAATGGGGAGACTGTACACACACCTGAATGGCTAGAGGCTTTTCAGATCAGATCCGAATCCCTTAAACTTTGTTACCACATTCCATTAATGCTATGAATTCTGTTTAGTTGATGCCAGTATGGTTTTATTCATATTAAATTTCTCAAAGTTTTATTTGTCTAGTTTAAATAAAAATAAGAACTGGTCTAACCCTTCCAAGAAAGATCCTTAAAAGACTCATTTTTGAAATATGAAAAGATGAGGTAATTTAAAAAGAAAAAAAAAAGGAAAAAAAAAAAAGGTGAAGAAAAAAAAAGCACATAGCTGTTCCAGGTTATCCCATTTCAAGAAAAAAAAAAGTCTGCAAATATGATACCCACTACATTTCTAGCTTAGTTTTTGAAGCCTCAAATGTGATGGCTTGCTATGTATTTAAACTGAGTGTTTCATTAAGTCAACATTTTGTGAAGAGACAAACATAGGCTGAGATCAACAAGACATTGTATATGGCTTTTTGTTCCAATAAAAATTGCAAATTTGGCTCAACTGAAACATTTAATATGTCTAAGTCAATTTCAAATATTTTTTTAAAGTAAAAAAAGGGGAAAAGTATAAGGGTATCAATTAGATATTTTAAAAATCAATAATTTTCTATTTCATGCAGAAATAGCACTTTGTTTTTAAATCTGCTGTGTTTTATCACATCTAAATATCTTAAATATTTTTCAGTCCAATAAAATGTTTTATTCAATCTAGAATTACTCGTTTAGTGTTTTGATCACCTGAATATTCTTGTTGAATGCATTCTTCAGAAGAAAGTTTTCTGTAACCAGGTCACTTTCATCCAATATTACTACTTATGTTTTTCAGCATCATAAGCTATGAAACTTTGTCCCATCCTGGAACTATGGTGATGGACAACTCGACAAATACTGACTAGCTGTGGATGACTGGAGCTGTGGTCCACCCCAAGGCCAGGCTGACTTAGGTTTTGACATATAAAATGACCTCTTGCCTTTGCATCACTGTCCATTTTACTGTGTCAGAGGCACCCAGGAGAAGGGGATGCCTTCGCCTTTGGGGGTGGGTGAGGGCTAGCACCATCACACAGATGCTGGGGAGGGAGTGAGGATCACTCTGCCCTTTGCTCAGAGGACCTGTGCAAAGTGAAGATCAGAAATGCTCTGCTGCAGCATCCTTCTGCAGCAGTGAAGAACTGCATTTTGGCTTTTCAGAGCCATTAGCAGGAATGTAAGTAAATGAAACAGCATTGCAAATCCCAGCTACCCTGCACTCCTGCATATTTCGGCTGCAGCACCTATGAACAATTCCCCACCTCCCTCCTCTACCATGAACTTTAATTACCATGGTGAAACATTACACAGGCAGCACCGTGTTTCCCACTTGTTAGTCATGAGGGTCCCTCAATAGCAGGAGTGAAGGAATGCAAGTATCAAAGGCAAAAGCATTTGCAGAGTCTTCCAATACACTATAAAAAACAAACTAGGTGAGTCGCCAAGACTTAATTCCTGCCTGAATTTTTCCTTTAATTTTCTTAAATAATAAACCAAAAGACCAATCTCTATTGCTTGTTTCTTAGTTTTCTCTCTACAAGATGTTTTGGTGCAACCCCTGCTCACTGACAGGGGGAACTCATGTGCACGCTGTGCTAGAGCTAAAGACCTGTATTCAGCCCTGGAAGTCAGCAGGGCAGTCCGACTGCTCCCCAAAGCAATTCCCATCATTCATCTTATCCCACCAGAAGACTGGCAATTGTGGAAAAAGACTAAAAGTTTCTCTGTGTTTTGTCATGCTGTGGATCTTGGAGCACAGAAACAGAGGATGAAGCTCTGTCTGAAATGGAGGGGCTGCATGTCCCCAGGCATTTGGCACGGGAGCACGTGTGGTGCTGGCTGACCTGTGGAGGGGAAGGAGGGGAAAAGCTCTGATGTCCCTTTTGCTAGCCCTCCTGCCTGGCTGTGATCCGGTCTGTAAAAAGTGCTGTCCAGAGCATACAGAAACACAGGCACGTAACATGGTTGCACCAGCCTGCACTGCTCAGGCTACTGCTGGTGAGGATGACAAAAATGGCATAAAAAAAAAAAAAGACAAGTGAAAGAAAGGTACCAAAGTCCTGACAGAGGAAGAGGAACCACTGGACAATCACAGAAATCAGGAGAAACCTGGAGCCCCTTTTGAGCCTTATATTGCTTTGATCACTCATTGGCTTCAATTTCTCATATTAAAAAAAAAAAATCCATATTAGTTTTCACTTGCCCCTTTTTATTCTCTTCCAGCTTCCTTGCAACTGACACCAGAGTGAGCTATACGCTTGAGTGCATTGATGATTCTTTTTTCCATTCCAAAAAGCTTTTTTTTTTTTGGAGTGACAAAGTAACAATTTTCTAACTTGGTTTTCTTAAGCCTCCCCAGGTATTTGAAAAGACACTATTGGAATCATAAGCTATCAGACATATTCTATAGACAACTGACCTCTTTTATTTTTCCTCTTTGGCATGTCTTTATCATTTATTTTTCCAAATTCATTGTGTAGGGATGATTGTCAGAATGTGCTGACTAACAGCAATACCTAATGGATGCACCATGCATGCCAGTAGTTCTAAATTTGAAATGATTTCCAGCTGTCTTTTCTGGAATATGAACAGTACCTGCTTTTCTTCTCTATATACTGTATTTCAGATTCTTGACTGAACAGCCCAAATACACTTCTCCTTAAGAAACTGCGTGAGCAGTAAATCTTCACATTCACTTCTTCATTGCTCAGTTGAGTCTAAGCTTTACATAATTGCTCAGAAGTTCTTTTCTTAGAATGAATATGAATCTTGAAGAAAATAGCTCAGTCCAAAGTCCCTTTTCTTCCAGTTCAAAGGTCCTATTGAGTCCATTTACATGTTGTGGGGCCAAGAACCTCTTAATATGCTGACTGTTGACTAACACATTAAAAAAAACTTTTTAAAATGTTCCAATAATATAGTCAAATCAACAGAAGGGTGCTTTGAATCTGCACAGCTTTTTTCCAGGAAGGAATTTCAGACCGAGAGAAACCCAATTTTCTCCTCATGGCAGGCCAAGTGAATAATGCACCAAAAAATAGGATTTTCTTTGATTACTTTCTAAAATGAGAATGAACAAAAACAACAACAACAAAACTCTAGAAAGCAACTGCCTCTCCAAACCGCTTCTCTTCTTTAATGCAATAGATTGGATGTTCTTTGTCTGGAAAATGAATGCTCAGTAGCAGGTCCTTTGGGTGATTTGTAGCCAAATTAGCTGTGGAAATTACTGAATATCCTACAAAGCTTTGCTTTTCATAGGGGCCAGAGCCAAAGTTGGGGTCTTAGTGTGTTCCATAAAGGCACAAGTATATTCATGCTGTGACGAAGTAATTATCCAACTTCGACAGCCAGTCAGTTGAATGAATTGGACCTAATGTCACTTCCGTTCATCTTTCTTCCCCATAATTTCTCAAAGTTTTCATAACTGCAAATGACCATTAATATTTATATACAAACACAAAGTAGACAAGAGCATTCTTTGATTTTTTTCCTGAAACATTTGCTGGGGTCCTGTGTCTACTCTGCAGCCAGGATTATGATTGTAGCTTGGGAAGTGGTGACAAATGGCAAGCTGGACCACCCCATGGGCTAGTCATCTGGATACCAATCAAGGTCTTCAGGATGTTTGTGTGAAATTGTAGCTGGGGAGGCTGGGATAGGCTGCACTTCTGCTAATGGCTGTTTGAACCATACCTACCAAAGCATGAGAGTGTGACTCGGTGTAAGAATATATAGATAAGGAAGTTTTTGTTTCCACATTAGGTCAAAGAAGCAATGTACTAAAATGGGACTCAGATCAGAAGCGTGTCCACTCCAGGGAGTTTAAATAATGGAGTGAAAGCATGAGCATGCATTAGCTATCCTGCAGAATATGCAGCCTTCATCATTTCCAGACAAAAATCTAAACTTCTAAAGAAATACCAAGCTGGGTATGAGCTGGATAGAGGACATTACTTTTACCAGGGTCAGAAGAAGCTAAGGAAGGACTTAGAAAGTTAACAGAAACACAAGTGGACCTTGCAAGGATGTGCGAAGAGGGAAAATATTATCACTGCAATTCTTGAGCTGTAAAATCAGCCAGTGGGGACTACAGTAACCGGGCACGAATTCAGTGAGGCATCTCAAGTGGTACGTGCACTACATGTCATCGAGGATCATGAGCTACAGAGCAACTTTCCTTGCTGTCAAGTAAGGATGCTGGTGTAATGAACAGGACGGAAGTACCATGTCAGGAGACTCAAAGTATGAGGTCTTGAGCCTCCACTCCTCCTCAAGCCTTTGGAACACAAAGAAATTTCCAGAGCTTGAGCATCACCCACTGTGACACTCTCTGGGTTTTTTTCTCTTTTTTTTTTTTTTTCTTCTCTATTTTAACTGTAATCTTGATGCCTAAGGCTCTGCTATTTGTCCAAAAGAGGTCCCTGTCCTTATTGGGTTTGATACTGCTGCTTCATAAAGATGTTCATACGCTGGATCAGATGAGGCCATAAAAGTTAGCATTCTGTCTCCAGCAGAACTGCTGACAGCAGGAGCTTAAAATGGACAACCTCCAGCACAGACAGATGAAGAAAAATTTATTTCTTACTCCCTTTGAAAAACTCATTCTACTTCCTGGGATGAGGATATTATTTTTATCTTGGAAAGTTATATTTTTATCATCCTTAAGTGTACTTTTTGTTTTTATATATGTTGACATTGGATTCCTAGTCAATATAAATTTTATTTCAACCAAAATGTCTCCAGTACCTACTTCAATCGTGCAACAACCTTGACCCATGCACATCCCGCAGGAATGGGCTACATGTCTACTCATCCAGTATGTCAACATTTCATTTCAAGAATGCAATCTCAATGTCTTGCTCCTCATCTGAGAGCAGATATGTTTGTATATTCAGAATAAAAAAGGCACGAAAAGATACCGGTGATGGAAGTAAAAGAACAATTTTGCTTGAAAGCGTTTTATACTAATTATGTGCAAATGTAACTGAGTAAAAGATACACAAGACAATTTAAAAACCAGCATTTTCATATTTTCAGTGGTCGTGTAAGTTACACCAGCTTTTATTTTGCTGTCTACCCTCCCAAATATAAATGTAAAGAAAAGCCTACTCAAATAGTAGGCTTCTGCAGCAGTATAAATGGATCTCTTTGTTCATTACTATTGTAAGAGATCCATCCCTTATTTCAGCAAAGTAGAACTGCCCTTGACTAGTAAGCAAATACTGTGTTGAATTCAGCACCTCTGTGCCAAAAGGTTTGTCTGCCGCAGCTCATGTATCTGTCACACACATCATCCACTATTTCAAATTATTTTCTGAAAGTGGGAAGACAGACCCCTTTGAGACTACAGTCACTTTTTCCCTCATCTTGCCTCTCTCAGATGCCTTCTCTTGATTTCACCTTCTCTGTTTATATGCTATACAGAATTAATTGGTACTAAATCTCACTGAAACAATGGTTGCCTTGGCTCAGCTTCAGCTTGGCTCCAAGGATCAGTTCGCCTTAGCTAATTACTCTCAGCTATACCAAAGCACACATAGTGATGTTGCTGCTCTACTTTCTTCCTCTGCTTTTCAGGGCTGGAAATGCATGATTTCCTTACTGAGGGCGCGCCACTTGTGAAACACTTGGACAGTATGGTCTTATAATCCTAGGAGTATAATTAAACAGTTAAACTAGTAACTGACTGTAAAGAGTGTTTATTTAAAGCAGAAATGCATTAACAGCCCCAAATGTCAGGATTCTGCTATATCAGTTGCTGTCACTAAAACACATATTCCAGCTGTAGTAGAAGGGACTGGGAATATGGAGAACTAAAGTTCCTTTAAAATACCCTTACCGCCCTGTGTTGAGGTGTATCTATGCTCCAAAGCGTAATTAAGAGCAGTTTCAGAGACATTGTAGCCTGTACGCCGTTCTCCTGGGAAGCACCTAATAGCTGCATTTCCTTGTAGCTAGCTCAAGTCTCCTCCACAAGGAGCTACAAATTATTTTCATGTCTATGCCCAAGAACAGCTCTCTGTGCTGAAAAGATGCTTAAATAAAAGTTTCTTAGGGAGCCAAGGTGGCATGAAGTGAAGGAAAGAATGAATGAGTGTTGGGCCATAGTAATGATGCACTTTCTGCCCTGCAGCCTCTGTGGTAAACACTGTGCCTAACCAGAAAAGAAATAGGTATCAAGCACAAGAAGTCAACTGGAAGTCATTTAAAATATAAAACACTTTGTCCTGTGGTTAAACACATTTAGCACATTCTAGTGTTTTAGGACTTGGAATTCACAAGGGGAAGAAAAAGGCTCCCTCTGTTGTCTCCCCGCCAAGATCTGCTCCCTTCAGCTGCCATATTTGTGATGGTTTCAGAAAAGAAAGAAAAAAAAGCAGAAAACATTTTTCAAGTATTAACAATACCTCCCAAAAAAAAGGAATGTTCAAAATCTTAATAGTTTGCACATTTATTCATCTGTCTTTTGCAGATAGTTCTCTGGTGAGTGAAGCTACGTAAGAGCATTGCTAGAAAGGCTCACAGTGATGGACAGAGTCTGCTCTGCAGGGGCGCAGGGTGAGTAAGGTGTTGGATGAAAACATGAAAAATAATTATTTACTTTCTCTATCATGTTGTTAATTAGCAGCTCCTTATGAAAGGTGAAAATTACTGGAGCTCATGCTGACACCTGCCTTACAGGCTTTATAATTTTGCACCTCTCTAAAGCAGCTCAGGCTAATACTTGCCAAGATAAAAGCAGCTCCGGAGAATTTCAACCTGTGTTACCTGAGTGAGCCAGGCTCCTGCGGAGATGTCCATGGCAGACTGCCAGCCACGCTCTTGGGGACCCTACAACCCAAGGTTGTAGACTCTCAACAACTGTGTTTTTCAGACTCTGCTGCAAGCCTCTAAATGTTTTCAAGCACTGCCGTAGACTCCTGCAGGGTGAATTTAAGTACGCTGGCAGTAAGCTTGATTTCTTACTTGCTGTTTGTGGATGTCTTAATAAAATTGCATCAATTCTCAAGTAACTGTCGCAGAATGAAATCCATTAGTTCAGAATTTTGTAGGTCTGCCCTGGATTAAGGGATCTTCCAAGGTATATTAGAGTATGTTTTATCATTAAACAGGGTGTAAAGATGAAAAAAATGCATTTGCTTATCAATATGGATTTACACTAATAGAGCAGTATCCCCCTTCTGATACATTATTAAGGTTATAAGTAGCATCACCAGTCCTTCTCAACTGCTCTACTACCCCTGCTGGCTCATTAGGTTTATCAGTTAGGACTCACACACCCCCAAAATTTCTTAGAGCTACGCCTGTCCTGTTGTGACTGTTGGAGTCAGAGCAGGACCTCTCAGCACGGCCATGCTGGACTCCTTTTCCAGTCCAAGGTGTAGTCACGTCTCTTTTCTCCCTGTGTCCTGTGAATGCATACTGCAAGATCACATTCAGTCATGCTGTTTCCTTCCTGTACCCCCTCTCAGGTTCTTTTCGTAGAGGTTTAGTTGTTTACCTCCATTAAAATACACTTTGAGGTTTTCTCCTTCTTTCCCCAGCTTACAGATGCATTAAAACAATGTATGTGCCATCAGAAATATTAATGCTAGGAGGTTTTTTTTAGGATACATACAGGATTTGATTCCTCTGAATCTGCACAGACACTCAGACTTCACTCTACAAAAGGAACAGAAAAAAAACATTTGTTTGAAATGGCAATTGCCACAATACTGCGTCCTTCTCTCCCAAAGATATGCATTTATAAAGTTTAAGAGCCTCATCACAGCCCCAGTAAAAGGCATCTCTGCTTTCCTTAATGACAATGATGATGATTTTGTCCTCTTTCAGGGCTCTTTTGAGGAGGTGGCCGTGCTACATGGCTCAGGCTGCAGAGAGGTGTCATTGCCTTACCACTACATCGGACCTGGCTCCCCACAGTCAGTTTACCCAGCACTTTCCAGGAAGACACATTGGAAAAGTGTTTCTTAAGACTTAGGAGTGAGGTGGGGTTTTTTTGAGTGATTTGGTTTGTCTCGGGGCAGCCAGCTGCCTAATCATCGGTGGTACCAATGCATACTCTCGCTTGGAGCAAATATCTCACTTTCAGAATTATCCATGAGAATACAAGCCCTTTGATTTTCAATAGCTAGAAAAAACATTTTTTTAGCAGTGTATTTAGGTCCTTAAAAGTTAATATAAGGCACTAGATGGGATAAAGACAAAAATTATGACTCCTGGAAGATAATCCCAGTAGACATCTGCTGCAACTTTGTGTGCCTCAAGGTGCTTAAACCAATTTTGATACTGGGCGCAGGGAAGTTCTTGAAAATAACCCCTTTACGTTCACGCAAAGCTCCACTGAACATAGTTGTGCTATATGTGAATTTAGGAGTCTGGTTTCACTACACCTGGATGAAACCTGTTGTTTCCCAATCACTTTTATACAGCAAGTGCAAGTACATGGAAGGGATGACCACAGCTTCTCCTTGCTACTGGCCTCCCATACCTGGCATTAACGTTTGTGAGGCGGTGTGGAGAGCTGACCAGGGAATGGATTCAGCAGAATAATATCCTGGAAAAAAAATGCTTATTTTTAGCTGGATATGAGCCTTTTCTGAGACATAGTATGGCTGTAGGGACACTAGGAACAGGCAGAATGAACTGCTGTGGTGGGTGGACAGGACAAATCCATTTGGAGGCAGTGCTGGTTTCTGCTGGAGTGATGTTTTGGTGGGGAATCAGGGGGCCCCAGCACCAGGTATGCACCATCACATCTGCAGTAGTCTGATGAACATCCCAACATGGGGAATGGCTGGAATATACCACATACATTCGGCTTGGTTCATACATTCGGCTTCCTTCTTATTACAACCAAGACATGGGGAATATCAAGGGGCATTCCTAGGTGTCACTGTGAGATGGGATCAAGATATGTCCAGTGGTGCATGCTCATACTGGGAAGCTCCTGGTTTCTCTGCTTTGTGGGGCTTTTTGCAGGGTTTGGCTACTTTAAGTACTCTGGAGATCAGCTGTACAAGACTGGGTTTACTTACCAGGGAAACCAAAAAAGGTTAAGTAAAAACTTGCTTTTTAATTAATTCTTTTTAATTAATCTATCAAAGATAGTATCAAAATATGGAGAAAGAGGTAAACAGGCATACTTGTTTGTCATACTCAGACTCGGTGCATTTGATGTTTGTGAAACAGACTTCACATCCCAGGCACCTGCAGGCAATGGCTAACACCTCCTGGCTCATACACAAAGCTTTCATTATCATGTCTATACTCTTTATAGTTAAAGAAATCCCTGATGTTCCTGCAACTCCAAGAAAACTTTGTAACATTGGTTAAGTTAGTATGCTCTTGGGAGAGTTGATGATGAATTTGCACCTTTCTCTATATTAAGACCCTCTGTGGTGGATTTACCGGCAGAGGGGTGAAGAGGTACAACCCGGTGCAGTATGCGAGGTCCTGTGCCCCACAGTCCATTTGTGGCTTCCTGGCTGCACAGCCCTGCCATTCAGACCGGGCTTGTAATCTGCTCCTTTGGGCAAGCCAGAGATCATAATTTATAGGTTGCCTTAATTAGCACTTGGCTGTCAGAAGAGCTCATCAGTTACATGTACATCCTCAGGATGGTGTCGGCCAGCTGTGCTGATCCCAGGTTTGCAGGAGACCCATCTGTGCCAGGAGACTTCTGCAGTGGGGGGAACACTTGCGGTGGCGGCTGGCAGCTTTCTCCTGCCTCTGTTGGTGTGCAAGGGGCAGCGATGAGGTGAGAGGGCTCCACTTTGGGAGAAAAATCCATTGTACTTCTTCACCCATGCTGGCAAACAGGGCGAAGGGGAATGCATGGCTCCAGTTCAAGTGGCGATTTTGACAGAAGAACATTTTAGGCAACTATGCTGGCTGGCTCCTGCTCACAAACAGGAATGGGTGCCTGCCTGCTCCATCGTTTCTAAAAAGAGGCCCAGTGCATATTCAAGCTGCAGTGCAGAGTAAATACAAACTCAAGAAGAGGCTTAACAGTGGCTTGCCTGTGGATGTACTGGGAACCAGCAGCAGTATAAACGACTGATCCTTCCAGGTCGGGCTGGCTTCGCGTGCAGCCCGCAAGTGAATTGTGTCTTTCATAGGAAAGTTCTCATTAAATCAAAATGATCACAGAACCCCAAATAGCTGTATTACTGCAGTGCTTGGAAGCCCAAAATCACTACAGTCCCTTTTGACCCTTTAATTTTCACAGTTTTTAATGTAAAGGGTAAATAAAATAACTAATTAACCCTTAAGGTGTGAACTTGGCTTTTTATCATTTCCATCCTGGTTGGCCTATCACATGAGGGCACTTGGACTGCCTGCCTGGTACTACTCCCCCTCTCTCCTTCAGAGCCAGTGCTACCACCTCCAAGACAGCTATACTGGTACCATCGCACATCACCACCCAGAGCCCAGGGAGGTGGCACTAATTTCTCCCACTACCTAAAATGTCAAATGGAGCTGGTTTTGATTTCCTTCCTGTTGCTTACACTACTTTGCAATGGTGGACTGCTGCTTTAGGAGGTGGAAGAAGTTAAAAGGTACTACACAGTTGTCTCACCTTCCTGACGTGCTGCAGCATTTAGAAACTGCCTCGTGTTATTTGCTGTGACACCAGAATTGTGCACAACAGAAGAGAGTCCCTACTTTTAATGAGCTTGAACTCTATTCTCTGTGCTGGTCTTGTGAGTGACTAGTTTCTTGAATGTCTTTACAAAATGCCTTTGAGCTCCCAGAGCTTTGATTTTTAAGACACCGAATAGGGGGGGAAATAAAAAAAAAAGGAAAGCTCTCCCTAGGACAGTCCACAGAGTGCAGACACAAACTTAAGGCTTAAACCTTGGCCATGCAGTGGAGGAAGTATATTTCTTATTCCCCCTTAGGAATAACTCTATATTTAGGAAGAATATACTGGATTTATTTAGTTACCACTGGAGTTCAGATTCATAGCCTCACTCTCCTCTCCCCTTCCCTCAAAAAAATTTCTAATAAATAGACTGAGAAAGCACTCTGTCTCCGTGCCAGGTGGTTATTTACTCAGCAGGAGTTAATGGAGCTCCAGGTGATGGAGGATTCAGGACATTGGTTTGCTCTGGTAACAGCGCTGCAGCTTCTCACTTTGTCTGTGCTTTGCTTCCACCCTGCACATTATATTCTTGCAAAGCCTCACAGAAGCATATTTGTGCTCATTTGGAGCTAGCAACATTAGATGAGTTCTGCAAGTAAAAAATCAATATAAACGAGGCTGAGATTGATCTGAAAGTGTCCCTGCAAAAAAGACACCCTAATTTAATGGCCTTTAAGAATTTCACTTTTAGTTAAAGTCCCTGTGTAAATCAAAAATCTAGTGAGCAAGACCGCAAAGGATTAGGCAACCAAGTTCTCAAATCCTTACTCACAAATTCCCAACAAACTCAATGAAAAACTTTCACCAGGTGGATATTAAACCCTCCACTGTTAGGACCTACTATAAATGCACAGTGGACATAGTCCAAAGCCTCAGGGAGTGGAGGGAAGATGTGTGCATGCGACAGGCAATGTGGCTGCACAGCTGCATCTGTTCGGCTGGCACAGGTGCACGGGCTTGGGCACATGCCCCTCACAGGATGTGCCATGAGTGCAAATGTCAGGGAGCTTCCAGCAGCACACTTGGGTTTGCTGCAGTGGCAGGGTGAGAAAGGAGAGCAATGTAAGGGTATCCATCGATCCCAGGGAGGAAGGGAGGCTGTGGAGAGGTCATTGAGAGAGTCTGGGTGAGGGAGGGATGGATGGAGGCTGGTGAAATTCAGGGAGGTCGAGTGCAACTAAGGAAGAGTTTAATGTTGTGTCTGAGTTTGGGACGAGCATAGGGATCTCTGCCCTTCTCTCTTGTTCCCAGTACAGCCTGCAAATTAGGACACAAAGAAATAAACAGACGTGGGTTTGAACCTATTCATCTCTCTCTGAATGACATATAGCTAAATTTGGGCTCCAAGGACCAGATTCTTTGGACACATGAGGGAGTAAAATAATCAGTTTGATAACAAATAGTGTATACAACAGTTAAGAATTGTGTTTTCCAGAGGGCATTTACAGTGCAATGTTTTCCTATGCTGATATCACGTATAAAATAATATCTCTCTGGCATTGGATAGCTGCTGGAGAGTTTAGATATTTTGAAGCCAAACTTACTTGCCAATTCTAACTTTTTTTTATATTTTACTCATGTTCTATGAGTAGGACAAGAATAATTCACTTTTTTTGTATCTTGTTTCCTGGCCTGGCACCTGGCAATGCTTTGTTCTAAGAAAAGACTTTTTAAAATCAAACGTTGAAGATGCATTTGAAAGGAAATATTTGTGTGTGTATGTGCAGTGTGATGAACAGGTTGGAGAGACAAAAAGAGAATGGACATGGTAGTCTTCCAAATGCTATTTCATACATAGAGAATTTGATTTTCTCCCAATTTTGCTTTTGAAAAATACATTTAAACTTGGGTTTCTTTGGGTTAAAGGTGGAGATTAGCCTCAAAATAAACCTGTCAGTTCATAAACCCCTTCTTTTTTTTGAGACTGAGAGTCGAATCTCATTTATAATTTCTAATTATAAGAAGTATTGTCCTGAAAACCTGTTATTTAATTTTGACTTACAAGCATCTGGGGATTTGACATTCCTTTTTTTTTCCAAGACATTTCTAGAAAACATTAAGCATTTTGTTTTGTAACCTTAGACACACATCCATAAATCACATATTTTTACTGCTCAAGATCTGTGAGAAATAGGGTCATGAGTAACACTGGAATGCATCAGATGTGGACATATGTTCTATCCGTTCATAATAATCTGTATTTGCATGTGTTCAAGTTTCCTTGTATGAGATTTCTTCAGAATTTACTGTTAAGAATAACACATATATAGGGCATGTAGCTTGAGATTGTTAGAGCTGCCCAGAAACTATAATTCCTATTCCATAGGAATTTTCAAAATTAAAAAAAAAGAGCCTTATTAAAAAAGACAGCATGTTCTTGCTCACTCTCTCTCTCTCAGCCCCATTAAAAACAAATAGTGCCAAAAAAGTAAGTCTACACTTTCAAAAATTCAAATACTATTTCATTTCCACCTTTCCAAACAGTTCTTATGCCTGAGACCTTTGTAGCAGTGGCATTTCAATGAGCAGAAGCCCAGGCAGGCCCAAGGTCTGGAAGTCACTGTCTCAGAATGGGAAGCCTGGCCAGCAGACTCCAAGGCCAGCAGCTCCCTCTCAGCCTGCTGGGTGGATTGCTGGGGAGCCAGGCATCCTGCTATCACTGGCAACCTGCCTACCACCCCATCCTTCAGCTGGCTATATGCTGGTGGTGTTTCCCTACCTTGCATAACTGCTGAGTTTCTGGAGAGGTTATGTTCCGCCCTCCCAAGTGACAATTAGATGGACATCCCCTTCCCATATTCCCTAGAATTTAGAAAGAGTGAAGCCAGACACAGGCATGACCACCTACTCAGAGGGAAGTAACAGACTGAATATTGAAACCATTCAACTAATATATTTCAAAGAAACTACTTCATAAAGGAGAACAAGGTGTAAACCATGTGAGTGGCTTAAAGAAATTAACAAAACCCAGTAACTGATGAGTCCCAGCTAATGGCAGGGAGAAGCAGTGAGGAAAACAGCAGATTTTACATGAGTGAATGGGACCACGCAAGGAGATACTGTTGTGTCTCTACAACATGATGCCACCACCTGTCTTCCTACAGGCTAGTGCTCAAACCCCGAGGCACAGAAGGTGGACGAGGATTGCTGTGGACCAGCCTGCCTAC
This sequence comes from Pluvialis apricaria, assembly GCA_017639485.1. Taxonomy (NCBI): domain Eukaryota; kingdom Metazoa; phylum Chordata; class Aves; order Charadriiformes; family Charadriidae; genus Pluvialis; species Pluvialis apricaria. Next base: position 91,956,822 of record CM030009.1, read on the forward strand.
CTCACGTTCAGCTTTCACTGTGTTGTAAGGGTTTGGCAGTTCATTGCCCAAATCTCTGACGCAAAGATAGTCAGTCATATTTTGCCAGTCTCAACCTCCTTGCTTCACATTTTACCTTGTGAATGTGATTTGACCCAAAAACGTAATAAGTGTACAGCTGCTCCTTTTATCAGTCCTGTCAGCTCACTTTGCTCCCTCTAGACCTCTCCCTGCTGCGTGCCTGTTTATGTGGCTAGCTGAATGTCTCACGCTGGAATCACAGTGAAACAGCATTTTTATAAAAGGTGCTGAATAGCATGATGGAGAACACGATAAAAAATACTTTGGTGGGAATAAAATAGTTTTATTATCAGTTTTTCTCTCTGGGACATTCAAAACAAGTGGAGGTTGTTACTTTGTCACAGGGAAAAGCCTAACCCCTTTCAGGGGTTCCTAGCAGGCAGGGAAGGTGCCTGGGCATTTTGAAAATCCCAGTGGTGATCTGTTGGAGAAACTGCTGGCTTGTACAAAATCTGTTCATTTCTTCTGACAGTACATTTCAGACAAAGAACAAAGTCAGACACTTACTCTCCACTTGCTGTGTGTAAATAACTCCTTCCACCACTAATGACAGTTAGTTAGGTTTATAAGAGATGAAATTTGTATACTATGTAATAGTCTTTTGTTTCTCCTTTAGACTACATTTATGACTTAAATCAGTTTGCAGTTACCAGTTCGTTACTGTTCAGACATGTAATCTGCAAGGCAAAAAAAGAACTTGAAACAGTCTGCATTAGCTGACCTCCCTTTTCAACACATATTGCCATTTCTGAGGTGTATCACTTATCAGTGAAGAGCTTTATATCAGTGCTGGGTGGAAATAAAAAAGTAAATAGCTAATTCAAGCAAAGTACAACAAACAAAGCTCTACTTAAAAAAATGGAGATCAACAATAAAAAACATCAGAAATTCGTGTCTTTTTTTTTTCAGAATTGATTACAGAGAGGAGAAAGCCTGTTTGCAAAACCATTCCCACAAAATAAAAATATTCTCTCAAAGAGCATTTTTTAAATGTTGTTAAATGTCAGCAAACTTTAAGTATTAAACTCGTTACGATATACGGCTTCTCCTCAACGCCAGGTTTCCCACGCGCTAATTCTTCTGTGAACCGTCCTGCTCTCTGAGGCCCATGGTAGGAAATGCTGTCAGCATGTTAGTGTAGCTCTGGGCAGAGACTGTTGACTGTGTCAATTGTTTGCTAATCTCTTGGCTGAGTTGGCATTTGTTGAGCACAGCGTTTTTAGGAAGTTGTCCGAGATGACCACACTTTTTTTGTTGTCTTTAGCTAGCCCCTCAGGCTGATCTCAAGTTTTGAAGTGCTTTGTCATCTGATATCTCACTGTCAGAACTGCATTTATTTTAGCTTATCTGATCAGTTAATTTGAACTTTATGGTTTTTTTGCTGAAGACTTAATGGCATTTACTCATTGACTTTACCATGTATATACATATATATCTAGTGGAAAAAGCCATAACTGATGATGGACTAAAGTGTCTTCAGGGATAGAGAACATGATCTAGTTACATTCTAGTCACCCAGAATAGTGTACCTCTGCTTTAATAAGAAAATGTTGATAAAGATAACATATTGAGGACTGCTGCAAGGGAGGGTGTGTGCAAACTTGAGATGGAGCCAGTGCAAAAAAGAGCTAACGGTATGATTGATGTGCAGTCAGCTATACGCCACAAACCTTGCCACAAGTCCGCCAATGGAAGGAATGTCTGTACTGACTGAGTACAGCAGTAATAAAAGGAAGAAAAGAGGTTGTGTAGGTGACTACCCAGCACAGGATAAAAATGCCTGCTGCCTGAATGGACAGGAGTCTGCGCTTAGTGTTAGCACAGGATAACACTAAAGGTCACACACGCTTTTCTGAAAGGAAGAGCACTCTGTGATCTCATTTTTCTTGTAAAGGAAATGACTGAGAAGACTAACCAGGTCTCTTTTTGTCTCTCCAAGTCAAAAAAAGAACCAGGACATGAGCTTGTGCTACAGATTTTTTTTTTTTTTTCTTTCTGTTTAGGGTGGTCCAACTGTGATTTTCTGACCACTTGAAGAGATAATATCTCCTGGACTCCTGGGGAAAAGAAATGGAGTGGACCTGGTAGGTATTTGGAACAGGCCTGAGACTCTTCTGCTTTGCATTTTTTTCCTAGTTTGTTCAGCAGGGTGCTTCCTTCAAGACATCTATGGATTTTCTATGATTGATACCCAAGAAGGCTGAGAAGGCCTTCATCCCCCTGTACTCAGCACTGGTGAGGCCCCACCTCGAGTACTGCGTTCAGTTTTGGCTCCCTCACTACAAGAAGGACATTGAGGTGTTGGAGCGTGTCCAGAGAAGGGCTACAAAGCTGGTAAGGAGTCTGGAGGACAAATCTTATGAGGAACGACTGAGGGAACTGGGGTTGTTTAGCCTGGAGAAGAGGAGGCTGCGGGGAGACCTTATCACTCTCTACAACCACCTGAAAGGACGTTGTAGAGAGGTGGGGGCTGACCTCTTCTCCCGGGTGACAAGTGATAGGACAAGAGGAAATGAGTTTAAGTTATGTCAGGGGAGGTTTAGACTGGATATTAGGAAACATTTTTTCACTGAAAGGGTTATTAAACATTGGAATAGGCTGCCCAGGGAGGTGGTGGATTCACCATCTCTGGAGGTGTTTAAAAAAAGGGTTGACATGGTACTTGGGGACATGGTTTAGAAGTGGGTTTAGTCAGGGTAGGTTAATGGTTGGACTTGATCTTAAAGGTCCCTTCCAACCTCAGCAATTCTATGATTCTATGTTTCTAAGAAGAACTCTTCAAATAGTCTCTTTTGCTGTGTTTAACTGCCTGAGCAATGTAACCACGGCTCATGGAAGCTGATTACTTACAGGCATAAGTCATACATGTGTAAGCATACTCAGAAGTACGTGGAAACCCATGTACATGAATTAGCGTGTATACACATTAATAGAAGTGATAGAATTAACTGTCATGTCAAGAACAGCTCTGAAAAAAAATACTGGAGTGATTCCAGCATAAATTAGTATAAGTGAGAGAGCAATTGAATTGTGTGTTTTGACAATTTTCTCTTGCTGTGATAGACAAGCTTATTTTGACTGGCACAAATTTTAGCATATTAGTAGCAAATGTGAATTGCTTTGTGAGACGGAAATGCAATCAAGTGCACCCATTACTGTAGTCTATCATACTAATTGAACACATTCCTTGGAATTTGTTTATATAGTATTTTTGGCTAAAATAAAGAATGTACTCTTTTATTTTTATAAGTATCATGGGGAGGCAGGCAAGTTAAATTATCAAGTTAAAAATACACTACTAAGACTCTTAAAAGTGACTATAAAATGATGTAGCTAAGTTTCTTATTTTTTTTTCTTTTTCATATACTGCCCAACTGTTGTGTTTTTAAACTCTGACAACTAAAAGGCTCAATCAAGGATCTGAAAGTCAAGGTGCCTCATTTTCAACACTTTTGACTTCATGTAGTTCTTCTCCACCTCTGATTTCTGACTCCATCAGCCACAGATAAAGCCAGAAAACGCTGTTTGTTCCCCTCATCCCTTGAATATCTGTGCAGAACCACACAATTTTTGGTAGAGGACACCTGAACAGTATACAAATCCCTTGGGATATTTTTATGGAGTTTGTGAAGATGTAAATTGTGAATTAGTTTCTTCATCTACTGCTGCTCTGCTTTTGACTCACTGGCTGGGATCCATCTGGCCTAAATTCGGCTTCCTCCTGAGCTGGTGTGAGTATCTATTTATCCACCACTGACTTCGCTGACCTTTCCACACTTCTGCTGTCTATTAAGATGTCTTAAATTAGATGTTAAATGTCTCTAGGTACACAGATAGCCTCTTCTGCACATCCATAGTGTAGATGCCTACGTTTTTATGACCTTTGTATGCCCTGCTTCTTAGACACCTAAATTCTACATGTAGTGTCTTTAAAACCTCAGCATCCAGCTCTCCTGAAGCAGCCCTCTTCATTCATGAGGAGCTAATTAGTGATCCCATCTATGTTTGTGCTAGCACAAGTTAAGAATAGAGCAAAAGCATAGTTTGTAACAATACACATAGTTTAGTATAAGGTGGCTGGTCAGGCAGAAAGGCTTAGCTGGTATCCATAACTAGAACAGACAAGGCTAGTGATAGTTTGAGAGACTTTAAGGAAGTGATTATTCAGGCTTGGTTTGGGCAGAGACTAGGGAGGGAAAATGAATGGATGAGTTCTGGGGAGACTTGAGACATGATCTGAAAAAAAATCAAAACATTTATACCAAAGCATGTGATCACAAGAGGTGGCACACAGAAACACAGCTTAGGAGATTATACTCCCAGACCCTCCTCCACTTTAGCTTCTTAGGCTTCACAGATAAGGCTGTTCAAACTGAACATGGACACTATAAATAACTCTGAACATGTAATGAACATCTCCCTTCCCTATAATGACAGGCAAAACCTGGTATTCTTTGTCTTGTTCAGTTACTGTTTAGTGTATAACAATAATATTCACTGGCAAGCAGTTCACAACCTGTAGGATCTTGGTAAGAACATGGGGGAGGGTACAGAAAGCATTTAATTAGCTTCAATGCAGTTTCAAATTAGTCTGCACACTCAATTTTTTCAATCAGCTGGTTTCCCCAAGGTGCTGAGAAAGCAAATAGTCTGTTCTTCAATATCCAAAATTTGCCTCCTGATTAACTGAACGGTTATTTGCTACTGTTTGTTTCACTGGCATCTGTGCCAAGTTTTTGTAGCCTGTCCATGATGTGACTATTTTGTACAGCCTGCCAAAATTGTGAAGATAGATGAATCCTTGATAAGCATGTGCTGGATAACTCCTCTGTCTCTCCTCTCCTCTCCTCTCCTCTCCTCTCCTCTCCTCTCCTCTCCTCTCCTCTCCTCTCCTCTCCTCTCCTCTCCTCTCCTCTCCTCTCCTCTCCTCTCCTCTCCTCTCCTCTGTTATCTCCTTTCCCTTCCATTACTTCCTTACATTATTTCCTTTCCTTTCCTCCTTCCATTATTTCCACAGGAGGCTGTGCCTAGCCTCCAACAAACTGAAAAATGCCACAGATGGGGGATCTTGAAAGGGGTGACCCTCAGTGGTGAGACATTTGAAACAAGCATATGGTAGGAAAGAAGCCCAGGACTGAGTGATGTTCCAGAAAGCAAAGACTCTACGGCAGCAGAAAAAAGGAATCAGAGGACAGTTAGTCTTTTAGGAGCCAAGGGGTACAGAATCACATCAGATCTGTGGGACCCAGCTTCACAACAGTAAGAAAGGCAGAAACAAGACTAGAAATAATAGCTTCTGTCTTACCTTTTTTGGATACCATTCTTTTCCCCCTACAGCTATTTCCCTTGTTTCTGGACTCAACCACGGTTGTCATTCCCTGTACTAGTCTCAGGGGGTGCCTGCTGGGAAACTCCGCTCTTCCACACAGTAGGCAGAATGGCTGTGTGACATGAATTAAGCTTCGTGCCTGAGCTCTTTTCAGATGAGTGAAATGCACACAGCTGAGACCAGGGGTATGGATACCCATGCAGTGCCAGGAGCATAACATTTTATCAGTAAGGTGAAAAAAACCCTGAGATTAGATAACCCTGCATTCTTATTTCCTCACATAAAGCATCACTGAACTGGAAGACTCCAGCATCAGAAAGCTCTCTGTGTTAGTGACAGCTATTATTGAATATCTGATTAGCTTCCCTACTCATCTCTACTGGCCAGTACAGACTGGTCAGCAGTGAAGGTCTTTAAAACATTAATAATGGTGATTTTCATCTTTGCTTCCAGCTGTTTTCTCCCTCTACTCCAATGCTGAGAGCCCAGATCTGGACCTCGATCCTGCCTCTGAAAGCAGCGAGCTCTTTTGGATTGCTGGCCAAGACAATGAGGTGTTTCTGTTCCTCACTGCTCGTCTGCCTGACCATATAACGCCTGCCCTTCTCCTTCTTCCATATAACTTCTCTTTTTCTAGACAACTGGTCTCCTGATAGTCTATGACTTCAGGGTGTCCTTACTGCAGGCAGTTGACTATGTCATTGGCTAGTCCCTGGTCTGAGGTTAAAGTATCTAAACAGGACGTGGAAAACGGTCCAGTATGACATGAGAATTTGTCAGGCATGACAGATAGCGGTGTAAGAAGCTGAAAAACTTACAGGTGGTGCCATGAGGCATGACGGTATCTCATAGGTGGTTGAGTGGAAGTTATATGAGAAATGGCCCAACTTAGATAGTTGAAAGGAATATTGAACTCCAGTGGAAAGGGGGAGGGACCGTGTTGTGAATAACCGACAGCAGCTAGGTATATCAAAAATGTCATTCAGGGCTGAAGTTACCCAGGTAACAGTAACAAAAATACCAAATTTGCATATGGATGTGGCAAAAATGAAATCAAAGGGGAAAAAGTTGTTTATTTTGTAGGAGATGAGATGGAGAAAGGGATGGAGAAAGGAAATTCAAAGGTGGTAGGAAGCAGGGTCAAGAAGTAGGAAGAGAGATGATACAATGTGCAAGAGATGTAATCATTGCTACTTGTCAGTTCCCAACACAGAGAGGGAAGTATAAGGAATTCCATGCAGAGCTGAATAGTGATTCCGGGGAGTCCTTATTGCAGCCTTTCAATACTTAAAGGGGGCTTATAAGAAAGATGGGGACAAACTTTTTAAGAGGGCCTGTTGTGATAGGACAAGGAGTAATGGTCTCAAACTAAAAGAGGGAAGATTTAGACTAGATATAAGGAAGAAATTTTTTACAATGAGGGTGGTGAAACACTGGAACGGGTTGCCCAGAGAGGTAGTAGATGCCCCGTCCCTGGGAACATTCAATGTCAGGTTGGACGGGGCTCTGAGCAACCTGATCTAGTTGGAGATGTCCCTGCTCATTGCAGGGGGTTTGGACTAGATGACCTTTAAAGATCCCTTCCAACCCAAACCATTCTATGATTCTATGACTCTATGATTCTATTTTATGATTTTGGTATGGATTCTGCCCAGACTATCTGGACTGGTTCATTGAGATCAAGATGCCAAATTGGAAGACACCTCCACCACAGGAGTAGGCTGCCACTTGGAGACAATGTTCTTTTTTGAGGTTTGGAGACAGTGGACATGGTGCTTGGTCCTAGGAGACCTGTCTGAAATGTTGAGCCCAGTCCTTCAAGCTGCACTTGTTCAAGTTCCTCATCTGTAATTTGTGAAGAGCTGTCCTCAGCCACCTGTGGAGTTAGTGAACACTTGGACTGGGGCAGTGATTGGCAGAGGAATATAAGAATACGAAAGGAAATACAATGAAGATGAGAAGCAGGGTACATTACCAAGAAGGTGAAAAAAAAAATATTCTCCTGCTGAAATCTGTTTTTAATATGCTTCTGAGGGTACCAACATACCTCATTGTAACTGCTGATACATGTATCCTGGGACTTTCTCCTGAGCTATGCCAGGAATTTAGGGAAGCTATGGCCTGTTGTCACAGGGTCCCAGAAAGCCCTTTCATCCTGCTCCTTCCCATTCTACTTCATCTTATATTAAGAAAAGTCTACCTCCATGGCTGAGGCATGCTATTCTTGCCAAGGACAGCTGGAGAACACAGACTACGTCATGGCTGAAAATGATCTCACTGTCCACAGTTGATTTTTGTCACATGAAATGCAGGTGTCTAGCTGGGCTCCAGTGTCTGACTGTATTTCAGGTGCCTAACCTCTGGCAGATGGGTCCTAGCCTCTGAGTCCTGTTTAAAGATGCAATTCAAAGGCCTGTTTTTTAGCTTGCCACTTAGATTAATTTAAGTGGTTTCATTGTCTATTGACGTTCAGTCTGAAAACAAGGCTAATTAATGTCTGACTAACAGTTGTTTCCAATTGTGGTCTCTATACTACATTAGCTATGTTTGGCTAAATAGACCACATTGTTCAAAACCCAAAAATCTTTCCTACTGTTTCTTAAACAATTTAGGGTACTTGAAATGTCTCAATTTAAAAAAAGAAAGCACCAAACAAAGGGACCTGCTAATAGAGGTTGCTGTTGCTGATGCTTCTCAGTTTTTGCTACCAGCAAGGATTCACTTTTTGGAACTTCACTCAAAGAAGGAAGACAAATATATTATTTACACAGCTCGTGATTTGTTTGTGGTGTCATGGGCATCCTTTCATTTGTCTATAGGCTTCTAAATCTCTTCAAAGAGAAGTGCAGCTACAAGCAGATGCTATTCCCTGATCCTAGCAGAGGATCATTCTTCAACAGTAGAGTCCTGCAGAGAAATTTGATAAAGCAGACTGTTAACATCAATTCTGCAGGTCACATCCTCTGCCTTACTTTTAGTCTTTTATAAAATCTCACTTCCAAGTCATAGGAATATTTTTGACATCAAGCCAAGTTTCGGCTGACTTTCTGAAGCAGTCAAGTTCAGATCATTAACTGCGAAAGAAAGAAGCCCCTTAGAATAGCAATCCAATCTTCCACAGATCTCAATTGCCCTCTGAAATATCTCCACTAACTAGAGAAAGAGCGCCTGCAACCCTAGACGACTCAGCTGCCTATGGGTAGGTCTACATATGTGTCCTGGTTCTAATCAGAAGTGTGTTTTTAAGGCAGTGTCTCTATCATGCCTACTTGCTGTGCTTCAGTTCATGAGCTATGTTAGAGCACATAAACTGGATTTCATTCTGATTATACCAAGCTGGAAGATGTTCTCCAGAAGTGTACATAATGTGCACCAGTTGCTGACAGTTGTTTGGTCCATGGCACTGGAGTAGAGCCAACCTGAAACACCCTCCCCTGAAAAATGTGTAGTGTGGGCAGGACGTCCTCTTGCACTGGATGTTTTACTTTACAGATCTGCTTGCGTTGTGTTGCACTATCTGCTAGTATGGACTAAGAGTATGAGGAAGACACCCAGGAGAGCATGCCAGGAGGGTGTCAGAGCCAGCACCTGGGTATATGGTTCAATAGACACCTAAGGTTGAGTTTACGTTGAAGAGCAAATATACTTTGCAGTATCCTTGGCCACTATGTAGAGGTCCATGTCGCTTTGCCACTCTGTGAAGACAGCAGGATGTGCATTGCCCAGCTGTTTTTCCTTTGGGTGCTCAAGGGGAAGGAACTTGTGTGCTTCCAATAGCTCTCCTGATGCACCTGACTAGGGCAGGGGATGCCTCACCTCTGTGGAGCTCTTGAATGGGGACTGACTTCAGAAATCTTTACCCTTTGCAGTGCCTTGTCTTACTGACAAAAAATCAGTATTTACCTTACCTTCCTCTGCTTCCTTCTTTTTTAGAGAAAGATCTTTTCTGTAAAATCTCTTTCAAATCATTTATATCTGGGGGAAAATTAACACAGTGTCTTCTTCCCTCTGAGTCAGTGAAATTCCCTTAAGACCTTTCCTAGAGGAATCAACGCATGTTAGCAGAGCCAGGTACTTCAGGTGAACACTGAAAGCCTGTTGGGTTGTTATAACTCTAGGGGAAAAATGATAGGAAATATTTTGTACTTTTAAGTAAAAAGAAGTAATAACTTTATGACTAATTCAGCGAAGGTGGACTTTAAAGTTTTGGATGGAATTCCTTATACACATTTGGGGAAAAATAAAAATAAAGTATAGACATATGTTAATTGATCTGTATGTGAATTCCAAACATTTTACAGAGAGGCAGAACCCTTTGAGCAAGGCTGAAGCTGAAACTGGGAATTTTTTTATAAACTGTAAACTGGGAAAAATAGCTTGGCAATTTGTTCTTTGAGTGTTGGGTTTCTTGGACAGGAACCTCTGGACACTGTCTTCCTTGTGAAAGGACAACATACATACTAGAAGACAGAAGTAATAGGAAAAAACACAGGGAGGTGAAGACACTTCCCAAACATTTGTTTTGAAACACATTACAGTTTAGTCTGTTTCATTTAAATCTCAGAAGCTACTGCTCCCACAATAAAATAAACAAAAATAAATTGACTTTGGCTAAAGATCACCACAGATCTGGCTGTTTTACCAGACGGTTTTCACCTAAATATGTGAGATCAAACTTTAGCTTGTGAGCAAGGTTTGAGTTTCTTAAAGACCAGCTTGTTCAACTGCTTGATGTTTTGCCGTGCTGATGATTTTAATAGTTAAGAGCAGACGCCAGGAGAAATGATGAGCCTCCTAGTTCAGTAACAGGTAAGGGCATATTGTCACAATGGTCACTTTTGTGGCCTCTGTTTTACACTTAGCAAGCCATGCAGTGCTGACCCCTGATGTGTTTTAAATTTCTGCAGAATGCCTCCAAAATATATTTTTCCTATTTATTGAAATTTCAGCTAAAAGTTCTATGCTTTCCAGCAAAAGATTAGTCTCTCTTTTTTTTTTCATGAATAAATGTGGAGGAGCCAAAAGACACTCTCAGAAAGCAGCCAGGATTTCAAAGATGTCTGAAACATTTTAGTCCACCTTCTGGCAGTATGGTAATTACAGATAGAGGGGGAGAAAGAAGGGGCGAGTTAGGGGAGGGGAGCAACATGTGGCACAATCTACTGCTGGTACCTGCTTTTGGAGAATGTGTTCTGTCTGCCCCTTTGCACAGTGATCAAACAGATCTGAATTAGAAAAACTGTGTCTGTAATTTGAGTTTAAAAATGGAGCTCATGCAGTACCCTTGTTTAGATCCAGACTAGCTTCATTTTCTATCCACCTGTTGAATAAAATGAAGTTCTAAGAAAGCCTCCAGACTAGGAGCACAAAGCAACAGTGATTAGTAAAAGGCAATGTAAGGCTGTGGAGACATCTCTGGTCCAAACTCCTTCCAGAATATTTTGGATCAAGAAATGCATTTCTCTGCTGATGATATCTCAAAGGTCCAAGAGAACATCTCATATAAAGAGGCAACTAATTTTCAAATGCTGCTGTTATTTCAGAAATGAGCACTGGTCCCTGAGAATAGCAGAAAATTGTGAGAAATATGTCAACAGGTATCAGAAAGTCTGAGATCTCCAGTGTTAGTATGCTAGTAGTGATGTTCTGGTCATCACTATTCCAGGGCTTTCACCCAGTGACGCAGTTTTTCAATTTGGATACAAATCTAGAAAGACTGAGCTGGGAGAGTGGTTAGTAATAAGAGTCATGGGAACTTTGAATAGATATTCACACTCTATTCCACACTTGAGAGACAATCACTTGCACCTCAAAAGCAGTGGAAAGAAGGAAGCAAACTGCACCTGGCTGACCTGTGGGAATTTAGACTGAAAATCTGTTCCACTATGTGAGACTAAGGTCATGTCAGATATAAATGTACAGCAACTGCAGATGACAGTGGGATTCACACAGATTGAATCAATCTTATTGCAACCATTAAAAACATTGCATCTTCCCATTCAAACTGGGGTACGAAGGACACATCAAAGAAAAATCCCCTTGGACAGACCTCTTGAAAAGGCAATGTTGTCATTCATTTAAAAAACAGGATATGAAGAGTAGAACCCCATCAGTCCATTGGCTTCAGATGATGATAAGACCTCCATCAGATTTACTTGCACGGTGAAAGTAGGTGCAAAAATAGATTCATAATGCAATTAGAGCCATTGCATCTAAGAAGATGCAATCCATGAAGGGCTATTGAGAACAAAGTTTCTGCCTCTGATTCAAGAAATCTCTAAAGAAGAGGCCATCAAAAGCTGGGAGAGGGAAAAGGAAGCACCACAACACACTTTGATTTTAGTTTTTCCTGTGATTTTGATATTGTCAACATCAGACTGGACTGAACTAGATGGCCCTTTCTGTCTGACCAAATACTGACAAACGCTCCTGGGTCCTCAGGAAAATGTCCGTATGGGGGATGAATATCAATTCATCCACCTGATTAGTTTCCTCTCAATGAGATGTAGTGGACTGCACTGAGAGAGATGTTCTGTTTGGGGCTAAAATCTGGATTTTATTGTCTTTGGCAGAATATCAGTTTAATAGCATTTCACCTCAGGTGAAAAGATGCTTACCTGTTTGGAGCATTGTATTATTCGTCTGGTTTTGGTTTTAGTATGCTGAAAATGTTCTGAAGCAACTGTTTTTTCTTGGCAAAGTGACTTGGTCGATTTGAACAAATTACTGGAGCAGTGAGGGTTCAGACTTGCTAAACATCCTGCTCAGAAGAATGTGCAGAGACACTTGCAGACTCAACTTTGCTTTTGCCAGTCTAAGTCTCCCATTACAGGGCACTTGGGAAACGGAAGGAGGGACATCAAACACTTCTATATAGTTCACATTTTATGAGTAGTTTATTTATTGCACTTCACTGGCTGGAATTCTCCATTTTTTAAAATAGCCTTTCCTGCTAATGCTAGCTGTGTATCATTCAGTGCTATGGAAATTGTGTATTCTTTTCCAAAAAAATTGAAAACCTCCTCCCAGTTTCCATGTGTAGACACATAGGTCAGCTCTGCCAGGACAGAGTACATATGTCTGCATATTGCTAGAGGTGTTTCTCAGTGGTGCGTGAATGTATTCTTGTGCATTCTGTAGTTTGGATAATAGCTCCGTTCCCGTGCAGCTGACTGTGGAACAGTATGCTGGGTCTGTGCTCCTGCAGGGAGTCATATAAGGCTGGAGTGTCTGCAGCTCCTCAGCAGCCATGGCCAGCCCTTTCAAAATAATATAATTTAGTTCAAATGACCTCCTTTCATTCCCCTTTTTACCCACCCCCAAGAACTTAGGTGATATGTCAATGGCACAAAGCAGCCCTTGTGCAGATTTTATCCAAGGAGACACACCAGGGAGCACAGCATCACGCATTGGCTGCATGTGTCTTTAAATGATGGATTTTCTTTAAGGAAATAAAATTACACTCACAGCTCACTAAACTACTAGTCAGGCTTTTTCTTTGTAAGAAATCTTTCCATCGTTAGACCAAATGAATGAGACGGGTGAAAACCACAACCACTGTTGTTGGTTCTGTGCTGAAGAACAGAAACTAACCTCTCCGCAAAGAAATCCCATCACAAGTATGCCTTTGAGTCTTTCAACTAAATTGAAAGCACTTCAAGCTATTTACAAAGCAGGAGATTCCTCTCGTTGTTTATCTGTGGTGTGCCTCCCTAGTGCGTTCTGTCTAAGCATGAATGTGTCTGTTCACTTCGTTTCTAGCCTACATCCACAGCAGTCCCAGTGGAGTGGCTGGAAGAACTATTATGAGCAGCCAAGTCTGGAACTGTTTGGATTTATTGTCTTTTCTGGGCATACGGACGTTGGTGTCCAATAGATGGATTACGGCTGATTTCTTTAATTTGCTCCAGGTTGTGCAGACTCTGGAAGGATTCAGCTGGAGCCGTTGTTTGCTTGCCATGCTCCCTTCAGTAGTCCATGATTTCTCAGCCCCTCAGTCCTTGGGTCCTGGTCAGCTCACCAAAGTGCAGGACCTTATGCAGGCAGCTGAGATGATTTGAGAGGGAGAGGAAGCAGCACGGCTATGGAGGAATGCCCTGAGCACCTCATCTCCTCCCGGCTGGCAATTTCAGTGTGCCCAGCAGTGCAGTGCAGAGATCTGATGCTAGCCTATGGGAACAGTGGATCATGAGACCCTCAGCAGATCATGAGACCCAGCTCTTTCTCTGTGCCATTTGCCACTTCATGGAGTTAGTGTAAGAACAAAATGAAAATCCATTCTGAAGGACTCTTGAACATTAGGAGTCCATCATTTAAAACCTGAATGAAGGAATTGACTCCAGTGTACATGCCATTTTTATACAAATATAAGTAAAATATTGCGCACCTGCGCTAGATGAATTACACTCTGTGAGCCCTAGCTCTCATCTTAATCATGTGTCAGGGCTTGCTAAAGTTAAAATTTGTCTGTTTTTTAAATACTTGTCTTCTTTGAATCTTCAAATCTCTTGTGCCTGATGCATTTTCCATTAATATTCTAGACAATAAAAGTTTACAGGAATTAACACTTTTAAAAAAGAGGAACTAGGTATCGAAAACTCAAATATTAAAGAAAAATAAATGTTAAATTGTGCAAAACACAGTTTAATTCATGCTTTGTTACCTGAACAATACATACAACAGAACTGGGAGCAGAAACAAAACCATGTGACTTAGTATAAGCATTGACTAGTTCTTGTGAATTATCTGAGATGCAAAGGTATTCAAAAGACCGATGCAAGAGCAGCTTATAAAACAAAAGTGGGGCAAAATAAAATTAACACCTGTATATTATAAGTTACCTGTTCAGTTTCTCTCAGCAAGGTTCAAAATGAATGTTAAAAAAATTAACATCTATCAAAGACTGCAGAGCAAAAGTGGATATGAAGCCATCCAAACACAATTTTTAGTTACTGCTGCACAGATTCCTTTCTAGTAAATGTCCTACATTTAGATTACAAAAGCGCTCAGGATTTGCCTTTTGGGAATGAATTTTATTTCCCAGGGTGGCAACACTTTTACAAATACATAGGTTGTTGGCTGACAGAGTTGAATCATATGTAACATAGTAACTACAGGGATTTGACCTAATTTTTGTCTTTACAAAGTTGGAATTACAATTTCAACCAAGGAAAAGAAACACTTCAGACCATTTCTGCAGTGTGAAAGTGGGGTTATTTTCCAATGCAGTTCCTATGGAAGGAAACAATATTATCCCAACTTCCATCCAGCTAAGTGTCCCCTTCCTTGATCAACACAGGGCTTTTCAAGGGCACTTTTGAGTCCCCTGAGTGACAATGCCATATTTCAGTCAACCATAGGAAGGAGGAGAGTACTATTCATCCTGGACAAGGTTACATGAGTGTGTGTTGAGTGGAGGCGCCCAGCGGGTTCACCACATTCCCGGTTTGTTCAATAGTGCACAGGCTGTGCTGTAGTCCTGTCATGTTGGGTTGATTGCTCACAGACAAGGGGTTACTCTACAGGAGAACCTTGGGGATATCCAGGGTTTCTGGACATCTGAAATCTCAGATAGATGTTCAGGCTCTGTTCAGGGGGGAGAAAAAAAAATATTCCAGGCGAAAAAAGAGAACCTACTGATGGAAGCTTGGTCCTGTTGAGGGTCTATTCCACCTCACTGATTATGTGGGACTGTGCAGCAAAAGAGTGTATGCAGTGGCAGGTCTGATGGCTTTTAGCTGGTGAAGGCTACTCTGTAAGTGCAGTGCACTGCCCTTTGTGATGTGCTGAGGTGCTGGGCTTTGTACTAGTATGGGCACTGTCCATGCCTGGTTCAGGAGGAAAATAAGACTCAGATTTTACTGAGAGTTATAAAACTCCAGTGGAGACATACCCTACTATCCCCAAGGTAAGCATCACCCATGAGTGTATGAGATCTTTATGCTGAGCACCCACCTCCTTCAGTGTTTACAACCACACTCAGTACTTGTGCAATGATACATGATTGTTCACTCTTTCTCATGTGCAATGACACAGGCTTCTTCAGTGTTCCTGGCATTCATTAGGTACAACTCGTTATACTGAAAAGCTAGTTTGGACTGGCCAACTCGTAGTGATTATTTCTGTTCCATGATCTCATCAGAGCTGTGGGATTTGAACAGTTCTATATGCTATTGCATCCCAGCACAGCGAGAAGGAATGGCTGGGGTTTTGCAAAAATAGAGAAGTATGATTACATTTAGTGTAAACGCGTAGGAATATATTCACAGATGTCCCTTCTAGTCATCAGAGGAGGTGCTTCTGCAGATAGATAGACTTCATCTACCTTCTTTATCTTCTGTAGAGGGAGTTCAGAGATAGTATCTAGACTAAAGTAATGTTTCATGAATATTCCTTCTGTAACCCAAATAAGGTTGTTAGGACCTGCGCTGATTTGGGATGGATATTTGAATATTAATTATTGGCACCAAAATCTTGCCAGCTGTTATTGTTTGTTCCAAGTTTCAAGAGCAAAAAGTCCATGGGATCAGCTGATTCAACTGATTTAAAGATTTAGCCACTTCTAGAAAAGGAAGTAGAAACCACATCTTGTCCAGTTTGGAATATGGTCTAATAAAAAAAACAAGGGTGGGTTTACAGTAGGGAATAGTCAAATCCAACTTCTGTCCTTGAAATTCAGAATTTCCATCTGGAAACTATATCTTTTAACTCCTAGGAATGTCTTTTCATAGTCTGGCCTTAAATGATGTGCACTGTCTTCTGTGCACTGCTACAGAGATACCAATGTAATAAAACCCAGCAGGGTGACTTCAAGCATTCTTGCAATGCCACTGGAACCTATAATTCATCTTTGTGGGTTATTCTTAAATGGGCTTTTAAAGATAATTGACAAGGTGCTTTACAAAACTACACACTGAAATCATCCCATTCAGGGGTGCGTGTACAGAATATATGGAGATACGCACGCATGTCGTAGTAGCGGGAGATTACTGTAGTAGCAGTAGCAGCAGCAATAAGCTGGCACTTGGCAGCTAACAGGAAAGTAAATTAAATCAGGAATTAGGTCCAGAATGCAAACACCGAAGGAATTTCACATACTGTGCCATCAGCATGCAAGTTTCCAGAAGCTCTTCCAACCGCATACTATCCTTCCTCTCTGCTCTTTCTCAGCCCCCATCCCTCCTTCTGTGCTGATGTTCAGAGGAAACTTTGCCATTTTATTTGACCATACCATCCATTAAAAATGAAATAAATGAATAGAAAAAATGTATTAAAAATCAGTGGAGATAAATCCCATATGCCTCGTTGCCTAGTACAGTACAAAATGTACTCCTGTATGTACAGTGCAACACTGCATTAAACCAGAAGGAAAACTCTTGTATAACCTTGGTGTAACAAAACTATCTGTATATTAAAAACAAGCCCTTATTTATTAAGACCCCCAAATCCCAACATCCATTTAAAAACTGGGCCTCTTTCAAAGTCTCTGAGTCATCATGAAGAACATGATTCATTCAGTAACCCCAGCTCACCACGGCTCTCTTAGGAGTAAGAACAGATTCAGTTTTAAGCTTCCTCTGGCAATTTGAAAACCCGTATCTGGCTACCAATCTCTGTTTCTAATCTTAAAGAGAATTGCATCCTATTGCTGGTTCTGCATTTGTATCCTAAAAATGAACCTTGCTCTTTATTCTGAGTAATTTGGAGTATAATGTGCTTAAATGCCTTTTAAGGAGCCATGAAATTCTATTTTCCACGTCAGAAATAGCTATTTTGAGGGCTTGCCTTTTCAGGAGAGGGAATTTCACAAATATTAGTGCTTTCATAGAGCTAGGAACTGGTGCTGTCCAGCTGTGATCTCCTGGCCCCAGCCTAAAAACATGCTGTTATATAAAACCTCTGTTAACCAGAGACTGAAATGAAGCCTGCGTCATGGAACACGTTTGTTCCAGGAATCCTCACCAAATGCAGGCATCTAATGAATTTCTTTTTGTTAGCATTAGGGCCACTCTGTTGATTAACCTCTTGTGTCTGTTCGGAAGGAGCAAACAAAGCAAAAGTGCTAGGACCAGCATTTTGCTCTGTGCTTGAATGCACATATGGAAGTATTTTCAAGCCAGTAGTACAGTGAGGATTTGTGCCTTTCCAGTTCAAGCAGCGCTTCCTGATGACTGCTTGCTCAAGAAACCTGGCCACCATTCAGCTGCATACATTGCTTTATTGCGATACTTAGCAGCA
Source organism: Pluvialis apricaria (assembly GCA_017639485.1). Classification (NCBI taxonomy): domain Eukaryota; kingdom Metazoa; phylum Chordata; class Aves; order Charadriiformes; family Charadriidae; genus Pluvialis; species Pluvialis apricaria. The sequence continues at coordinate 91,974,448 of CM030009.1, forward strand.
GCACTCCATACCTTTTGCATTCAGTAACACATGCTGAGATTTTTGTCACATTTTCCTATTGTTTTCCATTTTATGATGCACTGTATGGTGCTCTTAAAAAAAGGCATGAAGTCCCCTTGATAAGCACCCAAAGGAAGCATGCGTCTTCTTCCCCAAACCATCATGTGTGGTATTCTGCTTTAAGCATCAGAAAAAAGACTCCAAACTCCTGCTCCTTTTCTTTTGGGAACTCTCCAAATAGTTTGCCCTTTTAAAAATGAAATATAATTACAAATCGTCCAGACACTTTACTGAGATCACTCACTTGACACAGGTTATTAAATAATGACTTACAAACTCTACAGATAAAAGCTGAATTTGATGAGTTTTATATTCAAGGCTGACAGTTTGATTCACAAAGAATTTGTATGCTTTCCCCTACATGTAATACCGGTGGTGGTTTTTTGGTCTGTACAAGGAGATGTATGCATCCTTCTTTTTGCTCAGTTGATTTGATTACTGTGGCACTCCCAAACTATGCTGAATTATTTAGGACCTGATTTTGCTTTGTTTATAAAAATAAATTCTTGACATATTATACAAAACATCTGATTTTTTTACTTTTTTTTAGATAGTCACCCTCAGCACTAGTTTACAGTCTGTGGTCTGAAAGCTTTGGGAATGCCTGCACTGTTTCTAGGTGGTCTGCAAAAGCATAACTAAGCCTGTGTTTGGGAGGCTTAGATTTTATGAACAGGAGTCTGCCTTTTGATTAAAAATTTTTAAGGTCCTAATTTTAAAAAAAATTAATTGCAATCACTCCTCTGCAATAAATGGTATTAATCAGTTCCCATGCTTTCATGGCAGGCTAAGTAAATAGTGAATTAAGTATGTTTGTTTACACGTTGATGGGGCTATTTATGAATAATGGTGCTGTCTATAGTTATGTCTTAAGAGAAAACAGTCACTGGAATACTCATAGAAAAATGACCAATAGTACACAAAGAGGATGAAACTCAGTAAGTCAGGTTAATTTTCAAAGTATCAGTAAATGTTCATCCTGTTGTGGGAGACCCTGAATAGAGAATTGATTTCAGAAGCATCTTAGAAATGAGATTTCCCTAAATAATTACTTCTTTGAAATTAAATACTTTTCAAACAAATCAGAACTGAAAAGGAAAAACAAAAGACCTTAAATCTTCCTGATATATGTCTCAGAGAGGTCTGTTTTCTGCATTGCCACTATTTTAATTGTTTCTTTATTCCTTCAATGAATACTCAATTCTTCACTAAGTTGGTAAATTGATTTGGAGAGCTTGGGAAATGAAAGAATCACAAGGGCTGACAGCAAAATTTAAAGTAATGAAAAGGGATTTTTAAGCTCTTTAAAATGCTTTAAGTTTTTGGCTTAATCCACTTAGTTTCAATAAGCAATCTTGGAACAAGGACGTTTTGACTGAAGGTCAGTCAGCCTTGACCTCCTTTGGAGATATGAAAACTGCTATCCAGGAGAGATAAAATTGAGCGTACATAAACATGCAGGCACATAGACATATATTCAAGCAAAAAAAAAAAACCTCAGGCTTTTTTAAGTAAGAAAATATTCAGTAAGTTATAACTTGACATTTCAAAGCAAAAGAAAGCAAGAATTGATGTTGTGACCCTGTGGAAGTCTGTCATTCATTTCTGTGGAATGAGGGTATTGTTCTATATTTTCTTGAAGGCTGCTTAAATAATACAACAGATGTATCTTCTCATAGGGCTGCCCGCTACTTGATATGATTTATCACATCACCTAGGATGAGCATAAAGATAAAAACTATAACTGACTGATACTACCAGAGGAAAATTTCTGTGTGGTAGTGAAATACATCATTATCAAATGACTACTCCAAAATACTCGAGGATGAACCACCTCGGCACACAGATATCTGCAGGAAGTATATATTGCTACTTTGTCACTACCTAAAGGATGAAAAATTTGACCTTGAGAAATGAGTCAAAGGTGCTGCTGCTCATCTTTGAAAAATGTACCTTCACTATGCTGAAAGACGATGTTATGCACCGGTGGTAACCATCCTGGCTCCAGCTAAGGTACATCCATCTTCCTGATAATGACACAATCACAATGCTTTATGAAATCAGTAGGACTGCTTGTACAAGGATGTTGCAACCCAGTAATGAACTGGTAATCTGGAAGTATCAAAATAATAGGTCTAAAGGACTTCACTGTCTGAAAATAAAGTGATTTATTGCTTTTTAAAGCAGCTCAGTAAGGTCCAATCTTAGGCCTATTGCTGAGGTATCCTCTTAAGGGACGGGCAAAGTGAGGAAACCTGATGTGAAGCTAAGGTTTGACTGAAGCTAAGGTTTGACTGAAATGAGAATGTGTTACACAGAGGTTTCATCCTCTGTGTTGTGTGAAATAGCCTCATGCTAGGCTGAAAGCCAAAACAGCTGCTTGTTTAAATTCCTTGCCGGCTAGAGCACCCCAGGACTGGCTCACTGGCAGTCCTCAGGCTGGGATCCAAGAGTAAGGGAAATGAGTCCTTAAGCACACAGTCTGAGATGTCCTCACCTGAAGGGTTTGACTCTGCCTTCTCCAGCTATGCCACTCACCCTTGCCAGGGGTGACCGCAGCCAGCAGCAATGACCCTGGTTTCCTCCTAGAGAGATGCAAGGGCTGGTGAGGTCGGTGGCCTAAGTGCTAGGTGCCTCTATGGGCACTAAGCCTCTTGTGCATCAGGAGTTTTGGGAAGTCCAGAGAGTGGCTGGGTGTATTCTCATTGAGGTGGTGAGGATGCAAAGAGGATCTCTTGAGCTGTGTCCTCTGTGCCGGGGATAATGCACTGACCTAATCATGGGCAACAGTAAAAATCCCATTGATTTTCCTGAAACGAGGATTTCACTAGAAATCCCTGGAAAAGAATTTGCTGGAGACACATTTTCAGACAATTCAGAGACCTGAATACTTCAACAAACAGAAATTCTTTATGTTAGTATACCATTCACTAAATCATAATTTGGGGCTCCTGTTCATTTCTGTGTGAGTTACTGGCATGGGATTCCCCATGTCATTTTCGACTAGAGATCTGCAAGTTTCAAGATATACTTACCTATATAGAAATTGGTGGACGTTTCTGGAAGGTGGTTTTCTCTAGTCTTTTTTATGGTGGCATGAATATTATCTCAGATTAATAGAGTCCATGTAAAACACTACTTCATGTGAGGTTTCAGCTATGAGAAACATTAGAAGTGCAGCTGGGCTTCTTAACACTGACGTAGAATGCTCCCATACTAGATACCAAACGATACTGACAGACTGTCGTTCACTACTGACTCAAATAAATAATTGCAAAACACATGCTGTAAATTGTGTCCAAGTTGCACTACTTCTAAGAAACACTTGGATGCCAGTCTTAATTTTTTTATTATTTTTCTGCATATTTTAAATGATGACATAATTTCATCTTTGTTTCCATTATGTAGCTGTGAAAACGAAACAAAACAAGCTTGGAACCTGCTGTCTGCTTTCCTGTCTGACAGCTGTTTTTAGATACAAGCAGGCATTCATTCTTCCCTGCCAGGGGTGCCAGCTTCTTCTAACTGCTCTTTCAGCAGCAGCTCTGAATAACCACCTCCTGATTCTGTTTGTATGGTGCTAACCATCCTCACTGTGAGCTGATTCAGTGGCCCTGCATGCTTTTCTCTTTCATACAGCGTTGAGAAAAATATCCACTTAAAGCATTGAAGAAAAGATGCAGATGGATGCTGTTTGCTACCTCCTTTCAAAAGCTGCTAATGAATATATCTGGATCTGTGTCTTTGCCTTCACATTCAGTCTGCCACCCTCCTCCTTGGGCCAGGGAGCGTGAGATAGGAACCACACGTGCTGTCTTGCAGATCTGCTGGTGTAACAGGACCTCTTGCTTGGGTCTGCTGAGCAGTATCTGTAACGGAAATGTTAAATAAGCCCATACATCTGATTTTCCCCAAATGAGAACAGCTTCTGTCTTTAAAGCTCATGCCCATTGACTTCCATGAGACCAGAGTACTCATCACTCTGAAAGCTGTGCCTGTTAGCTGTAACAAAGGGGTACTTCTTGCTTTCTAAAAGTACACAAGGTTACGGCTCATCAACATAGCATCAATAAAAGTGTATGAAATGAGACAACACTGTGACAATAGTTTTCCTCTAAGCTTGCAAAGGAGCACTAATTAGAGAGGATTTTCAGACATCAGACTGGGAAGCGTTTGCTTTGTGAAACAAAGATCTTCAGGATCAAAGCTGAGTCATAACATCTCTTTGGCCCTGAAATTTGTTTTTCTTAATGGAAACAGTGTAACACGGTTCAGAGCAGGAATCTTGTTGAACTCCCCACACTTGAGGCTGGCAAACAGCAAACATGAGGAATTACACAAGCCACAGTGAAAGCTTAAAATGATACCATGGCTGTGGAATCTGACAGCCTTATAATTTCCAGTTCAAAATCTCCTGTTGGAAGAAGAGACCTTGCAGTAATGAATGAAGACACACTTAACCATAAATGTACATGGGAGCCTTTGCAAGGATCCAGTGAAACCAGTAAGGGAAATCAGCTTAAGAAGGCTACAGAGTACCTTGTGAGCATGGCGCCATTCCTGTGAGAGGGCCACATCCTGGTGCCGTGATGACAAGCAGTTCCCTGTGCCACTCTTACCTACCTCCCTGAGGAGGTGAATGGAACTATTCACCGAGCAAGTAGCTGATTGGCACAAGAAAGCTGGTGGAAGGACTAAAATTTCATAGCAACAGGACTGAGACCTCTATTTTTGGGGATGTACGTGGTATGTGTGACCCTTGTGTTGTCCATTAGGAGTACATTTCACTCCTTCATGGTTGAAGAGTAATCCAGACATACTCATGACTCATTGCAGGCAAGAGCAAAAGAAAAAAAAATTGCAGATGAAGCTGATAATTATGAATCATCCAGTGACATTAACACTCAGATATTTTAAAATATTCAGCCAGACTATTCATTTTTACTTAACCTCAAAACTTCATGGCTAGCGTAGCTGAGGCACTCTTGAGCAATGAAAGGCAGACTTACAAAATAAGATATGCAAAGGGAAAAATATTTTTTATAGCCAAGCACAAAATTGTTTTCCATTATCAGAAATAATCAGATCAGTGGAGAGGCTTTGAGACTTGCATATTTTCTAGAGTATGACATGCCGTGCACTAAGTGCTTGTATATGGACTTGCTACGGAGGGATACTTTTCCAGCTAGCATTATATGCAGGAGCATTGCTTCCCTCTCTAAGTAGCCAGGTCTCTGTGCCTCAGTGTTTGACTCTTCAAGGGATCACATGTTGCCCCACATGTTTCAGATAATACTCCCCAACAGGTTGGGGGGTCTGATTTCTCACAGAAATGGATACGGAAAAAAACAGTTCCTTATCCAGAATGTTCAGGTTTCTTCCTTAATCCTTGGTACACCAAGATTTCCCAGAGAGTCCCATCTTACATTCATCAAAGACAGAAAAGAGATGTCCTCGAGCTTTACATATTCCCCTGCTCTGCTGTCATTGCATCTATACTGTAATCATGAAGGCCTGGAGCTTAGTCTGGAGCTAAGCAGCAAATATTTATGCTATTATAAGAGCAGGATCTGGTGATAGAAAGGCCTTTCTGAAAAGGTTTGAGGCTCCTGTGTCTTTCTAATGTCAGACGTGGCTGCAGACATAGATGAGTGCTTGTCGATCTGCACTCTAGGTCCCAGCCTACAGGCTGGTGGGACAAAGCTGCACAAAGATAGTGCATTTGGATCCACTGCAATAAATCTACTTAAAAATAAGCAGGATTCAAGGTAACAGGACAACAAAGTTAAGCTCACATAACAGGTCCACTGATGATATTTATCCAAAGGCTGAAGGATAAAGACGCACACAAACAAACAAAAAACAAACAAAAAAATTTATTAAAATTATTTTGTTATGTTGCCTTGTGAATTCATTCTTTCTGTTTGGCTCCTGACAAACTAAATTAGCCAAGCAACTCTTCATAGAATCATAGAATCATAGAAACATAGAAAACCAGGCTGGAAGGGACCTCAAGGATCATCTGGTCCAAGCTTTCTTGGCAAAAGCATGGTCTAGACAAGACAGCCCAGCACCCTGTCCAACCGAATCTTAAAAGTCTCCAGTGTTGGTGGATGCATCACTTCCCTGGGAGATTATTCCAATGGCTGATTGTTCTCATTGTGAAAAATTTTCCTCTTGTGTCCAATTAGAATCTCCCCGGGAGTAACCTGTACCCGTTAACCCTCATCTTTTCCATGTGAGTCCTTGTAAAAAGGAGTCCATCTTCTTTGTAGCCATCCTTTAAATACTGCAACATGGTGATAAAGTCTTCCCTAAGCCTTCTTTTCTAAAGGCTGAACAAACCCAGTTCTCTCAGCCTTTCCTCCTATGGCAGGCTTCCCAGTCTTTTGGTCATCTTTGTGGCCCTTCTCTGGACCCTCTCCAGCCTGTCCACATCTTTTTGCATAGCGGGGACCAAAACTGAACACAGTATTCCAGGTGTGGCCTGAAAAGCACTGAGTAGAGTGGGATAATGACTTCTTTATGTCTGCTGGTCATGCCCTTGTAACCCAGTGTATTGCTGGTTTTCTTTGCCATTGCAGCACACTGTTCAGTCATATTGAGTTTGTTATCCACCAGGACCCCCAGGTCCTTTACCACAGAGCTGCTCCCCAGCTGGGTAGATCCCAGCCTGTGCCATACTCCTGGCTTATGTTTTCTCAGGTGCAAGACCTTACCCTGATCCTTGTTGAACTTCATAAGGTTCTTGTTAGCCTGCTCTTCCAGCCTCCTGCAGGGTTGCTCTCCCTTCCAAAGTGTCCACTTCCCCTCTCAGTTTGGTGTCAGAGCAAACTTCATCAGGATACACTCGATCCCTCCATCCAGATCACTTATGAAGATACTAAACAACGTTGAGCCCAATATCAATCCCTGGAGCACCCCACTTGTGACAGGTTGCCAGTTTGAAAAGAAGCTGTTTACCACCACCCTCTGGGTGTGGCCTGTCAGCCAGTTCCCCACCCACCGCACAGACCGCTTGTCTGGACCATAACACATCAGTTTCTCTGGGAGGAGGCTGTGGGGAACCGTATTGAAAGCCTCGGAGAAATCCAGGTAGACAATGTCCACCTCTCACCCCACATCAACTGAACAGGTTACTTTGTCATAGAAGGCAATCATCAGGTTTGTCAAGTGTGATTTTCCCTTGGTGAATCTGTGCTGGCTTTTCCCAATCACGTGCTTCATTTGACTTGTGATAGCCCCCAGGAGGGTTCATTCCATAACTTTCTATAAGTGTACTATAAGTAGTATAGGGGCAGAAAAGAAGGACAAAAATTCATTATTGTGTGCTCAATTAAATTAGTTCAAATACCTTACCACAGGGAATAATAATAAGAGCACCAAAGATCTCGGGTGTTAAGAAATTTATTGTGGTTGGGTAGGTGGGTTTCTGCTGACTTCAGGGGCTGTTGGATCAGATCTATTGAACACTAAGCTCCAAATATAACCAAGCAAAGAAGAAAATGAAGGGAAACTTTTCACAGCATGTTCTATGCTCTGGTACATAAGAATTATTAGAATAATTAGAATAAATTAGAAACCAGTGCAGAGGAGCAGTGAGACTACAGGCAAGTGCATAGCCAGCCTTTATGAAGACTCACTGTGATGTCAGACCTTCCCACATTTAATCAATCCTGTGGACTGTGTCTGGGGTAGATGGGACTCCAGACTGCCCTTCTTCTGCCATTCTACTTAACAAAACCACCCATTTAACAGGAAAATATGTTTCATCAAGCTTTAATATTAGGTTTATATCAAAAAGGTAACAGAGCATTCCATACAGAAGAAAAAGCCATTATTCAGATTAATTCTTTAAACTAATTTTCAAGGAAAAATAAAAATTTTAGCACAAAATTGAATATAAAAAAGAGTAGTCAGCAGTACACGAACAGTTTCAGAAAAGGCCCCCATATTTTTGTAGTCTTTAGTCTCACTAAATACGTTCTTCCAAAAATTTAAAAAAGCCCTGTCTGTCTTCGTCTCTGTGTCACTGACAGACCTCTAAACTCAGAAATCTTTACAAACAAATTAAGTATTACTGCATTAAATTAAAAAGTACTGTTTTAACGAAACTAAGTACAAGTATCAGTGGACTTAAAGTAAGCAATTAAAAAAAATCAACCGCAGTTTACCACCTCAGAGAGATTAATTCATTCTAATCAGCATAATGATTTCCGAAAAATGACACATGAAAAAGTAGAGAGAAATTTCTGTCTGAAATGTTTGATTTCACAGAATCACAGAACGGTCAGGGTTGGAAGGGACCTCTGGAGATCATCTAGTCCAACCCCCCTGCCACAGCAGGGACACCTACAGCACGTTGCGCAGGACAGCATCCAGGAAGGTTTTGAATGTCTCCAGTGTGGGAGACTCCACAACCTCTCTGGGCAGCCTGTTCCAGTGCTCTGCCACCCTCAAAGGAAAGAAGTTCCTCCTCATGTTAAGATGGAACTTCCTATGTTCACGTTTGTGCCCGTTACCTCTTGTCCTATCACTGGGCACCACTGAAAAAAGACTCTTCTCATCTACCTGGCACCCTCCCCTTAAGTATTTATAAGTATTGATAAGATTCCCCCCTCAGTCGTCTTTTTTCTAGACTAAAAAGCCCCAAGTCCCTCAGCCTTTCCTCATAAGAAAGGTGTTCAAATCCCCTAATCATCTTTGTAGCCCTTTGCTGGACTCTCTGCAGCAGTTCCCTGTCCTTGAACTGGGGAGCCCAGAACTGGACACAGTACTCCAGAGGTGGTCTCACCAAGGCAGAGTAGAATTTCAATTTTAATGCAATATATTTTGAAATTTAGGAAATTAATATTCAAAAACACTTAAAGTCCCAAAAGAGATAAAAATATTTATATCAGGACAAAATAAATGGATTCAACCCCCAATGGAGCTGATTCTTATCTTGCGGTCTGCCACCCAGGGGAGTGACGTGGCTCTGAGGGCACATAATGTCCTACTGAGTGCATGGTGATGAGCTTAAAGGGAAGGAGGGAGGGAATGATCAGCTTTGGTACCTGGCCTGAGGCCTGAAGGGAGACGCGAGTAGCCAAAACCGATTACGAGAGAGATCAGATTTTTTGATGTCAATGATTTCATGACAGAGAATGTCACATTAACTTTTTTTTTGGTGGGAATCCCAGCTTTGCCTTCCTCACCTTCCATCACTTTTACTCTCCTTCTGCACCCGTGAAACCATCTCAGGAATGTCTATGTGCATCTCTGTTCACTGGAGCTACCCATAAGCTCAGAAAAGTAGTAATCCAGGTGTTTCCTACCCCATTCTACAGCTACGACTACACTGACTTGCAGCACGTTGTGCCTCTCGGCTGTCTTGGTACTGGCTTAACCCACATATGGTACTTCACGAGAACTGCATTGCCAAGTTCCTTCTTTGGTGACAAAGCCCAACTAGGGACCCAGGCCCAGGGAGAAGACAGCACCTCCTTGCAGCATGTGCCTACATACACAGAGCAGTAGGATGCGTCAGAGCTACGTTTGCCTGGAGGCACAGTGGGAGAAGAGCATTAAAATGGATTGAATCGTTCTCAAAGCAAGCCAACAGCAGTGCACATGAAGAAGAACCCTGAAGTGTTTTATTACTATGAAATGATGGAGCAAAATATTTGGATCAGAGTTATTTAGAGCTTTTGTTCTGTAAAAAGTTTAAATATTTAGACTTTCAGTCTCAGTTTTAAAAATGAAATATTGAAGTCATGCCCACCACTACTATTTTACCAGCTGAGCACAATAAAATTAAAACATTCAACTTTTTTTCCATTTTTTCTTTCCCCTTTTTCCCTTGTTAACCTTTAGAAAAGTTAGAGTGACAAAGGGAAAAATGAAGGAAAAATAGGAAAGATTATTGTTTTGGGGTGGGCAATGAGGGAAACTAATACATGACATTATTCATTCTTTTTTATTTTATAGCAAAGGAAAGGTCATGAAAGGATAGGGAAAAAGCAGAAAAACTGGAAAAATCCAAAGAAAGTTTGCAAAGTAGGTCTTCATAGCTCGGGGGACCTATTTTTTGGTTAGCCTTTAAAACAAACATTCAACCAGTTCAAATGCTATCCTTCTCTGCTAAGATACTTGACTGAACTTAGGTACCTCAGTAACTTCACTGTTTTCCTCAGAGATCTTGGATGCTCAAGAGGTTACACTTGCAGGTATTAGTGCAGTTCTGAAAATCAGAAAAGATTATGAACTTGGGGCATAATGTTGGACTCCGGCTAGCTGCATTTTGAAACAAAATGGAACAAAAATTTTAAAAAATCAAAGCACTTATCCAAAGTTATTTTACAGGTGTAATTCTCCTGTAAAAGGAAGGAAATCTTCACCCTGAGGAATGGTATAGTATTACCCCATTTTATTCCTTCATAAAAAATTTGTATCTTTATCACATGCCCACCATCATCAAATACTTATATGTACGTGACACGTATGTGACTCTTTTAGAACAGTATAATGAGCAGAATCCCTGAAGCATTCTGTTTCACAGCCAAGGTTTCTCACCTTTCTCAGTCTCCCCAGACCCTCCTGTAGTTTATATATAATCTCCTGCATATCCTCCTACCTGCATATCCTCCATAAACAAGGTGCTGGGTTTCTGTGAGTGACTTTTCAAGCGGCTGCTTTTTTATTGTACAGGCGTACAGCTTAGCCCTTAAACTGTGATCATACATGGGAACACAAGGATATCTATGCTAAATCATGAAAAAGGACTACCTAGCCTCCAATATTTGGCGTGGGCAATCCTGTCAATACACCTTTTTCCCTCACAAAGACCAACAGCTGAAACCTGTAAGAAATTAGCAAGCTTTTTTTTTTCTTTTTTACCATCTTATCTCTCTTGCCTATTGGATCCCTCAGTGAAAAATATGCATATTGTTACTGTGCAGCCTATCAGAGGCTGTTATTGTGGAAATGCAATCCATGTAATAAAGTCCTGCAAGGACAATAAAGAAGATAAAAGAAGAGATATGAAGTAACTGGTAAAGTAGCAGTTATTCTAGAAAATACATGCAATTTATATGAACTCATGATTAAGACTATAGTATTATTAATCCTGGAGTTTGTTCCCTGTCTCATCCTTCACTTTTATTTCCAATCCCATAACTTACTTTTTAGCTAGGTTTTTTGTTTTGTTTTAATAAAACAACAGTGACGCACGGATAGGCTCATTTTTCAACTGGATGTTTTTGTTTCTCCAATGTTTGTTTTAGGTAATTGGATTTGCAACTGAAAAGGTGTAATTTTTTTTCCCCTTTTTTTTAAATGATGCAATTTATCTTGATCATTTTCAAGGCCAATAGATGCACTTGCCACCAGAAGGGACAAATTTCAGGAGGCTGGTCAAGACACAGGCCAGTTTCTGCCTCTGAGTAAGTCCTGCTGGCCCAGCCTGCCCTGCTCTTGTCCCTCTCCAGCCTCCATCCACAGGCATGGGAAGCTCCTGAGCTCACATGCCGTCACCAGCGCTGCTGTTGCACAAGTGCTGGGGTACCGAGTCCCTGGGCCTCTTTGCAAGGGGCTAGTGTGTCCCTGTCCCAGGCTGCCCACCCCAGGCTTCCAGCCATCCTGACCATGTGTGGAGCCAGCTACTTATGGCCAGCTCTGGCAGGCAGGAGAAAGTATTTAGCTCTTTGGATCCTGTTTGCTGTTCAAGCATCGTTTTTCCAAGAAGGATGCCGAGATAAGTAGCAACATTGTGCAAGATGCCTGCGGGAAAGGGTTTTTAAACCAAGAGACAGCTTCAAAGCTTCAGCTTTCCAAACATCAGTCTCTTTAAGGACAGTGAAACATCCTCTTCTTTCCTCTTAACCTTATGGTAAACCAAAGTGGGGAAAACTATTTATGTGAAACCTTGGCTTTATCAGGCTCTATTTCAAATTTGAGCAACAGTAGCAGCAATTCATATAGATTGTGGAAGGCATTCAGGAGTTTGATGCAAGAGGGTGGCTGCCATACAAGGGTTAGGAGTCTGTTGAATAAATCCTTCTCCTTAACCAAGGAAATCTTTCTTTCTGTAAACCTGTGGTGTTCCACGAAAAGCTTGCAAATCACACTATGTAAGAGCTTGTGTTAAATGGGGCTGTTCTGCCTCTGAGACGGTATAAAATACTTCAGCTCAACTTGACTAACATTTCCTGGATAGGAAATCATTCAGCAACCAGAGAACAGTGCTGTCAAGACATCTGTCCTCTTCATATCTCTGTAGAGCTGGTAGCATCTCTGTTAGGTGTAGTTTCGCAACCCTATAGCAAAGCTTTCTGTCCCTTGCTGAATATTTCACAGCTATAGCCCTCATTTTTTGATCTATTTTTGACGGATCTCTCTCACAGTTTTCTGACTTTCTTCTTTCTTTGTGAACTCCATGACCTGAGTATTGTCAAAAGCAAGGATTTCCATCATGTTTCATATATTCATTCCCATTGATCTTAATAGTGTCCAACCTCTACAGCACTTTCTACAGAACTGAACTCGTTTGGCATGCCACATCCTGCGTGTTTTTTATTCCAAGAGAAAAGTAAAGAGTGTAGCTAAAATTTTATCATCAGAGTTGCCAGCTCAGAAATTGAGCATGTTAAAATGACTCGGAGACATTAATCTGAAAAATGGGCATCTTTGTAAGCATTGAACAAGATTTGAGCAGCATAGAAAAATGGAGACTCTCTGAAGCTAATTACATTGCATAATGACGTTCCATCAGGTTTTGGCCTTTTTTTCCCTTCCTTATATTTGGCTTTTTAATATGATTTAAATGATAGCTTGGTTGTATGATCAAACACTATGAGAATATTTCCCTTAGTAATACAATGCAGCAGCTAAGCTGTTTCTTGACTCAAGTAATACTAATACAGTAAGAAAATTTAAGGCTTACAGCCAGGAATAACATGTATTTTTTGCATAAAGTATGGTATAATTGCTACATAGTAGACAACAATAAACAAAGGAGGGATTTTGAAAAGACAGAGATTTTCACTGTAACACTTGTGTACATCCCGTTGTCTACACCATAAAATAAATCAATAACAGAATAAATAGTTATATCTGCTAAATACGGTCTCTGATTAAAGGAAACAGCTAGAAATTCTAGCTTAGTAATTGTAGTCTGTGGTTTCATTTCTGCCACAGTGTTTGTACCTGGCTTCCAACTTCTGTTAAAATACATGTAAGGACTTTCTATATTCTCATAGGCTGCTGGTTTGGATCCTTTGGACCCTTTACCTTGAACAAAACCGACAGCAGAGTATTACCTGTGAATAGATAATTACCTATGTTTACCACTCTTATCCTACTGCCTTTTGCTTCCATTTCTTCCCTTAAAAATAAAAAGGATTTCAAGATACAGGTGTATGGCTCACTCCCTGTCCATCTTAATAAATTGCTTTGCACACTTATTATTTATAACCAAAGTTTTAAAGATTGGCTTTGTCAATTTGCTAGAGATTGCTGAGCAGAATGATCAATTACACAATTAAGTTTCTACTTCACATGCTGTTACCTAATGTCAGCTCCTGATTATTCTGAGCCTGCAATAAGTGCTCACACACTCTTCTGTTGCTCAGTTTGGCCACTAAAACCAGAAAAAAAGTCACGTATAAAAAAAATAATTAACACTACTGCTCGTAAAAAAGCAAAAAGACTGTACAAGAATTGTCCAAAGCCCACAAGGATGTGACAAAAAAAGAGGATTACTTTGGAATAGGGGACTTCCCACTGTACCAAAGGGATTTTCTCCCATGGTTGAGTTGAATACCATGAAAGTATGTATTTATGGGCTACGTGAAAACTCTGATTTTCTTTATCTTGTCTTATCTGGGTAATGCCACAGTCTATGCAAAGAATGTTTCTTAACACCAGTACTGGCAGCAGTGAAAAAACTGTGGAAATGGAATATATTTTAAAGTTTTCCCATTACTTGTAACAAATTTTGACTCCTTTCTGACCATGACCATCACTAAAACCATGACTATGATTGACTTTTCCACTTGAGAAATCAGGCACAGAGAAATAGAATAACTAATCTAGCCTCATCTAAACAAGCTGGTATCAAAGAGAAGTAGAACAGGGGGTGTCAGAGCTGACCCCAGTCTCCCACATTACCCATAGAGACAGAGTGCACGGAGAGATGAGTTACAGCAGATACATTTGTGGGAAGATTAATGACTCTGTGGGCTGACTGCTGTTACAGCAAGGTTAAAAAAAAATTTAAAAATGGGCCATGGCTGTATTAGATTGGAAAGAAAGTAACTCCTCATAAAGCTGGGGTTGCTTCTAGTTGACAGATACAACATTCTTCAGAAATCCCCAGGAAAGCAAGCTGTCGTATCCTACTCTGCATGACGCACTGGTGTTACTGGCAGTGGAAACAGAGTTTGTCCTGGTGACCTGACTTGAACAAGAGTATTGATGTATTGGAGCGGATTCGGCAGGAAGACATGAGCCTAATACATGATCAGTTAATGCCTTCTGCAGTTTAATCAGTTAATTTTTTGAAAGTGAATAGGTCAAGGAAGAGGAATCTGATAAGAGAAGGAAATAAAGTGTCTGGAAGCTGCAGTGAGAGTAGATATCATACCTCTGTTTCTTATGTTGGAGCTACTTACTGAGAGGAACGGATGGTTCCCTAAGAGATACAGCCCTGTACAAATGCAGAGAAAGGACTCAAAATTATTCCTTCTTCAGAGAAATCTAGCAGCCAGTGGTCTGAAGGAGTAGAGCAGCAATACGCTTTCTGGTAAAACTGGATTTCGTTGGAAAGTATGATTTTGTCAGGAATGTCACAGCATTTAAACTCTGGAAGCTCCAGGTCTGACTGGAGCCAGGGCTTCTGGGACATCAGGCAGCAGTTTGGTTAAATCAGATAGCAGGGAAGCTGAACAGAGTGATAGTCCTACCAATTAGCTGCTGCATCTGCTAAGCACACATTACATTAGAAATGCTCTCTGACGGCGTTTCCAAAATAGAATTTTTCAGAAGTTGTAGGATTTTTTCTCTCTCTTAATTTGGTTAAGTCTAGTTAAATGTGAAGGAAGCTATTCCCTTTCAGATCAGTCTGGTTGTGACATCTGTTATACTCTCTGTGTGCTACTGCTGCTCCTGTCTTTTCTTCTTAGTCTGTATCTACTGCGTAGTAGTTTTGATATTTCAGAATGTAACTATCCCAGAATGAGGTGAAGGCACAAATTTCTGTGAAGGGAAATCACGTTTTCAGGAATACAGAAAATGAAATAGAAAAAGTAGGCAGGGCATGGGGATGTGAAAAACCACAGGGAAGGAGAAGGGAAAGGGGAAGAACTTCCCCAAAATAAGTGCTCCTATAGTCTTCCAGAAAAAGTCTTGCCTGTCATTAGACTACATTCCTCAAATATTAGGAAAATGGTTCATCTTTTCATGATGTCATATCTGGATTTTGAATGGAAGCCATATTTCAGCCCCAACTTTCAAGAGATTAGCATCATTTTCAGATAATACAGTTTAAATAACATTAGAGAGTTTCCCCTGACCTTCCACTGTAAGGAATTAAACGTACAATATCTTATGGTTTTGGTTTGGCAAGTTTCCCAGTGCTTTGCTGGCACTCATGTGGAATGCATTTTATTTGAGCCATGGATTAAGAGGGGTGTAGCTGACAACGCTGTGCACATTTTATTGCAATGTATCTGTTGGAAACTAATCTGAAAATGTTTCAATTGTCAGCAAGCAAATAAAACTTCTATACCTAAATGAATTTGTCTTAAAATGTTCTCTGTAACTTGAAATGAGGTAGATGATAGAATTTCATTTTTGAAACAGATTTAGGAGTCTGGCAAGTTTGCTTCTAAATTTGTCTTTACTTTATTAAAAGTATATAAAGTGTCTGACACAAATAGAAGGAAGGAAGAGGAAAAAGGGAAGAGTATGAAAAGAAGTATCAGTAAAGGAGAATGACAGAAGTTTTTGTTGCATCTTCTCACTGCTTCCTCTCTCTTTCCTCCTCACTTGTTAACCTTTGGCTAGGAGGAAGCAGGACAAAAAGCAAGATCGTAATCCTGGATGTTAGGAGAAAGGACTTTGGCCTGTTCAGGGACCTGTTTTGAGGAATCCCATGGGATATGGCCCTGGAGAGAAGAGCAGTCCAGAGGAGCTGCTTGATTTTTAAAGATCAACTCCTCAAAGCTCAGGAGTCCCATCCCAGCAAGCAGAAAATCAAAAACAGGTAGAAGGAAGCCTGCATGGATGAACAAGGAGCTCTTGGCTAAGGTTAAATGTGCGAAGAAAGCATACAGAAGACAGAAGCAAGTGACTCAGGAGAAATATAATATGTTGTGTGATCATGTGGGGATGGGGTTAGGAAATCCCAGTCCACCTGCAATAGTAGCTGGCAACGGATGTGAGAGGCAACAAAAAGGGCTTCTACAGGTATATCAGCAGCAAAAGGAAGATCAGAGGAAACATGGATGGGGCAGGGGACCTGGTAATAAAGGACACAGGGAAGGTTGAAGTACCCGATGTGCTCTTCAGCTCTTCAGTTTGGTCTTTACTGGTACACTTACATTCAGCAATTGCCCGTCCATGTAGAAAATTCTGGAGCAAGAAAGACTAGCCCTTGGACAAGGACGATCATGTTAGGGAACATTTATAACTGGACATACATAAATCCATGGGAACTTATAGGACGCACCCATGTGCGCTGAAGGAGCTGGCCAAAGTCACTGTGAGACAAATGTCAATTATTTCTGAAAGGTTATGACAATTGGAGAAGGCCTATCTTAAAGAAGGGCAAGAAGAAGGATCCAGTGAACTACAGGCTAGCCAGCCTTACCTCAGTCCCTGAGAAGATGGGGCAAATAATCCTGGAAACCATTTCCAGACACATGAAAGACAAGAAGCTGACTGTCAGCAGTCCACATGGATTTACAAAGGAGTGCTGGGTCCAACTCTGGGCTCTCCAGTACAAGAGAGATATGGAGCTACTGGAGTGAATCCAGTGAAGGACTGTGAAGATGTTGAAGGGATTGAGGCATTGCACATGCAGAGGGAGGCTGAGAGAGCTGGAACTGTTCAACCTGGATAAAAGAAGGTGTCTAAACACCTGATGGGGAAAAAAGAAGAAGAGAGAGCCAGACTCTTCTCAGTGGTGTCCAGCGTCAGGACAAGAGGCAATGAGCACAAACTGAAACACAGGAAATTGCATCTGAATACAAGAAGATGTTTTTTTACTGTGAAGGTGGTCGAACACTGAAACAGGTTGCCCAGAGAGATAGAGTCTCCATCCATGGGAATATTCAAAACCTGACTGGACACGGTCATGAGCAACTGGCTCTAGCTTGCTTGAGCAGGGCCTGAACTAAATGTTCCTCTTGGTGCCTTCTATGGTTCTGGAATTCTGTGATTCTTGCCTTCCTCCTTTCTCTTTTTTTTATTGTTTTTGTTCATACTGCCCATTATATATCACACATAAATGTACTCATTTTTCTAAACTGTTGTAGACTCCTTTTCTTTAATTTTTTTTTTTTTTTAAGAATTCTGTCCTTTTGCATGTCCTTGGGAAAGAAAACAATATCAGTTCACTATGACCTGTCTCCTCCCTCTCTCTTGCAGTCCATACGCATACCTGCAGCCTTTTCTTGTCTGTTAATAGTCTCTTCAAATCTGTCAAGCCAAATTACAGAGCAATACATGATATTTTGCAGTCTGAATTCTTAGTTACCTGCATTTTTCTTCAGTTCATGAGTTCAGCAATACCAGCCTTTCCCACAGATCTACTAGAGCTGTAGCCAGCTTAAAGTTTCCAGTAAAGGCATTGACTTTAAACAGGTGGCTTGAAATACCTCTTTAAATTCAAAAGCTGAAGGCAGTAAAGAAGAAAATGAAATCAATGTTTTACAGCTAATGTTATAAAAATCAACTTATAGGGTGTTAAGCTTTTTAGTGATTGTTTTTCCACTGGCTACAAACTTGAGCTGTCTCAGCCCCTGGGCTGTTTTAAAGTCTTTGCAGTAAGCAGACCTGGGAGCTTCACTGTATTTGTTTTGCAGTTTGATAGCTAAGCATTTAGGAGCATATCCTTTGACTGTAACTAACATCCTATGGTGTGTTCTTCATAGCATTTATTTAGCGCAGCAATAATTCATATGTACTGCACAGCACACCAAATGGTCCACATTGAGTTTTCAGTTCCAGCAGTGTGAATCTGCTACAATCCCTCAGACTTCAAGAGAATAATATCCAATTTCTGTTAGTGTAATGAGGATGAGGGCAGAATCTATTAGGGTACATTTATCCACATGCAGAATAGGATTATATAGGCATAGTGATAGATTGTATGAGAACTGGAATCTGAAAATTTAACAAATTTGGTCTCTGCTCTAACAAAATGGATTATTTTGATATGAATGGGTATTAGAAAGTTAGACTAACACAGCAGTTTATATATAACAATTAAATAACTTTTATTTTGACAAAATGACAAAAG
The DNA here is from genome assembly GCA_017639485.1 of Pluvialis apricaria. Lineage (NCBI taxonomy): Eukaryota > Metazoa > Chordata > Aves > Charadriiformes > Charadriidae > Pluvialis > Pluvialis apricaria. The sequence goes on from CM030009.1 coordinate 91,993,010, forward strand.
ATCTTTTAAATAATATGTTTCCCCCTGTAGTTTTTTATTGCTGACAGACCTGGATTTTGGTCTGACACTACTCAGTTTTCCCAGTAGAATTTCTATTTTGGCACATTATGAACATATAACTTTGCCTCTGTGTTTGAAGTCTTCAGGTCCGCATGTGTCACTCAGAGTGCTGCAAATCAGGAGCACCTTCACAGAATGATGCAGACTTATAACTGATTTGAAATTATAACAAAGATCTTGATATCTTCAGCATGGTTTAAGTGGGGACACACAAAAAAAATTATTTCAAGAAATTTCCAAATGTCACAATCAATTAGCTTTATGAGTTTTAATACTTTGTAATGGGTCAAGGCCATCCTAGAGTCCAAATTATCAAAAGAAGGTGATGACTGTTAAGGCTAATATGAGCTACACGTCTGGCCTATGCTTATATTTTATTGAGATTTCTAAGCTGATTAGAAGTATAAAAAAATCAGATTTATAACAAATATGACTATGCTCGCAAAACTCATGGGGGACAGGTTTATCAGACAAAATGTTCTTTGACACACTACATCTTTAGTGCAGGAAATGAAGCTCATAAGGTACACCAGCAAAACAGAAATTATTCTAGTTAATTTGCATTTTAATTTACATTCTAGTTTAATTTAATTTCCTTATTCCTGGTCTGAGTTAACGTAGCTTCTGTTTTCACTCACTGAACCCTGTTACACATCCTGGCTGATGGACTGGAGAACTCACAATTATTAAACTTAACATTTGTGTCCTGCTTATAGGTATATCAAAGTCTTGCATAAGCAAACTGGATTTTTGGACTCTTTCAGTGGAAGGCATTATTTTGGTCTTTCAATTGCTCTACTGATTTTTCTTTGAGTCCTCTCCCATTCATCACCACTTGGATTGTCAGTGAGAAGTTGCTAGCAGTCACGCAGCCTCTGAATGCCCAGTGCAGGGGAGACATAGCAGCCCTGCTGCAACTCAGAAGCAGGATCTGTCAGGATCTCTCATTGCACTCAGCAGTTTCCTCATTCCTTTTGGCCCCAGTGTTTCACACAGAGAGCTGAGGATGAGCTGACTGTCCTAGGGACACAATGTTGTTTTCAGAGTAACTGTTTCCTATCTTGAAAGGTTCACTTGCATTGTGGTTTTCTGTACGCATCACTTTATTTGTGCTTTTCTTAAAATACACAGCATTTATATTCCATGTAGTAAGCAATCCTACTCGTTCCATATTGAAGGCCTCTTCTCTTAATTGATTACCATTTCTGCGAATCATTATGTCCTTACAAAAAACATCAGAAAAGTCCTCAACATTTCAAAACCTGTATTCTGGGAGTACCCACTGGAAAAAACACCCTCAGTTATCATTGCTGCTCTTCAACACATTTTGACATGGTTCAACAAGCTAATCCCTATTTCATTTTTGTATTCTTTCTTCTGTCTTCAACAACTAAATTTTGTGATTAAAAAAATACACAACAATCCATAATTACTATAACTACACTAAGCTAACCATTTGAGCAAAAGTATAGCAACTTTATCTAACACTCTCCTTATAATCTTGCATTAATTAACATGACCTCTTTTCCCCTAATTTAAAATTTTCATAAATGAAACCTTCCTCATGCATTTTTTTTTATGTGACTGATGATGTGGCATATTATCTCCCAGCTATTCTGCAGTTTACCCAGCAAGTTTATTGAAAATCATCATTCCTGGTCCTCAGTTGTCAGTCAGCTCTTTTAAAGCTCTAGGATGCAAAGTTCCAACAACTACTAACTTAAAAGCATGGATTTAGAAACTGTTCTTTAACTTTACTTTCCCTCTCCCCACATACCATGGTGTGAAGAATTCTACCATGTTTCTGTAGCAATGGATGAATATCACTTTGTGGGCTATTCCCCTAATGTAATATTATGAAGGGCAGCAGGTGATACAAAGAAGAGTTACCATGCACAGGGTGCTCTGCTTTCCAAAACCCTTGTGCTTTAGCAGGTTGGGGTGTCTGCTCTGTCCCACATAGGGTGCTCACTCATATCATCGCTTCTAAATTCTGCACAGAAAAATGCGGCATATTTGTCTCATTATTACCTATAAATAGCAGACTCATTTCATTACATGCATCAAGTACGGTACCAAAATGAAATCCTCCAACCATAAGCCCCGAGGGCTAAAAATCAGCATCTAACACATAACCCTCAGTTATAGGTACTGAGATGAAAGCATGTTGCCTTGCAAGTGCCTAACAATTATGTTCCATGTTAATTACTTTTCTTTATTTGGAGGAATTAACTGAATCATACTCAACCAAATTAGATTAGAAATCCTCCCTTGTGCTGTGCTATCAGCTGTCACTGAGCCCAGAATCATTTCCCAGCATGAGCCTGCTAACGATAACTTTCTTCAGCAAGCCGTAGGTCTTGCCTTTGCTGAGAATATATCATCTGGTTTATTTAGACCTTAATTGTTCACCATGAATTCAGGTATAACAGACAGACTTATTTTGTTTGCTATGTTTTCAGAGTCATTGCCCTGAGAGGCTATAGCAGCTTCCTCTTCTTTTGTGTAGTGGTAGCAAGCCTCTGAGGCTCTGGCTTTGCTGCATGGCACAGGCAGACGGTAACTTTTTGTTTTATTTAACTGGCCTGTTGAGCCTTTTTTTTGACAATTAAGATCCTCAGATGGCTTTTAAAATCTGGTCAGAACATAATTGCTTTAGGCTTAGAGTATAAAACGAAATTAGCAGATGTTTACCCTTGCTCATTCATAAATATTTATAAATCTGGCTACATTATTTCCTATTCCAATTTTAATTGGATAAGACTCAAAAAAGTTTAGGAGCAAATCTTTAGATGTTTGTATCCCAGCTTTCCGCAGAACAAAGTTGTGCCTTAAGCCTAATCTGTGTATCTTTAATGCAATACTAGATCTTAGCAGAATGATGACAAAGTAGAAGTAGAAGCCCTTACAATCTTCATTTACTGTCTACCTCCATATGCTGAGATGTTGGTGATGAGTGGGATTGGACAAAATGGATTAATGCTACCTTCATTTAAGGAGCAATTAAAAGTAGGCCCATATCATGCTAGACTGCGCAAGCTGATCTCCAGAAGCTCCTTGTCTCAAAAGGCTTACAAACCAAACCAAACCAAACCAAACCAAACCAAACCAAACCAAACCAAACCAAACCAAACCAAACCAAGCCAAACCAAACCATACATGAAAATAAAGAAAGGGTGAAGAACAGGGTACGACAAATGAGCAGCCAGCAGCTTATCTGAGGTTTTCTTGGTAGAGCAGGAGCTAAAGGGGTGAGAAGGGAAGAGAGGGGACACTGACAGGGCAGAGGCAGGGAGAAACAGGCAGGGGTGGGTCGAGCATGTGGTGCAAATGGGGTTATGGTTTGGTTTCCTTGTTGGAGGATGCAAAAGCAGGCTGAGAAAACTGAGGCCACTTCTAGGCATCTGCCATGGAAGTGCTATAGTAGCCCTCATCCACACCTGCCACCAGAGGGGAGGTAAGGCAAGAAAGTCTGGAGTAGCAGCAGTAATCTTCACACACAAAACCCACCAGGTTGGCCAAACCAGACCTGCTCCTGCCAGGCTAACACAGAATACTGTAGCCCCCTCTGCTCCCTGTGGGGCTGTGCAGGGCCATAGCCCCTGCAAACAAGGAAGCAGACCCAGCACCCTCTGTTTGGGAAAGGTTAGGGTTGCGTAATAGCTTAACCAGCACTTAACAACCAGGTTACAAGAGAGTATCAGCTTTCAGCACATGGTGTTTTAGTCTCGCTGGCTTGAAAAACTAGTACAGCTTGAAATACTGCTGTCTGAGTGATCTTCCAACGGAGGATATCCATGTGCAGGGAACATTTTGTTGTTGTTTTTTGCTTTTAAATGTGCTTTGCTTTTCATTCATTTGCAATTGCTTTTTCAGCATCGTGTAAACAAACCAGAGTAATTGTGCCCCAACAGGAACAGCATAAACCTGTCTGCACTAACACCTGATGTTTCTGACAGGACAGGCCTTCTCATCAGTTTTACTTCATGGGAAGAACAGACCTTGCCTGAGTCAATGGTCTTCCTCATATGCGCCATATTCATCATAAAGGTGGCACCAATGCATCTATTGCTCATGGTAGGTGTGCTGTGAATAAAGCTTTTCTAGAGAGTAAAATCTCTCAAGGTAAGAGACATACTAGGGATACATACAACTTTTTCCCAGATACTTTTCAAAGTAATAGCAAGACATGCAATAAAGCAAGTTCTGAAATTCCTGACCCTAATTCCTATCTGGCTTCACTCTGTTTCTCCTCTATTTTGTTTGGTCTCACAAACAGTGCCCTTAGCATTCAATTTTTTTCTTGGAATGTATAGATTGTATCACAAGGAAACTTAGACTTGATACAAAGCTGATTCAAAGCTTTGAACTAACACAGTGCACAAAGGTTTACACAAAATGGCTCTTCTGTAAGCCCTGAGTCCCCATTCACAGAAATGTACAGTTGTGTCTCAGTTTTGAGGAACTCAGTGCAAAATTCTAGGTTGTTTTTTTGTGTGTCTGTATTTTTTTTGGATGAAAAGAGACAGCTTAAGATGTTTGCTAACAAAAATATTGGGGACTGGAAGGCAATGGTTAGTTCTGGTTTCCAACAAAGCGAAAGAACAAAATCCATTTGTAAGCATTACTGAGCCGATGGCAATTGTAGATCTGTTAGAAACAAAGAAAGAAGAAACCCTGCGGATGCAGTTGCAGCTCTCTGCACACTTTGAAATCTAGCATGGCATAGCTTGTTTACCAGAGATCATTGGTTTTGAAGGACCGAACTCGTGCAGGCTGGAACAATCACATTCAGGAGTCCTCGTCACTTAACAGCAAATTCTAGAAATGGACAAATATTCTTCATGAAGTTATGCAACACCTACTTCATTTACAGTATGTTTTAAGTCTGATTGCAGCTTGTCTTGAGCAGAAAAGCTATTAGAGTGGTTAAAACTAATTGCTTGAACAAGCCAACACTTACTTGCTAATAAATGAACATGAATAACTCATAAATAATAAACATTAATAGCTCATTAATAAGCTACACTATAGTCGGCCTTGGCACATGCTGAAAGATATGAAAAGAACTTAATGCCTAATCCATTAAGCAGTCCAGGCACAAATTCTTTTGGTCAGAAGTAAACGAGTCCAAAAATATTATCTCAAGTATCTATGATATTTTTGTTGCATTTTATTTTGTTGGAAGATTACAATGATTTTGGTCACTAATCTTTTCTTTATACTCCTTGATGTAAAAGGAATAGGGGGAGGCCAAGCTGTATTTCTTTCTATGATCATTCAGGTCCAGCTACTGTTGAGACTAAGGAGTGCTCATTTCCACCTGTGCCAGCAGTGCGAGCACTATTAAAACTGGAGATTTCTGATTGTTTGAACAAGTGTTAAGGGATCACTAGTGGCCAAGTGAAAATTTGACCAAGAATGACAGCTTTCAGGGGACACATTACTTTTACGGCATTTTACATTTGAGAGATGTCCTAAGCTCTTCACTGGTCATGAATCATGCAGTGACAAGTCAGACCCATTCAGCTCACACATCCATGACCGGACTGCTTTATATGAAAGCCTCGCTGCTTTCTATGGTTATTAATTTTTAATGCTACAAATGTTCTGTTCCCATCTCCATAACACACAAGTTATGATGGTCTTGCATATACCAGGATAAGCACCTGTCAGAGCAGTTGCTTTCACATATTGCTCAGCATTAAAGCACACAGACTACATCATCTGTGTATTTTCGTCCCCAGGATGAAGAAAATTTGTGTTGTAGCTGATTTTATGCAAGTAATCCTACACGTCTTTAGTGTTTCCCCTTTCTTCAGAGCATCCTGGCAACATTTCAGAATCATATTTCTTTGTCTCAGAAAACTACTGTCTTTTTTTGATTCTATGGAAATCCTCATGGTGAGATCTAAAGGGAAACTATTTTCCAATGACATATAGTTTCCTTAATTGTGCAAAGTCTTTCCAAAAAGTTTTGTAGCATGATAAACTTATTCCAGGTATGTATGCTTTCTCTGTTCCTTGTAATACTTTCAGTGATACAGTAACACTTTTGGTTTTTCTTGGCATTTCCACAGAACATAACCTTTTTTTAAAAATGTGCATGTGTGCAGGGAGAGTTCATATTTCATTTCAGGCATGAATTTAGAAGATTTTTTTACTGTTATTTTCCTATTTAACATTTTTCCACACGTGTCAGTAATGGTAGGGTGCTGCTTGAGATTGGACTATGTAAATTACATCATCCGGAACAGTGCATAACAAAACATTGTTTTAAGACATATTGCTTTTTTTTTAAACAGGTTAAATCAAAGGATTTGTATATCAGCCAAAACTTTCTGAAATATTTTACCTAGCTAAAAGCTTTGGCTGTTTTATACTGGATTAAGTAACTTTTTTTTTTTTCTTTCTGACATGTTCCTGGGCACCTAAACTGCCCCTTGGTTTATGCTACAAAAAGGAGTCCCTAATACAGCTGTTCTTTAGATGTACTTAATCCATAGAAGGAGGAAACGCTACGTTGCAGATTTTCCATTACGATGTCTCCTTTTAGTGTATGAAAGAACAAGATGGTGTAGTGGGTAGAGATAAGACCTTGGGGGCTGGAAGGCTTGAATTATTTTCCTGGCCATGCCTGCAAGGCTTCACTCCTCCATGCCTCAGCTTCACCATCTGGAAAAAGGGACTAATGGTACAAACGTCTTCTGTAAAACAAACAAGCAAACAAAGAACCTCTTTGAGTACTCCTGGTGAGAACACGGCTACACAGAGGGTTTTATTATTATCAGCGTTATCAGCTGGGCTCCACAGTTGTACAAATCCTGCAGTAATCACTTCCTTCCTTGTTTTTATTTCAGAACAGAGAGGCCGAGGCTGTTTAAAATGCCAATGATATGCAGAGGATACGCCTGCATTCTTGTTTGTCTAGAAGACCATGTTTCTCACATGAAAATTTATGAAAGAAAATTCCAAATAATCATGTCGACAGAGTGGATTTTGTGGGGCACCAGCCTGGAATGCACAGTGCTCCTTTATCCGGCCCTCGGATTTGCATTCCTCTGTCATATCCAGCTTCAAAGAAGATACTTCCTTTCATTTCGCTCTTTGCAAAAATTATAATTGGTAAATTCACATAGAAAACAACTGCCCCTTAGGCCCCCAAAGGATGTTATGGTTATTTAAAAACTTATTTTAAAAATATATCTTTATTTTTTGGGTGGTATTATTGGCTACTCGATTTTTCTTCTTAGTAAAATTCTCTCCCTTCTCTGGACCAAATGTATGAAACTGATAGGGAACAGCTGCTATTCAGTCTGCTGGAGTTTTATAACATGTTATCAAACCCTTTGAACACAGCTGGTAAACAGACGCTCATGAGAGCCTGGATGCCAGCAGCTTTCTGTGTTGAAAAGGTAAGACAATAATTCTGTTAAAGCAGTACAGATACTGCATCAGAAGACTTATATGCAGAGTCCGTATGTTCTGCACATACGAGGTTCAACGAGAGGTTGATGTTCGTATTTTAGATGGGACATCTGAAGTAGAAGTGAAGTCAACTTCCGCAAAGGGATTTACATCGAATTACTGAACTTCAGCAATAAATCTTTGAACAAGTTTTCTCAGTGAACTCGATTTTTAAGATGCATTTGGAAGAGGCCCTGGTGTACTGCCAGGATATTACTATGTAAACATGGAGGTATTGTGTGATGGCCCTGAAACCCTGAGTGCTCAGTGGAGGTGGTCAGTTGACAGAGGTGTTAATCTCGATTTATATGGTTGCCTATCCCCTGCGGCTTTGCGCTACATGCAAATCCGCCTGCAAAGTGGATAACACTGACGTCCCAAGTTGGCGTCTGGAAATATGGTAGCTATTTTCTAAGTGGAGCAGAGATGTGTTGAATACACTGCTGAAATGGGGCAGCAGCTTTACTCTGCCTAAGGGCTCCCCAGCTCACAGACTGCTGAGAAACTGCAGATTCGCTGGCAGCTACTAAAACTGTTTCCAGCAGAAACGGTGTGGCTTTCCTTCGTGGCCAAAAAGTGGAAACAGCAGGGCGCTCTGGCAGGCTGCTGCAGTTAACTGTGCTTTCTCGTGGGCACCACCCAAAAGCATAAGACTCACAGTGTTGTGAGCGTTGACAACTTTCTTAACCTGAAGCTGTGCAGACTCTTTAGCTGGGAAGTACATATACCCAAGAGGTCTATTGCATTGTCAGATGCATTTAACACCTGTGAAAAAACCCTGTGCTGCTGCTGTTGTGTTGCAAATGTTATGTGACAAGGCTGCTGAATGACTTAAGCAATGACGTGATTCCTCTACCACATTTTCCAAGGTGGTAAACCAGAGAGGAAAGTGTGCATCATTTAAGATGTGTTGTTTGGACATCTGGTTTTCATATAGATAAAAATAGTTGCTATCAGATGGCTGTTCAGTAGGCTACATGATATTATTTTGTTCCCAGTTGATTATCAGCCATATCAAAATGTCTACAGTCGCCACTGGCATCAGGCTCTCATCTTCAAAGGCACAAGCTGGGGTGGAAATCTTGGCATATGAAAGACATGCAAAGTGCCTGTAGGACAGACCTTTGGTGTATCAGCCTGTTCATACTACTGTTCTAGGTATTTGGGTGCATAATTCAGATTGATCTGTAAACTCCACGTTGCAAGATGACAGATATAGTCCATTGCCCTCAGTCTGTGGGAGACAGTGAACTGCAACTGCTATGAAGCACTATCTTAGGGAAGCAGAGAGTAAGTTTCTTTTTGAAGGGATACATAACTAAATGTTTCGGGTTACTCGGTATGTGTGTTAATGTGGACTGAAACAAAAGATTTTACTTATTTTTGGAACAGGAGATTCAAATTCTCTACACAGTTAGCAGATTTCCTCATTATTTTTTTTTATTATTAATTTTTCAGAAACTGAAAATAACTTTTCCAGTTTCTGCTGGAAAAGTTTACTGCTAAGAAGTCTGCGGCATGTAAGGAAAATATAGGGAAAGCTGCAATAACCTGCAAAAAAATCAGTCTCTTGAGTGATATTTGAGTCATATTGTCTTGAGTCAGATCCATTCATGATCAAAATCTAAAATCTTGCGAGTGATCCAGTTGCTGGAATGTACTTTGCTTTCAAAGGAAAGGTTAAAGATCTTATAAGCAGTAATATCCCTGCACGTTAAGATGCTGGAAAAAAAGTAATGATAGTAAATGGAAAATTTTCTGCTTGTCCCATCACATCAGTCTAATCTCCCAAGACGCAGAAGCAAAGATAGAAACCTGTTTTGGGTAAGTTCAGAGAAGCAATTACTTACTGCTGTAAACTATGGACAAAGAAATCAAAGATCAGCAGAGAAAATGGTAAACAGTTGTAAACTGTAAACCCAATAGTGGGCACAGTAGGAGGAAAATTATGAAGCACTTAGCAAATTAAAGAAAGAAACCGAATACCATTTAGACAACATATCATGCTGATTGTATAATAGCAATAACATCTTCCTTTGTCCAGCTGACAACATTATACCGAACATAAGGCAAGCAAAGCCTTTCTTCTACCTGAATATGAATTGCTCATTGTTCTTGTAAATGAACAATAGTTATAACCAGATTGAGGAGTGCTATCAATGCAGTGTCAGATCATGATCACATTTACTAAAGGATGAATAAGATTTGCCTCCAGTCCCTCAGAAGAGTTATATACATTTGGTAACAATGGCAACACTATACCAGAATAAATTACTTACGGAAATCTATGAAGCCCATAAGGGCTCTATTTCTACCAGTTTGTATGCCAGAACAATCAGTTAGGGCCCGCAGCCAGGTAGGGATTTTTCCTTTGGCTTAAAATGTAACTAAGAATCAACAATTCACTGTATTTGCATATGGAAAAGGCTTAGATATGTTCCAGGGTTCTGTATGGTTAAAATGTGTGTCTTGTCATATTAATTCAGCTGTAAGCATACCGCAAGTAACGTGCAAATCTCTTCTTCCTTATTTGCTGAGTTACTTAATCTGTTTTTTCTTTTAAACTTACACTTGATCTGATTTTCTGCCCTTCTTTCACCAACGGATAGAGGCAATTATTTCTGCTTGCCATCTAAAGCCTTTCAGCTAGCAAAACAATTACTTAAATTCTACCTTCATCTGACATAGCTGTTGACGCAATATGTAGAAAGAGACAGTTGCTGCCAAGAGTCACAGGGTTCACAGAAAGTGTATATTTAGAGAATATGCTTATTACAATAAGTGGGAGGCAACAAGAGTAGAATACATAGATACTGAAATACATCTTGTCTCTAAAGGGGAAGAAAATCCCATGTTTTGTGGAGATGTTAGAATAAGAAGTTCCGTCTTCCACAAAGGCTTGAGAAGCATTTTATAAAATGCTTGGCAGGAGACAACGGTAACTTCCAGTGAAGTCAATGATAAGCCTGTTGGATCATCTCTATGATAGCACAGGGGTAAGGCAAAGGAAAGGTAAGGGAACATCTACATATACAAAGTAAGTCAAGCAACAGTGGGGCAACCCACCCATGTTGGTAAGGAAGGGTGCGGAGACATGATTTCAGGTCAATGGCTGCAATCTGGCGTAACCTCACTGATGTTCCCTGGAAAAGGAAACACCTGGATTTCCTTCATGGCCTTGGCTTTGACTGCGTCCCTTGTCTCCTCATTTCAAAACTCATACAGGCCCTTTTACAACCCCTCTTTTGCATTGGTTTGCTCGAGCACTTTAAACCATCCTGGTAAAAAGACTGCTGGAAGATAGGCACAGCTCAAAAGTATAAAGCAATTATTTGTTGGCTAATGCACACACAAAAAAGGCATAGCTGAGGTTTTCTGAGCTATTGGGATAAGCACTAGTGTGTTCACTACCCTTGACAAAGCAGCTTTCTAAGAAAGTGTTAACTACACCCCTAGTTGTTACCTTATGAACACTGAAATGGAGCATGCTATGTCTTGATGATTTGTCTGGTCATGGCACTGTTTTGGCAAGGACTGAATGCAAAAGTCACTCCTAGAAGGAGAGGAGATCAGATCTAAAATGCTTATGAAAGTGCCTGGGCAAAGGGGCAGGGCTTTGAACTGAAACCGTCGCTTGTTTGGTGCATGCCTTTTCCCATTCTAGTAGCAGATCACTATATTTATCACTGAAAAAAGCAAGCTTCAGGATGGTGTTCATCTGGGTGACTATTTTAATGCTCTGCTCGGTCATTTCTGTCCTTCTGCAACCCCATCCGATTCTGGGGCAAAGAATAATTGTTTTGTGACTTCATTTGTTTAGTGTGCTTTCCTAGGTATATATCTTCTTAATTACTTGCCGTACCTAGCCTACATTTGGCCAGGACATAAAAATCTTTGAAAAATGTGGTTCTCCAATGGCATCCATGGAGGAAAACACCTGATTTGTCCTGTGCATGCCTAGAACAGGCATTGTGTACTGCCAGAGTTAGAAAACTATGTGTTGCTGAATGCAGCGTTCAAACTGCAGACACACTGTGATTTGGAAAACACTTTGTAAATTGTACCAGGAAACCTGTGTTTTTATATGTTGTATTTTTTATTTGTGTGAAAAACACCCAGTAGGAAACAATTAATTGCCTTTCTTGCATCTCTCCAGTGACATGGGTATAACATGAGTCAAATACCACAACTCTCGTATGAAATCTGCAAATCCCAGTGTGGGTTGACAGCTCTGTAATCTTTGTCAATACCTTTGACAGAGTGTACAGTATTGCAATTTTCTTGATGACATTTGGAGGGGACATAGGCTGGAGTTATCAGTTTGGTATGTCATTCAGTATATTGAAATAGTCAAGTAATCTGCCTGCAGAGTCCATGCTTATAAGCAGGCAAACTATTTAAATATTTTACTGTGTCACCGTGCTCTGCAATCAGAACTGGCATAATTAAGAATAGTGGATGTCTAATGGGAAAAGCAGATTTTAATCAGATTGTTTACTGCCAGGGCATCTGGAGAGTTTTCATTTGCCTGGTTTCTAGTTTCAAGGAGAATAGATACAAAGAAGTGTTTGCCAGGGAACTGCTTGGTTTCATGAACATATTTTGACTTTGAGACTTTCAGTAGCTTATGCAGAGGGGAGTAATGAAGGAAACAGGTTTTCAAGTCATTTGTCTATCATGGAGATGAGTTTTGTAGTTTGTGGGCCCAGCAAATACAGTCTTTTGCCAAAGACTTTTGAAATAATTCTTGGAGGCGTCTCACCATCAAGGACTGCCTCTAACAGAGGAAAAGCAGAGACCTGGCACAGTACTGTAATTTGAAACACCCTACTGGTTGGTGGAAAAAGAAAAGGGTTCTCAATGTTTTTGCATCAAAATCCACAATACTTAGGCCCTATGGGCAAAGCAGCGAAGCCGTCATTTTAACTGAGCACTTGAAGTTTTGTCTCTCAAATTACGCAGATGAGAAAAGGGTTTTTGCGCTGCCTAGCTCTGGCTGCAGTGCAGCCTGTCAAAGGGAAGGCACCTCCTCGGATTAATGAGCCACTTAAATTGTGTGTGTGTGTGTGTGTGTGTGTGTGTGTGTATGTGTGTGTTTGTATCTTTCCCTCTGAGACATTTAATAAGCAAATAACAGCTGCACTCCAGTTCTTTAGTCCTGCCCAATTATCAGATCTGTCATCAGCATGCTAGAGTGCACAGGTTAGGGGACTGTTTTTGTGGCTGATAAAGCCACTGTCAGACCTTACCTTAAATGACGGCTATTTGTAAGAGAAAGGAGACAATACAGGGTGACGCTGGGCATGTTTTTACTGCTAATCATATTTTGACTGCTCTGAGGGTTCCCTGGTTGCTGTTCGTACAGTACTTGTGTGAACTGTGTTGTGTTACACATCAGTGAAAAGATGGCCAAACCCCGTTTTCAGGGCATGTATAAATTTTGGTGCAGGGTGCTGTATTAGTCCTTAAAACCATATTGTTTAGGGGCTACATCAACATGCCCAGCGTCCACTGTTAGCATGGCAGCCTGGCACACAAATGATGACATCCATCCCCTGCCTGAGGCTGAGGATAAATGGCACAATGATGGTAAGCTTAAGCAAGTAGTCAGACGGATTCACCAACCAGATTAGCGAAACAGAAAAATCCATGAGGCTCTCCATCACCTCCCGCAGTCTTTTGTTTTCCGTGAAGCTGAGAGCGCATTATTTCCAACAGACAATGTGAAATAATGCAAACTAGCATCATGCAGTGAGGGGCAGTCTGAGGCCTAACTCCACTGCTGCCCACAGTCTGTAGGGACCATCCCTTGGTCACACCCTGTTTTCAATATTTGCTTCTGCTTGGGGGTTGGAAGAAGGATTGGGGGCTGCATGAAAGAGGAGTTTGGATTGTGTGCTGACTGCAAGTGAAGCACCCCCACCAGTGATAAGAGGTTTCAGTTTCTAGTTTGACTTGAATGTGCATGTGTTGTTTTCCTCCCTATGAATTTGAAGCACCGGGGCTGAGTTCAGTCAAGTCTGGCAGAAGAACAGCAGTCTTGAGAGTAACTGGGTTGCATGAAGAAGGTTGTTTGGGCAGAGAGGGGGAACACTATTAATGCCTTCACTAATCAAAATGCTCTAGCATGATCCAAAAATCTCTGGGCATCAACTAGCAGAGAATCCAATAAATTGATCCCAATCGGTAAGAAAGTGGATGGGGTGGCTCTTCACCTTTTGCACTTGTCCCTCACACTCAGCGGCTGAAATGGTGGTCAGCCAAGCGAGACCCCCAGCAGAGAAGGGAGCATGAAGAGGAACTGGAAGAAAAGGGAAAAGGCAACACCCTGAGACCGGCCAGCAGGAATGCCAGATTTCTAGACAAACCTTGCACAATCGGGGAAACAATGGGAGCAAGAACTGTGTCTGTATTCAGTTACAAATCTTAGCAGCTAGAGATTAAAAAAGAAAAAGAAGACAAAGATTGCTTTCACTATCTCATGAGGTAGATGAGAGGTGAGAAGTGAACGAGACATGATTGCCAGAAATAATACCAAAGGCATTGGAACAACTGATAAGGTGACTTAATGTAAACAGTGAACCAAGACAAACTAAGACTTAAAACGAGACTGTTTTCCTTTACCTATGGCCAAGAACCAGAGGGGGAACCAGAGCACATTTCAGAGCAAAGATCTCTGATATTTACATGTAACTTTGGAAGGATTTTTAAATTCCCTAGCTGAAGGACGGGATCATTTGTTGTACTTGTGATTTCAGCATGCAAGAATTATTCTTCAGAAAAACAGACACAGTCTCCAGAAATGCTTTTGAAAAGTGGGGACAGATGAACTATCTGGGGAAAGGATTAAATTCGTGGCAGACACTTGAGCAGAGAAGGTAACTAGCACTACAAGAAATCCAGGAATCGGGCCAGAGGCAGTCTTACTCTTCCACTGCCGGGACCACTGCACAGAGCAAACTGAAGTAAAAAAGAATACTTAGGGTGCAAGATCCTGGAAGTGAGAGGCATCTTATGTGCTTTCTTCTGACAACAAGCAAAGAAGAAAAAAGGAAAAAGGCAACACATGCAGGATGTAGAGATATTTGACAAATGTGAGGGCCCACGCAGTGTGACTTGAGGAGGACTAGAGACACTCTCTGAGTCTCCACTGCAGCAGGTGACTTTCTCTCAGGTTTGAAGCTAGTGGGTGGACATCCAGTATTTTTTCTTCCTTTTTTTTTTTTTTGCCCCCCTACTGTGGTTCTCCTGGAGCAACAAAGAAGAGAAGATCTGTTTTTCACCCAAACCTCTCAATGCACAAAAGTATTTTCTCTTGTAAGCCACTTATCCAAAAATGTAATGTTCTGTGCATCTTTCTCCTCTTTGAGGTCCTGCTGCAAAACTTATGAAAATTAATGGACAGATCTTGGCCGCAGTATGTTTTGGGTTAATATTGTATATCTACAGTGTCAACCAAGCACAAGTGAGAGCTTGTTCTCAAGTTCATAGTCATATCTAGCGCACACAGCAGACGCAAAAATAATCACCCAAGTATGTATTTATCTCCAGACACAGAGTCTAGATCTTTCCCAATGAGTTCAACAGTGCCCGGGTTCAGGCCTCAGCATGGTGACTTAATTGTAAGTTTAATTTTTACATTGTCTTCAGTATAGCTTTTCTCTGTGTTACAGTCTCGGAGTTTTCAGCTTTCCCAGACTGTTCCCAAAACGCAGTTTGGAAGTTGCCATCCTGTTGGTAAGAAGACTTATGTGACTCGCATGGTTTGTACAGTATATTTCTGGATTATACTAGCTGCCCTCAGGGAGAAAGAATAAGGCTTGGCACTGCTTGCTTTCCTAGTAGAGATATAACCAGAGAGACCAAACACAGCGACATTACATGTTAGCGCCTGACCCTGCAGATCAGCCTCATATAAGCTGTCTCACTAAACCCTTCTCCAGCTGGAGATACTCCCAAATCAGCTACTTCTGTATGCTGTGTGCAACCTCTGAACAGAGCAGGGGCCAGGCACACGAGCTCCTGAATGGATTGGGCATGCATAGAGTCATGGTGGTCAGCAAGCCTGGGTCAGCTCTTCACCTCACAGCATGAAACTGCATGGATGAAGAAGAAAATTAATAGCCATAATGTATCATCATCACCACCTATTAAAATGTATGCTGAGCCTGGCTGCAAAGAGAAGAAAATAAAATTTTTGCCCCTCCCCTTTTTCTCAAAGAGTGGCTTCTGCCACTGAATTTGCCCCACTGCAGCGGTGACCCGTGGGCTGGGAACCCCCAGGCAGTGTCTGTGCTGCTCAGGGGGCCTGACGCAGACCATGGCTCAGCCAAAGTGTGCTATTTCAGTAATGGAAACCAAACCATGTGTTTGAAACAAGATGTTTCTTCTGAGTGCTGGAGAGGAGAGTGGGTATTTGTGAGCTTAGAAAACACATCAACTTGCCATGAAGCCTATGAAAAATAATCTTTGTTTTCTTGAAAACAGTCTCTTGATTCCTGTCTGTTAGATGAAAAGCATTGCCAATGTTTTGAAGTTACCTTCTGGTTTGTTTTTAAAGATAAAATGTTTTTTAAAAGGACTATAAACAGAGTGCTGAAGTTATTTTTTAAAAATTGAATTATCTTGGAATTGTTTATAAACCTCCTCCAAACCATCACAGAATTGAAATAAGGATAAAAATGAGCTCAGTGGATTTCGGATCACTAAGCCCAGCTCACCCAAGACCACAGTGCTCTGCAGACCTGGCTTCTTTGCTTTTCTCCCTTAGCAACTCTCTCTCCAAAAATGGCTCCAACATTTTCCAGATAGGAATGTTTTGCACTTTAAAAAGATTGCTTGTACTGTTTTCTCAGTTTATTTCAATATTATACTAAATCTTTAGAATCAAAGAATTAAAATTTGTGAGCAATAGCTACTCCCACAACAAAACCTGTTAAACGTGTGTGGCACTGCTCACTTGGTTGCTATTTCTGTGTGTTTTAAAAACCGCTGTTTGCAAATGACATGTTTTTTGGCATTGGGAAAGTTTGATGCAATTGGCCACACATGAGAAGACCTTTTAAATTCATTGTCACCGATGATAATGGCAATTGTAGAGAAAGGTGTCTTTTAGCATGGAAATGTATCCAGTGAGCATTTGCAAGGACTCTCTATTCATGTACTTTTATATCTCTGCTGAATACATTCTCTGAGTCAAAGGAGTCCTTGAAAAATTGAGGTGGTAGCTTAGAAGCAAATTTTCAAACTATAGAACCACAAAGCATTCTGGTGAAAGATGGTATTTGATTGATCCTTCTGTATGTGAAGTTTATGCTGCAGATAAAGATAATATTAATAAGTTTCTGCAAGTGCATACTTCACAGCACAAGCAGAGTTCCTGAGAAACTTATAACGTCATTCTCTTGCTATTTTGGCAGCTGTCTTCCATTTCTTGTATTAGAAGTAGTCTTATATATGGGAAGAAGCAACACCAATGCTTCCAGAAAAGGAAGCAAGACAGCTTAATTCTAAATTCATTTGCTTCCTCCATCAGAAATTAGGCAGCATCATTCCATCTCTGCGGTTCTTCCCATAAACATGACCTGAAGACTCCAGCCCAGAACCACAATGCAAAGTATCACCACTAGTGTGGTGTTATATCCAAGGAGGACCTGATTCTTCTGCATCCTTCTTTTGACAGGTCTTGAGTTTACCCTGCAGCCTGGAATATTTTGTCTCTTGTACAGGTAATGGAACCGAAGCTAGGACTTCCTGGTAGCTCAGATAAGTGTCATCTTGGAGGTTTCAAAACTTAAGCATATTTTTTACTTTCAGGCTACTGCATACTGCAGCACTGTCATAAAAAACTAAATCTCAGTAAATTGCTGTAAATTTGGGTAACATTCCAAAATTGTTAGCAGTGTTTTCAATTTCTGGGGAAACATTGAAACATGGGAGTAAAAGCAATTAGAAGAAAAAAAAAAAAGATTTTTTTAGTCTTTTGTTGTATTACTTATTCAGTATACAATGGAAAGTGTTGGGCAATTATAATTACCACTGTTGTAAATAGCACTGCCTATAATTATGCTATTAGATAATCCCCCTGTAAAATAGCAGCATTTTTATGGAGATGTGCTAGTGACTCTTTCACATATTATATTCAGTTCTAGAAATAAGGCATAGTTTATCGCATTGAAAAGGCTCCTTTAATGGAAAAATTTATTTCTTACATCTGGATTATCAGGTAAATGCACAAATAATTTCAGCTGACAGTTGAAAAACCACAGTGCACTGTAATGAAGCTGAGTGTGTTCAATAAAGGTCCTAAATTCCTGGCAGATAGCCAAACTGTTCAGGATTTCCAGGGAAACCTTTATGGAGATCTGGTAGTGCTCTTTTAAAATTTTATTTTCTTTTAATGTCATTATAAAACCATTTCATAGACTGCAGAAATGTTTCTTATTGTTTTATTTTGTTGTCAGTGTCTAAGTAATAGTCCCACTTTTAGCAAACACCATACAGTTTAGCAGCTGTGTGCCAGAGCGTTGCTTCATTTTTCTGATGAAAAAATGCATTTTGTAAGAAGTAGGTCAAGGAAATATTCAGTTGTTAATGTTGACTGGCTGCTAGTAGAGTATAAGAAAAGGAAATCCTGTATTAGCTGTCATCTTAACTTTCCACTTAAATTCACAAAAGCATGACAAAAAGGGAAAACCCATTAAAGTAAAAAAATAAACCCTATTATTCTTATTTCACCTTAAAAAAATGAAAAGGGGTTGCAGGTAGATGTGGTACACAACAGTAGGTTTAGAAGGAGGAAATAATTAAGTTTTAGGATCATGCCTTTCTCTTTCAGAGACCTCCTTGCTTAGTTTAGGTGTCCCTCAGGAGTTGGTGGCTGGCCACTGTTTCCTGGTGGCTGCCATCTCGCTCAGGCAGATGAATTCATCTGGACTGTCCCTCTCACAGTCAGATGTGTCAATATTCAGTATTGTCCTTCTTTTTCACTTGGCCTTTGAATCCAAATGAAGTGACAATCTGGTATGGAATCAAATTAGTTTGAATCAGGAGTATTTAAAGTTGGACTGAGAAAGGGGGAAGGACTCTGCTCAGCAGACGATGGTTCTGATTCTGGCATTGCGGGGCCAAAACGGCATGAAAGGTAACTCTGGGGCAGAATCCTTGCTCTGGGATATTTAACTCCCACTGACTTCACTGGGCTCATGTGTTTACACTTTCCTTCGTCTCATAGATTTAAGAGGGGAGTTCCAGAAAGAAAGCTAGGTTTGCTCTTTCTCAAAAATAATTCTAAAAAATATTTTTATAAAATATAAGGCTTTGGTGACTGGGTAAGTTTGTGAAATAAAACCTATTATGATTTTTATTGTGTAGGTAAACTTCTGAGTAACTCAACTCTTCACAGAACAAACCCCCAGCATAATGGACTGTACAGCTGAAATCTTGTCAGAGGTTTAAGAAAAGCAAAGTAAATTAACCTGAAATTAAAAGACAGCTGAACCTTATAAGAAACATAGGTATGTGCATTAAATTTATTTTTTCTTTCAATTCAAAATACAGATTTGATAATCCAAAGCTGCAGGGTTTGATTTATCCATAGGGCTTAATACCTGTGCAACTCTATCCCCAGTGAAAGAGAAGGTAAACACTGCAGGGAGCAGTGCTGGGTTAACACTGGGCACTTTGAGTGTTTTTTCTACAGTGTTCTTCTGATTTCTCTTAAAAAGAAAAAAAAAAAGTAAATATTCCTTCCCAGGAACCATGGAAAATACCTTCCTTACTTGCCTTCTTCACAGATTATTTTTGCAGGAGTTAAATTTTAACTTTAACGTCTAAGTAATTGGATAAGATTGAGATGAAACTGGTATTAAACTACACTAGTTTATGATTTCTTCCTGAAGTTTTTTTATCTAAATGTTTATTATTTTGAAGATTTCTTCCAATAAAACATGCATTCTTTGATAATTTTTTCCTCATTAAACTGCCTCAGTATTTAATTGTGTGTGTGTGATTAATTAATGGAGTCATTTTGATGCAACACAAAGGCCAATAAGACAATCAGTAAGAGAATACTGCTAAAGATGTGATATTCTTTTTTCTTCATGTCACTGCAGCCAGATTCCTTGATTCAGTCTTTCTTGCCATAGAGGAAGCTATTCAAATGTATGAGTCTCAGATATGTTTATGGCAAGGCCTTTTAGATGTGCATTTATTACAGCTCTCCTTAAACAGCTTAATGAGTAAAGGCAGCCAGGAAAAAGAATAGCAAAGGGTGTTATTGCTGGCATTTAAACTGAGCAAAACCACATTCACTGCTCATGGCGGAGAAATATTTTATGGTCATGAAGAAAAGATTCATCCCAAAGGATAGACTTTGTCACTGCAATTTAAAGCTTGCTGCTCTGCTTAGGCACTATGTAAGAAACGGTTTTGCCATCTCTGACCTACAGTTGCTCAACGCCCTTCTACTCTTTGATATTGGAAAAGTGGCTGCCAGACACTTCTCCCCGAAGTGTCAATTAGTTTGGAATTGATTTTTATACTTTTGTGATAGGTGTAGCAACATGGGCAAAGATGAAGATGGCATTCTAATTTGTTTTAATGAAGGAGGAGTTAGCAGAATTCATGTAATCACAGTGCCTGTTATTTTGGTTTCATCACCTAATTGTCTGGCTTTTTCAATACTGTATCATCCTCATGCTGTAGCATTTTGTTTTGTAAATTGACGGTTCATGCAACTTGCAAATGCCAGTTGAATTTGGGTTGAATCTAAATTGCTGCTTCTAATTAGTTTTTAATCTCACCAATCTAATGAGAGGCCCGCTGTGGAAAGAGGCCGTCTTGAAAGATTTATTTCAGTTTGAGACTTACTAGGATGAAGTCAGGGTCTGACAATTTGTCATTATTTATCCTCAAGTCTTACTCTTCACATGTGCATTGTCAGCATATCTTCAAGAGTCATGCTCAGCAGCAGTAGTGATTCTGGACCTTTAAAGGTGGAATATGTGAGCACTTTGATTAGCAAAAATCCATATTTCCCCTTGGTGAGTTGGGCTTTTCTTGACAGTAACAGTTAACAGTGTAAGAAGTATACTGCCTTAGAAAAGGTGTAGATCTTGCCACTGAAGGAGAAAGATCAATTCAATTTATGCTGCATGAGGCCCGAGGGAGCTATTCACAAAGCTGAGTTGGTATTAGCACAGCTGTAATTCTTACCATGTATGAGATCTCTCTGCTGATTTTATTTGACGTCCTCATGCTCGGTGCCATGTGAGTGGAACTGTCATGACAATAATGGGACGTGTGCTACCAGCACTATGTGCAAGCTTCCAGCGCGTCTCAGTCTCTCAGAAGGTTAACAGTTTTATGTGGACCCCAGCTGCTTCCTCAACTGGTGAGACAATCCACATTTATAACCCTATTGTTTCAATTTAAGATGGCTAGGGAAAACAGTTGAAAATGTCCCAAAATAAGATGTGGCAGCTTTACCAATGAAAAAGCAAAAGTAAACCAATCTGAGCAATTAGCAAGCCATGCCTATGCAGATAATTTGTGTTTGGACATATGCGAGATTTAAACACAATCATAATGTGAGAGCAGTAGGTGCCCAGAGTAAATATCGTGATAAACACACAGGAAACTTTCATCTCAGAATTTCGTACAGCACTTTATAAATCATACTGAATGCAACAGCTCACACAAACAGAGCAGTATTTGTCCTTCTGATTTATACAACAAGCTCTTTCTTCATCATCGTGATGTATAATCTTTTTTGGGTGGCACTCCAAACTTAATTCTTCCTTACTCATGCAGGACCAGCACTTTGATAAATATTAAAACCATTGTGGAACATTACACCTACAGCTAAATCACTGAATGTAAAACCCAGACACTTCCACACAAACTGGGGATATTTTTAAGTTCTGTAATACTTTTTTTTTTTGTCTTCCCACATTACAAACTGTCTGAAGAATGTTATGTGTTCCAAACTGCTGAAGTTTCCCTTTTCATTTATTGGCTGTTTATGGCGTTTAACTCTATTCATTACTTTGTTTTGATGTAGTAGTCCTTCTGCAATAAATTTCTTAAATTTTCAGTCAGTGATGAGAGGAATCCAATGAGAATCATGGTCAGGATGTTTTATTTCTAAGTGTACTTTTTAATTGCAGGATATTTCTGTGCCTTTTCCTGAATATATTCAGTGTGGGCACACCCTGTTGTTGGGTTGCTACCAATTCCATCATCTCCTCAAAAGAAAGCAGCATTTGTTTGCCTGTTGGACCAGACTAAGCTGAGCATGACCATAACTATAAAGAAAGATGTTTCAAAGGGTGGTTCCCACTAGAAAAAAAAAAAGACACTGGAGAAGACAGAATCCATCCTGTCTACAACCATGGCTAAAAATAATATCCAGAACAATAAACTAATTACTTCTCAACTGCACTACAGAAGAATGAAAGCTGTTGCAGGTTTTAAGACTGTAGAGAACATTATTACCTGCATAATGTGATTTTTCTCAAATTATGGAAAATTGCCCAATTGTAAACTAAATGGAATATTTATCTACCAAATATATAATATGTCTGCACCACTGCCAGCATGCATAGTGACTGTGTCTATAGTGGAAGACTTGAACAGGCTCAGTAACGAGCTTGCTCTTGTCTAGATTGTCAAACTCCTCGGCACAGTTTTGGACAATGCCAAAACAATAATAATACTCTTTCAAATAATACCTGGGACTGATCTGGGGGATAAAACAGGCCAGGGACTCTTCCCTTTGAAGGTTTGAATAAGGCCACCATGGGGAAATAAATTTTTATCTGTACGGGCAGAAGTCAGACTGTGCTGCTCTCAGGGCTAGAGAATGGGACTAGGCCATGTTTACTAAAGTAGTCTTGCTCTGGGCTTGGGCCGTGCTTTGTGAATAGGGAACACATCAGTATCTCCTGGGACATGGAAGTAAAGACAGGTTCACTAATGGAAATTATTGAAGAGTTCCTGTAGCCTCAGTTAGTGTCTCTCCAGTGATTTTTGTGCCTAGACTACTCCTCTTTTCATGGGGCAGTGGTACCCAAAGGAAAATTCATCCCAATATACAAACCAAGTGCTCAATGAAGTGCAGAAATCTTGCTGCATGAGGCATACGCTTTCTATGCTATATTGGATTATAGACATTTTTTGAATTGTTTTTATGAATTTGAGAGAAAAAAAAAGTAATGTTATAATCAGCCACAAAAAAACCTACTGTCAGGAAGCTTCACAAATCTGGGGCTGGAGTGAAAAAGTTTGAAAAGCTAAAGCAGCAGTAAATAATGAGCTTATCTGTTGAAGTCTGTGTACTTATATGAAAATTCTGAAAGGTTTTAAACAAACACTGTCATTTTGTTTGACACATGACATCATTGAGTACTAGGAAGCTTGCTTGCCTGCTCTCTAGATAGGAACCAAATCTCTTGAAAATTTGGCAACTTGAAGGTACAATGCAGTGAGTTATGGCATGGGACCAATGAGTGGCATGGAAGAGAAAAATTAAACAACAGATCAGCATAATCATTTTTCTAAGAAAGGTTCATTAGTCTATGCAGGAGAGAAGGTCCAGTATTTGTTTCATTTAATTCATTTATTGTGTAAATTGTGATGTTGTTTTGTTTTCTTTAGTTTTCTAGTAGTGTTACTAAGGAGGTCTGGTGTCATTCATCAGTTTTCACTGTGCTGTACAGATGGAGGTATCAGGTGGTAAAGTTGACATGCGGGATGTTCATAGATTCACTGGCCTTAAAGTCACAGATGGTTGCTGGCCTAAAATGGCAAAGTTATCTGTTAAACGTGTCATTTGCTTTCTGGTGAATTCTTTGATTTACAATGAAACGGAAAAATGCTTGGCACTGACTGCTGAGACTAGAGTCAGTGGTTGGCCATTATTCCTGGCAAAGAGGTTATTTCCCCATTTTCAACAATCCAGCTTGCCAAAATTGTGTTCAAGAGGAAATGTAGTAAGTGCAGATGTTACAGGATCTTGTCAAGATTTGAAAAGTTTAGGGGTACATTTCCAGGGGGGTACCTTGGAAGCGAAGTCATCAAAAGCTTCTGTTAATAGACTTTTCATTTCTGAAATCAGGACTCTCTTGGACAAATGCTTTACTTGGAAAGCAAGAAATACGCTGTGCTCAGCTTCCATTCCTGTACCCACATTAAGTAACAGTCTCAATATGTTTCCCCTATAGTTAAATGTCTTCATTATGAATCACTTCCATGCATCCCTGAGAAATATCACTTGGAAGAGCTGCAAGCTACTGTTTTCAACCACTTGCACTTGTTAGATTACACAGTGAGCAATAGGATGATTTTTTTTCCCTAGAAATGTTTATGATGGATAATAATTTCAATTGATAAAGGAAAAGCAAATTAAAACTTAAACCATTCTGGTCGTCTCTGATTTGCAGCTAGGGTAGTCTTTGCACTGGTGAAGTGAATGTAAAAAATAATTGTTTTGGCTTCTTAAAAACATATATACACTTGGGCAAGATGTAAACAGCTTCCCCAGATGTAAGGCAATGAAGAATCAGGCAGCAGAACATTATCTATCTGCTGCACTTCAAATCTTCTCCTACTCTACAAATCTCTCCAGTGAAAGTTTGGAAAAAAAATTTAAGATGCTGTCAACGCCATGTGTTGTTTCAAACAGCAATGTATGGAAATATGCAGGAGAGGCAAATTATGCTTTATAAAGAAAAAAGTACTTGAATGATTTAATTTATGTATAGCAAGCAAACAGAAGGAAGCAGTGCCATGGATGGAACGAGCACCTGTTTCTCTCAGTAGTGTTGTCCACCAAGAGCTTATTGTCCAAACTGTAGCTTTGTGTTGCTGACACTTGCATGCAGGGTCCACATCAGCATTTGCTACTTCTACATGAAAACTTGTAAACAAGCTAGAAACAGGGAGTCCAAGTGGACGGCACAAGAGCTCTCCTTTTAGATATGGATATCATCTTATAAGTCTGCTCCTAAGAAAGTATTTTGTATTCCCTCTCCCCATCCCAGACAGTTCTTATGGTTAGTTGGCAGTCTGTGTAACTACTTGTTTAGAAATGTCGTATTGTTGGTATCTTTTCCTAATTTGTGGCTGGAATGTGAAGACAATTGAAGTACTCTTCTAATTCCTTTCTCTTATGGAGGGTACGCAAAAAGGCTTTTGACTGCTATTCTGCGTATGAGTGGAAAAGTCTGAAATCTAGCTCTTCGTAACACATTTATACTTATTTTCATGTGGGTAAAGAAGACTGTCAGAAGACTTAATAAATCCTAAGCTTTATTTTGGGCTCTTCTTCTTAACGTATTAAATCCCATTAAAACAATATTAATTGCAATAAACAGTGAATTAATGATTCGAGAACTCTGTAGTGTAGAAGATCTGGTAAAGGCTTTGGCTGTATCTATCTGGACAGTATAGTGTGCTTTTGATCTCAGATAAAGAAATACCTGCTCTAAAGAGAAAATGTCATGTTTTGAGGGTGAAACAAGAAACAAAAGGGTTTGTTTTGTTTCATTAATCACAAATTCTACCATATCAGGGATGTTTTTTGTGACTGGGATATTTTCTACAATTTGAGTGTCACAGGAAGAATATTGGTTTTAATATGGTGTCTTTAAAACGGTGTTTGGGGAAGAGATATGTTTTTTCCTGCTTGAAAAGTCACAGGGTGACTTTTGTCTTTGATTACACAAGGGAAGAAGCAAACCAGACCTCAAGCAACTTCCTCTGAAGACGCTGCTTTTTATATCCTCTGTACTCGCAGTCTATCTTTAGCACACTGCTTTTTCTTTCACTTTCAAACCGTATTTTGCTTAGTGAAGAGTAAGGACACCTTTTCCTGTATGAGTGACTATGCAGAGCTCTACCATGTGAAAGCCATAGTCTCATCTGGAGAACAAGAGTGTAGAGCCAAGAGTAGAATTAAAGCAGAGTATTAGGAGGTGGCCAGCAAAGGCTGCCAGCTGTTTTAAATGGCAGGGTATGTTAGATCATATTCTTTCATATACACTTGCTTTATTTAATAATGTTAACCAGAGATCTCAGCATCCATTTGCATAAGATCTAGGCAAACAGAGAGAACAGACACTCATGGCCATATTGGAGAAAAAAATAAAAGGGAATGCTAAGGAAATGGTTCAGCAAAGAGCTTTGATGCTAATAAATGGATGTGTTTCCTGAAATAAGACTTCTTGGCTGGATGGCAGCATACTAAGAATTCAGAACACATCACCTTTAAAAAATCAACACACGGACATAATATTGTTTATCATGCAGAAAATAGAATCTGTAAACTCCAAAAGGGATAGCTAGCACAGGAGTCCATTCTGCGTACAGGTCACATAATGAGCATTGTGAAACAGGTTATATGAACTAGAAACGCAGTAAGCAGCTAGTGAATGAATGCCAGCCTTTAGGATGTTGTCAGTTCAGTATATGAATGGGAGAGGTTCTATTTAGTGGTGTTGCTGTTCCACAGACTGCCGATATCAAGTGTTTTGCTCTCTTCCTGTAGACCTTGCTCTCAGGAGCAAGATTGCTTACTGTATGTCTCTCTTCCTTCCTCATGCAACATTACCTGTTGCCATAAGCATAGCAATACTTCTGACTACACAAGACAATGTTTTAACTGGAAAATTGTCAGTCCCTTTAACACAAATCTTTTCTCCGTCTCCCAGGCACTCGTCACTGATGCTTTTGCTGCTGCCACCATGGATGAGGTGACCAAAGAGCTAGTTTTGCTCCCACCACAACCTCCTTGTCCGAAGAGCACCGTGGCACTGGGACACTTGAGCTGGCTAGGTGCACCAGGTGAGGGCAAGCAGGCATCAGTGTAGCAGATCTGGTTAGCTTGGTCATAACACTGCCTTGGCATGAGACTACAATTCATATCGCTGTGTTGATAAGGCCTTAAAACCCTGATGTGTCTTTCGGGCTTTTGAGTGTTGACAAAAATAACAGAATCGTTTATTTTGGAAATATCAGACAATTTGAGTGCATTTTGATACTTAAGTTTTTTCCTGCATGCCATACATCAAATCCATAGATTTCAGAATAAAATAAAAAAAAAAAAAGGAAGGAGGATTTTAGGCTGAGGTAGTAACATGTTCTGAAATTACCATTGCGCTACCTCCAATGAATCAGCCATCTGTGAGCAGCATTACTGTACTGTACAGTAACAGTATCTACTGTTATGTTTTCTCTTTCCTCAACAGCTTAAAAAATATTGTTTTTGAATATCAGTAATATAACCAAATGGCAATGAGACTTGTTTGAAAGTACAACATTTATGAAGTGTTTCATCTTTTTTATAATAATACATTGACATGTATTCATGCATCCCTTTAGGATTATATGAGGACTATGTGCATGCATATGTGACAAAAATTACCCTATTAAAAATTTTTAAATGACCATTTCAATGACAAGCTTCTACATTGCTATCAATTAAATCAGCTCACTTTCTACAGACTGAACTCTCCCTGGGAAGATGGTCAGAGCTGTAATGGGAGCTGACAAACTTAAAGATTGTTCGACAGATGAAATCTGTAAAGAAACTCAGAATAGCAAACCATTGCTTCCACGCAACTGTAAGGTACAAAATACAGAATGGCAGAAACAAAATAATCACAAGGACAAAAAGGGAATGGACAAATTTAATTTACACAAGAAATGAGAAAAAATTTGCCAGTCTGCACTCAGAGACAAGCACAAGCCAGAGTCAGAGGAAAGTGGCAAAACAGGCATCAATAATTCAGAGACAGATAATCTCCCCAGTAAATTTTTGGTATTTAAATAATCTATATAATTTGATCTTCCATAAAAAAGAAAACAAAATCATGAGTTTTTCACTCTTTCTCTGTGTTTCTGAAGTACTAACATTTTCAAAACATTAATCTTAGAGCTTTCTATATCCATAAGTGGTGTTACTTTAGTCCCACCCTATTGATAATATAAAATTTAATTCTACCCAAGCACAGAAGCACTCGTCTAGTGGGCACAAAGGGCATGGCATGTTGACCTTTCTCCTGGGGCAGGGATAGGCAGCAGACCTGCCTGCAAAAAGTGTGCCCAGGTGGAGAACCTCCTGCAGCAGGTGGCTGAGCTGCAGGAGGCAGTGAGGAGGCTGTGTAGCATCAGGGAGGCTGAGAAGGAGACAGGCAGCTGGTTACAAGTGCTGTCTGCAGTGGACCCACAGCCCATGGCCAAACAGCCAAAAACTCCCACACCGGCACACACAGAAGGGAGGGGGACCAGTAACACGGAAGGCAAGGACCAGCAGGAGGAAGAGACTTCCCCCAAAAACTGAAGTGCCCTTGCAGAACCTCACCACTCAGCAGAGTGAAGAGGAAAGACCCATTGGACCAGGAGAGACACTGGAGCTGAGTAAGGCAACCTGATCTGCTCCCTATATAACAACCAGTGCAACTAAGAAAAGGCAATGGATCATAGCAGTAGGTGACTCTCTTCTGAGAGGTGCAGAGGAACCCATTTGCTGACCTGATGCGCTCTCTAGAGAGGTGAGCTGCTTACTGGGTGCTCATATCAGGGATGTCACTGAGAGACTACCAGGCCTTGTACAGTCCTCTGACTATGATCCGCTGCTGTTGTTTCGCGTGGGCACCAGGGACACAGACAGAACCAGCCTGAGGACTATCAAGAAGGATGACAGAGCCCTGGAGTGCAGCTGTTTATTTCATCAGTTTTCCTGGTCAAAGGAAAGGGGGTTGATAGGGCCAGGTGAATCTGGCAAATCAACAAATGGCTACAGGACTGGTGCCATGGCCAGGGGTTTGGCTACTTAGACCATGGGACTTGCTTTGAAAAACCTGTTGTACTGGAACCTGATGGGGTCCACTTGACAGAGAAGGGGAAGAGTATCTTTGGTCACAGGCTTGCCAAGCTCATGAAGAAGGCTTTAAACTAGAGTTGCTGAGGAAGAGGAACCTCAATCCATCCCGCTCCTACCAGTAAGATGCCAATGCCAGTAATAGATGCCCAGAGCCTGGAGAAGAGTTGCAGGTCAACAGGAGAGTACCTGGAGAGAAGCAAAAGGAATTCCAGCCACCCTCACCTGTACGTTATCTTCATGGGGGGCCCAGCTTAAATGCCTGTATGCAAACGC
This sequence comes from Pluvialis apricaria, assembly GCA_017639485.1. Classification (NCBI taxonomy): domain Eukaryota; kingdom Metazoa; phylum Chordata; class Aves; order Charadriiformes; family Charadriidae; genus Pluvialis; species Pluvialis apricaria. The sequence continues at coordinate 92,021,694 of CM030009.1, forward strand.
ACTTAGCATGTGAAATAGACATGAGGAGTTAGAGACGTGCGCATGCCTTCAGGGCTATGATCTTATTGGCATCATGGAGACATGTTGGGATGGCTCTTATGACTGGAGTGTTGGAATAGAAGGATACAGGCTTTTTAGGAAGGACAGGCAGGGGACACAAGGAGGGGGTATTGCCCTCTATGTCAATGACCAGCTGGAGTGCATGGAGCTCCACCAGGGAATGGATGAGGAGCCCACTGAGAGCTCATGGGTCAAGATTAAGGGGGGACAGGGAAAGGTGATGTTGCAGTGTGGGTATGCTACAGGCCACCCAACCAGGAAGACAGAGCAGATTATGTCCTCTATAGACATGTAGGAGCAACCTCCCATTCACAAACCCTGGTCCTCATGGGGGACTTCAGCCACCCTGATATCTGTTAGAAGGACAACACAGCAGGGCATAGGCAATCCAGCAGGTTCCTGGAATGTGTTGATGATGACTTCCTTCTCCAAGTGATAGAGGAGCCAATGAGGAGAGGTGCCATGCTGGACCTTGTTCTCACCAATAAGGAGGGGGTAGTGGGGAATGTGAAGCTCAAGGGCAGCCTTGGTTACAATGACGATAAGATGGTGGAGTTTGAGATCCTCAGGGTAGCGAGGAGGGTGCACAGCAAGTTTGCTACCCTAGACTTCAGGAGAGCAGACTTTGGCCTCTGCAGGGTCTGCTTGGCAGAGTACTGTGGGATAAAGCCCTGGAGGGAAGAGGGGCCCAAGAAAGCTGGTTAATATTCAAAGACCACCTCCTCCAAGCTCGGGAGCAATGCATCCCAACAAAGACGAAGTCAGGCAAAAAACCCAGGAGGCCTACAAGGATGAAAAAGGAGCTCCTGGAGAAATTCAGACTCAAAAAGGAAGGCTACAAAGAGTGGAAGCAAGGACGGGTAGCCTGGGAGGAATACAAAGAAATTGTCTGAGCACCCAGGCGTCAGAGTAGGAAAGCTAAAGCCCTGAGAGAATTAAATCTGGTCAGGGGTGTCAAGGGCAAAAAAAAACCAGTTTCTATAGGTATGTCAGTGATAAAAGGAAGGCTAGGGAAAATGTGGTCCCTCTCTGAAATGAAATGGGAGACCTGATCACCCAGGATATGGAGAAAGTTGAGGTACTCAACGATTTTTTTGCCTCAGTCTTGACGGACAAGTGCTCTAGCCACACCATCCAAGTTGCAGAAGACAAAAGCAGGGACTGGGAGAATGAGGTAACAGCCCACTGTAGGGGCTTCTGTACATCTTGGTTCTACTGAATAGAAATACGTAACGTAAAGATACTTGGGGGTGTTGGTGGATGAAAAGCTCAACATGAGCCAGCAATGTGCGCTTGCAGCCCAAAAAGCCAACCGTACCCTGGGCTGCATCAAAAGAAGCACGGCCAGCAGGTTGAAGGAGGTGATTCTGCCCCTTTGCTCCCCTCTGGTGAGACCCCACCTGGAGTACTGAGTCCGGCTCTGGAGTTCCCAACATAAGGACATGGACCTGTTGAAGCAAGTCCAGAGGAGCATCACAAAGATGATCAGAGGGTTAGAGTACCTCTGCTATGAAGACAGGTTGAGAGTTGGGGTTATTCAGCCTGGAGGAGAGAAAGCTTCGGGGAGACCTTATAGCAGCTTTCCAATATCTGAAGGGTACCTACATGAAAGCTGGAGAAGGACTTTTTACAAGGGAGTGTAAAATAGGACGAGGGGGAATGGCGTCAATCTGGAAGAGGGTAGATTTAGATTAGATATAAGGAAGAAATTCTTTAATGTGATGGTGGTGAGACACTGGAACAGGTTGCCCAGGGAAGCTGTGGATGCCCCATCCCTGGAAGTGTTGAAGGCCAGGTTGGATAGGGCTTTGACCAACCAGGTCTACTGGGAGGTGTCCCTGTCCATGGCAGGGGTTTTTGGAACCAGATGATCTTTAAGGTCCCTTCCAACCTAAACCATTCTATGATTCTGCGTTTCTATGATTTCACTGTGTTTCTGCAAGCTGAGGAGTGTTTTGGCCATGGGGCTGACATTTGGGAGGACTAGGTTTTCTTGTAGGGCCATTCTTCATTTTTGTTATTATTTTAATACATCACTTGTATGTATTTATTATTGGCATTGTACTTTGAAGTAGCTTGTTAAAATGTATGCTACGCTTGGGAGCCTTTGGGATCTAATTTGGACACAAGTATGATCTTTAAAGTCTGATACAACATTCACTTAAACCAATGGATATCTTTCAGAGGACTGTGGCCTAAACTCTTGCATCCGAGATGATCTTAAGAAGCCATGTATTGTTTCCATATATCATCACTTGTCAGATAAAATTCTATGAAAGCATCCAAAATTTGAGAACAATTTTTGGTCTTCAGGTAGTATAAATAATTTTAAAACTAAAGAGGCTGCCTGTGTAAAAAGAAAGCATGAACAAAGTTCCAAAACAATATAAATTGAATTATGTGGGAGATAAAGTCCAGAACAAGTTTAAAATATAAAATGGAATTTCAACCATAGTGGTTTTGCTAAATGTATCCTGCTGAAATTGGAAACCCATAAAGAAAATTAATTCAAACAGACCCTTCTTCAAAATCTAGAAATGAGGGTGTGTTGGATCCCAGTCCTCAACCAAGACAATTTCCCTTTTTAAAGTGTGGCTGTGAAATTATAATTAACATATGAAATCCATGACTTACATTAAATAAATTAGGCCTCATAAACATCTGATAGTAATTTTCTTTATTCTTTCTAATAGACATAGAAAAATGGGTAAGCAACAGTTATTACTCAGCATATTGTATGTTCTTGTAAGTATAATGAACTTGGTATTTGTTTTCATCAAGTTTTCTACTCTTTATGGTTTCTATACTGACTTCTGAGAGAAATCCGGGTTATATGAATTGGAGTTGTCTGGGTTTTTTTCTGGAACTTATTGAATTTTTCTATAAGTTTACTGTGTTTGATTTGTATTCTTCTCCATTATGGGGTAAAACTTTATTTTTAAAACTTCCTTCCAAAGTGAAGCCTAATAATTTTCTGGATTGAAGTCAGGAGTATTTTCAGTTACTAGAATATTTTTATAATGACACTAAAAATCAGATGATTAAATATCTACTCAGGAACCAGTGGTTTTGCACCACTATTTAGTTGCATATATAAAAGTACATAATCAGAACTCATATCACAGTATCGTCAGGGTTGGAAGGGACCTCTGGAGATCATCTAGTCCAAGCCCCCTGCCACAGCAGGGATACCTACAGCAGGTTGCACAGGACGGCGTCCAGGCGGGTTTTGAATATCTCCAGTGTGGGAGACTCCACAACCTCTCTGGGCAGCCTGTGCCAGTGCTCTGCCACCCTCAGAGCAAAGAAGTTCCTCCTCATGTTAAGATGGAACTTCCTGTGCTCCAGTTTGTGCCTGTTACCTCTAGTCCTATCACTGGGCACCACTGAAAAAAGACTGTTCCCATCATCATCAATATATATATATCTATCCATATCTTGTATAACACGTCACAGAAATTGGTTGAGTTTGTCATACAATTCATGCAGAGTTCTCTAGTGAGTAATTGAATTTTTCAGCTGCTTTTTTCTTTAGTTACTAGACCCCAAATCTCTGGAAACACAAGGGTTTTTTAGCTTTAGTAAGGATTTGGCCATTTCTAAAGAAAAAAGAAATTTATGTGTTTATATAAACCCTCTGAACACTTCTATACGCAGAATTTAAAACATATATTCAGGAATATCTGATAGAATATGTAGCCTTCACATCTATACTATAGGGAAAGATTGACCTCAGCGTGATAAGAAAATCCTTCCTAATTCATGGATCCATGGAGGGAAAAGAACTTCCATGGTTCTTTGGGGTAAGGAGTCAATTTGGAAAGAGGCAGTAGAAATAAACTAGAAAGATTCTTGATGCCTGTCAATGTCACAGATAATGCTTATTGCATCAGAAGCTGTAGGAAACCTGAATATCTCAGGGATCAAAGTAATTGGTTTGACAGAGAAAAAAGAGGAAAGTAGGGTTCTTCAAAAACTTAAAACCACCCAGTAATACCTCTGATGTTTCCTTGGCCCCTATCAGGCCTCCAACTGATAGAAGTTTATTAGTGGAGAAATTACATAGAAAATACAATGTAGGGCAGGACTTGCTGTACATGAACCTCAAAGACATATAGTGAACTGAGATGATCAGCTACATCAAGGTCTTCTGCCACTGTTACCTTTATCTAAAATATGTATCCCATAGAATTTCTTCTTATGCGAAGGTTTTCCCATTCTTGTGGTTTCTTCCTTGTGCTATCAATAACCCATCAAACCAGTCACTTCATTACAGAATGCTATCATTTATTCAAGACTTCCTCCAGATTTGTTCCACTGTTGTCTCTTGGCAGCAAGTAGGAAATGAAGGGAAAAGGAAGAAAAATTGTGATAATGAAACCATAAGGAATAACTTTGAGACAGTGGTGAAATGACACTTCTGCTTAATGGGGGTGCTAGCGGATCACGACCTCACCTCAAACCCACAGGCGTGAATCAAAGCAGAAAGTGTCTCTGACAAACAGATATAAATGATTGATTGCATTTACTGAAAGTTTGTTCTTCATTTCTCCTTTTAAGGATGACACTTTCATCTCTTTTGTTTTTCTGTATTACTATTAACACCTCACTCTGCGTATCTCTTTCAGCTCTTCAGCAATACCCTACCCAACTCTTCCACCTTCCGTAGGCTTCATGAAGCTCATCTGCATTTTCCTGCATTTTACCAAAGAACCACTATGGGTGAATCAAAAGCACTGAAGGAAAAGTCAGCTTGATCTCAATTCTGACACCAGGATGAGTTTTCAGCCATCTTGAACAATCAGAAGCAATCATTTTGGACTAAAACATACTCAGATGCTGCAATGATTTCAAACTCTTTGGCACAGATAGCTCCTATGGAGAATTGAGTTGCTTAGCATGGCTCCACCTAGGAAGAAAATTGTATATTTTTTCCAAATTTAAGTGCTTTTTTTTTGTGGGTACATATGTCTCAAAAAAAAGGCAAGTAAGGTCTTTCACAGTAGAAAGCCCTTTATTTTTTTCCCTAATCTGTTGCACATCAACTTTTTGAATATTTATTATCACTGTTTGTAGAAAGTTTCAACAGATTCCTGTTGTTCAAAGACTCAAGTTAATGATCAAGCTTTTGTGTATGAATTTCAATCAGTATCCTTAATGCAGATATCATACCCAAAGCTTCTAAGACAGAAGCAAATAAAAAATGGCTTTTCAAGCTTCTTATCAGCTTATTTTAGCAATAGGATTTACACTGTAAGCACCAATAAGCACCTGGGGAACACTAATATACCTGGCACACTTTTAATGTTTTTTTTTAACTTTTCGATTCTTGACATTACTAATTGCACGAACACTGATATTTTTCACTCCATGACACTGTTTAATATTTGCATAATTTGTCTGTTAAGATTACTATGGTTTCATTTTTTTCTAAGGTACTAATTTCTAAGTACTGTTTCAGTAATTAATGTAATGTTACAAGAAAGCAATCCTTGTTATCCATATGTGACCCATATTGTAGTTATGCATTACTGATTTAAAAATATCATTTATTTGACCACCTAATCAGAATGATGTTATGATGCCTTTATATTTTAGTAGTTCATCTGGTTTCTTTATCAAGTCAAAATTTCCTAGTTTTTCCCAATGTTTATATAAAATTTTTGTGATGCCTCTTCAGAGTTTAGTATAAATTGAAGTGTTTTGCAGAATCAGAAATCTAGTGACAATAATACAAGAGAAAGTTTAAGGGAGCTTGAATATCATCAAAAGCAACAGTAACATAAAAATCTATTTATTTCAGGTTTACAGACTCATGGAGCCATGGTTCCTCAATGAATTTTATACAATATTCAATCTAAAATATTGCATATGCCCTTGCCATGATGTGGACTATAGGTGCCTGTTCCTTCAGCCTGATAAAAATGTGAATAAGACTTCAAGGGAAGAGGGAGTTTCTATTTCTATGCAGCTAAATATGCAGATAAATAATATGCAGATAAATAACAAAACCGCAAATACTATGTTACAAAAAATACTGTGGTTTTACCATTAAATTTTCACATGCTAACCAGCTGTATGTATATGAGCAAGGATAGCTTTCCAAACATCTCGCCAATAAGCTATCCGTTTGTGATAGCTTTGCTAGCATTAAAATAGAAAAATTTCCGTTTTTCCCTAAAAACTCTCAGCAACTGAGACTCACAATAAGATGTGCTATCTGTTACATGGATTGCAAGAGATAAAATGTACCTTTATTACAACTGAAGGCATTGTCTTCTTACTTCAAATTCAGAGTCTGATCTTTATAGTCTTTTGTGGAGAATGCTAAATGCAGCATGGATAAAATCCTGTGTATTGAGAGATTCTTCAAGGATCACAGAATTTACTAAAAGTTACCCTCTTAGGTTTTCAAGAATTTCAAACATTCAACTGATTTCTTTACTGACATTTCTAATAGGCTGATGAGGTTTATGGATGTAGAATAAGTCAAATACCAAAGGCCTTCAGTAGGGAAAACAGCTGTTGATACAGTTTTGTCTGGAGGACGCCTTCAGCTTATGAGTGAGAAATATTCAGGAATCAACAAGCCTCCCTGCTTGCATTAGCCATCATTAGGCTTAGAACTGCCAGACCGAATCCTTGGTCCAATGAAAGAAATAGATCTGCCATCATCAAATTGGTTTAGACGAAAAGCTAGAAAACAGTCTTTACTGTTCCTTCCTCCTTGTGCAGAGTGGATTTTAGCCTGCCTAGGAGGTCTGACTACCAGAAGGTTTTCCTTGGAGAACCCCCAATGCCAGAAAGCCTGGGAGTGCTGGCAAAATCTCCCTGAGCTAAGCAGATGGTGTAGGTTAAAGGAGTCTGCTACGCAGTGGCTTTCCAGTGAGTAAGGGGTGGAAATTAGGAAATATTGGGAAATCAGGATTGCCATTCTCCAGCTTGTCCGGACTGGAGGAAAAAGGAAGAGATAAAGGGAAGCAATATTTTTTCTGGAATAAAGCAAAGGAGATATATATGGTTATTTCTGCTCTGAGTTACAGTATTTTATAAATAACAGTACAACTTTAGAGTTATAATAAACAATGGAATTGTAATAAACAATGGAACTATTCACCAAACGTCCTATAGAAGTAGTCTGTAAAATAGATAGCTTCGTATCAGTTAAGATAGTTACAGATTAAACACCAGTTGAGAATATTCATCTTAATGCAGTATCTATCCTGGACTTTAAAAAATCTTCGTGTCCTGCAGATGGCTTATTTTATGTGGCACCTTACAAAAATCTCTTACTGTGAGCACTTAAATTGGTTTGTAGCCTTATAAAACATACTGTGTGCTTAAGTTTTATTACATTGATGGTTAAGCAATTTAACGAGAAGTAATCTGTGCCTCTGTGTCCTAAGTCTAAAACCAAAATGCTAGCAGATAAGAAATTGAAAAACACAAAAGCAATCATAGAAAGCAAAAATTCAAAAGCAGGGCCTCTCGCAGAAGACAAAGATGCAATTTAACTTAAAAACAGAATAGGAATGTCATCTTTCCCTATGAAACGAGTTCTTATACAAAGTACATTATAAGAACAACAAGGTAGTATGTCTTAAGATGAAAAGAAAAAGATAAAAGGAACTGTCCAATATGCTATACAAAACAGATACACCATATGCCAGATCTTTGCCTGGTATAACAATACTACCTTGATTTATACTGAATATTAAGTCAATATATACCATGTGAGCATTACCCTTACAAATGCAGACATAAGGGTGTAAGCACTCCTACATATTCAAAACTTTCCTTTTCCAGCTGTTCAAACATGTTCTTTTTCTCCTCCCTCTTGTTTTTTTTGTTTTTTAGGTTGCCTTCTTCCACTAAGAATTTCTATACTTGTTTCCAACTCAGAAAAACACCTTTTGAGAAAGTTTCAGCAAAATATGACAGGCCCATTTTGCACTACATGACTTTTTCCAGATATCCTGTTCAAATACTTTGTGTTCGTGTTGTATATACTGGAAGGTATTTGGAAAATCAAAAGAGAAGATCACTGGAAACCTCAAATACAGATATCAGAAGCTCTCGTTGTTCTGTCTTTTCATTCATATTGCGTTTCGCTCTGATGACTGTCACATTACCCGTACATGAGTTAGTAGTGAGTTGGTACCTATATAACATAAGTCAGTACTGTTTGTTAGGCTGCTAATCCATGTCCATTTTCAGCATGGATTTCAGCATCTCATTTTTCCAGATAAAGCTATACTGCATTCCCAGTGTAGGATGTTTAGCCTGGAGAAGAGAAGACTGAGAGGGGATCTTACCAATGCTAATAAATATCTAAAGGGCGGGCGTCAAGAGGATGGGGGCAGACTCTTTTCAGTGGTGCCCAGCAACAGGACAAGGGGCAATGGGCACAAACACAGGAAATTCCATCTCAACATGAGGAAAGACTTCTTTGCTTTGAGGGTGACAGAGCACTGGCACAGGCTGCCCAGAGAGGTGGCAGATGCCCCATTCCTGGAAACATTCAAGGTCAGGTTGGATGGAGCTCTGAGCAACCTGATCTAGTTGAAGATGTCCCTGCTCATTGCAGGGGGGTTGGACTAGATGACCTTTAAAGGTCCCTTCCAGCCAAAACCATTCTGTGATTCTGTGATTCTACGTCCAGAAAATGCACACTTGCATCACAAGTGAGAGGATTTGTGGCACATGTCTGCATAACCTACATAATCTGGCATTTTAAGGCACATTTGACAGCTAGTTCTCCATATTTCTAATACAGAACTAAACTAATCAACTAATCTTCCTGTGTCTTGCCCAGTTTTAGATGCCTCCAGCATCTAGATTTTCATCACTTCCTTAGATGGCTGTTCAACAGTCTTGCCATCAAAAAGATTTCCTAACATTTATTTTAAGTTAAATTTTCTTGATGTCTTCTCATTATATATAATAATAAACTTTCATACTAGTCTTTATAGCTTCACGTGTTCTTCCTTTCCCACATTTGGTGCATGCAAGCTCTAAGTAATTTACATTAAATAATTTAATTCAACAAATTGGTATGTTCACAGAATACTTATACATCAAACCATTCTTCCCTGTTTTTTTTTTCTTGTTGTCATATTCATGAATTACATGATCGTTATTTTTTGGCTTTCTCTGGGCTGATTGGGAACAACTCACTGAAAGCATCCGGCACCTGATTTGAGACGCAAAACCCAAGGATCCGAAATTCAAGATCTTTTGTTTATTAGGATGACATGCATCACATAATATTAACTTGTACTCCTTGAATTATCTTCTGCTCACTCATTTTAAATTCCCTCCCTAATTTCCAACAACTTTCCGGAGAATATTTGCACAAGAAGTCCCGGTCTTTGACTTCTTTAACCTTGGAACAGAGACTCATGCACAAAATCACGAAGAAAGTTGTAGCTGTCACCCTAATTAACTGAACCTCTTACTTCCACCTAACAACACCGTGTCTGCCCTGCATGATCAGACAGGAGCACTCCATGCTGTATCTTCCATTTCTGGACCGCCTGGCAAGTACCTCAGCTGTGTTCTTGTGCCATCAATGTTGAGATAAAACTGCTGGAGCAAGCTCAGGGGTAGTAGTGCTCTTTAGTAATTCCCCTGGATTAGATGACTGTATACTCTTCCCCAGGGTCTGCTTTACAATTCAGACACAGCTGTTAGGAATCTTTTAAACACAGAAAAATAACCCGAAGACATGTGAGACATAGATGCCATTACAAAAATGAATCATCAGTTTGTGTAAATACCTTTTTTCTTTTTTTATCAACAGTTGCCACTAGTGGTGCCAAAGGAGCATCAAAATAAGGCCATAACTTTGACAGATTAACTGTGAAAGGATTGTTTGTCCATGGGAGCATCATCTAGAGAGTCAAATTTATAGGTTGAGCCATAAACAAATAGTTCTGCGTTCCAGATAACAGGACTCTTTTGAAGAAAACTAGAAGGACTTTTGGCCAACAAGATTTTAACTTTCACACAGTTCTGCAAACAGAGTAGACTGTAGCCTCAGAAACTAGGGAGACCCCTGCTTTGCCTCACTAAACATGCCAACGTGTCTGTCATATGGAAGTGTTCCTTATTTCTCCCACTTTAAAAAAAAAAAAAAAAAAAGAGTTGAAGACAGTAAATAGCATTAATTATGCTCTACAAAATATTCTACACTGTTCATCTTCCAGCACCCTTGTCTTTACTTTTTATTGAAGCAAACTCCTCCTGTTTTGTGATGTTACCCAGGTCTGGTTTTGACCAGCAAAGCTGAGAAATGGTATGAGTGGGATTTGCAGAATTGGAGTTATGATCCCAAGCACAGGGAAGCCCTAAGTGGGTGGGCAGTGCTGCTAACTCACTAGGACACCAAGAAAGCTGGGCCATTTCGATTGCATGTTATTTGATCAGCTAGCTCTCAATGTCTGGTGCTCTGTTCCTTCAAACAGGTCCAGCTGGTGGTGATGACTGATTTCAGTCACATAAGAGCTGCAACAAATATGGGAGCATTGCCTGCAAAGCAAATGTGGAATGAGGAAAATTATGTAAAAATCGCACAGGCTGGGAGAGTTGACCACTGAATGGCTTCAGGGAAAAAGGGCACAGCAGGAAGAACATGACTTCATTATACCAGTAAGTAGAAAATTAACACAAGTGGAATGATTACAGAATAGGAAAAAAAAAGGGAATAATTTAAAAATTTGGATTGGTCTTCTGAGGCTAAAAAGGCTTTTGTCCCTGTGTGTTGACAGCACTCATTAGCTTTTGTTTAATTGGGGGGGGGATCTTAGGACTCTTCTGACTCTGCAGGACACTAAGACACTCAGCCATCTCAAACCTGGAAGAAGAGACCGTGGGATCTAGGTTATCTAATGTTTGACGACATTCCAGGTTAGGTGGTCATTTTCTTTAGCTGACATTGACACATTGTAGGTTCCTGCAACCAGGGATAAATTGTTAGACAGCTTTAGTGTGAAATACAGCTGAATCCCATCCATGGATCCTAATTTCAGATTAATTTTGCTGCTCCACTAATGTTAGGGGTGACAATCTAGTGGCTCTAGACTGACAGCTGATCTGTCATTTCCTATTTTCAAAAGCCAGCTGTAGCTGGAACAAGAGATAGGAAAACCTGAAAATAAACTTTACAGTGAAAGACATGAGGGTACAAAAGGGAATATTCCTGTTCTCATGATATTAAAATACAAGCTATTCACAGTGATTCCAATTTTCAAAACACTGTGCTGGGCTCGTTGACAACTAAAATGACATATGAAAGAGGTGCACTCACTCGCACCTACACCCACATATACTCAGGAGGAAATAATTTGTGACAGTAACTACAGTGAATGAAGATAAATGTTGGGGGGGAAAAACCCACAAATTAATTCCTCAAAGCATAAGTATGAGCGAGATAGACAGTAACATGCAGCATTTAATAGTGCCATGTCACCGATGGAAAAGAGTTTCCAAAATCTATTGGACAGACTGATTGCATCAATGAAACCACCCATGGGATAAGGCCAAATGGAAGTGGCTGCACCCTTCAAATGATTTAAGGGCTCTCACAGAGGATTTGCTTGTGACATTTGGCTATTGATGGTATTATACTTTGGAATTTAAGATGACACTGCTGGTGGTATCAAGCTTCTCCATATGTGCAGAGCTAGAAAGACCAACACACGGCTGGTATTGAGATGGAAACCCTTCTGGTCAATATGTTTATTTCTGCTTTACAGAGTACTCCTTCACTTCTTCATCCAAGGGTTTGACTAAATAGCAGATGTGGAAGATGGCTGTTTGGCCAGAATATTTTTGAAAGAGATGATGGCTATGCGGGTGATCTCTGAATGGGTGTGGAACAGGAGATGGGGGACGCAAGGACCAGTCATGAACGCAGGCTGGAGGATTCCAGCAAGGAGCAAAGCCCTTTCTTCAGAAAGAAGAGTGCGTGCAGCATTTGCAGTCTGGGAAAGTACAGAAAGTGCTAAGCTAGACAGTAAGCATGGAAGAAAAGGTCCTCAACGTAAGGAGACAGCAGAAAGGAGCAAGCAGGATTTGTTTTTAAACCTTGTATTGCCAACTGTCTTATCTAGCAGAGTAGAGTTATTTTCTATTCAAAGTCTCCTACTTGTTTTCTTTTTTTTTATTTATTTTCTAGTTCAGTATTTTCCATACCAATAAAACCTAGGTTTGGAGATTAAATGACGTTTGATAAGCTCCTTAAGCAAATATGTGATATATTCACCTGAGGACACTGACTTTCACAGGATCCTGTGCAAGCATCCTTTGTATGTTGATTAAATATGTCACCAGAGTTTGGTACTGCTCCCTGTTGACACTGTTGTAGATTTCATTTCTGCTCATGGCTTAATGCTCAGCATTGCTGCTCAGACACAGCCACAACTGGAATCGCAAAACCTGTTTTCTGTCAGTAACTCACAGCTTCTGACGTCAATTTGGCTTTGCCAGAAACTGCTGCAGTCTTTCAGGCATTGGTCTTCCTTTCTCCTATACGGTGCTCCCATCTTGAGGTTACTGTGTAACTGTTATGACTTCAGTAGTCCATGTCTTCCATTCCAGATACATAACCAACTCAGCACAGCTTTTGTGTTATTATCTTGGTGTCAGTTCCTGGATGGCGATCCCAACTTACTATGTTACCACTCCAGATTTGTATCCTGCCATTTGACGTGCATGCTGGTGTGTGGACATCACAAACAGCTTGTGCCTGGCATCTTGATAGTGATCTGCGGCTCACAGGAAAATTTGCATAACATCAGTGTTTGGAAAAAGTAAAATTTACTTGGCTGGAATTTGATGCCTCTTTTCTGTCCGGTTCTCTCTGATAAATGATCAAAAGATGATCTGGCATTGCTAATGCAGTTTGTCCATTTTCTTCCTGAAAGAGAACTTGAAGTGTGAACTCACTGTGAAGACAGTAGCCATATATATGATTCTGTGATATAGCTAATTTTAATTATTCGACCTATTGCAGGCTAGGTTTAAATTTCATTTTCTTATTTCATTTTTTATCATAAGCCAAGATATTCCATCTAGCTCTCTAAGACATCTCATAACCATAGAATCATAGAATGATTAGAGTTGGAAGGGACCTTATAGACCATCTAGTTCCACACCCCCTGCCATGGGCAGGGACACCTTACACTAGACCAGGTTGCTCAAAGACCCATCCAACCTGGCCTTGAACACCTCCAGGGATGGAGCTTCCACAACTTCTCTGGGCAACCTGTTCCAGTGTCTCATCACCCTCACAGTAAAGATTTTCTTCCTAATATCTAATTTAAACTGACCCTCTTTCACTTTAAAACCGTTACCCCTTGTCCTATCACTACATGCCCTTGTAAAAAGTCCCTCCCTGTCTTTCCTGTAGGCCCCCTTTAGGTACTGGAAAGCTGCTATAAAGTCTCCCTGGAGCCTGCTATTCTCCAGGCTGAACAACCCCATCTCTCTCAGCCTGTATTCATAGGAGAGGAGCTCTAACCCTCTGATCATCTTTGTGGCTCTCCTCTGGACTTGCTTCAACAGGTCCACGTCCTTCTTATGTTGGGGGTTCCAGAACTGGACTCAATACTCCAGGTGGGATCTCACCAGAGTGGAGTAAAGGAGTAGAATCACCTCCTTCAACCTGCTGGCCACACTTCTGATGCAGACCAGGATACAGTTGGATTTCTGGGCTGCAAGTGCATGTTTCTGGCTCATGTTGAGCTTCTCATCAACCAACACTCCCAAGTCCTTTTCGACAGGGCTGCTCTCAATCCATTCTCTGCCCAGCTTGTATTTGTGCTTGGGATTGCCCCAACCCATGTGCAGGACCTTGCACTTGGCCTTTTCGTAATTTCCTGAGGTTTGTGCAGGCCTATCTCTCCAGCCTGTCCAGGTCATTCTGGATGGCATCCCTTCCCTCCAGCCTGTCAACCACTTCACACATCTTTGTGTAGTTGTCAAACTTGCTGAGGCTGCATCAGTCCCACTGTCCATGTCACAAAAAAAAGATGTTGAACGGCACGCGTCCCAATGTCAGCCCCTGAGGAACGCCACTCATCACTGGTTGCCAGTTGGACATCGAGCTGTTGACCACAAGTCTTTGAGTGCAGCCATCCAGCTAATTCCTTATCCACTGAGTGGTTCATCCATCAAATCCATGTCTCTCCAGTTTAGAGACAAGGATGTTGTGTAGGGACAGTGTCAAATGTTTTGCGCAAGTCCAGGTAGATGATGTCAGTTGGTTTTCCCTTATCCACCAATGCTGCAACACTGTTGTAGAATGCCACCAAATTTGTCAGGCATGATTTTACCTTAGTGAAGCTGTGTTGGCTGCCACCAACCACCTCCTTATTTTCCATGTGCTTTATCATAGTTTCCAGGAGGATCTGCTCCATGATCTTGATTGGCACAGAGTTGAGTGTGACCGGCCTATAGTTCCCTGGGTCTTCTTTTTTACCCTTTTTAAAAATCTGGTTATGTTTCCTCTTTTCCTGTCATTGGGAACTTCACCAGACTGCCACGACTTCTCAAATATGATGGATAGTGGCTTAGGAACTTTATCTATCAGTTCCCGCAAGACCCGCAGATGTATCTCATTACGTCACATGGATTTGTGAACCTTCAGATTCCTCATATGGTCTCAAACATGATCTTCTCCTGCAGCGGGTGGTTACCTCATTCTCCCAGTCACTGCATTTGAGTGGTGTGGTTAGAGCACTTGTCAGCAAAGACTGAGGCAAAAAAATCATTGAGTACCTCAGCCTTCTCCATATCCTGGGTGACATTTCCTTCTGGAGAGGGCCCACATTTTCCATAGTCTTCGTTTTATCACTGACGCACCTCTAGAAGCTTTTTTTGTTGCCCTTGACATCCCTGGCCAGATTTAATTTTCTCAGGGCTTTAGCTTTCCTACCCTGATCCCTGGATGCTCAGACAATTTATCTGTATCCTTCCCAGGCTACATGTCCTCGCATCCGTCCTCTGTAGGCTTCCTTTTTGTGTTTGAGTTTGTTGAGGAGCTCCTTGTTCATCCATCCAGGCCTCCTGGATTTTTGCCTGACTTTGTTGGGATGCATTGCTCCTGAGCTTGAAGGAGGTAATCCTTGAATATTAACCGCCTTTCTTGGGCCCAGGCACCAGTGTGGTTCAAGGCCAGATTCTCAGGGATGCTAATAGCTAGCATCAGTCCGTTGTCTAAAAGTTAGTTATCTAAACCCTGGGTGGTCAGCAGAGTCTCTCTCGTAGTCAGTGGAAGAAATAGAAGCCTCCTATTTTGTCTCATCCTCAGGTGACACCGTAGACAGGTGACTGAGGTAGGGTACAGGAATCACTCTCTGCATAGGTCTGTTTCTCTTCATATTTCTTGAAGAAATCTAGCCTAGAGAATTTAGAGAACTAAAGATGTTGAGATCAATTGCACCCCCAGCCTCTTTAGGTGGTTCTTTTTCAATAAAGGACCTTTAAAGTAGAAATAAGGGCTGTTAGTCTGAGGCTGACGGGTACGTTTACCTTCCAGTTCTATTTTTTTATTTTAAGTATTATCACCTTAGATATTTCCCCCACCCCCCATTCAGGAGTGTGTTTGTGTTTGAGAAGGGTTCATGCTTCACGTACACATGGTTAAGCCCTTCCACTTCTTTCGGCCTTTATCTGCACAGGAAAAGAGATGCTTTATGTGATGCTCCTTAGTGAGTTTCCTGACAAAGGGGCTGTGCCGGGGATCTGACTGTTCCCTCTGCAAGTATGCTGGAGCATAAGCACGCACACTCCATCTGTACAAATGGGAGAGGAGAAAAGTGCATTCAACATCTGTTGCAGGCAGTTATAAATATTACAGTAGTTTAATTTTCCTAGGAATTATGCCTAAAGCAGGGCCTATGGCTCAGAAATTAAAAAGGGAAAAACTAGCCTAGTACAATTCCTCTAGGTCTCTTATTTCCTATGATCTTTGTTTAAGTTTTTACCACATGTTCCTTGAGAAAATCAAGGTCAAGTTTCTTTATCATAACTTGTGATTTTTCATTGACATATTTGAAAGTCTGGGTGATCCCTCAAACCATTTCTGAAATAAATCTGTGTGAATAATTTGCTTGGGTGGAAGAGGCAAGAAATTGTGGGATTAGGAGGGGATTAATACTTTGAATTTTCAGTGAAATCAGAAAAAAAGCCTTTTTCATAATATATATTTAAATGAAATATGTAGTTTTCTCTAGGATTTTTTTAATTATTATTCTGATCATATCTGTTTACAACACCTGGGGAATAAAAATCTTGAAGATGATTGCCTGAGCCCAGTTTCACATCACATATATAGAGCAAATTTCATATATGGTGGAGTATGCTAGCGTGTTCTTTGAAGCATTGTTCAGCAGCTACTTCTGTTTACTTCCCTAAGAGTAAAAAGGTGTAAAGCACTTTCTGAACTTCCTAACAGCATGATGAATGAAATATTTTTTAAACTGAAATAAATCAGGATAGATAAACTCATTTCTTTTCTTTCATGGATCTTCAAGACAGAAAATTGATAATAGCAATGAAAAAATTATTTTTGGAAGTTCATTCAATTTTACATTTTTTCAAAGACAGTTAATTAGATCTGACATCCAAAAAGCACCAATTTTCATTAATTTATAATAAAAGAAACAGTGTCAATATTAATGTACATATTCCTTTGCTTTACAGACTCAAAATAGAAAAATAAACACCAGAATCTTGTTGTAGAGTAAGACACAATCATATCTGTTCTGAAAATCACTATATTCAGACAAAGAGAAATTAAAAATGGTCTTCCTAAGACAATAGAGAACTCATCTTTTTAGGATTTCAATTCCAGAAAGAAACATATGAAGAAAATGGTATGCAGTAAGTTGTTACCCATTCGAAACATATGTTTATGTTAATAATAGAACAGTACTCTTTTTTTAAACCGATGCTTTCAGCACTAATTATGTGGCTTCCATCACACCACACATTTATGAGAAAGAAAAAATGAAGGCGAATTAAAGGATGAAAAAGAAAAATGTTGACAAATATTATTTTAAAACAGTTTTATTTTGACATAAATTATGAGCTATTGAGTATGCCAACAGTGGTGTTTCAATGATTGGTATGTAATTATCTAGGGAGGAAGGGTTTTAAGAATTCATAGCAATTCCTTAGCATGTCTTATTGGATTTACGCCAGCATGAAGGATTTGGTAATGAACTGCTAATCCGACTCTGCTCACTACCTGCCCAAATTTTAAAATGTGTCTCTGTCTAAATGTCAGCTGCAATTAAGTGTTAGGACCAAAAGCGTCTCAGAAAATGAGAAAGTAATAGGATAGATTTTACTGTCTATTATTGGTATTTATGGCTCTTCTCATGTTTAATCACTTGCAGCTACTGCACACTAAACACTTTCTTAA
Source organism: Pluvialis apricaria (assembly GCA_017639485.1). Classification (NCBI taxonomy): domain Eukaryota; kingdom Metazoa; phylum Chordata; class Aves; order Charadriiformes; family Charadriidae; genus Pluvialis; species Pluvialis apricaria. The sequence continues at coordinate 92,039,185 of CM030009.1, forward strand.
AAATGTGGCTGGAAATAGTGTTTAATAGAAGAAAGGGTATGACATGAAGACAGGGAGTTTAGACTGGTAAAACATCCTGATAATGAGATTTGTTAGACACTAGAAGAATCTCCTAAGGGCAGAGGGGGAAACTTCAGTATCTGGGACATGTCCAATTAAACTTGAAAAACATTAGAAAATGTTCTCCTTGGAACGGAAAATAGATGCAATTAGTATTTTTCATGCCTAGTTTCTGTTATTCTCAAAGCTTTTTCCCAGGCAAGAAATTTGGTTTCCTATCACTTCTGCAATGAGTAGTTTCAGTGCCTTAAAAGATTAAGGCAAATAAAGTTACAACGTCTATATTAACTTTGAAAAGTTACAACATCTATATTAACTTTGAAACTGGAAATGGAAAGTTTAATCATAGTCTAATACAGACGCCCTTCATGTTTACCTATTAATTGATGTCCTCTAAGGAGTAATCTAAGGCTAGTAAAACAGGAATCTCTTTTACCATGTTCTAAAATAAGAACAATTGTAAGAACATTTCTACTGCAAAATATTCCTCAGAATATGTATTCATGCTAGCAGGCACAATGTTCTTTTGCGATTATCATTGAGGAAAGAGGAGCTTTCTTGGAGTCACTCCCAATTTTACACTTTTCGGGCAAAACTAGGGACATTTCAAAGAAGTGGACACCTACTAATGTAATCCCAGTATTTTAAGATTAGGAAAGGAATGGCTCAGTAATGGGAAGAAGCCATCTTCTGAGTCCCAAAACAAAAGATAGCTGTTAAGTGGAATCCATCAGATTACATCAAAGCTGACTTTACTGAATCTTAGAAGTGAATCACTTCTACTTAATTTTGTTCCCAGGCTGAGCTACAACTGGGGCCATTACTCATTTAGGCTGGACTGATTTTTCATTACCCTGCTTCTGACTGTGTGAACATAAAACTGGGAAGCACACCACAGAAACTATTGTTATATATACATATGCATACACATATACATACAGGCATACACATAATCATAAAAACATATATATATTTAGATAGTAAGGAACAAGGATGCCAATAATGGCTAAATGTTATTTATATTCTTCTAAGCCAAACAATAAGAGTTTTTACAAAATTTTTGCATTTCATTTTGAATTAAAATTATCAGTTTTCCAAAATCTTCACAAAAATATTTGCCACAATTTTCAATTTTTTTATTTATAATGGAGTTGGATAGTTTACCTTAAAGGTTTGTTCTTCTTCACTTCTTTCATCTCAGAAAGTGTAGTATATATAAGGAAGGGCAAGACCAAAACCTAGAAATGAGAGTAATATACAATATTTCAAAAAAGTTTTTCTTAATTCCTCTATTTTTCTAGTGGGAAAACACAGAAAAACTATTCTTGCTTCTTTCACAGTGTCTTACTTTCTAACTTTCTGTTTCTTTCTCTGATGGAAGAAAAAGTTTTTAAAAAGTGAAAAGGAAGCACTTTTCTCCATTAATAATGAAAATACTACTTTATATAATATTTTAAACAAAAAATCTTAATACACTATCAAATAAAAATTCAGCCTTCTTTTTTCTTTCTTTAACTCATTAGAAAATTACATTCTTAATAGTTCCACTATCCTACCACCTTTCTTATGATATTCTGAGATAAGATTTGCAAACCCAAGCCATCTAATAAGCACTTGCTTTTCAGAGTATTTGCATGATCTGTAGTAGTAGACGTATTACTAATAAAATTTTCCAAAGATTTTATCACTGCAAAGTATAAAAAAAAGTGCTTCCCAAGAAACAGGCAGAACTTTTCTGCTTCCGCACTAATTCCTGCCAGAGATTGTGTGCTCATAGAGTTTTGCAGTGACCCTGATTCAGAATTTTTCTCAATTTCAAAAACCAGTGAGTGATCCACTGACAGCATTCAAAGCACCCTTGGTCGTTCATGAGAATTTTATCAGACCCTGAGAGCAGCTTTTCCGGCTGACAGATCTCTTTTGTGAGGCTTAACTAGGTCGGCCACTCACATTGTTATGCATGTCTGGATCTGAACTCCGTGGCCCTGCCCCGTCTCTGCTTGCTGTAAAGATTCGCATTTTCAGAAATACATCCTCTCTGAAAAATCTGCCCAGAGTGAACTGCAATCTGAAGTCACAATGCACTGACTAATCAGCACTATCTCTTCAAGGAAAAAAGAAAGAAGCTGACGAGTTGAAGCAGTTGAAGCGAGAACAACCATCAGAAATCTGTTTATCTCCTCCTTTTATTATTTTTTATTTATTTATTTAACAGTGAGGGAAAGAGAAGGGGAGAAAAAAATGGAGACTTTAAGAGCAAGTCATTTTATTCTTAAAAGTCAATTAAGTCTTTTTTTGGCTTTTCAGTTCAGTCTCACATTCCCAGTTACAAATCCAGGACAAAAGACTAGCTGTTCACACTTGTGGGGAAATCAGAATAGGATTCTTTTGCCAAAAACTGAGAAGAATCAGTGAAAACTAGACCTTACATTTGTTAAAAGACAACTTGGCCATAAGCCAGAAAAACTAAGAAAGTCAAAGCAAGGATGAAAAAAGTGCACATTAAGTGTTTTTTCAATGTATCTCCACATTCTGTATATACACCTTGCATATAGAATGGCATGCTGGATTAATGATTCTTGTTTTACTAGTTAGGTAGTTTTCACGTCTCTATTAAAGTTACTTAACTTAAATGTGGCTCAGATAGCCACATTTAAATGAAAAAAGACAGTTTTTTTAAACAGGCGAAAGATCTAAACCAAAACAGGTGAGTTTCATGGGTGGTAGATTATTAATTACTGAATATGTTTTACTAAACAAGATTTTAAATCATAATAACATTAGTTTTTTAAGAACAGTTTTCTTCTACAACAATGCAACACCTTACCCTATCAAAACTGTTCAAATTCTTTTTTTCCTCTTACCTTAGGTGGGGGATGGCAGGGGGGAAGGGAAGGGAAGGGTAGGGCAAATGACTTCACTTATATCATTCAGACAGGTGGAGATAAACATATAAAATGAGGAGAAACCTTTAATTAATGTTGCTAGTTTGCATGAAGACCACTGGTCTTTCTTTTTACATAAGCTTTAACAAATTTACTCGCTGCTAAGACAGGCCATCAGAGAATTAATTTGTACTTGTTTAACATTTACATACTTCGTGAAACCTACAGACCCAGGAAATTGGAAAATATGTTTCAAAGCTTAAAATAATCTCTTCCCTAGCAACTGCTTAGGAAAATGAGACCTTTGACTTTGATTCAGAAATTGTTTGTGCTCCTAATGGTAATTACATCAGCATTTGATGAAGGTTCCCCATTATGTAAAGGGTAACTGTAAAGCATATGAAGTATCAGAATAAGCAAGGAAAAACCACAAGAGGTTCAATTCACAAATGAGGTTTACAATGTCTGGGGCACATTCTGTGATTAAGCCTAGATTAAAGGTAAGACAGAACTGTATTTTGATATTATGGTGATACGTCACCTGCAAACAGCCTAGAGAGCATGCACCCAACTACGAACCAAATTCAGCCCATAGGAACAGTCATCTACTCCACACACCCCTCCTGCTTACTTTTTTGACAAGGCATCCTCACACATGCACAGCTCTGATCCCTGATATTGTTTCACAAAGGCCTAGTACTCCCCTTTCCCTCCTATGTATAGCAGAAAATTCTGTGTACTCATTAAGGTCATATTCTGTACAATTCTTCCTTTTAATCCCTCTTCCTTTCCTGTCTTGTAAGCATTACCAGTCAGTAAAACTATTATATGTAATGTAATGTAATGTAATGTAATCTGATTTTTCAAAAAGAAATAGTCATTATGACTAACAAGGCAACATACAATCAAAGAATAATGTAGATTGAAAGGGACCTCTGGAGATTATCTGGCCCAGTCCCTTATTCAAAGCAGGGACAACTTCAAAATTATAGTAAATTGCTCAGAGCATCATGTGCTCCAGTGTTCCAACTTCTGGATGGCCCTCCACTGAGCTACCTCCAGTATGTCCATGTCTGTCTTGCACTGGGGAGCCCACACCTAGACCCAGCACTCCAGATGTATCTCATCAGTGCTGACCAGAGGGGAAGGGTCCCCACCCTCAGCTGGCAGTCATTGGTCTACCCACTGCAGCCTGATATGCAGTTGGCTTTCAGCACTGAAAGGGCAATTTGCTGGCTCATGGTCAACTGGTTGTCCACCAGGATTCCCAGGTCCTTTTGTGGCAAGCTACTTTCCAGCTGGTTGGCGCTGAGCCTGTACTGGTGCTTATAGTTATCGCTTTCCAGGGACAGGATTTTGCATTTCCCTTTGCTGATCTTCATGATGTTCCTGTCAGTCCATTTCTCCAGCCTAGTAAGATTCCTCTGAGTTGCAGCTCTGCCCTCCAGTTTACTGACAGTTCCCACTCATCTGAATTTTTTTGTGAATTAACATACTGAGGGTGCACTTAAACATTTATTGGCCCCAGATCATTCCCTGAGGAACTCCACCAGTACGCACCTACCACTTGGACTTTGTACCATTGACGCCTACCCTTCGAGCTTAGTGGTTCATCTTGTCTGTTTTCAAGTATCACCACCAACTTTTCCTATCTCTTAATGTTAATTTTTGATTTTAAAAAGGCAAAATTAAAAAGAAACACAAGCATGCCACTCATTTTGTAGGTCTGAAAATCCCAACTCCCCATGCTCAACTTTCTCACACATGCTTTTCTGTTTTACAGAACACATTAAAAATAATGCTTTCACATTCTAACATCTAGAGAAAAATGAAGAGAGGACAGATAATTCTTCTTTTAAAGCTACTTCTTAAAAATGGATCTTCCAAAGGGTTATCTGAGTTCATGACACCTGGATGCAAATCGCAGGAGTTTTCTGAGCACTTCTACTCCCTTTTTTTAAAGGAAATTGGCAAAGCAAAAATGCTCAGAGCTGTTCTTCCTTTCTTCACAGGCTACTCCTGAAAAAGCCCTCTTGAACTAATATGTAAATGTGTATTACTGCATAATTAAGGATTAGAAAAATGAAGCCAAACTCATCCAGTTTACTTTTTCCAGCCAGCCTTGTATAAATGAGGTGGCAATCTAGAAGAAGTTGGTCTTTTCATTTAAACTGGGACTGTTCCAGAAGACCATGTACGAACAGAAATATTTATTGAAGGTGAAATACTCCAGACTTAAACAGTGGGTAGGAACAGCAAATTCCTGAATAGAAATTAGTATTTAATTGTATAATATTTGCTTTTTTGCATACTGTTTCCCTTAATTCATAAATATTTTTATCTATTTCAAAAAACAGAAGCTATGTTGCTGGTTTAGTATTTTTGGAAAATTTATTTTCGACATACATTAATAATCAATCAGATAGTTTATAATAACTTTTTCTAATTTATTTTTCTACCATTCTGCATGAAAAAGTTGAACATCCTTTTCTCTGAGAGTAGGTCAGTGCATGGGCATATGCCCATGTTTGCGAGTCGAGTGACATTCGGAACTGACCTATCATTCAAATATATGGCCTTATTTTGGCTTCCAGTGACTATCAAAGTTCATCTTAGTCCCAGTCCAAAAGCTAACAGCAGAATTCCCTTAGTATAGGTCTGCCTCATGTCAAAATTCAGCAACAAAACCCCTATTAAAGAAAAGTAGATGTAAGGACAAGATATGCAAAGAGGTTTAGAGATATATTCAAAAAGACATGGTTGCGTCAAGTTCAAATCCTGGTCCCAAGGAACCCTTCTTGATTAAAAAAAACAAAAGGAACTGTTAAAATCCTGGTAAAAAAACAGTTTGACAAAGTATTTCTGACCAGCTACTACTTCAGTATCACAAACAGTTTCAAATAACAAATAACCGCTACCTGAAGTAGCAGTGATGATGATAAATGAATAATTGCATTCCACCTTCCATCATTTCTGCAGTGCCTTAACTCATGACAATAAATGGGCAAGTGAAATGCCACCTGCCTCTAGCCTAGGATAGGCAAGGTCTGAGTATTACCTTCCTAAATGTTTTTCACTTGTGGGGACACCTCAGGGTAAGCACTCTGCAGATGTGTTTGTGAACTGGGCAAATGTCAGCAAGTGAGCTAATGCCTTGCTCTAGCAACAGTGCTCTGCCAAGTCTGATCCTGAAGATCCTCTGACATCGCTAACCTCTAGCATCCTTTATATAGGTGCTGTGGCTGCTGAGGAGGTCCCAGGGGGACTGGAGACAGAGGCTGGTGAGGCTCACATGCTCTCACTGACTGGGGAGAGCCACTGCTGGCACCGGATGGACCTTTCCACTGACCCGATGGGGCATTTTTATTTTCTGATTCTGGCAGGATGACACAAACTTTACACACACAAGTGGTTATAGGCTTGGCTCGAAACACATTCACATTCCACATTGAGCCTGTCCCATCTACTCTTTCTTCTGTGCCCAGATCCCATGCAAGATGCTCTCTGTGTCCGTTGCAGCACTATGAACAGAGAGTGGTGTCTTAAATGTCTGGGAATTTTGTGTGAACTGAAACATACGCCAAAGACAGGTCAGCCCTGAATGCTCTTAACAATGTTTCTGACTTTGTTCACCAGCTTAGACGGTCAGCTGTTGGCCTCTGACATGGGTTATGCCCTACCTCCCCCTGCACATGCACTTGCACTCCACATACCCCTTGGCACTCTGGCACTCCAGGCCAGAGGTGAGGAGAAGACTAGCGGGGGAAAAGGAGCAGGGAGGGAAGAGTAGATGTGTTGGAGGACAGTGATAAGGCCAAAGTACCACAGAGATTATTTTTTTTTTTCTTTTAAATGGAAATATCATCAGTGCTGCTTGATTTCTCTCTACCTATGTGGCATTTGATTTGTGTGCCCCTGCTGTGAGCAGAACCTGCTCAGAAACGGTGCTTGGCTGGTGACTCTGGTGGGAAGGGGGAAGGTTGATCACTAAAGCTTGGGCATCTGCTTTCAGGGTATAAAACTGCATCAGGTATGAGTGAACCCAGAACAGCAGGCTGCCTGGGTTTGCTGTGGAAGAAGCCCATGTACGAGATTTTTTTGCACCTTGTTGTTAGGCAGGCTGGCTTTGTTGGCAAACTGGGTATGGTGTTCAGTTGGAAACACCTGAGCAAGAGTCATAGGTCATTCTCTGGTGCAAGTCAAGAGTACGGCCCTTGTGCAGGGCCTGGAGCCCCTTTTCAGGGCCATTGAAACAGCAGCAAGTTGGCTGTCATGGCTTGGAGGATACAGTGGTGCTGGGGACATGGTGGAGCCAGGAGTGGGGGTAGTGGGGGCCATGCCTTGGAAGACCCATGCCCTCCTGGTGGGGCAATCAAGGATGGTGCACACCAGGCAGTGCTGCAAGGGCCACACAGGCACAAATGTATTGGTGAATCCACCAGGTCTAAAGATCCTGGCACCTGCATTCGAGCACCTACGCTGTTAAATCATTGTCTCTGACATTGTTTCTGGCCCAAACCAACAAGCACTCCCCCACACTATTTCTAAACATGGTTTCAGAGTCAACACAGGCCAGAGACCATTTCCAATCAGCAGTTCATGTGTGGCTATGGTATTTTGGTGGATAAGGCTGTTTAATAGTATGGTTGTGACCAGCTGGCCTCAGGGCCAATGGCAGTAGTTAACTACTGATATAGATGGAGCCCAGGTTTCCCTAGGGTCCTTCTCACCACTCACCCAAGGGCACAGTAAGCTAAACCATGGCAGATGGCGAGGAACATTCACCTCAAGGTATCACCAATGGACCTGTTCCAGGACAGTTTGCATGACAACTGGGAAAACTGGTTTTATGGAACCTGAAATAGAATACTTTCATTGCCTAAAAAGCAAGCCCTAGCCTTGTTTTTCTGTGGGACGCTATGCTACAGTTCTTCTATGAGGACACCCTCCAGCTCCCTTTTCTGGCCAAGGTGGCTACTTGGAACTCACAGTGGTAAATCCTCACACAGGGATTCCTGAACTACCGTTGCTCAGGGACCACCACAGGTGGCTGCAGATGCACTCCCTGGTGGTGGCAGTCCGTGGCTTTATGCTGGGCCACTTTCACATGCAGTGAATGGACTGAATTGATCCTTTTCTGCCTCACACACCACCTCTTCAGGAAAAGATCCCAAACCTGCTTCTTGCACGCTAGCAGCTCACTTGCTGTCCATACTGCAGTCAAAACCAGCTTTCTTCCTCACTTGGAAGTGGAGATTTCATATGAAATATAGATTGTGCCTGGGGATCCACCACACAATCATATATTATTGATTTATGGAATTGCTTTGTACTGTTAGCCAGCTACATGCTCTCCCTCAAAACCCTGTCAGATTCTTTTCCTGAGACAGCTGTTAATTCTGGAATATATTTACAAGGCTTGAAACTCTGCTTGTCATTTCATAAAGCAACACAGTGCAAAATTGCAGAGGAGTTGGACTAGATGACCTTTAAAGGTCCCTTCCAACCCAAACTATTCTATGATTCTATGGCTCTGTCTCCCAAATATCTCCCTTGGCAGCAGACATGAATGCTAGTCCTTGGAATTTGTGTGAATTCCAGTTTAAGGAGATAATGAATTTAAACGGTACAGACTTACGGACATTAACAGGATTTAGTAGATATGAAGCAGTTATAGTGATGAGCATAAGCTGTATTTTATGGTTTTATAAACTTAAGATTGGCAGACTCTGCTAGCTAGCCCTAGGTAACAGTGATCCTGACATATGCATAGAACTCCTTGTCATGTTTAGCAAACCGCACACGTGCCTTTTAATTAGTCCCGTGAAAGCTGCAGGGGTTGTGGGTCACCATGAGGAGGGTACTTAGGGAGTGATAACAAATTAAGTAAGAAAGAAAATGCTCTGAAGTTTGTGACAGTGAAATTAACAGTAATACAGAGGGGAATGGGAAAAGGCCTTCTTCACATTTATTGTTGTCTTGAAGCCGCAGCAAAAAAAAAGTCCATCGACTTATATACCGCAGTAATTAGCAATTTCCAGTCTCCACACAGTGATTATCTTCAGACTCAGACTCAGAGCTCCCCTGTTCCTGCATGTGAAAGTGCAGGCGCCTGCCAAGTCTGCACACAGTTCCCTCACTGTAAAAGTGGAGGAACTCCAGATTTCTATACTGCAACTGGCAGCTCCTTCTGAATCACTTTATAATTTCCATAGCTGAGTATATCAGGTTAACCTTATACTTCTAAAAGTCACTATGTGTACTCCCTTTCTCCTCCAGCATGTCATACAGTGGCATATCTGTGTACAGTCAATGGTGTGTGTGGCAGAGGTGTTGTCTCCAAGTTGTGTCTGACTGGCTGGGTGCTGTCGTTCTCTCCCTCCAGATGAAAAGCAGATGATGCTTAGAGTCTCTGTACCTTTACTCTCAGGTAATGCACAAAAGAATGAAGTCAAACATGAGGCAGGGGAAGCTGTGGGGTGTGATGTCTTTGTCATCCTGTAAGTCATCTTAACCTTGCCTCAAAACGAACTGTGCAAAAACCATTTATTTCTTATATAACAGCTTACTAAGGCTACTAGTTACTTTACTGATACATAAATAATTGCTGCAGGCAAAGCCCCAGCTCCACTGCACTTAAATTTAAAACTGGGCTATCTTTGTAACTCTGTCAGATGCCAAACAACTGTTCAGTAGTTTGAAGTTAAAAGAACTCATTTTTCTTATATCTTCTGTTTATGATGTTTTCAAAAGTAAAAGTACAGCCAGGCCAATCTTGAGTAGTAAAAAATTTAACTCTTTTTCTGTAAAGGACAACTGGGACTACCCAGTGGGTAATCAGTAATGTGCTATTATCTGGCGTTATCTCATCGAGTTTCAAAATGCCCTTGCAAACTGGATTCCCTTCCAACAGCCGAGTGCTTTTCATCCCTGCTGAAGAATTTTGCTGTTATTTTTATATTTGCCCCTAGCTTTGGTAAATAAGCTACTAACAGACATTCTTGCATTTTTCTTGCAAAGCCTCTGAATGGCTTGCATGGCAAGGTTTAAGCTTCCAGGCTTTGACATCGCAGAGGTGTAGCTCTTGGACAATGATCCCTCGGCACATTCTTCACAAGAAGCTTTTTCTTATCAAGCAGGGTGAATCCTAAACTTAGAAGCAGGTACAGTACAGACAGATGAAAGGAGATGGTGAAAGAAATGTATGGAGGTTTTATTTTGTTTTACTTTTTTTCTATCTGAAGCCTGTTATGGTGATCGTGATAAGACCTCAGTCTTAGCTTAGATGAAGTAAAGATTTTCTGAGGTAAGAGCAGGAATTGGGAGAATAAGCCAAAAAGCACCGGTTTCCTGGTTTGTTTGAGTTCTTAAAAATCAGGAGTCCTGTCATGCTGCAGCATGGGTAAAGGAAGACAGTGGAGCAGAGACAAGGAAAGAGATGGGAGAATCTGCTCTAAGAAGTTTATGCATCTATTGAAGCCCCAGGAGCACACGCACCAGGCCAACCCTTCAGCTGCCTCTTCCTCCTCCCCTCAACCCCCCTCCCAGTCTGGTGACTTAAGGCAAACAAGAGTCATGGGTGCCAGCAGCAAGACAAAGGGAGAGCAGCAGATCTCATGTTGTTCCAGCAGTGAGAAAGTTGTTCAGGTTGCTGACACATGTTGTGGAGACAGATTTCCGCAGTATGCAGACTGAAATGTATAATCTGAACAAGGTTATAAGCCAAACATCTACAGTGTTTATTGAAAACATCCCCGATGTTTAAAATTCTGTGGTCTTCTGAAACCCAGAAATCCAGCCCTGCAGTTATTTCTCCATTTCAGAGAGAACGACATACATACATGCTTTGGGAACACGTGGGTTGCTTTTTCCCCCTCCCTCCTAGCATGAGAGATGGTTTAGCCTACTTTTCCTGGTTCACATCCTGGGATGAATCACTGCAGACAAACAGCTCCAGCAGAGATGCGGCTCAGAGGCCCGTACAGGAGGAGAAGAGGCGCTGTCTGTCCCTCTGGGCAGGGATCGCCGCGCAGAGACAGGGAGAGGGGAGGAGAGTGATTTATGTAGGTTCCTTTATGAGGGTGTCTGGCTTTCAGGTAGTGTGGGATTTTTCTTTGAAAAACAAACAAACACTGGTTATATTTCTCTTAATTGTCTGGAAAAACACGCTCCTTCAGCCAGTCACTCTCCTCTTTGCTCATTCTTTTAACTCTCACTCGTGCTAAGCTGCTTTAGAGGTATTTTTGGAGATATTCAGGCTTGGAACGCTGTGTTCCTCCTAGCTGTTTTCAAACCTTCTTGCGTGATGTTCCTTTCCACAGTGCAGATCTTTGGGCCAGACAGAAATAAGGATATTCCTGAGCACAAAAAAAGCCTTGTGTGTCTTCCCCAATAACTACTTTAAAGGCTGTAACATATCTGCAGAGGGATTTTGGCATATTTTAAGATGCCAAAGGACATTTAAAGACAGTGTCTGATGACATTATGCATGGCATGTCTTCCCTGCAAAAGTGGGAAGTGAGAAAGAAATAAAGGCCAGATGGGATTATTTGTTCAAATGTACCCAGACTTGGCTCTGCGTAAAGGGGTACTGCAACCTCTTAGCTCTTGCAAAAGTGACCCTTGTGCCTGTGTGTGCATGCGTGCGTATGCGTAAGAGAAGAAGAGAGAGCAAGAGAGAATAGTCTTGTGACAGTATGCAGAGCTGTTCCCATCCATGTGGCACTGTTTTTTTGGAACTAATATCTTGAAAATTCAAAAGTCCTGCAAGTACAAGAGAGAAAGGCTTTTGCATAGGAGGAAGGAACAGCTGAATTTCCACAACTCCAGAGATCCATGCTCATTTCTTTCATATTTTAACACCAGATATTTTGCTTGTACGTTGCTTTCTGTTAGGTATCATCCCAGCAAACTATCGGCCTGCCTGAGACTGTGTCGTGTATTGCAGGCTATATAAGAACTAGAACAGATTTCATCCCTGTGTGGATAAAATATATGAGATATCGCTTAAGGTAGTTTTTTAGAGCATCACTGCAAATGTAAGCTGGATTCCTGTCATGTGCACCAAGAGGACATATTAGCACCTCTTCCAAAGTTCCTCTTCAGTTTGTGTTCTAGCAAGTACATTCCCCAGCTGCTGCCCCAGACATTTCTACAAGTGATCTGTGTCACCATTGCTGCTGGTAACATACGGAGGGAGAAAAGTCTAGGATCCCCTGGGCTAAAGCATATCGTTACTTTCTCAAGTTAAGTTTCATTATTATTTCTCTTTTCACTGTTGCCATGTACCGTTGTATTGGTCATACTGGTTAAACGTCCATCATCACACCTTTCATTTCTTCACATTTCATGTGAAATACATTGGGTTTTTTCATGGAAGGGATTAGAGCACTTAGATTTCCAGACACTCACTTGCACTTCCACATAATGATTTTTGATATATATAAAATATACAGAACATGTATACACACACATAGGCACACACACACAAATGTACAGAATCCCAAGGTTATTCGTTTTATTGATAGCTGCTTGATTATATTGAGAGCAAAGGTATTCATTAGACTTCATTTGATTTCTACTCAGTTTAAAACTGAGTGCTACAAGCAATGATCCTATTGTTAAAATAAATTCAACCCTTACTGTTCCTAGGAGACTTCTGTGCTTTAAAAGCCCACACAGATTTCACATTAAGCAAGAAGCGAGGAGAGCACAGGTTTTCTCTCTAAACAGAACATACCCATTATCATGGATATGCCAAGTAGATAGCTATTCTCTCTTCCTCTCAGGTGCCCACGTAGAATCAGCTGTAAACTTGGCTTCAATAATTTTGAGGGGAAAATGGCCTTATCCTGAATGTTTCCTAATCCCACGATACTGTCATGGCATCCAATTGAATGTGCAGTTACTCATAGCATGACAATTTCTGCTGTGTGCATTACAGAGAATGGTTTAATTTCTCTAACTGATCTTTTTGTGGAAGATATCCCCTACTGCTTTTTGGGAGGTGTTTTAATCATAAAGTAAAAAACCCTGAGAAAAGTATTCTGTGGAAGGTGATTTTTTGTTGGTAGGTAAAAATATTAATTAATATTTTAGCACACTCTTCTCTGCCTTGTCACAGACTAGAGTGAGAGTGGAGCTAAGAGGACCTCCACTGAGCACTTTGCTTTGACATAACTCAGTGACAGCTGCCTATACCACTGTGCAGAGTGCTTAAAGTCTGACTTTCAGCATAATTTACATCATTCAGTGTGTTAATAAGTCCCTTCAAAGGTGCTTTTTCACTACTTCCATATCAAATTTGTTCAAAGGAAGATACTCAAGCCTATACCACGTGGAGAAAGCACGCATTGCTACCGTGAGAGTTATTTTATTTTGCACCATCAGCACCAGGATATGGACCACCTACCATCAGGATGGTGCATATATTTTGGGAAGTGGCAGGGCTGAGGAACAGTACTAAATTTGAGTTTCTACCTACATGTTTACAGACAACAGCAAAAACCTAAAAATCAAAAGCAAAAACTCTAAATGGCAACTGCAATTACTTTTGACGAAGATAAAACACTTTGGTGTAGTTCTTATATTTTGGTTGTATTGAGTGTGCGATTGTCACACTGTGTTTTCCTGCCTTATTTCTTATCTTCTTTTCCACAGGCTTGTCTCCAGAGAAGCTACTCTTCTGACTCAGACAAGGCTGCACGTGAATGGTAGCAACCACCTTGGAAATGGCTTTGTTACTCACCAGACACCATTTGAACGTATTCCAGTTTCTTTGATGGGACCTCATTCAGAAGCCATCACGATCAATGGAAAAACTCCAGTCAATAAGGCCTTGATGCCAGTCCAGATCTGATTTCAAAGTTCTCCCAAGAAGGATCTGCTTATGGTAACACGGAGTACAGTACTTGATAATTCTTGTGCATTGGCACATTTTTCACATGGAAGAAAATGTATTTGCTTCCGTTCCACTACAGCGAAGCTTGTACGTGTCCTTGGTTTTTGGCAGATGTCGAAAACAGATCAGGAGCAGATGATGTGAGAGCAACAATATGTCCCTGAGCAACAGCAAAGCAGCAGGTGCAGGAGGAGCATATGCCAGATTCCCATCAGCAGAAGCAACCGCATAGAGGGCTCTCTGGGACTGCATGCGAGGTGCATGCTCCACTTTTCTTCTGGCACTGGGGAATATTAATAAGTCTGCATCAGGCCAAGCAAATAATTTACAAACTTATGTTTCAATTATGTAATAATTCATAAAGTAAGCACACAGAGACTGCAGTGCAAGAGAATTTCCCAGGCAAACAACCTGGGTCTTAAAAAAATTATCATATTTTAATTTTAAAAATTGAATGTCCAGAAACAGTAATGAAGGAAATTAGAAACCTTAACTCTGACCCTCTCCCAAAACTTTTCTCACCCATCCAGGAACACGAAAAGTTTCCACTGGTTTATTTTTTAATAAGAGACACAACTTTCAAAAAATACTGTATCGAGTTAATTTGAAATGTTTTGATCAGACCACTTCTGACACATTCTTAAAAAAATGAAAAAAATTAAATAAATAAAGAAAGAAAAGCAACGGTGCAGTGATTGAAAGCTTTTTTCTGCTGTTCAGCCCTGGCATGCTACATTGCATTGAATGGACTAAATAAAAATACGTCCATTATGATCAAAATTGAGGAATTCTGGATACAAGTTATCCATTTTCCTCCAATGTCACATTATGGTCTTCTGAGCTCAGCTGGACAAAAGTCTGGTTTAAAAAATATATATGCATGTGTACACATTTTACCTTGAGACAAAGCCAAGATTTTTCTAAAACAAAAAGTGACACACCCTTCACATAAGAGCCATCAAAAAGCAGCCAGTGCACCAGAGTATAAACTTGCTTGCACAGTGCAGGATCTGTTTCAGAACTCCTGCTGTGTTGTGCTCTTTCATGCTAGTGAGCTGAAACTCAGCTTGGGGAATAAGGGTCCTCTCTCTCTTTCTGGCTTAGGTGGAAACTTTCTTATTAAAACCTATAGGAAGATTGGGTTTTGATGTTTTTTTCTCTTAAGAAAAACTTTCCCAGAAATCTCCAGTTCTTCTCTTGAACTATATGATTACATTGAACGAACCAGTTAGAAATCTAACAAATAGATTTTTTTAAAAAAACTACTATTTTATGCTTGTTCAGGTAGTTTTGAAAGGCCACAGGACAATACCTAAAAGGGAGAAAGAAGGCATCTCCACTGGCCTAAGTTTCTATCACTTAGTGGTCTCTAAGGTACTAATAGCATGAGAAGGATTTTATGGATTATGCTTTTTGGAATAACTTACATTGTCACTACTGAAATCTAGTGCAAAAGATCTGGAGCAAGTCTTAACAAGACTAGGGATTCACCTTGAGATGACCAGTAAAAAAAATCAGTTCTACGTAATTCACAGCATTATACAGATAGATTTCCCAGTTATAGCTCATGTCAAGAATCAGGTTATAGCTGACCTTGAATTTTAAATGGAAATTATTGAAGACGTTGGAATGGGAATTCATGGACTGTCTGACACCCTGAGCTATATATCAAGCTATTTGATATATGACGTGGATAGAACAAATGTTTGAAGTGGCGATTTAAATTAATCCACCTGATTTTGCACC
Source organism: Pluvialis apricaria (assembly GCA_017639485.1). Lineage (NCBI taxonomy): Eukaryota > Metazoa > Chordata > Aves > Charadriiformes > Charadriidae > Pluvialis > Pluvialis apricaria. The sequence continues at coordinate 92,054,776 of CM030009.1, forward strand.
GAATTCATAAACCATCTGTGTGAGGTCCCCCAAACCACATCTGTCTATGCCCTGTGCTCCTAAATACCACAGAGGTACGAGGCTATAAACCTAACTCTCATACAGATATTAGGAGACTGAACCTTGCACGACCGGCAGTGCCACACTGACATTACATTTAGGTCTTGGTAGAAAGCACCACAAGAACATTTAGTTATCTTTAAGGGAATTGCCTGTGAAGTAGAAAATGAACAAATCAGTCATTCCAGACAAGCTACAGGAATTTCCTGGAGCCGAAGGGGAATTAGAAGGCCTGTGGAGAGCTGAAATATCTCAGCATTTGTTAGGAAATCCTAGAATGCCTATCCAGAAATATCTGCTGGTTATATACCCATGCAAGACAGGCTGGGGAAAAAAAACAATAACCAGCATGGCAGCCCTCCTTCTGACAGACAAAAAGGACAAATTTCAGTTTGGAAACCTGAATTTCTTCAAGGAACTTTTGAAACTCCTCTATTTTATGTTGGCAAAGAGGTGTTCCTGCTACAGCATTAGCAGGAAGGACAGTATAGAACATGATGAATAACCAGCTGGAAAACCTACAGAAAGATAAAATGTTGTAGCTTTGAAAGAACAGATTAGCACCCGTGTCCTAAAAGAATGTTCTTCGTCTTCTCTTCTTTTTCCCCATTTGAATCCAGAAGGCACACAGATTGATGTCATTCTGTAATAGTGTCTATAATTCAGAAACTATTCACAATCATAATACTCAATTATTTTTATGTGTGAGTTCTCCTAAACAAATTACACTTTTCCAAAATAAACACAAATTTCTTTATCCAAATTAAGGTGAAATGTACTTAAAATTAACTTTGTGACAGCTGGCAATGGGTCCATTGGAACCAGATGCTGGCTGGGGACAGGCAGGGAGCATCATTTTCCAGCCACTCTCCTACCCTCTGGATCTACTCCTGCATCAGAGACTCTGCACAAACAGGAATGAGTGCCAGTTATGCTAATCGTAGTCACACACCGTACCTCCAGGGAAAATCCCTGTAGAGGAACCGCAGGGCATAATTGCTTCCATTTATAGAGTAGAGTAGAGCAGTGAATCTGTCTTGAAATGCTGGGTTTTGTTCCTTTGGGAAAGGGGAGCTGAGGATGAAAAGCTGGACATGACTGAAATAAAAGAAAGTATTTTGGGGCTTTTGCACACATCAAATGAAGACAAGCATCTTGGCTGCCGTTTAAGTTGCCGATCCAGCTAGTTTTCTTGAGAGACTTCTTCTGCCTGCAGAGTCGCAGCCTCTGGCCAAGTTGAATCCCTCACAGTCTCAGGAAAGAGCATTTTGTAGCTTCCTGCATCTTGTGGTGTAGCTACTCTGCTCAGCTAGCCTTCTGGATAACTGAAATCATTTTGTAGATTCTCAGATACTAGGAGAGGTTTTCCACAACACAGACGGGAGCTAGGCACCTTGCTGTCAGCTGTGTCTTTGAAAATATCCCTGCAGATGTGCAAAATGAATCTTCTGCTGTCCTGCCCTTGTACCCTGCCCTTCAGCTGCAGTGTTGCCAGAGCCTACAAACAGGATAAAGACATTTAAGAGAATGCAGAAGCATAATATTTTGTAAAGGTGGTTTAGAAATTCTTATTAATTTCTCTTTCTTTCCAGTTTGGTTTTGTTGTCTTTTTTTTTGTGTCTCCCCCCTTCCTTGTTGGTCTGATAACAGTATGCAGTTGTTTTCCATCAGCAAGAGACATAAGTGAAAAGGTTTGGCAATTTATATTCTGAAGCTCTGTAGTCTCTTGCAATCCCAGCAAGGGCTGCTTTTTAATCCTTTAAATATCAGGATTTCATTAAAGTTTTTCCCCCCCCCCTAATTCTCAGTATGAATCACAACTGAACTGAGCATTAGGCTGTTTAAACAGTAAAGCATTTACACAGAGGAACTCCAGCTGTAGTGTAAATACTATTTAACAAGATTTTTTTAAAAGCAAAGTCCTGGAAAACTCATTATAGCTATTTGTTTGCCAAAAACTATAGGAGTAAGAGAAAAATCCTTTGTGTCTCATTTATTATTGTCACTTTATAGGTCAGGGAATTATAAACAGCTTTAAGTATTTTGCAATAGCAACTTTTTACTGAAAGCTCTTCTTTTTAAAATGCAATGTCTGGTTTTTAGCTGCTACAATTCTTCAATGCATACTTTCAGTCACTTCAGCTGAGTTGCCTATGTTTTTTTACAATTATGGATGCCAAGAAGATTTTATAGCCACATGTTAATGCTACCAGTTTTGCTTACTGTCTATATAAATCTTGTACTGGCATTGTGACTGTCAGTCAGAGAATGTCTTTTGTAAGTGTGGCTGCTAGATGGTTTACTTAATCTAATAACTTCCAATTCACATAAAGTTAGTTAAGAGTTCCTGCCATAACCTTTCATGGCAAACTTGCATAAAACTCACATGAATCCCATAAATACATACCATTTCCCATCAACTTTATCTCCTTCTCTTGATATACAATCCATAATAAATTTAGTATAACCTATTGATAGGCTCCATATGACTCTAAGGGTTTCTTTTCCACAGGATTCAATACTCTGAAACTCCCTAAAACACACACAGAAAAATGCTTTGACTGTCCAGCTGTTTTAAAGCCAACATTGTCCTGTAGCCTTTCCTTTTTTATAACAAGGGACTCCAAAGACCAACTAACCTCCTTGCAACGCAACATGAGTTGCTTACTATACTTCTGAGATATTGCATCCACGGGGTTTTAACACACCTAAGAAGCAATTTTGTGTTCGCACTTACCCAAGAACCTTGGGGAAAGACCAGACTTTAAATGTATATTAAAATTTCAGTGGGATTACTTAGGTGGTGAGGTACACTCTTACTGGATTTGCAGGTTTGTACTCAGTTCTTACATTTTGAAAAGAAAAAAAAAACCTTTGCATTGACATAGCACATGAAAACAGAACCAAGAGGCAAATATCCTGTGTTCAAAATATGGTTAAAAAAAATATGCAGCCTTACTGGTGCAACTGAAAATTATATGTAAAAACATTTTCATCAAAGCAGTACAATCTTTTCGGCAAGGAAAAATTAATAATCCAAGAAAATACATGAATCACTATTCATTTTAGTTTTCCTCACTATTGTACTCTTAGAAGACGGGAATTACCCATACCAAGGAAGGCCAAAGCACATAAAGAAGTAACTAAGCACAAAAGCCTAAGAAAAACAGCTGCTGTGAAACAATCACGATCGTCAAAAAGGCTTTATCATACTTTTCTAACATTTCACATCTTAGGCCAAAAATAAAATATGATATGTGAATAAAAACCTGCAGTGGGAGTTCATACAATGTAGGAAATCAGGCAGTACTTAGGAAGAAAAGAAGGTTGATGACAGTTTTAAAAAAAACCAGAACCCTCCTGAATACATTCAGAGTTTTCCAAGCATGATGTCTTTCAAGATTTATGTAAGGACAGCATGCTAATCCGACGTTAAAATCAGAACAAAGTCTGCTATGCTTGTGTCATACGTGCTTCCCTTTCAGAATGTTAAATTACCTGGGGCAGTAGCTCAGTATGTGAGCCAGATCGACCAGGGAGATTAGATCCATATTCCACCCCCAGATATTAATGTTTGGCTCTAGCTCAGCAACAGAAGATGCATTCTTCATGTATCTACAATAAACAGACAGTTGCAAGCTCTTTTCCAAAGTAAGGATACTTTTGACCTAAGCGTTAGTCCTATAAGTGTTCTTATCACTGAAGTCCACATAGTGGACCTCACATTATCATGAAAATTATGGAAAAACACAGGATTTACAAGAACGTCTTCTTGTTTGGGGTCATCTTTCTACTTTAACTTCCTCCCTGCTTCTCCCATTATGTATTTGTAGTCCTTCTTTTACTCTTTTTCACTCCTCCAATCGCTTGCTTTCCTCCGCCTCCGAAGAAGGGTCATCTTCTGAGCAGTCAGTAAGCTCACTCACACACAGAATCACAGAATCACAGAATGGTCGCGGTTGGAAGGCACCTCTGGAGATCATCTAGTCCAACCCCCCTGGCACAGCAGGGTCACCTACAGCAGGTTGCACAGGACAGCATCCAGGCGGGTTTTGAATGTCTCCAGTGTGGGAGACTCCACAACCTCTCTGGGCAGCCTGTTCCAGTGATCTGCCACCCTCAAAGGAAAGAAGTTCCTCCCCATGCTTAGATGGACCTTCCTATGCTCAAGTTTGTGCCCGTTACCTCTAATCCTATCACTGGGCACCACTGAAAAAAGACTTTTCTCATCTACCTGGCACCCTCCCCTTAAGTACTTATAAGTATTGATAAGATCCCCCTCAGTCTTCTTTCCTCCAGAATAAAAAGACCTAAGTCCCTGAGCCTTTCCTCATAAGAAAGATGTTTCAGTCCCCAATCATCTTGGTAGACCTTTGCTGGACCGTCTCCAACAGTTCCCTGTCCTTCTTGAACCGGGGAGCCCAGAACTGGACACAGTACTCCAGATGCGGCCTCACCAGGGCAGAGTAGAGGAGGAGGATGACCTCCCTCGACCTGCTGGCCACACTCTTCTTGATACACCCCAGGATGCCATTGGCCTTCTTGGCCACCAGGGCACATTGCTGGCTCATGGTCATCCTGTTGTCCACCAGGACTCCCAGGTCCCTTTCCACACAGCTGCTCTCCAGGAGGTCAGCCCGCAACCTGTACTGATGCATGGGGTTATTCCTCCCCAGATGCAGTACCCTACACTTGCCCGTGTTGAATTTCATCAGGTTTTTCTCTGCCCAACTCTCCAGCCTGTCCAGGTCACGCTGTATGGTGGCACAGCCTTCCACCGTGTCAGCCACCCCTCCCAGTTTTGTATCATCAGCAAACTTGTTGATGGTACACTCTGTCCCTTCATCCAGGTCATTGATGAATATATTGAACAGGACTGGACCCAGTACTGACCCCTGAGGGACACCACTTGTTACTGGCTTCCAACTGGACTCTGCACCACTAACCACAACCCTCTGAGCTCTATCGTTCAGCCACTGTTCAATCCACCCCACTGTCCGTTCATCTGACCCATACTTCCTAAGCTTGCCTGTGAGGATGATGTGGGAGACAGTGTCGAAAGCCTTGCTGAAGTCAAGGTAGACAACATCCACTGCCCTCCCCTCATCCACCCATCCAGTCACGCCATCATAGAAGGCTATCAGATTAGTCAGACATGACTTCCCCTTGGTGAATCCATGTTGACTACTTCTGAGAACCTTCTTTTCCTCCAGATGCTTGGAGATGACACAGATGATAACAATCTTAGTGCATCATCTCTCTTGGGGATACTGTGTTAATGAACTGACAACATAAAATTGCCCAGAGAAATTTGTTGAAGAGTCAATTGTTTAGGACTGAATGTATAACCATAATGCAAGCCCAACTCTTAGATGCATTGCTATCCAGCCAAATCCTGAGATATAATCAACCACCAACAATACCTGTTTTCCAAGAAATTGGCTGCCCTAGCAACAAGGTATCCTTGGGCAAGCCTTCCTTTTGTTGATCCTGCTCTATCTATAATAGACCAGTGAGAGATGCAAACCATGCATCCCAACAACCAACCTTACCCTATTTATGGAAGGGCTGCTCTGCAGCAGTGAATCACAAAAAAGGAAGGGATTGGTATGCATATAGTGGATGCTTTCAGCCTTCAGCTCCAGAAGTGTCCTACGTGGTTCCTTGATATGTTTTCTCTTTTCAGTTATTGTTATTTCAGTATTTAATCTTTAATGGTAAATGCAGTTCATTCTCCTAAAAAAAGTGAGTAGATGACACGTTGCAAACCTGGACTAAATGAGTTATATTTAACTGTTATATGTAAATTATAGATGTATCTACCTGTTAGTAACGTACTTGATTAACTGCAGTTCTTAAATGCACTGTGAGAGAAAATTGCAGAGTTCCAACACATTTTCATCTTCTTGCATGTATTATTGCTTTGCTTTTAAAAACTTTGGAGTGTTTTCCACTCAGTCACCTTCCCTACTTCTCTCCTTAACAACATTTTACATTTTCCAATAATATAACAAATGTGTTCATCTCAAAAGTCTGCTTCTGCCTCTTCCCAGACCTGCAGTGACTTGCAGTACTCAGGCTACATGCTTGCTTTCTTGTACATCATTGCTGCTGTTAAGAGTTCTCCATGCTAACTTGTGCCTGCATAACACATCTGTGAGCTCAGTGTCCACAGTTCACATTGATGTCTGCTCCTTTATGGAAGTCCAGTCTCTAAAACCAGTAATCCATTTGTCAGGATATGAATGCATAAGTGTCACTGCTGGCAGTGCATAGAATGGAAGGAAACCTATCTCAAGCCCTGTTTACGCTGCAACTGTTCACTGTCCACTTACAAGTTAAGGGTACGATTAGTTAAAAATGTCACAGAGCACCTAGTTCACATTCAGTTGCAAGCCAGTTAATTACACTCTTGGCAAATTTTGTGTCCACTCCTAAAGGTTTGTTTTTAGCTGTCAAGCTGCTGACAGTTCCACATATGGAATGTCAAAAATACTTGAATATCTGCAGTCATTTTGTGTGACAGCTACAACACTGTCCCATTAGTAGCTACAGCTTGGCTTAGTCCGGAGCAGTGTCTCTTGGTGTTCATGTTGGCAATACAGAAAGACACAAACTTTCATCCTTTCCCATATAGTACTCACAGTACTCCAGGGAAGTGTTATCATTCATTTGCTTTCATGCTGTCGAGGAGAGACTTCCAGAAACTTACACCACCACTACCTGAAGTCCAGGGAAGTCTCCAGAGTAAGAATTGCTGCTATTCTTAATGCTGAGGATTATGTGATGCTGACCCTACAGAGAGGGAAAGAGGCTCCAAAAGAAGCCTTATGGACGGATGTCAGGACTGCATTCATACAGCACAGATGACCCAGGGGCTAAATCTAAATTTTGCCCTGTAACTGTGATGGTAGAAAAGATTCCTCGTGGTCAATGGTAAAATGTTCACAGCACAAGGGGACTGCTAGCTATAATATGCCTTTAAAACAGTTAGGTCTCAGACATGAAAGATGTAGAATATTAGACTTTATAAAGTGGAAAAAAAATACTTTTTTAAAAAAAGAAATTAACAACTTTAATGTCCATGTAGTTGGACCTTCTGCATGACTTGCAGGGTTGCATACTTCACCTGAAACCAAGCTCTGTGACCTTAAACAAGGAATTTTAATTGCTATGGGGCTACACTGTGAACCCCAAATCCAAACCAGAAGACACCAGAATCAGTCTAACCTCACACCTTTCCCAGGGAACAGGCTGAAATATTCCCTGCCCGCCGAATATGCTCTGTGCTTGAAGAAGAGGGTAAAAGGGATGCAGTTTCCCTGACAACCTGGCCTTCCTTCCTAATCCCAGTTCTAAAGGTCCATATGCTTCTCATTACTTCATGAAAACACAGTTATTAAGACATAAACTCAAGGCACAGGGTTCTCTGCAGCACCTCTGAACACCTTCCAGCCTATCTACTTGCCATCTTCAGTCCTTGCCAATAAGGTCTGTGGGAAGTTGTAAAACTAATCTGCATAAAATACTTTTGGTAAGTTGTTTTAAAGAGAGATAGGACGGATAGTGAACAAAAAAGGAAGATAATTAAAAATACAACAGGAGAAATCCTATCTATCTAGTAAGTTTATGCTGTTTCTACTTACTGTTTTTTTTTTTTCTGGTGTTCAGAAATCTGCAGAAACCAAGAGCTACATCAAGTCAGTTTTGATCATCCAGCATGCTGAATTTGATTACAGTTACATGTCTCTGACATTGTATGCAGCTTAGAAGAATTTGTTTTCAGTACAGCAGCACATTATTAATCCCATTAGCTATGTGAAATTAATGAGTGAAACCAAAAATAATCTGGTTACAGAATTTCTGGTTTGTTGGCCTGGTGACACAGCAGCACAAGTTCTGTATCACAAAAGAAACAGCATATTGAGTACAGAATTCACTAAATGATGCACACCATTGACTGCCACATCGGGGAAGTTTTCAGAAAGACTTGCCCTGCCTGTCAAACCAAAAGAGCTGCGATGTGCCAAAAAGAGAAGGACCCTGTTTTGCAATAAGCTAGGAATAATTTCAAACCCATGCCACTTCTTCAGGCACAGAACAAACTGGAGCACAGCATTAACAAAAGTCTTAGATTGCAAGTCTCCAGAAGGATTTGCAGGTTAAATGGACAAAATTGATGGGAACCAAGCAAGATCTGCAGAGAGAGCCATAACTGCACTTTCTGCTTTGGTGTTTTGTGTCCTGATGTTCCTTAATTCAGAAGTTTGCTTAAGCTTCAGACGTCTGTGAAGAGTTAACAAATTGCAGCTCCAATTTAATGTTGAGAAGGAGATATTTTGGGAAGGGGAAAAAAAAAAACAAACATGCCCAAAACATATTGAGTAAGGTTTGGTCATAAAACCAGAGTTTTTTAACAGTTATGACTTCAGCTGACTGTGTATAAGAAGTGAATCTCAGAAGAGTGAAAGTACGTCCGTAAGATGGCAAGAATATTTTCCAGAACTGTTACTCCCATTTTCTTGGAAGAATAAGAATAAAGAATTTGTGATAACAAGGTTTTCCTCAGATCCCATTGGCTTATTGCTCAGATACTGATCCATGAAGTACAAAAGCATACTGACTGGTGCTGAGGGATTCATCTGCACAAGCATAAATAAAAAGTTAACTTTTTAGAAGTCCAAGCTAAATGCGCTTTAGGTCTCTTTATAGTCCCTTAATGCAATAGGTATCTCTGGATATCAAATCAGATCAATTTATCCTAAAATAAATAGCTGATACATGCCAGAGTAAATGTTCTCTGAAGGTGCCTGTTGATCACTATAAAGTGAGCGGCTGTCTTAGACTTTAGCATTAAACTTTAAGGTGCCTAAAATTAGGTGACATAAATTCCACCCTAAATGCTTCCTTTTGTCATTTTATCTTTAGTGTTATAAAAGTATTAAAAAAAATAAGTTTTTTGCAGTGCCAAAATACAGGGCTTTTCACTTCCAGTTACCAAACTAAATGTAGCCTGAGCCTGAGCAATATTATTCTGCAGCAGGCTGCAATGTGGGATTACATACAAGTCATTTTTCCAGGCTTAAAGACTAAAATACAGAAACCAGCAGAAGTTCTGGTTTTTGCTAATCTTCAGGGTGATTCATAAAAGTAATGGGAACATACTGAAAAGGCTGTGTGTCATTAACATTCTCTTAAAGGAAAAATAAATCCTATTTTACAACAGACATGCCAAGAAGAGTAGTCCCCCTCGAGCATGATAGTTGTCATATGAAAGAAAGGCTTAAGAAATCCAAATGGATTTCAAAGTTCTTAGCTACGTTTTTTCTTCCTTTGCTTTGAAGGGAAGTTAGGTTTTGTGGTTCTCTATGGCACCAGAAACAAGATTACTTAACAAATGAACAGAACTAAAATCTGAACAATTTTACCACATAATTTCTTGGCTGAATTACTTCTATCAACTATCTGTTCAGCCCAAAGTTTAATTTGGCAGCACTCAAGGGTTCTCAGCGAAGTTAGCACAGCTGATTACTTTCACGTCCAGCCATCCACAAGTATCTCTACATGTTGAAAGTCATGGAAATTTGCTAAAAACATGAACCCCATGGGATTCATAGCTCCCAAGACAGCTGTAAAAAAATGCAAGCAAGGGTCCTGACCCTTCAAATGCTCAGTTCATTAGGTTTATTCAGGAGAATAAGCAGTAGAAGTATCAGCCCTTTGGCTAAACACCCAATACACTAGCAGCTGGTGTTCTGTGACAGACATTCATTAAAACACTGTTCATCACGACTTTGGTCTTTCTACTGCTATTTTCTGTATCTTTGACTGTTATTTCTTCCCACATCTTTAGATGGGAACTCTTTGAGATCTGAATTGCCTAATTTCATGTATGTTACCTAAACACAACTATAATGTGTTTGCCGACATGGGTCTTTAAACATGACAACACAAAATGTAAATAATTGTAGTGTCACACATGATGAGTGTGACAGTCATCACAATCTGGACTGTGATGACAATGGTAATGGTGATATAAAATGTGGTATTCCAGCAGAAGCTTCTTTCTCTTAGCGTCAACATTTGCGTAAGAGAAGTATCTTTAAAAAGTACATTAAAGAGAAACCTTAAAATCAGGTACACTTTTTACTGCTTTATGATATATTCATTCAGCATGTAATTCAATCCTGAGTAGGGGTACTGGGCTGCTCTGTAAAGTGGAGATTATTGGATGTGCAATAGTGAAAGCAGGATGCCATGACTCTGTAAATCCAACTCCAGGAGAATGGGATAAACCTCTGAACAATCCTGTCCAAAATATGAGGGGGGAGAGAGAAGTTGTCTGATTTTGCAACTCTGTTGGCACATCTGTAACTAATAAGAATGTCCCCAGCATGGTTACACCTGGCAATCAAGCATCTCCCAAACTACTTCTAGGCATGACTCAGGAGAAAGCACGTGCCAAGGATGATTTGATGATTTCCTAATAGGCAGTCTTAATGTGACCATCCTGTTCTAGAAGATAGGACAGTTTAGTAGTACAAATCAAGCTGTGCTGCTAGCCTCAGGATCCTTGAAATGTTTAGCTTACCATTATAGCCTGTGTGTCCAATGATGCTAAGGAGTCCAAAGATATTCGAATTATATATCCATATGTATGCATGTATTATATTATATTATATTATATTATATTATATTATATTATATTATATTATATTATATATTATATTATATTATATTATATTATATTATATTATATTATATTATATTATATTATATTATATTATATTATTATTACATTACATTATTATATTATATTATATTATATTATATTATATTATATTATATTATATTATATTATATTATATTAACTTTATTTTACAATATTATTGTATTGTACTGGGTCCGGTGCTGTTCAATATATTCATCAATGACCTGGATGAAGGGACAGAGTGTTCCATCAGCAAGTTTGCTGATGACACAAAACTGGGAGGGGTGGCTGACACGCTGGAAGGCTGTGCCGCCATACAGCGTGACCTGGACAGGCTGAAGAGTTGGGCAGAAAAAAACCTGATGAGGTTCAATAAAGGCAAGTGTAGGGTACTGCATCTGGGGAGGAATAACCCCATGCATCAGGACAGGTTGCGGGCTGACCTCCTGGAGAGCAGCTGTGTGGAAAGGGACCTGGGAGTCCTGGTGGACAACAGGATGACCATGAGCCAGCAATGTGCCCTGGTGGCCAAGAAGGCCAATGGCATCCTGGGGTGTATCAAGAAGAGTGTGGCCAGCAGGTCGAGGGAGGTCATCCTCCCCCTCTACTCTGCCCTGGTGAGGCCACATCTGGAGTATTGTGTCCAGTTCTGGGCTCCCCGGTTCAAGAAGGACAGGGAACTGCTGGAGAGGGTCCAGCAAAGAGCTACTAAGATGATTAGGGGACTGGAGCATCTTTCTTATGAGGAAAGGCTCAGGGACTTGGGGCTTTTTAGTCTAGAAAAAAGAAGACTGAGGGGGGAATCTTATCAATACTTATAAGTACTTAAGGGGAGGGTGCCAGGTAGATGAGAAAAGTCTTTTTTCAGTGGTGCCCAGTGATAGGATTAGAGGTAACGGGCACAAACTGGAGCACAGGAAGTTCCATCTTAACATGAGGAGGAACTTCTTTACTCTGAGGGTGGCAGATCACTGGCACAGGCTGCCCAGAGAGGTTGTGGAGTCTCCCACACTGGAGACATTCAAAACCCGCCTGGATGCTGTCCTGTGCAACCTGCTGTAGGTGTCCCTGCTGTGGCAGGGGGGTTGGACTTAGATGATCTCCAGAGGTCCCTTCCAACCCTGACGATACTGTGATACTGTGATACTGTGATACTGTGATTATTATTTTATTATACTTTATACAATTATATATTTCGGATTAATTTATTATTCTTAAATTATAAAATGCAATAATCTAATATATTAAAATACTATAAAACTATTGTTAAATATTATTATATTATGCTATATTTATTACATTATAATCACATAAAGTGATATGGTTAATGTCACAGTTTAGTGTAGAAGATCAGCTGTGCATATAAGCTCCATCATTTATGGATTAATTTTTAGTCAACATCTGTTCAACCAGATGATTATTTTTGCTGGGAAGTGAAGTCTGATGCACTGAGGATACGGAAATGCATATCACTTATGTGTGGCTGTCTCTTAAGTCCACATTGTTGCAGCTGACTGCTAGTGTACGGGGTCTTGAGCACTGAGGATTAGTTTCCTCAGCATTGGTATTAGAGTTGCAGATGACACCGCGACAGCAGGAAGAACACACACACTGGTGTAGTATTCAAATAGCAAATTGCTGCAGAAAGTACATTGTGCAATATTTTGTCTTTAGACCACGTGGAAGCTCTCCAGAAAAGAATCTGGAGACTCACTTTCGGGTAAGAAGAGACCAACAACTGTGGCATATTGTTATGGGCATATTTATTGGCATGATATTTGCATAAATGCAGATGTCCCAATGGAGTACTAGAACACAAAATGACAAATTCAAACTGAAGTTAGTCATTTTACAATTCAGCATGTTTTGTTGAATCATTCGAATATGTGCTCTCTTCTTGCCTAGGTCTACTTACTGTTTGTTTATCTTATTTCATAAGTGCTGTGAACTTTTTCATCCTTCCCAAAGCAGGCCTGCTTGTGATAATTATAACCATTTAATAATACTTCCACCCTTAGTTAAGTACATCTTGCTCTGTGAAAATATTCAATATTCAGTCAGCATTCACATTATACTATTCATACTTTATGACACTGAATATTTGTCTTCTTTTCTCTGTACAAGGAAAGAGTAGTCAAGAGTGGCTTCCAAACAGTCTAAGCTTGGAAAAGGAGGCAGGATAAAGCCAAGAAAAATAGTGTCTTCCAGATCTCAAGGTTCAGTCTCGCTACACTTTCTGTAAGGCTGGACAACACCACAGCCTGAAAGGAATCATAGAATCATGGGATCATAGAATAGTTTGGGTTGGAAGGGACCTTTAAATGCCATCTAGTCCCACCCATCTGCAATAAGCAGGTACATCTTCAGCTAGATCAGGTTGCTCTAAGCCCCATCCAACCTGACCTTGAATGTTCCAAGGCGTTCCTGGAGGTATTTAAGGGTCATGTAGATATAGTGCTTAGGGACATGGTTTAGTGGTGGGCTTGTCAGTGTTAGGTTAATGATTAAACTAGATGATCTTACAGGTCTTTTCCAATCTAGGAGATTCTGTGATTCTGTGATTCTGTGATCTACCACCTCTCTGGGCAACCTGGGCCAGTGTTTCACCATCCTCATTGTAAAAAATGTCTTCCTTCTATATAGTCTGAATCTATCCTCTTTTAGTTTAAAACCATTATCCCTTGTCCTATCGCAACAGACCTTGCTAAAAAGTTTGTCCTCATCTTTCCTGTAGGCCCCCTTTCAGTACAGAAAGGCTGCAATCAGGTCTCCCCACAACCTTCTCTTCTCCAGGCTGAACAAGTCCAACTCTCTCAGCCTGTCCTCACAGGAGAGGTGCTCCAGCCCTCTGATCATCTTTGTGGCCCTCCTCTGGACCCGCTCCAACATGTCCATGTCCTTATGTTGGGAGCTCCAGGGCTGGATGCAGTACTCCAGGTGGGGTCTCACAAGAACAGAGTAGAGGGCAGAATCACCTCCCTCAACCTGCTTGCCACACTTCCTTTGATGAAGTAGAACTTCATGATGTATTTTTTTATTGTTAAAATGTGTCACACAGTTCATTTTTCAATTCACAGCAGCATTGGTTTTTAATTTTAAAACAGCAATTTTTTTTTTTTTTTTAAGCCATTATTATATAGTTATCAGTTTATGGAACAAGTATGTAACAAAGGTCAACAGGAGGCCACGCTCACCTGACTTCTACTTTCATTTTACCTTTACAATTTTACCTCCAGCCCTTGGGACTGATCACAGGATCTTGCCATCTCATTCATCAAAACTTGATTTGCTTACAGGATTGCTGAATGCAAAGTTGAAATCCGCCCCTTGTTCTGTTGAGATGAATTTCTCTTTGGGTTTCTGGAGGGTTGCATGACAGCAAACAGGAAAAACCGCATTCATCTTTAGAAATTCTAATAGCCTTCAAAGGAAATCTTGCAAATATATTCACTTAATTACTGTACAGTTATTATATTAGTGTGACTTGAACTAACTTGTCATGAAATTATAACTTTTAGGAAAATTGTAACTAAAACAAAATAAAGAGATAAACCCCAGTAAAGTAATAATGATGATGGAAAATGATAAGTTGCAAAACAAACAAGAAAAATTAGGTCATAATAAAGATAACATTAATATCATTTATTAGGTACCCTTTAGTTTACACATTGATGGTATCATAACATTGAGTACTCTGAGAGATATCTGTTTTGTGATTCGGAATGCAACAGTGCTGAATTCTCTAAGGAGTACAATAATGTAATAATTTCACCATTTTTTAAATCTAAGTTAAACTTGCCACAGGGAGTGAGAGAGATGAAGAGTGGTAAAGCGAATTATAATGTTAAGCGTGTTGAAAATGACAAAACTTTGTGAATTTTTCCAACAGATCTCAAGGCACTTAAAGATGTGAGTTAACATTTCCTTATTTAGCTGATAGATGGAGAGTTAGGGAAAGTTATAAATAGATAAGTACATCTCTTTCTTATGTCCCATCTGCCATGCAGCCACCAGCTTGCTATTGAGTCCTGGTCATCAGAACAAAGTGCCACACTTAAGACGCCTATTATATTCTCATGTGATTGAGCTTATTTTTGTGGCAACAAGCAGTATGTCTACAGTCTTGCAACACTATTTAGGGCATTAAAAATATCTCTGTGTCATCATCTCTTCTTTCCTAAATAGCTGACGGGAAATAAAAAACAGACCCCTTAGGAACCAATTGTTTTTCAAGACTGCTCACATTCCTGCTCACAAACTCTAATGTGTTTACTTATTTCCATTTAAATCTCTACTTTGCTAATATCAAAGAACCTACTTGTGAACGAGATGCTTGTGAGCCTGAAACAAAATGGAGAAGAGGGTGTGCAGGAATAATCGTGTCTCCAGGAATGGATAAACCCATAAATGAAGCAGTGCCTGTGAGTCCTCCTGGGCGATGGAAGAGGATTTCCCTCACTGTGAACCTGCTGGGGCAGTCCTGGGCACATTTCTGGCCCACGCCAACAAGAAGTTTCCCAAACTTTTCCCACACCCATTTCACATATTAAAACATTCATTAAAATAAGAGACCGTTTTCAACAGATGGCTTAAGTACAGCCTCTTCTTTTGGATACTAAGAAAATTCAATAGTATAGGTGTTGGCCACTCTGAGTCAGTTTGCCTAAGTGCCTGGAAAAGTTACAAATTTAATTTAGTTCTTTTAATCAGCTACTATAGACTTAGCTGGTGAATACTGGGCTTTATTTCTGAAAGGTTTGTACGTGACTTCTGCCTTTTTGTCCCAGAGTAAGATGCTCTAGTCTTTAAAGGCATCATCAGCCCCAATGCTTTGCATGTATAGTTATTGACAAGAATATTGATCATTTTCATTGTTTATACTCAGAGTACTTTTTTCCTAGGTTTATCTTTGCTAGAAAATTCCTTTTCTAAACAGCTGTTTTTTATTATTTTGCCCAGATGATAAATTCAGGTGACAAATAACTATTTCAATTTATTATTCATCTCTAGAGAAGATAAATTCTTAGGTAGCAAAATTCCCAGCAGTGTTAGGATTAAAAGTATCTGTCTTTAATAATATAGTATTATGGTTGGACTCAATGATCTTAAAGGTTTCTTCCAACTTAAATGATTCTATGATTCTATGATTCTATGTAGCATGTAATAAATATTCAGGTAAATCTGTTAATAACTCATGAACCAGCTAGTGTAGTTTAATATTAAAAAAATGGAATTATGCCTTTTGGATACCTAAGCATTGCCAAGTAAAACACTAAAATTAAAAGGCTTTACAGAGTCAAGAAGAGAGAAAGGGGTTGAGTGAATGGCTTATATCCTCAGATCTTAATTTCTTAGAATTTTAAAAAATTCAATTCCCTGAAGCAAAAAGAAGTATAAGCAGAATAAAATGGAAGGGAACTTTTATGTATATAAAATGTAAAATAGTAACTGGCAATCTGGAAGTGTTAGAAATACTTGACAAGATAATTAACTTCTCCATAATTCTTCATATATATTTGAAGATTATTTCATTATAAAAGAACCTCTGTTGAGTAGGAAGATAATAACATCAGTGATAAAATAAACAATGAAATATAGAGTAGTTTATACAAACAGGGAGATAAAGAGTTTCCAGTTAGTAAAAACATGACAGATTGATTAAAAATTCCATGGTTATGAAGGCTAAATACCGGATGATGGTACTCTTTAGATTTTGCAGAAGGAAACATTCTTAGGAATAGCAAGGATAGTTAAGGAAAGTAAAGTAATCACTCCTATTGTATAAAAGGAAGAGAGATTTAATAAACGTTTTCTTCTGTATTAGGTATACCCATATCATTCAGTGGCAACAAAATGTTTGTTGTGGTTTGGGCCACAGTGGTCACTAAAATGAATGACAGATGCTCTCCCCCATCTCTCTCCAAGTAGAGGAGGGAGAGAGAGAAAGATACTTAGGAGTTTAGAAAAAACTAAGCTACTTTAATGAAAACATTATACATTAATAAAATACCAAAAAATTAAAATAATGAAATACATACAACATATAAAAAAACATATCGAGCTCCCAGGATGGTAATAACATTGCCAGCTGGCACTGGGAATGTCCCAGACTGGACTCAGCAACGGATGAGCAGTGGGTTCCAGATCTGGATTCAGGAATGCATGGATCGGGATCAAAGGCAGCTGAACCGACAGAGTCCTCCTCAGACGTTGAAGAATGAGAGCTGACCCTTTGATCCCTCCGCTTTTATACTGAGCATGAGGCAGATGGGATGGAATACCCTGTTGGTCAGTTTTGGGTCACCTGTCCTGTCCTCTCCTCCCCGCAGGTGGGATGCCTCTATGCTTTTCTGCTTCTGATCCTCCAACGGGGCAAATAACAAAGTTAGCTGCCCTTGGCTGTTATAGCAATAAGTATAAACAAGAATATCTCTGCATACCATGCCTTGACATAAATTATAAATATTCAGTTCTTATCATTCTGGGAGCAGACTACAGTTTTAAAAATAAGCTGTTAATTTCAGAGAGTTCAGTTAATTAGAAGAGGCTTAGCTAAAAACTAAAATTACCGAAGAGAAAATCGGTTCCATTTTATCTCAAACCAGGATGTTTTTGATACTTTCCATGTTTACAGTATACATAAAGTTAAAGTTTTTTTAAGTTAATCTTGATAACTGGCATCTTAGTGTTCAGAAAAAATAGGGAAATGAATTCTTTTCAAGAATGTCTATTTAGGGGTCTGGAAGTAATAGCTCAGCATTGCTTTCAAGGAAACATAGAGTCATAGAACCATTTTGGTTGGAAGAGACCTTTAAGATCATCAAGTCCATCCGCTAACATAACACTGCCAAGTTACCACTAAACCATGTCCCTCAGCACTACATCTACACATCTTTTAAATACCTACAGTGACTCAACCACTTCCCTGGGTAGCCTGTTCCAATGTTTGATAACACTTTTAGTGAAGAAATTTTTCCTAATATCCAATCTAAACCTCCCCTGGTGCAACTTGAGGACATTTGCTCCTGTCCTATCTCTTGTTACTAGTGAGAAGAGGTCAACCCCTACCCCTCTACAACCTCCTTTCAGGTAGTTGTAGAGAGTGATAAGGTCTCCCCTGAGCTTCCTTTTCTCCAGGATAAACAATCCCAGTTCCCTCAGTCGTTCCTCACAAGACTTGTGCTCTAGACCCTTACATGCTTTGTTGCCCTTCTCTGAACACGCTCCAATACCTCAGTCTTTCTTGTAGTGTAGTGACTCATGCTCAATGAGTTTATAAAGAATTAAAAGATGGAACCATAGTGAATGCCAGTCATGGTGAGATCATGTAAACACATCCTTGTCTTTTCATAGGAATCTAAAATTAATGTACTTGTGTTGATATAAAACATCTTACATTTTATTTTTACCAAAAAAACCAAGACATCTGGAACTATAATTAATCAATAAAGCCCATCTAAAAAGTATATAAATCACAAATACATGCTAGGGAAACAGACCTGGATAGTGAAGGACTTTTTAACATACCAAAAAAACATTAGAAAAATAACCAGTGACTGAATGCTGAAGCTAGATAATT
Organism: Pluvialis apricaria; assembly: GCA_017639485.1. Classification (NCBI taxonomy): domain Eukaryota; kingdom Metazoa; phylum Chordata; class Aves; order Charadriiformes; family Charadriidae; genus Pluvialis; species Pluvialis apricaria. The sequence goes on from CM030009.1 coordinate 92,073,126, forward strand.
CTGAAACAAGAATTACTCGTAATAATTTATTAGTACACTTTAGTTTAAATGGTTGTAGTGGTCTTTTATAATCTCATCTTGAGTCCAAGAACTGAGATTCTTGTGGTTCTTCTGGAATCTGTTAAGTTTCTTCCTAATCAGCCAACGTTCTCACATACGAAATGGTACTTCTGGCACAGCTCTGACTCCTGTTACATTCTCTGTGACCTGCAAACACATTCCCGCAAACACATTTTCAAGTCTTTCGAAACAGAGAAGTTTTTCATGCTGAGGAAAAATGTGGCCATAAAAATTATGTTCTAGAAGATGATTGCTGCTCTGCTAAAGTTAAATCATACCCAGGCTATACTTCAAACTTTAGGCACAGAAAACCCTGTAAGTAAGGGAAAGTATAATGAAAACTAAGGAGTTAAGATAAGGTTTGGGGGTTGTTTTTGGTTTATGCTTTTTTTTTCACTTTTCTTTTTCACAGAATGAAGGTTAAATTATAAAAACATTTGCCTGTGAAACAATGCAAGTTATAACTAGCATATGCTAGTCTACTCAGCTGCAGAAGTAAAATGTTTGTAATTAGTTGTCGTCAGTCTAATTACTTGAGTGCTAATAACATCTGTTTTCTAAAATTTTTGGAGAAACCTATTATTTTGTCTGATAAATAACAACCTTTGTTAAAGTCAGATTTTTTAAGAGCTGACCATTGACCTTAATTTTCATCATTTATCTGTTGCTAATTTAAGCAAATAAATAATAAATAATTGCTTACACATGAATCCTGTCAACTCGTTTGGCATCCTCACCATATTTACCATTTATTCAGAGGCAAAAATCTACAAATTGGAACTGTTACTGGAGTTAAGTTGATGGGTCATGTTTGTTCTATTGGTTTTAGATTTTAAATATTGCTAAATACAAACACAAAATCATGAAGAAGTTGTGCATTTTAAAAATTTAAGGAACAAGTTTTGGGGAGAAGTCATTATATTTATAAAATGCGTTCTGCTACCTTTTATATATCTTCTAGTTTTAGTATGCAAGCCTTACTTTTCTTTATCCATGGCTATAAAGATTTTATCTTTCCTTGCATTTCCTTTCCCTGCCTTGCCTTTTCTGCTCTTTGCCTTTCTTCCTCCTTCTCCTTCCCCTTCTCCTGCATCTCCCCAGTGCAGGTGAGATTCACAAGTATTGAAGTGCTGCAGCAGCTGAGCTGTTCAGAAGTCTCACAAGATACTGCGGAAGCCAGCAAGTCTGCTCCATTCTTACACAAGTTATTTTGGTGGGTGAGGTCGCCTGAAAATAACCCAAAATCTAGAACCGTCAGTGGTGTTTTCTACTCAGCCAAATGACAGCAAATGTTTTGTTTTGGTTTTCCTAATGAGCCAAGTGACACATCGTATCTTCTATATTCAGCTCCAATGAACTGATGTCATGAGCATTTCAGCAGGCCCATTTCAACACATATGAGATTTTGACCTCATATGGTAAAAGTAAAATGTGATTTGGGCAGCATGGATTTTTTGAGAACCTGATTTGAAAGATGAAAGGATTTTTTTCCCAGCACTGGCTGAGTTGTTCCTCTCTGAGAACAAAGCCAGTTTAAGACCTCCCAGGCTGGACAGAGGGAAAAAAAAAAAGAAAGAGACAAAAAGAAAAAAGAAAAAAAAAGAATAAAAAAGGGGAAAAAAAGGAAAAAGAAAAGAGCCACACAAAATCTATTTAGTCACTCTGGAAATTTTAGGCCATTGCCTGCAAATTACACTTCCTGAAACAGAAATGCAGCACTGCCCATCCAGCCTGTCAACTGCTACAGACTTTCCAGAAGCACCACTCTCTAAAGTTGTCAACAGTGCATTTTATAAAGATATACAGTTAGCAAGGAAGCAGGTAACACAGAGATAGCCTTTATTCAGTGCAAGAGGCACGCACAACCCTTCTGCAAATTGTTAGACACTTACAGCTGTTCATCAGCACACCAAATTGTTAGCAATGAAACCATGGAAGAACAGGGTGTTGCAAATTTCCAGACCAAGCCTGCAAAAGACATTGTGAGACTGCAGCATGGAAACTAAGGCCTTTGGAGACTTCTACTCATGCAAACAATCACTGGACTACACGAACTTTAGAAGTAAATTATTGGAGTTGGAAGAATAAAAAAGACACTCCAATTTCAGGGTTTCCCTACCATAATTCTGGGATTAGAGGTCCAGGCTTTAACATCATCACCATATGTCAGGCTGTCTCACATTTTGCTCGTTAAAGTATAACCTATTATTTTTATATTTGTTGAATAAACAGTAGCCAGGAAATTCTTTTAAACTTCTATTACTCATGCAGTATTTCCTTCTCCTCAGATATTTAAGAGACTTGTTCTTAAACAAGCAGAGAATGGTTCTTCTGTTCATGTTTTTTCTGTTCCGAGTAGTGCAAGCTTTATTGATTTCTCTTTCTGACATCTGGGAAAGAGGAGTTGAATTCTGCATTGAGTAAGTGATGAGTGCACTTTGGCCTGGAAGTGTTCAGGCTGCTGATTCAGTGAATATGTTCAGGCTAGGGAGATTAGTCAGTCTCTAGCTTCAAATACTTGGTTTTAAAAATAAAATAAATGAAAAAAATCATATTTTTACAAAACCTGTTTACAGCAGAATGGTTTTTATTGTATTTAAAGACTTCTCTTATTTTTGGAAAGTAGACAAAAGTCTAAAAGAGAAACCTTCTTTAGCGTTAGATATGTATTCAGGCACAACCAAAGGCTCTACCATCCCTGTCTACCTGCCTATCATGTGCTATGATAACCTATTTTTCAATATTTTCACTCAATAAAGAAATTAAATTATACAGATTTTCAGCCTAGTCCTAGTACTAATGTATTAATAAAACTTGTTTTCGCCATGGCACAACTACCTACCTTTACCTGTCAACTAGGTTTTCCAAAGTCGATTAAACAACTACTGTTCCTCAGAGTACGATTTTTGCAACAAGTGCAGATGTTAACTGGCGCACAATACAGAGGAACTAGTCAAGTATTTGTAGAAATCAGGCAGGTTTCTCATATAATGTAGAATATTTTCTGTTTATTATCCCTTCTCCTCTGTGTAGGTAATTGGGGTTAATTAGTGCCTGGCTCTGCTACCATCTTCAATGACCCAAAAGGGATGGGAAGGAGTTTGCTGGTGACTCTTTTCAATGGTCACCAGCACCTACTTCTGTTTTATTCTGTGGCTGCAAACAGATCACTAGAGGAGCTGCCTCTACTGCGTACAGTGTCTCTCCATGGGGCTTTCCTCACTGCATGTTCTTCTTTGTATGCAACTTCTTCCTACTTGTCCTGGCACCACAAAGAAAGGACTTAGTGCAAGGTAAAAGGGAATGTCATTTCCAGGGCTGACATGCAAGAGGAAAAAGAAAGGGGTGGTGAGAGACTGAGAGGTGAATGGAAACCTGCAGAGGTAAAGCTGAAATGTGGTTAGTGAAGGAGTGGACAGTGACTACAGAGACCATGTAGCTCTGTAGCTATATCAGCAGTAAGCAGAAAGGCAGCTCTGAAGGATTAGATAGAAGGAGGTGTGTGTATGGGAAAGGTGCTCACAGCTGGAAGGGCCAGGGTCAAGGAGGCAGCTGAGCCCCTGGTGTTGTTTGCAGAGCTGGTTGTGAAGATAGACCAGGGAATCTCCAGAAAATTGATCTGGATCTGGCCCTGAGCGAGCTGGTTTACCATTGCATCTGGGCCTAACTTGGAAGTTGGCCCTGATTTGAATGGGATTTGGATCAGATGATCTCCAGAGGTCCATTCTAACCTGAATTATTATGTGTTACTGACATTTTAATAGGCACTGCCATCTAGCTGGGATATATGTCCTATATTCAGATTCTAGAAAAAAAAAAAGCCTATTACCTCCAAAAAAGAAACAGGGAGCAGTGTCTCATGTTACCTGTCTCTTCACAGGTGCCTGAGGACACTCTGCTACTCCTTATTCCTTCCATGCAGGACTCTACCTTCACATCATTCCCTACCTCTTCCTCACTCCATGATTTAGAAATGTCCTTTCTAGCCCTGTCCATCTCCACTGTCTTATGAGAGCTTTAGGAAATCTCTAAATGGAAAATCTTGGGTCTGTGTCTGTTGTGGAGTTTAACTACTTGAACACATGCTCATGGGCACACTGGGTGCAGTTTTTGACCTATCTGAATTGTGTATATCAGGAAGGCTTATGAGCTCCTAGGTTCAGATGTGCCACCTGGACATGTCCCAGCCTCTCACAAGTTTCCAATTCACTGCTTCTGTGGCTATAGCTGGCGTGGCAGAGAAAATTTGGTAAACAGTAGCTACAGTCGTAAAGAAGTATGCAAATAATTGTTATAGTGTCTCTTTCTTCAGTATAGAAATGTTTGTTCTTTATCCTCTGGTGGGCTTTGCTTATCTAATTATCTTAATGACACAGACCAAGTAATACAAGACATCAGGGGTGATGTGGTTTTTTATGTGATGTGGTTGTTGTTTTTTTTTCTGGATTCAAATAAGGGATAATCCAAGGAGTTTTTTCTGGGTCTCTTCTCTAGGCAAAGAGGTCAGCTGGATGGGAACAGTGAGAAATTAGTGCAGCTGCTTCAGGTTTTCACTGTTCCATTCTGCATGCAAGGGTTTTTTTGTCCTAACACCTGTCAAATTTAATCAGAGTTTAATACATTTTTTGAAAACTTGTTGAAGAGCAAGCATGGCTTGGTCCTTAAAAAGGCAATAGCAATGGGATGGGGAAAAACCAAACAAACAGGAAACAAGTTTGATGCTTTGTTGGTCTGTGCCAAGATTTCAGCATTCCCTGCTGGTCCTAATAGTGATAGCTCAGATGTAATTAAGGATATGAAAGGTTCTTGAGGACCAGCCTGCCCTATGTTACAGTGCCTAATCCTTGTAGCTTCATGCCTAGAGGCTTTTCACCCCCAAAGCATGCATCACCCCCTCTTCATAGAGTATTCAGGAAACAGTAAGATGAAAAGGAGCCTCCTGAGCAATCCTTGGGGATTGTCCTGTTGCAGCATTACTGAAAGGCCAGAATAAGGTCTCCCTGGAGCCTTGTCTTCTCCAGGCTGAATAACCCCAACTCTCCCAGCCTGTCCTCATAGCAGAGGTGTTCCACCCCTCTGGTCATTTTTGAGGCCCTCCTCTGGACCCACTCCAACAGGTCCATGTCTTTGCTGTGATGAGGGCTCCAGAGCTGGACGCAGTACTCCAGGTGGGATCTCACCAGAGCAGAGGGGCAGAATCACCTCCCTTGACCCGCTGGCCACGCTTCTTTTGATGGATCCCAGGATATGGTTGTCTTTCTGGGATGCAAGCACACATTGATGGCTTACGTGCAGCTTTTCATCCCTCAGTACCCCTAAATCCTTCTCAGCAGGGCTGGTCTCAGTCCCTTCATCCCCCAGCCTGTATTGATGCCAGGGATTGCCCCGACCCAGGTGCAGAACCCTGCACTTGGCCTTGTTGAACCTCATGAGGTTCACATGGGCCCACTTCTCAAGCCTGTCCAGGTCCCTCTGGATGGCATCCCACCCCTCAGGCTTGTGAACCACACCATTTAGCTTAGTGTCCTCTGCAAACTTGCTGAGGGTGTATTTGATCCCACTTTCTGTTATTGATGAAGACATGAAACAGTATTGGTTCCAATATGGACCACTGGGGCACTCTACTTGTCACTAATCTCCATCTGGACATTGAGCTGTTGATCACTATCCTCTGGATGAGACCATCCCACCAGTTCCTCATCCACCCATCGAATCCATATGTCTCCAATTCAGAGAGCAGGATGTTGTGGGGAACCCTGTCAAAGGCCTTACAGAATTCCAGACAGACGACACCTGTAGCTCTTCCCTTGTCCACTGATGGAGTCACTCCATCATAGAAAGCCACTAGGTTGGTCAGGCAGGGCTTGCCCTTGGTGAAGCCATGCTGGCTGTCTTGAATCACCTCCCTGTCCTCCATGTGCCTTAGCATAGCTTCTAGGAAGATCTGTTCCATGATCTTCCCAAGCACAGAGGTGAGGCTGACAGGTCAGTAGTTCCCAGGGTCCTCCTTTCTACCCTCTTTAAAAATAGGTGCAATGTTTTCCTTTTTCCAGTCACCAGGGACTTCACCTGACTGCCACGAGTTTTCAAATATCATGGCAAGTGGCTTGGCAACTACATCAGCCAATTCCCTCAGGGTTCTGGGATGCACCTTGTCAGGTCCCATAGATTTCTATATGTTCTGGTTCCTCAGGTGGTCACAAACCTGATCTTCGCTTACAGTGGGAGGGACTCTGTTCCGCGAGTCCCTGTCCTGTGGTCTATCCACTCGAGAGGTGTGGGATGAGAGGCTGCCAGTGAAGACTGAGGCAACAAAGTTATTGAGTACCTCAGCCTTCTCCTCATCTGTTGTTACCAGTTTGCTGGTCTCGCTCATCAGAAACAGTATGCTTTCTTTGACCTTCCTTTTCTGGCTGACCCACCTGTAGAAGCCCTTATTATTATTCTTTGCATCCCTTGCCAAGTTCAGCTCCAGCTGCACCGTGGTCTTCCTGAACCCATCCCTACATAACCGGGCAGTGTCCCTATACTCTTCCAGGATACCTGTCCCTGCTTCCACTGCCTCTGCATTTCCTTATTCCCCTTTGGTTTGACCAGCAGGTCTTGACTCATTCATGCTGATCTCTTGCCTTCCTTTCCTGATTTGTTACACCTGGGGATCAAGAGCTCTTGCACTCCATGGAAAGCACCCTTAAAAATCTGCCAGCTCTCTTCTGCTCCCTTGTGCCTGAGAGCAGTTTCCCAGGGGGTCCTATTGACTAACTCCCTGAAGAGCTGGAAGCTCACTTTCCTAAAATTCAGGATCTTGACTTTACTCTGCCTGACCCATATCTCTCAGGACTGTGAACTCCACCAGTACGTGATCCCTGCAGCCCAGGCTGCCGCCAATCCTGATGTCACCAATTAGCTCACTTGTGTTGTTGACCAGCAGGTGCAGTATCACATCCCCTCTGATGGGGCTGTCTATTACCTGGCTTGAAATGTTATCCTCAATGCATTCCAGGAGTCTCCTGGATTGCCTACAGCTTTCTGTGCTACTTTTACAGCAGGTGTTGAGGTGGTTGAAGTTCCCCAGCAGGATGAGACCCTGCAAGCGTGATGCCTCCCATAGCTGGAGTAAGAAGACTTCATCAATAAGGTCCCCTTGACTGGGTGATCTGTAGTAGACACCAACCACAAGGTTCCCTTTGTTGCTTCAGTCTCTAATTCTTATCCATAAGCTTTCAACTTGAGTGTGGCTATTCTTCAGAGACAGGGGTGGCATGTTTATGTATATTGTCCTTTGCCATGATCTGTGCAATCATAGATTTCTGTGTAGTGTCAATATTTCCATGTTCAAATGTGGCCCAAGGTTGGTAAGAGAAGTGAACAAGTAGTACCCAAACCTCAGATTCTCTTCCCTTGTCCTTAGTAGCTTTTGTAGGTAGTAACATTTGAAGACTTTAAGCTCACTTGCCCAGGTCTTGTGTTACAATCATTCTGAAAGCTGAGCACCACAAATCCTAAGCATGAGCACTATATTTTTGGAAATAATTTCCTGTGTCAGGTGATAAAAGGCTACTGAAGAGCTTTATATGAATTTCTGCTCTGACAGCTCTAAATATGGCTGGAGTATGATTGTAATTATTGAACATACCTCCTTCCCCTTCTCCCCCCTCGCCCCCCAGGAAAAAAAGGTTACTTTGATTGGACCATTGTCTCAACAACACTGAAAAATTTTCATGGCACTGCATAGCTATTTAATGAAAAAGAAAGGGCTCGATCAGCCCAAAGTGAACCTCCTGATTTTTGAGTTGGATATTAAACAAAACAGCTTCTCACAGGCACATCAGTAAACTACAAAAACACATATGAAAAAACTCTAACTACACCTCTGAAAGGTAAGTAAACTGTATAGAGAAGTGAATTGATGGGGATACTTGTTTCTGAGGAAAAGATACCACTCCTAACTTGATAGTTATTGTATTGGGGGGGGGGCACATACAAGGGTGTGTGAGCACATGCGTCTCCTAACAAAACCTGGGGAAAATGTGTACTCTGCTCTTTCTAAAGGAGAGTAACTTCCCAGTTAGACCCAGCAGAAAACTGAAATTGATAAATAATAAGTATATAGATGACACTATAGCTTCTTCCAATTTTATCATCTCTATTGCTTTTACCCAAATGCAAGTGATGTTTATTTTTTGCTTCTTAACTTAATGTCCCACTTTTGATTACAATGTTAGACTTGATAGTTTGCTTCACTAGTTGTCCAGTTTTATTCTCTTTGTGTTTTCATAGATGTTTAGATTAGCATTCATTTAACTTCTGACTTTGTAACATACACATTACTTGTGATTAAACTATCAAACGTTTGTGATGCCATCTTCAACCTCAGCTGCAACACTATGCTATAGTAGCATATAGTAGTATATGGTAGCATGCATAATAGGCTCTATACATTCATGCAATATGCTTCAGCGGATGGGTTGCGTTCTGTTAGGCCTCCTTTGGACTTGGGTAAGGCTGAAGATCATGAAGGGAGAAAAAATTGCCTTGATAAAAAACATCTACGGACTCTAGTGCTTCTTGAACTGGGAAAATGTGATGACACTCTCTTTGTCTTTCAAAAACGTGATCGGTCTCCTCCTAAAGCTCCTCACATATGTGGTCCTATCTGTGCTTACTCCCTGGTTTGAAATGCTATCAACATTGCCCTACTCTTCCCACCCTTTCTGCCCCAGCAGCATAAGATTAGGAAAAAAACCTGTCTCTTTCCCCACACTGGTGAGTGGGCATCAAGGCAGGATTTCCTTCTCTGTCTCCTTACTGATTTGCACCTACCACAGTGTCTAGCCCTTGGTGGTTGTGGCTGCTTTGATTTGAACAGAACATCTCACAATCCCATTTCATGGTGGTGTTATTGCTAGCAGAAAAGAGGGACTTCTGTGCTCAGGATGCTTGATGTAATCTTCCCTTTCCATTAATGTTAGATACTTTCCTTCTAACCTTGGGCAGGTTGTCCTCTGTGTCTGGATTCTTTTTTGGTTGTTTCTGTCTGATGACACCTTCCCAGGAGTATTGAGTATGACTGCATAGTTCAAAAGTGTTGTGGAATGCAAATGTGAAAGGCTGTGTAAGTGCAAGGATTACTTTTTTTTCTTGGAAACGTTTCATTGGGAAGGGTCCTAAATTCCTCAAGTTTCAGAAAATGAACTATTCTTCAAGTTTTTTTCTATTCTGAAATACTCTTTTATTTTCAAAAATTCTGTAACTGTTTCAAGCTACCTTCCACTAAATAATTAATGCTTTTACATGAACTATATTTCCTCCAAGATAAATACATTGACATGTTTTCAGTCAGACTTAGATCTCTCACTTCTTACTAAGTCCCTACAGTGCTATAAAACTTCTCTTGCCACCCATCCTTTTCCAATGAAATACACCTAGAATGGCTCATAACTCCGGCCATCACTCCAGGTTTTTTTGGAAGTTTTTTCTCTCCTCCTTTTTGTTCCCTTCAGCATCTTAATAAAATAGTGGGTAAAAATGATGACAGATATATAGCTTCATTATATTTTTGTTAAGTTTTACATTAGTTCTTTCAAAACCATTATGTGAAATAAAATTTAAAAAATTAGGATAAGTATTTTGAACAATTACTTGATTTGCAGAGAATGTTATTTCTCACTTACATTGCTTCATTTTGGTGTAAATTTCACAGAAACACAAAATATTGCACCGTGAATTCAGGTTTTCTTATCCTCAAAAGTAACACTTTACACACTGCTTTCAAGGAGAGTTATGTAGTGCATCCTAGCAGAAGTTCATTTCTTCACAGCAGAATAGTAACAGACACAGTAACTAGCTGTGTCTACGGAGATTGATCTTTAGGCTCAGGTTTTAGTCAGCTACATTTGACCTAGTCACTCTTATTTCTCCTTATAATTAAAAAAAGGCTTGTAGGATTTGTAAGGTTTAATTCATGTCATTTTATAGTAGACATCCAAAACAGATCAAAAATACCTGAAAAACATCTATTTCTCTCTACAGAATAGAGGGAGCTTCAGCTGACCATCCCAATGTAGAGGTCTGCAGTGTGGAGTTATATAAGACATATTTCACCCCAAGTGTCAAGTGAAATAAGGAATTGGATGTTACCCTTAATTGCCACCAGCAGTTCATTTTTTCCAAGGTGCAGAGGAGGTGTGTACAATTACAGACAGTAATTGCAACTGCCTCTCACCCCCTGCCTGGATGAATTGATGTGGTGCTCAGGGGATCACATGAAGACAGCTGGGAATCCTTTCTCCAAGAACTTGAGAAACAGAGGTCTAAAGCACCGAACGGACATCAGTGGAGAAAATTTGCACAAAGTTATAAGAATAATAGTAAACATCAGAGGCAAAAATTGCATTTTCAAAATTCTCTAAGGGACCTATTATCCTAATTTGCCTCTCAGCAGTAACTTATGCCTATTAGGTTCCTGTGGATCTCTGAGAGTTATTGTGCCATAAATGCCTAAATCTCTTGAGTATAGTTCAGAATGTGACTGTCAACTTATATAAGCTGATCATGCAGCAGAAGAGAGGGATGTTCACGTAAAAAATTATCAGGACGTTGCTCGTACACCTGTGAGATATTCTTACACACAAGTTTATATTGAGTTAAATTATGCAATTTATACAAACTACGCCTGTGTGATTTTCATGTGTAACACTTCCTTCTGTGAGACCACACACCAGCGTATGCCATCTCCCACTTACCCATTGATGAAAAAAGCAGCAGTGGGTAAATCCATACGTTTATTCCACAAGAATGGAGTGGCATCAGTCACAAACATAGTATAAAAATCTGTGGTTTGAAAATGTCTCTAGTCTTTCATCTACTGCCAGCAGGATGCAACATAAAACCTTCTGAAAAAGAGTGTAATCATAAAAATGCACAGAAGACTATACTAACAATTCAGAATGAATAGGCTCTTGCCATGAAAATCATGCTGGTGCTGAAAGAACATGTTCTTTCACAATAAGTTGGCGATGATTCATTATTTTACAAGAGCAACTGGAGTACAGATTACAATAATGGAATCAATGACAAAAGCTGTTCAGTTTACATATTTATGTTTTGGCTTTTTTCAATCAGCGGTGGAATAATATAACCCTGGGGTTAACTCTGGTGCCAGGAGAGCTCTTGAAGTCTCTGGTTGGTCACATTATGTGAGATGACAACAAAGACTCTGAGTGATGTTTTCAAGAAGCAGGTATGGATACATTTTTGAAAAAGTGGACATTCTGTTAGCTGTGCTGGAAGGTTACAGAAATATAGAAATTACTGTCTGTCCCACAGGATTCTGGCAGATAGATCAAGTACAGATCACATAGACACCTTAAAGGAGCTACCCACATGCAGTTGCTCTTATTCCTATGCATGCTGTACTTTAGAAAAAATCATTTGTGTGATGCAAAGGCAGCAAATGATGCATGCACGACCTTGCAGTACACCACAGCAGCTTTGTTCATGAGTGTAGTGAGCTGAACAGTTCATGAGCTTTCAAGTCATCAAAACTATTCTAAAAAAACCTGCTACTTTGTGTGTTTCTAGTTAAGCAACTTGCTAGAATTCTTCCAAATAACGTTTCCCTCTGACTTATCTTTATTTATGCAATGATTAAACATATTCTGATATATTACAATATAAAAGCAAACCTACTGATTTAATAGAACTTTGTTATAGTGCTAGTGGGGCTACTGAACCATCAAAAATGTGAAGAAAAGGGGGCTGTGTATAAGTTCAACGCTGTTTTGCTTAGAAAATAAGGTAAGAATGACTATACATCATCAGTCTAAAGACTGATTTCAACAGAGTCCAGTAGTGGATGCTTCTGGCAAGTATGGAGTGACCCTTTCACTGACACATTGTGCTAAATTCCAGCAATCTGGTTCAGGACCTTTATAAGCCAAAACTTTATCTGGACCATCATGTTTAATATCCATCAATATATGTCTTTCAATATCATATCTAATCTTTTTTGAATATGGTCATAGTTTTGACATTCACAGAACCTTTTGGAAACAACCTCCACAACCCAAAAACTATTTTATTTAGTGTGCATGTCCCAAGGATTTAATACATTTATAGGGTGCATAAATCTGTTTGTTGCTTGAGGTACAACAAAGCTTGGGAACAGCTGAATGCAGGTAAAGCAAGTGTAACTTGCATTAGTGCTAGTAAGGTTAGATCCTTTTAATGTAAACAAAGTGCCTGATGTTTGGTTTTTGTACGATTGTGATGAGTTTGAGGAAAATCAGCTTGACAAGCAATCTCAGTACATAGTTCAAGGCAGGTTTTCAGTTACTGCAGCTTTCGCCTCATGAAGACTAAGTTAAGCTGAGAAAGCAATACTTTAACATGTGCTTTAGATGATCTTTTACTTAAACAAGAATCTCCACTTTTTAAAATTATTTTTATGTCTTGGAATATGTTTATGGCCAAATTGATTCACAATCCTTCATTGGCTTTCTACCTCCAGAGTTTCAAAAGCTTTGTAGGGGGAAGCAAAGGTCTAAAACTTGGCTACCACAATCTTTCCCTCTGCCACTGACATGGAAGAGGTGATCTGGTTAGCATCGCCTCTACTCTGGTTTGACCACTGAGGACAGAAACCATCTGGGCTACCCTAGGAGGCCTTTGGTCAGCGTCCAGTAATAGATTCAAGGCCAGATGCCTTACCTACTTTGTAGACTGTGAATAATGAATGGCCATATGAATGTTAACCTTCAGCCTCAGTGGGCTCAACTGTTCCCAGTCAGCTGGAGGATTCTACCAAAAACTTTGTTTGTACTAAATATTTGATGACACTAGAAAGCTGACTTATTTTCTCCTCGCTAGGAAACATGGATGAGAGAAGATCACTGAGCATACGTAAGGGATAAAAGCTGTGATAGCATTGTTGCACAGCACTTAGCTGCGGTCATCGGTTCCTAACGCAGACAGTCAGAAGGCCCAGATTGAAAATTAGTGCTTTTCTGAATGACCACACGTAGTAGCTCTATCTGCTCTAGGAAACCGAAAAGCACCAGGGAGTGTTCCCCGTCACTGGATCTGGACTCTGTACTTATTCAGCTGTCCTGGTACAGTTTTGGCTTAGGCCAATTAGCCGCCTTGCAAGCAATTCCTGGGCATAGTGTGTCAGCCAGCAAGCACCAGAAACCAATCCTAACATCAGTCTAGATGTACCATTGTGTGTGGCAGGATAGGATTGTTTAATACACAACACACAAGGTCACTCTGTACCTCAGTATCAGAAAGAAATCAAAGGTGAATTAAGTTTTCTAATACATATGGAGCTTTCTCATGGCAGCTTGTGACCTGTACTTATTCAGAGCTCCCCCTCAGATTATTAATTCTTTTTGGAAAAAAAATCTGGAGGAATCGGGTATTTTTTGTGAGTGCTGGACAGTGATTCAGCTCACTCTGAAGCTGGCATCTGGTGTCTGATTGACTAGCTAGTTAGCACCTGGTTGTATTGACTAGATCTTCACTAACTACAATGGGAGCATAAAGATCTACATATAGGTACCTATACTTAGATATGTTGATCAGGATCTGAATCTTGTCTTCCTGTCTACTACAACATGGTGACACCTTTGTGGTAATTTATTTTCCTCTGACCCTTGCCAATCTTTGCCTTCAGTGCTGTCTGTTGTTATTATGCTGAAAGGAGTCCAAATTCCTGTGTGTTTCACACAAGACACACTTGCCATCTTCTGAAGAAATTCCTAAACAGTTTTGGCTTTTCATCACAGCCATTCTTGTTAACTTTGTGTCTGCATATTTAGCTTAGCAGAGAGACTCCAAGATGTGCAGTGGCTGTTCAAAATGTCTGGTTTTCTAAATAAGTAGAAAATTAAAATGGTTGCAAATACATTTTTGCAAGAGGGATTACTTGAGAGATCAACTGCATTAAAGGCTAATGTTCTTAATAGCATTTTTGTGTCACAGCTAATTAAATTAAGAAAAAAGTTTCATGCTCTAAGGAACACAAGCGTTAAAACTACTGGTTTGCAGTACAGGTGGAAAGAACTCTTATTTCATACTTTCCACATACAGTGCAGACTAATGCAAATGGTGCAATATTATCCTGGAACAGTGAAAGGAATTCCATGGGAAATATAACTTCAAGAGGCATTTTACCTGAGGCCGAACTCATAATCTCCTCCAATGATACAAACTGTTCTCATTTGTACTGTTTCACCTGAGGCATCTAATCTGCATTGCCAGTGCTTTTCTCAGGAGAAGCCCTGAACTCTGATACACCGAAATATAAAACAAAACAGCCCTGAAATATATAATGTCTGTAGAGCTAATGAAAGTATTTTTCTTAATGTGACTGTCATAAAACATTAAAGCATCCTCATTTGTCTAACCTTCTACACCAGAAGCTTCCCAGATGTGTTGCTCCCACTAGAAACAGGGAGTTTAAAGCCTCTGAAGTGCAAATAAAATGTGAATCCAGTAAAATGAGTAGCTATGCGTTCTTTTATTAGGTGAAAATTGGTTCTTCTAGCTATAATATATTATTTGTTTCTTTCTGGTTGTAAACCAGCAGTATTTTAATCCTAAATTCTCCAGTGACAGCAATGGTAACTGAAATCTGCAGTTAATCCATATATAGTTTAAAACATGATCTTCATAGCACAATTTTTCCTAATACCATCATGTTGCTGCGTCCCAGTCCTGAGGAAAGGTATCATCATTACAGGTGAAAAGCATGTTTATTATTACTGGCCAATTTTCACCCAAGTCTCAGCTCCCAAAAGATCATTTTTCTTCTGGTGTTTTTCATACTGTGATTAGGAGAAAATAAGTAAGTACATATGAGACTTCTGAGCTGGATGCATACAAGATGAGAGTAGACTGTTTTCCTGATGTTTGGCAATTTATCTGATAATTGTGGTTAAATCTAAATCTGAAGGTAGAATTTGTAGATGCATATATGATGAATTTATAAAAATGTAAATGCGTAATTGTTAAATGTTAAGGTAGAAAATTATGCACACTTGTGGTGGGTTACCCTGGCTGGACGCCAGCTGCCCACCAAAGCTGCTCCACCACTCCCCTTCTCAACTGGACAGAGGAGAGAAAATATAATTAAAAGCTCATGGGTCAAGATAAGGACAGGGAGATTGCTCACCAGTTATCGTCACAGGCAAAACAGACTCAACTTGGAGAAAATTAATTTAATTTATTACCAATCAAATCAGAGGATGATAATGAGAAATAAAAACCTAAACCTTAAAACAGCTTCCCCCCCCCCTCCCTTTCTTCCTCAACTTAACTTCACTCCCAATTTCTCTACCTTCTTTCCCCCCGAGCAGCGCAGTGGGATGACAAATGGGGGCTGTAGTCAGTTCATCACACATTTATCTCTGCTGCTCCTCCCTCCTCACACTCTTCCCCTGCTCCAGCATGGGGTCCCTCCCACAGGAGTCAGTCCTCCCCAAATTTATCTAATCTGAGTCCTTCCCACAGGCTGTAGTTCTTCAAAAACTGCTCCAGCGTGGGTCCCTTCCACAGGGTGCAGTCTTTCAGGAACAGACTGCTCCAGCATGGGTCCCCCCACAGGTCCACAGGTCCTGCCAGGACCCTGCTCTAACATGGGCTTTCCACGGGGTCACAGCCTCCTTTGGGTGCATCCACCTGCTCTGGCGTGGGGTCCTCCATGGGCTGCAGTGTGGATATCTGCTCCACCGTTAACCTCCATGGGCTGTAGGGGGACAGCCTGCCTCACCATGGTCTTCACCACGGGCTGCAGGGGAATCTTTGCTCCAGTGCCTGGACCTCTTCCTCCCCCTCCTTCTTCACTGACCTTGGTGTCTGTAGAGTTCTTGCTCTTACTCCTCTCTCCAGTTGTTGTTGCGCAGCAGTTTTTTCCCCTTCATAAATTTGTTATCCCAGAAGCACTACCACCATCACTGATGGCCTCGGCCTTGGCCAGCGGTGGGTCCATCTTGGAGCTGTCTGGCATCGGTTTGATCAGACATGGGGAAGCTTCTAGCAGCTTCTCACAGAAGCCACACCTGCACCCCCCTGCTACCAAAATCTTGCTACACAAATCCAATACAACACTAATTTTTCACAGGATCATCTGTCTCCATAAATAAAAATTTACATGAGCTTTAGCTTTTATATGCAATTTTTTTTTCGCTTTTCAGACTCCTGGAAGTATTTATAGGATTTTAAACACAATGACAGCAGGTCCATTGGCCACAGCTGTCACAGCTATGGAGGAGATGCATTTCATTACTGCAGCATCCTGGCAAGTTCTTCTTTTAAAAAATTATTTCAAAGTATTATGGGCTGAAAGCTGCTTATGTAGGACCTGATTCTGACTGCAGTCATACAACTGTAAGCTTAGAGTAATTCCACTGAAGTAGATGAGCTAAAAGACCTCTTTTCTGATCTCACTTAAAACACTAAATACACTAAAAAGAAATTTGAATTTACACCTACGCAAGAGAATTAGTCCTGTTCAGTCTTTCAAGTGTTTTTAACCTTGGGACAACCTTTACCACAGTGGGAGGTGTATGCCAGACACTTGTGTTCTGACACAATAGGGTGATCTGTATTGCTTGGCATTAGAAATGCACTAAAGAATAGGTGCTTTTGGGAACTGTACCTGCCCTGCCTGGGTCACTGGCTATGTTTGTCAGTTGTGCCATGCACACTGTCTCAAAAGATGCAGGGTCAGGTCTTTGGGTCTAATTTTTTACATTTTCTTCTGCCACAGAGCTGTATCAATCAAGTTAAACTCAGCACCTGCAACATAATAAGGTACTTGAGGATATTCCTGTGTACAGTGGTATGCCAAAGGATCACTGCATCCTCAGTATTCTCCAGTTATCATATATGTCACTTCTGGAGTGTCAAACAGACTCTCCACGTGAAAAAAGCATAACCTTATGTTACAGTATTGACACATTAATCTGTGGTTCATATGGAGAATTAACTATTCACATGCAGAAAATGCCTTCTGCAGACATGAGTGCTTGAAACAGAGCAGTTTCAAAACACAGCTTGGTTTTAATATTTATTATAAGTATGTGAAACTCAGATTAAAAAAAAAATCCCACATATATGCTGACAAGATTTGTTGTTCTTGGTTTTCGGCTTTTGCTCACCTGTGATCATGAATCAGAGCAGAGCTATTCATGGACTATACCTCAGCAGTCCCATTACTAATCTCCCACTTCGGAAAAGTTTCTAACTTATCATAGAATCATAGAATCATAGAATGGTTTAGGTTGGAGGGACCTTGAAGATCATCGAGTTCCAACCCCCCTGCCATAGGCAGGGATACCTCTCACTAGATCAGGTTGCCCAAGGCCACGTCCAGCCTGGCCTTGAACACCTCCAGGGACGGGGCTTCAACAACTTCTCTGGGCAACCTGTTCCAGTGCCTCACCACCCTTAAAGTGAAAAACTTCTTCCTAATGTTTAATCTAAACCTGCCCTCTTCCAGCTTAAAGCCGTTCCCCCTCGTCCTATCACTACATGCCCTCGTAAAAAGTCCTTCCCCAGCTCTCCTGTAGGCCCCCTTTAGGTACTGGAAGGCCGCAATAAGATCTCCCCGGAGCCTTCTCTTCTCCAGGCTGAACAGCCCCAACTCTCTCAGCCTCTCTTCATAGGAGAGGTGCTCCAGCCCTCTGATCATCCTCGTGGCTCTCCTCTGGACACGCTCCAGCGGGTCCATGTCCTTCTTATGTTGGGGACTCCAGAGCTGGATGCAGTACTCCAGGTGGGGTCTCACGAGAGCGGAGTAGAGGGGCAGAATCACCTCCCTTGACCTGCTGGCCACACTTTTGATGCAGCCTAGGATATGGTTGGCCTTCTGGGCTGCAATCGCACATTGCTTGCTCATGTCGAGCTTCTCATCAATCAGCACCCCCAGGTCCTTCTCCACAGGGCTGCTCTCCATCCACTCTCCGCCGAGCCTGTATTTGTGTTTGGGATTGCACAAACTTACCTGTTGTTGACTGAAACACAGAATAGTGGTGTGCTTAATAGCCTCTCTGAGGACAACTCTTTCAACTACGTTGATTTTATTACAATTCATGTTAAACATCTGGACAATGGGATTCTTCTTTATTTTTCTCATCCACCAGCCTTCAAGAACTAGCAGCGGTGATACTTCTTACTGCCACAATGAGGGAGGAGGGGGCGAGGTGCCGCCACCACTGAGAGCACCTCCTTGGACCAGGACGAGTGCATTATGGAGGGATCAGCCTTCCCAGACAGCAGGTTTTAGATGCTCTGTCCCATTAATCAACTGTGTGGCCTGTGGAAGAACAACAGCGTAGGAAGCCAGCAGGGTGGCCCAAAGAGCTAACAGCAGGAAGACTCTCAGTGACACTCCAATGTTTTCTTCAAAGAAAAAAAGTTGTCTGGAAAAAATAACCATTTTGATCAAAATCCAATTTCTTTTTATTTTTTTAAAAGGTTTTAATGACACATTTTCAAACAGCAGGAGCTGAAAGTGATCTCAGCAGGTTCAGCAGCAAGGACTAAAAAGTACTGATATGTCATTACAGTGCTGGCTGCAGTTTAAGCTCCCTTGTGCTAACAAGCTCTTTCCTCCATTCTTCCTACTGCTTCTCCCCTCACAGGTGCTTCACAGTGATCTCAGTGCTTTTGCCCTTCTCCCCTCCTTGTGCTTCTGTGCCTGGACACCCTTGTCACTGTCTTTTTCAGCTGCTGTCCCAGTTAGCTCACTGCTGCCTAAGCATAATGCCAACAGATGATAGAAAAAAAGCAATTGATGCACTGATGTTCTAGCCCACATCACATGGCAAAAAATAATAAAAAATAAAATAATTGTATCATGTTTTTGCTTTGCGATTTCCCTAAAGTTGTGCAGAATCATCATGCCTGGAGAAAACCCAGGTGGGGCTCACACTGCATTCTTTGCTGACCACACGTTCCACAGGCCAACAGCCCAAAACTACCTGGCTATTAGACCAAGAAGAAACCTTTCAAATATAAATGCTCCTTCACCTGGTATTTCATGTTCTGTGTAAACCATGTAAGCTATGTAGAGGTTGTGTTTCCATTGCAGGTGTGTAAAGAACTTAACTGAGTGGTACCATAACTCATAAGCAGGCCAGAATATAGGGAATAGAAATAGGAAGGATAGAGTTGCCTGTAGGCTGTTATGGTAGTCTGTCAGAGACATAAATATATTTAACGTGGAAGAGAAGACATTTCAGCCTTTTCCATGACTGAGATCACTCAGCACAGCTATGTTATAAATAGCAATGAGGAAAATATGTGGAAAAGTACATGCTCCTGGTTTTGTTCAGGCATACACAAAAATGTTAAGGCCTTTAAAATTCAAGGACTTTTTAATGCAGTGATAAAAGAAGATATCTTGGGGCAAAAGCTGAAGTCCTTAAACTCTGGTTATGATGACAGCTAGAATGGATCCTCCAGTCCTTTCTAAGCCCATGCTCTGGGGCTGAAGACACAGCTGCCTTGGCTCGGCAGGCTAACTCTAAGATGTGCAAACAACGTGGTGTCCCAGACAATCTCTTTCTGTAGTGAGACAGAGGCTGGGCAGCCAAAACTCACATTGACTTCATATTTGAGACACTTCCTTGCCTAAGAACTGCAGTTTCAGGCCTACGTGAATGAAAAAAAAGAGAAATTGTTCTACAAGTTATGGGTTTATCAAAAAAAAAATGCATAGTGCATAAGATTTGCACAGTTTGGATGACTTACCTGGCCCTTAAAGCCTCTGCAAAATCATTAGGCTATGGTTTGGTTAAAACAACTGAAGAGACCTTTGCAGATTTTCACACGGCCCCTACTACTAGGCTTATATATCTATACAGGCCAAATCCCTGCAATTGAAATTTCATATAAGCTCTGGAGGTATACCACTTCGACAAAATAGACAGTAAATATTTATCAAAGATTATAGAATCTATGTTCTGACTGGTTTTTGTTCTACTTCATATACTTCTCATTGTAACCATGCTATACTGCCCTCCATATCTTACCCAAGAGCCACACTGTTTTCTGCCCTACAATTAGTTGCTTCATTTGTTTCAAGTGTGTTCCCTCCATCTGTTGCTGACTGCTCTACATGTCTGTGGACTGCCATGTCTCTTGAGTTATATTATTTTCACGGTCAGTTTTCATTGAGGTAATGGAAAATGTCTGTGCCCATAAGGCCTTTCAATGATAGTTGTAAATCATGACTCAAGCTCTCCAGAACACCTGTCTGTACATCTGTGGCTAATCCCTCCCTGGTTTTAGATCTAGCTTCTTAAACCAAAATGTTTTATAGCGCCAGAAGAACCTACCTGCAGCCGGAGCTGTACACAGAGGACAGACAATCAGAATGACCTGCAAACAAGTGCATCTGTCACTCTTCACAGCGCTACTTTGTTTCCTCATTTCAAATAACAGACTTGATCTTTTCCCCAGATTTATGGTCGTCTTCTGTGATATTAGTAGACTTCATGAGGGGGAAAAAACAGGAAACATTTCAGTGAATATGTCTCTGTCTACCTATCCATTTACAATGCATCAGGGAGCCATACATTTAGCAGCTTGAAAAGAAGACCAAGATTTAGAGGAAAAGCTTCACTTCTTGACTGATGACAGTTTAGACATTGGGATAGCATTTGCTAACTTTGGATGAAATTTGCATTTGTCGTTGTGATGATGTGTTGGTTGAACATGGCATGAATTACAAATACCCTAAGATTATTGCAAGCTTCTAAAAAGCCAAATCACAGAATCATAAAATCACAGAATGGTTTAGGTTGGAAGGGACCTTAAAGATGATCTAGTTCCAACCCCCCTGCCATGGGCAGGGACACCTCCCACTAGACCAGGTTGCTCAAAGCCCCATCCAACTGGGCCTTAAACACTTCCAGGAATGGAGCTTTCACAACTTCTCTGGGCAACCTGTTCCAGTGTCTTACCACTCTCAGAGTGAAAAATTTCTTCCTTCTACCAGACTGAAACCATTACCCCTCATCCTGTCACTACACGCCCTTGTAAAAAGTCTCTCTCCAACCTTCTTGTAGGCGCCCTTCAGCTACTGGAAAGTTGCTATAAGGTGTCCCGGAGCCTTCTCTTCTCCAGGCTGAACAACCCCAACTCTCTCAGCCTGTCTTCATAGGAGAGGTGTTCCAGCCCTCTGATCATCTTTGCGGTGCTCCTCTGGACCTGTTCCAACAGGTCCA
This sequence comes from Pluvialis apricaria, assembly GCA_017639485.1. Classification (NCBI taxonomy): domain Eukaryota; kingdom Metazoa; phylum Chordata; class Aves; order Charadriiformes; family Charadriidae; genus Pluvialis; species Pluvialis apricaria. Next base: position 92,094,422 of record CM030009.1, read on the forward strand.
TGTCTTTCCTGTGACTGAGAAAAGAGGAACCAGAAATGAACACAGAAATTTCTTACAAAGAAACAAGAGAAATAATACTGCTAGCTGTGAAGATCATAGAATCATAGAATAGTTTAAGTTGGAAGGGACCCTTAAAGGTCATCTAGTCCGATCAGTCTGCAATAAGTAAGGACATCTTCAACCAGATCAGGTTGCTCAGAGCCCTGTCCAACGTGACCTTGAATGTTTCCTGGGATGGGGCATCTACCACCTCCCTGGGCAACCTGCTCCAGTGTTTCGCCACCCTCATAGTGAAAAATTTCTTCCTTATATCTAGTCTAAATTTACCCTCTTTTAGTTTAAAACCATTACTCCTTGTGCTGTCGCAACAGGCTTTGCTGAAAAGTTTGTCCCCATCTTTCTTATAATCTCCCTTTAAGTCCTGAAAGGCCACAATAAGGTCTCCCCGGAGCCTTGTCTTCTCCAGGGTAAATAATCCCAACTCTCTCAGCCTGTTCTCACAGGAGAGGTGTTCCACCCCTCTGATCATTTTTGAGGCCCTCCTCTGGACCCTCTCCAACAGGTCCATGTCTTTCTTGTGCTGGGGGCTCCAGAGCTGGACACAATACTCCAGGTAGAGTCTCACCAGAGCAGAGTAGAGGGCAGAATCACCTCCCTCAACCTTCTGGCCACATTTCTTTTCATGCACCCCGGGATACAGTTGGCTTTCTGGGCTGCAAGCACACGTTGTCAGCTCATGTACAGTTTTTCATCCCCCATACCTCCAAGTCCTTCTCAGCAGGGCTGCTCTCAATCCCTTCATCCCCTAGTTTGTATTGATACCAGGTGTTTCCCTGATCCAGGTGCAGGACCCTGCACTTGGCCTTGTTGAACCTCATGAAGTTCACACAGGCCCACTTCTTGAGCCTGTCCAGGTCCCTCTGGATGGCATTGCATCCCTCAGGTGTGTCAACCTCACCACTCAGCTTGGTGTTTGCCAACTTGCTGAGGGTGCACTCCATCCCACTGTCTACATCATTGATGTAGATATTAAGTGCAACAGAACAAGTAAACGCAAAATTAAGAAAAAATGTACAGTTTACCCACAAAACTATTGACAAGAGTTCACAAAATGATAAACTTTTTGACAGAAGTATTGTGTGAATGGATGACATGCAGATTCCAAGACAGAAACTTTCTGAAAATTATTCACAGGACCTATGACCTTGCACCTTCAGTGGTGCATTCAGTCAGTAATGTTACCTCGTGCTCTGCTAATATCAGCGCAGTTTGTATAGGCACCGAGGTCTTGTCCTTGTGCAGGAAAATAGAGTGAGAGCAAATTCAGCTGCATGAAGTAAGAGTTCAGAATGAGCGGAAAACTTACTGCTCTCACGTCCTACCATCTCCTCTCCTGACAAGAATGCTTAAGTGCTATGTAAATGACACTGACATATTCTGAAGTACCTGTTTGGAAATTATATTGTGAGACGGACAGAGTAAAAGGTAAAGCTGACTGTAATATACAACATCTTTTGCTGAGTTTCTTTTAAAAAAAAATCTCATCTACATATGGCAAGAATGTAGGTGTTCTTTTATCTTCACCGAAAAATATCATTTAAATTTTCTGTTTCTGTCTAAAAATCCCACTATTTGGTAGTCTTTTGAGATGCAAATGATGGGATTTTTTTTTATTATTTGTGTAAATTGCAATATTAAATGCACAAAAGACTTTTGCGACCCATGAGATGCTAGGACTTCTAGCTACATTCTTGTTTGCAATAAGATAAAATGAGAATAATACCATTGCCTTTAATTCAGCTTTAACAAATTAATTCCAGCATAATTATCTTTCTCTGGCATCTCTCTCCTTCTACCATGAGCTTTGCCTATACATCAGGAGAGGTGACCTGCAGTGGTGTACCTTTCAGTCCTGTCTGCCTGTTGGTCCACGTGTCTGGTTTTTCTCTGTTCCAAAGCCAAGCGATCTCTAGCCTTGGGCAGATATGTGTCCCCATTTCTCACCTTGATAATGAGATTAAAGATGGCTGAGACACATGGAATCATAAACTGGCAACAATCCTGAGTTCCACAGTATAGATGTTGCCATTTTGACTGGAGACTCCAATACATAAAGTAGCTTTTTGCAATGTTCATTGTTCCCCAGAAAAGAAAAGAAAAGAAAAGAAAAGAAAAGAAAAGAAAAGAAAAGAAAAGAAAAGAAAAGAAAAGAAAAGAAAAGAAAAGAAAAGAAAAGAAAAGAAAAGAAAAGAAAAGAAAAGAAAAGAAAAGAAAAGAAAAGAAAAGAAAAGAAAAGAAAAAGAAAAGACCCCCACATTGAAAAGCCTTTGCAATTTTCTCTTTGTAGAAGGGCAGAATATCATATACTGTACACTTCATTAATTGTACTGAGGAAACTGAGTGCAATGTTCCTTTTTTTTTTTGCCTAAAAATGGAAGTACAGTCATGATTCCTTTATTGTCCTCTACCCTTATCCAAACTTCAACAAAGCTATCTGAAACTCGATGCTTTAAGTATTTGAACTGACCTTCTCTTTTCATTTCACTGTTCCTCTTGAACTACTTTTATTCTTTCATTAGCTGCTGCACATCTCCTTCCATTTTCAGGTTCTTGCCAAATGCCCTTATATGTGAACTATAGTTCTAGTTGTCCTGGTTTGAGGTAAAACAGAACCAATTTTCTGTTCAGTATTTTTACTTTGCAGATAAACCTCTTCTGACTACTGAAATTAACAGTATATTGTGCAGAAACTGTTCACTCTCAGAGTGATAAGACCTGTGTTTATAGTTGATGCCAAGGAATGGTATGCAAAGATATTCTTCCTTGTACTTATTGCTATAACAGCCAGGGGCAGCTAACTTGGTTAGTTGTCCCTGCTGTGGCAGGGGGGTTGGACTTATATGATCTCCAGAAGTCCCTTCCAACCCTGACGATTCTGTGATTCTGTGATTTGTCCCATTGGAGGGTCAGAAGCAGAAAAGTGTAGAGGGGTCGCACCTGCGGGGAGGAGTGGACAGGACAGGTGATGCAAAACTGACCAACAGGGTATTCCATCCCATCTGCCTCATGCTCAGTATAAAAGCTGAGGGATCAAAGGGTCAGCCCTCTTTCTTCAATGGCCGATGTCTGAGGAGGACTCTGTCTGTTCGTCTGCCTTTGATCCAGATCCCAAATCCAGATCCGGAACCCAGCTCCCATTCATCACTGAGTCCAGCCTGGGACTTCCCCAGTGCCAGCTGGTGACGTGATTGTCATCCTGGGAACTTGATATGGTTTCGTATATATTTCATTATTTTCTTTTTATTATTTTATTCTTAATATTTTCAGTAAAGTAGTTCAGTTTCTACTAAACTTATAAGTCTCTTTCTCTCTCTCCCTCCTCTCCTTGAAGAAAGAGGCGAGGGAGAGCATCTGTCGTTCACCTCAGTGGCCAGTCCAGCACAAACCACAACACTAATTCTATGTAAATCTCTGTCAGAGTTGAAGATAAAATATCAAGGATATGTTGGGTTTAGCTGAATTAATTTTTACTTCTAGCATGTTTATGTGAAGACTAATCAGTTTTATTAAAAGCAATTTTTTTTTTCCCAGCACAGCAGTAATTGCTTCATTACTACTGTTCCTGACATTATCATTACTAAAATCAGCATATACATAGCTGAGGAACACAGAAAAAGAAATGGCTTTTAACATTACCGGGATGGGAAAAACATTACATTACATATAAGAATGCAAGGCTTCTGATGAAACCTAAGTCTAAAACCTGATGCAAATGAAACTTAAGAGAAAAAGGAACTACATTCTCTGTGAATATTGCTTAAAATGTGCAATAAGCATAAAACAAATAAATGTACAGACTGTGTCTATGCTAGCAAATTGAACAGTATGAGGGAACCAAGCTGAGCTCTGGCACCTGTATCTGGTTTAACTGTTCCTATGCTCCTTGGCACGATTTTGGTCCAAGAGAGCTGGCACAATCAGAGACAGTGCCTGGGCATGTGTTGAATCCAAGTTTGGACTAATTAATAAACAAGCAGCTTGGATTCAGCATGTGGTGTTCGGGGCCAAGAGATCTCAGCTGGGTGCACATGTGCCAGCGAACAGTCCCTGTCCTGCTTTATTTACTAGGAGAAGTATAACTTGGGTTCACCTTTTGTGGAAATTCCCTTTTGAAGTCCTGTAACTACTGTAGCAAATGATTTTACAGATGGGAAAGTTCATTGAGACAAGAAGCTCAAAGAAATATTATACCACACATACAAAAAGAGGATGCCAGACACGTTGACAGTTGACTCTGAGGATTGTTCCTCTTTAAGAGACAGAATCATTACACGTAACTCATGTGAACAGTTAATATGCTGAGATTTAGGCTATTTATATTCTTCTGTGAACTACTTTTGTCTATTTTACAGCAGGCAATTATTTGGAGACAAGTTTCAGATTTTAAAACAATAATAAATTCACAAAGGGACAATTTAAAATCTGTTTACAAAGTCAGAAAATTTGGTGTTGTACATTCCTTCACTAGACTGGAAGATGCCAAAAGGAACAGCATTTAACACTTCTAGGGATAATCAAAGTTTTCACACAATCTGTTTTACTGTACTCTTTTCCAAGGAATCAGTGACACACACCTGATAATGTTAGTCAGTAACGTTATCTCGTGCTCCGCTAATCTCAGCGCAGTTTGTATAGGCACCGAGGTGATGTCCTTGTGCAGTAAAAATAGAGTGAGAGCAAAGTCAGCTGCATGAAACAACGACTGACTTTTAAGTTGCTTGTATCTCAAAAGCAGAAGGAAAATTTGACGCAGATGATCTCTTGGTGGGTGTGGTTGCAAGGCCAAGGCAATAAAAGGGCATTCTTCTGGTTTCTCAGAATAGTTCTAGAGTTGTACAATGCTACTTAAAACTTATATTGAGAGTTGCATTAGCACAATGAATTGGAAAATAAACATTTCTCAGTATGAACATCTCAGCAGAGGTGGAAAAGGGGAAGGAAAGAAGGATGATGTGTTAGTCTGCAAGCTTAGCACATGAACTCTTTACCATACTCTACTAAAACATATACTTCAGCTATGGGCTGATAGTCCTCCAAGGACTCAGCAACTAGACACGGCAAAAGAATCATCCTGCTAATGCATTGAAAGTTGTCATAGAAATAATAATGAATTTATCTTTTACTGTGGTTGTCAAATGTGAGATGACTCACCCTTGATCACAATCTTTCTTGCAGCAAGTCAAGTTTGAACTTAGCTTGATGAAAAAGACAAAAAGTTCAGATCCACTTTTAGTTTTTCTGAACTTAATGATGTGGTAAGAGTGATATCTATCCCTCACACCGGCAGCTGATCTGAAGTCATTGAGTAAAGATAAGAATTTGGAAGCAAGGAGGAAAAGGTTCTGCACACTCCCTTATTATCTGCAGACATCTGATCTCTAGCAGAGCTGCCTAAGCTGCACTGACTTCTTTCATTTCTGCCCTGGCAATTTCATTGCAGCATGATTTATGTGATTACTGCCCAGGTGGTCTGTTGCTAAAATGTTCTTCCCACCAGTGAAGAACTGAACATTTGACTCAGGGTTAAAAAGACTACTGGGCATCAGGCCACTGAGGATTAAGTGTTGCAACACAGAGTAATGTCGAAGACTTCCAAGGATCTGGGACTAAATATCATCCAAGTTATCACCACTGGAAATAATAGGGAATACTGAAACAAAATCTTGGGACAAATCCAAAAAGCATCAAGTTGCCTCCTGGTTTAGTACAGAGAACAAGCAATTTCATTATGTTTCCATTTATTTTCATTTATGTTTTAGAAATATATTAAAACCTGATTGAATTTGACAGATTCTGGTGCAGGAAACTATTTGCACGCAGGTTGGTGTAGTGAAAATAAGCCACAGCTGCACTGATTTTTCAGAACAACCAAACAAATCATTTGATGGGAATGCTAGAGTGAGATGGGACTAAGAAAACATTTTTGAGATTACACCTTATCTGCTTTTAATAAAAAAGTATTTTGTATAATTAATTCCTTATTATTTGTTAACTAGAAATATAATACAATATCTTCTGACTTGAATAACAAAAAACTGATCAGTGATAAAAAAAGGGTTTTTTAGCATATTTTCTCCCTTTATGATACATATCCATTAAAATATGGCTTTCTGCTTTTCATGGTAATTGAATTGGTTACCTCAGAATTAGGTTAAACTTGATTTTATGTTGCTTTTAGTTTTCATGTGTTATATTAAGTTAATTCATCAATGTTGTCATTAATTTCTTAAAAGTGCAAGAAATAAAATAAGTTAATACCTTTCTCTTCACTGAACAAGGCTAGCTGCACAGAAGAAAAAAGACAGTAACAATGTCATCTTCCTCCTTTTCCCCTCTCAAATTTTGATATGTTTCTATCTGTCACCTGTAACTCAGATCTTACTGGTTTGTATAACAGCTTAGGCAATAACTCACTATCTGTACTGATTTCCTGTACCTTGGTAATCTGTTTTCTTTCATTGTTTCTTTCCTAACATCACTTCTGAGAAAGTACTTTGGACTACATGGTGCTTATTACATGATGCTATTATCTTCAAACAAAACAACCAAACCTGAGTCAAACATTTGGTGGTTGAATAACGACTGCAGGATTAAAAATTAAATTTTAACTGTAGTTTTAGTCTGACTATTGAGAAACTTCTCAAGTTTCTCAGGGAGTTCTTTTTATTCAGATCTCAAAGATGTCCTTGCTAACGTTAGACTTTTCTTCTCCAAAAAACAGAGAACTGAAAGGTGCTCTCTTCCTAGAGAGGAAATTCAAGCACTAAGAGGGCTTATTCCACCTCTCCAAGCCCATGTGAACCGCAAGGACATTCAGACTTGCAAACTGGAAGAATTGGGGGAAGTTTAGAGATCAGCCTCTTGCTGTGGACATCGATGGCTCCAACAATGGGAGGCAAAGAAATACAAGTTCCTAGTGATTAAGGCAGTCTGTGAGATATTTTTTGGAGAGAGCATTTATTTTTTGTATTAATCCTCAGTACCAACCATAGCTGATACTTTCCAAAATCATGTCAGAATGTTGCCTAGAGATCTCCCGCCAGCCTTTCCTTTACAGGAAAGCTCCACTCAGGAGCTAAAGTATACATTTGAAATTGTACTACAATAAATATTTTACTGGCACCTTATTGAGACGCTGAAAGAGATGCCAAAGTGGTCAGCTTGTTCTCAGGGATACTGTGTCCCCTGCTTTTCCTACTGCTTTGCAAATCAGTTCAGAACACCTGTCCTCTGTAAGTGCTATGAACAAACCTCTGGAGCATCCTCAGAGGTTACATTTCCTTAACAGTGTTGATAATATCAGCAAAACATTGCTCTAAGAGTTGGTCAGCACTGAGAAAACAATATCTGTGAATGTCACAAGAGAACATTTTACGTTTTCAAGATGCTGGCAAAATATTCAGTAGGAGACTGTGAATGCTGCAGTGCATTAAAATTACAAGTCAACAGAAGAAAAATATCAGTACAAGTCTTTAGAAAACATTACTCTGTCCTGTGATAAATGCAAAACAACACTGCCTCAAATCTGTGGTGATTACAAAAGCATACAAGGACAATGTGATGGCGATAATGACAAAACAAGCTAAAACATAATCCTGCAATAATTAGGGAAAGCAACCATATTATCTAATGTTCAGCCACTGCTTAGATGCCAAAGTCCCTGTCCATCATCCAGACTATTTACTCTTTAACACTGGCGAAAAATTTGATAACTTTAAACTTTTCCAGGTTGCTGTTAAAATTCCACAAATGCTTAAATTTCAATACTGAATGGTTAAAAAGCCCTCAGTATAGGGAGATGCTTGCCTCTATCCTCCAGAAGGCTGAGTTCTGTTATAGCGTCTTGAGGTCACTGACAGTGATGTTAGTTACAACCAAAGCCTTTGTTTTACTGTGATTATTTAAATCATCAGGCTAGAAGGAGAAGTAGCAAAAAAGATACAGCTATTTTGTTACAAAAAGTACTTGACTCAAAGTCATTGGGACTCCATTCCTGATGAGTAATCTAAAACCCATAAATTTTCTAAGCATAAATCCTCCCACCTGCATGCCCAAACCGTAAGGACAGAGGCCTAGAGCTTTGGGGTGACTCTCTTAGCACCATGACTCAAGTGTCCTGGTGACACCGTTGCCCTTCAGTAGGAAGGAGTAAAGTGCTTCTTGGAGGCTGCCCCACCACCCACTCCTGGGGCTGGCAGGATTAGGACATCTGAAGCTGCTGTTAGCCAAGGATGCATTTTCTCCCTGGCTACTGAGCATCTGAATGGTTAAAGTTAGACGACAAAAAGAGATTTCCTGAGGCATGAGTCCTCAGAAATCAGCTAAACACTCTGCACCCCAAATGAATGGGCAGATTTAATTTTTGGTCTGTAACAGGAACTCATATCCCAGGGAAGGAAGAGTGCTCATGCTTCTGGACCAGCTTCACACTCTTTTACCTATCCTCATTAACAGTCTGTGAAACTCAAGCCCTCGACATGGGTTTGACCTCTCTGCTGGGATAAACACGTGGCTCAGGTTTTCCAGTGCTTAGAGACTGATGTGTGTATATATCTGTGCATCGTGCATCACAGAGTTTCATACAGAGCCTTTTTGAAAACCTTAAGTGTTGTAAAGTCTGTTCTGAAAGTATGGAAAATACTTGAAGTTAATCATTTGTTTCTCATAAGGATCATCCTAGCAGGTCATAGTGAAACAGGCCAATATATAAATCAAAACAAATACAAGGCACAACAAATTGATTTTCTTTGAAAACCTGCTTTAAATATGTGCATATTTTCAGACGTCTGTGTGGAATTAATTCTGCAGTGATTTTACATAAACAAGCAGCAATTGCAGTTAGTGTTAACTCTAGAGTTCTTTTATGTAATATTAGCATGACTATGGGAAAAATTTGAACAGCAAACAAATATGCTTTCTTGAATGAATAGCAAATAAAGAAAAAATGCATTTGTTCATTTTTTTCTGTTCTCACAGCAAATAAGTATATCTGCTCAGAATTAAGTAGGAAAGAAAAAGATTAATCACAAATGGAAGCAATATATAAATCACTTCACCTGCTGTTCTCTTTCTGGCTCACTACAATTCTTGGCTGCTTCCGTGTTATTCAGCATGTTCTGAATGCCAGTTAGTGCATTATGAAATCTCATCCTCCTAAGAGACTGAACATCCACAGAGCAGATGGAAAGAACAGAGGAAAAGAAGGAAAGAGAAAGTATGTAGGCTCCAATCTCTAACGTACACTCAAAACTACCAAGAGGCAATTGTTGTCTTGGAAAATTACTACAATGTTTGTTCAAAATTTAATAGCTCCCATCAAACTCAAGTATTCTTTTTCTTTTTTTCTTTTGCCTTTTTTTTTTTGTTTTTAAATCATACAGTGCATGTCTCTGCCATCTCAGTCCCAGGATTTTCTTCTGCACTCTGTTGGGATTTTTTATTTTTACCTTGATCAGACTTTTAGCTGCAAAGTAACCAGGTGCAAAACCTTCTATGGTGTAATCCCTCCTACGGGACAGAAAGTTTTTATAAGATAATATTAGCCATCAGCGCACAGCTACAATTTCCTCATACTGTTGTCGCGTACGGGCCTTGCTGGGGTCTAGTGAGTGCATAGAATAAAAAGCCTCTGTGTATCCATGTGAGATATTCTGAAAGGAGCTTGGACTTGTTTTGGGGGTGACAAGATAAAATTGTCCAATATTTCCAGTTGCTCTCTACCTTATTAATGTCTTCTTGAAATAGATCGGGTACTGTGGAGACAAAAAAACCTTCCTGATTCTAGACCTTTGGGAATTGTGGTTTTTCAAAGTCTTATGACCAATTAGTCATTTACATGGATATTGTAAATACTTATGGCTTTGAAGTTCATGGGTCCCAGTTTAGCAGAGTGCTGGTATCTCTTCCTTGCTAAGTAGATGGATGAGTTTTGATAAAAGAGGAAGTATCTCTGTCTTTAATGTACTAATTTTGATGTGCTTATGACAATACTCCAAGCTTTATGAAGTCTGCAGATAGCTAAAATATTCATGTTACTCAGATGTTAGAACGTAAACTCTGCCTATTCAGAGTTCATATCCTAGGGCTGCCGTAAAACAGAACAGAAGTCATTCTTTCACAAAGAAAATTTAGGTTTTTTCCACAAACTTTTATAGTTGAAATGTAATGGGGGAGGAAGGGGTGCTGAGGGAAACCAGGGGAATACTCTGGCCTTTAAAGTTTGGTCCCAGAAACTTTATTTATACAGGTTAAAGATAGACCAACTACTGGGCAATCCTCAAATTGTTTGTCCTTGTGAATAGTGCTTATAAAATAGTATGTGAAATGGTCTACATTTTTTTACTTCTTTGTACTGACTATTTTGATGTTTGTAGCTATTGAACTGATACCATTAAAAAGGACAGACACCGTGTTTTCAGCTTTGAAGAGATGTCACCTTTTTCACATACTTGATCAATTTTAATCTCAATATGCTATCTTTGGAAACAAGAAAGGCTGTGAAGAATTTTGTTTGGGTGAAGAGGAAAGAATATTGGACTCGAGATCTGCTGTCTGGAATGTAATGAGAAATTTACCTTCAGAATTTCAAGAAGAGAAAGATAGCTAGCCTTGAAAATAGAATGTAAATCACAGTGCTTTGCAATGCTTGCTCATATTTTTCCTTCCCTTCTCTCAGTTGGAAGTGATAGTTCTACTTTAACTTCATCAGTAACAAGAGAACACTGAGGGTTGGTTGATCTTTTTCATTTTTTTTCCTGTGTAAAACAAACACATTTTGTTTACTGTAGAAAGTAAATATCAACAACTGATTTACATACAAATGTAAACTTACTCTATTTTCTCTCCATCTAAAATATCTTTTGGCTCTTTTCAGTGTGCTCTGGGCCAACAGTAAAAACCCAAGAGAAAACTTTGGCTGGGAATGCTCAGAAGGCAAGTTTCTACAGGGAAAACAAATCTTTCACTCAATGCAGTCATGTTCGGATATTTTTTTTTCCTGGAAAAATGCTGTTTTTGTTGTCATAAGTTAACAGAACTCCATGATTTTGACTATATTTTCTGGTTGTGATGGCAGTCACAAGAAACTCAAGTGAGGAGGTATATTATGTCTACTACTGGTGTACCCTTGAAATAAGCTGTTAGTATCAGTGTAGTTTAGTGGTCTTCAAAAACAGTAGGTTGATAGCCCAAGAAGGTCTTCTAGCTTTTCGTAGTCCAGCTTTGTGCAAGACTTGACCTGATGAATATGATTTGAGAATACATGCCAGGATACACAAGTGAGGTAGCTCTGTGCATCGTATCTGTAACATCAACAGAGGTTTAGGCACTGAGTTTTAGCTGATTCCTTCTATGCCCAGCAGGAGAAGCTTAGACATCACAACAACTCCAAAGTTGGGACACTAAAGTAGATTCTGGGATCTTCCAGAGTTCAGGTCCTGATGAATGGGTGCTCTGAGAGTCTGGGCATTTAAGTACCTTAGGAATCTAAACCTAGTCTGTTTTTCTTTCTCTAATCATGGTTTTCTTTTGTTTTGTATTTTCTACTTGTCCTGCTATTGATGTGACATGGTAAGTTGCGCTCATAACCCAACACTGCAAGTCAGGTCCGGACTCAAGCCAGCAAAATTCAATGTGTGCTACTGAGTGCCCACACACTCATACCCCTTCTGAAAATGAATAAATTTATGTTGATAGATCTGGTTGCTTTTGTGGTGTTGTTTATTTTCCCCAAACTCAACTTCTATGTGGAGAAATGACAGGAGCATTTCATTCTCCAAGGGCCTTTTTAAATCCATATTTTAGTATGACTGCCTGACTACAGTGAGAGAACCATGACCTTTTCCTTTCTTTCAGCACTGCGAGCAGCAAGCTCATTTCAAATGCTCCAGCATCCAAATACTGTGCTGCCTCATTTCAAGTTAAGCATGTGCTCAAATATATTACTGTACTGAGATTCAAATGATGAGTTATTTTAGCATAGCTGTTCCTGAGCCAAGTTATTTATAAGCCAATAATATCCATGGAATAGTACAAGGCCTAGAATAAAGTCCATGTAATGAAGCATTGATAAAGTAGACACAAGCAAAGCTAAGAAAAGATACACACCAAAAAAAAAAAAAAAATAGTTATTGCCACTGTCACTCACAGGTAACAAGTTCTCTTGAATCTCTGAGTAGGACTTGAATGTAGACTAAATCTTAGCAAAGTTAGCTGAAATCCTCTGAGTGTTGTAAATTCTACCCCCTTAGAAGTCAGTTCTGTGTTGTTATCCATGGTACCAAAACGCACTATTTTTGGTCACATTTTGGAAACAAACAGCTTTCTGAAGTGTTTTCCCTCTATCTGAAGTATTTATTTCTTCTTTAATCCCTACTTTTCAGTAACTGCATAGGGCCTGGATGCCATTGTGCTTGATATTGCGCTGAAGACAAAGATGTCTCGTGTCCCCATGTGCTGATGTTGTCAGGCAGGTTGCGTCTGAGCTGCTGACAGAGAGAGGGGAAGCATGATAGTATGATCTAGGATTCACAGACAGCTACAGCCTCATCACTAAGCAAGCCCCACACGTGACTAATCTCAATATCAGGAGAACCATAAGTGCTACTTAACCTGTTTCATTCAATTTCCCTCTCACCTAAAGTAAAGGTAATACCTGTCTCCATGTTAGAGTTGATATGGAAAGATTGGGATGCTGATATGAGAAGGTTCAGGGAGGACTTTATAGCACGTGGACAGTAAATACGCTGGCTCAAGTCTGGCCAGGAGCTTAAGGGACAAAAGTTTCCAGGAAATATTCACTGTATTGCCTTTGGCAGGTAACAAAGGTTTTTAGTTGGGTCCTTACGGTCAGATATGTCCTCCCATTTCTCATTCATTTTCAGCTGTTTGGATCCATATGAGACTTTTCAAAACACATCCTGCCCTGATCTAGATCTGACCATCGAAACTGATCTCAGCACCACCGCCGGGTTCTTTATTTGCAGACATGGTACTGCATCTATCTGAAAAAGGGAAGCACTTGCCAGTATCAGTCAGGTGATTTCTCCAGCCGGGACCCGACACAGCCCAGCGCAGAGAGAATGCTGCACTTAGCTGTGCAAGCGAATGGAGGCTGTGTTGCTATGTTACAGGAAAAGTGATTTGGTGCCATCCCAATAAAGGCTGATTTTCAACTTTTTAAAGGCATGTTTGGCTACTGCAGTAAAACACGTTAGCTGGAATGCTGCAATGTTTGAGTCGAATCACTCACTAGGGTAAACCCAGAGTTCTGGGTGTTACAGCTTGCCTGAAAGTGGCACTCTCCTCCAGAGACAAAAACATGGATGGTTAAAAAAACTGTTTGCAAATTCCCAGGCAAGCACATGGGTAAGTGAGGAAGTGAAGATTGTAAGGAGCCTAAGGGAAAACTTGCAAGAGAGTGTTGTACGGCAGTTCTGAGAAAGCCCAAATGTTAGGCAGCCAGGAAATTCAAGGTTAAGGTTACCCTTTCAAACTCTCCCAGGCTTCTGCAAGCCTGAAAATGCAGAGATAAGGCAGCTTAAGCAGTTCTAACATTGCCTCAGTTATGAAGCCCAGAGTAAACAATCCATGTCATACAAATACATTACGAAAGTTGTAACTAACTGGTCAGTTTTCAAAACTCTTAACAATAACAGGTAGTACTTTGCATGCATAGATCAGATCTCCCACCACGCTGTGAGTTCTTTAAGTCTATGCCATCATTTTGGCTTCAAACCACTGAAACAGGCTCCACGTACGTTCCTTTGAGGACCAGATGCTCTAGGGAAATCACATGGTCCCTGGAGCCTGGAAGGGGACATGGTGGCACTGTGAGCTTTCATTCATGGGTGGGGATTGCCTGGCAGTTCCCATGCTGCCCAATAATAAATACTACCCCCAGGGCTGAGGGTGAGGCTGAGTAGGGGCTCGCTTAAGGTTTCTGCCTGGTACTACATGCACGTTGCTGCCACCTATCTGAAACTTTTACTGACATTGTCTATGGCTCAGAAATACGAATTTTTTAGGAAGTTTTTTCAACAGGTACCTGGGTGGAGAGCTCATCTCTTGTTTGAGATAGAGTGAGTGATAGCAACCTCATCTAGTGTTAGACATCTACAGTAATGCTGCTGAGACATCTGTGTTGGGATAGTCTTCCGGGTTTAATGTATAGGCATTGGGAAGATACCGGTGCTTCTGGGGAATGAATCACCCTATCTGGAAGTAAACAGCTAAAGTAGGTCAGATGAGTCACTGACTTGAATGCCCGCTTTCTCCCTGCTGAGCGTAAAAAGTCTTCATTGAATAGCTCAGATGTAGACATCTGCACTGCACACATCTAGCCTTAGGTGAGGTGAGACCAACTCGTGTTATTATGAGTCTGCAAACAGTGTCAGGGCTGGATTTTGCAGTCTGTGAGACGTTTTGCAAAGTTCTGTTTTGATCCAAAACAGAATTAAGTTCTGAAATTTGCTGGTTATTTCTCTGAACTGTAGAAGAGAGGTTCTGCCAGCTCCAGTATTCAGCATGATACAAAACTTATGGCATCCTCACCTCGAGGAGCTTCTACCTGCCTAAAATGGAAGAGCAACGGCCAGATAAATAAAACATGTTTTCTAAACATTTTTTTTATCATTATTACCTATTATTTGTACTGTAATAATCTTTAAATACCTTGGCTCTGTTTAGCTAGGGAGTTCCCAAACGTGGGACAGAAATAGTTCCTACCCTGAAAAATGTACACTCAAAGTTTACAGTGGCAGACATATCAGGTGTAATGAGGGAACCCACAGAAATAAGGGGATCACCCAGACAAGTGGGGATTACAGAATACCAGCTGCAAGACAGCGTGCATCTAACATAGGTTTTCCACACATGAAAATGTGAATTGTGCATTGCTGTTTTGTTTCAGGGGTACATTGTAGCTGCATCCAGACCTGTCCATACATCACTGCTTCTACAGAATCAGCACAAGTGCTGTGATTCTGGGATATCGACTATGTCTTCCATACTTATACTTCAGTAAAACTTTCCATTTAACAAGCCATTTTTTATGTATTTGAAAATTTAATGGAAACATCTCACTTTATCACGCTAAATTACTAAAATAAGCAGTAATGTCATCATGGACTGCTAATACAGGCAGCCTGCTGGGTTCCAGCTGGTTGGTTACTGAGGCAAATAAAGACTGAGCATTACCAGATACTTTGCTGAGCTGAAGTTTTAGAGGGAGATTTGACTTTGACAAATATCTCCTTTACATCAACAGCCTGGAATACTTTCAAAGAACCAAGGAAAAGTAAGAAATGAACAAGGAGTTACAAAGTACTGGATTGAGTTATGTTTGCTCAGATGCAGCCACATTTCACAATCCCTGATATTTTCTGGGAATGATTTGTGAAATAAAACTTCTCAGCATATTTGTATGCTTTCTTTTTCTGCGAGGCCATCTTTTCATCTCCCATCTACATCCCTATCTCTATGTCTTGTTACTTTTTAGCACACCAAGAAGATCTGTATTAATTCAGACAATAATTTTTTTACTTATTTGCAGTTCATTACACGGTCATGTTTTGTGAGCATATTCATCTTTTTGCTAAGTCCACTTTGTGTTTCCACTAGGTATATCATCTTTGTACAAAAAACAAGAGTGGGCACAGGTTATTCCAGTTGATCATTATTTTACATTTTCTCTGTCAGAAGCAGCATCATTAGAGAGAAAAAGAAATAAGAGAGGCAGTAAGAGTAGCCTCTTTTTTTTTTTTTTTCCCTGTGTATAGACAGCATAGGGTTCTGCGAGGGTTCTTTCTATAGAGAAACATATGGCTTTGTGAGACATAAACATATAGAGAATAATGAACATATGCTGGCACTTTAAAAACAATCTGTAAACCACTAATAAAATCAAAAGTTATATGAAAATATGAAGGTTGCAAAGTTTACCATGTTGCAGAAAGATACTTTTGACACATTGCTCTTATTAAGTTTCTATAATGTTTAATTAGAAAGCTCTGGTTCACGCTTTCTATAACAAAGCTGAAGTTACATGACTGCACACATAATGCAACAGTATCAGGAAAAGATCTAGCAAGATAACCTAAGGAAATTATCAACTGTATTGTTATTCGTAATAATTTGTGAGCAATATTGTCTCACAAATAAGTGTAAACAAAAAAGTAATTTGGCAGAACCTATTCCAGTGTTTGCTTTGGTAGTAGGTGTGGGCTGGATCCAACAGGGGCACTGGAATAGATTCAGTAAAGCACTAAGCACCTAATACAAAACTAAATCTACTATTATCTCCCCTACAGATACCTCCACCTTGTACATGCTGCCATGGCATTTGGGTTAGACTTTCAGATTTCCAGAACTTCCAAACCGTTCAGAGTCCTAGTCCCCAAATGAGTATCCTTATGCTCACATATTACAAAAATAAGCACAAAACTGACACCTGGTTTCCAGCAGCATTTAACATCATCATATAAAAATTAGTCCTAGAAGTAGGAATCAAAATATTTTCCTTCCGTTCCGAGTAACTTCACTGTTAGGCTGAACAGCCATGCCTTCTCACCAGATGAATCTTATCTTCTGTTGTTTCTGTTGAACGACTTGGACGGAGGTGACAGAAGATATGCTCATCTCATAGACCAGACTGGTGATTTGGATACATTCATGAGAAACATGAGCTTGCATCTGAGTCTGCCACTGCTTGTTCTCATCAGCAGCTAATTATACCAAAGGACCAGGTATCATCCAGTATCAGAACCACCACAGATCTGTATTTTTATGTAGGACTGCTGGGTTATGTGTCCAGAGTAGATGGAGGAGCCTGTACACCAGATGCATTCCTGTCAGTACAGTTTCCAACGAGACAATTTTAGAAAGTTGGAAAGTGGGTTGAGGCTGCTCATGTAACTGCCTGTGCATGAGTACCTAAGTTTGATGGTGAGCTCCATATGGTGGCCAAATATTTTATACAGGATTCTGGATTCTGCTCCAGACACCTAACAATTAAAATGTAGTTATTGGCAGCATGTATCTTCTTTGGATCTTGTACTCTATGGATATGATATATGCGTAGAAATAGGATTACTATACACAAATAAAGATCAAGGATTTGTTCTTGCTAGTCATAGGTAGGAATCCTGTTTGTGTCAAGGAGAGACGGCGGAGATTGAGGAGCACTGCCTGTACTGAAAATAAATTTACTTCTGTGATTTGCTAGAATACTTCTTGCATGTTGTTAAAATACTTGATATTAAAAAGGTAGATTATTGTAATTTGCTCAATAAGTGGTTAAGACCTTTGTAAGAAACTGTCATGGAAATTAAGAAATACATGATCAAAGAGAATTAAAGCTAAATACTACATAACAGATTGAAAAAAATATGTTTTCAAGGATCAGTTTCTAATTGCTACATCCTAAAAATGTAATCCTATAATACAGAATAGTACTGTGCCTTTTCTGATGGTGTGTGAAGACTGTGAAAGTACTGAAAGAGGACAACAGGTCTAATAACAATCCAGTGTGTCCCCCCCTTGAATTTTATGCCTAATGCTGTGAGAACAGGAACTCTGAGACATTGATTTCTTGAAGACAAGATTTCCAAAGCTATGCCTTTATGCTACTGCTCTTTTCATTTTTTAAAAAGTAAAGCAGAAAAAAACAAGATACAGAAGTGGTGAACACAAAGGTTGAAGTTACAACGAAAATATATTTTGGTATATTTTGTCTCTGCTTCTTCCACAAGTGAAGAAATAACTGACACATCTGCTTCTAAGTTTGTGAATAAAATACAGTTATATTTAAAAAAAAGAAAAAAAAAAAGAAAGGAAAAAAAAGATAGCCAGTCAGCTATGTGGCTTCGCAAATAGAATCATAGAATCATAGAATGGTTTAGGCTGGAAGGGCCCTTAAAGATCATCTGGTTCTTGCCCCACTGCCATGTCCCACTCCCACCTCACCAGACTGCCGCGACTTCTCAAATATGATGGATAGTGGCTTGGCAACTTCATCCACCAGTTCCTTTAGTACCCGCGGATGAATCTCATCAGGTCCCATGGACTTGTGTACCTGCAAGTTGCTCAGATGATCTCAAACCTGGTCTTCTCCTACAGTGGGCGGTACCTCATTCTCCCAGTCCCTGCCTTTGCCTTCTGCAACTTGGGCGGTGTGGTTAGAGCCCTTACCCGTGAAGACTGAGGCAAAAAGTCTTTGAGTATCTCAGCCTTCTCCATGTCCCAGGTGACCAGGTGTCCCGTTTCCTTCCTGAGTGGGCCCACATTTTCCCTAGTCTTCCTTTTGTCACTGGTATACCTATAGAAGGCTTTCTCATTGCCCTTGACATCCCTGGCCAGATTTAATTCTATCAGGGCTTTAGCTTTCCTACCCTGATCCCTGGCTGCTTATACAATTTCTCTGTATACCTCCCAGGCTACCTGTCCTTGTTTCCACTTTCTTTAGGCTTCCTTTTTGTGTTTGAGATTGTCCAGGAGCTCCTTGTTCATCCATGCTGGCCTCCTGGTGCTTTTGCCTGACTTCTTCTTTGTCAGGATGCACCGCTCCTGATCTTGGCGGAGGTGGTCCTTGAATATTAGCCAGCTAATTCTGGATGTGGAATGAACATGATTGAAAATCTGTATTTCCATAAAAAAACCCAAACAAAATAAAAATTTTCCTCTATTTTGTTTCCATTTACGGGAAGAAGCTGTCACTGTAAAGTGAAAGAGTAGATCTTGAAATTCTCTGAAAGTCACCAGAATAAAAAAAAAAAAAACACTCTACTTTTTGAAAAGGTATTTGTCTATCATCTGGAAATGTCATATCTTATTCAAGACTGACAGCCAGCTTGTGAAAACTGTAAGTACCATAGATGATACAAAGCAAACATCCATTTTATTTATTCTTTTCTCTGTCTAATCTAAGACAGGAGAAAACAAAAACATGGCAGAGGAATCTGACAGCAAACAGAGTGAATCATTTTAGAATAATAGAACTTAGAGTTGAAAAGATGTTAAATTGTCTGGTCTGCTCTTTTGCCAGGAATGGATTGTTTTCTAGCATGTATTCCCTGCAGTTATTTCCAGGCTAATTTTAGATTTCTATCGCAGGGCCACAGGCTTCAAAATTGTCAGTTAGAAAGACCGCACATTTATATGAAAAAGAATACTTGGTACCAGTAAGAAATAAAGCACTAAAATCCAGAAGTCATTTGAAATGGTGCAAACTTCTACGTTTCACTACAGAAAAGAGGCAAAAAGCAGAGGAATTCCTTTCTTTGAAATGCAAAATGGCTTAGGGCTGAGATCAGCTTAACTTTATCTGCACTTAGGAACTTTACAAAGCTTATCTAAAGCTCTTCAAATGCCTGAAGAATTTGAACACTGGCCACTCTGATATATATCTGTATCTCACATGCATCAATACCTGGGTAGCATTTCATCAGGGCTTTTCAAAGCTTACATCTTGGAAACGTGCTGACTACAGTTGCCATTGATACTTGAATCCTCCCACAGATCTTCCTTCTCAACTATAACTGAAGCAAGACAGTAGACATATTAGAAGCTGATTATTCCATTATATCCTCTTGTTCAATGTTCCTTTGAAAATATGGATACTGGCCACCAAAAGATAGTAGAAAAGTAGTTTGAGGTAGTGTGTATGGTTCTATCCCGTAACTGCTGGAATCGCATTTCTTTTCCTAGGCAGCCTCCTCTATTGCAATGCTGAGTGTAAGGATAAGAATGCTGCAGAAACTGAAGACCTGTGGGGACTGTACGTCCATCACACTAACATCACCAGGTATTGACAGGATGAGTTAAGTGCAAATGTGCTATTCTCCTTTGTTAAAGGTGTAAAAACATCTTACCTTATACAACCTCTAAATAAAGAATGGAAAAAGCCTCCATGAGATTCCAACCTTCTCTGTCCTTATCTATCACATCTCCATCCATTTGCAACAAAGAAGATGACTTTGAGCATTCATGTTGTATTGCAACAAAAATAAAAAACTTTTAGAGACTGCAGATACATTGCAGACTAGACAAATAGGTAGAATCAGAGAGAGTGATCTGTCAAATACAACTATTTTGGAAAATCCAAAAGATTAAAAAATACAACAGATTAAAAACTATTTTAACATTGTAAACAACAAGAACAAGCTGTAGCATCCTTTTGAGGCATGCAGGCATTTAAACCTTCCAGTGGTGAGTAGAGTTAGACCTTTGCTACTGGACAGCTCTGTTCAATTGAAGTATTTCCAACAATAAAATATATGACCTCTGGCTTTATAGAATACATATTAGTTCATTTTGAAAAGTTTAAGCTGGGAATGAGAACTAAAAACTGCTGTGTTAACAAGGCAGAATGGTTTGATTAAGGTTATTCTTCCCAGGAAAAATGATGGCCAACAGGAAGACTGGATGCTGTAACTGTTTGCCAGTCAGATTAATCTCTCTGTGAGCATGACATATTATCAGGATGTGCTCCAGGAAAAGATGAATCCCAAATGTTATCAAAAATATATTAAGTAGGCAAGGACACATTTTATAAAAGAAAAGTCTGTTTCTTGCTTAATGGTGACTGGAAAAATCTCCTTTATTTTACAAAACCCATAATTTCAAATTACCAGGTTCATTCTAAATATGTATTTTTTATTTTATTTTTTGTAAATAAAATTAACTTGAGACCTGAAAGTTAGTTCTCAGATCTGAAAATGTTCTAGCTGTCTACTACAAAACCCCTTCCTCTTGCTTCCTCTTTCAGATGCTTCTGACAGATGGATGAAGAGATGCGAGGTTTGGCATGGGGAATTAGGTCCTGGACTGCTGAGTATAGCTAGAGAGTGAGCAGCCCAGGCCACAAAACTCCCTCAGACCCCTTTTACCATTCTAGGGATGGCTACAGTCAGGCCCTGGCTACTCAGACGAGTCAGTGTTACTCTGTGTGTGTCCTGGTCAATCACACACCAATATTAGTCATCACAGAAGTGTCTTCTTTATGTTTTGAAAACAGAAACCCTAAATTAAAGATTATTACACTATTACTGAGGATTAAATAGTAGTGCACACACTGTCAAGATCTTCAGCTGGTGTAAATTAGCACAGCTCACTGGCCTTCAGTATTGCAACAGGGACTTTATCAGATCAGTATTTAAAGCTTCTGCAAGTGCCCTACATTACACCCCAAGATCAGCATTTCCACCAACTGTATTAAAGGCTACCGAAAATCATATTTCTTTTATCAGTAAGTATTCAGGAAAATAAACTGTGTTCTGAAATAGGAGATAATTTAATGATGATGAATCTGTTGCAAAGAACAAAAGATAAATGAAATACCTTTGTAATCACATTTGCTTACATCATCTCTGAGACTAATTGACATATTAAAGATAGCTGTTGAAGCAAGCAAAGCTTGTTAGTATGAAATTACTTCCTTAATGGAAAGGTGCCAGTGTTAACACTTTCCATAAAAGTAAAAGGTGATAAAAGATAACTGTGTATAACAACTTCAATATCTTTTATTTTGGGGCCGTAATAGTATGTATTTCCTGGGGAAGAAAAAATACCTGTAGGGAGTAAAACTGGCTGCAGCCAGCCTATGCAGAGTGCAACTGACAAGTGGTGATGAAGATTCAGCACGTCTAGGCAATTTCACTGAAATGACTCAGGAAGAAGTTATGAATTCTCCATGTGATAACTAAAAATCACTGAGATGTTTCCTTAAATTGCTTAAGATGAATCTCTTTTCTATATTAGACACAAGGCTTACCGGATAGAAACGAACAGAAGAGGTCTTTATTGCTGTGTGGAGTAATCAAAAGGCTACCAGAGGAACTTCCGCTCTTGTCTAGCTCTCTATTGTTATGATTTTTTTAATAAAGATTCGAAATATACATCTTTATCTAAAGAGTTTACAGAAATATTACTATACTCCAGATTTGGCATTTCTTAGGCTAATTTATCTTCAAGGTTTGAAAAACTTTAAATAAAGAGAGGAAAAAAACACCCACAATTGTCATTTTGGGGCTTTTCTCCTCCCCCAGAATACTATCATCAAGTGACTGAAGCATGCCATCAGCCTTGCACCAAGTCAGATCAAGCCCTGATTTATACCACCAGAATCTGCACAGCTAATCGTATCATGAGGGAGTGCTCTGTCCTATAGGTCAGGTTGGAGAAAGGCAGAGCCAGGTGCTCCAAACAATGGAACCCAGAGACTCACCTTCTGTGCCCATTTTCTGTCTTGTTCTTGCTGGTGGTCATATCCAAAGGGGACATCCATAACCTCTTCTTGGATCAGAGCATTTGAAATTCATAGCTTTAAATGTAATTAACAAACTCAAACAAGGATACATGAGCTATTTTCAAAAGCACCTTGATGTTTGACTTTCACTGAACGTGAAAAGACTTAGATTTGTGAAGCCAGAGACTTTATGCAACACCAGCATTCATTTAAGTCAAAGGGCATCAAGTGTGTAAATACCCTGAAGCTCTCCTAAAGCTCCACAAGCTTTGTTGACCTCACGAATTTTTTTCGATTTATGCCAGTTGTTAATTTGACCCATTTTTATGCATGCAACCTCCATGTTACAGGGAGAGTTTTTTAATGTGTCATAATACCTACAGCTTCAGATTAGAACAGCAACTGGAATGCTAGGTGTTCTGAAATCAGTGAGAGCTTTGGTTTCAACGGGCCAAGAATGTTTCTGCTACACATTTTCACTGCAGTAACACACATTTTAAAAAGGGTAATAAAGTGGCCTTTTGTAGCACACTTTCTCATTTACTGCAGGGATGTTCTCAAAATCATTAAGCTCTGCTTGAGTAGAACCCTACAACAATTACCTGAAAAGCTCCACGTAACACACTACTAAATGTTCTTTCTTCATAACAGTATCTCTTTTGCTCAACCCACTTTCCTCACTTTTACTGCCTAAAGATTACACAGCTAAGTCCCATGTGCTCAAGAGAAAAACATAGGCAGTTCCAGAGGCTAAGTCATCATACCATCCAAAATGTTGAATTTAGGATTAGCTGAATCACCACCAGGAAGCGCCTGTTTCTCTCTATTAATTCAGTAGTTACTTACATGGCCTGCTTAGACTCAAACATCCATCTTCCAGTAGCTTAAGTTAGGGCAGATAAATTCTGCCCTAAGCAAACGTGCCTCACTGTCTGTGCCACACGCTCTTTGTTACCATCTTACACTGCGTTGTGCTGTTAAAGCTTCAGCAGTGGTCTGGATGTTATTTTGACAAAACTGACCCCACACACATCTTACATGGCCAGTTATCATTAGCGTAACTTCTATTCACTTTGAAACTATGTTACAAATTATCTACATTTTATTAGAATTGGTCTCCAAAGAATTAAGTTTTTCCATACTAAATTACCCACCGGCAGACAAGGAGAAAATACTTAATAAGCAGAGACATTTAACTGTTGCCACGTCCCATAATGCCAGGCTTATCCTGGACCTGAACTTTGGATCCGAATCTGAACTCGATGCCTGCACCTTTTCTGCTTGAACAGACAAGACCAGGCTCTGCATCTGAATACATTCAGACCCGAAATCATACCTTGCCATCTGTTTTGTCTGGTCAGTCTAGATGATAGAAAGAAAATGATTCAGCAACAGCAGAAAATCTTGCCTGTTTTTCATAAACCATTTTCTAAGAGATTTCAGCTAACAAGTTATGAATAAGGATATGTCTGGATTGCCTATTGGGAAGCAGAATGGAGGTATTTAGCTTGCTCTGAAAAAGACATCTCAGTATCAAAGCAGAGTGGAGGCAGCAGCATGGAGATGAGTGTGAACTAATTTACTTTGCAGCTACTCTAAAAGGCGAATTAGCCCATGCTGAGCTCTGTGTTGTCACAACTTCGATGTTTCTAGCATGGCAGCTCGCTCAGGTATCTGTGTATGACGCTGTGGTTGAGTATTAGCAATTCTTGGTGTTCTTGATGAATGAGGCAGAAAAAAGAAACAACGAGGCAAGACTGACACCGGACTTGGGCCTGAAGCAGACGGAAGTGAGAAAGCTCAAATGAAGCAGTCATTCAATTCACAGAAGGGAAATTGTAACTATGCAAACATTTCCAGTGGTTCAAATGAGGTCTGTACAGCGCTTTGCACAGGAATATTCAGCTCATGAATACGCTGAAAGTTGTGGCAGCTATAGAAAAAAAAAGAAAAGGGGAATTCTACGATGGGAGAGTACAATAGGACAAAAAAGGATAATTGTTAGGTTGAAATAGAATGTGTCAGGCAAAAATAGTTAAACAGATTCTAAATTGGATGAGTGTCTTCCAGCAGTGCCTCACTTAAATTGCAATTACAAATATGAAGAGATATTTGAACTCAGTTTAATTACTGTAACATAGAAGATCTGGCAAGGCAGGGCCTTTTTCTTGTAGATAATTAAACGTGAAATGTGAGAAAGCTTAACAAAAATATAAATATTAAACTAGTATAATTTTTTGTGTTTTGATCTCATATCTCCCTCTCAGAAGTATTTTTATATGTAGTCCCTCCCCCAAGGCATAGGATTCAGAGTGCTCAGTGCAGGAATCTCAGCTTTTCTGTTTTAAACAGATTTTTTTCCCCACAATTTGCTATTCTTCTGTTTACATAGACAAGATAATGCTTCTGATCATGAAAAAAAAATGTTCTCATTGCTTCAGGATGGATTGGAGTAAGAAATATTTGCACAGGGGAAGGTTTGTTTGTCTGTTTAGAGGGTCAGCTCACCACGGGGCGGTACTGGAGTTCTGAGCACGTGTAAGGGAGAAGCTGGCACATTTGCACCTCTTAATCTATCCTTGTTGAGTCCCAGACTTCTCACTGCTCCTGGTCACCCTTCCCACCGCTGTCACCTAAGCATACCACTGTGTGCTGAGTAGTGGCACAGACTTGTATTAATTTACTTTTCTTTGGTGCTTCTCTTGTTGGTTTCAGGAAAGCGGAGATTTCGCTCCTTTCCCAACCTGTAGAGCATGGCAAGTGCTTTATCTTTGTCTGAACAGAAGCCGAATGGTCACGCCACCACCCAACACAACAGCGTGTTCACACACATGGCACGCAGCACCATGGAAGGTTTACCTTATTCTTGCTTTTCATCTCTTAACAACATCATACAAAGAGTTTCAGCAGCCCACACTCAGCTTCATTTTCAGCGTCTTACGACTGTAACTGACATTTAGTCTTTCCGCATTTGAGAGTGATTCATTTCCTACAGCCCACCTGCACTGCAAGGATTAGCAGACTGCACAGTATATATCTGGATAATGAAATAGGGGATAGGATGTAACTGGTTAGACTTGGAAACTTCCTTCTTATGTGACCAGAGCAATCCTGAAAAACAGAAAACCATCAAATGGCCATTCTGATTCCAGCAGCCATGTCCAGAGCTGGCTCTGTGATGGCTCATCACGATGATTGTCATATGACTGTGTGATGGGGCATGCATATCCATTTGCCACTCACTTCTTAACTAGTAAGTGTTCATCAACACTCAAATGCCACAGCGCACCGCCCACGAAAGTACCGTAGTGACTGTGATTGGTTCCTGGCCATGAATAGCTCCTCTTTTTGATGTGAATATGGTTGTTCAACAACACACTACATAATAAGCAGTCCATAGTTAGAGATATAATATCTCCATCCACCTCCAGATGGATGTTGGTGACAATCACCATGTAAAATTAACAGTTTGAGATTTTGCTCTTGGCTATGTAGTGTCCCATCACTTCTCTGTAAAGCACCTTAATGTGCATCTTGTGAAGTTAGTTTTGAGAAATAAGAAGGGTGTAGGGCCAGTGAAAGGTTCATGTCAGGTTTATCACGCTGCACTGTGGTTTATCTGTAACTATAGTTTCACATATGGCAGGTGTTAACATGTAAATAGTAAAAACATTTTCAAATGGACTAGTACTCACTATGGCTTTTTTAAAAATTAGGTCATTTTGTAATATATCGACATTCAAAAGCCAGTATTCAGAAGTAAAATATCTGTAAAACCAATCACCTTTGAATCCACAGAAAGCTAGGCAAGTCACGTCAACAACGTCCATGGAAGAGTAACTGCACTTCCTTAAACAATAGTCAGTGCCAGAACCATCTCCCTTTGGAAAGCTGCACAACCTCATCGTGAAGCCAAGAAGTGTCAATGAAAATGATTTCTCAATTTGTTGCTAGAGACTATGCTGGGATTGTTGTTACTACTTGGTAACTTAAAAGTTCACAAATGACACCTTGGAATAAATGATTTTCATACAATAATATGCACAACGAACATTTTAATTTCTAAAGTGAAGCACATCAGAGATTGTTGAACTAGCAGCAAAGATGAAGAGTCATTGTAGCAAACAGTTTGATGTTTTGGTCTTCTTCCAGAAGACCACAAGACCACAAAACACGACTCCTAAATACCTGTTCTTTTCCTGCACAGCAACAAGGTAAGAAAATGAACTCACATTCATCGTATTAAGTTTATCTTTTGCTTATCGTATACAGTTGAAAACCTAAGTAAAGTAGATTACAAAGCTGCCACATCTTTAAAGAAAACTTTGGACTTTATCTAAACCCAGTCTGGCTGGGTGCTGAGAGAGAGACCTTTCTGACTCTTCTGCATCGGTTACTGGCAGTCCCAAGGTCTGCACAAGGGGGAGAACAGCCTGAAGCAAGCACGACCACCACCGGCATATTACACAGCCGCAGCGGGGCTGGGTGAGTCCCACTGCAGCTCCCCCTCACACGCCAGGAGCTTGGCTCAACACCTCTGCTGGCTGGGCTGGCATAGCACCGGCTTCGTCCTGCTCTCATATCCCTTGCCCCTAAGTATCTCTGGGTTTCCTTGGTGGCTA
This sequence comes from Pluvialis apricaria, assembly GCA_017639485.1. NCBI lineage: Eukaryota > Metazoa > Chordata > Aves > Charadriiformes > Charadriidae > Pluvialis > Pluvialis apricaria. The sequence goes on from CM030009.1 coordinate 92,121,344, forward strand.
CTTACTCCATGCGATAATGCTACCTGCCATTTCTTCTTGGTCTGAATGTCCAGCTACCTCCATATGACGCAGCACTGCCCTGCAGATGCTCGAGGTGAAATCCCGCGAGAGGTTGGGTGTTATGTTTATCTATGCACAAAATTAACCCCACTTTCAATAAGAATTAACTTTAATTTTAGCCTGAGAGGAAAAGGCAGCCCAGTGCTCCCCAGGAGAGTGTGTCTCTGGTATGCTGCTTTCCAGTAGTTTGCAGTGAACAGCATCTGGATATTTTTTATTTCTGTTCTTGTTCTTTTTCCCAGCTGCCTGTGTTTGATGACGGCATAGTACTTTCAGAAGTAAAGGTGCAATGCACAGAAGACTAAAGCACAACAGTTACATAGTTGCACGTAGAAACTAAACAATTTTTTAATTCACTGGAAAAAAAGAAAGGAGACCTCTTGCATTGCAAGCTGACAACCAAAATAAATGGTCCTGTGAGGGTGTAAAAGAATTGAAAAACTGTATTTGCTTCTTACGTTCTTTATTGCTAGAAAGCTAGGTTGCTTCCATGTAGGTTCCTGAAGTAAATGCCAGAGGATTTTTTTTTGGTAGGATTTTTTCTCATTCATTTACTGTCTCAAACTAGCTCATATAAATGGGATTGACAAGAGTGGAGATTTAATTTTGCTTTAATTCTCAAGGTCTTCATGCAATACTTGCATTAATTTGTTTGTGGCAGATTCTATAGAAAATAAACACTGCATCTTCAGGGCAGTATCATGTCATATGGAGGTAGTCCAGGCAGAAGGCTCTCCAGAATAACTGAAAAGGCAGTTATGCATTTTAAAATTATGTTAAATTGGATGTTGTCAAACATAAAAAAGACAGAAACGATTAAACCCAAATGATGAACAGCTAGCAGGAAAAAATTCCCATGGGTGAGAACTCTCAGGATTTATAACACTCCTTCAAGGACTGCTGCTACTAGCTAAGGGGTCGAGCTCCAAGCTGTCTGGCTGCAATCTCACTTCCAGAACAGTCCCGCTCCGAGGGTACCCTGCTGAAGCTGCATTTCCAGCTAGCTGAAAAGCCCACTCGCAACAGCTTACTTTGGGAATTATTGATTTCCATACTGGACAGAGAATTTAGGAACCCACAGCCAGAGCTCCTGAAGGTCCAAATCAGGAACTGTGTAACAGCATTCTTGAACTGTGTTAAAGACAGCTCCCTTATAGCACATCTGTCTTCATCCAGCCCTCGTCCAACAGCAGTTTAGCTCCTCCAGGCTGGGTGAGGAAGAAGCAGCTGTACACACTGGTTGCAGGTGCAAACAGCCCCTTCGAGCCCTGAAGGGATGGAGCCATTACAAGCATTTAAAGGCAGCCTGCTTTTCTCTTCCTAATCTGATCTCTTCAGCTGCTTCTGATGCTTTTCCTGCTGGAGAGACTGAGCTGCTGACTACTAACACACCCATTGCATCCCTATGCTCGTTTTGGAGTCTTTGGGGCTCGTGACACACAGTTCAGTGCTTCATTGTGAAGGAGCAATTATACCAGATTTTTGGATAATTACTTCATTTTAACACCTACTGCATTCTACGGGAGCCAATATATACATGCATTGTAATAAATGTCCTTCTGGGGAATATCGTTAGTCATTTAGTCACAGCTCTCTTCCTCACACCTGTGCGCAAAGATGCACACACCACTTAAACCTTCTACTGATTGATTCTCCAGTAGATCCCAAAAGACTTGCTGTAGTAATTCTTAGATGCAAAAGTTGTGTGGAACTTTTTTCCAAACATATGAGAAACACTTTTTCCACATTCTAGCTTAAACTTGTTTCAATACTGCTAAAAATTAATGGGATTCTGAGCAAATCAAAACAATTGTCACCATGAGTCATTCCACTTTGAGCCTGATTTTCAGTCACCTTAAGTTTCCCATGACTTCATTTGAAGTTATGAGGTTGGAGGACTCCTGAACTTGAGCCCTGAAGGACTGGCAGGAGCTCAGACACTGAAGTAATTAGAGATGCACTTATAAAGGCTCTCTTCAATAGAGGTTTCTGATATTTTTAAATATTCTGATTCAGAACATAGTCCCAAATTTGTGAAATTTTTGGTGAAATGAGTAATGAAGTTTGCCCGAGTTTTATGGCATAGACTGTGCGACCACACCAAAAAAAGGGGCCCTGGGAAGACTTGGACTCCAGAGTAGCCTGCACAAAGCCACCCTCTCTAGTAGTGCTGGGGTCCTGGGGTCATTGTTCCTTTGGCAGCCTGGGAGCTGGGGGAGCAAGGAGAGCAAACAAGAAGAGCTCCCTAAAAGTCTTTCCCATATGACTGAAGGATTCATGAACAGTGAGAATATGATTTTTCAGCTTTAACAAACTCTCAGATTTCCATGAAATCCTCCTGACCCTAAAAATAAACCTCCTACACTAAAAATAATTGTTGCAATGCAAATTTGTTGCAGAAGGCTGGCAGCAATCCTGTAGTTCAGCTACCATAGTTTTTTAACCACCTCTTACCTGATCTTTTATTCAATTCCTATAAATGTTCATATCTGCAGCCAACACATTAGCTGGTAGGACTCCTTTTTACCACAGAAGTAATCACAGAGACACGCTAGCGGAGGAGGGGGGGAAATCAAAAATGATTGAACTCATAATTAAAATGAAACCACGCCTAGTCACAGAAATGTCCATATATAATAGAAATTGCATTTTCTTCTTCTGAAAAAAAACCCACAGAACGATAGGCTAATTGCATAGCAATGTCAGCAAGATTGTTTGCAACATGTAACCGGGACAGTGCCACAGCAGAGAGGAACTTGCTCAACTGCCGGGCTCAGACTAGGTGTAACGATGTGCTCTCAGTCTCACATAAACACCCCACGTGTGAAAGGTGCCAAGATGTTCCAGCAGTCATGAGGATCAATCAGTACCAGGAATGGATTGTAAAATGATTAGTTATACAATACACTTTTCACTCTCCTAACTGAGAAAACTGTGATATTGATATTTGCAAAGGAGGAAGTATTACAGCCTTGTAGTTTGAACAAACGCAAAGAACCTCACTTGTCTGGAGTTCTTCTTTGTTTCTAGTCAACCTTGTTAAATACTCTGATTTTTTTCCCCCCCAAGAAATGAATACCCACTCACTTAAAACCCTTAAATACCTTGAAATTCTGCAGTGAAGGTCTCTTGTTATTTTGTGTTGGTACCAACCTGCTTTGTCTAGTGTGCCTGAACCCAGGTATCCCATGTCTTCAGTACTCAAGTTACCAAATCTTTATTCTGATTCTTTATTCAATGAATACTTCAGAATTTTGCACAAAATGCAATGATTTAAGAGAAGGAACAGAGGGGACATTTAAAAGATTCTTTAAGCTCAAATACATTGTTTTGAGGAGGAAGGCACCCAAGATTTCTGTTTTCTTGGGTAAATGTTCTTAGCATGAGGCTCTCTACGTGGAACTGGCCCACTTTCTAATGAGGTACTTTCCCCATAAGAGGGGGCTGACTATCAGTCTGTGGGCTGGGACACCACCAGGGAGGTGTGACACCTGGCTTCCAATCCCCGGTTCGTAGAGCATTTCCTTACCTACACAAAGCAAAGACTGCAGATACACACCTCCACTCTGGCTTGGTACTGAACCATTCTCAAATGAGCTGGAAGTTCAGATCTACTCAGGCACAAGTAGTTGGGTTTATATCTACACTATTTTAGATGATAGCTGTCACAACAACTGAACTGCTAGAGTAAGAAACTGAACTCTTGTTCAGAAGCTCTATGAGTCTGCACTCCGGGCCCCTTCAAAAGTTGTTTGGTAAATTCCTGCTTAAATTGGCTAATAGATTTTAAATTACCAAAACTGCATCTCCTATGCAGAAGCTCATTAAAACTCACAGGCCCCATAGAGACGTATTTTACAGCAGCATTATTATCATTAAATAATTTTTTCAAAAAATGCTTTTTTTTTTTAAAAAAAAAATCTTGTGTGAAATATGAGTTTTCAACAACAGCAACATTTTCATAATGACCATATTCTTCATTTTCCATGTTGGTATCTTGCCTTTAAAGCTTAGACACTTACAGTCAGAAGACTCAAAAGTGTACATACAAGAAGCTAGCTCATTATGAAAAAAAAGGAAGAAAAAGCATAAGACCAGGAAAGCAGACAATACAGCATCATGTAAACTATAGTTGAGAAGACTTTAGTTAAGTTGCCTTAGATGGTATTTCCAAAGCAATACTTGTTTTTCCCATTTCTTCCTCCACAGAGAAAAACTTGCTTTCTGAAAAAATAAAACAAAAAACCCCACAACTTTCATTCTGAAAAAATATCTTCATCCTAGGGGTATTGCCCTAGAGCCTGTATATATATATTGATTAAAGCTGAATCCAGTATTGAAATGACTGAATTTCCAAGATTATATTTTAAAAATGTCAGGTTTAGAAAAAGGCAAACAAAGTACTTGGAAGAGTAAGTCACATCACTGGAAAGTAGAGCTGCAGCTATTACTAAACACTTCTTTCTGTTTGCCTTTAACTGTAAGGACATTTATCCATATTTAAGAAGTTTGCCAAGTAGTTATTTTCCTTTCAGATCAGATGAAAAAAAATCTCTTTTTGAGCAAAGCTATTTCGGTGAACTTATGTATTTGTTCAGTAGATATTTTTTGTGAAAGGCCTCTATCTTCAACTGCTTGCATTTAGTTTTAACTGCTGAATTCTCTTTTCTTTTTTGTTTTGTTTTGTTTTTTTCTTTTGGTTTGGGATGGTTTTTTTTTTACTTTTTCCCTCCTGCAAAGTGCTGGAATAAGTGACTGGTAGACTGAGCTTGGCTGGCAGGTGTTTTTCACATAACTGCATTGCCCAGCATAAGAAACATATATTTTTACTATGAGATCATGGGCATTCATGTGTGTACCTTTCATAACTATTTAACTTACTTGGGCAATGCTATAAAATATCTTTTGGCCTTTACTTTTTCCATGGTGAAAAAGAAGCTGTCTTTTTCTACCTGTCTTTTCAGTGGATGGATCTGTATATTCGGAATTGGACTCATCTAAAGGATGTCTGGCATTCATTTGAGTGCAAGCCTGCAAATGCTGAACTTTTCTTGTCGTCAAAGGGAATGAGTGTTTCAGGGCTGTTACTGGCCCTCTCAAAGGTCTGATATTCCTTTAATCCTTGCTATTTATTTTATCATTTAAATCTCATTTGCTGGGTTGAAATCAAGTGGCTATGTGCCACCTGATAAGCACTTCTAAGTTCTTCTGTCTGCTGTTTCCAACTAAACTTGTATTTTTCCTCTTAGATATGCTTGAACTTGTTGTTCCTGATGTCTTAAAAAGTATGGATTAGCAGGCTGCTGGTGTTTCTTTAAGCTTCAGGCTGTTCTTTAATTCTTTATTAAATTCCTTTTAGATATTTAACATCACATAGAATGATAGAATTATTTTGGAGATACTCTTATCTAACTCCCAGTTTTAAGGAGTTAATGAATGCTTTCCGTAGAGCTCTCAGAAAACTTGCTTTCCTTTTTTCCCCCTACCCTTTCCACTTCTAGCCTTCTTATTCCATTTTAAAAGCTCTATGGACATTCTTCTGGTTTATATCTACACCTAACATGTCCAGCAACAAAACATGACCTTATGGTGATTAACTTGTTTTATCACTAAAACATCGCTGCCTCCACGTTTTTCCCTTTCTTTTACCCTAATTTTGCCCTTCGGATTGTTTCTGTAGGAACGAGCTTCTCAGAGGCTAGTTGGCAAATTCTGGGGAAGACTGGACAAAAATAAATGGCAACATGTGAAAACCAAACTTCAAAGTAACTATACAATCAAGTGGTTTTGCATTTTTCTACTTAGAGTACCTTAGCACACATGTAAGTCACAGCAATTACCAACCCATTCCACCCTACAAACATTCAAGAAAAAGTGACCTCTGCTTCAACAATGTGATAAATGCCTTTGGAAGAATATTTTCTGGAGTGTTTCCCTTAACACAACACAGTCCTCAAGACAGAGTAAGGAGCTCCCTGTGTCGCGTTTTGTGTTGTGGGAGGTGTTATGAATTAGTAGTGCCAACAATTGTCTGTGAATGATTGATGTAATAAGACCTTCCTAATGTTTAAACAGTATGTGCTGGCTATGGAAAAATTGGTTTTTTTTCTATTTAGGCAGCCACATACAATGTTGCATAAGCTGAGTGTGATAACAGTATTTGTAAATCATACATTTGGAAGGAGCACAAAAGAGCAACTCAGATGTAGAAAAAAGTAGAAGGTGAAATGGGATGTGGTCAGTCTGAAGTTAGACAGGAGGCTAGAAAAGCTTCTGTAGACTATGGGATATCAGCTCAAATCTCCACCGCAGTTTTCTATTCCACTTGCAACACACAAGGCATTCACAGTGGCATAAAACTGGGATTACATGAGACCAGTCAATCCTTATCATTTTCTCTTCATTTTAGGGGTTGATAAAAATCAATTTTCTCATAAAGAATCTTCAAAGTGCACCTTGTTAAGAGAAATGGAAAAAAAACCACCCAACCTTCACAAAATACCATTGTCTTAGTAAATGTTGTCTCATTTAGCTGTGAATAAGAGCTGGGCAAAGTTTTCACTGCAAAACTCCAAATCATATGAAACATCTGTTTTTTAATTCTATTAAAATCCAAAACTCAGCCCAGGTTCTTCGAAAGTTTTGCTGAACTTCACAAGCATTTTTGTATTATGAAGCATAGTGTTGAGGAAAGCTGTCCTGATTTGTGGTTTTGAATGGATACCACGCAAAATCTCTGGATTTTTCACAAGATTAGGTGAAACTTGGTGATTTTGACAAGAGCTTTTATTTGAATTTCTGGTTTTTGACATCAGCAAACCCAGAAAAGGTGGTGTTTATATGGGTCATATGGATTACAATCAAAACCTAGGGTGAGTAGAAAGAAAAAAGTCCTTTGAACCCCAGTAAAAGAAGATTAGCAAATTATTAGTTATGCACATATTTTATGAGACACTAACATAAGCTGAAGTATATTAACTATGAATATTTTTATATTTGGGGTACAGTTTCTGAAAAGTAAATAAAAATATTAAAAAGTTCTGTGGTCACAGTATCAGATGTATATCTGTGAATGTAAATCTTGATTAACTCTGCCTAAATGAGTGATAAGAACTCATTTCAAGTTTTCTGATTTGTCCTTTTTTCGCAGTTTGCCCTGGGAAAAGCCCACTGGGAAGAAAAAAACCCAACCAACCAACCCAAAAACCAACAAAAAACCCCAGCAGTAAAGCATTAAGGGCTAGTGGGAAAAGGTTTTGCCCCATTCTTATTCACAGTTTAGGTATTTAAAAATCCCTACAGTATGGTTACCTGGAGATCCGTAAAAGTTAGGTTTTAAAAAGGCTAAAATACTCCCCAGCTTCTACTCTGGTCAAATAACTATATCCACATCTATTTACATCTAAGTTGAATTAACTTATGTATGTGCATCATTGACTTACCTTGAACTTCATGTACAGTGTCTATTTCTCACTATATACATGATGTTTGTACTTACTTCTGTTTCTCAGCATTCAAATACTGGCCCAGAAAACTGCTGTACATACAATTCCCATAGTTTTCCAGAGCCATTTTCAAACTCCATGGTTATTGCTGACTGCGATAGAACAGGTCACATGAAGACACTGCTGTCACCAGAGTGAGACAAAGCATCTGCCACCATTTGAGATCTTACATATGTTTGTTCTTGCACGATGCCTGTTTTTCATCCATTTATTTGCCAGTCGTAACACAGCACTCCTGTACCAATTTCAACCGCACTTATACAAGTATAATTTTTCTTTTTTTTTAATCAGTTCAAGAGAAAGTTGGCCATATTAAATGGAATAGGAATAATGGCATTGTCCTGCAGAATAATTATTCTGCCAGGAGGAAACAGAACCAAGACTTGTTTGGCACCAAATATTTCCCCTCTGCTTTTACCACACCCTAACTCATACAAAAGTACCATCATCTGGATATCAGAAAAAGTCTAATGTGAATATTGCTCTCAGATTTAACACAAAACTGTTTTCGCTGTAGTATGATACGCTTTGCGGTGTCATGTTGCTTTTATACTGCAGAAATATTCTCATTTTTTAAAAAATTAAATCTCTTTCCTGATTTTTCTCTAAACCTTCTATTGAATCGGTCCTGTACTGAAGATAGTACCGCAGTCTCAGACACAATTTGGCTGCATAGTAACAATACCTTGACTTGACCTTCCTCTGTCTCTCCTCTCTCACCTTTTGTCAGCTCAGCAACTGGGCAGTGACAGGTACACCTTCCCACAAGTGCAGAGGACATCCTTCAGAATTCCAAATTTTAAAATCTCCCTGATGAAAGGCAGTGTTGAGGATGCAGTGTTTGGTCTGAAACATCAGTTAGTAAACCAGGAGGAGAGCTGAGAGAAAAAGCACAGAATTTGTATATTTGGGTAATTTTAATATTTTTATGTTTAATTTCACCCTGAATAAAAAAGTTAAATATTTAAGCTTACTGTTTTAACAGTTCAAAAGGGCAGTGTCCCAAGCAAAATTAATCATTTTGACAGTCCAATTTTGTTTGCATCTGACATGAATTTAGCTTTGCCTGAGATGCACAAGTGCCTCATAGGGAACTGTTTGCTTTAATAAACAAAACAAAACACTGTTCCGCTTTGGGTCACAAAACCTTTATAATCAAACCGCCACTCTTTTTTTTTTTTTTTCTTTTTTTAATTGAAAAACATTCTGAGAGGAAAAATCTTTGCATTTTGCATCAGGAAGCTACTGCCAGTTGCAGCTCCCAACCCCCAGAAAACCCAATACTGAGATCGTGTCACAGTCATTAGATTTATTTAACCTTTCTCTCATTTTGCTGATAATGTTACAATGATCTTTGGGGCACTTTAATATGAAGCCCTTTGCAAAGGGTTACAGGAAGATTTCATAACACTGGATGTGGGATGATAAGAATGACAAATGAAATTCAGTATAAATAAATGCAAAAGAATGACGGTGGAAAAATCACTTTATATGTGCATAGTAAGGGATTTTTCTTTATTATTGTTATTGAAGAAGAAATTCTGGGAGACACAGATAGTTGTCAGACAGCTCAGAAGTGATAAAAAGACAAAGGAAAAAAAAATCTGAATTATTAGAAAGAAATAAAGAACCAAAGAAAAAAAGCAGCATTATGCAGGAATCCAACTCTAGGACTCACCAAATCCAAAGCTAGGGCTCCAGACTGAGTGAGCCATTTTGCATATCCCATGCAGACTCCCTCTTTCACTTGGCGATGCAAGAACCGGTGACATCTGTTTAAATTATCAGGCATCATTTTCAAACAAGGATGTGTTTTTCCCATACGGTCGAGTGGAATTATGAAAGATAGCCCTGTAGGATACTGTGAAGTCCAGTTATACTAATACAATACAAAGTGACTTTTAGTAACCCAAGACTTATTTGGTGGCAGTGACTCTAAATCCTTACCTCATTATTTAAGTGAACACCAGGTTTTCACTATGTATATATGGTAGACTGTGCTTAAGCACAGCCAGCTGTGGTGCAGCCTGAAATTCATTTTTGCTGACACTTCTGGTAGAAAGAGTCCTATAATGCTACAACGTGCAGATTTGGTGACATATTTGTTTTGATTATACTGCGACATTATTTTCATTTTCTACTTAAATGTAACAGTAACTTTGATGTATATTAGAACTGTTTAAATATTTTCTTTAATCTTGTATTTCAGTCTTCCACTTTCTCTGCTTGGCTAATCGTGCCAAGAGTTTCTCTAAGAAATGACAATTGTTTGTTCAATTCTTATCTCACTCTGAGTTTTATGTGCCCTTTGACAACAACAAAACCTTTACGAGAGTTGGAAAGTTTCGTGAGCTTGTTATTTCCTACATTTCTGTCAGGGCTTCTGGAGCCAGAGGGGAAAAGAAACCTCACAATAATGTGCCAGGTTTATAGGATGATCTTGAAGTGGAAAGATAATCAAGATTGGCTTGTTGGTTTTTTTGGTTTGTTTTTACGGAGTGTCTCATTTTGCAATGAACTGTGGCAAGAGTTTTGAAAATAAAGTGAAAAAAATAATCAAACAAACCACCTTGGGCTTAGGCATTTTATTCTGTTCAAGTCTTCCAATTTAGTGCCACTGACAACTTCAGAACTGCTCCCTAATCACGAAAAGCTTTAGATACTTAAATTCTTGCAGATAAATACATGCAGGTTACATTGACATTGGGAACAGAAAAGGGTCTCTGAGCTGGTGGGAGCACATATTTGTCCATGTCCCAAGAGGCTACAAAGCAAAATTACCAGTCTCTGAAAACACTGAAGTTAGCAAACAAGACCCAAAGCTCAGTGTATGCTCCTTAATGATATGAGGGACACAGGTTCAAACCTGTCCTTCAAGCAGGGAATTAGACCTCGCTGTTCACAGCAGAGGCCTGTGTGGCATTCAGTATCATCATCCCTTTCCTTTGGCATTCAATTACAAAGGAAGGTTGAGAGCTGAGGATTCAGACCAGCGTCAGGTCCTTTTCCAGCTCTGCTGTGTCAGTCCATGTTAGGTGTCAAACCCTCATCCCATTCCTCTGCATTTCACCTCAGTGTATTCTCAATGTCTACTGGTGAGGAGATTTCTGAGGATCCCTCTGTCAGGTAAATTGTAAAGGGAACTTAAGACCCAGCTCCAGTTCTGCATTGCTCTGGCTGGACACCAAAAGCTGGGAGCTTTGGTGTGGAAATGCCTTCGGTGAGCTTTCTCATCTATTCTCATTTTTTTCCAGGTAATTTCTCAGCAAACCGTTCTTGAACAGAAGAGAGTAATACAATAATGATAAAAGTGTAATAGTCCATTTTGAAGTAACAGATTATTCCTCCACAATGTATCATTGCAGAGAATTCTCTTCCCATACAACATGGCTGAGTGAATCTGTCTAGATTCAGAAAATGTGAATCTTAAGCATTCGGTTTACTAGGAAAGTTGCAACAGTTTATACAAATTGCATCTGTAAAATCCACTTAAACTTCTGTGCATTTAGCATCTGCTCAATGAGTTAACCTTTGCGTGTATCACTTTTATTTGCAATGCTAAGGTTCAAAGGTAAATCAAGATGATTTAAGGAAAGACTGAAGAGCTTTACGTATATGTATGCAGAAAATTTGTGTTAGTTAACAAGATCTATGTAGTGAAGTTAATCTAGTCCTCCACATTATTATCAAAGCAGGTGAGGTTTTGGAAGGATGGACAACTATACAACTTTGCTATCAACAGATTTCTGCAAAGTCCAAAGCACTTAAGTATTAGTGAAAATGATATTAGTATTCCAGTCCTTCCACATTTTGGAAAAAAGAAATCTCCTGCAAAAAATTAAACTTACGAGAGATGAGATTCTGGTAAAGAATATTTTGCATGTTTTTCAGCCGGGTGTCACCAACTGAATTCTGCTTAATGTTTTTTCAGTTCTCAGTACTATTATAAATAATAACAAAAAGGCCTCTTATTGTTTTATTTGTTTCCTTTAGAAAATCTAGGTGCTAATTAAAACCAGAAAAAAACTCCAACCAGTCCTTTGCAAAGAAGGCTATAATCATAGCACAATACAGCAATTAAGCATGAGGACTTAAAGGCTTGTTCCCAGTCTCCTGGGATCCATGAAAACCTTTCTCTTTGTCTCAATGAATTCTGCCTAAGGAAACCAATCCATAGCTGTCAGGTAGAGGAACATCTGCAGAATGTCTCACAAGAACAATAATAGCACTGAAATCTGGAAGTTGGTTCTGAACACTGAGACTGTGGAAACACAAAGCAAAACTGAGAAGGAGTTAGAAAATTATATGGCCCAGCCCAGAAAGCCAATGGTACCAGCTATGAACATATGCTTATTACCACTGCTAAAAGAAGCTGGCAGGGAACCCAACTTTAATAAAGTGAGAAAATTACAGAAAAATGTACACACTTCAATTTTAACACTCTGCATTATTTTTATCTGATAATAAGGCCAATACTTGTGAAGGATTTTAATGTAATGACAGCTGTGGAGAGTTGACAACTTTGCATACCCTCTCAGGACAGTAAGAAAGAAAATTTCTTGTACTAAGGAAGCTGACTAATGGTAAATGGGAAAGTGGGTAAATTTACTTGTATCTGGTATATATTTGAGGAGAGGGGAAATGCTGTACTGCCCCAATTTGAAATGATTAAATGGTATCTTCCCAAGTTTATCCTACAGCACTGACTGTTAAGCAATATTGACAACAGCCTTGGAGAGTAGAGCACATCTAAAAATAAATGCCCTATCAATCAAAAAGATTTCTTTGGAGCCAGCACTTCTGAAACCTAGCCAGTAAGGAATCCTGTCATGTGGCGGTATTGACTATTGACTATGTGGTACACTGACTATTAGTAACGAATTTCAGTTGTTAAATATTCATCAAAGTTGTTAAATATTCACCAAATGTCACCAGCAAAGCAACCTCTATTTTAAAAATTAATTGCAAGAAATCTAAGTCAAGCAACTACAACCTCTTCAGCTGAGTTTTGAGGGAGGATCCAACCAAAATATTCAAGCAGATTTCCTCCAAAAGAATCCAAGCTAGTTAGTCAGAAACTGGTGTCCTCCATGTTTCTCAGAAAAAAACCAAACAACACTTCTGATTTGTGCTTGAGGAAATTAACTGTCTTTGGTCAAACCGCTATTATATACAGACATAGTTCTTTTTGCCATTTCTGAGAAATTGCTGTTACATGAAAAGGTCTTATTTAAATGAAGAGAATCTGGATTCTTTTCCAGTTTGAAATGATTGTTTGTTCCAAAATGGAAGCTACTTATAATTTTTAAAAAATTTTGAAGGACAAATGAGAAGCTTTTTATAAAACTAAAAATAAACATTCAGTTACCTGGAACCAAAAACTTTGGCTCCAGGAGAAGAATGAGAAAGAATGAGAAAAGGTCAAATGCTTTAGATGATTTCCTGAGCTGAAAAAACACTATCCTCCCAGCTCTATACCTTTAATATTTTAACAGAAGTTATCTTGCCTTTGTACATTTCTGTCTTTCCAATATCTGTTCTTGCTATTTTCCTTCCCATTTTGCCTGAATTTACCAAATGTTAGCCTGAAGTGGTGGCTGCAGATGGGGGCCAGAGGCTTGAACAAACTTAACAAATTGGGAGTGTCCTCCACCTTGTGGCTGAGCATTCCAGATTAATACCCTGCACATTCGTGCAGCCAGATCATGGCTGCATGGGAATGCCGTTACTCTTATCCTTAAGCACTTCCTGCTGAGATGAAATGGGATTGTACCCCGTATTAGGTCCTTAGGAGCTGCACTAAACTTCTCCTAGCTGGAAATCGTTCATTCCAGGGGCCCCTTAAGCCAGGACATCAGAGGATATGATGCTCATTCAGGACCTGATTATTAATTATTAGACATTACGCATATCCTTTATCTGTTTCTAAAAGCATTTAACACGTACCTGCTGAAAACTGCCTCATACTCTGACACTAAATGACAATAAGGCCCAGCTAGTAAAGGACGAGAAAAACTGTGTTAATGGGAAGAAAACAGGTGAAAATTTCATACACAAAAGACTATAAATTCGCAGGGTTTTCTACTGAGTGTTTTGAATGCTGGATCTTTTTAGTATTGCTTTGGTTTTAGTTGTTTCAACATGAGTGGGATTTCTCTGGTCAAATATACCCACACCCATATCTGAATGAGTTGTCTGGACTCCTTTTTTTCATCAGTGAAGGAAAGAGAGTCTTCTAGGAAGACACAGCAAAGATTTAAAATGAGCGAGGTGGATTTTGGCCAGTTTTTGCCATTGACTACACAAGGTGCCTGAGGAGACTTGACTGCTGTAGACGTCAAAAGTAGGTGAAGTGGCTCTCGGGCACTGTTTTCTGAGTGTCTGCAACAAACTTGCATTAAATTTTCTAATTCACATAGATACTCCCCATGATACTATGATTAGTGGGTGGTACTAGAAGGTGTCAGGATAAGCAGGATGAAACCCAGAATTAATCCACAGCCCCTCCATCTGCCTGTGCAAGGTATCCAGGACCCTCTTTACGAGAAAACCAAAAGGTATTTTGGGGCTGACCAGCTTCTCCACATAATTCACATCTGAGGTGGTTCAATCTCCTTTTGTTTCTCTCCATTTCCTTCTAAGAGAGACCATAGGCATCTATACTACACTAACTTTTTCTTTCTTTAAGGGCCTACCACTCAGTGGGATGAATCCAGGCTGTATCTTCCACCATTTTGGAATCTGCAACAGCTATGTGGTGGTTGTGTGAGATCTTAGCTTCTGTTTACAATCTCCATCCAGCAGGACTGCTCTAACACAGGAGGGTTTTCAGTGCAGTGATATTTGTGTTACGGGCTTCCAAAACCTAGTTTTAAGCAGTTCCTTTTAGTAAGATTTTTCTGCCTTAAAAACAGAAGGGCAAAGTGGCTGATTTCTTCAATTGTTTAATGGAGAAATAATATGGCTGTAACTTAATCTTCTCTTAGCATTAGAGAAACGATGCAGCTATCACTTAATTCTCACTATATGAATTTCCAGTTAACCCTTTGCATATTATCTACTGGTATGTATTATCAAGGTGAGCTCAGACTGTTGTGGTCTCTTTTGTCCCCAGTTGTTTTTTTGATACAATTCCTTCTTCCCTGTTTTTGGCACTGTACATTTTTTTTTGCTCACAGTTCAGTCATTTTGATGCTTAGTGCTTTTCTTAACCCCTCCAACATATTTCAATAATAGCTACCCAGCAGCCAAAATGTCCGATATAGTGGCAAAACTATGCTTGTGTGTACACATGCACAAATACACACTTGGATGAAAGGTCGATGGTTACCCAGTTGCAAGCCAGCGGAGTACAGTACCAAGAGGGGAAGAGCTGAAACAGCCAGACAGAACAGCCCTGGTTCATTGCGATCATGAGATGAAATACCTGACACACTAAAGTTTTAAAGACAATTCTGATAATTAAAGTCTCCAGGGAAACTATTAAATGTAGCAGCAAATCCTGACCACAGCTACACTACAAGTACAGGGCAGCTGAACTGTCTGTATGACCTATAATTCCAGACCCAGAAGCCTGGAGAACATCTGAGCCATGTGGTCTTCCCATGGACTTCCTTACCTCCAGGACTGAGCCAAGAGATAGTTGGGTTAGCACTAGACTAGTTTACTTGGCTGCCTCACACAGTCTCTTACGCTTCCAGCCATCATATTTAAATCAGTGGGAACATCTGCAGACAACAGAACAAATTAAGGAACTGCTTAAATTAGAATTTAGCACAGACAGCATTACTATGCAATCCTAAGTATTTTGCATTTAGTTTTCACTTCCTATTAGCATACATTATTGCACATGGAAATAGCTTTAAGAAACTGATAAATGAAAAAATACAAATAGATTCTTATTCCATCTTGAACTCAAAAACAGTTGTTCTATTTCAGTAGAATTTCAAAAAACAGAATTCTTGTATAACCAACAGTCTTATCTTACATTATCATGAGACAAATGTAGACAAAACAACCTGATTCTATAAGAGGGCACAACATAAGTAGATTAACAAGAGGTCAGTTGTATAATCTTTCTAGTTTTGAGATATGTGAGAAAGGGTGGTACTTTCTGTGGCCCATAAGTAATTAAATATTAAACATTGATAAAACATCATTAACTCATTAACATCATTTTTTATTTTGTAATATTTATAAAAATATTTGTTAGAAACTTGGAAACTATTTTAGTTTCTTAACGCTTTTCTTTAATGACTTGAACTGCAATGAGCTGAAGTTGCGAAGTTGCAATATCTAAATACCCTGCTAGTCAATACAATTCAATCTGTCTGAGATTTAGTCATATGAGTTATCTAATTCCAATTTTAATAAAATGGTCAGGTTTCAAGTATAAACATAAATAAAACACCCCACATGGGATTAGAGAGTCATCTGTTGTGCTACTGAATACCTGGAACAACAGCCCCCAACAGCAGTCACATCAAGATCTTTCCATTCCCTCTGCTCAGGTGTTCATTAAACAAATTCACATCCTGCTACAATAATAAAAAGCTCTTTGAGCATTTTGTTGTTTTTGTTACTGATTTTAAAGCATATTTGCTTTCTTTGCCTATGTGGAAGAAATGCAAAGGAAGTTCACTAACTCCCTTGCCTTTTTAGTCAGGTTTTGAAAAATCACTTGAATGTCATGGTCACGCAGGAGTGCCCTATAGCTCCAGTCCGGAGTGCCCACATGCACTCCACAAGCTGGAACAAGCTTGCAAGGGAGGTTCAGCCTGATCCAATGTGGTGGCACAGCCAGGCCACACACAGTGGCTCAGGGACCCGGAAGTGAGCGGAGTTGTTGAGAAGTGATTCTGGCTCCCCGGGGAACACATTACTCAAACTTGCCTCTGAAGAGGGACCAAGGAGCTCAGAAGAACTCACAAGTTCTGCATTTGTTAATGGCTTTCTATGCTGATTGTTAAATTCTGTAGATCATCTTTGGAGGAAATAATATCTCCCACAGATTATAAAAGACAAGTGGGCAAGTGGTACAATTTCTTTGTTTCACTTATGTCAAGACAGAAACCTAATTTTATGTTTTGCAAAACTTTAACTGGAGGTGCCTATGTTGCCTTCCTGTATCTCACCCTAAGCCCCTGATTGGAAACTCATTTAGGTTGATAAATAGTTAATACTGATGTCAGAAAGCTGTAGGCTAGGTCGTAAATTCTCCAGTCCTCAAGAATACTCAAAATCCTTGAGCCTTATCTGCAGGAATTACTTAAGTAAGGAAAAGATGTGCTATTTTACCTTTTCATAAAAAGAAGTCCAAAGTAAACCTTAGGAAACATATAACAGGCAAAAGACTGCTCTTCATCTTTCCCAACAGACTTGGTGTTCTCATCCTGCCATCCCAAACTAGTTTAGGAAAGATCACCCCACCTTTGAAACAGAAAGTCTTGCTGAGGAAATATTCTGAATAAATTTTTCAATGTTGACTGTACTTTCTGTGTTTCCTATGCTAAAATGAATGTCCTCATATATATTTCAGAGAGTTTTTTCATGGAGTTAGCAGGTGTCTGTGAAAATTTCTTTTTATATATGATTAAATGTCACTTTTTAACATGTGTCTGAGTTTGCTGACATAATATAATCCTTGCAAACTCAAAATCCAGAGGAGCTGGCATAGGAAATTGTGCCTGTAGGAGCATATTTCTCTTCTTTTGGTACTAACCAAAAGTCAAAGGGACATCATTAATTGGCCAAGGA
Organism: Pluvialis apricaria; assembly: GCA_017639485.1. Lineage (NCBI taxonomy): Eukaryota > Metazoa > Chordata > Aves > Charadriiformes > Charadriidae > Pluvialis > Pluvialis apricaria. The sequence continues at coordinate 92,138,665 of CM030009.1, forward strand.
AAAAAGAATGGCTTTGAATTCTAAAGTATCTCTTATTTTGAATTTGGTTTGAATAATATGGCATTGTTTTGATCTCACAGACCAATCTGCCCATCCTAAACTCCACCCTTTCCAAGGAGCATGCAGCATTTCTGTCTTTAGTATAGTATCAGAGAGTTATAGAAAATGACATTGGGAAGGAAAAGCCCGGAGAGGCAAGTGTTTCTCTGACACAGGCAAGATCTACTATCCCTTGTAAGTGCTCGCAAATGTTTTTCCAAACTGCTTTTAAAAACCTTTGGTGATGAGAACTTCCCCAGCTCCCCAAACCATATAAGCCAGTGCTTAATCAAACCCTTACATAGCTAGAAAGTTTCCGTAATATTCAAGTTGGATTTTCCTACTGTTATTTAATCTCTTCCCACCCTGTCCAACAGTGATCTGAAGAACAGATCCCATTCTCTCTACAAGTGATTTATAAACTTGAAGACTGCCATTATTTCTCTCTTCCATCATCCTTTTTAGACCATCCAGTTGCTTTTAAGCCATGTTCACAGGTCATTATTTCTATGTCTTTATTTCTAGACTTCTCAAGATTGTGATAGACTTTATGATTGGGATGGGATGAATGTCTTGGAAGAGGAAGACAGGAAAAAGTGAGAGCTTGGGTTTTCTCTTGTAAATGAACTCAGGATACAATCCAGAAGTTCAAGCCAGCCTTGGCAGGAAAGCACAGCATGGAAATCCGAGGTCATTCACAAGGAATAAGATTTAGTCAGGATGAGCTAGGGACAAGGAATAAGTTCCTCACACTGATTTCTAGGGGTCTCCTTTGGTCTAAGTCCTTATCTTTCTAAATGTGTAGTGAACAAAACTGGAGTATTCTGCCAGTATTCTGGCAGAGACCTCTCAAAAGGTGAAAAGAAAAGGTCAATTTCATCTTTTGTGTAACTGAAATGTCTATTTATATGTGTTTTGGGTTTCTTCATATATCGCAGGATGATGGTTGTCTCTTTTCATAAGAGCAAGGTGTTGTTGACTTGTGTTCAGCTTGTCATCTTCTGTAAGCACGAGTTTCTCTTTCACAGGTCTGCTGTAGCTCTTCCTACATTTTTGTCATCCTAAACATGTATGCTTTCATTCATCCTTGTGGTATTTAATCCTAATTTTTTCAGATCATTTCTCCAACTGGTCAGAATCATTGTGATCAGTCCTGCTAACTCTGTCCTGAAACAGTCTTGCAGTTCCTTCCAACTTCATTCATCACGAGGCCATGTTACTTGTAAATGTAATGAGCATCCTCTTCAGCCAAGGATATTCTGGGCTACATTAGGAGAGCATTAGCATCTGGTTTATCCTTCCTCTCTACTAGTCCCTGGTGAGACCACATGTGGAGTGGTAGATCCAGTTCTGCGTGCCCCAGTACAAGTAAGATATGTACTTACTGGACTAAGTCCAGCACAGGGCCAGAAAAGAGGAGGGACTGGAGCATCTTTCATATGAGAAAAGGCTAATAGCTGGGACTGTTCACCCTGGAGAAAAGAAGGTTCCCTTGCTGAGGTCACTTTGTCCTGACCACCTGCATGGCATCATTGCCAACCCTGGCCACCAATCCATTTGCTCTCCCAGACCATGGCATCTAACCCCTCTGTGCTGCCAAAGGTACCCATTGATACTGCTCTGCCTAGAGGAACATCATAGCCACATAGGATTGGTTTCTCTGGGTTGTGGGACCATGCTGTTGATCTCTTGTCTCTCCTTACAGAACAGACTGTAGTGTGCAGTCAGAGCCAGCAACCCCAGCATGCCAGACAGGTAGACTTGTCCTACAGCTCCCTAGCTCCTGAGAGTAGCAGCTGATTAGGCCAGACAGGGCCAGACTGAAGGCTTGTTGTAACTTGCTCGTGCTCCCACACCTGTGTAAACTGCCCCCACGCCAAACATCTTAGGGCTGGTTCAGTAGCCCTGTAAAGTAGTGGACCTCAAACTTGCCTTTTATTTTTATTTAACTACTTCATATTTACATTTAAACTTTAAATATTGATTTCATTAGCTCTTATTAAAGAACATCTGATGTATTATACACCTACATTTTTGTAGATATATATATTTAATTTCTATATCTTTATATTTGGAGATATATATATGAATATATAAGTATATATAGTATATAAATAAATAAAATATATTTCTGTATATTTTTACACTCTTTCTACAAATAGAGAAAAAATATAAAAATTTATATAAAGGTATATATTTTTATATAAAAGCACTTCCTGGGCCAAAGGAAGCAGCCAGCCAATCAGAGGGTGCTTTGAGATCACATGCATATAACGGGTTCAAAAAATGGCAACCAGCGAATCACAGAGCAGTATGAAAACCTGTGAGGTATGACGTTTTCAGAAATGGTGGCCTTGGTGTATTTGGTAGTCAGGGACTGCTTATTCTGCTGTACTTCTGGGTAAACTGGAAGGGGCCACTGGTCCTGCCAGCCAGTCAAAGGGCTGCCTGCCAACACGTGGGTGTGCCATTTTACCCAAAGGGCAGAAGGAGGTGGAGCAGAGACTGCGTGACCCGAGGTGGCGTGGGACATCCAGGGCAAGTGGGGCATGTGACAGTCAGGAGAGGTGGGACTTCCCTGGAGGGTGAGGGGCACCCGCCACTGCTTACATTGCACCAAAGGTGTCACAGTCATAGAATCGTTTTGGTTGGAAGAGACCTTTAAGATTATGAAGTCCAACTGCAAACCTGACACTGCCAAATCCACCACTAAATCATGTCCCTCAGCTCCACATTTACCTGTCTTTTAAATACCTCCAGGGATGGTGATTTAACCATTTCCCTGGGCAGCCTGTTTTACTGTTTGATAACCCTTTCGGTAAAGAAATTTTTCTTAATATCCAACCTAAACCTCTCCTGGTGTAACTCGAGGCTCTTTCTTCTTGTCCTATTGCCTGTTACTACTGAGAAGAGGTCAACCCCCACCTCACAACAACCTCTTTTCAGGTAGTTGTAGAGAGCGATAAGTTCTTCCCTCAGCCTCCTTTTCTCCAGGCTAAACAACGCCAGTTCCCTCAGCTGCTGCATGCTAAGACTTGTTCTCCAGACCCTTCACCAGCTTTGTTGCCTTCTCTGGACACACTCCGGAATCTCAATGTCTTTCTTGTAGCGAGGGGCCCAAAACTGAACACTGTACTTGAGGTGGGACCTCACCAGTGCGGAGTACAGGGGGACGATCACTTCCCTAGTCCTGCTGGCCACGCTATTTCTAATACAAGCAAGGATGCTGTTGGCTGCCTTGGCCATATGGGAACTCTCTGTCCTTACCCTCATGCTCAGGATGGTAAAAGAGGATGTCCAAAGGGAACGGCAGCCACTCTTCCGTGTGAGCGGGTAGGACAATGCAAAATTCAGCTGTTGTTTGAGAGGGCCAGTGCAACATGACTGCTATGTCTGGTCCACAGAGATTCACCACATGCATGCTCTACAGGGAAAAGTTATAGAGAAAAAGCAAGTCACAGCAACTCAAGTCTGGAGAAGAAAAAGAAATTAAAATCATTAAAATGAGGCAAGTAGATTAAAATGTGTGGGTTTGACTTTGGTAATTAGTACATCAATAAAATTTATGTATTGAGGAGTCTCTTTAAAACAAGGCATTTTATAACTTTCCATTCCTTAGTGAAGCTGATATGACACTATAAAGTTATATTAGCTGAGTTTGGAACGTCTGCATTCTCCAAGTACCTTATTAATTGTAATGTATATTCTGCATTGTGATGTCTACTGGCTGTACAAAATGAACTTTTCAGTGAAGTAAATCAATCCCAAATAAAAGCAGCAAATAGAAATTGGCAATAGATAAAAGTGATACACAGCAAAGACTGTACATTTCTTGGCTAGACTTATTTATTTGAGGGTTTCTCAGTGCTCTAAATATTTTGTAATAGGAACGTGTATAAATACAAAAATTTTGTGTTTGTGTTCATGTTTGCATTTTATCTCACAATGTTATATCATAGGATCATTTTTAGGCCTCCTTTTTGGGATGTTCAAACTAAGACTCCTGAAAGATTATTAACCACAGAGCTGAGAACTTTCGATAGCATAGTTAATCAATATATAAGTACTAAAACCATCTACTTTTTTTCATAAAGCTTCAAGGGAATAAATGCCAGTTAATCAATTTGTTTTAATATCTCCATACCATCGATAAATGTAAATAAAAGAACTGTACCAACAAGATATTTTAGTCTATGGGAGTTTTATAGCTTTTTTAAACCATTACTTGGCTTCCCAAAAAATTAGGAACTTCGTAGAACTAGGTTGGATGCATGGTGCAAAATTGGATTTTGTCTTAGATGCGAAAAATTAGTTGGCATTCATACACAAAGATATAAAGTACGATGTTAAATAGGTAGAATAAAGCTAAAGAAAGGTCAGAGTTTCATGATGAGGCTTCTTCATAAACAAGGTAGATCTAAAAGGAATTGTTGACAATCAGTTGATGTCAAATTTGAACTTCACCTGAATTAGGTACTAAGAGTGTAAATCACCAGTGGCTAATCCAAAATTTCTTTGGGGTACTATATGCCTTCAAAACAAAAACATTCAATACAGGCAGAAACATAAGAGTCAGTGCATGACAGGACAGCTTCCTTCATGTGCATATAGTTTTACTGTCATTCTTTTTCCAGAAAAACTTATCAGCCACTGCATCTCAACATGCAGAACTCCTTGAGAAGGATTAAATCCTTCTTCTTCTGCAGTATCTTGCCCTTATCCAGACTGAGCTGTTTGTTGGTCTTAGAATTGTCTAGGTTGTCTAGGTTGGAAGGAACCTTTAAGATCATCAAGTCCAACCATCAACATAACACTGCCAAAACCACCAATAAAACATGTCCCCAAGCACCACGTTTACACTTCTTTTAAATACCTCCAGGGATGGCAATTCAACCACTTCCCTGGGCAGCCTGTTCCAATGCTTAACAATCCTTTCTGTGAAGAAATTTTTCCTAATATCCAACCTAAACCTCTCCTGGTGTAACTTGAGGCCATTTCCTCTTGTCCTATGCTTGTTACTAGCGAGAAGAGGTCGACCCCCACCTTGCTTCAACCTCCTTTCAGGTAGCTGTAGAGAGCGATAAGTTCTTCCCTCAGCCTCCTTTTCTCCAGACTAAACAAACCCAGTTCCCTCAGCCGCTCCTCATAAGAATTGTTCTCCAGACCCTTCACCAGCTTTGTTGTCTTCTCTGGACATGCTCCAGCACCTCAATGTCTTTCTTGCAGTGAGGGGCCTAAAACTGAACACTGTATTTGAGGTGGGGCCTCACCAGTACAGAGTACAGGGGAATAATCACTTCCCTAGTCCTGCTGCCCACAGTATTCCTGATACAGGCCAGGATGCTGTTGGCCTTCTTGGCCACCTGGGCACACTGCTGGCTCATATTCAGCTGTGGACCAACACCCCCAGGCTTTTTTCTGCCAGGCAGCTTTCCAGCCACTCTTCCCCAAGCCTGTAGCGCTGCATGGGGTTGTTATGACCTAAGTGCAGGACCCGGCACTTGGCCTTGTTGAACCTCATACCACTGGACTCGGCCCACCGATCCAGCCTGTCCAGATCCCTCTGTAGAGTCTTCCTACCCTCAAGCAGATTGACTGACACTCCTGCCTAACTTGGTGTCATCTGCAAAGTTACTGAGTGTGCACTCGATCCCCTTCTCCAGGTCATTGATAAACATATTAAAGAGAACCGGCCCAGTACCGAGCCCTGGAGAACACCACCTGTGACCGGCTGCCAACTGGATTTAGCTTCATTCACCACCACTCTTTTTTGGCCTGGTCTTACAGCCAGTTTTTTACCCAGTGATGAGTACACCCATCCAAGCCATGACCAGCTAGTTTCTCTGGGAGAGTGATGTGGGAAACCGTGTCAAAGGCTTTACTGAAGTCCAAATAAACAACATCCACAGCTTTTCCCTCATCCACTAAGCAGGTCAACTTGTCGGAGAAGGAGATCAGGATTGTCAAGCAGGACCTGCCTTTCATGAACCCATGCTGACTATGCCTGTCTTGTTTACTCACCTGCTGTGGTTAGTTTGTCCTGCAGGTTTTCACTAGTAATTTTCTTGAGTGCTTTCATAGCAGTGTCTCACGCATCTCTCTCTCTTACTACTTCTCCTTTCAGATCACTAACATGATGAAAATTGACCACTCTAGGATGATAAGGAAGCAATTCATACTAATTCTCCTGCTGCTTCCCATGTTTTTTTCTGATATTTTCTCTTCACTGCCATGACAGCTTTTTTATTAATCTTTTCTAAGAGATTTTCTCAATAGTTATGTTGTAGTTAATCAGCATGTAATTTTTCACTTGACTAATGTTAAACATGATCAGTTCCCAACAGTGCTAATTTGAGGTTATAGTTTTGATGCTATCATTGTTTTCACAACTGTGCAACAGTTTTGCTGAGCAGTTTCATGTTGGAAAAAAAATAGCTCATCTGAATTTGAAGCAAAGGCCAATTAGTTTTTGAATATTTTAATTGTGGTTCCTAAGAGCTAGGAACATCGGGAACATTTGCAGCAAAACCAAAACAGACTCTCTTTCTGTCTCATCAGACAAAAAAGTATAATTATTGTATTTTTTCCAGTACCTATAATGGTAGAGGAAAGAGGCTAGTTTGGATATGCACTTTAACTATATGTTCTGTAATTGATTATCTTGTCCTACTGCTTAACAAGTCTTAAAGGCTGCTGGATTTTGCAGGCAAATATGCAATATGAATTCTCTTTTCTTTTCCCTTATTTTCTTCAGATTCAGGCTGTTCCCCAAGCTTACATCATCATCATCATCATCATTATTATTATTTTTATGTTTGTTGATTTTCAGATGTTGAATGCAGAATATACTTTCTGCACTGCTCATAGCTAGAGGAAGTTTTCATGCTTTCCAAATACAGTTGTTTCTGCATAGAGGTGCAAGGTGAAAATGTCTAGTCAGGGCACATTAGATAAGGGAATGTTGACCTGTAAATCAGGGAAGAAAAGTTACTCAGGAACAGCCGTCACCTAGTTTTTACAGCTGTTCATATTCCTATCTAATCAAGTAAGTGCCACCAAGATAGTCTTACCTAACAGAAGAGGTAAGGCCAAAGTGATAAAGACTATTTACAGAAGATAAGTGCCTACTTTCAAATTCCTATCATCTGCAACAATTTATTTTCTACTTCCTATGCTCCAAATACAAAGCCTTCAACCCCTACAGAGGCTTAGTTGTCACCACATCTCTTCCTTCTCTTAGTTTTCTGTAATACTACTAGCCCAGGTCCTTTTATGTTACCAACCCTTTCTCCCAGTCTTGCCTCTACGTTCTCTGCCAGACCACTTACTAATAAGTCCTTGAAATAATGCCTGTTCTCATGCCACATCTCACACCAACAGTCTCTTCCCACATTCAGATGTCTCTTCAAATCCTGCTTCCTTCCTATCTAGCTTCCACTCAGCATCACTAACCTCATCCAAAGTGTGATGTCAGGTCTTGCTCTGCCCATTTGCGGACAGGAAGTAAATCCCAGAATTAAGGCCCCAGTTCTTCTCAGCACTCCCAAGCAACAGACCAGCAGAATGCATCAAGTTCCTATGCCAGAGAGTACATTTCGCAGTAAATAAGGATGCTACCTTTGCACAAGCTTCACCTCTTCCAAAGTTTCCTTCATCCTGGGCTGAAGAAAACATTACTGGGTGTGCCCAACAGCACAGCCCTGTATGATCCTCTTTTTTTTTCCCAAAGAAAAATGGATTTTTTCATAGGAGAAATACAACATTAATCTTCTGACTATAAAAGCACTATTACTGTCAGTGATAACCTTTCCTTAGCTTTTACAGTTATTAATATTCAAGCCTTAAAAAGTAAATGCCATAAATCTTCCCCCAAGTATTTTTAATGTGGCAGGACTTTGTTATCAGTTCTTAAGCTCTGTCACCAGATTAATCAATCCAGCTTTCTTTTTTTTTTCCCCTTCCTCTTCTGTCTAGACTTGTATTATCATGTTTTAAGAGTTTTATCCACAGATGGATGGATAGGTAGGTGTCAATGTGCTATCACGTATACAAAAAACTACTTACAAATACAAGTTCAAACATATACATTAAATAAGACACAAAATAGCTTTGAATCCCAGTACTGTTGTGGTTTTGACCAGTATCATAGTAGTAATGACAGTCACTCACCTTTCTCTACAACATTGATGCAAAAATGCTCAGTCACATTTTAGAGGTGTCCACAGCCAAAATCCCACCTTGCATGACTCCACCAATAGCAATGGATCTTTGTCCTTGAAGGATTTGCTCTATACTTACTACATTAATAGTCTGTCTTCTAAATGTAATTTTGACAACATAATCATTTTAAACATTAAACATAAACACAACAAATTTCGCAGCACTCTTACAAACATATTCAGTATTTTATTGAGTCTGCTGGTGCACCGTATCTTGGATAAAATAGCATTTCCTGATTTTTTAGTTTCTAATTATGCTAAAAAGTTCACAGCATATCAGAGGCGTAATGAGCCCTTGAATTCTTACCTTGGAACTAAATTGTGTGAAACATGGAAGATATAAAATCGTAGAGGGTTTGGGAATCTACTGTAATCACAGTTTGGGATGCCATGTCTGTGTGAAGTGTGTGAACGCATTTTGATATTTTCATGGAATAGCACACAGTCTTAAAAAAAAAAAACACCCCACCCTCCACCCTCAAACAGTGAGGGTCTGGGACTTCAGGTATCTTGAATTTAATCCAGAAGCAAGTGGAAAGTTAGAGAAAAATAAAAAGAATTCAGAACTGCTTGTATTGGTTAAAAACCAACATGCCAACGTGTTGACAAAGCTGGAGTTTATGAGCAAACCTTGAATGATGAGCATTGAAGGGGATATATAATGTACTAACTTTTAGATGATCCATACCTGCACAGTCTTTTCTACAAGACATATGTTGCTTGTCATCAATGGCAAGGTGGTAGAAAGTATTTCCTCCTGCTCCTATCTAGTTATCAAGGAGTAAAACTGAAACGTAGCCCTTATGGCTTGCTAATATTTTAACAGAGCCAAGGACACAAAATGCTTTTTCTCTTAACAACTTATAGCAATACAGAAGGAATTTCTAGAATGACTTTCACAGAGACTGTGGTATTTCATCTCAGTTTCTCTGTGTTCCCAGTAGCATTCACATACCTTATGGTGTGAGAGTATAAGAGCAGTTAAGTTAAAAGGCAAACGTTTTCCTTCAATGAGAAATTCATTTCCCACTTTCAGTGAAGTCACTGGATGAACAACTTTGAACAAGCACCTCTGTCTGCCTCTTGGCTCACATCCCTGACTTTATAGCACTCACTGCAGCCCATCCTATTCATTTCTGGGAGGAAGAAGCAACCAGCCCATCAAGGAGAGACGAGAACAAAGGAAGCTATAGTGTATTTCCAAGAGGAAGTGACTTTCTAGTGTAGATTATAGTGTGCAAGAGCTTTTGGCAAGCCATTGGTGGGATGTCAAAAGAAAACCAAAACAATTTTGGAAGTTTAGATTTAGTTCTTGGACAGGTTTTAATGAGCTATTGGAATGAGAGTGTAATTTAACAACTTTTTTTCCAAAACCATCTATCCCCTGTGTTGCTGTAAGAGAGACTAACTCTTATAAGCAGAAAGGAAAAAAGGGTGGTCTAGTTCAGATTTAAGATTCTTGATCTTCATTAGTATGGCTGTTTAAAAACACCACATGAAAACTTTATATGGAAATCTGATTGCAATGTTTGGTTCCAGGAAAATTAGTTAATAATTATATATTTGCTTATTTATAAACTACTGTTAAGAACTGTGATTCATCAGTCCTTAAATGAAAATACTTCTTCACCTATAAACACTCGTCATTATTGACAGTACTTTTAAAATCCCAAAGGTGAATCTTCAAGAGTTTATTTCCAAGAAACTATGCCTACAGAAATCTTAAAAAACAAAACCAAACAAACAAAAACGGAATTGAAAAAACTGTTAACTGCTCTCTCATTTTCCTCATATTTTGCTTCTTTAAGATTAAAATACTGTGATTTGGTCTTCTAGAGTATGAATTTTTACTTTTTCTTATAAGATTAATTCATGTTTTACTGTTTGAATTAGGCAACTGCACAACTTCATAGCTCTCTTTCTAACCCTGCCACAGCCTTCCATTTTCCCTAACTCCTGCTTGTCTATAAATGGGGCCAAGAAATAAAGTACATATCTCAGACAGGGAAATGGGGAATTTCTTCTTTGCAGCAGCTAGCTGAAATAAGCCTTGGGTGAAATTAGGTGATTCAAACAACGATCCAGCTTTCTGCCTTTGAAAACTATTCGGTGCTGATGGGCCAGGGTTGCCTCTGTTTTTACACCTTTCCTAAATTGCAAGAAAATAGTGCAGGTGCAGCACGCATCTTTAAACTGATTTATAAGCCAGTGTTTTAAATTACTTCAATGGCAAATAAAGAAAAAAAGACAGGAAATTCAAGTAATTAAAATAAAATTGTCACTCCCGTGACTTGTCTCTAAGCTATATAAGGGCAAAGCTAATTTTGCTTTGATATTAGCAAAGTCTCAAGCTCACGCTCCATTACATTAGTCTTAGGCATAATAATCCAATCGACTTCACTGGAGTTGCAATAGCTTACACTGAGATACATTAAACTCACTGTATCAGAGAAAAAAATCTCTATTTGTGTCGTGTTTTTATGTCTATAGAAAAAGCATGGGAATCAAAGGATGAATTTAATGAGTAGGGGGATCTCCAAGTACAGTCTTGACTCCACTTCCTTTTTGTAAGGTCCTATTTTACTAAAGTAAATGGGGTCAACAACTGTTTAAAACCAAAACCTCAGGTTCTGAATGAGGCAACTTAACTGGCAATGATATTAAACTAACAATTAGTGCAATTTCAAAATTATTTCAAAATTCAGAATCTCTTTAAATAAGAATCATTGCATACAGTATCTATTCTGAATTAATGTTACTTCTGAGAGCTGAACACCGAATCACCACACAAAGAAGCTTTGGTGTCTGTCCCCAGTATGTACAGACAGTGCTGTCATGCCATGGAAACTGTGTTTTTAAATATAGAAACAGTGCATCTGTATGACTGACTTTAAAGCAGAGCTGTGTTTTCAGTCAGTGGCATCTGCCAGATTGTGGGTGATGCTAGATCATGGCAATATGGTTAAGTTTGTGAGTTTGTATATAATTACATTACAGGGGAAAAGAATGTGCTTCACTGCCAGAAAAGGAGGGGAGAATGAAAAACTGAATAGAGCTACTCAGTGAAGAGAAACTGAGCAACACAAAGATGGAGCAACTTCCATATTCAGAATTTGGGTGGTGGGAAGTAGTGAGGACAATGTTTATCATAGCTTTTCATGTGGACTTCATCCTTCTTGTTTTGTGTGATTCAACCAGTCATCTTAAAAGTTGCACATCTTCTAGTTCGCCATAAGAATGTCTTTAAGCCTTGTTATTACCAGGCCAAATATTAAATTTCAGCTTCACAAATTTTCAATGTGTTTAAATTCTCTTATGTTGGAACTAATGATCTTTGACATAGATGGTATAGATATGATATAGTGTTTTTTCATTGCAAAGAAGGAACTGAAAATTTAGCCTAAAAGGAACAGTCAGCAGTTTATCCTCTGTTTTTTACAAGTTGAGTTTTTTCTGCATGCTCCCTTTCCCCTTTCACTTTTTGCCTTTCCCCCATACTTGCTGCATTCTTTCAGTGCTCCAGAAACCCCAGTTCTCTTCACAGAAAGAAGCAAGAGTCCTCTTTACAGTACTGAATCTCCCATACAAGGTTTCTGCTTTGAAAAAATGCTGGTTACTGTACTGCACAGAGCTACCTCCCTCATCATACTATTCCTTGAATGGCTGCAGGAGGTTTCTTTCAGAAGCAGTGAAGACTTTTCACTTTCTCTGCTAAAATGGGGGCCAAAATAAGCTCTTCATTTCTGTAAAAAGACAAGTGGATAGAGAAAAGCTCACATACCAGTCATAGCACCCAGGACTTGCCTGATAGGCAAGAGCAGCAGCAACAGAACACCTATTTCCTCTCCCTACATTTGCTCCCAATATAGAAACACTGCCAAATTTTGTTAAGTTTGTACAATTTTCCAGAGACGTAGGCATCGTAGAGGGTAGGATTGTTTAACCCTGGTTAAGGGTTCCTGTGAAGCTTAAGTTTCATATAACTTCACTTTCTAATTTTAATTTTTTTAATTTACAGTATTCTCCTGAGACATTTCTCACCGAAGGAATGAAAACATTATTGGTAACTTTAGCTCTCTGACTCACCCACCAGTGATGAGGGGGAAAACGTAGCCTTCTAACTCATTCACTTTCTGTGGTCTAGTGTTTAGCCACGATGTCTTGGCTTGTGCCTACTGTATCTGGGACTTCCAGATGGTTTCTTATCCAAGTTCAGGACAAGCTCAGGAACGCTTAGCCTCCAAGATCATTTGCATGAGATGCAATGCAATTGGAATTGCCTTTACTCTGGCTCCATCTTCAGTGGAGTACAGACCATCTGAGTGTGTCTGTCCCTTGATATACAATAAGCTAAGCTGAAACATTAAAATAGTTTGCTTATTATGCATTGCATTTATTGGAGAAGACTGGAGCAGGTAGTACAAATGTCAGTGTTTTTAATGGAACATTGGCAATTTACATTAACCAATGAGCCTCATGACTTTTAAATCATGTGAAAACTAATTGCGCAGCTAGTTAATAATACAGGGAAGGGACAACACCAGTCTTACTAGTGTCCTGCTACTAGAAGTCAAAACATTCACCAGTGATGATAATTCAGTGTCAGTCTTAAAACAACCATTCTCACCAAACCAATAATTCTGTAAAATAAAATGTTCAGGAAAATAACAGCTAATGACCTGAAAGAAGGTTGAAAAAAATACCAGTTTATACAGAGACCGTGAAAAAATATCTCTTGAAGAATCCAGATTGCTTTCATTCTGCTGGTATCAACTATATAAATGCCAGTTAAAGGTCAGATATGGAACAAATCCAGTTCTACCTCAGGATTTGCCTTCACAAAGGAGAGTCTTCCTATGTTTTATGACTAAAGAGAGCTGTGCTATATACACTTCTGACAGAGAAAAGGAAAACAATTTTTTTTGCTTTCCAGGGGGTCATTTGCAAATATGATATTCAGAAGGATTTTGTCCTCATTTTTTCTTCCTCATTTAGTGATAATTCAATCTTATTCATCTGCAATATGTATCTTGAACCAGCATGAAATCTTCTTGAAAGGTTTAAATGGAAACAAGCTGAGAATTTTTTCAAAGATTTTCAGAGATAAAATCTTGTGCTTTTCTCTCTTTTTCAAGAGAGGCTTGATGTTGCTCTTCAACACCAGAAAGCTCCTAGCTTAATTCGTCAATACGTACTCTAGTTATGTAGGTGATGAGAAGTGATTTGTCAGACACATTTATGACTTATCATTTAGGAGCACATTAGACATTGCATCAACCTCCCACACAGACATAAAAATATGAAAATTGAAGATATAAAGTCATGAAAAAAAAGCAATAGAATGTCTCATGTGTCCTACGGCTGGTTGCAGCACAGTTAGGGTAGGGTGACAGACTTCAGTATGTCCAGAAATGTGAAAATAAAATTAAAGCTTCCTAAGAACAAGAATTAAAAATTAATCAGCCTGAAAATATTCAAGAATATTTCTTCCTGACACTGTCTTGAGTCTCAAAGTATAAGATCACAACATTAGGAAAAGAGCTGGACAGAGTTCTTGTCTGGAAATTAAAATACTGGAAAAAAAAGCTCACATACTCCTGCACAAAAACTCTTTGCCATGGGCAAAATTCACTCCTACCTAGCAAAGGGCAATACTGTTGACATCATTAACAAATGTTACAGCCTATCCAGTGCTAAGGCTGGACAATGCTGTGTTAGAGAAAGTAACAGCTGTCCACATGTAAGAAGTGATGAGAGAAGAAGCATTTAGTTTATCAGTTCTGTGAAAAATCAAAAGCAAAATAAAATCAACCTTTTATTACTCCTTTTCCTTTGCCTTCCCCCGTCTTATTCCCATCCCCAGAAAAGTGGCAAAAAGGTTCTGAAAGGAACAGATGTTGTGTGAAATAAGTTACTGTGGTGGTCTGGGACTAGCAAGAGACTGAAGTAAGGCAGTAAATGGCTTCTTTTAGCTTAAAACGGATCAATTGATGAGTGCTTTAGGCTGCTGGCAACAGGAGAGTATAGCAATGGGTTTGTTTAGTCCTGTCATTTGACTATACCCACTGTAACTCGTTAGGAAACAGTATCATTTATAATCATTTTCCATTTGTTGAAAACAAACAGAAAATGTGCCATGAAAAGCTCCCAGAATATCTGTTTCTTATTTAAAAGAGAAAAAAGAAAAAGTAACAGTCTCAAAAGTGAGGACTTGTGTGTCAACAGATTCTGTCAGCAAGGAAAAACAGATTTGCCTCATAATAATCATTAGGTATTTCTGAAGGATGTGAAAACTGGTCCTGTGCTGAGAGGAAGAGAAGTGCAATACATAAGTGCGATGTGGTCATTATAGATGCAAAACTATATACAGCGTCACATGTAGTATATATAATTTCAAAGAGATTCCAGAAGGATTTTATATATAAAGAAAAGGTATTCTGCTAGTGTGCTAAGATTTGTATAAAAGAAAAACATTCTTTTTTTCATATTGTTAAGTGGAAAAATAGCTTACTGGAATGAACAGCCCTAGAACCTGGAAAAACTTCTTAATGTGCCCAAGTGGTCAGAAGACCACAATGTAAATATGTGCTCTAGATGGGAAAGATGATATTTTAAAACTATTCCCTTACACCGGATTTGGTTACTTTAAAAACTTTGCATTCTCACTGGTGAAAACAAATTCTGACCAAGTCTTGTCCTTGATCTCCAAGCTCAGTGTAGCTTAGAATGGCCAGGCATGTTCTATTGAATAACTGCAAATTAAAAGATGATTCAGATCTTACTTAAGCAACCACAAATTAAGTCTCTTCGTTGATTGTAAAAACATAGCTTAATAGATTAAGACATCTGTGTCAAAACCCATGGCACTGCACATTGGGTCTGACACCACACAGATGAGCATTGTCACTGTGAGACTGGTCACAAGCAGCACTCCTCAGAGGTCAATACTGTTTAACATTTTCATGAATAACCTGCATGATGAAGCAGAATGTTCCCTCAGTAATTTTGCTGACAACAGCAAGATGGGGAAGCAATTTATACACTGGGATGTCAACTGGCTGTAGAGATCAACTGACAGCAACCTCATGAAGTTCAGAGACAGCAATCCTCCTCCTGAAGTAGAATAATGCTATGCATCAGCAAGGTTTGGGGGCTGCCTCTCTGGGGAGCTGTATTGTAGAAGAAGAGCTGGGGGTCATGGTGGACAACAAGCTGAACATAATCCAGCAGTGTGCCCTGGCAGCAGTGAAAGCCAGCTGCATATGGGGCTCTATTAGTACACCCACAATTAATAGGTCTAGAAAAGTGTTCCTTCCCCTCCGTTCAGTGCTTGCAAGAAAATCTAGAGTACTGTGTCCAGTGCAAGAAAGACATTGCCATTATGACAAATCCAACAGAGAAGTATCAAGCTCATCGGGGAGCTGAAAGCTCACGACGCATGCAGAGAGGCTGAGACTCCTGGATTTGTTATGCCTGGAGAAGAGATGGCTTGAGGGATCAACTCATTGTTTTTACCTAATGGGAGACTGTAGAAAAGATAAAGGTCCACAGCAAACCAGAAAATTGCTGTGCCACGCCAGTGTGGGAGAAGCAGTCCAGAGATCATATCCAACACTTGGATTAACAAGGTACCATACTGCACTGTGTGTAGAAATGGATCAGTGGGCCCACACCTTCTCTTCTTCCCCTACCCTCCACTTTTCATTAATCATCTGCCCTGCCTAGGGAAAGCAAGGAAAAGCAGTCCTCATGCTCCCAGCAAATCCTCACAATATGTCCTGCTAATGTAAAAGTGAAGCACCTCTTTCCATCTCATAAGAGTAGGATGTAAAAAGATAGTGTAGACAATGATCGCTGCAATTTCTTCCAGCTTTTAAATTCAGCAGCAAGCAGTTGCACACTGAAGACTCTGTTTATACAGAAATCTTATCAGAGGAGGATGTTTTTAAAGGTTTAAAGGTCTGAAGAACAAACGAAACCATTTGAGACACAGACACATATTGAAAGAGCTTTTCTGCTACAGAAGTTATTTTTCTTGTTCCTACTTTCTCTTTAAACTCCAAGGGATTTAGGCAGTTTTGAGCCTCCTTAAAGGCTTCCCTGGATCAGAAAGAATAGTTTCTTTCTTTCTGCTGGTCATTCACCTGGCTGTAGAAACAGCGGCCAAACAATTGAGACTCTTTTAAACAAAGGTTTTATTTATCTAAGCACTAACAAGGCTCAAACACATACAAATCAGTAGAACAAGGAACAGGTTACCACTGGAAAGCTTTTGGGTGAAAGATGCTTTTTCATCTCTATGGAAGATACCAAAGAAGCGGTTGGAATAAGGCAGCCTAAAGTACCGCCCTGCACCAAGCTATGAGAGAGAGGCCTTAAACGTACAGGCAGGCACTGAGCAGCAGTAGTGAAGTGTCTCACATACAACTATTGGAATTTCAAAGGATGTAAACTGTTGCTGTAATGTTGGAAGCAATGCTCCGCTATGTCTATTATTTAACTTCTCATTGCCATGGCATGCACGACCATGGTAACTAGATGCCTATTTACAAAGATGAAACAGAACATTCAGAGTTATTTATAAAAGTAATCCTGATGAAGATCAGTGTGTTAAAAAACTATATCTTATATCATGTCATTAGAACCCTGTACTGTTGACCTACCCACTCTAAATCACAAGAGCAAGAGCTCAGGAATTATTTGTTATCTATCTAGGCAGCAGCTACACCATGTAAGCTAGCACTTCAAAAGGCAATATAACACACTCCTTTCTCACAAAGCTGGTTTGTAACCCACTGTGGATAAGAAACCAGCTCAGAGATATCTGAATTGTGGTGGTCCACTAATCACTGTGGAAGTCAGATTTTGAGAAGTAGTTTTGAAAGTATGTAAGAGGAAAACTGAACAACTAAAAGGAGGTCCTGTTGAGTACATGGTGACATAGAAAAAGCAACTGAGATGTGAATGACTGAGTTTGCATTGAGCAAAAGTCATAGGAGGAAACAAGATCACTCAGAGGCTGAGGCCTGCATGGACTGAGCACAAATAGCAAGAGCTGAAGGATAAGAGAGTGTCAAAGAGGAGTTTCAGAAGGGAAAGTGGTGTGGGCTTTGACAGTGGCAGAAGAGGAATGTTTCATTAACTATTTTATGAGGCAGAGGAGAGTGGAGAGACACAGAAATCAAGAAGGTTATACATTACAGAAATACACAGAGGGGTAAATTTTATGTCCATAGATTTGTCATTGGAAAGTCTTCTGAATCACCAGCCATTTCATCCAATTTACTCTTCCCAAACATAGGACTACTGGAGACAAATAAAGAAAGCACCTCAGCCACTTTTAGTCCCATACTGCCACAACTACAGCAGTAGGTGGGCCTTGGGGATGTCTTGAGAAGTAGCCATGTAGACATATAAATTGTCTTCATTCGTTTAAGGACATAAGGTTTGCCGATGCATTTGTTGCTGCCAGAAAACATTACGACCATCAGGCAATACTTGAAGCAAGAATTTTGGCCAGTCTATACACAAAAAATGTTTTTCAGTCCAATCTAGAGAAGTTGTGAACAGTTCAAAGGATGAATTCTGAAGCAAAGGTCAGAGTAAGAACAAAGCCCACTGTATTTGTGGTGAACAGCCAACCAGCTGGCAAACAATGTGGCCTTTTATTTGAGCGCATGCACTCAACCAGCAAGTTTATAGCGCTCACCCGTAAAAACCAGCTTTTTTACTTCAGGTAAATAGATAAAGCTCTCTCAGTATTCCTTTATCTCCTCTATGCTGTATGTGGTGCAAACATTGGGCTAGTGGGCTGGGAGTACACCTGCTGGAAGTGGGAACCATTCCGTTGACGTCAAAGGCGCTAACCCCCAGTAGCACCAAGTGAGAACCTGGCCCAGAGTAGGTTTTGACATTTGCTAAATGCTACATTTTTTAAACTTCTCTCCATTTTTTTCAAGTAAAAGTCTGTCTGCCCCAGTTGCTGCTCAGCTCATAGACACATGTGAAATAGTCTGAATCCAGGGCTGTGCTTACAAAAAAAAAAAAAAAGAAAAAAGAAATTGATCTCTTTTACCACCTACTTAGAAGAAGGAGCATTTAATAAACAAAAAAGAAAGATTCCACTTAGCCTTTCCCTTTCTTTAATTGACTTATTCTCTTCTGATTCTCTTTAATTTTAGCTACTTTTATAATTAACATTCTGCTGATGGTTCAGACTCAGGTTGACAATGGCAACTGTTCAGTGATTTATGTTACACTGTTTAAAAGAGCTTCTCAATTTAAAAAAGCTTCTCAGAAAGAAGAAAGCATTGAGACAACAAGGATCCCATTCCTATTTTGCGGTGCCTTAAGGATTTGGACCTTAACTTTCCAAGATCCCCAAAACTCGTAACTTCTTATCAAACAGACACCTGGACTGTATGTGCACGTGCACCCTGTATTGATCTGTCCAAGTGCGAAGTGACTGCACAGCCTCAGAAGCCAGACTGAGTAATTATGCATGTGTATGTATTATGCCAGGCAGTGTAATTATTGCACACATATAGACAACGTGCACAGGGTCCCCCAAATCCTCCACATGGCTGTTGTACTATTCTAAGGAACGATAATTGTCAATTGCCTTGAATTGCCAGAAAGTATTTCCCAAGTGATCTGTTTAAAGCTATTTTTCTTACAGTGTTTTCCAAGGTGGACATTTAATCTCCAAGGTTTGAAATAACACCAGGTTTTAGACAAAATCTTTTAAAAGTAGAAGTAATTTAATTTAGTGTACATGTAAGCTGGAAAAAACTAGTTGAAAAACTAGTTAAAAAAACTGTGTTTGCTTAAACGAAAGACTGTCTGCTTCCTTGGTTATATATTATTATTGAAGGAGATACCCGCTTTTGAGATGATAAAGAAGGAGGAAAAGTATATTTTCATGTAAAACTGCTAACACATAGACTATGAAATTCCAAAGATTAATTTTTCACAGGTCACGTTTATAATGCCTACACAAATACCACCATAAAAAATACTGTTTACCTAATTAGAGCAAATACAATTTGCTTTTTACCGTGTGTATTCTGTTCAGGCAATATCTTCTTAATTAATTTTAACTATGACATCAAATTACTCACTGCAGCGCTTTGATAAGCTTGAAGCTTGCAGCCCTGCAATACCTGAGCTTCATATTCATTCTTCCGTTTCTATTTGATTTTCAGCATTTTCAGCATAGCCACTGAAAAAGGGGCAATGGATAGTTCACACTGCTCTTTCTTCTGGACACAAGCGCACTCAAACCACTGTACCTAAAGATTATCTATCCTCCTCAAAAACAAACCAGCCCCCCTGTATGAGATAACTAAGCTTTCAGTAACTTCCTCATCAGATAAAAATCTCCTGCAAGAGTTTTGTTTGCTTTTGTCTGTATCGCTTTTCAAGTAAAAGATGTGGGAAGAACATGAAGGAAGCACAGACTGGCTGAAGATGTACAATTTAGTCCTGAGGATTTGGATTTTATTAGCACTGTTTGTTATTTCACTGGAAATCCCACTCTAAAATGGAAAAAAATAAAGCATTCTGGATTTCCCACAGATTTTTTTTAAAAAAAAGCTTGAATTAAGTGCTTATTTTTTCTTGTTTTGATAAAGTCGATTCTGATTTTGTTCTCTCATGATATGTATATAAACGTGAAAAGCCAAACTCTAAACTAAAAATTATTTTGAAAAGTTAAAGCATTTCATTCTAACACAATTGATCAATTCTTGACTTTCATAACTGATATTTCAACAAATGCCTCTGGAAGGTTTCAATTTAAATGAAATCTCATTGTCTGTTACAAATAGGAGCCCTCTCTACTTGCAGCTCCAGGATCTCCAGTATCTTGTCTAGGATGTAGATACTGACCTTCCATTAGACATCTGCAGGATGCAAGAGTTCGTGACAGAGCTTTAGATTCCCTTTACAGTCAAGGGAGAGAAACAAGAATTCCTAGGCTGGGATGCTTTCTCAGGGCATCTGCCTCTAAAAAGGATCATCTTAAAAGTGTGTATTTTCTGCAGCAAACTGCATGACTGGAGTAATTATTTTAGACCAGATATTAACATTAGAGACATGCAAACTGAGGTGCACAATTAAAATTAAAACAAATTTAAAATAAAAAATAAAAAGAGAAAAAACAGAAAAAAGTTCCACTCAGTATTGGTCTCAAATTTTTAGACTTGTAAATAGTAAAACTCGTATAAATTATTTCTTTTCTGCTTGAATCATTTAGCAGTCTTGATATTTGAAATCTCCCTGAACTCTATCAGAGCAGGCTGAAACATATGCTTTCAGTGAAATACATTATTTCAGTGATTAGGTGTCATCATCCGGTCACCTGTCACAGCTGCTTCGTGCAGCCTACTTCCAGTCTGCAGTGTTTGAAGAAACAGCTTTAAAGCTATACTGTCACAAAGATGTGAGGCTGGCTTTACCAGCTCGGAGGACCATGTGGCAGGAAGCAGTTATGATAGCCAATGCTAAGAAAAAGAAACCAGGAAGGGTGTGTGCGGAGGGGAGTCTGTCCCCTGACATCTGCCTCTCTCCCCAGCCTTGGAAACTCCGTAGGCCAGGGGCTTCCTTAGGCAGATGTTGACTAAGGAGTCAACTTCAATCACCAATGAATTTCTCAAATTCTTTTTCTTCTTTTTTTTTTTCCCCCACTTATTTTGTATACTTTCAGCCTCCACAGCAATATTTAAACATGATTTCTATAATCTCATCCATTTCATTCTTTAAAAGCTCAAAGGTTTGTTCTCTGGGACAGTAAGTTGGAGTTCTTCTTGGGAAAGTAAGTTGGAGTTCTTTGGAGGTGTGTATCTGTTTTAATGGTTTGATTTCAACTCCAAGAGCACCTGTGCCCCCTGCAGGTACACATGGTATGCCTAAACATGTGCAGGATTGAGGATCGTTTCAGCTCAAGGAAATTGTTAGGGTAGTGATTTAAAGTTTAGGAGTAGGTTTATCTGCAGTTGTAAATCAGCATTGATCTATTTATGTTAGGGAAGGCTTTGACATACACGTTTATATATTTTTCTTGTCACAGGTTTTTTCAAAGTAGATCTCAATTTTGACTTACTGTAGTTTGAAAATATTCTAAACATTTTTTCTCTTTGAACTTCTTTAGGATGACAAGTGCCTTTTTAGAGTGCTGAGGGAGATTCCTTCGGGAGTTACAATGATGTATGATATAATGTAAACAGCTCTATATATTGGATATAAAAATGCATCTTCACTTTAGTGCACACTGGATTATGTGCCTATTGGGGGGGCTGTAGGGCACTGCACTGTGGAGCAAGACCAGTATATTGCGGGTGACTTGAAAGCAATAACGTTATCAAATTTGCACACTGTGATATTACTTCACCCTTAGTAGCCTAATCTCAGACACGTGCTGGCATTGTGACAAAGAGCTTTTTGTCTCCAAGGCCCCATTCTGAATGTAACGTAAATTGGTAGCAAATAAAGTAGGTATCGAACTGCCGGCACTCACTGGCTTGTATAAAATTAATTGCATGCTGTCACATATTTTTAATGATGTGGTGTGAAAACATCATGCTGTGTGATAATATTCTGTCAGCACTTGCGCCTGGTTGACCATGAAACCATTTCAAAGTACTTTTTTATGCTGTTTAAGGCCAGAAGAGACCAACAGAAGACCTAAACTGACCTCTGTGTCACAGGTGATTGCATTGCAGTTAGTTATCCTTGTATTGGGTTCAGTGACCCAGAAGCAACATAAGCGCTTTGGTCCCAAAAACCTCATTCATCTCTGTGGCCAGTCCAGCCCAAACCATGACAGTCTCATACCAGTGATGAACAAAAACCAGAAAAGTCTGATGCTAAAGGCCTTCTGCTGGAAAGGAGCTGGCAGGTGGGAATTATTTGTTTCAGTGGAACATATCACACTGTGCACAGGTTGGGAGAGGTGATGCAGGAGATAGAGAACGTTCTTCAAAAACTTCTGGAGAACATTGATCAGAGGGAAATTGTTTTCCCAGTCCCAAACTCCACTTAAGTCTGCAGTCATCAGTAGAATTATTTTTAAGGTCATCCTCAGCATTAGCTATATTTATCATAAACTCTTGAACACAGTCCCTAGCAGTATTTTTCCTGGGCCCTGGAGGCTCCCCTTATCGCGTGGTCGCAGGGTGGATGCGGCAGCGTTTCACCTCCTGTGTTCCTGGGGAGTGACCGGGGGCAGGCCAGGCTGGGATCTCTGTGGGGGCTGACCACAGCACTTCAACAGGCTCCTCATTTTGCCTTTCAGGCCATTTTGCATTATTTCCTCTACCTTTGAGCAGAAAAGATCAGCATGAAAGCGTATCGGTTGTAGATGCCCCGGTGCTGGTGATGGGTGCTGAAGGACAGCCCCTGTGAGGAGGGGCCGGGGCTGCCCCGTACTGGAGACAGACGGTTCCAGCTGGCTCCAGCCGACCCACCACAGGGCACGGCTGAGCCCCTCAGCCAACGTAGTGACATCTCGGGGAAAGCGTATTTAAGAAAGGGCAAAATGCTTCTTGGCAGAGGAGGGTGAGGAAAAATGTGAAACAGCCCTGAAGACACCAAGGTCAATGGAGAAGGAGGGGGAGGAGGTGCTTAAGGCGCTGGACGAGAGATTCCCCTGCAACCCCTGGAGAAAACCAAAGTGATGCAGGCTGTCCTCCTGAAGCCCATGGAGGTCCACAGTGGAGCAGATACCCACACAGCAACCTATGGAGGTGGCCAGAGCAGGTGGACGGGCCCTGAATGATGTTGCAACCTGTGGAGACCCCACACAGGATAAGCTCCTGGTGGGAACTTCGGCCTGTGGAGAGGAGCCCACACAGGGGCAGGTTTTCTGGTAGGAATGGTGTGAGGGACCCACACTGGATGAAGAGAAAAGTGTGAGGAGGAAGGCGCAGCAGAGAGGAGCTGTTATGGACTGACCACAATCCCCATTGCCCATCCTCCTGCGCTACTCAGGGAAGGGGCATTACAGGAGTCAGGAATAGAGGAGTGAAGTTGAGCCTGGGAAAAGGAAAGGAAAAGGGCTACAGGTTGTCTCTCAAAAAAGACAACCACAGCCATCCAGATACTATCTGTGTTTACAGAGATCAAATTTAGTTTTAAAAAATCCAAACAGTGTCCTTCCACCATCACCCCAGAAAGCTGTTTCAAGGTTTTCCTACCCTGATCAGTAGGAAATTGTACTTTAACATTGTCAAAGGTCAGCTTTCAGACAGCACGTCCTGGAAGGTTTTGCAAACTAGACTGAAAGATGTAAGACATTTTCTACCTGCCAGTCACTGGTTTGCCTCTCAATGTTCTCTTTGATTAAACCAAAAAGAGCAATCTCAAACCACTTAAGCTTCACAGCAGAAGGGTTTTTCTCCCCAGACTCTTGATTACTTTGTAGCCCTTTCATGAAATCTGTAGTAGTCCACATCCTTCAACAAGTCTGGTGTCACATCCTGCTCCGGGACGTGGCGGAGGGGGGAGGTTCCGGGAGGACCCCTAATGATTCCGCGTGTGAGATTAAGACACAAACGAGGTCAGATGCCATCTGCTAAAGCTTTATTGTTATCTTCCAGCCTTGATTACTGAAATGAGTGATAGAGTAAAAGAGGAAGTCGAGGAAAGGGAGAAGAGAGAAGCAGTATTACAGAGCACAGCAAGAGTAGAGCCACCAACACTAACCCTCAGCATCCTGACGGTCCCCTAATAGTCAGAGGTGTCCCGTTGACTCACTATTCTTGGATCACAATGATGGTGGGGGTTCCAGAGGTCCGACTGTAGAGGGACTCGGCACAAACTTATAGTCAAAGTCTGCTGGATACTTGACCAATCAGTATAGAAGCCACTTTTGCTCAGCCAGTCTTTCTTGAAAGATGGTCTTCTTGGAAGATGGTGATGTACTCTTGTAGTAAACAGGATGCCATGGTTGATCGTGGTGGTACAGCTTGCAACTTAGCTCGGCAAGTTTCAGATGCTCCTTGCTCGTATTATGAACAAGATATGGCTAGTCCGCCTATTTTAAGTGAGTTTTGAGTTGTTTTGATTGAAACATTTGGTCATCAGGATGAGACCAGCAGCATCTTACTAATGCTGTGTTTATGGGCAAGAACATGGTGATTCAACAGGTATTTCTATTGTCTCTTTCATACATCCAGAAAATTGTACCAATTATATGTGACACAGAGTTGGATGGAGTCATTTATCTGAAATATAAATCTTTTGTTCCCAGGGGAAAGTCTCCAAACTCTTCACTTTACCTGCATACTTGCTTCTCGTGGGATACTTGTAGTTGCCTGTATTTATTCATATTGTATAGAGTGATTCACTCAAAGTGTTAGAGAGAGAAGTGTCTTGCATCTCAGATGCAGGGAGAAAATCAGAAGCGTAAGGGGACCTTTTTTCTTAATTTCTTTTGCTGAGCTGCATGAACATATGCTTCTATCCTGGAATGAGTCATAACTTTAAAAGTATAATTCTACAGCACGTAGTGTAACTTTATTCACAAAATTTAAGTGGGTGCGTGATTCCTGTGTAAAATACTGGAGCAAATTTTATTATACAGAAATGCCTATTTGCCTCAATTTGCACAATTCTCTTTCACTACTAAGCCGATCCTAGCAAGGGGAGGCACCCTTTAAAGAGACATGAGGGAAGCAAGGCTCCCACCTTGCTCTTGGGGTGCACCAAGCGCAGGGAGCTGAAGCTGGGGCTAAGTGCCACTCAGCCCCACGTGCTACCACTGCATCTGCAGGTGATGCATGACTCACTCTCACAGGACCAGCAAGTGACTGCCAGAATTAGCATCCCGCCTGCAGTTTTGAAAAGAGCTGGGCCCTCTCGACTGTGATAGTTTATATCACATCCTGGGATCCCTTACAAAGTAATACTTGCCTCAGTAAATCACCCATTGACAATATATATCTTTTTCAAGTGCAAACAAAGCACTTTTTAGCAGAGTTTGTGCTTCCTCTCAAACGCTTCCTGCACACAAATTAACTTGACTGAAACTTGTACAAATGAGGGATGTTTCAGGCTGAGGTTCAAGAAGTACAGCTACTGAAAGAGCTGGATTTGCCTTATTTTCATTTTTACTCCTGTTGGCTTACAGAACTTAAAACTCATGTTACAAGGAATAGCCAAATCCTAATTCCGTCAAAAAAAGCCAAGCTTGTACTAACAGGAAACACTGACCTTCCTCTCAGCTGATTTTGATTTTTAGAATATTATTTACTATAATACAGTGGAGAGCACTCTGGCTTTACAAGCAGGTACTTTATGGATTTACTCAGGTGGCAAATACCATGGCATGATTTTATCAGGATGATAAAAGAAATATGTTTACCTTGCTCTGATGTAATTTTAGGTTTACTTTAAAGCACTGTAAAAGCTAATTGAACCAACACAACTATTTGTGCTTCACTTCTCATTCAGTCAGAAGCCAATTTTAATATAAATTATGGGGAAGTATTTTCTAGACAATTTCACAATATGAGCTGTGGCAACCTGTTTTAGGTGGATATGATCTCCTGATCCTAATATTTCTGTATGAAATCACCGGTGTTAGTGCTAACTTAAACTAGAGAACCAACAATTTCCAAAAATAGTCAAAACTACACTCAGACAGAAAATGATGTCTCTACAGGCATTTAAAAACATGGCAGTTCATCTGCACAATGCACTTCATGCTAATTCAAAATCCTACTAGGTTTTCATGTATAAACTAAGTATTCTGGCCAGTTGTTGCTGTGGTTGAGTATTTTTGCAGGGTTTAGAGCCTTGCAACAGAAACAAGCAGAGTCTAAAGAAACACAGAATATTCCTTATATTTAAACTCTTTTTAGACTTTCCAGTCAGGAGGGCTCATGGTCCAGCTAT
The DNA here is from genome assembly GCA_017639485.1 of Pluvialis apricaria. Classification (NCBI taxonomy): domain Eukaryota; kingdom Metazoa; phylum Chordata; class Aves; order Charadriiformes; family Charadriidae; genus Pluvialis; species Pluvialis apricaria. The sequence goes on from CM030009.1 coordinate 92,164,818, forward strand.
ATCCTGTCTTGTGGGTTACTGAAAATATATCATAAATTGTCAAGGGGAAAAAAATAAGAAAGAAAGAAAGGAAAGGAAGCAAGAAAGAGAAGGAAAAGAGAAGTCACATAATAATTAATTTCTTCATATCACAGATAATTAATAAGCAAAATTGATCATCTCTACCTTCTGAAGCCAAGTGTTTGCTATCTATTTCTTGACTAACTTGCATGCTTTTAATTAATTACATATTTGGATTGGAAGAATCTTACCTCAAATGTCAACTTTTCCCTTTTACATTAGCAGATTTTTAATGCTGTAGTGATACTGCCAAGAAAGTTTGACAAAAATGATTATAAGGTAACCTGAAATGGCCCAGTTCATTAGCCCTTCTGGATGTGAAGTATTCTTTTCCACAGGCAACCTCTAACAACACAGACATAGTGTGTATGGAAAGATCTGGAAATATCAATTAGAAATACACTAAACAGATCTCAGCATTTCTAATAAAATATCATATTTGTTCCACTGGCAGAGACTGTAGTTTCTGGTCCAAATTACCTTAGTGGCATTCAATCAAAAGAGTTTCCCAAAGTCTGGTGTAAAATAGAATGAGTGACCTAGTGCTATGTAGAAATAATATTATTTATTCTCCTTCCTAAAATTCTTTGCAAATACTTGGTAATCTATAAAAGGGAAAGAAAGTTGGTGATACTTTAAAGTCTTTCAGGCTACCTTTGTAATATGGTCATGGCTCAACAAACAAGTTAAAAAATGAAACAATTTACTTTAGCTTCTGTAAACTTAACAAAGCTTTTATCTATTCTCAGCAATGCAGCAAAGAAAAGCTATTTTTTTATAAAGCTGTATGCTCTAGCCATGACAAGATGATTCAAGTCCATGGCTCATAAGTAAAAACAGTGTTTACCAAGTCCATTCTCTACTATGTCCATCTAATAAAACTGAAGAGATGAAAAATACACTCAACTTTTCCTGAGAAATAATCAAAAATAGTTTTTTGTGTAACCGTTTTCCGCAAGACAGATTTTTCCTTCTACTCATTGAAAAGAAAAAGAAAAAAAACCAAGAGACAAAAAAGATGTGAAAAGTATTTAACTTCAAAATTTTCCACAACAAATCAGGAACTGGGAGGTTTTGGGTGAGACCATTATCTCATGGAAATCAGCTTGGCTCATGTCTTACAGTGGCTCTGTGCTGAATTTTACCAAGTATAGATTTGGCCCATAAATGTATCCAACACATTTTAAGCTTGTGTCAAGCATAGTCTTGTCAGAAGGATATTTTATTGCAAATGAATCTACTATTAATTACCCCGCATGGGGAGTCAGAAACACAGTTTTATTAAGCCCAGTTGGTTCAAGGATATGGATTATAACACACATAGCCTTAAATTGCCAGTGTTGGCTTTCTCCAGGGGGGAATCCTCTTCCTGTGTCAGATTTCCCAGCAAGTGGTCAGCAGGGTGCTTGAGATTGATCCTCTTCTGCACAATGAAAGAGGTTGTGTCTGGCAGAGCATTCTCTGTGAGTGCTCCAAGACTTGGAGCTTACTCCTTCCCTCAGTCCAAAATAGCCTGAATTTGGGGACCTTCCAGGGTTGCTACAAAAAAACATCTGTTTGGTAGGGGGGGTTGAAAAAGGCTGAAGATATATTTGCTACAACAGAAAAGGGGCAGAAATGAGCTTTTGTGAATAGCTGACTAACTGATCTTTTGTTGGACTTGTCCTCTTGTTGCCAAGTCTGCAGCGCATTGCTAATGCTGTTTTCAGGTTTTTAAATCTTGGAAAGAGGACCTTTCAGTTATTCTTAAAATTAAAACTGTGGTAATTAACTGTGGAAACTTGTGAATATGAAATAAGAAGGTCCTACCACGCGTATTACCCACAATCTCTATGACTTCTAATCCATGAAAAAAAGTACTTGAAGACTTCTAAAATTATTTTTATATTATTATTATTATGGAAACATTGACAAACACAAATAACTAAAAAACCTACTGGAAGCTGCGTTGAATGGTATTGATTCATTTTCTCTCTTGACTTTATTGTCACTGGATCTGTTCGGACACTTATGTCACCCTACTTCATGGAGATGTGTGAAGGCTAGTTTTCTTTGCATTACTATTAAATGTAATGGTAGTCTTAATAAATGTAGAGTGGTTTTCAATGCAGCATTTCTAAATCTAAATATCGAAGACACTCTGAATGTGTTTCTGCCACAAGAGCTAAAAACCAATGAAAAAAACAGATAATCCAAATTCTTTATTTTGGAATTGGCATCCTAAGATTGTCATCAATATAAAAATGTTTTATAATATCTCTATAGAGCATCTCTTCAGACCTCTATATAACAAACATTATACTCAACAATACAATTGTCAACCAGAATCAGGACTCTGGTTCTTAAGGGAGCAAATTTGTTGAAATCATTTTATAAATGTGATGGAAAAAAATTTCTTTGCTGTGTTTGTCTGCTCTGTTGCGTAAATGTAAGTGTTGAGTGCCATATGAAAATACTGTCATAAGGAATCCCACTGAGCTTCCAGATGCTTCTCCAGAAAAGGATTTCCTTTTGGTCGCATTTGTAAGCCTTGTGCAGATGCCTCAAATACCATCAGACACCTAAAATAGCACTAGATGTCTAAGCCGAGGTACCTCAATTCCTGCCTCTGACAGCTGGTCAGCTGCAAGTCTCTTGAGAGTCCACCAATAGAACAGTTATAGACTTTTATGGGAGCTTAGGCACTTCAGTTGCCAACAGCTTTGCTTAGGTGTCTTAAGCTGGAGCTGAATCTTACATTTGAGGTAATAAACAAGAAATTATTTGGGGAATTTGTTAAAGAAATCCCAAACACGTTTACTTTTATTTATTGTTGAACTTCTCTTTCATTCCAGAAACATGGATTTTAATCTCCAAAAAATTCTGGGGTATGTTGTCATTTCTATGATTTTGTCATCAGAACTGAAATTTGACTACACCATGCTGCCAAGATTGTCAAGTGTACCTAAAGATTTCAAGGCTGTATTTTTACACGTACACTGCTGACACAAGCTGTGTCTGGAACAGGACCTCTGTTTTCTTTATGCTACTGTTCATACCCTTCCCCACTGTAGTAAAATCAAAACAGTCAGCAATGTCCTTCATGCACTGATGCATGTCCAAGCCAGTGCACAGCTGTCAGCAAATACTAGCATCATTAGGACCAGTAGGTTAAAAATTCTACCATCTGTGGAAAATGGATTGGGATTGACTACTGTTGTCTTCAGTTGCACCAAACGCTTATTTAAAAAGTGTTATACAAGAGCAGTGGTTGGACAACAGTAAATTCTGATATTCCTTCTTAATTGAAGAGTCTCACATAAGCTAACCTTTGTAAAATGACTGAATCCTATTCACAAACATGTCCAGACAATTAAATTTGGAAACGAATTGCCAAGGATGGTCGTAGATGAGAGTATTAAAAACATTTTAGTTAGATCAACTACAGGTACATATAGTTCTTCATTCTCCTCTCTCCGCTTTTCTTGAGTTTGCCTGGTTAGAAAAATTACATCAGGTCTACAGTGAGCATGCTGCAAACCAGACTGTTTTCCAAAGGATCTTTTCAACAGCTTCTTTAGAAAGTCTGGTGAACATTATTCCAGCTAACAATCACATCTGCTGAGAGAAGCAAGATATCATGGTCATTGTCAGAACATGTGCTATCACTTTTTTGTTTGCAATGGTGAATGATATTTGCATTCTTGAATCTCTGAAGAGTTGTGTCCTCCTCTATGAAAGTTAGCAGATGCACATGCCTTCTCAGTCAAGACTCTCATGTTCTCACATTCCAGGAGGCGTGGCATGGGCATGTGCTGCCATGTCCTGTGACATGTGGGGCGGGCAGCAGAATGAAGACCCCATAACCCAAGGGGAAATAGTGAGTGACCTGCTACACCACTTAGACATACACAAGGCATGGGATCCACCCAAGGGTACTGAGGAAGCTGGTGGAAGTGCTCACTGAGCCACCTTCTATCATTTATCAGCAATCCTGGCTAACTGGGGAAGTCCCAGTTGACTGGAGGGTAGCAAATGTGATGTCCATCCACAAGAAGGGTCAGGGGGAGGATCCGGGTAACTACAGGTCTGTCAGTCTGACCTCGGTGCTGGGGAAAGTTATGGAGCAGATCATCCTGAGTGCCATTACACAGCACATGTGGGACAACTAGGTGATCAGGCCCAGTCAACATGGGTTCATGAAAGTCAGGTCCTGCTTGACAAACCTGATCTCCTTCTATGACAAGGTGACCCGCTGAGTGGATGAGAGAAAAGCTGTGGATGTTGTTTACCTGGACTTCAGTAAAGCCTTCGACACCGTTTGCTACAGCATTCTCCTGGAGAAGCTGGCTGCTCATGGCTTGCATGGGTGTACTCTTCACTGGGTAAAAAACTGGCTGGAAGACCAGGCCAAAAAGGAGTGGAGTTAAATCCAGTTGGTGACCAGTCACAAGTGGTGATCCCCGGGGCTCGATACTGGGGCCAGTTCTCTTTAATATCTTTATCAATGACCTGGACGAGGGGATCGAGTGCACCCTCAGTTTCTTCTGTATTTATTAGGAAATCAATGAGCAAATCATGGTACAAGAGAGTAAAAATAGAGCCTGCATTTAGCACCATTGCCTTACTGTGTACTTCCAATAGAAAATACACTGAAAGAGGTAGCCATTTGGTAAATATGCTTCAGAATGTACTCAGCACAAATGAGTTAAGCTGGAATAAGAGTCAATCAGACAACATACTAATGTTGGGAAGGAACTGTGGTGTATTAAGCCTCCTTGGAGTTGGGAGAAATCTTTATATTTATTATTAATTCCAACACTAGTATTGCAAATGATTTAGCTGTACCCAGGATTACATTTTCATACTTCACTAATAATTTTGGGTGCTTTCCATTTGTGCACACTTTTGTCCATTGGGTTTAGCTTTCCATAGTACCGCTCCCTACTGAAGTTTGTGGGTGCTGAGCATCTATGAAAATTATATCCAAAATATTTATATTTAGAAGATGAAAAAACACCGAACCTGTTCTTTCTGTTATAAAATATGGATCTTAAATGTTCTTCTTTGATTCATTTTGCAAATCAGGGAGATAGGTAGGAATTATAATGAGGAATTATAAGCATATAGGCAGCAAGAAGCACTCATTAGCATGGAGGAATCCTAGTACCGCAGTACCAGCAGTCAATAGATAAAATTTTACCTAAAGTACTTATGATGAGAAAAAGAGACCATGGTAGCATTACATATCAGAGTTTACCCAGGTATAATTCTGCAGTGAAAGATGGATCTATGGGAGATTAGAGGAACGAACAGTTTTCATCAGGGTAGAGCAGGTGTATATTACACCATAAATTTTAAATGGGACCAGTAATAAAGCCATTCAAACAAACTGCTAAGGGAAAAGATGGATTTGCTGTCCTTCGGGTTGGGTTTCCTCTGCCCTAAATTAAGCACCCAAGGTGTAATTAAATGCTCTCCCAAACTCCAGTTGCCCTGGATCAGCCAGCTAATTCTTTCCTAAGGGCAATGGATGGCACTTTAGAGGTGTAGGACCTGCCCCAAGCAGTATTTATACTCTGTACTCACTTGGACATAAGGCGGGTTGGTTTTATTGTGACTGTGCCTGGGGTACGTATGCATAATCACCGTGTGGTTCACCGTGTCCCTGCTCCATGACTCTACTTCTACACAGACACACTTCTCTGTCACTGTCACACCCACCCTGCCACAAACAGGTTTTGGAGGCACAGATATTTTTCTCCCCCTACAGACGCTGTGTGTAGCGCCAGGCCAAGGAAACCTGAGGGGCATTCAGACTGGTCTCCTCATGGACACACTAAAAAAAAAAATCATTCCCAGCCTTCAAGCACAGTTGCTTTCTACCATTTTACTCCTTCCCAAACGAATTGCAACCTCTGTTGCCTAGCCAGTCGTCTCTGGCCTCTCGCCATCTCTTTAAAAGACTGCTGCAGCCAGGGCTGCCTGTATTTTGGAATACATGAGTCTCTCACTTCTTCCACATCACTGGCTCCAATGCATGGCCTCTGCTAAACCAAAGATTTGGAATATTGCAGGTTCCTCAGTGAATTAAGCAGGGCAAAAGAAAAAGCAGACTAATCTCTATTTGAGTACACAACAGAGGAAAGACGTCTCTTCCAAAGTCAAATTGTGGTCTCCAGCCCATGGTCACACAGAAGGGTGCCAGGAAAGCACTCTTTTGATCACCCAAGGACTCACCCCGAAGGTGGGATTGTTTGCACTTTCCTTGGATGCAGAGTTAGCAGAAGTAAAGTCCATCAGTTCCTCACAGTTACCAAGCTGAGAAATGAGAGGTGAAATTCTAACTTAGACAGAAAGGGTGAGGGTGTCTGATCCTGCATGATCTTTAACTTCAAAACAATATGTGGGTAAGTATAAAAACCAAGTCTCCTCAAATGCTAAAAAATTCAGAAGTCTTTAGGAGCCTGAATCAAGTTTTGCTCACTTCTGTACAAATGTAATTTTTAATGCAAGTATGGCACAGTTCTACATAAAACGCCATTGTGAGTGGTTGTTAGTCTTTAGGGAAGGGTGCTTAAGCAGGTACCACACAAGTGAAAGCCATTTTTTTTCCCCATATAGAAATTGCAACAGAAGTACTGAACACTTCAGCAGCTGGATCAGGACACAATGAGCATTGTGTCTACGTTCCAAAAAGAGAGGATATCACCTTTCAATAATATTTACATGAAATCCCTTTACTTCTTCAACTAGAAGCTGGGCAAATAATACCAGAGATTTTCTACTGACATTTTTTAAGATGGATTTAATTAGCATTAGTTATGTTCATACTCCTTTTGGATTTACTTTCTGTGAATATGCTGGTGATTGCATTTCATGTTCATGGAAAGTGGATTTCAAAGTTACATTCGTAAGTAATTTCAAAAACCAAATTTAAATGTAAGGTAAGAAGGCATTGAGACTGGAAGTCTGTGCATGTTCGTCTAACCAGGGAACAGGACAAGTACCATATGTCTTATCAGCACTGTCACGTAAACTAAGCGGCATCACTTCAGTTTGTAAAGTTGTGGTCCATCACTAGAGTAACATTCAGGTATTGTTATATAATGGGTTTGAATTACAGATAATTTAGAAATGGATCTCTTCACAGATGTTCTCTGAACATAAACCAAAGCTAAATTCTTTAGAAACAGTTAATCTTAAGAATTATTCATTCAGTTCTTCTTCTGAGTATGGAATACGGTCTATTAAAACCCAGCTATACTTCCCCATGCAATATAAATAGCGAGGAACATTGAGATAAATGTCAGCTAGAAGGAATCCCTCTTGCATTTAACTGAAATAGAAGCTTGATATAAACACTTGTTCAAAATAATTAATTTTTAATAATAAGACAAAACGTTAAATCTAGACTGACATCTTAAATTTAGGCAGGGGATTTCTGCAAACCCGAACGTTAGTTCAGTGCCATAGTCATTTCTATTTGGCATCAGACCAGGCTTGTTTCTACTATTTTTGAAATCACAGACAAAACCACAGGCAACTGGACCTCTCCTAGGAAAAAATTGGATAAGAAGCAAAAAGAGTTTAATATTCTTCCATCCATTAGTCCCAAAAAGGACATTATTTTGATTTCTGTTCTCTTCATTTTCACTGTGCAATGGTTGTAGTACTTAGAAAGAAAAAAGGAAATATATGTTTTTACTACTCAGATATAGTATTACTCTAAATACTCAACATACTTTAACTATATTTGAACTATTAATAAAAAAAGGCAAGTAAAGCAGCATACCTCTTCTTTATTTTCAGGATGAAAAAATGACTGTTTCAAAGAAGGTGAGATTGGGAAGAATCCCTCATTAAACCAGTGACAGAAGCAAATCCTGAGATGGTTGGAGTTGAGATGTAGCTAATGGGGACACACTTGTTATTGTCTCCAGAATCATAAAATCATAAGTTTAGGTTGTAAGCAACCATGAAGATCATTGAGTTCCAACCCCCCTGCCATGGGCAGGGACACCTCCCACCAGCCCAGGTTGCTCAAAGCCCCATCCAACCTGGCCTTGAACACCTCCAGGGATGGGGCCTCCACAACTTACCTGGGCAACCTCTTCCAGTATCTCACCACCCTCACAGTAAAGAATTTCTTCCTAATATCTGTTCTAAATCCACCCTCTTTCAGTTTAAAACCATTACCCCTCATCCTATCACTACACTCCCTGGTAAAGAGTCCCTCCCCATCTTTCCTGCAGGCCACCTTTAGGTACTGGAAGGCTGCTATAAGGTGTCCCTGGAGCCTTGTCTGCTCCATGCTAAACAGCCCCAAAATATTTTTCGTTGTATTATCTTACCACATCCCAAACAATATTTTTTTTTTAATCCAAAATGTCCTAACACTATTTTTGCAAGTAATAATGTGCATTGTATTTTCAGTTCTGCTAAATGAATAAAATACCTTCTGTGATTCTGAATGACTTGAGTAAACTGGATTCAGCCTGGAAAAGAGAGCGCTGAGGGGGTGGGGGCATAGAAGTCTGTAAAATTAGAGTGGCCTGGGCAGGGTGGATAGGGTTTGACTGCTCATTCTTTCTCCCAATAAAAAAGGTGCAGGATAGCAAAGAAAAGAAGTGAGATTCAGAGAAAACAAAATGTCTGGCACCAGACACCTGGCCATCAGAACTCCTTGCCAAAGGATGCTGTGGGTGCAAAGTTTATGGATGGCTAAGGACAGACTGGACAAACAGATGGAAAAGACATTCTGTGATGGTCACTGAATCCCCAAAAACCACATAAAACTCAGGAAATTCTCCGAACCGAAAATAGCTGAAGCCCAGGGAGGACTATTCTGTACTTTTCTTATCCTCTCCTTGCACAGCTGGTGTCTGCTGCTGGAGATGTATTCTGGGCTACCTATACAGTTGCTGACTCAGTATGGGCCTGCTTATTTTCTCATACAGGTCTATGAATACAGTATGTCTGTTAATAATGAGCAGCTTTATTAATTTTGTTCACAACATTTTTTTAAATTAATTAGCAGAATTTTTCCATAATCCAGATTTCAAGGTATTCATTTGGGTGTGAAATTATATTTAAAATGTGTCATGATCTGCAGAACTATGCTCCAGAAATATAAGACTTAACGTTGCTGTATTTTATTTTTTTGAATGAATGAATGAATAAATTAGTTGATATTAACTACTACTTTAGATCTAACCAGTACACAGAGCAAATTTTACAAGATTAACAGAATAATTCTGTGCTTTAAACAGATTCTGAAGCTCAGATTTTTAAAGGACTCATTTCCATTGATCCTTGGAAACAAGTTCTACAGAAATTTTAATCCATACCATGTAGTGCAAATCATAAATAAACTGCTTGATAATTGAAACTGAAAAACTGACCTCCAAATAATCTCCAATATTCATAACACCTGACCTATTACCTTCAATGGAGATCACTAAATGCAGATGGACAAAAATAATACTATACATTTTCTAAAGTTCAAATATGAGAAAGGTCAGGCCCAAGTATCAGTACCTAATTTTCCATTAATTTTCTGTGTTGGACCACATGGCCCAATTACATATGAAGGCCTGTAGGGCATCTGAATGAGGAATGGTCCTTTCAGCCTCTCTCAAGCTGCTGCTGTCCACACTGACTCATTAGCTTTAAAAGCTGCTGGCATCTGTGCCTGGTGTTTCCATCGCTGGTCCTAAAGCACATTGAAATAAAGTTGCTTTGGTTTTGCTTTCTGGCTATTAAGGTCTCACTGAGACTATGGACCTGATTAACCTGTCGAGAAATGTCAAGCTGACGTGATTATAAATAGCTTCAGACAAATGATGTAAACACTGAAGTCTATTTAGCTGCATCCCCAAAATAGCAAATTTGCCTTGAGTAAATCAGAGCTAAATTTTCAAGTGCCTTCAGATGCCTTCTTACCAAATCATACTTTTTCTTGCTTTTCAAATGCACAGACTGCTCATACATATACATCTGCCACAGCACAATTCGCCGGACCTTTATTTTTTTTATTTTATTTTATTTTTTTAATTTTTATTTTTTATTTCACTGCACTCCAGGTTTGTATTGTAGTTTCTGTAGCCTAGAATGGGTGTCATAGACTCTTGGAAAGAACTGATCATTTCTCTGCTGTTCAGGTGATTCTCATACCTTTGCATGAATGTGTACATTATACAATAATGATCCCACCTTTCCAATTATACATAGAATCATAGAATCATAGAATTGTTGAGGTTGGAAGGGACCTTTAAGATCATCAAGTCCAACCATTAACCTAACCTGACAAAACCACTTCTAAACCATGTCCCCAAGTACCACGTCTGTCCTTTTTTTAAACACCTCCAAGGATGGTAAATCCACCACCTCCCTGGGCAGCCTATTCCAATGATTGATAAACCTTTCAGGGAAAAAATTTTTCCTAATATCCAATCTAAACCTCGCCTGGCATAACTTGAACCCATTTCCTCTCATCCCACCACTTGTCACCAGGGAGAAGAGGTCAATCCCCACCCCTCTACAATCTCCTTTCAGGTAGTTGTAGAGAGTGATAAGGTCTCCCCTCAGCCTCCTCTTTTCCAGGCTAAACAACCCCAGTTCCCTCAGTTATTCTTCATAAAACTTGTATTAATCACATGATGTGATTATTTTCAGATCCACATGTAGATCTGCATCAACCAGATTAGCTCTATATATATTATAAACTGTGGTATAGTTACTGAGCTTGTATCATTACTACAGACTTCTTGCATCTCCAAATAATAAATTAAGGTGTATATTGTCCACTGGATATACTCCTTTCTTGACATATGTATATTTGTAACCTATTGGATTTGACAATTACAACAAAGTGTTAGGTTTTAAAAAAGTGCCCAAAAGCGGGACTTGGACCGTATTTAGTGAGCTGAATCCCAAACCACTATCCTAAAAACCTCTGCTCAAGCAATAATTCTATGAACTATCCCAGCCGTTTAGATGCATACACTTGATAGCTGTCCTTCCCTTTGACAGTGAGCACTTAGCTCATACCCATGCTCTGATCTGCCTAAGTGTGAGCAGCTTAGCACTTCCCTCCTTAGCCAGCCAGTATTCAAAGACAAGGCATCCTTTTGCATAAGTGGGGCCTCATCTGACAGAGTCAGACCCCTGTAATTCAGTGAGGAACTTTTCTTTGTTTTGCAGTAGAACTTCTGCAGGAGGAAGTTGGAAGATGTGAAACACCTTTTACATTTTAGCTTAGTAATTAGAGTAATTGGAGTAGTCATATGGGAAAATGCCTTTTTGTGCCTGATGGGACTCAGATGCCCATTTTCTCATGCCTTAAGCCATGATTTGGCAGGCAGCGCACTTTCAGGATTGTTCCTGTGAAAGCTAATGCACTCTGAAGACCGGATGTCTGATGAACAGAGAGAATGACTGTTTAAATCAGTGGTTACAGTGGTTTCTTTTGAGAAGGTATGTGGGTTTCTGATATCTCTTCCCATTGCCCTTTTAGCCTTACATTTCAAATCTGCCTGATATAAAATACATTAAAAGCCTTAAATTCTAAACCCAGGATCTACCTTACCTTTCCAGCCATGATGCCCCATGCTGTGTTGTGTCTTTTTAGCCTGATCAGCCTTGAACTATCTTCTAAATAATTCAGCTTGAGGAAAGGCATCATTTCAGGTGAAAAAAGAGTTGAGTTCTTCCACACGTTGCTAGTGGTGATGTTGTTGTCTAAGGTTTGATGTGTCTGAAATCTCTTTGCTTTCCAAGGGTGCTAAATTCAGAGTGCCTGTGGGAGAATGTCCCGGATGCACAGATCTTGAGTAAAAAGGGTCAGTGTCGCTTTTCTTGATGAGTCCCCAAAGCTTTTCCCATGTCTTCCTTTCTGTTTCCATCCCCTCTTATCTCAGGAATCGGGTTCTCGCAGGGAGGAGGGAGCCCTGCTCTGCCTGGCATGGCGGGCGGTAGCTGTCTGCTCCTTCAGCGGACTCCAGCCACGCATCCCAAGCAGGCGCCAGCACCTCCCTGCAGCCCTCAGCAAGACACTACTTGATTCAAATTTCACCATATCACCAATACCTGGATTTCCCATTGGCTTGTTTCAGAAAGCTCACTGCACAAGGTGGTGAGGCGTTAGATGTCTCCAGCACTCAAGAGCTGGTCTTCCTAACTGGGTTGTACATCATGCAGGAGAAGCCAGGGACTTTGGAGCTAGCATATCAATTGGCAGGACACCGACTATATCAAAGAGATCATTCTTTCTCTGTAGGTGTCTGGAGCAGAGCCAGGGGCTGGATATAAGCTCAGAATTAGAATGGAGCAGTCAGGGAAATATGCCTGGGACCTGCTGAGCTGAACAAAGTCGTTGAATTCACTGGGTAAAATGTTTCAGTAACGAACTGACACTGAGGTCAGCTGAATCTGAGAGCAAAGAAGGGCCTTATTTTACTCTTAAACTTTTGTGTGTTTACTGGAGTTCTGCACAGAAAAAAAAATAGTGCTAAATCTATGGGATTAATTTTAGATTTATATCATGTTTTGTTTCTGGCCTTTAACCTCATTGAGTGGTTTACCTCATTAACTAAAGACAGAGATCCAGGCAAAACTTCAGGTCTGATACTGATTGAAGATGCATTTTAGTCTCAGTCTAACCCCAAATGAGTAAGAACTCACAGGACAGAAACCACCGCAATGCAACCGGAGCCATCACAAAAAGTCTCAGCTGAGAAGCTAGGTACAGTCATAAACCCTATTATCCGGGAATGGCCTTTCTCAGCCCTGCTGCACCGTGGCTGTTTAGCAGCTTATCCACATGGAATATTGTGAGCAGGTGGAAGCTTTAACTCACATTGTGAACTTTTGGCTGTTGTTAGCACTGTAGAGAAACCATACCAGTAAGCCCTGATAAAAAGGCAAGCTATACTGTCTCTGCACCATGGGCAGAGGGTTGGGTATGGCTTGTATCACACCAACAGACCATTCAGTTTAAGCTGATTGTTCTGTAGTACATAACTGTAAATATATATTTCACTGAGAAATCCTATTTAGAAAGGTATCTTCTTTTAAACACAGCCCAAAGGCAGAAATCCATCTTTGCTTTGGCAATCTGTTCAAATGGTCAGCTGCTCTTCATCTTTAAGTTCAAGTGACAAAGCATAATTGTTTGTATGACCACACCTTCTTATTAATAATGGCAGAATCTAACAGAAACTATGGTGGTATGCTTTCAATAAATTATGAAGAGATATAAAAATAGAGGCCCACATTCCACTTCTGACCTTCACCAGTGAAAACTCATTAAAGGAATTACCTTGATTGAATTATAAATGGTGTGCAAAAATAAAAAAAAAATCTATCTTTCAACGGAATGTCACATATGGTGTTTGTTATCTTACTGATAGATGTTATTTCCTAATTTTCTACAGGAAGAGTAACGGGGGAATATTTAAACCAGAGCCTCCAGAGCCTGCTGTAAAACAAGTCAAATACATTTACGATTATATACCTTCTAAGGAGAATATAATCTATTATTTATGCATTTCAATTTCTTATGCTGAATCATCCTTGATATTCCTGCATAAACAATTAATTACAAAGTGTTGTATAAATATTGAAACAGTAATTTATGGAAATATATCAATATAATATCTGTGTTTTCCCTCTCTTGAGGAGTCTAACTACAAGGGCTGTGTTAAAATACCTTCAAGACCACATCTTTAGAAGGGCAACATATTATATGAACTGACATGTAGGTCAAAGCCAAAAGAACTATTTTACAAAGAAAACAAACCAGTCATTTCACTGAACAGTGAAGCAGCAGGCGTAAGTGTCTGGGCTACATGGAGAATTGGAGGAAAATTGTACCATATTACATCACAAATTGCAGTGTTAGGAAGGGGAAAGATGGCTACAATGGTTTCTCCCTTTGTGGGCCACCTTGCTTGTGTCTGCACTGGTGGGGCTGGGATGTGTGACTCATCCTGCACATGCTGCACAAATTACTCTTACAGAAGAGGAACTGTATGTAGATCTAGGAAAGGAAACACAGAAGCTTTTTTCCTCCCAAAAATACATTCTGCATGTACCAGGAAAATACCAGCTTAGGCCCTGAGCGAAGTTAAATCTCATAGAGGAAAAACATAGTATTATTTCTGCTTACCCTAAGGGATCACCGTGTTCAACACACTGAGTCAGATCCCCAGTTCGCAGTTTGCATAAATCAGAGAAAGTCAATGAAGCTATATTGATTCACACAAGGTTATTTTTTAACCCAGTGTATTTCAGACTGTATAACTGTGATTTGAAATAGAGCACAATCTATGACAGATTCCTAAAAGAAAAAGGAGGCGAGGCAATACAGTGAATCAGAGTAAACTGAAATATGTGTAACCACATAACAAGTAGCCAAAAGTAACACTTCATTATTGCACTTGGGGTTAGAGTTACTCTTTACTCTTTTTCCTGTTTCTTTTATAACTTTGCAATGATATGACAATAAGATCCTGTGCGACAGTCGGGCTTGCAGAGAACACAGGCTTTTCCACATGTCCCAGGCAAGAACACTACATATTTTGCTACAAAACCCTCAGCTGCAAAATTTAATCTCAGGGAAGCAGAGCTAAGACTTCTGAATTTTTTCCCTTTGTGTGTCTTTCTGTCAATACAAATCCAGAACTATAAAACCTCTTAATGCTTTGAAATACCTACAGCTGTGTGTAATTACTCCATTCTAAGTTCCAACTTCTTGATATTCAAGTTATACCAACATTCAGTTGAGAAATATGAGTTTCACTGAGAAAGCTGGTTAAAATGCACATGTGAAATTATTTGAGTACCAAAATATGGATCAGGCCAGGAGGAGCTGACTGAATAATTGTAGGGGAATTATTTACCAGCTGGAAAGCAAAAGTTGTCAATTTTCCTCTAGCCATACTATCTGCTTGTGACTTTTTAATACGTTTGACTCAAAAATTTAATCATTAAACTGTTAAAAAATGTAGTTTAGCTAAAATGTGCCTGGTTCACAGAAGAAACCTGTGGATATTCAGTAAAATATTCAGTTAACCTGGGGTAGGGTAACTTTTATCTTTTATATTGAGCCTGTATAAAAACTCACACCGCAAGCAATTGAATAATTTTATATTGTGAACGTCTGAATTCATGAATGCTAAATGGAATAGGGCACACTATACTGAGCAAGAAAGCGTATCAGGCCAAGGCCCTGCAGGTAGCACTATGAAAGGTGAAAGTAAAGAAGGAATGATCTAATAAGAGAAACTTTAGAGCAGAGAAATAAAGTGAATGGTATCAAACTGAGATACCTGAAGGTATTTATCCAAGAACTCAGGAAGAGACCTCATATGTAGAACTGTTGAACTGCTAACCACAGTATGTAACCTATAGTTTGAATCACCAGAAGGATCAAAGTGACAACAATTCTTAAAAAAAACCTTCAAGTATGATCCTGGAAACCAAGGGCCAGCCTGACAGCTAAGCTAGGTAAACTGGTAAAAAAAAAAAAAACTAAAAAAACCACAAAAAAAACCCAAACAAACAAACAAACAAAAAAAAAAACAACCAAACAAACAAAACCCACAACCAATAAATAATAGAAATAGTAGATAAATATGGCCTTTTCAGGCTTAAACTTTTGAAGAGAAACAATAATTCGTAGGACATCTTTGAAGGAGCCAAGAACATAACTCTGTTGGTAAAACCAGTTGGATATTCATAAAACTTTCTGTGAGGGCCCTCATGAAACTATTAATGAGATTCAGTTGCCATTGGAGAAGGGCAAAGGTGGATCCAAGATGGAAAAAAAAAAAGTGGGAATAAGTCATTTCACAGTGCAGGCAGATCTGCAGAGGTATCCCTGAGGACACTACTTGTGTGTGTAGTGAGGTACAAATACTGCTGGTGAGACAGGCTTATTGGGGCAGTTAAACCTGAAGCGTTTTGCAAAGCACTGGAAAATGTATAGTGATATTGAGGATCTGAATGATAGATGGCAGATGAAATTCACTGTTGATGTGCGTGGAGTCATGAACAAGGGCGAAAAGTCCTCTCAGGCTATGTACACGTTGATGGACTCTTATTTAACAGCTGCTAATCAGCAAAAGGATCTATGAGACACCATTGATAGTCCTCTGAACATGTTGGCTCAGCAGTGATCAGAAAGGTAAAAAGAAAAGCAGGATCATTGGGGAAGGAATGGAGAATAAAACAGAGAACACCAGTATTTCACTCTACACATCCATGGTCTGGCCACCCTCTGAGTAATGCATGCAGTTATAATCATCTGGTTTCAAAAGGAGTCTAATACAAAAGAAAAATATGAAGAACAGTCACAAAAATGATCTGAGGAATAAAGCAGCTTCTGTCCAAAGAGATATAACACAGATTAGAACTCAGACTGGAAAAGAAACAACTGGGGCGGAGAGGGAGAGCGGTGCTATATAAAGTCATGAAGGGGACGAAGAGGGGTGACTGGGGAGTGATGATTCATTATTTCTCATGATCACATCTGGCCCAGTGATTGTTCACTGAAATTATTGTGCAGCAAGAGAAAAAGGGAACAAAAGGGATGGAAAGAATGCTGGGGGGACTATTACTCAGTCTTGTTGCAGATTTTATTCTCTTTCCCTGATGGAGGTAGGCTTTCAGGCTAGATTGATCTTTGTTGTGATCCAAGCAGGCAGTCCTTATGGCCTTACGTTCAATGTGCCTGAGCAATCCAGAAAAGTAACTAGATAAAACAGCAAAGAGGAACATGTAAATCTGCGTTCAGAAAAGACTGGAAACAAACAGGTTAAATTCTATTGCAGCCATCATTTTTAAACAAAACCCTTTCCCCATCACAGAATTATTTATTCAACAGTACAGTTTGTTACATTACTTTTTTCCTATATTGTGCATGTGAATGTAATTTTCACCCTCAATGCATTTCTAATGTAATTTTTCTAATGAATATTTTTGTGTATTTGATTAATAATGTTTTATCATCTGTCTTAATAATTGTGTCAAGATCATTAAAATACCAAAGTGGAAAACTACAATTGGATTGTCTTGTTCCTTCTGTGCTGAAAATGAAATATCCATTGCACCCCATAATCATTCTGATGAAATAAATTTACTGTATTTTATATTTCTACAGTACTACTACTACTGCAATCTTGAATTCTATTAGTTCAGTTAACGTCATGCATTCTTCAAACTGTAAATTATGGTCACGTTGGTCTCTGCCAAAGCACTTTTCTAACATGAGCCAAAACTATTCCTGCCACTAAAAAGAATCACTATCAGACTATATATCTTAAGAAAAGTCAAAGTTCAAAGTCAACATTTTCAATGTCGTGCCAAAAAGGCACTTTTGGATATCACTGTGTGGTTTACAGTGCCTCCAACTGAAAATGTTGGCCTCAGTCAGTAAGACCAAGGGGTTCCAAAGGAGTTAATCTGAACTCTGAATATATAAGAACAATAGGAATTCAGTTACTTCAGTAGATGCAATCATACACCTGGTGCTAGACTGCAGGATCCCACTAACTTCTTTGAAATTTGGAAAATTACTCCCTTTGCATTAGAGTATGCTTTCAGATACAACCATAAGCAAACAGAGTAACTCAGAAATATCCCTGGGACAAGATATCATCCCGCAACATATTTAAGCATGAACTCAATTTTAATCATGCAAATAATCCCATTTATACAAAAGACAATGCATATTTTTAATGCTAGATGCATGCTTACGTGCTCCATGATTTGGAACATCAGCAAGATAACAGCTCAGTGGGACTATGTATGAACATAGGTAAAAGGTTTGGACTTAAGGCAGTAATTAAATTAATTGCTGGATGAAAACTTAAACTGTATTGTTTTACCTTCAAACTATATCATGCATTCCAAATAAAAATTGGAAGTGTGAGGAAAGCCACGATGGGGTGGCAGAACTTCATTACTTTCATAAACATATGAGTGGTGCTACTATTCTGTTGATCCCTGCAAGGAGCCATACATCCTGACTCATGATTTTACCTTGAGTATGGTAACAGAAATCTTAATGCAACTGAAACTGCAAGTGGAAAATATTTTCCACATTTTTGAAATGAGGTAGAATAATGCAGTCAACGTTTCTCCTCTCTAAATGCCTCAGCAGGACTCCTGCTGTAGGACACTATAATCTGGTCACACAGTTCATTTTGACCACCGTCTCTTAATTAAATGCTAATAATAATGGCCAAAGCAAGTGACAATAGAATTTATTCATTACCAGACAAAAGCATAACTACAGGTGTTGTGCCTGATGGCATGTAATACATGGGCTCAGCTTTTCTCCGTTTTGTTTCCCTCTATCATTTTAGCATTAAAGAACAACAAAATCCAATAATATGTTCTTTTTTCTTAGCACTTTCACTGCAGGAGAAGAACAATTTCTGAATAACTTTTCCAAGTCAACTTGCCTCAGAAAAGAAAGAAATAAAAAGTCTTGAATCAATGAGGTTATAAATGTAAATTTAATCCATTCTTAATGGCCCATGGACGTGGTTCACCAAGGTTCCCTGCCAGTAATTTTCTGCTGTTCCTTTGGAAAAAAAGTAATTAATGAAACAAGTTGAAGCTTGTTGTGTAATCCTCTCTTGAAAGCTGTATTCGTACATTTTTCAATAAAAATCAGCAGCTGATTAACAATGTACCTGTCTGAATGCTTAGAGCTGTTGGAACAGAACCTGCTGCTTAATATGAGGTTTATTAATACCACATTAGACTTTTTTTTCTCTTTTTTTTTCTGCTCATGGTAGAATGCGATTTGCTTTCAGCAAAGACATCCTTGGATGCAGCAAATTCATTAGACAGCAAATGTGTAACAGTGAATTCTATTCAATGTGATTACAGTCAGAGAGTTTACATCTAGTTTGGATCCAAGCTTTCAGAGAATAGAAATCTCTCTCCTGGAAGACATGGACATGGATCCTTTCGACCCAAGGAAACAACAGAAGCCAAGACACCACTTCACCAGCAGGTGCATTGGCTGAGAAGTCGCGGTAGCTCAATGCACTCATGCCACCTTTGCTGCCCATGCAGCTCACTCTCCCCTCCGGGGTTGCTCACAGCCCTGTTCTAAGTAGGGCCCCCACCACCTCCTCCACTCCTGGGAAGGAGGAGACACACCTGGAAATGCAGGTGGGTGCTGAGCACAAAGCCGAGACCCGTGCTGCTGTTGCCTCCGCTCCTCGTCCCACTGCCTGGCTGATCCAGGCTCTGGCATTCCCCACTCTCCTGCCACAGTCAAAAGAAAAGAGCAAGACCTGCCTGGGTTTTGTGAAAGAAAAGTGACATTATCTACCTACAAGAGACAAGCATAGCCCCTCGATTCAAAACGAACAGACCTGTCACCAACATCTCTGAGTCTTACCTTTAAGCCTTAAGGACTAGAAGAAGAATTTGATATATTCAGGATCTGAGTTCCTGTATGTTTGTAATCTAGTATTGTAATTAAGCGCCTCTGGAGCCAGAGAACTGTGCTAGTGGTTCTACTGGGAGACTGGACTATATACATCTTGTTTGCTTGTTAAATGAAAGAAATGCAATGCCAGCAAAAAGAAGGCTTATTTTAGTTAAGTTTTCCCTTCAACTCCACTGCCTTGAAAATCCTTAAAAGGAGAAAAGACTACTGCTGGCAGAGCTATGACAGTAACATCTTAAAAGGACAGCAATGCCAATCCAGGTTGAGAATTGATATACATGACTCAAGTTGGCTTTCTTCCACCTTCGCTGGTGCTAGGAGGTACTTCCTTCCAGCATCAGCTGCCGTGTCAAAGGCTTCTGCAAGATTCTTCTCTCTGATCCATTTGGCTTTCTTCTTAGAAGGATTCAGTTCTTGATTTCCACTGTGCAGTTTTATTTTGCATGAAAGACATGATGGGGAAAAAAAAGTCAGAAATCCCTTCCAAAGAGCTTGTAGCTGCTGCTGGTCTGTGAAGGTTCATATATTCCAGGTCATCATTAAATCTTGTACTGAGAGTCTCTGGAAACTTGAAAAAGCCAAAAACTCAACAGGGATTTCTTCCCCCTTCCCCCCTGCTCCCTAGCACCTACTTAGTCTGCACTAGTATTCATTTTCCTCCTCCTTCCACTGACCTAACCATAAGTGCCATGGATACATAAACCTCTCTGTCAATGCTGTAATAAGCAGTAGCACAATATTGACAAGGAGAGATGTAGAATTGATTTAGGGCTCGGTTTTGCAGCTGCTCAAATTTGGAATTACCTTTGCCTTCAACAGGAATTCTCAAAAGGGAGTGGCTGCAAATTCAGGCCCAAAGAAAGCAGTAGCACATCGACAGCTCACCCGTCCAGCCAGCCTCTCCCTCCTCTCCACGACCTGACCTGACCCGGCTCAGGGGATCCAGGCAGAAAAAACAAATGGTGGCTGGAAAGTGATTTACTGGAGATGGAGCTTGTCAGCCATCTCCCTGTGCCACCAGCATCGCCACAGTCTGTAAGGGCAGAACCAAAGATTGGGAAGAGGCAGCTGGACGAAATAATCATAAAATAAACTTTCGTTCCGACTTTGGTAATTATGAGGCATTAGAAATTTAGTTCATGTCCTTTTTCACTCCCCTACCTCCAGTCATTTCTCCTGTTTGCCTCTTTCTGCAGCTGTATTTTAGAGCCCAGTTTGGAGCAAATGTTAAGATTCTGGAACGTACAAATTTGAAAGGGCACCAAATATAAGACTGATTAGCAAAAATGCAACAAAGGCACCAAGCATTCATACAGAGACCCTCTTAAGTTTTTTACGCATGTATTGCAAACATGCTGTACTAAATTTAGGACTTGGACACATAGGCATTCATGTCAAAAAAAGCACTGGATTTTTGCTGTGTTTATATTCTGTTATGACCCCAGAGCTGATACTGGTAACTGATAGGACTGTCATAATTGACACAAATCATTGGAAGGGTCATTGTGCACTATTTCTGGTTGACAAAACCGACCTCGTTTTTTCAAAATGGAAATAGAGCTCTGTCAAGAAACTCAGAGCTGTGTTTCAAACATGCCAGGTTAAGGTGGGTTATGAACAGTGGTGCTAAGACTGGATTTGTTTCAGGAGATCTGGTGCAAGACTTCAGCCCAGAGACTTGCTCACTGTTTTCCACAAAATTCAGAAGTCCCAGGCTTTTATAATTCTCTGTGTTCATCCCTGTGCTTAAAGCTGCAATGTAACTACCGGCAAGCACACCCTCTTTAAGGTAAATCAAGACATCCTCAAATGTTTCAGTCTTCTTGATTTTCTTCTCTTTGCTGTACGCCTTAGGAGGAATAAAGAAAGTTAAAGAGCACTGTTCGAAAGCAGACAGTCCTCTGTAAACCCAGCAATACACTCTAGTCTGGACCACTTAATGAAGAGATTGTGATTCCTGCCAGTATGACCACTGTTAACACAACTCGTTAGCACCCCCCTGTGATAGGGGAGTTTATATTTAGCAAGACCATACGTGGAACTGGCTACTCAGCTGTGTGACATAAATCTTCAAGTGCCAGCAGAAGGAAAAAAAAAAATCTTCCCGTGAAAAATCCCGGGCTATTGCAGCAAGACGGATATAATAATAATTATACATTAAATACATGGGTGGAAAATGTAGAAGATTTAATCTCATTTTCTAACTGTCTGTGCTTTTTACTAGCTGGTTTAGAGTACTTTTTTTGGCAAATATCTTTGTGATCAAATTTCAGTCTATCAGTTGTGAATAAACTGTCTGTAATTTTTTCGCATCCATCTGAACTGTGCTATTGGTCACTCAAAATCCACAGAGCTTCACAGATTTATGTCTGCTGAGAATTGAGCAGATTGTTTAGTTTGAGTTTCCTGACAGATGGCCTAAAATATCTTTTTTAATAAATAAACTACTTCCATTTCTGTCCAGAAGTAATTTATTTTGCTCATGAACTAAATTTGATTTTCTGATTAGCTGGTGCTTGCTCATAGGCTTAACTTCATTTCACAAACATTCATACAAGTATTTTTATGAAAGTTCTTCAAAAGCAAAAATGTTTGTATCAAAGAATGGTCAAAGTGGAAATTTCCTTAGAAGCTTTTTAACAAACCACAAGTTACATTCTTATTGTACACAAATTTCAACCCCCTCTGTACTCAGCTGGAGTCTTTCCATGGACTTCAGGGGGAATTAAACTGGATTATGTGAGTCTAGTTCCAATGAATACTGTAAAACCTTGGGAGATCACGCACGTTTTTCTTGGGGACTTTTCCCTAAGTCTTTACCTCCTTGATCTCTAGGTTTTCCCATCCCATGTATGTACCTTAATTGCCAGTGGGTAGCAGCTCACCTCTGAGGCAACTATTGCTCTGTTGCATTGGATATTTTCATATTCAGATATCAGAATCTGAATTTGCCCAGCTGTAACTACTCTAGAAGAGTTTTCCCTCCTTCACCCCATTCATGGAGGAGGAAAAGTGAGGAGCTCCCAGAGAGGTCTCCACTATTGCCTCCCCAGCGCCCAGCTGCAGCCTCCTGGCACTTTCTTTCCACACTACCTCCAGGCTTCCCATACCCCCTCTCCTGCCTGCCAATACACCCCAGCCCTGTGAAATGACTACAAGCTGGGTTTTTTCCCTTGCTCTAAGCAATGGCACTTCACTACCATCACAGAGAGAAGCTGTGCTCAAAGAAGGTGCCTGAAGTCTGTGTGCAGTTCCTATAGGCAATACCATGCGGGTCCTCAGGCACAGAGCTTTAACCATACCAGCCTGACACTGGCAGCGGCCGGCATTTTACTGTAAATGCACCTTTCCTTTCCCTTGCGTGGGTGTCAGCAGAGGAGCTGGGCTGAACCCAGATTATACTTTTTTTTTTTTTTGCCTTTTTTTGAGGGTTGACTTCTCACCTGAAGTTGTGATCAGTGCTAGCTGTCGTCCTGTGCAGTACAGCAAGAATTTCCTCCCATCCAGCCGAATGATGTACGTCAACATGTTTTTAACAACCGTCTGCTTGCTATTAAATATTCAGAAAGGTGTAAAACTGAAAAGAAAGTATAAAGACAACAAAGCACTGTAGTTCTACGCCTTAGTATGTCTGTTTAATTGCACAAATATGCAAGATGACACTGTTTTACTGTCACAACTTAATTATTTACACTTATTTAGACAGGCTAACTGTAATTAAATTATGTCTGTTTTGAAATACATCTTTTTTCCTTAGCAGACCTTAATTTAATTTAATGCTATGTTTTAATTTAAAACTGCTTTAATGTAATAGAAAACAAGTTGGGATGACAAATAAAGGGCTAATATGCAGATATGATTCATTTGCACATAAATCAGTTAATCTTTTTTAATGGAACTCCTTTAAATATTGCCTTTTTTTTATCAGCTATATTTCTGCTCTTTATAATCCTGTTGTTAAGGAACCAGCATTTTCCCAATGACGCACCAATACTGGCAGGAAGCACATCCTAAGTGTATTTTGTGACTCATTTCAATTTGCTCTTTAGTGCATTTGCAGCTTGCTCATTAACATCAGCATTGGTGGCTAATGGATACTCAGTAGGAAGTCATTTTTTTCATGAATTTTTCATGGAGCAACAGAAATGAAGGCGAGGAAGGATTTCACTGGTGACAAAGCAGCTTGTGGCTGGACGGCGGGCCATGACCCAGTGCTCACCAGGACCAGGCAGTGGCTGAGCACCACTGCTTCCCATGCCAGAAGCCCTGTCATGGCTGGTGTCTGCCGTAACACCTACGCTCCCCACCCCTTGCATGCACACAGCTCATGTGCGTCGAGAGCAGAGAAAGAGGAATGATCTCTAGACTGAAAGAAAATGATGTCTTTATGCACTGATCCTTGTCATTACTCCACAATTGAGGTTTCTGAATACCATGGTTGTTATAAACCTGAATACAGAACAGATTTGGCAGAGTAATTTTGCTGTACCTTGCTTGGCTTATTTTTTTCTTAGCTTTTCCTCTTTTTCTTTTTTATTTATCTTTTTTTTAAAGAAGACACTGGAAGAGATACTGCTTTTTGTGTTACCCATTCAACACAGAAACCACTAATCATTTTTCACCCAGGTTTTCTGGCTCTGTTGGAGACAAAAAAAACAAACCAAACCAAAAAAAAAACCAAAACCCAAAACAGAAAAAGATCATTCCCTTCCTCCCATACACCAAAAAAAAAAGAAATCTGAAACTGTAGCTTATTCTTTGTCAAAAATTCCCATTATGTCGGTTAGGTGAACTGGTCATAGTGTTCAGCTATGAATGAGCCAGGTTTCTCTCAGATGCTATCTGTTGGAAAGCCTATTAAAGACAAGCATCTTGTCTCTGTGTTTGTCTTCAGTTGAAGTCATGAACCATAGCCACAGCCTGTTGGCGTGAACTGGACTGATGTTACATGTATGATAATTTTCCTAACTCAGAACACTTCATCAGGTCATTCCAGTGACACAAACATATGTCTGTAGGCTCAGGCTCCTGCAGACCATGCAATACATGCAAAACACACATAAAACGTATAGTGAAGGGCATAAGAGGAAGCCTGAAGGCAGGAGGGGGAGGTCTTAAAGGCAAGCTTGGGAAACCCCTGAGGTGCGCTCTGTGCACACCAGGAACCATATGCAACCGGATCAGCAAATTTTCAAGCATTCTCAAGAAAAGCAGAGGTTTACATTATTGTTATTATTATTTATTTTGTCATACCAGGATCAATACCAAAGTCAGTACGCTCTTCAAGGTACACAGTGACCTTTATTGTGCTCTCATAAGGTTTTCCTAGTCTCAAGCTGTTTCCTCAGCCTTAAGAACAATGATGTCATGAGACAGAGCAAAAAGGAGTGCATTATACTAGGTAGCAGAGGAAAAAACCCATTAAAGTCCAAAAGCAGAGGATGGGCCAAGCACACAAAAGGTACGTATACAAGAACTCATGTCCTGAATACTCCTCAGTTTAATGGACATGTTTAATATTGGTTCTAAAACAGTTGCATGGTCACTTAAAACCAAAAATCAGGTGCTGAAACAAATGGGAAGAAATGCTCAGGTGCCATTGGTAAAGTTGAAATGCTCCCTATCCTGTTTGCTTCATTCCTTACACACACACATAAACAAAAGGATACTTTTGACTATATGTGTAATGTAATTGACCTGGTACAGAAACGGAGACACAGGAAGAATAGGGACAAAAGAACTCACAGAGTATTTCTATAAACTAGTATCATGACCTGATAAAGTTTACCCTGAATTACTTACAAAATGAACTAATTATTCAACTGTTGGATACTACTGTGAAGTCATGGAGGACAAACAGCATCCCAAAGACTGGAGATGAATAAGTGCAATATCTCTTCTTTTGGGGAAAAGGCAAATGCAGGGTAATAAGGGCAGTCAGTCTAGCTTGGGTAAGGGGAGAGGTACTAGAAACTCTTTGAAAGCCCAAAGAGAGTGACAAGATAATGAGATGACCAACACAGATATCTCAAGAACATGTTGTACCAACCTGATCCTTTTTTGACGGATAATTAGCTAGGGTGCCAGCTAGGATGAGCTATAACTCTACTGCAATAAAGTCTGGACATCATCCCATGTGACTTTTAAAGAACTTTGAGAGATGCTGGCTAGATAAAATCACTATAAAGGAGTACAGCTTGTCATAAGTCAAGCTCAAAGAACATGTGTCAGTAACGTGTTATGAAATCGGCAGTGCAGATCAAACAGTGTCCTAGAGGAGTCCATTATAAATTCGCTATTAAGCAATCTTTTCAGTTAGATGCTGGAATGCAAGTTGCTTATGCAATTAAACATATAAAATGTGCAGATCAAAGATCTGGGGGGGGGGGGGGGGGGGGTGGATCTGCATGTATTTTTGTGCACAAGACTGAAATTCAAAGTGCTCCTGACCATCTGTACAAAACATATACCCTCTGTGAGGTGGACCATGAAAGAGAGTGAAAGAAGGGTTGAATGCCAATGTAGAGAACAGGGAATAAGGTCTACAAGGGAGGCTTAGGTTAGGTATTACAAAAGGGGGCTGGGGGAGAAGAAAACAAACATTTTACTGCAAGGATAGAAAGCAACTGGAACCAGGCTGTCTTCAGAGGCTGAAAAAATCCCTTGCTTTTGTTTTAAGAAAATGCTAGACAAATATCTGTTGGGGAGTGGTCTAAATGGATCTGGTTCTATCACTGCTATGATTTTGTCAGCCCTCAGGCTGCATCGATAAGGTATTCTTCGTTCCTCATTCACTTTCTCCCCTTGTCTTTTCCAGACTTGCCTGCCCTGTGGGACAATTTGCCATAAGATCAGCCAGTTACTAGAAATCGGGTGGAACATTCACATATTGTTGCTTTTGCCAGATCTGAACACAGAAGAAACTGAGTGAATAAACGTAGCTTTAGCACACCATCAGCTATGTTTTTCTCCCTTCTTGCTACAGTATCACAGGTTATGTTACAACACATTTTCCACAGTTCTTTTTTTCCCTTCAGCTTGCTCTGTAATGTTCAGCTTTGTACATGTGCGTCCTGGCAGCACATGCCCAAAGCAGAAGCAGGGGATCAGTCTGTGAGGCTTTGGAAAAAGACTACGTGGGACCAACATTGTCTCCTAAAAAGTAGGGGTGGGGTGGGAGGGAAAGGAATGAAAGGAAGATGTCCTCAACCCCTCAACCTTGAGGGATAAGAGGGCAATTAAAGTCCCAGCTGCTATGGAGAAGCATGCAGAGAAGTTGAGTTATTGCTCTCACTTCCCATGTCACTGGTACTCTCACTCCCCCTGCATCACTGTAACCAACATGTCTGACACAAAGCAAACAGGAAGAAGATAAATCATTGTTGGACCAAACCATGCAAAATAGAGATTTTTCAGCAGAGGGAATTTTGGATGCAGTATCTGCCACCAAACTTCTAATATTTGTGGTACTATAAACTTTCCAACAGCTCTCTGGCTTGGTTTCTGAGTCATATGAAGTCATGACAAAACTAGTAGGTGCCTGGCAGTAAATTCTTGTATTTGGGCAGGAGAAACACAGGGGCCATCGTAACATTTTTTAAAGGACACTATCTAGATTTGTCTGTGGGCCAAACAGTCAGACCCAGCTATGTGAAGGTCCCGTTTTTGTGGTTTCAGTTCACCCCTATTTCAATTTATTTATATAAAGAAACAAAATTTTGGTTTATGACATGGATTTTCAATAGAGGTATATAGTCATGCATTTAAAAAATGCAGAATGCTCTTATTTGATTCATTTTGCCTGATTTCTACTTTCAATGAAAATATCTTTGGAACTAGAGGAGGAAATTTTTTTGGTTGTGAATTGCAATACAGGTTGCATACCACTTTCTAAGGTTTCCAGTAAGCAGGGGTAATATAATGGGAAGCCTTGCACCTCAACAGGCTGGAGAACTGGGCAGAGAGGAATCTCATACAGTTCAACAAAGGAATATACAAAGTCCTGCACCTGGAGAGGAACAATCCCAGGCACCAGCACACGCAGGGGGCCAACTGGCTAGAAAGCAGCTCTAACAGAGAACTTTGGAAATTCAATGTGAACACAAGAAAACACTTTTTTTTTTTTTCTTTTTAAATGGTGAGGGTGGTCAAACACTGAACAGGTTGCCCAGAGAGATTGTGGAGTGTCCATCTGTGGAGATATTCAAAACCCAACCAGACACAGCCCTGAGCAACCTGCTCTGTCTGACCCTGCTTTAGCAGGTGGCTGGATTACATGATCTCAAAAGGACCTTTCCAGCCTCAGCAATGCTGTGATTCTGTGATTGCGTGAGCAACAGAGGGAATGGGAAAGAGCAGCAGTCATTCATTAATGATAAGCGAGTACCTCATACCACATCACCTGCTCTCAATGGAAAAGGAAGATTCCTGACTTAAAAGATGGATTGTCTAGATCACCTCTTGGAGGTGTTTGTCTTTCCATTATGGGAATACAGAGAAGGAAGCACCACGTCCCTGTTAGTAATTTCATCCCAGTAGGGAAGAATCAGCTCCACTCACCATGAGAAGAAAGAAAGAATACCAAATCTATTCTTTCCCAAAAAATCTTGTTGTAACCCACCTTAGGGAGCAAAATTCAGTTTTGACAGGGATGTTGAGGAACTTTGATCTGTCAGAGCATGGGAAAAAAATAGGTCCTGAGTCAATGTTGGAATCATCATGTCCCCCGACATCTGGTGCTCTCAGAGTTAAGGGAAGGATCCAAAATAGGTGTGACACAGTGGCTTTACCTCAGACTCAGGGACTGTGCATTGGTTTATATCAAATGAATACCAACCTACATGTTTCCCTCCCTCCAGTTATTTTTGTTTGGACTATAAGAGTAAATAAAGGACAAACAAGTAGCCCTTACTACATACTAGAGAAAAGTGACATGAAAGTACATGGTGTGACATATCTACTGTGAAGTGCCCATCTTGCAAGAACTAAATTAGTTAAATATTTTAGGATTTATTTTAGGGGGATATAATTTTCAGAGGGTGCATTTTGCAAGTCATACTTCTAGGTCTGAAGAGCAAATTTAAGTCATTAAAATTCTGGATTTTTAACACACTCCTATGTTGCTGGTAGAAAAACTACAGTGGTACAATAGAAAGCTGCCAACATGTCCAGAATTAGCATTTCAGAAAGTTTTCTATTTAACAACAGGGTGAAGAAGGATTAGCTCCTCATGAGGTCAGAGGAGTTAGCATCATGCACATTCAAATCACCCCTGCCATGTCCTAAGGAACTCCCATAACCCAGCTCCTACCTTGTTCTGAAGACAAATTAATCCCTAGTATGATGCAGTGATGTGTTTGGGCCCCAGCCAAACTGCCAGACCATAGTTTTCTTCCAGGTGACAGCAACCTGTAAGCTCATCTCTCCCAGGCTGCATTTTCAGAACAGGGCTCCAAACAGATTTCAGCTGCAAGCAAATACCGATGGTCTGGAAAGGATGACTGCTCTCTTACTAGAGAGCAGAGTCAACAGCAACAGCAGCATTCTCTAGCTATTGAAAAATGGAAAAAGATTTGCCTGGAAAGGGAACCATTTATTCGTTTGACAATTTAGTCTGCTCCTTTCCCAGCCTGCGTAGGAATTACTACACTTTCACCCTAATAGCTACAACAGATCCATTATAGGCAACATGGTGCTCTTCCTCATGCGACTCAATCTTCAGCAGTCGATATTTCAAAGCCATCATCATCCTTATCTTGTTCCAGGAGGTTATACTTATCACATAAGAGTGAGACTGGAGAAATTCTGGGCTAATTTCATGCCACAAAATCTTCAGGGTGCTGTGTTGGACCCTATTCACACTACTGGAGTCCCATTATCTCGTCCTGACAACTCCTTACACACCTGAGGAATCGGGTACCCAGTCAGTGGAAAACACTGAAGCTTGATAGTAGGATGCAGTATTCATTGTTAAAATCCTGAATTTTTAGGTTTTCTCTTCAGAATGTTCATCTTAAATCTCTTTTTAAGTGGTTATTTTAAAACATAAAATTAAAAAAAGACATGAAAGAATTTAACATTTACTCACTTTTTTTTTCACTAATGACGACAACATAATGAAGTGTTCATTACACAAGTATATTAACCTGTAAACATCTCCCTCTGAATCTGTCACAGTGGAATGTAATTTCTGCAAGTACTATCTATATGGCATTCAGAGTAAAATTGTCCAATGCAGGTGCAGAAGAAAAAAAAAAATAGGGTTTTTTTTTCCTCTGGGCTGACACATCTCTTTTGCCATTCATTTCATTATTAATTTATCACACAATATCGTGTTCTTGTGGCATTGACAAATCGGGTTTAGCATGGACAGGTGCTGTTTAAACGTGCCCTGCCCACACACAACTCTGCCAATAAGTGGTGATCCTTATCTGGAGCATCCCTCTGCTTTTGCAGCTCAGGGCAAACTCTGGAGTAGAAATCAATCACACTTAAGTGTATTACAGACTGGTGGGGTTTTTTAAAAAGTAGGGATCAATGAAGACTAGAGCCTCCTATGAAGAATGGTCCATTTTTTAGAGTGTCAGTCAAAGACAATTAAACTCCTTCCTCTGCCATGTGCTTTTCACAGGACCTTGTAAACATCACGTTGGCAAAACTATCAGAAGCAGTTTGATACTTAGCACCCACATAGCTAATCCTTTTCCATGCCTTTTGCAGATAATGGATGAATAGATATTTCGAGAATGCAGATAATGCATGAACGGGTCTGCTGCAGATATGACAGTTCACAGGAGTTGCATAGATCAATCCATTATCACTGGGATTTTCCTGACCCAACACATCGGTGTGGCTGCTGGCCCACACCTAGTTTGCTGCCTGCCAGCCTGAGCATGGGCAGAGGTGGCCTGAGAGTCAGCAGAGTGGAAACACGCGCCAACAGGCTCAAACCAAGC
Source organism: Pluvialis apricaria (assembly GCA_017639485.1). NCBI lineage: Eukaryota > Metazoa > Chordata > Aves > Charadriiformes > Charadriidae > Pluvialis > Pluvialis apricaria. The sequence continues at coordinate 92,195,286 of CM030009.1, forward strand.
TATTTGTAACCTCCACAAATGAGGGGGACAAGGCATTGTTTTACTGCCTGTCCTCTTAGCAATTGAACTCCTCCTTCAGACAAAATTCCCATTCATTTAACCTGCATCACTGCTTAAGGAATTTCAACATCAGGCAGCCCCTTAAAAGCACTGCAATCCACTGTCAGTCTTTAATGCAAATGCGTCAAACTAGAGACGTTTACTGTTCACCTTCGATATTTATAATGTTGACTGAAGAGGTGGACTAGCTTGCAGAAATGATAAATAAAAAGTGAGGTAGACTTGTCTTCTGTGGAATTTTTTCCAGTTTAGTCAAATGGAGCTCCCTGCCTCTTCTTGGCACCTGTCAGAAAATTACAAGCCAGGGTAAATTGGGACTCTGTTTTAGCACTTCATTGTGATGCATCATTTAAAAGGTATGACAGCTTTGCAGTTTTCCAGTAATACCAGGAAAATGAGGGAAGGTTATACTTAGGCTTAGTAAACAGGATTTTGGTTCACCATTTTTTCTCCAAACAAAAACAGAAAAAAACCAAGAGGAATTTTGAACAGCATTCCAATATAGGAAGCTGTTTAGCTTCCACAGATGAATTTTAGGTGGTGCATCCCATGGTATTGGAAAGAGCAGGGGGTAGGAAGTGAAGAAAAAGAAATAAATTATCATTGTGTGAGACCCTGATCACTGAAGAAAAACATAAAACATAGGAAAAACAATAGTGTTCATGCACAGGGACACAAGGGACCTCAGCAGAGCCTCTTACAGCAATGGTGCTTATTTGCACTTAGTGGAGCTCACAAACATCCACGTGAGAGGCAGGTAATAGTAACAGCTGAGTTACCAAAGCACACTCTTAATGAAGAAAAAGAGAGGCAAAGCAGAAATCCTTCGCTCCACCCATCAGAGCAGTTCAAGTGGTATCTGGAAGGTAGCAGAATGGTCAACTTGCTCAGCCAGCAGAACACTGCTATCACATGGCAAACACACATTCCACAGGCAGATGTGTCCTCAGAGCGGGATCCAGCATGAGGCCCATCTCACAGTGAGAAACACGAGCCCACAAACACTGGTTTAGGAAAACTTCAAGAAGCTGGCTCTGTCAAGGCTTGGCAGGGCAAGTGGGGCAGACTTGGAACATATAGAATCATAGAATGATTTAGGTTAGAAAGGACCTTGAAGATCATCGAGTCCCAACTCCCCTGCCATAGGCAGGGACACCTCTCACTAGACCAGGTTGCCCAAGGCCACGTCCAGCCTGGCCTTGAACACCTCCAGGGACGGGGCTTCAACAACCTCTCTGGGCAACCTGTTCCAGTGCCTTACCACCCTTAAAGTGAAAAACTTCTTCCTAATGTTTAATCTAAACCTGCCCTCTTCCAGTTTAAAGCCATTCCCCCTCGTCCTATCACTACATGCCCTCGTAAAAAGTCCTTCCCCAGCTCTCCTGTAGGCCCCCTTTAGGTACTGGAAGGCCGCAATAAGGTCTCCCCGGAGCCTTCTCTTCTCCAGGCTGAACAGCCCCAACTCTCTCAGCCTCTCCTCATAGGAGAGGTGTTCCATCCCTCTGATCATTCTCGTGGCTCTCCTCTGGACATGCTCCAACAGGTCCATGTCCTTTTTATGTTGGGGACTCCAGAGCTGGATGCAGTACTCCAGGTGGGGTCTCACGAGAGCAGAGTAGAGGGGCAGAATCACCTCCCTTGACCTGCTGGCCACACTTCTTTTGATGCAGCCCAGGATATGGTTGGCCTTCTGGGCTGTGATCACACATTGCTTGCTCATGTCGAGCTTCTCGTCAATCAGCACCCCCAGGTCCTTCTCCACAGGGCTGCTCTCCAGCCATTCTCCGCCGAGCCTGTATTTGTGCTTGGGATTGCCCCGACCCAGATGTAGGACCTTGCACTTGGCCTTGTTGAACTGCATGAGGTTGGCTTGGGCCCACCTCTCCAGCCTGTCCAGGTCCCTCTGGATGGCATCCCTCCCCTCCAGCGTGTCTGCGTCACCAAACAGCTTGGTATCATCAACAAACTTGCTGAGGGTGCACTCTACCCCACTGTCCATGTTGCTGACAAAGATGTTGAACAGTACAGGTCTCAGTACCAATCCCTGAGGAACGCCATTCGTCACTGCTCTCCACTTGGACATCAAGCCGTTGACCGCAACTCTTTGAGTGCGACCGTCCAGCCAGTTCTTTATCCACCAAGTGGTCCATTTATCGAATCCATGTCTCTTCAATTTAGAGACCAGGATATCGTGCGGGGCAGTGTCAAACGCTTTGCACAAGTCCAGCTAGATGACATCAGTAGATCTTCCCTTGTCCACCGCCGCTGTAACCCCTTCGTAGAAGGCCACCAAATTTGTCAGGCATGACTTGCCCTTGGTGAAGCCGTGTTGACTCTCGCCAATCACCTCCTTGTTTTCTGTGTGTCTCAGCAGAGTTTCCAGGAAGATCTGCTCCATGATCTTGCCAGGCTCAGAGGTGAGACTGACTGGCCTGTAGTTCCCCGGGTCTTCCTTGTTTCCCTTTTTGAAAATAGGGGTTATGTTTCCCCTTTTCCAGTCAGCAGGAACCTTGCCAGACCACCATGACTTCTCAAATATGATGGCTAGTGGCTTAGCGATTTGATCTGCCAGTTCCCTCAGGACCCGGTGGATGTATCTCATCAGGTCCCATGGACTTGTGCACCTTCAGGTTCCTCAGGTGGTCTCACACTTGATCTTCATCTACAGTGGATGGTGCTTCATTTTCCCAGTCCTCGCCTTTGCATTCTGTGTCTTGGGCAGTGCGGCTGCTGTCCTTGTCCGTGAAGACTGAGGCAAAAAAGTCATTGAGTACCTCAGCTCTGTCTCTGTCATATGTCCGAGACTTGCATGAAATGTCCCAGTGGACTGTATTTGGCACATGGGCTAAGGTTTGCCACTGTTTCAGTGAACATCACAATACATAGTCTCACTAATAGGTCTATAGGATATAAAGAACTCAGGGAATCCTTGTTTCATAAAATCTTTTAATCCTACAGTTGAGCAAATGAAATGTTACATCGCTTATATAGAGATATATTTAATAATAATGTAGTAAACCAGATTTAACAGATAGGTACAGTCTAATTAAATGTTTAATCCTTATCATTAGACTAAAAAATAATTTAAGAGAGAGTTCATAGTTTCACTTACTTAATGAACGTATATGAACGTAAATGAAAGTATATTTTCATTGTGGCACATACCCCACTTCATTATACCAGGAAAATGGGACGAAGCATCGAACCTTTCCTTCAAAGAATGACTTTTTTTAGTAGAAGAACATAGATAATAAATGAAGGTCCTTTGACTCCCACATCACTGCTGCATTGAATTTGAATTTCTCATCTTCTTACTCAAGTTCCCATACAAGTCCTTCCATCTTTATTTATCCAGCTTTGCTCCTTGCCACGATGGTGATGTCTCTACTGAACCAATGTCAGGCTTGATGCCCTGCTGTCTGCTTTCTGCAGCCATGCTGTTCTCCATTAGCACCCTATAACTCAATGGTTAGTGTGCCAAGTCAATGCTCCCTCCTCATTCATCTCCCTTCTTGACATCTGCTTCCACCACAAAGGCTGTGAGAAATTACTCTATTTTCACTTATGTAAGCATCATTCAAGGACAGAACTAATTACTAGAACCTTTTTATGTTTTAAAAATCCAGCATATAGAAAAAATGACTTAGGGAGATTAATAAATTAATTTTAAAAGTTTAAAATTTGCAGTTTCTGACTGACCCATCTGACCATCTGGACACTGCACAAGGATGCCAGGAGATACCAGTGATCCTTCTGCAATACCATTTTCATTTGTTTTGTCTTTGAACCAAGGAAAATGGTTACCATTCATTTGTTTGACAGCTGACTAAGTCTGAATTGTTTCGTTCACTTGTTACATGAGTCATCCTTCCTCAAAATATACAGAGGTGTTGCTACGATCCTATTCTCATTCAAGTCCATAGGTTTCTTCCAGGTGATTTCAGTAAATAATAGATTCAGACTGCAAAGTGGGGCTACACCAATTGGAACTGTGCATATTTTGATTTCTTTGCAAAGCAACAAAGCACATGGTGTACCCATAACATTTCCTGCATGGTAAAACTCTTATGTATAGAGCATAAGACCTGTAGCAAGCTAACAACTTGCAATTATATTACCGAATAAATTGGGCTCCTATAATCCAATAAGCTTGAGTGTGTATTTTTAAAATTGAATGCCAAAAGTGATTATATGAATCTTGTTTTCAAAAGCATTGACTCTCTACAGTGCCTATTGATTTTACAGTATTTTTAGGGCAGAACAGTTCTCAGATTAAACTGTCTGTGTTAACATCCAATGACATCTAGCTTCCTCTCTTGTTGGCAATAAGAATATAAATAAGGCTCGTTGTGAGTATAACAAGCGTTTGTTCGATTCCTCAGTGACCAACTTGCAAGTTTGGGTTTTTTATTTTTTAAAAGTATTGAGTAGCTCAAACATTGACACTAAACTAGTTATGATGGTCCTCTCACAAAACTGAAGTGTCAATGAGACTCAGCGCTCTCCATTCAGGGAATTACCACGCTTGCCTTTCACCAGTGAACCACTGTGCCCAAGTAACCATGGTTGACTGAGAACAGATCTTTTCAGTTTACAAGACTCTGCTTTACAACTGATTCATTGTATTTGAGTTGTTCATTTTTATCCGAGAACTGTGCATTCACTTTCTAGTCTTAATTCATACTCTCCCCCCCCTTTTTTTTTTAATAATAAATTGCAACTTATTGAGTATAAGATTTTAAAACAAATAACATCATCTTTGTGGCTGGTGAAAAGAGGAATGTGATTTTTTATGTGACTGCCTGGGTACCCACAATTTCTATAACATTCAGGTGGGACAGATAAAGAAAAATGGTATTTATTTGCAGTGATGTGGGAAAGATTCTGGGATATGTTTGCATAGTTTCTATGGTTAGCTTTAGCCCATAAGCAGTGGAAAATCATGTCCACAAGTTGTCTTAGCTGATGAAGGAGTGGCAGTGTGTTTAAGTGTGTTTTTTCAAGGAGAAAGGAAACATTAATATTGATAACAACAGTGTTTGTATGGTGTCACAGTCCAAGTGACCTACATGTCTCCTCCTTTAGCTATCAGGAGTAAGTTTAAGTTATTCTATTCCTCTGCCCTAATTTCTAGAGACATTTCAAAGAGCATTTCATGCCATCCAAACATACAGGGGAACAAGTGTCTACTGGTGGCATTTATTTTTCTGTACTATTGAGGGAACATGGACAATGAAGTTTGTCTGGGATCCAGATTCATTTCACGTAATATCTGTTATCTTACATTTGTGCATCTGGTCTATTCTAGTCATCTTCCTCCCCTTAAAGTCACTGCAGAGAGATAAAATGCATTCAACAGATTATTCATCCCATCTTAAATTAAGTGCCTGAAACAGATGGGACAAATCAACCTCTGGATTTGCCTGTTTCTCTCAATTGCGAACAGAGGAAATACAGAAGACCCCTCTGAGACCAGATACCTAACATTTAAATGGCTGAAGTTACGTAAAAGTAACTCTACACTCAGGAACAAACAGTACATTTATATAACAAAGTAATGAGCCTAGACAATGAAATGGAAGAACTCGAACACCAGGCACAGAATATGAAAGGGGAGGGGATGGGGATGACAGAAACAGGGGAATAACAGTCACTGTTACAACACAGCACCACAGGGCATGCAGGGATGCATGAAAGACAGGAAAGCAGGTCATAAGACAGCAATTTGCTGATTTGATAAGACTCTAAAATTGTGAAAGAGAGCATGGACAAAACAGAAATGGTTTTGTTCAAAATCTCGTTAACAGTGTTAAAGGAATCATGCCTAACTACTGGACAGCTGCAGGGATGTAACCAGATATGCGCAGAGAACTTTGATACTACTATAGAATTGCATAATAATGCCTTTGAAAGCATTATGGGAGAAATTATCTTTCCAGATATGAGACAGAGAACAAATGTTCATTACCATGATAGGGTCCAGTAAGTATGACAGCCAGTAGGTTTCTAGGCCAGTACACAGAGAGCAATATTCAGGCTACTTGCTGTGGCACTTCAACAAACTCTGTGTCTTTTACAGCATCTCAGTTCTAGAGTGAAATGAGTAATTCAGCACCCTGCTACCCAGAGCTTCCAAAAACCTGCTGCCCCTCCAAGTCAGTGAAAAGAAACAGGTTGTGCAGTCAGACAGTTTGCTGTCAATGCCAAGCACATGGTGCTCTCTTACCTCAATTTTGAGTCTTCACTGCTTCTAGTTCCAAGTCTAGCTGATTTATCATTAACCTGAAGATCTCCGCATTTCACTGTATTCTGTAGAACAGGTACATTCTTCTACATGGGAGTACAGTTTAAGACCTTTTGCAGATTGAGATTCCTAAGCCTTTTGCAGCACACCACCGTAGGAACGTGCCTTGTATAATCAGTGGGAGGCACTGCTGTCCATACAGCAATGCAGGCCAGAGAGTTGCCAGGTGAGGAACTGAGGAAAAAGCTGACCTGTAGCAAAGAATTGCTTGCACGCTTGCTTGTTAAGCCAACTCAATAATAACACCTGCTACTTTCAGGTGTTTGAAGACCACAGCAAATAGGAGAACATGTGAAATGAGGGTCAGCTGTCTGTGGTGGATGTTATTGTCCCTGAGAGGGTGGGAGAGAGCAGTTCTGCATAGCACCTAGCAGCCTGGAAGGACTGACTGAAAAAGCAGAGCAGAGAAGAAAGCAGGAAGAAGAAAATCCTGACTTCACAACATCAAGGAACAGCACGAGGATCTGTGTCGTGCTCTGGTGACACATAAGAGCTGACACAATCTTGGTCGTCTTGCTAGTTTATAGCAAAAGCTGAATTAGTGTACTGTTTAGTTGTTGATGATAAAGTCACCCCCCTCCTGACTAGTGACATAGAGTGCCACTCTATTTGCCTTTCAGGTGCCATGATAACTCAGAAAAGCTCTTTGCTCCCTTGCTAACCTTCTCTAAGAACCAGCTAGTGAGTGGATCAAAAGCATTGTCTCAGCCAAGGCTGGTGCCCAGTGCCGCAGTCCACAAGCAGACTAGGGAGGATGTCTCCTTTCCACAGAGGAACAGACCGCAAAGCAGGCTGCCAAAGTCAGCACCAGGGCCTTAGTGTCAGTGTGCAGGGCAAGGGGATTAGAAATTAAAGAGAACTTTGGTTAATACACTTTTGGAAACAAAGTAAATTAAAGGACAGAGACTTGACTTGAGGCATATTTAATTGTCTGAAATTAGGGTCTACCGCCTACTTTCCCTTCACCCAGAAATAAAAAACTAAAACTTGTGGGTTTTGCAACCAGGATGAAAATGAGAGAAATCATGTTTCACGAGGGCAATCAGTGTTTGGATATAGGTCTTTTGTTATTAATATCTACATTGAAACCTGGCTCAGGCCATCAGGGACTGGAACTCATCACTGCCTGGCACCTCTTTGGCAGTTCATATGGAAAGTTCGTATGGTCTCCAGTGGGCTTCTCATGGAGAATTGTCCCCACCAGAGGAACCATAACCACAGTTAAAATTAACTGAGACAATTTTGGACAGTTCCTGGTGGCACACAGCAGGCTGAATGGGCCGTGAAATAGAAGTCTACTTTTCTTTATCAGGATAGTCTCTCCATACCTCCTTTGTGTACTTGGACAAGGTAGATAAAACTACTAGTTCTCATTAGGGGCACCATCATCATCACCATCAAATTGCGGGGGAAAAATGGTGGGGTAACAAAAAGGTTCGTTTCTGATACCATTATTTTCTAAGTAGTCTGAAGTCTGCCTCCAACTAACTGGGACCTATGACAGGAAACAAATAGAAAAAAACACTGGAAGTCATTCTTTATATATATATATATACACACATATATATATTCAACACTTCTGTAATATATAATGTAATTTTATATATATTCAACACTGCAGTCAGACAATTGCCTAGAGGTGCCAGTATTAAGTCTGGTGGTTGGTTTTTGTCATTATGAGTGCCTGAAAGACTCTTCTATTTTTAGTCTGCCTAATGTACCACATCTTCTATCACTCCAAAAATTTCTTTGGTGTTAATCTGGTTTTGTAGCTTTGAAAGGAAGGAAAGCTTCCATTCCTTTAATGGGAAATCACCAACAGGAGAAAAAAAACAGCAGAATCTGTTCCCATGCCCCCAGCTGAACTAGGCGTTCCAAGGTCATCTAAAAAGTCTTCCTTATACAAAGAAGTAGGATCAAACATAAAAAAAAATTATGGTGTGATCAAAATATCATTTCTTCGCAGGAACACCAAATGAGAGGTCTATGAAATGAAAAATATCTGTCTGAAACTGTCTGAATCTGGCCCTTTTTTTATGCTCATAAAAGAGTTATTGACTAAGTATTTCTAGGACAAAAGAATGGATTAAGACACATAAACTATAGTAGTCAAAAGTAAAAAAGCATTTTGTGCCATTTCCCAATCTCTTTGTAAAAGTAAACAAATTTGTCACTGGTTTACGTGTTGGTCAGTGATTGCGATAACCGTTCTGACACTATCAAAGAGAGACTGAGATCTACACTTAAATAGTAAGAACAACTCCCAAAATGGCTATGACACACTTGTCTACAAATTTAGACATCCCCATCTGAACCTGAAGCCCTAGGCTCCCATTACAGCTGGTTCTGTGTCTCTGCTTTAGGATTACCTGTACCATGCTCTACACTAAATGGTCAAATTGATTTACTTATAATAAAGAAATGCAGAGCTTTCAGCATACTAGGAGAAGAGTTGGAAAGAACAAATGCTCTTAATTTACAGGAAAAATTGTATATGACCATTGATCATTTAGGTCTCTGTAATTTTTTTTCCTTACAGGCTATTCAAAAATTCCTTTAATTCACATTTAGCACTTCTTCTTTGAACATTGATTCCTGCTTTCTTTAATACTAAACATAACAAATTTAGGCAGGATTAAAGAGAATGATAATGTTCTTTTTTTAACATGTCACATGGCCATGAGTCTTTCTAAACCAAACCATATAAAAGTTATCTATTTTAGAGGAGATGGCTAAACACTGACTAACACACATAATCAAGCTATGTTATTTTTTCTCTTGCTGTTATCATGTTTCCTCCAAATGTAATTAAAAATGGATATAAGCATGTAATCCAATATGTAGATTACTTAGTAGACTACTTCCTCAAAGAGAGCTACAGATAGTTTAAGGAAAGAACATTCAGAATAATTAATAAAGCAAATGCCTTTAGCTTTACATAGGATGTTTTAACTTCATTATAAATGGCCTGCCAGTTGCATAGTGAAGAAATACTGTATTTTCCCTGCACCATAAAAGATTTGGTAGGAATTGCTCAAAAGAGCACTTGTGGGAACAAAATCCATCATGTTTGATCAAGGCATATATATCATTTAACATGTAAAATGCATAAGATGGTATTAGCTTCCAGTAGTAAAAATAATTATCCTTACTGATATTATGAAAAAAAAATCCCTTTTGCAACAGAACATGAAATTTATAGGCTGGTAGCTTGGAAAGCATGGCAGTAGTGTATGGCTGAATTCATTTAGTCTAAGGTGTACAGGTAGAAGTTATATACAAAAAAAAATCCAGGTCTTCTACCCAAGGATTCTGTGCTCAAAGCTTGTTCAAATAGACCAGTTTCATCCTGATACTGCGAAGTTCAAGGACCATGGGAAGATCTGGGACAAAATCAGCCATAGAATAGACAGCCCTATAAATTGACCTTCATGGATAAGTTATTTATATGGATTTGATGGAGGTACCACTCAGTGAATAAGGAATTGGCTGGACGGTCACACTCAAAGAGTTGTGGTCAGTAGCTCGATGTCCATGTGGAGACCAGTGATGAGTGACGTTCCTCAGGGGTCGGTACTGGGACCAGCGCTGTTTAACATCTTTGTCAGCGACACGGACAGTGGGACTGAGTGCACCTTCACCAAGTTTGCTGATGACACCAAGCTGTGTGGTGAATAGTGGTGTGTTACTGAATAGTGGTGGAATGGGACTCAGGCATTTCGTTTGTTAAGGGATTATTCAAGGCTCCATTCAGGTTTCAGGTCTTGTTAAGATGCAGTGTTCAGGCAAGCCCAGGCTGAGCCGTTTCTACAGCTCCTCCCGAGTCATCTCTGCATAAATAAGTATTTGGCAAGTTGAGACGAAGCTGAGTCAAATTACAACTCCCTGCATTTTGCCTTTGTGTTCTGAAAGCTGTTTAGCCAGGTGATCCCATACAGTACATTGGTTACATGTTTTCCCTTCTTTCTGTACTACTGTCAATAAGATCGGGGCAAACTACAGTGAAACTGTTCAAAAGCTGTTGTTAAAGGTATATCCTAAAACTATGAAATGCTCTCTCTTTAACTGCCTGTTGGCAGACAAGTAGGTGAAAGGCTGAAGAGCTGAAAAGAGGATGCACCACAGAAATCCTGATGCTTCCACTGAGTCGAGAGTTTGTTAGTTTTATTGCAATTATTTTCTTGGGTTTAAGGATTACTATTGCTCCTTACCAGTTAGTGAAAGAAGATGATCTTAAATCTGCAACTTGTTCAAATCCTCACAAGACCAGAAAGCCCTTCAGCCTTATAATATGAGAAGATGTTACCTGACAGTCTGTGGGGGGGTTCTAGGAGTTTCTCGTTTCATGTTTTTTTGATCTTTTAAGCGAATGACTCCAAAAGTATTTAATCTGGTATTCTTATTTATTGATTATTCTGCCTAGTGTAATGTTGCTCTGCTTCCTTTAATCCATTATTCTTAAACATCTTAGTTCTGAGAGATGCTTTGGACAATGGGCTAAACCCAAATTTTAATTAGTCTTTGAACATAAATGTTTTACTTCACTCACTAGGCTTAAAAAGGGGGGGGGGGGGGGGGGGGGGGGGGTGTTATCTTTCATCATCCTTGTCCTTAAAATGCTCAGCGAAATGAACTTCCAAGTTTATTAACACCCATAAATTGTCTCCTTTCTTAGCTAACAGTAAAGCAGAAGTGGAAGACCTGGCAGTGCTGTTTCTAAGGTCCATAGCTCCATAGCAGCCCAAGTTCTAAAGGTCTTCTGACTCATACAGTCCAGGGTGGCTCCTGAGGTACATCTAAATCATGCAATTGTAAAATACCCGCAGTCCTACAGCCCTTGGTGTCAGGATGAGATCTGAGTGGACCCTCTTCCTTCGATGCATTCTGGTTCCTACCGGAAGTAAAACTAGACACAGAAGCAGTCAGGAGGGTAGCTGTGTATTCAGAGGGACCCTTGCATCTAGTTGCTTATTAGACTGAGAGTGTTGGGTTCCTTTTCATTTTACAAAAGCTTTCAAAAATGCTGGAGATTTAGTTTTACCTGATCCCATCTTGAAGTACTGAAAAGCAAGTATTTTCCTTTAGTCATTTTCAGTGGAGATAACCATTTAGGATCTCTGTCAGACAGAAAAAACTAAATGAGACCTTTCAAAGAAAAGCCAAAAAGGCTATCAGGATGGCTGAGATACAATTCATTATTTTACAAAATATCCTGTCTTATTTTTCTTTATGAAAAGCCTGCAAGAACAGTGCATCCTTATCCACAATAACCTGACAACGTACAGTCTCCCCCATTACCTTATTAACAATCGGTAGCCGTGTGCGAAGCTGTTATTTACAATTAATATTTCCAATGGGACTTGAAAGAAACTACAAGATCTGACAGTCCGCTGTGCCTTCACGTTATTTACTGGAGCTGGCTGACCAAACTGGAGAGCATTTGAGTGTCCGCTAAGCTGTATAAACAGTTCCCCAGCTGCTGTGGAGATTCAAAAAGCTAAAAACTACAGAACAAACTGGGCTGAAAGAAAACATATCAAATAAAATCACTAAGATTTTTCCATTTAAAAATCTGAACCATCACTGATATCTCAGGTTGGAAAATGTGACCAGCTCTATTTCTTAGTCCGGTTTTGATTTCAGCATCGTCTCAAAGATCAAGCAAGTAGCTCCAGTGCTTAATACCAGTTTGTTCTGCTCCAGCTGAAGGGAGCTGTATTGCAACACCACAAGTAAAGCATCCACATAATTCAAGTACTTCCACACTCTCTGAAAATATGCATTGTGGCCTTTCATATCACACCCCCAACACCACAACTGATGTAATTTTGCTCAAGAGCTTTCTTTCTAAACTTAATTTTTTTCCTTGAGTGAATAATTAGTTAACACATTTGTTTTGGGAAATGTATCATTTCAGTGTAGGGCAGAGAAGTACAGCGGCTGCAGGTATTTGCACAGCATGGCAACAGCAATACCTATCTGCAGCGAAACATCTGCTAGAGGATTTCACAAAGAAAAGAGCAGCCCACATAAATGAGACACTGAGCAAGCACACCAGCTGTACCCCGAGGCACTCTTCACCGAAGTTTGGAAGGAGGGGAGTTATTAGGTTTTCTTTGGGTTGGTTTTCCAGAAACTAGGCACAATGGGCTGATATGTTTTGCAGCTGAGTTTCCTTATGCCTCGTTTAGATTTCTCCCAACAAAACAGAAAAGTATAGCTCTGGAATTTGTCCCAGCATTCAGACCACTATATGGTATGGAAAGAGCACAACTTTTGCTCAGAGCATGTTTTTCAGTAATACAAGCAGCAATGGGATAAATCTGAGTCTCTTATGTCTCTGTTTAAAGAGAAGGCTAAGGTAGCCAGGATTATAGGCAGAGAAAAGAGAAATGGAAGGAGTGAGATAATTCCATAGTAAAGAACATAGCAAAGGAGTATTTTAGCGAAGATGGGTGTATGCGGGATAGTACCCCTACTTTTACTTTACACTGATTTCCTGCAAAACTATCTGTTGCTGATAGAGGAGGAAATACCTGTGGAAATTTTATCTAAATGCTTGATTGTCACCCAAACCTGCACTAACCTACAAGTGAAGTATGTTGAGTAGCGAAAATAAAGTAAATCAGACATCATGTAGTTTATCATAATTTAATAACAGAAGTCAAAAATATGATTAGGGAGATGCATAATGAGAGCCTTCACAAAAATCCGGGCCAAAAACTAAGATCCTTTCTCACAATTTCTGAACCAACAGGTCCCAGTTTTAATGTCCAGTAAAGCCTAGCTTAGTGAAAGACAAAATCAACTCTTGTGTTCTTTTTATTTGGAGTATTCATTGCCCCAGGGAAGTTTGCAGTCCCAGGAAAAGTGAAAGGCCATGCAGACCACGTCCAGCTGCAGTTTGTTGTTGTTTGCTGGTGTCTGATCAAACAGATTTGTGGGCAGCAGGCAGAGGTTCACCTGTACCTCTGCCCTGCTGAGGAGCTACTGCTGCTCTGATAACCCCCACGCAAGGCACAGGTATACTGGTAATCCCTCTTTCTCATTGCCAGTGGTGAAGCCCTGCAGCGGATTGGGGTGGCTGGAAACAGGGGGCTTTGGGGGACCCAAAGTGTGCTCAGGCCTTCTGCCCTCTCCCTCTAGTAGGGACATGGGCTGACTGACGGGTGGGAACTTGAGCTGCTTCTCCCATTTCCCTTTCCATACCCCTGTGGGCCTCTTCTTAAAATCCAAATACCACCATTTCCTACCAGAGTAAATACCAAAGTCTAAATTAACACCTCATTGAGAAAGGCAGTGTTGTTTTTTAATTAAGGAAACACTTTGGCTCTGTCACTGGTAGTTTTATCAGTTAGGTTTATTCTTCTAAAAGAAGTGTTCAGTGGTGTATTATTCTGTCTATTTCTTTTCAATTTTCAACAAGAAGCAAAGCTTGTTGGGAGAGGCAGTATCTTCGGACATAAAAAAACCCAGCTGGTCTGCTAACAGATATTCTCCCTTGTCTCACTCATGCCGGTGAGCTTCCTTATTTATAAATTCCAACAGTACTACAACTTTTTGGTTTAGGCAGTTCTGTGATTCCTGAATTTTTAAAAACAGCCACTTCCAGTGGAGGGAGGTGGGGGGAAAGGGCATCAGCTGTTATGCTGAAAATCCTTACCTCTTTTACTGTAACTTTTTTCCTTTGGCGTGTGACTGAGGCATAATTAAAAGTCATAATCAAAAGGATAAATGCAAGAGTGTTTCCTCATTTTTGCAAAAAAATCTTTCAGGAATCTTTTCCATACAGGAGTCACTTATGTGTTTGAATGCACAAGGAGAAGAGGGATAGGAATAGTTGAAGCAAAAGAAATGGAAAGGAGTGGTCTGGCAGTACCACCATACTTTTTAGTATCTTTCAAGTCTTTAATTACCTTCGTCATTTGGTGCCTATCAGTGTAAAATGGAAGTGTTACATTGCCACAGAACAGACTTTATTAACCCAGCCTCCAGTCTGTCCACGTGCATGCAGATGTGCTCCTCTCTTTTACCTTTGCAATTCAGAGCCAAGTGTGCCCCTGTATTAGATAGCTATTGACTGAATGCCGCAACAGTCCGATGGACCTTTAGTTATGTATTTATCAAGGACTGTGATGCCTGAATTGGAATTAGAAGTAATTACTTAGTCACAGACTGAATGAATTTACAAGACGAATTGGTGCTGACAATCCCCTGATTCAGACAGTATTTTATAATTATCGACTTGAGATAGTTTCTAATTTGTTTTAAAAAGATAATGGCTTGAGTATGGAATAAATGCATTATATTTCTTGAGTCTGAACTCTATTGGTCAAAATATAATTTATTCTTTTGTTTGGCTAATAAAACACCCTGTTCTTTATTCACTTGGTGATGGTAGGAATCAGCGAGTTTAGAGAAAAACAGTTGTGGTTTCCTGCTTCGTTTTCCAGATCCTGGGTTCAGGTAGGCTACATTACCATGTGATGTGAATTCATGCTCATTCTTTAAGGATTTTTCCCCACACAAGACCACTTTGGCTTTTTGAAGCAGCCTTCTCAACAGCCAGCATGACACATCCTCCTCTACTCCCTGACCTTCATGACAAGAATAAAGGATGGTTTGAGGAAATGAAGGAAAGAGTTTATGGACATAGTTGGCTTCTTTTGCAGATTATGACCCTGGAAATTAATAATTGTGGAGGAGAGACTTTTTTTCAGGCCATTTCAGCTCCCTAAAATATGTTACCGTATTTGTTTCTATTCTGGTAGAGTTCTCTTCAAACCAGTTGGGATATACAAAGCGAAAACCTGATATACTTGAAGAGGGGTTTTGTGGGTTTTGTAACAACTTAGATGAATTTTGTTGACTGGGCTTTTGAGAACACAAGTTGTTTCCTATCTGGAGATGCTCTCCAAGTCCAGGGCTCAGGGGTAGCTCTCTTGATTTACAACATACAGGGAAAAACGTGAAATGTAATGTCAGAAGTGAACAAAATAAAAGCATAGTAAGGAGGATAGTAGTAATGCCAGAATTCTTCCCCCACTGCCCCAGTTTCTTAACTTTTGAAATAAGTGTAGTCCTGGCATGAGTGAATGTAACACCCACTGAAGTCAACAGGACATCTGCCATTTGTACCAGGACTCCACTGACAGTTTATGATTCTTGTCATCTGCATTTTTCCCCTGCAGTAGATTAAAATAGGAGGAAAGGGAAGGGGAAGGGGAAGGAGGAGAAGGAGAAGGAGAAGGAGAAGGAGAAGGAGAAGGAGGAGAAGGAGAAGGAGAAGGAGAAGGAGAAGGAGAAGGAGAAGGAGAAGGAGAAGGAGAAGGAGAAGGAGAAGGAGAAGGAGAAGGAGAAGGAGAAGGAGAAGGAGAAGGAGAAGGAGAAGGAGAAGGAGAAGGAGAAGGAGAAGGAGAAGGAGAAGGAGAAGGAGAAGGAGAAGGAGAAGGAGAAGGAGAAGGAGAAGGAGAAGGGAGGGGAGGGAAGGCAAGGAAAGGGTGTGGGGAAAATGTAAAATAACAAATATAGTACAAAGTTATAAAATTTGAATAGACAAATATGATAAAACTTTTTTGGATTTGAACCCAAGATCTTGGGAAAACACTGAAATGCCCTAGTTATATAAATGATTAAAAAATGCATGTTCCCAAAGCAACTTCAGGCAGGACTCCATGAACTCTACTTACCTGTGTGACCTTTTAATTACTACTACTAAATTGTCTTTCTATTTGCTAAACCAAACTTGGTTTATACTGGAGTCCTAGAGCGCACAGGAATTTCCTGAGTAGTGTGATCAGCTTTTATTCCCTCATTACACAAGCCCACACTCAGTTTGGCTGTAGTTCTTCATCACATAATAGTCAAATTAATAGTGGGGAAAAATAAGTAGAAAAAATGTAAAACTTTATTGCAAATTTATCCCTTACCAGAGCAACATAGGAGTTCTGTTATTTTCATTTTATTTCCATTACCAAAAAATTTGCAATTTGTTTATTAATTTGAGAAAAGATTATGCAAATCAAGTGTAGGTTTGGATGTAATTTTCTATGTGTGCCAGCAAATTGGAGTAGGGAATTCCTTAACCTTGAGCACTTCTTGCCACAGGAATTCTCATCTGTTTATAGTTTTGAAGTCCAGTTTAAAATTCCATTTAGAAAAGTACTCCATCAATATTAAAAACCAAGAAAAACTTTAAAAACTTATAAGATATTAGTGGTATAGTGCATATCCATAGTCAGGCCACCACTTCATGTCTCAGGAAGGCATCCAGGTTAGCAGGATGTGTTATCATCTCAGTGAACAAACAACATAGAATTCCAGTTTGGACTGGAAGAGGAACGCTTCTTTCCTTGCTTTCCCATGGATAAAGCTGTACCACTCAGAATTCATGAAAAGAATGAGCAGATCCTGTGCCTCCATCACCCAATACAGTTCTACTCTTGTAGATTGCATAATTATGAATTACAAAAAGAAAAAAAGAAGTATAAAGAAGGCGAGGGTCGCTTTCTCACCACCGTGAATTCATACCAAAGCACAGGATCCACCCAAACATTTTAATCTCTCTTCCACCTGTCCAGCCTGGGTCTTTCATGAGGCCAGGATTGTCTCTGACCCCTTGAAGTTCCCTTGCACAGTTCATCTGTAATACTCCTCCAGGCATTAGTATGTCCATATAATACAAGAAAAGATATTTAAAAATTAAAAAAAAACCCCAAGTCTGCAAAAACTAACCTAGCTGGATTTTGTTAGTACGGCAAGATCTGCACGTAATTTTCAAAAGGGAAGACCAAATACAAAAGGCACATAATTTAGGGTTTTTTATATCTGAAAATAAGTCTAAACAAGCTTGTTTCCTTTGTTTAATAGGTACATGCTATTTATGTCTGTCATGGCATATTGACACTGTGGTGAATTTAGACCAGTGCTGACTTTATTTGAACTGGAGATTTGGATGTTCCACCTCTGCTAGTTTAATTTGCTTCACTCCACAAATGCCTTGCAAATATGGCATTACATTTTCCAGAGAAGTAAAGCAAATCTGCTAATGGCTGATCCCAGAGGAAAAAAAAAACACCAAAACCACAACTCCCTGCTTTTGCTCACTTATAGATTTGTCTTCTAAGCTCTGTTATTTCACCAACCAGAAGACACTGCACTGCTTTGAGTTTCAGTAAAAGTAGATACAACTGCATAACATATAGTTCATCCCATGATGTATTATTTTCGGACTGCTCCCAGAGAGGAGGAAGAAGAGTTAGTACAGAAACAAGGTTATTTTTTCTTTCAGGATAAAAATAAAAATCTCTTTCCTCTGCCACCAGGCTTATAAAAAATATTTTGCAAAAGAAAGCTTAGCCAAAATAACATACAAGAGAAGGTTTTACAACGATGGTATCTAATTAACTCCTAACCCTAAACAGAGCACAGAAGTCTCCCAGAGTCCACCGTGTTCCAGTAGAAATCCATTCTGGTCCAGAAATGCACTCAGGACATCTTCCTTCACTGAGAGTTTAAGAGGTGTTTGGTTTTGTGACTTCTGGTTACTGATAAACTTGAAGTCCCCAGCATGTTACTTCATTTTTGAAAACCACCATGCTCAGCCAAGCTCCATGCTCTCCACCCAGGGTGGATCTCCCTGGGTGCAGTTGAGAGCATGCTATATAATACAGGATAATGCTATATTATTATAAGAATTACTATATACAGCCAGACAAATCAAATTACAAATGTATTTATCCATACCACATTTTCTAGTAAGCCATGTAACTGATTCCTTATATGTTTGAGGTTTGAAGGAAAGAGTGTGAGAACTTAGTGTACAGCAGACTGCCGCTTTGTACTACATGTTAAGCCAAATTTTCAAGGGGCTCAGATCTCTTTAAGCCTTTTTTTGTCTGCCTTTCCAGACTGTTGCAGGTATGTCTGGATGCCAGATAGGTGCCAGAAGTGGCATCCACCTGAGGGAGGTTTTCTCATAGTTTTGCTGGAACGACAAATAATAAAACATTCGGATTCAACATCGTGTGCAACGGACTGTTCCTCCCAAACTTTCTCTGGAGTCGATAGAGACTACTGAGGCTGAAAAGAGCAAAATGAGTCTTGAGCTTCATTGCACAAGATGTTAGACATATACGAGAAAGAAATTTGACTAGAGCATGCCTGGGAGGAAAAAGAACAGAGACGGGTGAGCCAGAACAGCACTTTGGCTGGTTTATGTTCCCAAAATGTATGCAGGCTCAGGGAATGTACAATTCAAGCACATTTTCTGTTCCTGGTGAAATGACTTTTCCGATACTGAACAGTAACTAGACTTCTGGACAGGTAATGATCAATGATCGAGGCTCATATTCATAACAATTTTTAATGTCCACAAACAGAATGTCACAGTCCTAGTCCGGGGCTAGTCACAGTGCTTCACCACCTCAGCTCTTAAGCTATGGGACTTGATTCCAGTCTTAGTAGTTACTTACTTGTCAGGCTCAGACATCTAGTGTGTGAATGTCCCATGTTCCCAGTGGAATACTGTAAAGACCAGACCAGTTACCTCATTTGATCTCCCTTTTAAATAGACTCCTCAGAATAAGTGCTGTTTGTCTCATTATTGGGTTCTAACTTTGCTTACTCTGGTCATTTGTAGAGTGGATGGTTTGAGGGGGGGCTTTTCTTTTTTTTTTTTAATACATCTTGAAGTGAAGTCAGTTGATGTGAAGCTATTCTCTAGTTTTGTCAAATTTCCAACCTGATTTACTATCTCTTCTGTTCCACAACTTTATATGTCATCAGCTAACCTCAGATGGGTTACATGGTAGGCTTTCTGCTGCTGAAAATCTTTGATACACGTCGTGTTCTTACTTACCCTTTTTTCTGTCCTAGCAATAATGAGCTTCAAACGGTTCTGTCAAGTTAACAAAGGTTAGTCTCCGCTTCCTGAAAATGAAATAGGGAGTCTCCCTTCAAATACTGGTTTTACAAATGTTTCTCCATTCAGCTTCCTTAAAATATTTATTTATATTTATATTTATATTTATATTTATATTTATATTTATATTTATATTTATATTTATATTTATATTTATAAAATATTTCTTTATAATTTTCCTATATATTTTATCAGCTACTCTCTATCCTGTTTCATATTTTCCTATGCTTTTCAAAGCTTATACAGTTCTTGTTGACCACTCGTCAGGAATGTCTCCTGAACTGAGTGAACTTGTGAAAATATCTGTGAAAACGTCTCCTCTTTCTGTTTCCACTTCCTTGAGATCTCAGTAATATTTTCTCTGGACAGAATGCCGTGTCAAATTTACAAGCTTATAATGTTCATAAGTATTTTTGCTGTTGCCCACACAGTTCTGAATCCCTCACCCCAGGAAAAACCCCAGACTTATGCAAACAATCATCATTCTTCCCTGCAAAATCAGATGCCAAATGATTCTTGTTATGATTTTGTTGCTCCTCTCATGTCAGTCTCTGTTTCCTTGTTGTAATCCTTGAAAGGACCAATGTTTATTTACCAACTGCATATTTTATTTAACAATTGCATGAGTCATTTAAAATTGTCCTAAAGATGCGCAAAACCACTTTGCACTTGTCATTTTTCATCGCCTTTTTATTTTATCTCAGGCTTCTTAATAATCTCCCCATTTGCATATGTAAAGCTCTTTCTACCTTTAAATGACATCAGCATTTATGTTTGATCCATAATAAGGATTCAATGTTGTTTTTCTGTTTCCATTTTCCATTAAAAAGCGTTCCACAGAAAATAATGCCTACTGGTGCATGGGAAAGCAGAAGGGTCCTGATTGTTCCATCAAGTTCACAAATACTTTCACTGTTGAGGAACGAAAGCAACAATGCAATTATCATCTAATCTCATCTCCCATCTAACAAAGAACAAAGAACCTAACTCAACTATTTCTGCAAAGGCCCTACTGTTTCCCTCTCAACTACCTCATACCTTATAAAACAGATTTCTCCATTTAGATCAAGACATATATATTGATTTAAAGGCAGAGAATCCACCATGTTTCAAGGTACGATTTTTTTCAGAATTTGATCATCTTCACTTACAGAGTTACCTTCCGTCTCTAGCCTTCAGTCTCTAGGATCATGTTGAGCCTTCTGCTGTGGAAATCAATATTCTCTGATTATCAGAAAAGACTTCCCTGTGTAGCTGTTTCTAAATCGTGATTGTATTATTCCTTCAGGCATTTTAGAGGAAACAGACAGCTTCTTAGGAGCTTTGATATACAAGCATCTTTTTCAAACTCAGATAACTCAAGGTCTATCTGCTGTACCTTGTCTAATGTCCCTGTATCTTTTGTGAAGGGTGGACATCAGAATAGCGTAGAACATGTACGCCTGTGCTGTCATTTTGGTCTAGTTCCTGTTTTGCCATGGCGCTCTGGTCCTTCAGTGGTTGGTGCTGAACACAGGTTAGTTCATTCCTGCACTATGATCTGCAGGGAACCACAAACTTCTGTCCTCAGGGAGGCTAGAATAAAGAAAAGGGCATAGTTTTGTTCAGACTGAGTAGCCTATAAGCAGCACAGTTGCAGACTTTGCTAAATTTTTCTTCTTCTACTTGAGACAGTCCCCCAACACAACTCTAGCAGGATCACACACAAAAAAAGATCACACCCTGCTGCCATTTGAGGAGAACGCACCCTCTGCAGCACGCTATCAAAGCAAAAGACATCTGGGCTATGAGGCAATCCTTTCCTTATTTTGCCACAAATTCAAACTTGGTGAAAAAAAAGAACTGATTCTGCAGAGCTGAAAGTGACAGCGTGAGGTACAACAGAAAGGACCACTCCGGTCAATGTCTACAGGGAAACCAGCCCACACCCAGCATCCTGCTCCCCAAAAGACATCCTGGAAACAATACCAGGAAGATACAGGCCTGAGAGGCACCTCAATACAGCTGTATTTGCATATACAGCCCAGTACATACCTCTTGAATGGGTCAAATAACGTTACCACTATCAAAATGGTACCAGATACCCAAGGAACACACACTCTTTCTGCACATCCACAGAAACAACAATGGCTCGTTGGGCTCAATTTTATCTCTGCTGCTCCGTAATGTACTCTTTCCCTTCACCCCTGCATTGAAGTACCATCTTCACTGTCCAGTCCCAGCAAACCCCCACCCGTGGCCCAGGAGGTGCTCTCCCTGACCACATCAGAGGGTAATGCACAGCAGGCATGGTCAGAGAAAGTGGAAGGAATTAAGGTAGACCCCTGAATTTGCTCTTGCAGGGCGGCCTCTAGATATAAGGTCATGGAAGGGGTCTCTTCCGCTTAGCACCCTCAGGACTCCTTGGGACTTTTGCCCTTTCTTAGGTCACTTCTTCCATGGTACGCTGGGTACGGATGCACTGAGGATGTGTTGCAGACAAACTTCTGGAGCAGGGACTCCAGCCAGCTGTGCACTTGCAGGAGCAAACCAGGGAGACCAGAGTTTTCCAGTAACGTGACATTAGAATGTTCCTGAGTGGAAAACACCATAAGGTGTGCAGTAGCGGTATGTCATGCAGTGATGACACTGTCCTCCAAGGCTACCTTTACCTTGGAGGAGGACATGCAGAGAAGCACACAGCTCACAATATGCTCACAGCAAGCTGCAAAGACATTGCAGAGAAACACTGTTGTCATGGTAGACACAAGCTGTTTCCTCCATCTCTCCAGCTGTTACGCACACTGGAAGGATTTGTGTTCTCTCCCAAGCTCCCACAGAGTTTCCTAAAACACTAAGGATGCCACCATGATGCCATCCTCTGCAATGTTTGAGACATTTACCGGAAGCAGGTGTGCTCTGAGCTACCTTCCGGGAATATAGTCTGCCACAGAATGTTAGCCCAGGTGTCTTCACATCAAACCCATGTAGCCTTGGGATACACTCAAACAACACTGAAGAATATTATGTTCTCCAAATGTCACTCTGCGCTGCTGTGCTTGCTAAATCAGTGTCCAGACATACCCTGAGGAATAAGAAACTTCTTTCCATCCGCCAAGAATAACACCAGCCACGTGGCTGCTGCAGATTGTTTTGCAGAAGACACTGGAGGCAGTTGTGGACTAGCTGCCCTGCAGTCTTTTACCTGAGAAAAGAACCGAGATGGCATTAAAAGGGCAGCTCCACTGGGTGTTTCAGAGCAGGGAGCTCTTTGCTGTTACTGCTCCAGTAACACTATTGCTGCCATCCATCTGCTGTCCTCTAGTGCTGCTCTGACCTTCACTCCAAGACATCTGCCTTTGCAGATTGCCTTTGGCCCTAGTAAAATATACATTGTTCATAGGAGCTCGTGAGATGCAAACCTGTAAGGAAATAAATGCCCCCTTTGCAATTCCTCTTTGAATGGCTTTTAATTCATTTTCTGTGTTGCTAAGCTTCTGGTAAGAATATAATTTGTGGTTAAATTAAACCTCTTACAGGAGTCTCCAGTTAGCTACATGTACTTGACTGTGACTGAATACAGAGGTTTAAGTTACCACCCAGCTCATAACGTGAGCTGTCATAACAGCTTCACGCTTTCTGTCTCTCTTCCCCAGTCGTGAGGTACTCTGAAATATCCTCAACTTTAAGCCAAACTTTCCCTCAAAACTGGAATGGACTAAGACAACATGAATTACTCCAGCAATGAGATGATGACCTAACTTAATCAAGTTAAAAGATGAGCTTATATTTTAAGCATATTTTTTCCACTACTGTTTCAATCTAGCTGGTAATCACCTCATAAAAAACTTTATCTCCAAAACAATCGTAGAGATTTATTATCCATGCTGGGACCCTTCAATGTTTTATTTACTTTATTTTCTAACTGCCTTCCTATAACTCTGCCAAGGGCAAATATCAAGTTGTCTTTTCTCTAATTATATGGGTGATATCCTTTGCCCATCTTACATGAGGACATATTATTGACTTTTTTCTCATTTTTAGAGCTCCCACAATATCCTGCGGTATGTTAATGAAAAAGTTTCCAACCCTATTCTTCCAGAAATTTTAAAAGTTACCTACTCCTAAGCATTCACAAATATCTAAGTAATATTAATATAAATAATATGACTATTAACATTTCTATATTTATATAAATATATGAATAGATAATATATGAATATATTACATATTAATCCATGAAATTATTCATAATATATTAATATTAATAATACTAATGTTACGTAAACCTAAAATATTTCATGTACTTAACTCATCTGCATATTCACATGCAACTCTTTCTCATTTCTTTGGAGTTCTAAATACTTATATGATGTAAATGTACAAACTTGCCAGGGCTATTTTGTCACTTGGTGATCCATAATTTAGTCCTTGAAGTGCAAATATGGTCAGAAAAATAACCATACAAAATATTCATTAATAGAATCATAGAATCATAGAATTGTTTAGGTTGGAAAAGACCTTTAAGATCATCTAGTCCAACCATTAACCTAACACTGCCAAGTCCACCACTAAACCATGTCCCTAAGTGCCTATATGTCTTTTTAATACCTCCAGGGATGGTGACTCCACCACTTCCCTGGGAAGCCTGTTCCAATGTTCGACAACCCTTTCGGTGAAGAATTTTTTCCTAACATGCAACCTAAACCTCTCCTGGTTCAATTTGAGGTGGTTTCCTCTTGTTCTATCACTTGTTACTTGGAGAAATGACTGACCTCACCTCGTTACAACCTCCTTTCAGGTAGTTGTAGAAAGCGATAAGGTCCCCCCTGAGCCTCCTTTTCTCCAGGCTGAACAACCCCAGTTCCCTCAGCCACGCCTCATAAGGCTTGTGCTTGAGACCCTTCACCAGGTTCATTGCTCTTCTTCAGATGTGACATTGAACCTTACCTCAACATGTTGATTTCCTGGCTCTAATTCCAATTTGATTTATACCAGAGTCACACATCGGAACACATACGCAATAGAGGAAAAGTACTGTTTTGAATTCATGTTTGCTTTCACTCAGCCCACCTTACTCTTCCACATAAAAACAATTTTATCACTGTTAATAATGCAAATGGAATACGCTCAGGAATGAGCCCTTGATATGTTATTGTGCCTCATGTATTTTTAAAAAAATTGTCAGTCAAAGTTCTCATTACATGTTATTTATCATTACCAGTGGAGTTAATAAGAAACTCATATGTTTTGATCCCATTTCCTCAATGGACTTTGTAGTTCTGGTAGCTGGAAAAACATTAAATTTTAACTTGTGAACTCAACACAAGTTATATAGTTGATCCTTGACTGCTTTTCACAGCTCAGAATGGATGTAAATTTGGCATTATGATGATCTGTTGGTGTTCTGCATCCTCTTTGCATGCAGATCGCTGGTTATATAAGGACAGAGTATTTAATGATTAGAGTATATTTGTGTATAAATATATCTGTATTTATTTGTATGTATCTACATTCACTTGATTTGATATATGTGTCAGCATAATGCCAGCTGAAATTATTAGATGTTTTTCTCTAGATTTTCTTCTTATCTGAGAATCAACGTAGCTCTTCTACAGTAATATATAAGCTTCTGTGTGATAATGTATAAAAATGCTAGCAATTTACAAAGTTAATCAATTTTAGAGACTTTTCAGTTCTACAAAAAAGTAAAAAACAAGCAAAATTCAAACAGTCTCTCTCCTTCCCATCCTTCTCCCTAGCTTTGTAATTCTTCCCTCTTGCCTAGGCCTGGAAAACCTTTAGACTGCACTCATGTTCTACTGTAGCTACCTTTTGAGCAAATATAAAGCTGTCAAACACTTATTTTCCTAATCCTGTCAAAATAAGCATTTTGTGAGGTTTCAGGGCAGATGTATTTCTTGTAAGTGTCTTTGTAAAAGGAAGTGTAGAGTGTAAAGTTTCACCACTAAGAAATCAGCAGCTATTGTGCAAAGCTGTTGAGAAAAACATTAGAAGATATAAAACAACACTGATGGCTGGTTCTGTCACTCCATCAAAAAGAAATATCATGCAAATGAGTCGTCCTGCTCCAAAAGGCACTAGATTTTTTCCCCTGTTCAAATACAACAGCAGTCAGACCATAACTTGGCTGTACGAAACCGAAACCATCCTCTAATACAGAATGACTTCCATTTGCTTTCGCCTGAGAACATTTTCGTGCCGTGCACTATTTGAAATTGTACATTTCTGTGGACTGGGAGAAAGATATTTTCAGATGAGCAAAACCTTTCCCCTTGTTTATATCTTTTTCTTCTTAATTGCAAAGCAGACAGCTGAAGTAAATAAGAAATTTATTAATTTAAAGTCTTCAGCCTTGTCTTCTAGTTGTGCTGTCTGATCTATGGCCAAGTCCTGCTCAAGTCAATACAGAGATGCTTTCAGTTAAGTTCTCTGAATAAAGATTTCATGCTGTTGCTTGAAGTGGCTGATATATTATCATTTCTAAGTGACTTCCAGCCAGTGCATGCCTCTGCCTCAGCTAAGGCATATATTATGGAGAGAGGGATCTTTTTTCCCCAAAATCTGTGGTCAGTCACCTAAAATGAAAGAATTTTATAAAAACTGCTCATGATGTTACAAAACGACATATTCAAGGGGACCAGTCTACCCTGTTTGCCTAGCACCCTTCTTCTTTAAATTATCGCATGCTATGGGATATTACCGCTAACCACAACGAGGAAAAAAATTAGTAAGTTCTTTAAAGAAATGTAGTCCAATTTGAGTAAGAGGGACCAAATAATCAGTATATACTTTAGTTTTTTCTATATTTCACTGGTTCCTGCGTGCTGGCCACTGTCAGAAAGAGGGCACTGGGTTCTTCACTCTCATTTGTTAGAGCTACTCTTCTGGTCTTGTGTTTTGTTCTGAGTTTTAACCAAACTTTCAAATTCATTCTCATTTGCTGTGTCCTCTTACTACAGAATCTGGCAAACAACCATTTCTAGCACACGCTGCCCCTTTATTTGACCCCACTTCATTTGAAATGGGATAAATCTGAGGATATGCTCCCAGTTCACAGGAATAGACATCAGAAGAGGAACGGGTTTTGCTGGTGCTTTTGATCTGGCTATGATCTAACTTTCTGACTGAACCTCATTTCAGTATAAAATATTACTTGTTCAGCATGTTCAAACAGTGCGGTGACTGAAGAGCCATGGAAAGAAACCACATGTTAGTTAGACAAAGGCTATTGGTTCAGAGCAGGAGAGCAAAAGATTATAATGCTAAATTAACATATACTGCCACTGCCTTGGAAAAGGAGAAGCACGCTCCTGCCTCCAAACAAAATTGCAAGCAGCAGCATGCATTACAATTGCCAGAGAATGTGCTTAGAAAATAGAGGTTAAATGCTACCAGGGGACATGAACAGGAAAATCAATATTTCAGCTTGAACCTCTTTTGGGGGGTCAGATGGATGTTTCTGGCTCCAGTGAGCCCCGGTGGAAAGATGCCCCGCAGAAAGCCCCAGAAGCTGCCTACCACAGCCCAAGCTGCTCAGAGGTCCCTGCCACACAGCTCAGGATGGTGCAGGCAGAGTGTGGCGGGCTCAGAGACAACATGCAGGTGGTGCTGGTCTTTCTGCTGACCTTGTTCTGGTGTTGCTGCAATGTCTCATAGCTCTGGGTTAGTGCAGTCAGAAGACTGGCAGCCTGATCACCACCTCACTTTTCTATAGAGGGACTTTCCCACTTTTTTTGAGCTTAAATGACTGCCAGAATATGCTTGTGTCTGGAGTTATATGAATGGATAAGAAGAAAATTACACCAGAAGGTTTTACTGATGATCAGAGGAGAAATATAGCTATCTCCAGAGGATCATTCATTTAATCTTAAAAGAAGGAGAGTTAGTCACCCTGCAAAATGCTGTTTTCATTCACCATGCCATGAGACACTCTGCTGAAGTTCTGCCATCTACAGGAAGCCATGATCCATTTCCAGCTACAAGTGGAATAAAATAAACTCTAATAACAAGATTTTATTTAGAACAATATGCAAACAACCTACATGTCTTTGTTTCCGGATTTTTTTCTACACTGCTCATCCACCTGAAAAGCAGCTTCTGCAGTTATTTCTTTGGCTCCCTCCAGCAGTCAAAATGCAACCCGTCCCCCAGAAAATTGTCTTTTGATTTAAACCTGCAATGCAGTTTTACCATATGTTCTGAGAAATTGTGAAGTCAGCAGTGTTTTCTTTGCTAGCTTTACTTCATTCCATATAAATCACAATGCTATAGTCAAATAGCCCATTTTACATTCATTGTTATTAATCACCCCGTTAGGTATTGTGCAAAAAGGTTGTGTAACATGTCTGCATTAGGTTATTTAAATGGATGTTGCAGCACTGCGCATAGTCTAATTTGCCAGGACTTTATAAATACATGCAAAACTATTCTTACTCTTGTGGGAATAACAGCTTTAGAAGCCACTGTTTTTAAATGTATGTGGCACTAATTCAGGGGTTTGCTGCACATATTTTATAGCTTAATTGACAGGTTGTTTAGCTTGAGGGCTCATGGGAATCTGTAGATGAAGCAATTTTGCCAGACATATCAAAATTCAAAAGTTATTTTACTATAGCCAACTTAATTCTATAATTAAGGTAGGGTGAGACACTGGAGTAGTGCAGCGGACATACATTGGTATACAACATCAGAAGATGTTGGTTTATGTGTCTTCCAGATATTAAACATCCATGTGTCAGGAAAGTATTTGTTACATTTACTACATCCTGGCTTTAGGAAATTTTCTTGTCTACTTACCTTTTCTATGCATCTTTTGTTCTGTTATTATCAGGTGAACTGAACTGTACAGAGCTGCCTGAATTAAAACTGCACTAAAACAAACAGAAAAGTTGATAAGTGTCCATAAAGGTTATTTCAATGGAAAATTTTCATCTGTTTTAAAATACTGAGATCCCTTTCATAGTTGAATAACGCTCTGAAGTATAACCAATGGCAAATCACCCCTTTGAATGGGGGGCTGTTATTGGAGGAAAAGGCAGAGAAAAGGAAAACATTTATTTTGCTGTGTTTGGCATTACATGGGACAGGCCATGTTTTCATTTAGGGTTGGATATTACCTTCTTCATGAAGGTAAGATCAAAGAAAACAGAAGCTCCAAAACCAGAATCCTTGGAGCCAAGGATGAGAAAGTCATTATTATGGTAACTTACTTAAGAGTTTTTTCTTTTTTGTTTAATACCACTACAGTGGGCAGAAAAGAGTACAGGAGAATGACCCTGCTGTTAGCTGCCAAAACAGCTTGCTTTCAGATCAGTAATTGCAAAGGACCAAACTAATCTCTACTACAGAAACCCTCTGTCATGAAAGAACATTTGCCTTGCAATAGCCTGTGACAAAGTAATATGGTTCAGTAACCATCCATGAACAAAAGGCGAGTGTCATAGCCTCTCCTGGTTATGGCGATATAGCCCAAGGAAGAAATCTTACAACAGAAGTCCCAAGAGTTCAGATAAAGCTGAAGGCAATACAGGACTGAAAAGAACTTATTCAAAGGCACTGCAATGGATGCAGATGCTTTTTCACTAGCCTAATTCTGAAAACCTTATTTTCTTTACTCATTCTTTGACCTTAGTGTTGGTTTTATTTGAGTAAACACTAGTTAGGACTTTCCGTCTTAGGTTTAATAGGTTAGGAACACTGGCCAAAACCTGATGGGGCACAACTAGATCTGAAAGGTCAAATTAAAAATAGAGAGCATAAAGATGTGGGTGACTGGAGCTGAAGTCAGACAGCTTACAAGACACGGATGACCTGGGCATTATGCCTGCTTCTCTCCTTTGGTCCCATCAGGGAGCAGAGTCTAGTACCCCTGGCAGGTGGATGATCTGAGGCACTCATTGCTCAAACCTGGTTCTGCGTGCTAAATCAGGCACCTGCAGATACTTTGTGTATGGCCTACTTTTTGGCAGCTCTACCAAACGTACTCTTTCTCTTATTTGTCACGTGGCTAGTTTTTTATGTGACTTCTGCCCGTCAGTTCTAATTCATACGGGAACGGGTTTCAAAGTTCAGACTCTTACATTGTCAAACTCTCAGGCACAGATGGATGAGCCAGAAAATGATCAAAAAAAAAGTGTAGGATATGGAAAACAGCATGAGACCCAGACTGTTTTGTAAGTGACCCCATGTGGTTAAGTATATCACATACATGTACCTATGCTGAAAGAAAATTTCTACTTTAAAGAAAATGTTGCAGAAATTCTTTGTTCAGGAGATGAATTTGATAAAACTACTTTATTATAGCACACTCATCCAGCTCATTATACCCGCTTACCATTGCAAACTATTTCTTTGGCATTTAAAGTTATTTTCCTCTTTTATTTGCAGTACAAAAGAGCAGTTCTGTGGTTTTCCTGAACTATATGAATGAGTTGAGTCATCTATGACTGATAAAGAATGTGAAGAAGCAGCATACTGAATAGAAATTCATGCTTGCTATGAATGATGCATGAAGGTTCTCTTCTAGAAGAAAAATATGAAGCTACTGTAAAGTCTCTACTTAATACTAGAGTAAGTTCAGACATTTTTCTAAAGGCATCTTTGTCTTTTCTTTCATTATTAGTAGTCAAGCTATTCATTCTCCCCCTCATAAAAGATATTACATGTCGTTATAGATAAAGCATAATATTTTTATTTCTCTCCAGTGATCTCAGAAAAAATATAATCAAAACCAAAATAAAATCAATTCTTTTTCTTCCCAGCAGAAAGTGGATAGCAACACAAAATTATGGTTATACGTGGGTCATCAGTGAAGTAATTTTCAACAATAAAAATTGTTTTTCTGCCAGATAACATAAAGCTCACACCCAGAAAAAAGTAATACAAGATCCAAAGACTCCCAGTCCCTGTAGTTCTTGACATAATATCCAAAAACATTTTAAGACAGTCTCAGATGTCAGTGCAAATAAACACTGGTCTGTTACTTTGGGCCTCTTCCACTCCCTCTCCTTGCCATGCTGATTAATTAAAAAAACAACAAAAATATCTGCAGCTGGCAGTTGCACAGTAACAAGGACAATTTACAAATGTGATCAGACTTTGTGTTTCCAGACATAGAGCAGTCACCAGCATGCTTCCTTACACACACAATGTGAAGATTAATAGTAGGACAAAATAAATAGGCCAGGACAGGGCATTTTACAGCCCCCTGCAACAGCAGGTGACACAGAACATGAGGATCAGAACAACCACTTGAGGTGTCCTGGCTGTAAGAAAGGCTGTTCCTGCTTTTAGGTACCCTTAGCAAGCTCTTTTCCATATGCAAACATACATCTTCTGCTGGTCCTCAATACTCATGTTAACCATTTACTGTCTGGGTTCATGATCCAGAAGGAGCCCTCTAGACACTGCTTTTTTTAAGGCTAATGATTGCATCAAACCCCTGCTCTAAATATGCCTGATATGAAATTATCAGTAAGATCCTTCTATCAACTAAATCCTTTGTCAAATAAGTATTTATGAATAAGGTGTTATTCCTGTATTGGTAGGAAGCATCTAGCTAAGCCATTCCAATTTTGAAATAAAGGTTCAAGGAGCAAAAGTGAGGGAAGCCCTGCTGTGACCCAGTGCAATGTGTAAGGCATTGCTCTGTCCATTCGACAGAGCTAACAAGGCCCACCAGCCCACTAAGGCTCCCCTGCAGCACGAAGAACCAGAAAACCTGGGGAGTTATGTCACATTAGGCTCAATCTTCTGCCAGGTCAATAAAATCCCGTGCCTTTCATGACAAGGATGCTAGCACAGTTCTGGGCAAACGTGTAACTATCCAGAGTGCAGTGGGTGTGATCAGGTCAGAAATATTCTCCCTCTCCATTCCCTGACGCAGAAAAACATTGAGCATTCCGTTGTCTGCCAGAAACAAGTCTTAACACCCTCATGGGTTCAGCCTCTCTGTCAAAGTCAGCTTCTGCTAGGGCAGCCCTGTGCCAGGCTGCAAGGCAGAGTGGGCAACGTGTGGCAAGGGCAGCAGGAGGGAGCTGGGGCTTCAGTCTGGGAGAAAACCCTGGTAAGCACCCCATCAACATTCACAGCAAACAGCAGTGGGCAAGACAGTCCTCGTCTGGGATAACAGGCTTTTTCCAGTGATTGCTCCTTGTCACTTAGGAACACATCAATCCCAGCTTCTGCTACCACAGGCTGTCGTGTCATATATTCCCTTCCCTGGGCTCTATTTTGTAAGAAATAGTTAATGTCTATTTCTCCTACCAGCAGGCTGCTCCAGGGCCTCACTGTGATGGTGAGAAAATTGTTTCTGGCTTCCAGTTTCAATTTATTCATGACCAGTTTATAACCATTTCCTCCTAAGCCAATATTGTCCTTTAGCTTAACCAGCTCTTTTCCCTTCCTGATGTTTATCCTCATGATATATTTGCACAGGACAGACGTATCCCCTGTTAGTCTTTGCTGAACAAGGAAAGCTCTGGCGGTTCCACTTATGGGATTAACCGAATCACTTCTCCCGCCCAGCACTCAGCTTTCTTAAAGACGTGTATTTGCTGTTCCGTATTTGCTGTTTTTCAGGCATGTGGTGCCATCCCTGTCTTGATAGAGCTATTGCAATCTGGATCCTTATATGATTGTATCTTCTTCTAGTTCTCTCAAAACACAGAATTTCTACAATGGGGATGAATTAGTTTGGGAAATCAGTGTGCAGTACAGAACCCTGGAGCCCAGAAGCTCATGTGCCTACATCTGTTACCCCCAGGAAAAGCACAAACTCTGAGTCATTGAAACCTAAAGACACCTGTATTTACTGGGATTCTGGATTCTAGCTGAACCGAGCCAGCAGAGCTCAAAAAATATGACAATTTTCAGCTAAATGAACACCTGTGCCATGCTATAGGCGTAAACTGCTATCTTTGGACTTCTGAAGCTCAACGTATCCATCAGAAAATCCTCAGCTGCTAGGACCAGCACATGACTCAGGGAATTAGTAACCACACACCTGGGGCCAGTGAGCCAAACTGGTTGATGTTTTCACAAGTGGGAAAAGCCACTTGTGAAAACTTCCCCCTTGTAATTTGCCCCTGCTTTCTGGCACATGTGGGCATGGTCTCTGCATATGCTGGGCCCAAAGCAGCCCAGAAGGGACACTGTGACTCTGCCTCTCCCACTCCCAATCAGAGTCTATGGGCATACAAGGATTTCAGCACCAAGCTTCCTTATTCTGCCTGTTTTGGGAAAATTACGACAGTGAGGAGCTATTGCTTTCCAGAAGGCACCTGGGAGAGATTACTTCTGCTCTTGGTGTCCAGACTTCTTCCCACAGTTTCCTCGGAAGAGTTGGTTGGCAGTCAGCGAAGGAGGTGTGCAGGGGGGACCAGGCTTTGCCTGCATCAATCGGCATTCGGCTTCTTTGCCGCAGCTTCACTGCCACAAATTGTCCAAGGGAAAGGTAAAGCAATGTTAACATCTTGTCTGTAAAAATAAAAACAGGGAATAAAATGTCTGTTTTGGATGAGAGATGCTTCAGGAAGCATTTGCCTGTTACTCATGATACTTTACCACCATACTGGTATAACCTCCACAGCCAAAGAATGTCAGTATCAGAAGTAGGACCCAGAGGAGTGCCAAACTGAGGCACGCTATCCTTCTTTCCTGTTCACTGTGGTTTCAGGAACTTCAGCCCTTTCATTAGCTGTTTAATTGTCCTGCAGAGGCCTTGAGTCAATATTTTTATTTCCTGATTTTACCTGCCAGTGGTGAACAATCTGCTCCCCTTTTCAGAGCATCTGACTAAATTTAACAGGCGGGCCAAGGAGGAACACTCCCATGCCTGCTGGGATTGGAAAATTGTAAGTATATTTAACAATTTTAAGTATGCATGTAGACCTTGAAAACAACAACTTTGTTCTGAATAAGACTACTGTTCTGCTCACATTTTTTTTTTTTTTATGTTGTGGAAATAAAAATGTTTGGATTATGTTGAAAATATGTAAAGGCAAGAATGTCATAGCTCCATGGGTAGACAAAGTCTAGAACTAAAGTATTAAAAGGAATATTTGGAAGGTCTCTTATATTTTGTAGTTTCTGAAGTGTGAAATCAAATCAGTTCTTAGCTCCAGGCCAATGACAGCTGGAGATAAGTTGGGGGGGGGGGGGGCAGCAGGTGGGGTGGGCTGTTAACTCTATCTTTCATTCTCTTTCATATAACCTACAAAGAGTTGATCTGAACTAGCAACTCATCCAAAAAAATCCTTACTCATTACAAAAGGCCCAACACAAATCATTTAGGAGATGATGATCATTCCTCAAAACTTCATAGTACAAGAAATACAGTATAGCAGAGCCATATTGTAACTAGCATGCACTCCATGTGATGTCCAGGAAATACTCACCCTTCTGCATTTAGTCTTTCTGACAGGATCTATGAAAAGGTAAACTAATACAATGTTGACATCCTGTCTGGAACAATAAATATGGGGTATAGAGTTGGCTTTGTTGGATGCAAAAAGAAAAAAATAACCAAAACAAACTAAAGCACTTTTCCTTAAAACTCCTACTCCAAAATCTAGGTGAGAATGCACCTTAAGGACTTTTGGGGGAGGCATGCTGGCATTGTTATTAGTGAAGAATTGGAAAGAAAAGGGCTGTGAGCATGCTATAATGCCCTGATTCAACACTTCTATCAACAAAATTGGTCCATTGTTCTTTTTTTTTGGTGGAAACCAAGCCTTTGAGAAAGCAGTGCTGCAGAAAACAGCTGGATTTATACTCAAAGAAAAAAGAAAAGGTGATTTACTGTATCTTTGTTTTGGAGGGTTTAGAGGAATTCAACGGGCAGGCTCTGTGGTTCCATAAGGAGAAGCCAGCCCGGTCAATTCTGAATTAAACCCAACAAAAATGGGAGCTGTACATCTTAGTAAGACAGCCATCATATAAAAATACGGGTCAGATGGGTTTCCCTTGATGTACATCCAATTTTAACAATCCCAACTTTTTATTATTGTTATTTCAAAAATCCCAGCTGCACAGTGTTTTCAGGAAAAGGGGAACAGAGACAGCAGAAGCAGGTATGGCTGAGTCCTTTGCCTGTTTAAATCTTGGCTGCGGTATGTCGGCACCTCCTCGCTGAACAGTTACACAGGTTAATATTTTCTGGAGCTGCTGGAAGCTCCCTTGCATGATCCAAGCAAGACAGAAAGGATGCTGCTGACCTTCAAACATGCTAGTAGTGCACAAAGACTGGAGCTTGGGTGTTCAAATATGTGAGTGGGCTCTAAGGAACCGAGCCTTGCACTGGATCAGTGGCACAGAGTACAAATACCGTATGAACAGTGCTTGTCTGACTGCTGTTTTCCACTGAGCCAAGCAAAACACTATCGGCAAATTACAAAACAGATGAACATGCTCCTATTTTTTGACACATGAAAGGAAACCTGCCTTATCCAGCCACATCTGTTTCTTTGATTTAAGTTCATGCTCATTGCTGTTAGCAGTGGATGGGTGGTTTGGCAAGTGCATTGCAGGACCACTTCACTGAAAAGGGGGTTCCTGGTGAAATAAACCCCTTTATGAGACTTTGATATGAAGCTATTTAGCAAATTATTTTATTAACCCCTCCTCCTCATTAGTGACTGTATTCTGGGGTGGAGTGCAAACCTTACATTAAAGGACTTGGCTCTTCACAAATAAATTGAGGAGGGGACCTCTCTCTCCAGTCACCCTAGATGCTCTCACAGCAGGACTATGACTGTTCATAAGGTTCTTGCAGAGAAGCAACAGATAAATACTGCTGATTTGTAATGTAATTCCAGTGCAAGAGGTAAGGCTGCAATGTAATGCAATTCATTAATCTCCAAACTGTGCAACTACACAAGTTGTGGGATAATTATAACGTCTGGAAAGGGCACTCAGAAAAGGGAAAAGAGAGAAGCATAGAGAAAATTAGAGTTCAGAACACAGATTACTATCTTGGAGCAGAAAACCATAGCTAAAAGTAGAATAACTGTATGCAGGGTGCACATGCCACACATGCTTTTTAAGGAGAGATTAAACAGATCGTAAGAGATGCTTATAAACTTTGCATTTATCCTGTGCTCATGACCTGGAGCTTGTCAGTCCATCAGCTAACGACTAAAGATCTGCAGCATTGCTCACAACAATTTGAAGCTAAATGGACCCTCACCAGAGACCATCTAACGTGTAAATTGCTGGGTGCATTGGAAATTGTAACAACAGGTACTTTGAAGAGTCACTATTTGTATACAGGCCTCATTTTCAAGAATACACTTACAGCATGAAGCACGGGGCAGGGGGAGAATTTTTCCATGATTAAAAAGACTGACTATGATCACTCAGTCAGCAAATATTCAGCCCAACTCTCTCCCCGAGAGCTGTCGGCCAGGCCCCACCGCACTGTGCTTGTCCACCAGAACAGCGCCGGGCTGTGAGAAAATAAAGCATGCCAAGAAAGGGCAGGCAATTACCATAAATTCACACTGATCCGGGTTAATGGGAGTACCGTCCCATCTGTGCATGGCTGGTGAACACCGGTGGGAATGCAGTTTTGGTACCAGAAACAGCGAATCCCACAAATATGCTATAAATGTGGTGTGGGTCAAGGAACTCATTTAAACATACTTTATGGCTTGAGGTGTCACCCAGTCAGAAAGCACAAACAAATGGCAAGTAACAGGCCCCTGAGCTTGAGGAATTTAAGACTTGTGAATGATTGAAGTCTTCAAAACTGTATTTAAGCAGAATTACAACAATGTGCAGGCCTTGAGCAAGAGTTCTGCATAAAGTTAAACTTCGTGTTTTCCTCAAAAGCTGACACTAACACCCAAAAGCCAACATCTGCGGAACAATCTGTGACAGGTGCAAACTCCATTAAAGGAGAGAGAGGCAGACAAACAGGAACAATGAACTAGTAAACACTGGATTTGATAGTATCTAAAACATGAGATTGAAACATCCTTTCTTGGATTCATAGCCACTCCTTAGTCACCCTTTACTTTTACTCACAGAATACATTTTTCTATCCCCTTCCTATCCACCGGCACTCACTGCAGCCAAATATAGGAGGTTGGACCTTCAGCATTGCATAACCCTTTGGATCTCATTGTTCGTTGAAACTGTTCCCTGTCTGCATTCCCCACCACTCTGCCACCAAGGACCTAACCCCGGCATCCCTCTGTTCTTTTGTCTTATTTGAGTCTGGTGGCTTTTTACTCCCTTCGTTCTTTAAAAAGTGCTCTCTCCCACTGGCAACCTCACCCACTTTTCTTGCTTTCCAGTACGTTTAAAACACTCTTCCTTTTATTCGTCTGACAAATGCTCCCTTTACCTTCAAATTCCTCATTAAAACCTAGGAAAGCTGCCTGGCTTCAGCTCTTCTCTGGTGGTTATCTTGAGCATGCTTAGAGTATAGGCTTTCTGGGACAGTAGCCTTGCTCACTTGTGTAATTTATAGGCAGCATGTAGATTTACACTGCAGGACAAATAAATATTGTAGAAAAATAAGTCTGATGGAAAGTCTTACCTTTCTTTCTGTTTTCATAAGCCAAGGGGTAGTTTGAGTCTTCAGTTTGCTGCTACTCCTCTACTTTCTTTATGTTTTAAAATGTCCGAGTGCATTACTGAAAATAAAGGAAGTTGAGACAAGCCTTAAAAATAAAGCAGAATTTTACTTGAAAATATTATTTCATCAGGTCACCGTTGGAACTAGCACCCTGTTCCACACGACCTCGTCTTCATGGTCTAACAACTTGCACTCCAAATGTGCTGATTTTTCAAGCTAACATTAGAACCATATTTTTCTAAGTACCCACCCACTGATACTCTCCACCTTGACATAATGATATCACTTTTCTCTCCCCTAATATCACTTATACCAAAATATTTGCAGCCAGACCCTGGGAAACGTGTCACTGAGGATACTTTGAATTTTTTTTTCATTAATGAATTGATGCTATCAGCTTCTTCTAGGATGCTGTGGCACTGAAAAAAAAAAATAAAATAACCATGCACAAAGTCTAGTTTCCCTGAACATAGCAGGAATCAAAAAGGAGGAGGCAATCGCTATTTACAGTTACTGTTCTCGCTCCAACTTGCATGTTGCCCTGATTGTTTTCTTTTTCCCTCACACAGATATCTGGTTTTCTGATTGCTTCCAACTCTCTGTCTGTTCCCTGTCTGCTTCTGTTGTTAACACACCTGCACACACTTTTTCATTTCCCGTAACCATAAAAATCCCAAAGTATCTTTGTATTACATTCCCTGCAAATACTCTCTGACCTTATCTCTGACTAGTCTTGTATGGCCCCTGCATTTCTGAAAGCCTCTCCTCTTGTTTCAGCTATCCAAAGCTCTGAATTACATTTTTCCCCCATTAACCTTAAATACAGGTGGCAAACATGGTGTACCGATTATATACTCCACTTTTTAAAGAGAGCATTTTTCAACTTCTGTATTTTTCTCACTGTACTCTCCATTTCCATGCAACTTAGTTTAAGTTGATCTTTCAATTTCTTTTTTATTTTTTTAAATTCAGATGATTTTCTTAGTTCATTTTGTCTGTGGAAACGTGCTGATCTGCAGCTCCCTCAAAAACAGGGACTGTGAGGAGAAGCTGTGCAAATTATACCAGTCGCTGATTTGGAGTTAACTTCTAGATAGATGGAGTACTGCTCTGCTTCAAAGTTTCATCCTGAGTGGTACTTTTAGTGATATTTCTGTTCAGGACAAAGTTCTTGTGCCAGTGGTCAAATTATTGACTACATTCCAGTTGTAGGAGTAAAGGCAAGATTTTATTTCTAAACCTCTGCAATGTACTTTGAGAAGTCAAAAATATCATAAAAAAAAATAAAATCAAGAAAAATCAGTTAAGCGTACATAAGTACAAAACAAAACTTAGGCTTTATTGGTCTCTTTTCTTGCACAAATGGAAAACTGAGGTACAAGGGGACAGATGACTGAAATGTTGCAGGAAATCTGCCACAGGTCTAGGAGCTGGATCTAGATCTTTGAGTCCTTTTCCAGATCCTTGAAAGCAAACTTCCATGATTCATGTACAGAAAAATGTTCTTGGTGTTCAGTTATAACTTACACAACTGAAATGGCAATAATGACCTCATTTAACTTTGCCATCACCCGTATTTAAGTTGTAAAGAATGTTGTTATTAAAGAGAAAGCACATCAGAGCAATCGCCCAGGTGTTTTCTAGGGCAAAGCTTACTTTGTAGTTTCATCCAGTGTAAAACATTCCAGTGTCCTTGTCTGTCAGGTCAGAAACTACCAGGAGAAACACCAGTCTATGGCATGGTATGGGATCTCCTCCATGCCTCTCCAGCTGTGCTCCTTGCTGGCCTGTGCTCGTTTTTAGCTCTGCCTGGGGACATCGCTGCTGCCCGAGCGAGCAGACCGGCTCACCAGGCAGCAGTCTGTATTTTCAGAGCTGGCAATGAGTCATGCGTGAAGCTGGCTGACAACCCATGCTGTCTGTATGTATGCAACCATGGATCGTTACACAGCAATAAAGTACAATATCTTGTTCAAAACCTGTCTCATTTTATTTGGATCCCTGCTGACTTTGCTGGCACTGAGCCACAGCTGGTGTTTACTGACCTTTCAGAGCAGCACTGTTGGCTGTAGGAATAAAAATAGCTTCTTTTTGAGGTTGTGCGCAGACACTGAAGCTGTAGGGTGCACACTCAGCCGCATGCACGGCAGTCTTCGGAACCATCTGTGGGCCGTGGGGAAGGACCAGGATGGCCAGCCAGCACCGTTCCTGTTGGAGCGGTTGCCTTGCTTTAAGCAGGCAGCCCGCCCCAAACATCTACATACTGATGCCTCCTGGTCCCACATGGCAATGTATAATGTCTGCTCAGCTTTCAAGGGATAACACTTCCAGGCGATCCCACAGAGCCTCCCACAGCAGGGGTGATCCCACAGTGCTCCCTGAAGTCCTGGCCCAGAAACACTTGCTGGGGGTGTTATTAGCATGCCGCTACACCTCCATCCCTGGGGATGCAGCAGGGCATGCCGGAAGAACGTGCTCACCATGCTCAAGGGGCTAGACCATGCCCAGTGTGCCTGTGTGGATGCAGCAAGCGCCCCTAGGCACAACACAACCTCCCAGCATCTTCCCCAGGTGCTTTTGAAGATACATTGGTTGCAGTAATAAAGGCAACGCAAAACATGTTTGCTGAGCTACCAGCCTGTTACAGTGTCTGCTGGGCAGAAAAATGTAGAAGCCAGTTAGCCAACGTCCCATGGCAAGGGGTAACGTGATCTCCCTAAAGAGCAGCCCTGAAATTTGGGTTTTTTTCAGCCCTGTGGTTAGGAAGGTTTGGTTGCGCCCACAGAGAGGAGAGGGCTCTGGCTGCACCAGGGGTCTTGCTCAAGTTGGTTTAGATGAGACATACAGAAGTTGAGGGACCCCAACTCATTCAATATATTGGGGCCACTGTTAATTTTCTTTTAATGTGAATGTGGTGTGCTGTTTATATACTCCAGTTTTCAAAGTAAGCGTTTGTTGAGCACGAGCAAGATTTCTACCTGGACGTGGTGTGCCTGCATGTCTCAGAGGCTTGCTGATAGTCTCTGCAGAGACAAATAAGACACTATCCAACCACCAGCCAGCACACACACAGAGCTAGCTTTAACTAAAACAAAAAAAAGCAAGCCCTGTGCTTTGATGTGAGAACACAGCTATTGCCTTGGTAGTTTATAATAGACACTATCTCAGAGAAGGAGTTGCAGTATCTGGGCCACATTTGCTGCTTTGTGCTGAAAGGCCAGGCTAACAGGGGATTAGCAGGAAAATAGTTCCAGGGTGGATTATCCCTGCGCATGATGGTAAAGAAATTTCACTTATTGCAACACGTACTGACACCACGTTTGGAAGGCTGCCTCTGGCAGTGTACTCCTAGGGTTAGCACGGTGATGTCCTTCCAGGCCTGCAAAAACTTGCATGGGATTTTGTCCCAGGCATCAAATGCCTTGTCTGACCTGCTTGCATCCTTGTAGTCTCAGCAAAACTTCCCAAATGGTCATTGTTTCAGAAGCTGCTTTTCCCTCTTGAAAATGCACAACAGCTTCAAGGGACACTTCAACTCCATTTCTGTAAGATTTGGTTAGCTCATGGTACCCCCACTCCATGCCACTTCTCACGAGCATCGACCTGATACTGTCAGACAGATGAGCAGATAGATAGCAAGAATGACCAAGATAAATCTAATTATTTGAGACATGTGTGGTATTTAATTTATTCAGACCATGGAAAACGACAAAGTAAATTAATAGCAGAGGAAAATATTACATAGTGCCATTAGAGGGTGAACATTTTTGTGTGTTTAGTCAAAGCACTGCCTAATAAGATACATGAGTGTCAGAGAATATCCATTTTAGCTATGCGCTTAATTCTCCAAATTCAGCATACCAGTAATTTAGATGCCTTCATTTAAATTCTTCTAACACTTTTATCAAAGTAACAGTTTCTGTTTGTTTCTCTCTTCTTTTAAAGAACACAGCACTTGCTTCTGGCACATTGCTGACGCTTATTTTTTTCTCTTTGGGGATCCAAGAAGCTGTATTAATGTTTCTGTAATAACCAGAATAAAGTCAACAGACAAGAACCCAAGATCTGTGTTCTTTTGTCAGTTGAATACTCCACTATAAAAAGGAGACAGTAAGTTATAGAAAAAACCCAACACTATGACCACAGAATTCTAGTATTTATTCCTACATCAGCAGACCTACATACAGTAGCTGAAATTCCTCTTTTTTTTTTAGTCAAAAATGAGTTTTGCGTGTTTGTTGATCAAATACTATGAAGGAAGTTACATGTTTTTCAGCTGGTCGTAAGCAAGCCACAGGATGAAAGAGAAGCAGTTAGAAGAGGAACTGACTGATGTGTAACCTGTTTTCATTGTAATCATGCCGTATGGAGTGAATAAAGCAATGTTTCTCCTTCTCTTCCTCTGTGAATGAATGAAAAGGTTTCTTAGATTTGTGCGCTGGATTCAATACAGGCATCTTCACTCATGTCCCACTGGAGAGTATCCTTGCAGAGGCAGTCCAGCTTTGGCTGCTACTGATGCCTGAAGTCTGGAGGAACGATATTTTTGCCTCTTGAGTGGAGGAACTTTATTTTTGCTCCCTGAGTAGCAGTAAAGAAAGCATTATCTGTGGCTGAGCTCCTACCCCCCCATCGCAGGCTCTGCTGCCCTATTCACCTTCTGTACTTGACTGGGAAATGTAAATGACAAGATCTTTACGTGCTGAGAGAAAAATGGTCCGAGCTGTAAAAGACATGAACAGGATGATAAACATGACTCTTTTTCAACAGTGACATAGCTGTTAGAAGTGCTAAGCATCTTTACTGTACTAATTCCTCTGACGGTAAACTATGTAGGCAGCTAGAAAATATATATGGACAGCTGTCAATAGAGAGTGCAGTCCAGCTAATTGGTGGCACTGTCACCATTCAGATTTGTATGCTTGCCACAAATTGTCACCCAGACGTGTGTGAAATACTGTGGTTTCCTACTTCAAAAACACAGAGTGTCAAAGGCACAATAGTGGTACAGATAGAGAGAATAGGTTGAAAATATTCCTCAAAATGTTTCAAAAGAATTATAAAAGTCATAGATCTTTCCACTGGCTCTAGTGGCAGCTATCCCATCCTTTCATTTTCAAAATCATCTGTTTTATTTACTCAAATATATATTCTGGTTGTCAGTTCTATCCCTCTAACCTTGATACTTGCAGTGAGATGGAGAAAATGGTAAAATAGAAAAAAAATTTAACCTGGACTCATACAGTTTATTTAATTTCATTTTGAGGTAAACCTCAAAACATTTTCAAGAGCATCTCAAGAGTGTGTGTGGAGAAGAACTTTACAAATGCAGAGCAGGTATGTGCAAGGCTGCTGTCTGCAGCACACACGTTCCCCAGTGCTCAAGCAGACCCAAAAGCTCTGCCACTGGCATTTCATTAGGTGATTTCACACCTGTAAAATGAAAGCGTGCACAGAAATTGCAGCTGGTGGTCTGAACGCTGGGGAGAATTAGTCCTGTCTTCCCCTCAGGAGGGATATAAACACATCCCTGGAGCTTCCTGTGTTAATCTTTCTCAGGAGACCATTTAGGAACTGTTCAAAGGGCTGAGAGTGAGCACTGCGGGGACTATAGCTTACTGGGAGATGGTTGCACTAAAAGTGGCTGGTTCCCGTTCCCCTGCATAGGGAATTCCTAATGCTACCACACAAGACAGGCCTCCTCCCAGATGCAGAGCTAGCCAAACCCGTCCGAGCTCACTGCCTGTCACAGAGCTACTGTGTGCTAGCTAGGAAATCTAACTCCTTGTCATGACACAGCTTCATTAGTTTCCACAAATGCTCTACAGATCAAAGAGGGGTAAGCTTTGGAGAAGTCATGGATGGAAAATGTCCACCTGTTGCAGAATCTGCACGTTACTGCACTAGCAGTACATTTAAAGAGCTTGGCCTTGCTAACTGCTGTGCTCGCTTCTGTGAAAAGCACCTATACCCTGCAAATGCATGGCAGAATTTGCTAGATTCAGCATACGCATGAGGAGGTGGCAGGACCTTCCTGCAGAAGAAAAGGCTTTCTCTCAAAACACTGACAT
The DNA here is from genome assembly GCA_017639485.1 of Pluvialis apricaria. Lineage (NCBI taxonomy): Eukaryota > Metazoa > Chordata > Aves > Charadriiformes > Charadriidae > Pluvialis > Pluvialis apricaria. Next base: position 92,238,227 of record CM030009.1, read on the forward strand.
GGCACACAGGCAGGATGCTGACACAGATATTAGGAGAAAAGACAAAAAGAAGTTTAGAAACCCAGGGAAAGCAAAGAAAAAAATCAGTCAGGACAAAGAAAACTCCAGTGGCAGAACAGCTCTGCCAAGATCCTGGGCTTCAGGCCATACCCAGCACAGCTGCAGCAAGGAAACCAAGATACCACAGAAACAGGAAAGGAGGGTTTACCTCCCCAGAAACAGGGAGAGGAGAAACAAATCCCTAGGAAGCTGGGGAAGCAGCAGGGGAAACATCTTGAAGTGGAGACTTGCTTTGATCCTGATGATAAATCAACTTTGCCAAAATGGATGAGCCATTTGGACTCATTCCCTGCTGTTTAAGGATTTGTCCTTGAAGTGATGAGCGCATGTGAAAACCCACATATGCACTGAGGAAGGGAAGGCAGATGACATCAGGCTTGAATTCAGATTAGAAAAATGTGCATGAAAGAGGGAAAAAAAAAAAAACCAACAACCCCAAAACAACCTCACATAGCAGCATAGGAAAGTTTGGTGTTCCTTTTCTGTCCTCTTCCAACAGATGGGATTTTCGGCTCCAAATGGCGAACACCATGTTTTGTTAGACATCAGCCGCCTCTCTAGGTACCAGGGCTGTCTTAGATCAGCATCTTGCAGGAAGGTCGAAGCTAATTTTTAGGACTGGTTCTTCCCGGTGCTCTGGCTGGCAGCAGCCACCCGGCTGCCAGGGCTGTCAGAGGCAGCTGCCCCCACACTCAGCTTCTGCTCCAGGTCCATCGTACAGACCACAGCGGTCATGTCCTGGGCATTCAAGGGAGCCGGGCAAAACTGGGGCTGCTTGGCACTGTTTCGTACAGGAACAAAAAAGACCTCCAAACCATGTGAATGATCTTGAAAGACCAAGACTTTTCAGAACATTTGCCATCAGGGATAAGTGTTCACATTTTGGTTTTTGTGTTGTATTTGTCACTAGGGAGAGTGGATCGCAAGGACTACACACACTGGGGCCATCTTCATCCAAAAAGGAATTTGCAAAATTAACAGGAAAACAGGTAGAAAACAAGTAATTTATGACGTTAGCCCCTGACATTTTCCAACACCTGATGGATGCTATTATTATTGTCATATTAATACCTAAAATTGGCATTTTAAAGATTCACATAGGCTTTTTAAAAATTATTTCATCCCTTCTAAGCAACCCATTAAAAATAATTTTCAAGACAAGACCATCACATTTTTACATTTTTGGGCTAATATCATCACCATATATGACACACATAACAGGGCATTTTTGTTTCATCTTTGTAGCATGCACAGTTTTCTTCTGATGGTATATAAAAACATAATCTAGGAGTGCTGATTTTGCAGCTTATTTTGGATGGTTTGATGCTTCCAATTATTAAATACATGAGCTGTGATGGCAACACTGCATGCATTTCAACTAGGAAGAAATTAGGGGACAAAATGCTGAGAACATAGCCTATGTGCATCCCAATCTCCCTACTCCCAGGGAAATAAAATGCACCTGAGTGCAGATACTATCATCTCCTTGTCATAATTTTAATTTCCGAAAGTCAACAGGGTAATGACTACAGAATCCATACAATGTAATATTTTGAATGTTGCGGTACTATTACATAAAGATGGTATTGGTTTTGGATATTCTGAATGTGTTCAGCATCTCAATCAAGTTAATTCATCTAAAGCTTGAACACATCTACCAAAAATCTGGGTCAGTAAGGATACTTGTGTTCATAGGGGTATTTATAGCCTTTATTTGAAGCATTCTCTCTCTAGTCAGTCTGGTTGAAGTCCTTTTACTTTGAATTTAAATTAAAGGTAAATGCTGGGGAGTTGCTCGCAGCCTCCAGTCAGTCCTTCCTGTCCTACATTTAAGATAAAGAGAAGTGTAGAGCATGTGTAGAGCCAAGAGCTGCCCGCAGCCGCTGTACATTAGAGGAGCTCCGAGCATGCCCTGCGTGACTCCATCAGCTGCTCCACCCCAGCCAGATCCGGATCTGCGAGCAGGAGGATGGTTGACAGCTGCTACAGGCCCACAGGCTTTCTGCAAAACCTGGACACACACAAAACCTCTTTGACTGTTTATTAAACATAGTGATTTTATTTTTTTTGAGAAGTCTCTCGATTCGTTTGCATTTGAGTGTTTGGATCTCATAGATTCCCATAGGAAATGGGCCATAAAAATTTGAAACTGAAGCAGGCTAGATTGTGCGCTGTTGAAGATTACAGAAATGTGGATTGAAAGATATAAATAATGAAAAGCAACTCATTTTTCTTCTATTTTATTCTAAACCTTTGTGTCTATATAATTTAAAACGTATGCAGAATTTTTTAAAGATATGTCTAATGCTAGCATAATTAATATCTTGTAAAACTCAGCTGTCCTTATAGACCCTGACCTGTAATGTTATGTGTTCATTATCTTAATCACTGTGAAGACAGGCTGCCTAGCAAGTGAACAGTGGCCACAGCAAACAAAGATCATAATGAGATCTTGAAGATCTGCACAATAGAGCAAATTAGAGAAGTTCTGCGTATGATTTCATTATGCACATCTCAGTAATGGCAGCAAAGAAATCTGGCTTATTTAGCATAGACTGTATTAAAGACACATTTTTCAGTTACCCCAGAACACTGTGCAACTAGATAGCCATGCTTTTATAAAAACATATATAAAGCAAAACCTCAGACTTAGCCACTATGGATTCCACTTTGGTGACCTACTGCATAGATTTACATTGGCAATGCCATAGAAGTCATGCACGCTGAAATAATTTATTTCTGAGTCTAATTTTTCACCATGGATTTTGCCATTTGATTAACATTTTTTCTTTATCTTTTTACTGCCTCTTTGAAGGTGGTGTAAATTGTATCTAGCTCTGATTAATGGTGAGATTCGTGCTAGAAAATAAAACCTTCATGCTAGCTGGAATGTAAATGAAACCTTTCAAACTAGCAGAGAGTTTTAATAGAAACAGAATGAATTAACTTAACCTGGAATCTTACGTATGCACTTGAAAAAATCGGGTACCTAAATAATCTCGGTTTGTATCTTCTATAGTTCTTGATAAAAGGCAAAGACTACTTCAGATACAGTTTGTTGTGCTGCCGCAACAATGCTCTTGTTTCTCAATGTTATTTGTGCAATCTAAGGGATGAGCTGGTAGCAATTCCTGCCAGGTGTATGCCACGTGAAGGCAGTTTTCAAACCCATAAATGGAAATCAGATGCCCAGCGCTTGCTGGCTGTCCAGAGGGGCTGGGTCTCAACAGCCTCTTGTGTCAAGTTTTCCCTTACTATGGTAAGGGAAAGCCCAATCAGTCCCGCACTTTGAGGTAGCTGACTCCCCTCAGAGTCACAGCAGCTACAATGTGAGCTGCAAGCCTGACAAACGCAATCATTAATATGACTCTTTGGGGTGGCATAGTGAGAGAACTTGGTGTTACATCTGGAAGTCAAGTCACAATCAGAAAGCTTAAGAATCACTCTTCCACGGTATCATTTCAGAGTTGGTACCAGATCGATTGAGAACCAGGAGACTCCTGTCTCTCAGGTCAATCCCTCTTTGCAGAAGGGGTAAGGCTAGGAGGGGAAGCTGCATTTCAGGGCATATTATAAGAAAGTGTCAGGTGAATACTGGATTACCTATAGAATGAAATTAGCAATTAGGTCCTAAAATATGTCTCTTTCAACAGAAGAGAAACTTGTCCAGAAGAATATATGAAAAAGCATAAGGGTCCTCTGCAAAGCACAGAATGAATGGGGATGGGGATGGAGATCATACCTACCTCTTCCCTGTGCACACCACAAGAATAAGGACTGTGCCACCCTTGACTCTTCCCAAAGGTCCCTGAAGTCAAAGTTGGGGAGAAAGTACGAGAAAACTAACATTTCAGATCCTGTTTCCCACATAAGGAAGTGGCTCCCATCTCCAGGCCTGTCCATCTGGTATCTCTCACTGGTGCCCAAGTGCAGGAATGGTGTTTGCTTTTGTTTCTGCAGAGGATCCCATGGCAACAAAACAAGGCAAGGTCCAAGAAAGAGCATGTCAGAGTAACCTACCCATTAAAACACTGGACTGAAGTGTAAAGACCCCCACTTTGGCTGAGTTGGTTTGTTTCATGTTAGCTTATTTGTCATGAGAAATCTGAGACAGGACATGAAACCCCTTTCCTGTATTCCCACTCCCCTCCCTCACTCATACATCCTTCTACAGTACTATTACACTGAGGAGCAGAAATTTTCTTTGACCACCCTAGAGATGCACCAAGCGCTAGGTGTGCACACCTTTACATGCAGCAAGAGCAGGGTATGGGGCACGGTATGGTATGTATGATGTCCTTATCTCACACCTGCCTCCGTGCATTGCAAAAGGCTTTCCTTCCAGCGCACACAGGAAGGTAGCGTGGAGCCGGGAGCACCTGAAGGGAAAGTGGACGGCAGAACGGGGATGCTGTACCCTCCCATCCACATAGCTGGTAGATGAAGGCTTGGAGGTATCTTTCCCAGGACATGAGCAACTCTTTACACATCAAAGCTCAAGTTTATTTCATTGCACAGAAAACAGAAATTAAATTTAGCTTTGGGTATCAAAAAAATTGTTGTTGTAATGGGCCAGATTAATTTCTGGCAAGAACAGACACAATTGTCATTGATTTTGATGATTTATGGCAGCAATTTATCCTCAGTGTAACTCCACTGACTTTGCTGCTGTTACATCAAGGCTTAATTTAGCCTGATATTTTTATCGAGGGAAGGAACAGAATTAAAAGAGTATGTGTCTCAGTTCAGACATTTGTTTCCTACTTTCCCATTTTACACAAACTGCATTTCTTTAAACAACGTATGCTCCAGCCCTCTGTTTTCTGATATTGTGATAGCCTTAGGGTTTTTTTTTATCACTACCTACTATTTGCACCTGGGCTTACTGACAAATTGTCACCTCTGATGTGTTTGCTGTCTTGCAAGATTACAGATGACTGCTGCCTTGCACTACTTCTCTTTTCCCTATATCTCTTGCATACTGAGTGGGTTGTTTTCTGGCCAGTGTACATAACCAAAGAACTTACATTAAATGCTTCTTATGCATTCCTCAGCCTAGAACTTTTCTTCTTTTAATGACTTCACAGATAATATCCTGAACAAGTGGAGGGCAAAGATCTTCATGTAAATGGTTCACAACTTCAAAATACCTATATTTCATACATGCTATATAATTGATGACAAAATCCCTCTTCTTCTTTTTAAAAACTTCATTCTTTCATCATCTGCAAAATTATCGTTAGAGTGAAGAACAAGCACAATGCTCAAAATGGATGCCATGTTCAAGGACACGAATATCTGTTCCCTCTGTAAGCCAGATTCTTGGAAGCCGCATAGTTGCCAAATCCAATAGCTTGACCTGTTTCATCACGTCTGCTTAATTCATATTCTGGGCATCTGCTGGCATAAGTGTTTGACAAACACTGACATGGCAATGGCACTGGCACTGGTATGGGTACCCCTGAGAAGCTCTCATTTCTGCCAGGTTGGGCATAGAGTCACTGAAGAAGAGCCCAAAGCTACCAAAAATGTTGGCATACTGTATAGCTGGGCTGCTACAGAGAAACAAACAAGTAAAGGCCCCTGAAAGCACTTTAAAGATGCTCTGAAATGCTCTCCTCAAGCTTGTCAGAGCAATACCAGAACCTGTTAGAACATGACTAGGTATCTCCAGAGAAATCTGCGATGATGTTGATGCAGACCTTGGAGGAACGCACGTAGCCCCACAGGAGGCTGGGAGAGCAACAAGGAAGCCCTGAGGCACACGGCAGTCATCAGAAATGTGTGAAATCCACCTGCGCCCATACCTGCTCTTCAGGGTTTTTTTTGTCCCCACATGCTTGAGCGCATGGGTACTGAGGACCATTAGCTACAGCACACAGAAGAAAGTTGTTGCTGAGCAAGACAGAAAACTACAGGCAACACTGAAAGAATAGGTGTGCATGCACACATACCTGTGTTCTGCTGTTTGTTCTGTCTCTGTATTCATACTTAATTTCCACCACAGAGGCCCTATTGCACTAATTAACTGAGGTGTGACAACATTTTGATGTCTTCATACACAAGCAATCCCATTAAGTAAGCATAATGAGTCGTCTGAATTCTTCCTCAAAGCTGCGTGATGACACCTTGAACAAAGTGTGCAAGGATTCGTATCACCCTCTGCGACAGGAGACCATTGAAGAAGTAACCTATCTGTTCCTCTGCATCTGCTTATTCCTTGCCTCTTCTGCTTAGGCTCTACAGCAGAGGATTTTTAGACCTTTCTAATTATATTTGCATTTAGCAACCTTCTGCTCAACTACTGTTCAAAAAACAACCCCAACAAATAAATATACAAACCCAGGGCTGCCAGTTTGGACAGCCGGCGTGCGCGCTCTGAGGACATCTGCCCTTTCCCAAGTACCAAGATCACAGATTGTCAGCAGTGGCCTTTCAACTCACAGTAACCTTCCTGCATTAGGCTTGTATGTCCTTGTCTCCCCAAAAAACAAAAGGCCTTAGAGAACTCTCTTGGTTTTTTCTTTCTTTTTTTTTTTTTTTTTTCCCTTTTTATTGGGCTTTGCACAGCCCTGGAAAAATATCTGCAATATCTTTCATAAACATCATCATTTATTAATGTACTGCAAGTCTGAAACAGCCCAGTTGTTTGGGTGCTTGGTAACGTCTGAGGTTAGCTCATTTATAAAGAGGAGCAACACTGGAAAGTGTTTCTCTTCAGAGAACCATGCTGATGAAAAGTTGCTTAGAGCTCATCCAAAATTCTGTCTCACACCGGATCTTTAATATAGTTTCTTTTGGATGAACTTGCAGCATGTGTGGTTTTTTCCCCCTAATAACCACCAGTATATTTGTATGCATTATTTTAACGCAGAGATTTTATTTTGATGTTATGTGAGAGATGTGGAAACTGCACCTGGGAAATTTGGCTGGCATTTCTGTAGAAATGCAACAATAGTGTGACAGCTTAACCAAGTGGGTACTGGTATTTAACTTGCTTTTCTTTTCATCCAGTAATTTCAAATTTAATTTGAATATTCATAAGATAGCAAGACAGTGACTCATTAAAAGATGTATCATGTTCTATAGAGTGAAATGCTGTGGAAATACGCAGTACGTTTGCAGGTTGAACAGATCAAATACAGCAGAGGCCAGAAGGGAAGGACACACAAAAAAACATCGCTTTTCTCTTTTCTGAATATGTGCATAAGGCGAGGATTAGGATCATCATGTAATATTCAGGAGAGTTGCATGGGAAATACACTTCCCATAGCAACAGCTGTTTTAGACATTAGAGCAAGATTAAAGAGAACCTATTTCATCTATCTTTTGTTTTAAATGAATGGTTATCTGCCAAACCAGCAGGTCAAAACAGGCGCTTCTGTGAAGAAAAACATCTCTTTGCAAAAATTATACTCTTTCTGTGGATTTGGTTTTCTTATCTGATAATGGGCAATCATGTGCCATACTCCAGGTCTCTGTATAATTACTAATTCACCATTTCAGTTCTACGTGGTTAGCCAAAAAGGCCCTTAAGTAAGTAAAAAGGAATGCAAAAATGTTAATAAATTCAAGATGTTAAACTCTGATTTGTACCTAATTCCATTAATACGTGCAGTTCAAATTAAAATGTAACATCAGACTTTCTGGATTTGCTGGCTTTAAAAAATCCAATAAAAGACAAGATTCTATTATAAAAATATAATAACCCAGTTTTGCTCTTATCTCTAGCTCTGGTAAAAGAAAACTAGAGGCAAGTAATAACTTCTATAAATGAGCCATTATCAGAGATTACTCTTTTTAAACAGCATCCAAAAATTTGTCAGGCATTAAAGAGCAAATAAGAAAGATTTGACTTTGCTCCTTGTACGAAGGCGCAAATCCTCAAAGGCTTACATTCTCAAGTCCTGTTGAGGGCCCAGGTTCATTCTGTCTAACCGAAGAATCTTAAATTAGGAGTCAAGTCAACGTTGACTCCCTCTAAAAAATCCTCAAAGGCAAATGAGGGGTACCAGATGACGACTCAGCTTCCCTGGGAGATAAATAGCCTTCTGAAGGAGTCTGCCTCTTGCTTTTGGGGTGCTTGCAGGGGTAGATGCTCCTATTGAGAGCAACTGAAAGCAGAATGCGAGCACCTCACAAGAAGTGCGGTGGCTGGTTAGCAGTTCAGTGCTTTGACACTTGTGACAAGCTAGACCTCTGTTGTGTGGGATGTGCCAGGTGCCACTAATAAACAAGGGGAGGGACAGAGAGAAACTGGATGAAATTTATAGCAAAGAACTATGTACTCATGAATTTTTTACATAGGCATGACCCGATGGTACTTGCAAATTTATTAACTGATTTATTTTACTTACGTTAATCAGATCACGTACTGCAGGCAGCATGGAAGAAGCATTTGTTTTTGAAGTAACTTAAATAAAGAGCAGATGGTGGCTTGGTGAGCAGGGCCTCGATTTGTTCTCAGTTCCAGGTTCACAGTCACAACCTATTTGTGAGACTCTAAATCAGAATATAACATATTTGAGCCAGTATTCACAAAAATCTGCATGGAAAGGCTTACATTTGATAGTTGAAAGTCAGCGTGTTGATTAAATTTTGATAGAAAGAACTTAAATATCCTGGCTGCGTGGGCCAGTGCATATCTGGTTTATATCCGTGAAACAATTAGTTATGGGGCCACACAGAGACAGAGGGAAGAGCTTGATTGCCCACCAAAAAAGGCATCTGCTGGGATGTGGGAGACTCAGGTTTAGCTCCCTGTTTCAAATACTTCACAGTCTGCCTCTCCAACAGAAGACTTCAAAAGCATTGGTCTCTCAAAAAGCTAGTAGCAGGATATTTGGTATGTCTGCCTAGATTGTAGGATAACAAAGTTTCCAGTTCTCTGCCAGACTTTCTTCAGCTCCTTTGGTGCCCATCAGTCCCTCTGATGGTGGCCACGGATGCAGCTGATGCTTGCTTTCCTATGGGACATGTCCAAGACACCCTTCTCTCTTACCTTTGGTTATGGTGGTGCAGGCTGTAGACGCTGATCTCTTTGGAGCACCAAAGAAATGGCACAGCTTCAGTCAGGTACACATCATCCCAAGGGAAAGCATCTGGTACTGCATACCTCTTGTGGTTAGCATGCAATGCCCTCTCTCACTTCCCTCCTCCAACTTTGCCCATCTTCCCAAAAACTGAGTTCGGGACCAGAGGCAGGGCCAGCCCAGAGCACACAGAAAACAAAAAAAAAAGAATTAAAGTCCTTTGGAAAGATTCTCTGCTTCATGAGCAGGCCAGAACTTCATGTCTGATCATTTTTCGGTGGTGCAGGTGTACATTAGATGTTTGCATCAGTCCAGGGAGGACATTTATATATTCCCCACTAAAAGGGCTGAATTCCTCAGGCAGAGGAAGAAGCTGTTCAGTCTGTCCCTCAGGCTTGCCAAACCTCTCTCATCTCAAGGGAGAGTCTCATTACAAAGAGGGTTTCCCCCTTCTTTCATGGAGCACTTTCAGTCATTTCAGTATGAGCGCTCTCTTTGCATCTTATTGTTGTTAGAAATATATACCTTGGAGCTAAAGTGGCCATTGTTAGAAACAAAAACAAAACATCTCTGTGTGTGGGAAATTAGGAACTAGCACAAATAGTCACGACTGCAAATGGACACTGCTTTTCTTTCCAAGTGACTATGACCCCAGATGGTAAGATATGACTGTATGCTGGCAGTCCTTAAAGTACTAAAAAAAAGCCCCATTTCAAGTACATTTGCCTCTAGAAATAGAAAAGTATCCTCTATATTTATGTTATATTAGTGGTTGGGTTTGGAAGTTTTGCCAAAAGTTGTCCAGAAATAAAAAAAAAAAAAAAAAAAAGAAAAAAGTTTTGCATGAATCATCCATGTTACGGTCTTCGTAAATCTACATCATTACCAAAGTATGTCCCAAATTGCTGCATGAATACCAGACTTGAAACACTGGTGGAAAAAGGAGGGTATAAAATTATGTCAGAGTACAACTGGTACTAATATGATGGCAACACAATATCATTCTGTTAGTCTACGAAATTTCTGTGGTGATACTCTAAGACATATGCCTTTGATACAATAGCAGATGTGGTAATGCTCTATTTTACATACGATGTTATGCCTTCATCAGTCTGTGGCAATGCAACCTCAAACCATAACAGCAAAATAAGGCTGAACTTATAACTTTTTTAATACTTATTATACAGTGTAGCACTGCAATAGCAATACTCACTACAGATTTGGTTGAGGGAGCCTCTGAAGAGAAGCTGCTGACACACTAAGATTCTTCTGATGACATCTTAAAACCAAGACTAATTTATTGAAGACAGTTGTACTTGCCTTTCAACAGCTAACTCATGGAATGGTTTACAATTTTCTTCATGATCTCTTAGTTATAAAAGGAAGGTTTATGAACGTCTGCTGGTGGACATATTAAATTGTCACATACAAAATCACGACAAGTATTTCCATTCCTCCTAACAATTTTTTTGCTTGTTTATTGTTAACCATAAGAAGGTGAGGACAGTCAAGCACAGGAACAGATTGCCTAGAAAGGCTGTGCGGTCTCCAACCTTGAAGGTTTTCAAAACCCATATAGATAAAAGCCTTAAGAGTCTGGTCTGATCTCATAGCTGCCCTTGTTTTGAGATGGAGGTGAACTTCCTGAGGTCCCTTTGCACCTGATCTATACTATGATTCTATGATCTAAGATTTATTTTTTACAATTTCATAGCTGAAATAATCTGCACTAAAGTCTCATTGTTCAGCATTGTATTTTCACCATAATCGTAATTCAATTGTCTGGATCACAGAACCTGAATCTCAAAGGGGACTTTAACCTCGCTGACAGCTGCCAGAAGGAGCTGCCAGAAGGATGACATGGTGGGACACAGTCAAGAGGATTTGTGGAAGGGAATAACTTCTTGGCTCAGGTGCAGGGTGGGCAACTAGGGGTGATGCACAGTTGGATCTCCTATCCACTAATAAGGAAGAGCTGGTCAGATATGTGAAAATCAATGGCAATGTTGGCTGCAGTGACCATGAAATAGCAGAGTCTGAGATCCAGAGGGGAGCAAGGAAGGAGGTAGAAGAGTACAGGAGAGCACACTTCAGATTATTCAAGCAACTGGTAGGTGGCACCACCAGAGTTCTGAAGGGTAAAGGAGCTCAGGGAAGCTGACAAGTTTTTAAAGAATGGTTCATCCCAGATCTTAGGAAACCAAGCAGACTTATCTGGATATTGGTTGGGCTGAGCAGAAAAGTCATGACAGAACTCCAACACAAAAAGGCAGCATAAAGGGAAGCAGGGCCAGGCTACAAAGGAGGAATTTGGAAACATTGCCAGGGCATGCAGAGATGGTCCCACAGAAGCTGAAACCCAGCTGTAGTTAAGACTTTCAAGGAACGTCGAGGGCAACAAGAAGAGCTTCTATGACTAAATTAGTAGTAAAAGGCTGAATAAGGAAAATGTGAGGCCGTTTCTAAATGGAGGAGTGGTTTAGTGATAGCAGGCAAGTTGATGTACTCAATGCCTTTTTTGCCTGTGTTCATGTCGTGGTTTTGTCCTCAAACCAGGACAGTTCACCAACAAGGTCGCCCAGGCCTCTGTGCTAAGTGAAAGTGTTCAGAGAGGAGAATAACTGACAGCACAGGGTGAGAACAGAGTCAGGGATTACAGACAAAATATTGACCCAGATAAAAAGCTTGTCTTGGGCACATGGAGAAGAAAAAGCAGATTGGCAGCATAGATTTACCATAAGTAAATCATGCTTGACCAACCTGATATCTTTCTATGATAAATTTCCTGGATTTCTAGATGAGAAGAGGGTAGTTGGTGTCATTTACCTTGACTTTAACAAGGCTTTCAACATTGTCTCCCACAATAATCTTGTATCCAAGCCAAGGCATTAAAGAATGGATGGGTGGAAAAACAAGTGAGTAAAAAACTGGTTGGACAATTGGGCTTATACGTCTGTAGTTACTCTACCTGGAGGCCAGCGACAAACCAGCATTGAAAGGGTCTGTAGTGGAACCTGTCCTGTTTAATGTCCTTATCAGTGACCTGGAGGAGGTGAAAGAGTGCACCCACATCAAGTTTTGCAGTTGACACCAAACTGGAGGGAGCAGCCAATATGCTCAAGGGTAGGGCAACCATCCAGAGGGAGCTAGACGGGCTGGAAGGATGGGCCAGTCTTGTGAAATTCAATGAAGAGTTGCTGGACTCCCCAGAAGAGAGTGACTGTGATCTACATTGCAGCTGCAGAGCCTCAGGGCTGGCTGTTTCCCTCCTTGACAGGGGAAAGACCTCTGCTTTATGCCCTTCCACATACATGTAATGAGAACCAAGATTATCATCTCCCCACCATGTAGCAATGTTGCTGAAAACCTGCCAGTGCGTTCTCACTGTCCAACTGCATCACAAGTCACTCCTTAGTCTTTCCACGAACTATCAGTCTGTGGGCCTTATCCATAGCTCCTTGACTTTGCCCCAAATCTTTCAGCAGACTGTAACAGACTTTGGATCAAGACCTCTGCAAGCTATGATTATCCTTCTTGCAAATATATTAGTAATTAGATCATTGATTGCCCTATTTATACCCTTGCATTTTTTCTTTTTTTTTTTTGAGATTTGATCCTTTTAACTGAATGTCTAAACTCAACTCAGTCCTTTTATCTTTGACCCTTTTTTCATCACCCTTCAGAACTTTGTAGCTGACCCTGCTTTGATCAGAAAGATGGACTAGAGACCACCTGAGCTCCTTTCACATCTATATCATCCTATGATGCTATGAACTGCTCTTTGCTAGGATAGGAGCTGAGGAGTTTCATTTTCAGCATGTTTTAAGGAAGATACTAAATGCAACAGAAGCACTAACTGGACTTCCTTTCTCCCACCTTCAGCTTTCCCCACACTCTTTGCTAGTGGATCATTAGGAATGTTTATGTTGCTTTCAGCTGATGAATTGTTTATGCAACTTTCCATGACATAACTGTAGCAAATGCTTTTAAAACAACCAAACAGACAAGCAGACAAAGAGTTTGGCTCTCCTAGTAAGAACTAGATCATGGCGTTGTTCCAAGACCCAAGACCCATGCCTAGAGGGGTATTCAGTTGCTCTATACTCAGCAGTAGTGGGGGGGGGGGGGGGGGGGGGAAGAATTAACTTTCTAAAGGATTCACACTCAGCATACTGCTGGTGTGGGAGAAAGAGGGAGAAAGGAGGATCAAAAGGAGGACCACATGAAAATTGTTACTGTCTTATACCAGCATCAACTGATGTACATGTACACACCCCCTTAGATTCCCAGGCAAGTCCTTTTTCAGTTTCTGTCCACCTGCTGGGGGCGGGGGGTGGGGGGTCGGGGGTGTCACATACAGATGAATTAAATTTATCTTGCTCCTCAGCCAAGGTATTGTAACAGGAACTTCAGTCTTCAGTGCTCTAGCCAAAAAGAGCCTAGGAGTTTCCTTAAGCTTCCTCAGTCATACACATTCTTCATACAGGGAGCTAAAAATATTAAAGTCACTGGCACAGCAAACTGACATAACAGGTAAAAACTTTGGTCTGTTAAACATATTAAAATGGGGAAAAGCTATCCTACAGACATTGTCAGTACATTTGAGCAGCTCTAGTGGAGTCTAGAGAAGGAAATTTAACACAAGAGAGACACAAAAAATATTTTGAGTTCCTCAGATATAAGTTGCTTTACCTACCAAAATAAGAGGCAGAAAGGAGGAGACGAGTGAAGAAATTTGACAGGACTCATAAAAATCTCCAAAATTTAAATATCCATGTGGTAGGAATCTTACAGTTAGGAGCTCGCAGGAAATACCCATAGCCAGATTTCCAAGGGTACTAAGAAGTCTGTGAGCCAGGCTTGAGGCCCTTTGGAAAAACATCGGCATAGGACCAGAAGGACTTAGGGAGGAGACCTATGACCTGACTTACCACGTTAGGTAATTGTGCTAAAACTGTCCACCCACAAAAGCCTTGCCCAGCTCTTCCTGGTTCTGGTAGATACCCATTTATCTATTTCTTTGATACTAGAATATATTGAGTATTATATGTTCTGTCCTGGACTGTCTCCAGAAGTGCCTCAATCCTGGCAATGCCGAGCAGCACTTTGGGATGAGGCAATGCAAGGCAGCGTCGTAAACTGGTATTCCTCCTGCTGGTCTCATGTCGAGCCAGGTCTGGCAGCAGTCCCAGAGCTCACCAACACAAAAGGGGGAGGAGAGAGGCTACATTTTTAATCTTTAATTGGAGCTGTGAGATATTGGGATCTAGCACCTGAAGCAATGTCTCAGTCCTTCATGGGCACATTAATTACAAAGCCAGAGGGTATGCCACCAAGGTGGAGGAGAACAGGGAGCTGTGAGGAGGTGCAACCATTCTTGTCAGTTGAAGCTGTTTAACTTTTCCATTAAATTAATTTAATTTACCGCTCCCTCCAGCTGACGCCACAACTTGTGGGATAGGGACCTGCACAGCTGCCTGCTCTGCCTCATCAACACTGGCCCGTCCCAAAAAGAGGGGTGTTCTGGAAGGGCAGAGGTGAGAGCATCCTCAGAGCTCTGGGTGCGCCAGAGAAGGGTTGGGATCTGGCTTTGAGACTGGGGCACTCTCCTGAGTGTCACCACATCTTTGAATCCTCTCAGTCTCCTACCTGCTGAGCAAATACTTCACCTGCTTAGCAACTGCACAAGAATAGACAGCCTCTTCTGTCACCCACATCCCAAAAGTGACTGCTGCACTCACAAAGTACTTTGCATGTAGGAGATCAATTTTCTGACTTCTTGGGTAAGGTGCCAAAGACAGAGGCAGTTTATAAACATCATTTCTTCTCTTGAGTGTTTCCCACTGTATTCCTACCCAGTCAGAACTCCATGTGGACTCAGATCACAGCTGGGATGCCAAAAATCCCCCTGCAGCACTCCAAACAGAGCCGACATACCCAGCTTACACTGTATGAATCCCTGCAGATGAATAGATGCCTAAACACCAACCTTGCAAATCCAGCCCGAAGAGTGATTGGGATGCTGGAAACTTTTAGTAACACTCTTATTTTCACATACCACAATAAAGAGAGCCCTGAAAACAGATAGAATCATCTCTTGGTACTAAAGTCTCTAGACCCCTCAGGAAAATATATGGGTACAACTTATTTTTGTGGCAAATAGGGACAAAATTCCAATCTCAGTATTATTTTAAAGAAGAAAGCTGAATTCAGTTTCAGTGCAGGTCAGACAGATGTTCCACCCAAGGAGCCAAAGCATTACTAACTATTATATTTGTGTTTTATTACAGAGCCTCAGAACCATAGTCGTGGGCCAGGACCCCTCTGTAATGGATGATATATAAAAACAGAACTAATATCCTTCCTGACATAAGTCTGAGAAACCCACTGGCTTCAGTGTGATTATTCACACTGCAAAGCAGCAGCTAATTTGTCCTAATGAATAAGCCATCTATACATTTTTATACAACCCCCCTCACAGGAAAGCATCCAATATCAGGCTGTAAAACTTAGGTTCACCATGAAAATGAGTATATGCATTTGTAACAAACAACAGTGTGTCTTTCCTTCTTGGAACCAAAGATCATCAAGAGAGCCCTCTTTCTTTTTTGCTTTGGCTTTTTTTTTGTGCTGGTGATTTCCAAAGAACCAGGCTGGCCCCATACCTAAAACAGCAAATTTAGGCAATGTAAAAGTTGATTATAAAGTTAATTGAATGCAGCATTGTATCCCTTGTTTGCAAATACAATTAAACAGTACATAAAAACCTGCTAGTAATTAACTCTTAAAATATGACTATGATTAGACCAAAGTGTTTTAATCTGTAGACATGTTCTATTAGCCACACACACTAACTTATTTTGCTGATGACCATGACTGGGCTTTACCTAGGAACTGGCCAAAACATGCCACAAAATTGGAGATGTCCTAGAAGTTGCATGAGAAAACTACTTTCTTGCCTTCTTTCAATCTTAAATAAATAGCAGGGTACTGTGTGTGCTGAAAGGGAATCGTTTATGTTGGACTAAAATAGAGAAGGAAAAAAAGATGCAAAGGCCAGAATAAAAGTAGGCTGGATGCCTGGAAATAAATATGAATATATTAGAAAAATATTTTAAACGAAGGATGTGAAAAATGGAAAGCTCAAACCAAAACTAGGGAAGGAACTTAATTCGGTTTTATGATTAAGAAGTGGCATAATACCAATCCAAAGTGGGGTAAGATTGCTTCTGCAATCTGGAAAAACGGGGAACTTCTACTCCTTAGCTAGTCTGACGTGAGTCTCAAACAATTCCTTTGTTTTCTGCCGATTTCTTCCACGATTAGTCCCAAGTATTTTGCCTAAAACTCCTGCAAATGCAAGGTGATCATAATGCAACCTCCTTGTGGAAGCACAGAGATGACCTGTCAATTGATTTGCAGGATGACAGGTTTTATCTGTTTGAAACAAGAGCAGAGTCTAGGCCCACAAAAATATGCCTTCACCATCACCAAGGTCTTTTGTTGGCAACAGCACAAGCTTTTCACACTTTAGCCAGAGGAATACTCTTATCTGTCTGATGATGCCAGACAACCACCACCACCCTCTGTGGCAAAGACCCAGAGAGCGAGACGACAGCATGCACCAGATGCCAATTAATAAAGACCCTCCTTGTTTGCTTCCTACCACAGAATCTGGGAAGACTTTTTCTTCTAGCACTTTCCGTATCTTTACTATTGAGAAAATGAAGAAATATCAGACTAAAGCTATTCTGTAGTACATGGCCAGATGGTGATAAAAGGCTATGAAATCATGACCAAAATGAGGATCTTTCTATATTCTGCCAGTGTTTTATGATATATACTATAAGATATTTTTTTGCTGGTTTTGCTGTTTCATGATGAGCAGTATCTCTTTTGTGGCTGCAAAATAAAGAAGAAGTAGGTCATCATGTTTATTATAATGCAGCAGAAAAATAGTGGTCTCCTAAATACAATGGAGTCTGAAAAGGTTAGTGACAGAAGGACCAAGAGGCTTTATTGAGAAATTATCTATAAAGGCAAAAATAGAATGACTGCAGAAAGAGATCAAAAGCAAAAACATGGACAAGAGAAATACAGGAAGGCCTAGGGGCAGAAAATGTACTGAACTGTAAATACTGAACCAAGGAAAAGAAAATTATCTACAAATGGAAAAGGCAAGAGTGGAGGAGAGCCAACACATAAAATATTATAAGGTGTATTCAAAAGATGATATTTTAAAATATCACATAATAAAGAGGTTTTTGAGAAAAGATGCATTAAAAAAAAAAGCCAAAAACAAAAACAAAACAAACACTGAATGAGCAAGAAAACCCATCAAACTGGAGGCCAGACAGAGATAAATAAGCATGTCTGAAGCAATGAATGGTGAGAAAAAACATAAGATAGGTTAATAAAGAGATGGAAAACAGGATTTTAGTCAAATACTGGAGGACTTGTACTGTATATAGGGCAAATTACATGACAAGCAAAGGAGCAATTAGTAGAAAATAAGCCTGTCATTTAATCCTAGCAGCTGGTTAGAACCCAAGCGGATGAGAAATGTGGTTTAAGTGGTTTCTTTAAGATCAGCATCCCAGAATCCCAGCTAAAGAACATAAACAGAAAGATGGTGTCAATCATGCTTGTTGGAAGTGAAATGGCACAGAAATGGTTTAACTTAATCCCTGAGGGTTAAATGTTGATTCCAACTTTGTTTTCGGGTTTCAGCCTACATTTAAGAAAACCCCTCTGTTCCATTTGCTGCCCAGAGCGTTTGACATTCCACTTCTTAACTTTCTTCCTTTTCTCATAACTAAAAGGATCACTGATCAAACCAAATTCAACAAATGTCAAAGGCATTCTTTCAAAGTCAGTATGTGGTCTCAAAACATCTCACTTCTTGGCAATGACTGAGAGCAAGAAAATTGGGCCTGGGACAAAATGATTATTATTATTTTTAAGGAAAGGTATTCATATTTAGTCATATGTTCCATCTAAGACATCCTCTTCAAAGGTTGTTTGTAATTCCAGTCAGCTGTGCATCACTAGCTCCCATGGGAACCTTGGATTTTAAGTATCATGCTTAGTCACTGGAAAACTCTCTTCCACACAGGCATCTGGTGGCCCATGCAACTAAACACAGCCATAGCTTTTTGCTTTTGGGGGAGATATTGCCCCAGAGCTTCAGGCTACAGAGCATGTCAGAATACTGTGGGCTTGCACTGATAAGGATCACCACAGATACAGAAATGCCTTGATGCCAGCTACTGCTCGTTGAACTCCCAACTGTGTTTCATAAAAGCAATTAAAAGTATTTAGTTCTAAATTAAAAATAAACAGGAAGATCTTATCTGAAAAGATAATCACAAGTAAATCAGCATGTACATAAATGCACATATACAGATTGTATTTACATCTAGATGTCTTTGATAGATATGCTACAGTATAAGTCAGCACTGTTGTGTCACCACATAGGATTAGCAATTTTATAGTGCTCAGAGCTGTTTATAACCAGTAGTAACCTTCAGGATCAACAAAAGCAGGAGAAAAAGTTTCTTCTCTTTGGAGGTGCCCCTTCTTAGTGGTGGGGTTGGCTTGATATAGTTGCCTACTACACTTCATGCTGATTTAGGATCGTATGCAAAACTAGACCAAAAATAATTTTAATGGGACACAGGTAAATTATCAACGTGATCTTTCCTCTCAACACTTAAGAAAACACTTGGCTGGAGTGAAGAAGACAGAATAACCTTCCAAAGACATTTTGGGTGAGGTGTGTTGAAGAACTTTTTAGGCGCCTGCGTTACTGCCGGGTCATGGGCCATCTGGCCCTAACTGTTTCATTACAGAGCTTTGGCCAGCACTGTCCCCTGTAGTGACTGCCACCTTCATATCACTAAGGACTGCAAGAAAATTACCAGCATACTCTTTATACACATCGATCTTTCCACACCCAGACAAGATCCAAAAGACTGACTGCCACACGCTGTTTTCCGTGTGTGCAGCAGTGCACCCGGGGTAGTTCAGACCCACTGCACAAACACACAAGCTTCGCCTGCAGTGAGCGCCAAGAGCTTGAAACACCCCGACTCCTGGTCCTCAACCTCCACACATCCAGAAAGGCAGGTGGGCTGGCATCCGCTCCCAAAACCAAAAGAAGGATGAGGCCTGGTCCTGCAGGCAGACTCCTATCTGCATCTTAACTAATACAAAGGGGTGATTTTGAGATGTTTGTTTATTGTTAGTAAGTCAGTGCAATTAAAACTGAATGACATTTCTTCACCATTTTTTCTTTCCAGACTTCTTTCTCCCGTCACCACTGTTGCAGTTGTGTACAGTGACTGGTTTCCAGAATGTGGATAGTACCACAAAATCCCTTTGTCTGTACATTTGTTTCTGTAGGCTCACAGAGCTATTTTTTGTATGCATCAGTGACAAATGTAATTTACAAAATGTTTTCCTTATTTTTCATTATTTATTTCCTAAGTCATTAGTGAATCTTATTTAACTCCACCACCTCAGTAGCAACACAACTGAAGCTGACATAGGAAGAGACAGGCAGAAATACTGCTCTTACCACACAATTTTATTGATGTTTCTGCACCGCCTGTGATTCTTGGCAATCCAGTCCAGCCTTTCCCAGCCTTGGTCAGTGAAGTCATACCCACGACATAACAAAGACGGATTCAACTTCTCCTTGCTCACATTAGGTGGGCTCTTCAACATGCCCTGAAGAGAAGGTGATGCCTCCAGATATCCTGTGAGAAACAGTTCAAGTTTATTTCTCCTGTCATTGCTAGCATCTGTGCACCACGTACTCCTTGAAGAGAAGGCAAAGCACTGCTTGGGAGATTGAGCTCCCATGGGTAGATGTGTTTAGCATTTCTCTACTTCACTGAATGCCACATGACCAGTGCTGATGGTTAGGCTTCCCAGGTAAGTGTGGGAAGCAGGGCTCAGTGCTTTGTCAACTCCATCTGCTTTCCCAGAAAAGCTAGGGGGAAGATGGCTGGGGTTTCCGTGTTACAAGTTTATGTTTTAAGGCTTTTAATGCCTCAGTGAGTTTACTACAACAATTGACAGTCATTGCAACACATCACAAAGAAAAGAAGTACTCAGAAAGGGTTCTTCTCTGTGTTTATTTTACATTCAACTTGCATATACTGTGTGCATGTATGTTTGTTTGCTCAGGGACCCACCAGCCCATTCTCCCCCAGTCCAGTAAATTTGAAGTTGTTGGATGATCTCAGTTAAATTTGACAGAAGACTGGAGCTCCCAGCTCTCTCTTGAGTGTTTCCACAACACGTGGCCTAAGCCCTGGTCCCTGGACCAAGTACAGGATAACTCACATCTCCTACTCTAGGGCATGGTCCTCAAGGCCACTTCCTCCCTTCTACATCTCAGTTTCTCCCACCCTCTTTCTGGACCCTAGTAGTGGATAGAGCAGTTTAAGGTACAAGTGGGTGCCCAGTTACTCAGTTCCTACCAGCTTCCCAGGAGGTTGGTGGAGAGATGCAGTTGGTGTCCCCAGAGAGAGAAAGGCTGCAGGCAATCACACTTCTTGTACTGGGGCACTCAGCTGTCCTATCTCCAGGCCATTTGCTTCAGAGTCTACTCCTGTTGCCAGCTTCCCCTTACTTTCACCGATGGTGTCTGTAAAATATTCATATATATTCATTTCCCCTTCCTTTCTAAGATGCACATAAAAAAGTTGAGTCCTGCCTTAATATTTTTTTAATGCTGCTGGGATTGTCCAGATCACAGCAGATCAACATTATGCTGTTGTAGGTACAAACTTTCAGTGGCATTCAAAAAAATGTTCACTCTTCCAGCAAAACCTGTATTTTTATCAAGAATGAAACATTTTGGGGTTGTGTTAACTTTGACAGCTTACAATGGGAGACAATAAAAATTAATAGCGCCAACTCTTCTTTTCTTTTCAGGTGTCAACAAATTTATTTTATTATGGCAAAATTTTGCCTTTCAAAAGTTTTTCCATTATTTAATTTTAACTTATGGATCATAATTTTAGTATTATATTCCTATACATATTTCATTTTTTATATTGCAGTTTTGACATTATCCAAGTGAAATATTACAATGGCTCCAAACATAATTTTTTCTGGAACAACAGGCCTATAACTCACTTAGATTCTCTTTATTAACCACATTCTGTAAAGCTCAGCAAATAATAGAGTTTGTAGTCTGGGACTAAACCAAAAAGGTTAAAAAAGAAATTTCATTCAAGCCAAATCAAAACAGAAACTGACGTTATAAAAATAAATGAAAAATGGGGTAGGTTATTAGTAGAAATGAAGTTTTTCCTTTTCTTTAAAGGATGTTAATGTCTCTGTCCTTAGATATCTTATTAGCCATTGATTTGCCATGTTTAGCCCAGCATCATAAATGGTTTCTGCCCATGCCAAACCTCATTTTGGGTGGATATAATGCGAAAGACCTTCCTGGCTCAGACTCCAGGATCCAGGAGAGGATTCATCCCGTGCCTCCCTTGCCAAGCAAGACACCTGGTCTTTGGAGGCATCCAATCATGGGCTAGGATGCTCCTACTTCCTTTTTTTTTTTTTTTTTTGGCCATGTTTAATATTATCTGAGAGCACTGGGCAGCAGTGGTTTCATGTAAGCTTCTGGCCTGCCACCACCTTCATTGTCATCACTATCTTTAGCCAGAAAAGCCACATCTGCTTAACTTGAAATGACAGAATGAGTGAGTGGAGATACAAGGGGTAGTTATCAACCATCAGACCCTGTGAAAAAGCAGGTTTAGGCACTCCCCAGGTCCTAAAGTGACTTTTACATCACCAGAAATCCTTTTGGTCTCTGTAGGGATCAACATGGCAGCTTGCTCTAGTTACTAACATTGCTCTGACCAGCTGAAGAGTGGGACTGGCCTGAAAATGAAGTTCTCAAGGGAAATATAAAAAACAGAGGCAAAAATTAAAATGTAGAAGATTTACCCTCATAGGACAATGCTGCCAATACAACAAAAATAATAATTCCACGGGGAATGGTGTTAACAAACCCCAGTTTCCCATGTTCTTTTGTCTCAGGACTGAATTCTCTGGTGTTCCCCAAATTCTAAATGCCCCATTAAAATACTGTGCAGTTTGGGAGAGCTGTAATGCTACTTTCTTTTGTGTGTCTCTAGTGTCTATCATGGGTTGACAGGAATGTCAAGGGGTCTTGCTACTGGCTGCTTATCTTTCAGAAGGTCACAGGAATCTTTTGGAGTTTCCATTGGTTTTGTGAAACTAGGTAGGGAAGTGCTATTTTTACAGTAGCAGATGCCAGAAGCCCTAATTCTCTCCTTTCCTCTGTTTCTATTGTTGCTAAGGCTGCAACATAATACTAAGCACTAAGAAAGAGCTTGAACATCTGTCTGATTCAGGCAGTCCTTCTCTTGGTGGATATGAAGTCTAATCCTCTTTATTTTGATGTTCTCAATTTCTGGCTTTTCTGGTTCAGATTCTCTGCCTTATACAAGATAGATCATCTTTCTTCCATTGACCTGCTGGCTGAGCTCCTCATAACTAAAAAGGCAGGCTTTGAAATTTGCCACTACCATATGTGAGATTTTTACTAATACTAGGAAGAATTTGGTCTTTCCTGGGATGCTGAAACCAAAGGTTAGAATCTATCTTCTGCAAGATGTTCAGATTCAAATCAGATTTTTTTGAATGCTCTCCTTTCTCCCAAGACCCATCTGAACATTTCTCTGAATAACACCTGCTCTGAATGGTCCTTCAAGTGAATAAACCAAGTTCACCATTGTGCTTCTCTGGCAACCACGTTCTGTTCCCACCAAAATTATTTTAACTTTTTATTGCTTATTTGACAAAGCCCAGGAGGGAGCAAAGTGCTTTGAAATATGGATAAGGAAAGCCAGATTACTGCCTGCAACAGTTTGCAAATGTAACATGGTGGTGGGGATGACAGTAGAATAGGGAAACTCAGTGGATAGGAAAAAACAAGTATGAACGATGAAACTGCACTGCTGTTCCCTGATACTTACTGTGCAGCATGAAGGGGTAGAAAATCAAGAATTTCTAAGCAACTATGAAATATAGTATCCCATTTTCTTGGAAACACCATCATAAAAGCTTGATTTTTAAAGAAGTCTAAATAAAAAGAGAGCAGAACTCTTGTCACCACCTCAGAAAAGTATTTTGATTTAGCATTGACTTCAATGGCACCTTGATCAAGTCAACTCTTATTTTTTTGCCAGAATGGCAATAGGTATGGAATAAAGTCTGAGCCAATGACTACTCTGGAAATACTGCCATCAGAAACATTTTATTTCTCAAACATTTTGCTGTTTTGAAATTTCATTACAGCATTTCATTTATAGAATATGAATTAATTATTGAAGATTTTTCCCCCAATTAATTTTTCTAAAGATATAATTTTCAAATGGAGCTGTTGTTGCTGCTTAGCACACTGTGGACAGAACAAAATCAGAGCACTTTTTTGAAGAATAATGTAGTGGTTTCAATAGATTTTAACATTATTCTACTAACAAAAGAAGTATTTGACTGCAGAAACTACTTTAGGCTGGTCACACCCCTAGCCTGGCTTGGGAAAACAAATCTAGGAAGCTCTTTATTTTCATCTATTTTTCTAAGCAAAAACTGCACCATTGACTCCATAAGATTTAAAACTTGCTGTGGTGCGAGCCACAAGACTTTCTGCAGCTAGTTATAGTGTTATTTCAGTCTGAAACATCACCAAAAATAACTAGTATAAACTCATTATTTTTAAAGAAAACAAACTTATTTTTGTAGAAGTTCAGAATGCATACATTTTTGCATGGATTTGTAATATCAGCTGAAGCCAGTGCTAAAAATTAAACATCCTTTAAAAATATATGCTGTGTTCCTGTAAAGAATCTGATGAATCCATGCAGCAAGCCAGCTTGGATTTCTCCAAAGAATAGCATTCTAATTGTTATTATTCATATAGCAATAGCATCTAAATACTGCAACAATTTTCAAGCCCCAGGATGTTAAGTAATGTGCAAGAGAGACTGACACTGCTCCAAAACATTCATGTTTGAGACGAACAAGCAGCACAAAGGATAGGTGATAGGGAAAATGAAAGACACAGAGGGAGGAGTGACCTACCCAAGACATGCAATTGAGACAAGATGAAATTAAAATCTTAGCTCTCCTTGCAATGCCTTGCCCAAGAAGATGTATTGTCTGTACAGTGACGGCACAGTAGCAAGGCTGAAATCCTAGCCCAGCAAAATCAGTGGCAGAATTTCTCACCAGTTTCAGACTAAGAATTAAAATCCCTCATGAAATCCCACCTGGAGTACGGCATCCAGGTCTGGACACACACCCCCCCAGCATAAAAGAGACATGAACCTGCTCAAGCAGGTCCAGAAGCAGGCCACGAAGATGATCAGGTGGCTGAAGCACCTCCCCTATGAGGACGGGTTGAAATAGCTGGGGTTGTTCAACCTGGAGAAGAGAAGGTTTCAGGGAGACCTTATAGCGGCCTTCCAGTACCTAAAAGGGGCCTAAAAGAAAGGTGAGTACGGACTCTTTATTAGGGAGTGTAGTGATAGGATGAGGGGTAACAGTTTTACACTGAAAGAGGGTAGATTTAGATTAGATATTAGGAAGAAATTTTTTACTGTGAGGGTGGTGAGACACTGGAACATGTTGCCCAGAGAAGCTGTGGATGCCCCATCCCTGGAGGTGTTCAAGGCCAGGTTGGATGGGGCTTTGAGCAACCTGGTCTAGTGGAAGGTGTTCCTGCCTGTGGCAGGGGGGTTAGAACTGGATGATCTTTAAGGTTCCTTCCAACTCCAACCATTCTATGATTCTATGATTCTAAAAGGAAGTTGAAGACTATGACGTTTCATCCATCAAAGTCATCGTCAAATTTCCTATTGACTGAGTGACTGAAGTCCTGTAGTTCAACTCTATGCAGCATGTGCCTGCTCTCAGCGCTTGTTTAACAACTCTTTTTGCAGTTTTCTTCTACAGAGTTACTGAAGAACTTTTATCAGCACTTAGTGAGTCTCTTTAATCTCTCAAGTTTTCTACATTTGGAGTTATTGAAAGTTTCATATACACGGAAAGAAACCTCATAAGTATGCCTAGTCAGGCTTTCCTAAATATTGAGTTCCTGTGAATTCAGCTTCTAAATTTATTGCACACTTTTTAACATGTGTGCAATTATGTTTTGCTATCCTAAACTGTTTGTTGTGTTCTGAAGTTGGTGAGATATATTCTAAACACACCGACACAAATTTTCTAATCCTTTTTTAGTGATGCACTGCTTGTGAATACAACATATAACAAAATCTAAACACAGGTTTAAAATCTCTTGGCAGAGACTGCCTTCAGATTCCGGATTCAGAGAGACAGAGATTCCAGCAGACTGAAAAGCTTGTTATAACCAGAAGTATGTTAAATTTTAATTCATTTGAAATAATATTGATTGCATATGTAATTATTTCTTTTCACTTTGAACAGCTTATGGACTAATGGACTAGCTCATTATTAAATTGGTTTTTACTCATAAATATTCATAGCATAATCAGGATAATCTTCTGATTCAGAATGTTCACCAGATGTTCACTCTGACCACTTCTTGTTGTTATTTGTGCTGTGTGATTGGCCACTCAAACCATATGGCATTGTTTCTAATCCCCGAATCAGTGACAAATGCTTAAATCTGGATACTGATGAAAAACAAAAGTTTACTTCCATTATGAATCTTCAAATGAAAAAAATCATGTCCCAGAAATCTTTCCTTGTTCATGAATTGTGAATATTTTCGCTCATTCCATGTGGACATCCAAATAATGATGAATAGCATAATACATAAATTAATCCTAAGGCATTGCTTTTCTCAGAGTTACCACAGATCAGTCTTCTCATTTGACATGCTCTAACTTTCACCCGGGGTCTAAATTTTAATGACAGCTACATTGTTTGGATTTTTGTTGCTATCATCATCATCATCATCATTTTTAGCCTTTGAACTTTTTATTTCTTCA
The DNA here is from genome assembly GCA_017639485.1 of Pluvialis apricaria. Classification (NCBI taxonomy): domain Eukaryota; kingdom Metazoa; phylum Chordata; class Aves; order Charadriiformes; family Charadriidae; genus Pluvialis; species Pluvialis apricaria. The sequence goes on from CM030009.1 coordinate 92,264,352, forward strand.
ATTAATTCAATGTATTGATTCAATCAACGTATTTACTTTTCAAAACGTGCTTTCAAATAAATATTTCTGGGCAAGGCAGACATTGGCTCTTTCCTTTAAGAAAATAAATACCATTTTAGGACTATTAAGGGAAAAGACATATAAATTGGCACATTTCTTAAAGATTTCTGCACATAGCAGCACATTTTTTCACAGTTATATAAAAGTCAACTTTACTTGAACATTTCTGAGAAAACGAACACTTTTCTTCAATATCTGGAAATGATTCCTACATAAAACAGTGTGTCTTAAACTTCCAAATTTTAAGACTATTAAGAACATTGTCCAATGGCATATTTCATAATACTAGGCTATTCTGTTCATACCATTACATCAATCATCACCTTGGTATCTGAATGCACAAAGTTAAAAAAAAATGTTTTTCCTATTAAAGAAATTAAAAACTGGCTTCTCAGAGATCACAGAAAGTTACTCCAGATAATGAGCAAGAATTTGCTCTGGTCTCAGCTTTAAGCTGTATCTTTAAACATGAACTGAGAGAAAACAAAAATATGTCCACTCTTTAAATTTTAATTTTTCTATCTTCAAAATGCCAAATAATTTGAGGGACACAACAGCTAGATCAATGTGGATCAAAATATACCTTAACCCAGACAAACACAAGGTGATATGTGTAGGAAGAATGACACAATTCACTGTAATCAAAGGAGAGCTGTTTCCCTGAAAGACAGTGATAGGTAAGGTCTTAGGGTATATGATGTGGAAGAGCTGATCAGACTGTCACGATTGTCCCTTGTTCATGTATAATTCCGTGAAGCTGCAGAACATAGGACCTCCAACCTGAACACCAAACAGCAACAAAATCTGGAGTTTAACCAGCCCTTCCACAGGCAGCAGGTTTCTGACGTTATTCATTCATCAAAAGCTCGGCCTTTTTCTTCCATCATTCCAGTGTTTCATAACCAAGATGACATTTCGTCATGAGAAACATTTCCAAACAGAAATAGTAGAAGGGAGTCCTGCTTTTCAGCAGTACTTTTCCTTCGTGTATCAGGACCTTGATGCTATGCTGTAGTCACATATTTAGAAGGGTTGCATTAGCTACAGTAACTGAGGAGTGCTTCAGGAATTATCTGCTGTGACTGACAAATCTCAGACTACGTTTTGCAGGCATGGCCTCTACGAAATAAAGCGAAGAATTTCACATCTTTCTGTTTTGTGTTTTCCAGGATTCTGAAGAACGTCATGCCACTTTATGAGGTTTCTATCATATCAAAAAGTGGTGCATTTGTGTGACAACTATGCCTAGAACGCCCTTCCCAAAAATGTTGCAAATATGTAGGATTGGGCACTTTAATGTATAAGAGAGACTGATTACTCTGAGCTTTCAGAAAACTTTCTAGTCTGCGAGGAGAGGAGAGGAGAGGAGAGGAGAGGAGAGGAGAGGAGAGGAGAGGAGAGGAGAGGAGAGGAGAGGAGAGGAGAGGAGAGGAGAGGAGAGGAGAGGAGAGGAGAGGAGAGGAGAAGAGAAGAGAAGAGAAGAGAAGAGAAGAGAAGAGAAGAGAAGAGAAGAGAAGAGAAGAGAAGAGAAGAGAAGAGAAAAGAAAAGAAAAGAAAAGAAAAGAAAAGAAAAGAAAAGAAAAGAAAAGAAAAGAAAAGAAAAGAAAAGAAAAGAAGAAAGAAAAGAAAAGAAAAGAAAAGAAAAGAAAAGAAAAGAAAAGAAAAGAAAAGAAAAGAAAAGAAAAGAAAAGAAAAGAAAAGAAAAGAAAAGAAAAGAAAAGAAAAGAAAAGAAAAGAAAAGAAAAGAAAAGAAAAGAAAAGAAAAGAAAAGAAAAGAAAAGAAAAGAAAAGAAAAGAAAAGAAAAAGAAAAAAACAAAGAAAAAGAAAAAAAAAAAAAACCAAAGAAAAAAAAAAGGAAGAAAAATCCTAGTCCTGCACATAAAACAGATCTTTTCAGGTTGGGTGAAATCAGATGATGACATTGTTCATTTCAAAGAACTGTTTCTTATTGGATCCCAGAGCATTTCTCCTACCATTTCCAATGCTAATTCAACTTGGCCACTTCAATCTGGAGAGAACCATATGTTTTGGATAAAAATCCACAGTGTTCTTACTGTGCTTTTCACCACTTCTACAGTACTCCAATCATTTGTTTGTGTTCTCATTTAACTGGCTTTGTTCTTCAGGGCCCATTGAGTGCTGTCATAAACCTTTGTTGCATTTAAAATGTCTTTTGAATACTTCAAATAGATGAAGAACCTGAGATGAGACAATGTGACATATCTGTCAATAGCATGAAATAAACTTCTCAGTCCCACTTCTGGCGCTCTCCTTGTCGCCCATCTCTTCCAGCGTTTGAGCAGGATATTAATCACACACCTCCTGACTGATCACCATCCAACTTCAGCCCTTGTGGAAGCTCAAGTTTTTATGAAGTTGCACCAGAAGATGAAGCTGGCCTGCTGTGCAGACAACATAGAACGAATGAAGCCAAGAAAAAACTGGTAAAGAAATGTAATGTGATGTAAGAAAAAAATCCTTAGTGTATACAGTAACATTTGTAACTCCATTTCCTATTGAAGTTATGGACATATATAGTACAGAAGGATGGTTATTCATCATTTCTATCGACAGCAATTTTCATGCTACTACATTTGCAGTGGCACCAGCCATACTCAGACAGGAGAATATTCAGGTCTCGCAACATCAGCCAAGAGGAAAAGCCAGGGCATGTACATACATACAAAGCTGCAAAATTAAACTACAGGAGGCAATGGTGCAGGAGGCTATTGCCCAGATGCATTATCAGGAATACTAGATAGGAATACTCTGCTGAAAATGAAAAGTGATATTTCCTCTTCCAGACCTTGAAGATTCCTAACAACATGTTTTATTCTTCAGATGAAACTGGAGGGCTCCTGCATAGGGTCTGAATTTCACCCACAAGATCTGCTTTAAACTAAGGGAGTGGAAGGGATATATTTTTCTTATTTTATGTATGTCTCTAAACTCAGCTTTAGATGGAAACAGAAAATACTTACAAATAAATAAGTGTAATTTATTTGAATTTGTCTTGCATCATAGAATTTTTTAAGGAATCACCATCACATCATTACCTAGTTATATAGATTTCTAAGACAGGAAACTTCCTAGAGCAAGGCAACCTACATTACAGGTTTGAGAAGTGGGTGGGAGAATTACTTAATTTATATAAAGTCCTCAATAAAATTTTATGAAATATTGTTGGGTTTTAAAAGTGGGGTTTTTTTTATTTTAATGGAAATCCATTTATTAATTGGTTTTATTTTCTGCAAAGCACCATGTCAATGCCTTGACACCACAAGACAAAGCTACCAACATAGCCACACAGATTTCAAGCAGTTAGCTAGAAATGCCTTAAAACCATTTCAGAGGTTTGATTTCAATTATATCCTTTGGGATTCTCAGCTATCATTGTACATTTTGATAAATGAAACTAGCAACTGGAACCCCACCCTTCCATTCTGTTTACACACTTTAAAAAACAAGAGCAACAAAATTTGAAAAGGATGGAAAGGGAAAAGGAAAATTACATAAACGAGACTGAAGAGAATAACAAAACAAAATCAAACACATCAGAAGAAAGAAGAGCAGGAGGCCAAGTTTATGTCTTCAGCTTTGCAAAGGATTATTTCCTGATGCATAGTTTCCCACAGAAGTGATTCTGAAAAATAAGAATAGTCAGGGCAGTCATTCAGTTCTATAAAGTAATATCAAAAAGCAACCATGTTTAGCTATCTTTACAAGATAAAGAATTTTTTGTTGGTTGAAGGTGCAAACCAAAAAACTTGAAACTCTGAAAAGTTTCAAATAAAAATAATTTTTTCTTCTATCCTGTTTTAAAACAGATGTCTGCCTAAAACAAGGTTCAGTTTACTAATTTCTTCTTCAAGGGTCTCACTGTTTCGCTGCCAGAAAACATCTCATTTCTACCCTGTGGCCATTCATGATGAAGCATTCCACCCTAACACATATCATGATGGCATATCACAGAAAAGGTGTTAGCTAGTCCATGCCAACAACCAGCAACATTGCAACAGCAGCAAAACTCCTGGCTGACATGTAACAAGGAACATGAAGATAAAATTCAATCTCTGTCCAGCCCAGATGCTGTCCCAATGGGGCAGGCTCAGGCAGACTCACAGAATGGCAAAGAGACCCCCAATGTCCGTCAGTCAGGATGCAAACCAACCCTGAGCGTAAAGAGGCAGGACTGCTAATCCAGATTATGAAATTCTTTGTGATCAAAGGAAGATGATATGTTCCTCGTCTTTACTTATGTTATTCAGGACAAAGCTGCACTGGCTCTCTGGAGTGGTTTCAGTTCAGAATGAAAGCTCATGTTGCACCCAGACCAAGGCAATCTCCACAGTCTCACAACATGGTGTTTCTTAAGAAACAATATCCCCTTAATATTTGCAAGAGTTAAAAATAAGTTTTCCTTCTCAAAAATGAACTCATGGAATAGCTCTATTCAACAAGTGCACAAATGCACCGGACATGGACCAGGCAGTCTCATATCTGCAACGTTGTGCCTGGTGCAAAACAAAGTTTGCTGCAGGGCACTGTTATTGTTTCCATTAAATTACCAAGGCACAATTAGTTTTCTGACAGTTGGTAAACTTGGTGATGTGGGCTATTTAGGCAGGATTTGGAGTTTTCTGTTGGACATTTCATACTGTACTGCTATTATTGGCATATTTGATATTTAGACATTTTTTTACTGCCTTCTGTAAACCAGTAAGTCTAAATAATTTAATTTTTGTTGGAATTTTATTTGCAGCAAAACGGACCCATGTGCACTCCATCTGATTAAAAAAACCCCAAGCTTTTAACAAAAATAAAGCACAAGACTTAAAAGGGGAAAAAATTGCTGGCATTTTTCCTGCTTTGAGGTCTTGTCTGTCTCATGCAAACCCCTTTTCTTCCCCAAGATTTTTGCCTTCCCCACCAAAGAAAGATTTGAACTCTTTTTTTTTTTTTTTTCCTTTGAATTCTTAGCTTTTATTCATTGGAAAACCTTCCTGAGAAATGGACTGCCTTATCTTCCCACTTACCTCTCACACTTTTCACAGCATGTAATTCCTGAGAACAGACTCAGTAACTTGGGAAACAGAGCAGAGCTCAGGGTCTCACCCCAATCCACTGCAGGCAGTGGGCTTTGAGCCTGGTTGAAACCCAGATTACTACAGAATCAGTCATTGACCACGACATAAGTGAAAGACAGACCAGTTTTTATCACAAACCAGCCCTCGCACGTCAGGAATCCCTCTGTTGAAACACTGATTGTTAACCACAATGTCTGGAACACAGTCTCTGATTTTAGGAAAGCTCCGGACAAAACAAAGATGTTTATCTTCCAGACACTGGACAACCCAAACCACTAGAATGAAGCAGGACTGTGGTTTCATGTTGCATGGTTGTAATTAGAGTGCAGATTGATAGTTACTTCATTATCATCCTTCAAATCCTTCCTTAAACTCTCTTTTGCTAACACAAAAAAAAAAAAAAAAGTGGCAATGTTATTATGACTGCTTAAAAAGCTAAGACATATCTTCTCATTCCTGCTCAGACTGTATCTATCTATTGCCTCATACTTAGAAACTCTTTATTCTATATTTGCAAAGTGCCTATTAAAATGGGATCGCAACCCATGACTGGCTGTCCTGGGCTTCACAACAAGACAAATACAAATCAGCATCAGGCTTCCCAGGCTCAAAAGGATTATACTCTGAATGCATCTTTTACGTTTATCTTGAGAGGTAACCCAACTGAGCTTATAAAATAAGTGGGTGTGTGTTCTCAAGGAACAAAAAGAGTGTGTGGTCCACTGGACTGTTTTTGATTCATTCAGCAAACCAAATACATCATCTCAAATGTGTGATACAATATCATCATCCATGTCAGGGCTGTCCGCATTAACAGATTCTGCCATACATAGGTTCCCCCTCTTTGCTAATACCACCACACCCATGATGAAAGGAAGCAGAGTACCTCAGGTGGCCATCAAATGGGACAAGAGAATGACAGAGTCAGTGGAACAAGACCTACATCCCCAGTGGCCCCCAAAACCTCCAGATAGAGCACCACCATTTTCCCTGTCAGCAGCATTTTACCCACATTAGGAGAAGGAAGAAGAGCCTGAGCCCAGGTTTTGCCCACATAACTAGCAAAAATTGAGGAGAACTTGCTGAAGCAAAGGATTTAGCGCTCAAGCAATCCTAAGGAGGCTCAAGGGATGAGCTTCTATTATTTTTGTTAACAGGAAAAAGCTTATCGGTAACCCTATTAGGAGTAGGAAAGCCTACCCTATGCTGCTGGTACTCATCCTGAGTTTGTCCTTCACACTCGCTGGAGGTAAAAGACAATGCACTGGACCTGGTGCTGCTGATACATCATTATCAGCCCTTCCCATTGGAAAGCACTGTTAGCAACAGCTGATGATGGGAATGCTCTGCTTTATTATATTGCGCTTCCCTAACAAACATACTACACACTAATTTTCCTCAGTCTCCACAGCTTGCTTCTCCCTAGGAGGTGTGGATTTGAGAATAGCCACAGGAGGAGCTATCGTGGTCGGTGGAACGCCATGTTCCCGAGGTCTGGACCAGCGTAATCCAGTGAAAAACAACTGAGCATCTGGGAAGGGTCTTTCTCTCACTTCCAGTGCTGGCTTTTTGTTCCATTTGATTCTTTTTTGGAAACCACAGTCTCTTGTATATTTTTAAGTCCCAGGGAAAACCAGTCCAACTTGTTCCTGAAATAACTCCAGCTCTATTATGGCAAGGCAAGAAGTCAGGGATTTGTTTTTCTTTCTCTCCTGGTTTGGTGTTCAGTGCTTTTTATGTGACATGCAGGTGGCAAACATCATATTAAAATACAATCAGTCTCAACACTATATTGACAGTGAAGACAATGCTTCCCTTCATACTCATTTGGAAAGTGTTTATGTCTGCAACAATATATGTCTGTCACTTCCCTGCATGCAGAATGGCATGCGCAGCCTTTTAAAATGTACAGGGAAGGGAATAAAACACTTGTAATCAAGTTTAGTTTCCCCCAAACCTGAAAAATAACATTGGAACAGATATAACTGTGTATTCAGATGCAGATGTATACAATTAAGCACGAAAGGAATATTTTAATGAAAAAAGTTGTGGCTGAATCCAGCAACAAAGATTTAGAAAACACTGGAGGTCACTCATAACAGATGTCTTGGAAATGGTATCTATACCTGAATTACTCTGTGAAAATGTACTCCTTTTTTGAAAAGCTCTAGCTTTGCTTCCCATCCTTGTATCAAAGACTTGAAATTTGGCAGAAAGACAGCACTAACACTGGGCAGGAATGATATGACCAAGAAAAGCTGCCCAAATCTGGCCAAAGTTCTGAAGAATGAAAGACAAATGCAAATACTTGTTAGCATTTGGCAGTAAAACTATCCCAAAATGTGTTTTACTGAGCATGTTCGATTGCGGATTAATGGGGCTTGGTCAGGACTTTACATGCAATTGCTCTTACCTCTTGCTGGAGGCCACCGTGGGAACAGACACAAGGAATGAACAGAGGGAGTTGCTCTTCCTGTTTTCTCTCTGGACACTTAATTTTGCCTTTATCATGCCATTCAGATTTGTTCAAAAAATTAAAACAACCAGGTAACCTGAGCCCTGTTCCATCCTACCAAAACCTCATCTTTCCAGCTAGTAGAAGAAACTCCCATTTGACTATATTATAGTAAGAACATGGTTTTGAGTAACCTAACCCCAATTACAATGGATATTACCTCTACAACCCATTCTTCTAGCAGAAATTTTATTTGGCTCATTACTTACAGTAAAACCTTCCTTACTTACAAAATACATTCCTGAAGTAAGGATATCATGGGAGGTTTTGTCAATGGCAGAAAAGATTAAAAAATGTTATGTTGTTTTGACTCCTTCAAGATTTGACTTTAGCATGGAAAGACTGGGAAGATAACTTGCAAAAATTATTTTGTTTTTAATTTAAATACTCTTTTTCTAATGGAAAGGTGGTGGTGTCTTTTTTGTCTTTTTTTTTTTTAATGTTAGCTAAATTAAAGTTTGCACTATGCAAACAGTAAAGATACATATTTGCTTTACTTCTTGAAATAGCAGGGGAAATTTTTATTTCTTGAAGATGGTAGCTGAGTGAGAAATGGTATTTCCTAAAAGCTGAGCTGCATCTGAACACCAGAACTCTACTCTGTTCAGGTTCAAGGAAGGCTGCAACTGGAATCAGAGCAAATGTATTGGAAAGAGTTTTTTCAGACTTTTTAGTGAGGACAAGTACCTGGCAAGATTATTCATTTTATTTCAATTTTTTACTAGAAAAAAATCTTTAATTTTTCAAGATTCTATGGCAATTTCAACTCATCCTGGACAGATGGACTATTATTAATAAGGGGACAAACTGGAACATATGACAAGATAGTTCGCATAAGCTGGTCCCTAGTTATTTTTCCCAGTAAAGATGAGTAATTTGTTTTATATTAAAGGCAGAGAAAAAGTATGCACAGATGACATACACTGAAATCCCATATTGTCATACCCCATGGTAATGTACCCATGTTCCCAAAACTCACATACACGTGCTGCCTCTTGAGCTGTGTGGATTGCTACAGTTCAGCAAAAAAAAAACCCAGAAGAGCAATAATTGACCAGAGACAAACTTCTGTCTCTTCTTCCTTCGCTGTTGCAGCACGTAGGAACCTTTTTGTTTTGCTTGCCCCAGGCACCTACATTTCCTTAAACCATCTCCCCTGGATGACAGACAGTGCTCCAAATAGCAAAGTTAAAGAATAAGCATTCCCCTTACCAACTGATGAAAACGTCTGTATAGGAAGTTAATAATTAAACCCGAATAATAGAAGCTCACTGCATTAAATCTGAAGTGCCCCCATCCTTGGATTTCCTAAGATGCTGCCAAACACAGCTGGCCAATATTTGTTAGCTGATGAGAGATTAGCCAGTGCAGCTTCAGATGGTTTCCAAAGTGAAATTGATTGTCCTAATTATTTATTTAGCCAAACAGTATGTATCAATATTTATGAGTGACAGGAAAGTAGTGCAGACTTACTTTTAAATAAATTAAAGAAGTGATAATCTGGAGTAGTTATATAAGGCAGAAATAACCTGCTTAACCTTTACTTACATTTCTCAAAGCACTTACCAGAGTGAATAGTCTGTGCAGAGAGAGAAAGGAAAATAGACCTGGAGAACAGCTTTGCGCTAGAAAAGATAGGATGTACTTTACCATTATATGTAAGTAATCTAAAATACCAGTTTAAACTGAACAAAAAAACCCCTCATGGTCATTTCATACAATTAATTCGTTTCAGTCCAAAATGCAATCTAATATGCTGTGTCTTATATCCCCTTTGCACACAGTGTATTTCAGCAGGAGATGTGATAAAGCAGGGCGAAGGACAAAGCAACAGGCAAGTTTTCTGCCTGCAGACCCCAGCCCACAGGCACACTGAGGTTCAATGGGCACTGACTGTAAGCCAAATAACCGAGATGTGTGTCTGTGGTGGAAGTCATCTTCATGACTTCTTGAAATCTGAACATTCTTAAGATGCATTCGTGCTTCTGGGAATGTTGCTGAAACAACGTTATCAAAAATTTAGTAGACCGGAATGTTAATGACTCTTTTATGTTTAAGCCTTCTCAATAGTTGCTGATTATTGTTTCCACACTTGATAAATTTTTCACCATCTCTTCCAATACATGAATGGAGGAGCATCAGCTGAGAGGAGAAAGGAACAGGCTGAAGCTAAAGAAAAGAAAATGATTCTTTGCATAACAGGTCATTCAGCTGCAGAAGTCTCTTCTGCGATATGTGGAGCGTGCTAAAGCACACATCAGGTCTGCCATGCTGGGCCAGGCCAATGGTCTTTATGGTGCATTAACCTGTCTCCAGCAGGGTCTCCAGCCTAAAAAAGGAGTCAAACCCAATGTGGTTGTTCTTACCTTTTTATACAACCCTTGCCTGCTGGGCTGAGTCTTTGTACGTGGACACTTTCATTGAAAATATCTCCAAAGGAGACTTTAGTATGATCTCCTGTATACCCAAGTCATCATAAAATCACCCATATATCTTTATTAAATCCAGAAACTTCTAGTAAGTCATTTCCATCTTCAAGAAATTAAAAGTAAGATGCATGCAGAAAGTGAAAGAGATTGGAGCCACTGATACACGAGCCCTCTACAATGGCAAAAAAACTGATCACAGAAATGATCAGATCACACCACAAGTTAAGTTATACGTCTAGCTACTAAAGAGGTGAAAAATCATATTCAGATCCCTGCCAATGTGCTGAAGTGAAGGCCAGGAGAAAAGATGGCCTGTTGACTTCAGGTGATGAGAAGATGGAGATGCACCAGTCGAGCAGCAAAGCCAGCAGGATTTGCTGCACAGTCTCAGAGGATTCACGAATCCTCCCTGGAAGCCAGTCCTTGGTACTCTGGAGAAACATAAAATAAGAAAAAAAAAAACAAAACAAAAAAAACCCAAAAAAGTCAACAGAGAGAGAATGCATCAACACAACTGGGGTTTCTTGGAGAATGGCTCTTCCTTAACCTGCTTAAGAAGACCTGAAACTACTAGTTTGCTTCCCAGCACTATTAAAGTTTGCCCTATGAAAGAGCTATTGCTTGACCACCAGAGATAAACGGTTGCAAATATTATGAACACCGGCATATCCAATTTCTGAAACCAAGGACAAACCCTCTCGCACCCTGGATTACATACTCAAAACTTGTTATCATTCTCCAGCAACAGCCAACACAACAGATTTTTTAATAATATTTGTCCAATTTAAACTTTGCACAACATGTGCTCAATCCTTCAGTCCTGCGAGAGGGCAGGAGAGGAATATTCCAGATGCTATGGTTTAGCCCCCATTGAACTGAGAGAAAATCACCTCTTATTTATTTTTTGGGACCTGGCTTGAAACCTTGGCTATGTTTAATCAATGAAAACACTTCTGTTGGCTTGAGAGAGGTTCACGTCTGTGAATATACTATTCAAAGCTGGGGTTGGAGAAAAAGGCTCTAAAACACAGGCAGCAAGCATCTCTGCAGTATTCCTGGGCCTGGCCATCCTAGAAAAAACAAGTGCGTGTTCCCCAGCCTCATAGGGTCCATGAGACCAAGGTTCACCAGGGTGCTCAGACCTTGCTCCATACAGCAGCCCAGAGCTGCATCTCAGTCCTCCTCCTCCTCCCAGTCCCAGCTCCCTTTCACCTCTCCCATACCCCCTCTCACCCAGCCTGTACCACTGCCACCATCCCAAAAGTATGGACCTCATCCAGAGGAAAGGGCACAAGATTTCACGGTCCACATCCCTCTGGTAAATCAGTATATTTTCCTCTAGCCTCCTTCCTGGAAATGATTGCCCGGGAATCATGTCCAATTGCTGAAATTTCCAGTTCTTCCTTCACCTTCCAATAAAAACAGACACAAAAAAGAAAAAGAAAACAAAAAAAGAAAAAAAAAAAACAAACAAAAAAACAAACCCAAACCAAAAAGCTTGAGGCCAATGCCTAGGGTGGAAAATGTTCAGACCAAATGGTTAAAATTTAACAAAATTATTCGTACCTAAGAACAAGACCTTGTAGGAGAGACTACTAAAGAGCCTCACACACCACTGAAGTGTATCCAGGTTTGAGCTGCACTGCAAAAGTCATTTTGAATTGCCAGTACTATGCGATGGCTTGTAAAGCAAAGGAAGAAAGCCCTTAATTTCTGCACCTGAAACTGCTCTGTCTGCATGACCTCCGTTTGGCAGGGGACAGCCATGAAACACTTGACCTTGCCAGAAATTTGGTGAAATAACTGGAGCCAGGTTCAAAGCCTCTTCCAGGAGATGAGAGGAATATCAACTGCATCAGGAACCTTGGCTTGGATCAAGCTTTTATTGACCACACATCAAAATCTCCTGCTGAGATTTATAGAGGCTGCTGAATTGATTCATTGCTTGCTGATGGGAGTATGACACCCTTCAGTCCCGCAACCTCCTTCAGCACTCCTGACTTGTGTGCTTGGTGGTATTTTGGCATAATTTGGGAGGCAACTGAGATCTAGGCAAAGATCTGAGCCATTTTCACACCTGCTAAGTGTGGTGAATGATGACTTTTCTCCATTTTTCTTTTGCCTTCACATACACACGCAGAGAAAGAGCACTGTCTTTGTTTCACCTGAATGTCTTTTATAGTGTTATCTGCACTTTAAAACACATTCAGGTGAAACAAAGAATGCAAAGCCTACATAAAAGACTATAGAATACATCTCCTGTGTAATGGATGCACCAGACTGCATAAAATATCTTCTGCCATCAAGCCTTTTCAGCATGCTTAGAAATTTAAAAAAGGCATCTGTGCAACAAAAGAATAACAAATACAGCCCATTCTATTACATAGCAGAAAATAACAAACTTCTAGACACAAATAAGTCAGAAGCAAAGAGGATTTTTTTTTTAAAGAAGAACTTTTTCACTTTAAAAAAGTTCTTTAGAGTGTCAACATAATACCGCTTTGTGCTCTCAGATTAAGAAAAATGTTCTCTTCTGGGCAATTATCGATAAATATCCATTTTGGCATCCACTTCTGCAGCTACCCAGCCTACCTAGACAGCTTCACCCATTCTGATGGTGGAATGGGCTTGTCTCCACATGGAAATGTCCCTTGATCACTCCAGACCCGAGTCAGAGGTGGAACTCTGAGCCGGTTTGAGCACCCCAACTCCTGGCAGCCCTGAAAGAAGTGTGGATGTAAAGGACTCGGAGACACACCATGATCCTGTCTTGGTTATGATTTGCTCAGGTCAGTCAGGCATGAAATCAAGTTCAGTGCACAAATGACTCCTCCAACATGAGCACTCATGACCTCTGAGGTCTCAGCTGCCTCGAGGTACAGCTTTGCTTGCAGCACTTTGCTTTCCTGAGCTCCACTCCTCCTCTTTCCCGCTTCTGGGCTGCCATAACTTACCTCCTCAGAAGAGGGGAACCAGGATGGAGAGGGAGAGGAGCGATGGGCCGCCACAACCAAAGCCCATGCTGGAAGGGCGGCTTTGGCCAGTGTCACACCCGAAGGGAAAAGCCTGGGCTGCGAGGGGCAGGGAAGCTCTGTTTGCTGGTGCTGTCACCCTCTGCCAGAGCTGCAGCTGGGGTGGGGGGAGAGGCAGCGAACGTTGGCTGGAAGCATTTTAATTTGCTGTCGGAGAGTAACAGGCCGGCTGCTGCCGAGGCTAGAACATCATCTGCTGCTTGGAAAGAATTAATGTGCAGTAAGACGCGAGCTCTGGATGCAAACCTGCGGTGCCTGACCTCGCGCCAAGGCAGAGCCTGGGCTCCATCGGTTATAGGCATGTCTGTGTGGACAGAACGACGGTAGGTGAGCCGCTGGCTGCAGTCAGTGTGGCAGTCCCTATGGCCCTGTGTTTTCCTAGCTAATATTTAGTTGAGAGGCCTCCAAGGAAAACCCATGGGATGCTGGTGCTGGTGATTCAATAAGTGTCATTCTTCCCTCTGACTCAGTGCGCAACCATTTCCCACAAATGGGGTTAACAAGTCCTCGATGGCTGGAGAGAGTTGTCTTTTAGGCGAGACATAAAAAACAGAAGTCCTGAACAGTAGTGTGAAAAACATTTGTAGCTACAGCAAAGTAAAGGGATTTTCCTAGCTCAGTATAAACAAATGGGTTCACTTCTGCACATTTTGTTAAAGCAGTATCAGGCCCATTTTCCATTCAGAGCATGCCAGCTTTAGAGCAAAACTAGTCCTGGTTTGGGGTGAAAATGGCTTTTTTATTATGTACGAACAAGGTGATATTTTCGTCTGGGTTTTGTCTTGCTGTGAGGGATGTGAGGTCAGGCAGCGAAGAGGAGCCGTTGCACCCAGAGCACGAAGGAAGCAATGGTGAGAGGGGAGGACCATCGCAGTGGGGGTCTGCCCAGAGGGGTGCCCTAACCTGGGGTTTACCAGGCAGATGTTTGCATTGATGCCCTGGTAAATGCCACCGGTGCCTCCAGCCGCCGCTGAGCTGAGCAGTGGCGCTGAGCCAGTGTACCGAGGTCCCCGGCGACTGGGGACGTGCACAGCTGCACCGGGCTGCCCCGGCAGAGCTGTGTTTCGCTGGCAATAACAAGAGCTAATGTGTAGCCCTGGAGTTTCATTATGCTTAGGGACACAGATTCTTCCTGCTGGCAAAAAAAAATAAAAATAAAAATATAGTTATAACGCAGAGCTTAGTGGGGAAAAAAAAGTAATTTGAAGTGTATCTAAATTAGAAAGTTATAGCAAAGACATCTCAAAAAACCCAAGTTAAAGGCAGGTACAAGCCGCTCTGCGCAGTGCTGGCCAGGACTCAGATACTCACTGCACCGCACCGCACACAGGGGAACAGTCATTTGCATCAGCTCCACTACTCAGTCCATGTAGGTGAAATAGATAGCTGGCATGGCACAAAACTACAGAGCCAGAGAGGTGTGGAAGTTTCTGAAGGTGGTACGAGGAGCCGTGGGGAGGTGGGCTGTCGGCCGTGAGCAGTGGAGGAACTCCCCATTGAGGGGGCTAATCACAGCAGCGGTCACTGCTGTCAGGAGGAGAGGGACAAGGACACTCCTCACACCTGCCCAAACCAAGGAACTGCAGGAACTTATCACTGTGATACTCCTCTCCAATACTCCTCTCCCTTCCCTCCTGTTTCTCTGCTCTTGCCATGTCCCATGTGCAATTTCAGCATAAGCTCTTCAGAATCAACTCATCATTTCACTTCTGTTGCCGTGTGTGGCTACTGTATGTTTAAGGATCCTTAAACATGCAATGATTAGAAAAAGGCTCACTAACGCATATCTATCAGAAGCCAGAACTTGTCCCAGTCCCATATGACAGATGAAGGACCTGGTGCTCCAACAGAAGGGGTGCTGTGGCATTCATCAGCTCACTCTGCACCACCACACTGGTAATACTCACTTCTAGTAACCTGCTAGCAGGCTTTGCAAAAACATGACTGTTACCCACCATCCACTGGGCTTCACATGGCATAGAAACAACAACCCTGGAGAGATGCAAATTCTGCAGCCACGTGTCATTCCAGTCAAAATTGGTGCAGGTGCTCAGCGCCTCTGGAAATCCAATACTTTGTTTTCTCCTTGCAGCCTGAAAACCACCGTTCCCTTCTGCTAATCTCACATTATGCAGCAATTTAGAAACCCTCATTGGCTTTTTCCAAAACATTTAGAGGTTCCTTTTTTTCTGTTCTCACTTCTTGTGAAGGGAGCCTTGAACAGTCACACTGGAGAGTTTGAAAGGAACTGGTCCGCTCAGAGAGGCTAAATTATTTGGTTACAGGCAGTCGTTAGAAGTCCTTGTTCATCACAATTATTTCTTCCTGTTGGTATTTATTTAATTGCTATTTGATTTCACCCCTGGGTGAGCTCAAAGATGTTTTAGAGAGACTAGGAAAAAAGTTTCACTTGCAAGAAGCCATTGTTTCTCCTGCAGGGAATACTCAGGCTGGGATGCAGTTCAAGCTTAAGACACCTAAGCTGCAGTGTCTTCTTGTGAAGTAGGTGCCTGAAATCCCATTAGAGATGGAGCTTGGAGGGTGACTCACCTTACTGTAAACATCCTGCAGCTGGGCAGCTGAATCCCCACGTAGCCTCCACCGACTCTTAGGACAGGGTCCACAGCAGACTCTTTTGGCGCTTGGAGTTTCCCCCTTTGCCCGCTTGCTGCTCCTGCTGTGCATTGAGCTGATCGCCTGTCCTGCGCGCTGAGGACAGCTGGTGGGACTGCACAAGGCAAGGAGAGGGGACCTGCCTCCAGGCACCCACATCTCCACCTACGTACCCTGGCTTCTGGGCCCTGCTGCCATAAAACTGCCTTCACCGTTCAGTAGCAGCACGTTTGGCACTGGCTTTTGGAAAGCTCGGAGTTTATCCTCTGACACTTGTACAAGCACCTGCCACCTTGCAAATAGCACTGATTGATTATTTTTATTATTTTTACACAGATAGCCATGATTTATTACTTTCAGATATAAGCTCTTTACCCTTTTATCCAGAAAATGTGCCCCCTGAAGCATTTGTTTCTCTTTCTTTCTCTTTTTGTGCAGTGACACAGCCACCCCTTTGCTCTGCCACCAATTAGTGTCTCACTGGAGCTCTGCTGGGACTGGGTGTGTGAGAAAAAACTTTTTTTGACTTGCTTACCGCTTCCAAAGGGGAGCTCATTTCCTAGTTTAACCAGTGTTGTACTGACCGGGGTTGTTGATCGTAGCGCAATCAGGAGGTTAAACTTAATCACAGTGCTACAGCCTGTTGCACATATTTCACAGACACCTAAATGCCTCTTCTGTTCTCTCCTGCTTCTGCCTGCCCTGACGGCCGCTTCCCCTTGGGTAGAGCTGCGCGATGCACACACATGAACAGTGTTGCAATCCCCACGCGTTTTTAGGAAAGGCGGGTTTTGCTGAAGGCATGAATGGTTCACTGGGTAATGCAGATACTGCTTCTGGACAGAGACGTACTAATGAGGAGCTGCTGATAGGTCTCCCCCTCCTGCACCTGGTGTTTCTCTTCCAACAAAACTGTGAGAGGCGTTGAAGGAAAATGTCTAATTACCCTGTGAAGGATTAAACAACAACCCACATTCAAACACTTACAGGTTCCCTGAATTTCCTCATCAAATTTTTTTTTTTTTTCCTAATTTCATCCTCAAAATGCTCCAGGCTGCTATCAAAAATATAGCAGGGATTCAAATGAGAGAGATGGAGGGCTATGGAGACACTTTGGAAATAAACAACTTGAGAGAGAGCGATGCCGAGAGCTCTCCTCCCTCCTGTTTTGCTGAACTCCACCTTGCCCATTACACCGTGGGGCAGCGCCGCTCCGAGGAGCGATGGCAGCTCTGGGCTGAGCCCCGTGAGACTGGCTCCACCTTGGAGCTGCAGGCAGGGATGCTGGGCAGGTACCCCTGCATGCTTTGGCACAGGGTAAATGCTGTACGAGCCCTTCATCCCAGCTGGGCTTCAAACTCCTCCTTCCACCCCTCTCCAAAGTGCAGCCCATGGCAGCCCCAGGGACAGGGGGGGCACCCAGCATTTCCTCGGATGGAGATTTTTAATATCAGGTGGCTGTCTACACTGTGTTCATAGATGTACATTCATATGTCCAAAAACATTTCGTTAGATTTCAGGCTCATCCAACCTAGACTTAAAGCTTAGTTTTACAGGAATATTTGGTTGTTCTACATTGAACTAAGCACTAATGGTATCTTTGGGTAGATTTACAGGCAAACATGTGAAGCACTTCTATAGTTGAAGACATTAATGAAATCAGAGGTGCTGGCAAGAAGCACAGGCACAATGAAATAATCAGGGGGAAGAAAGGACGTTTCTGGAGTATCACTCTGACAGCATTAAATGCCCATAAACATAATCAAAGTTTAGCAGCCTGCTGTTTCCCAGCTCACACATGCAAATACCACTGAAGCTCGCTGTCTGCAGTTAGGCTTTCTAGATATTCCCCCCAGCTGTGGCAAGGCAGAGGCCCAGAAACTGAGATCCCATAAAGTAATCCCATGTGCATCCACTTCCAACCAGCCTCATAAGCAACAGACAGAGTAACATACTTATGGGCAAGAGGAACATACAAAAAGTGCTACAGCAGCTGAGTGCGTGTAGGTAAAACAGTGACAACCAGGTAAATAGCTATTACCTTTGACATTTGGCTCCATAAAGACCTTCCTAAATAGCCAATAGCTCTGCTTCAGCTAAAAACAGCAAACAAGGCTGTGTGCTGATGATATCTGCCTATAGAGGATATTTATTTAGTTCATGCCTCAGGTAAATTGCACAACATCCCTCATTGTATTCTAGTAAATAAGCCAGTATGGTTATGACATTTCCATTTTGCAACACCACAGTCATGATTGTTTAATAGGAAGTTATGGGTTATTTTACTTTGCAACGTGATGTTGCCAGCGCTGATTTTATAGCACACTTACTTCAGGTATTCTCTTCTTGTTTAGAGAAGGGGAAAAAATGGACTGAATTTGGCTTGAAATCTGCACTGGCTCTTTGATTTGGAAAAATGCCTAAGAGAGACTCAGCAGAGATTACCAGTCCATTCCCATTTGTGACACTATGTAAACACGGATCTCAATCCAGAACTGACATCCTCTCAGTTATCACTAAAATACTGACTGTCTGCCCTGGGGCTAGGTGCTCAGCCCAGGGTGACGATGCTACCACGGTAAGCACGGTGACACACACATACAATGGTTTACCATGTCCTCTATCATATCTTTTCATCCTGAGAAATACTCATACTTGCAGCAGCTTCTTGGAACACCAGCCCAGCCAGATGTTTTGATTTAACCCCCAGTGCTCGAAACAGTGCCAACTTCACAAAACATCTACTGACGCCAACAATCTCCTTTCACTTAAAAAGAGAAATGAAACAAAAGTTAATGGGCTGATTAACTACACAATCCCTTATCAAAATTAAATACAATAAATAGTCCCCCAATTTCAGAAAGACCACTAGGGTAGGGAATCTATGTCCTAACTCATGAAGACCAGGTGTGTAAATATGCAATGAATTGGGCTGTGATAAACACCTCCCAAAAAGGCAGCTCTGGAGGTCACTCTTGCAGCATCCCTCCCACTGACAGGCAGGTGCCAAATCTTGGCTCCTCCTTTGGGACCCGGAATAGGGGATGGGGGATGAGAGGCAGGGGATGGGGACAGGGGACGAAACATGCTTCACTTCCATCACACCAGCAGCATTTAAACCCACAGGGGCATCTCCTACAGCAAACCTACCTTTTATTGACTGTATTCTCTAAGGTTTGGATTAGAAAAACTGGTAAGTTAGTAAGATGAGGGATTTCTCTGATGTCAACAACAGCACTAAGGCATCGCTGGAGCTGGTCTGACACCGTGACTATTCAGCACATACTGAAACCACAGTAAAAGTCCTTAAACCATCAAGCACCCCAGCTCCGCTGCTGTTGAGTTTCCTGTCGGTGCAGAAGTTATAGATCTCTCTTGCTGCCTACAGTAATTGTAACTTTCTCTTCTAAGCATGCGGAAAAGAGCCATAACTCTTTTTGCGAAATCATCTAAGTTACAACGCTTACAATGCCACTACAACCTTTAGCATAATTTATGTAACATCACCATGAAGTCTGATGGATGGATAGTGGATGACTTTGGAAAAGAAAAGGTAATCAGGATACTGATCATGACATGTTTAAAACATATACTTGATATTTCTTCAACAACTTGAACCTGGAGCTGAAAATCATAAATATGTCATAAGAGTCTTCAGCTCAGTATTATTTTCTGATCATATCTCTAAATGAAAGATAAAGTATGTTTTACTACCATGTGACTACAATCTTCTAAAATGCCCCAGCTCAATTGTAAATTATGAATTATTTTTGTAGGTAAATAATTGCATGAACATGTAGAAGACTCAGGAAAAAAATGTTTCCAGAATAAATAATGTTTTGCAACTCTTCATTTAGCTATACAATGTTTTACAATTTTTTTTAATTAAAATCATGTATAAACTACGTTTTTAGACAATGTCAGTTATACACTGCTGTTCCTACAGACATAATTTTAAAATGCAGATTTTAATGATTTGAAAAAATAGGTGCCTTTCTTTTTAGCTAAACCTGCAAGAAATAAAATATAGACCAAAATTTTTTATTTTATAGGCTTTGGGGGGGGGCTTCAGCAGGAGAAACTGTATTTACATTATGAATAAACTTATTTAGTGATTTTTCTATTGGAAACACAATTAGGAAAAAGCCAATTAGCACGTCACGAAAATTTTCACAGAGGAAATCACACTATGTCACAAGGTACTCTACAAAAGAAAAACTGACTAAGAAATGCAGCATAAGCTGTGTGAGCCATATGGCTATACCCGGTGCGATGCATCGTGACCCCGGTTCATTAGAGAACAGAAGCGGATGGTAAATTCCTTCCACGTACAAAAGAATTTGGTGCATGTGTAACACTCCTTAAATCATAAGAGTCATATGTATAAGGGTCATATCAAACATGCTGAGGTCATGCGTATGACCTCAGCACGTTTCACAGAATAGGACTTCTGAGCAGCTTCACTTCCAGCAGGGGTAGGTAGGTGCTGGTGGTGCATGAGAAACGTGGGTGGCCGTGGAGAGGTTAAGGCCTGGGAACCGCTTTTGGTTTGTTTTCAGCAGAGCTATTTGGGCCTCGTGACTCACTTAAGGATTATTTTATGGCTTGACGCTCTTTGACATTTCTTGAGTATATTCTACGTTAAACATTAACTAAAATAGACAGAGAAGCAACGTACCATAGAAATGGTGAGGGCTGCAAGCTGAAAGTAGAAGAGGAGTATTATTTTTAATCATGCCAAATCCTGCCCACAGCTCTGGAGGTTACCTGAGTTCAAGCAAACCATCACTGAGGAATAAAAAAACCTTATGGAAAAAAAAGCCTTCCACATGGACTTTTTAAACATTTCCACAGGGACCAGCTCCTCAGGTGTTAATTCAGGGCCTGGGAAGGGGCCAGAGCAATAGCCCCTTAGAAATGAAATTGTGGAAAGGGTTTAGATAGGCATCAGAAGTTCTGGGGAGAGATATGAGAAGGCAGAGGCAGTAACCTCGGGTAAGAAGGAGATGTCCATGAGGACAGGAACATGTTGGGCAACCAAGAACTAGGGAGGGTGAGGATGTGCTCAGAAATCTTCAGCTGGGCTGGTTTCGTGGTGAGGGCACTGTGGACTGTCATGTCAGACTAAGATTAAATGAGACTTTATTAACAGTTGCCTGTTGCTGAACAGAAAACAACTGCCCTACAAAGCCATAGTTTCATTCAAATGTACATGAAGAGGTGTCATTAATGTTTCTTACAGCTAAAATCAGTGCTGTTGTTTGCCTTGTTTATTCTCACACAGCTTAGGAAAAGCAAGATAGCACGGTGTCCAAAATAAGACTGGGGACAATCACTGAAGAACTAAATCTTTAAACATGTTTGTATATCTTGTTGAATTTTCACACATTCATTTGAGTATTTCTTCACCACACTGATCAGTGTGTTACAGTAATGTCCTTATTGGTTACAAAAATCATACCCACCAATATGACAATGACACAATAACCAACACAACAAGATATAGTTACGGTTAACCTTGGGCCTCATAACTAATTAAAAATAATTCATTGGGCACTACAGACATTCTAACTTTAAAAAAAAAAAAAGAATCTTTGTTATTCTTGCCATCCAGGTCAGAGGGTCCCAGAAGATGACGAAGGGAATGAAGTACAACCTACCAGCTGTGTCCTCCAAATATTAGTCCAAAGTGTCCTCAAAAGGAAGCGGAAATGTCTTGTGCTGTTTGATGCCCTGGGAGGGAAAGAAGACAGAGGTGCCTGAGAGCAGCTTGTATCCTCTGCAGGACATTCATTGCAGCCCCATGTGACTTGCTCACTAGGTATTCATAAACTGCTCATTTTATGGAGTTTTATTGAAATATGAGCCTGCAGCTCCTTCAAGAAACCCACTGTTTTGCTGTTTCTGAGGCTCTATCAGGAAGGAAATCTGGCCACTGGTCTCCGTCATGCCAGACTGTGTATCCGTGTTACATCCGATGCAACTGCAACACACCAGCGCAGCAGAGTTGTGGGGTCCGAGTTAAGGCTCTGGGAGAGGTGTGTGTCATTGTGGGGCAGTGAGGGGGGCTCTTGTATTTCCCAGCAGATAACTGGGGTCCACGGGGCAAGACGGCAACTTGTTCTTGCATTTGAAAGCCCTCAGCAGGGAGCAATGGCATGTGGTTTGGTGTGTGTCCAAATAAATACACACTTCACCTTGTTGTCGAGATCCCAGGAAATGAGGGAAAAGCGAGTTCTGCAGCTGATGCGCTCTTTGCTCCTGTCCAAGACAAAGTGAATGGGAATTTAATCTACAGGTACTTCTCTCACAAGTGATCAAAGTAGTAATTGAATTAACCAGACAAACAGCAACAACAACCCCCTAAGTCCAAACAAGTCTTGATCAAAGAGCAAGTGCTGATAATGCATTAGCTGTGATGGAACTGATTAGGCTGCTGACTGGGAGGAAATTGGTCTTTTTTTGTTGTTGTTATATTGACCAGATCCTCTAAGTCTATTAATTCCTTAGAGCTGTGCTTGGGTAACACTTAGAGCACCGCAGGACCTATTCTTTGAGAAATAACCTCAGTAAAGCCACAGATGCAACACATGCAGAGATAAATGATACAGGAACCGGAGCCACACAAGTGGCCTATGTTTTTTCTATCAAAAGTGAGGTGAAAAATCCTTAACTAGTTCTCAGAGCAAAATTTAAGCAGAAAGCCCAAGGGGTGGGTAGGGGAAGAGGTGTTCTTTCTAGCTTCATTCCTCTCATATACCCCAGAGATAGGAGAACGGCACTGTAGCACTGCCTGTTTCAGCTGGCTGAAGACCCGTCCCACCTAGTTTGCTCCGTTTTTCATTTGGGAATGATGTAGTTTTGATCCTTTGCTTTCCTTTCCTGATATCTCCTACCCACCACCAAATATGAGCTGCGATCAGTGTAATCCTCACACAGGTGTTTGACAGAAATACGCAGGTGACATACTGATGACCATCACCAGATTGAAGCAATCATCGTCCCACTCCTGCCCGTCTGTGGTTCTTTAGTAGTCCTCAGGAGTCCTGCAAACAATATCCAAACTACACAAATGCCGTGTCACTTTTCCTTCCTGTTTACACAAAAGTATACATTTGTACAGATAAACTTAGACCAGCTGATTACTGTGGGGCTGACCTCCAGCCAGGGGGAGGGAACATCTGGGGGACAATAATTTTAGCCTCAGCTGCCTTCACTGGGAATAGGAAGAGACTTTAATGCACTCTTCCAAAAGGCAGAGGACAGAAAATCGCCTTGTTTCGTGGGAGTCAGCTTTCTAAGCAGTGTGCGCTGCCAGGAGCTCTGCAAGACCATGGACGAATGAAAATCTGAGCAGAAGTGGTTGGATGCTGAAGGGCAGAGCAATGGTCTGGAGTATACAACAGAGGAATATAGAAAAATGCGAGAACTGCTCAGTGCATGCTAACTGCAGGCCAGGTAGTGCATTGCCTACTCTCTGCTTCCCACTAAATGTTCAGAGGAGCAGTTGCAAAAAAAAAAAACGGCTTTTCTTTGCCGTCAGAGCGAAGGATTTTCAAAAGTTCCCCAGGGATACAGGAATAAAGGTGCCACTGGCTTTCTGCAGGGTTTCCTCCAAGCTTTTGAAATCCCAGCCTGCTTGCCTCGCATACTCACATGACCTTCATGACTGCAGCATCTGAGCACCTTGCCGTCTTTCACGCATGAATCTTCCCAGCACCTCCGCTAAGCAGCCCGGCTGTAACAGCTCTGGTTTATAGCAGGTGGCGAGCGTCAGTACAGAGACCAAAGGTGAGAGCCACAAAAAGACTCAGGCAGTGTGTTGCCCAGCACTGTGAGATGTAACATGGATCTGGCAGCACGTACAGCCCGAGGCCAGTTGCTTTTACAGTATACGGGGAGGCTCAGGAGTGTACAGGGACAAGAAACTGCCCTTCCAGTGCCCCATGGGGACTGCAATATGTGGGGCAGCAGGAGGCATGTCACCGCACCGGGAGGGTTCAGGGACATCTGAGGGAAGTGAAGGCTCATCCCCAGTGTCACACAAACCTTTCCGTACACATAGTGAGGTCCTTCTGAAGCCATCTCAACTCCTCACTGCTCCATTTTGTTAGAAAGCTCCTTCCAGATGCCATTCCTTGGGTGACTGGACAATTGCTCATCACCAATTTTTTTCTACTGTCCGCATTTCCATTTAACCTAAAAGTAGTTCTTTTCTCCTATGGATTCCTATAATTACTTTTTTATGGATGTCCTGCTTTCTTCATATCATTAAGCCAAACAAGTCATTCTCAGTCTCCACATTGAAGACACGGTTCCCATTGCCTTGATCACCCTTAGAGCCTCTCACCACATCTGTTCCAGTTTATATTGTGTTAAAACACAGCTGATCAGAGCTGGAAACAATTTTCTAAACAAAGTCATACATAAAGCTTTGCATAGCGGTGCTAATACTTCCCATATCTACTGGGAAGCTGTTGTCTGTCTCATCCTAAAACCTGACTAGACCTTTGTAGCCCACATTTCTTCTGCAGCTGGTAGCTCTCCTGCAGCTGGACTCAGTTTCTGTGACTGCTCAAAAGGCGCAAGGAGTCCGGCCTGCCTCACGTCTCACTTCTTGTTGTATGCTCAGCTGTCCCATGATCAGCACTTACTTCATACTTAATTTTTGGGGCTTTACCCACTGGGGTCTTTTGTGAAAAGCGCCTGTGGGCACCATGGGAAGAAAAGGGAAGGAAAACCACTCCCTCTCTTTTGTCTATCTTGCCTATCAACAGGAGGCCAAAATAATGAAGAGGCTCAAACTGGTCTCCCCTGAGTTTGAGGATTTTGCTCGCGGGCCTCCTTCCTTTCTTGAAGGCACAAAAGATTTTTCTGATGGCTCATAGAAGTCAGAGCTAGTTTGCTGCTCTGTCAGACCCCATCCCCTCTCCTCTGTCCTCACTTGATAAGGAAAGTGCTGGCAGGGAATAGATGCTTGGCCTTGCTGGTTCACTGGACGATGGTGGTGAAACCAGTGTCCCTGTATATTTTGGGTAGGTTCCACTGGAGCCAAGTGGAAGACAAGACAGCCACTCCCACTTGTTTTATTTCCCCTTAACCAGTGTTATCAGAGCTTTCTTACTAATTAACAAACAGCAAAGGACAGTGTTGTGCTTTTGAAGTGCATGTGGTCTGACACCCAGAGCAATTTCTAGGGTGTAGAGGCAATTACTCCAAGGAATACACCCAAGTGGGGTAAGAGCCAGTTCCCTGGAGCTGCCCATTGCCTGCTGCATCCACCTGGCTGGGAACTTAGTCTCTTTTTTCATTAATATAATTCTCTATGGGAGCCCATAATCCAGTTTTAAATATGTTTCATAACCTTCTGGAATATGTACCCAAGTACTTCATGAAATTTAAAAAAATAATCAAAAAAAGGCTGCACTACAACAGGAATACTGAAGCTGCTGCGGTGCCTGGTGCCAGCCTTCCTGTGCTTCTGAGGTAAAAAGAAAACAAACAAAAAATAAACACAGCAGAGAGAGCACAAAGTGAAAAGTAAGAAGACACTGAGCTACAGTCTGATAGAGGTATCAAGCAAGCACGCTGTAATTGTTCACCTTAGTTCTTAATGTGAGAAACTTCTAACACTGAGAAGTGTCTTTGATCTGAACAAGGGAACAAGTGTCTTTGATACGGAGAAAAATAAGTGTGCTTGGAGAGAGACATATCCTGTGCCTCTTGCATAATTATGAAAATGTAACCAAAACAGAGCTCTTTGGTGAACTACAGGCATCTTTGATAGGATTTGCGCAAGGAAGTGACTGGACAGCCTCTGGGAAGCTGTGGGCTGGGAGCTTACTGTGCTTGTGAAGAGATGTATTGTGGTCTCTGAACTGCCATCAACGTTTTGGAAAAAGAAAAGGCCTAGGTATAAGCAGAGATGATTATGCAGAAAACACATTTAGAATTTATTTTGAAGTCGGTCCAACTTTTATGTCATACTATTTCTTGACCACATTCCTAGCATTGCTTTGGAATGACAATTGAAAAGGAAACTACCTTTTCTAGTAAAAAGCCAAATTTCTGTTCAGCTGAACTATGTGAAATGACCTGTGAAGGAACTGTGTACCTTATATTTCTGGGACTGCAGTAACCAGGAACATCCCATGACTGACTACGTCAAAGTTTCGTTCAGGATAAAACCAGATCTGACCTCTTCCTATAGGTAAAAGATATTTTGACAAGACTTTCTGTTCTGTCTGCTTGGGGAAATCCTGAATTTGTCAACTAGAGCTGTAAAAACTGAGCCCTGGTAGACCACCATTACTGTTTCTTCTTCCACTGGTCTTCCTATGTGTACTGTAGGCTTACCATAGTTGTTGCTGTTATTAGAAATGACAATCACAAGATGTGATTTGCCACTATCTATTCCTCCACAAACAGGAGGAAAACACTAGCACATCAGAGACCTCCCGCTTTAAGTCAATGAGCATCAGGAGCGATGGAAAACACCAGATCCATCAGTCATGCTGGCGTCCCCATCTGCCAGGCACCATGAGGCTATTAGTGACTGAGAAACAGTCAGTGTCACATACTTAAATTATTGTGTCATGGTGGCCTTCAGTAACACCCCATAAAAGGCCCTCAGAAATCTTCCCCCAAACTCTCAGGAATGTGACAGAAAAGGCTTGTCCTCAGCGAGGGTCCAAGAAAGCCCAGCACATCATAAAAAACGCGGTTCATAACTTGCTGCATCCCATTCTGTTACAGATACAGATGCAGCCATGCGCACGCATCTGGCCAGAAGTGTGTGACAGCTGGCGCCTCTCCAGCTATCGCCCTGGGACAGAAAGCTCTGCACCGCAGCGTGCGGGAGGCATGGGAGCGGCTTCATGGGAAAGGAAAGTAGCTGGAGCTGCAACGCAGTGGGATTCAGCAAAAGCAACCTGGTTTTGCAACGCTCATTGCCACTTCCAGTGTCTCACCATAAGCGTAGCAAATAGATGAAACGAAAGCAAGGGAACAGTCCGAGGTTCCCACGTACGCTTAAAATTGCTGGCCACCAGATTCACAGAAGCAGCAATACAAGTGGTATCAATTAAGCTCACAAGCATTACTCATTTTTCTGGGTGTAAAAAGCCCTATTTTTTAAATTCAAATATGGAGGGAATCAGCAATACAGTACATGCAAAATAAATTAGTGGTTCATCCCCAGACCAAGCAGGCCGTTACTGTGACTGCCCAGTTCTTGTTCCTATCTGGTTTTGGTCTCCGTGACTCATAAACCCAGGAGATGATTCCTCCAAAACCACAGCCGTTGGCTCTTTCATCTACTTCTTCCCAGCTGATCTTCAGCTCATTTAGGTCTTTGTTAATGTTTTTGTTGACACAATGCTCTTGGTCATCCATGGGCTCTCTTCCCAAACATTTTCTGGACCTGTGTTGGCCGCAGGACCCTGCCAGCTTTCCACTTCACTGTGTGCTTGACCTAACCAGCTTTGCTACCATAGCTTACTGGCGGTGGTCCAGCTCTCTCAGACATTTCCAGACCCATAACCCAGCGTGCTCTCTCAGTTCTTGTCCTCTGTCAACATTATGAGACAAAGCCAATGGTTTTAACTCCTACCATCCATATTTACTTCCAGAAAAAAGCACATTGTTGGTACTTTGCTGCTTCAGTGTTTTACCTGTTGAAGGGTTTTCACCAGCTTTTCTCCTTGACCTTTCCTCTGGCCTTTCTGTTGTTGCCATACCAGTACGGGCTCACCAAGGAAACTAAATTCCTCAGCACTACTGACCTTTACTGCCTCTTGTTGCGCTGCATCTGCAGTTCTCCTCCAGTGAAAAGCAAACAAGACTTACCCAGGCCTCCTTCCCATGTTGGACACTGCTTGGCACCTTTGCCTGTGTGCCAGGAGTAGGTGCTGCAAGGTATCTGCTCGCCCATACATCCAGGGTTCCTGGCACCAGCTGACACCATCCCGCACTACTGCCTGAGGCATCCCTTAGCCCACCCAAAAAAGAAGAGGCAACTGCCATCACAGTATCGTGCTCCGCCGCCGTCTCCAGGCTCTCCAGCTCCACCATCTTCCCCCACTCCACGGGGCTATCAGCCAATCACACCTGCCCGACCCCTCGTCCGCCCCGGGCAGTACCAGCTCCGGGGCCACCCGCTTAGCCTCTCCGCTCCGCGCGGCCCAGCCCCATCACCTTTGCCAAATTTCTGTCGTTGCCTTAAACCAAGGTGCTGATTTTGGGATGAGGATTTACACCACATTCTCCTCTGGCATAGAGTTGCGGTTTTGTTTTTCTATTTCTTCTGACTTCTCCCAGGTGCTATAACCTTTCCTGGCCCCTCTCCAAACCACCACAACTATGAGGAGACCATTGCCAAGGCCGTACATCTCATGGCTGGCCCTGGCTCTCCAGTACATTTTCCGGAGTGTCCACCAGCATCCGTGTTTGCTCCATACATGATCTCCCGTCTCTGAAGCCTTCTCATCTACCCCCACCAGCAGCCACTGTCCTTTCCTATAGAGCCAAGCTTGTCTTGCTGGTTGGAGATCTCACTGGAATTAAGTACATAACCAAGAGATTCCCAGTTATTATTATTGCAGTCAGCATATGAGCCCCTGGCCTGGCCAAGCCACAGTGTTCTCCACTGCAGAAGACGCCCCTCTGGGACCAACTGTTGTTTTCTTGTTAACTTGCACCACATTTCCATGAACATGATAAAACATTTGTGGCGAGGATCATGCCCGGAGCACGTTTTACCTTTAATTTATTGCCTTTCTCAGTTTGTATCAAAACGCAAAGTGGGACTGTGGGAGAACACAGTGAAAAATAATACTTCAGAAAAATTTCAGCGTGAAAAGGTTGCTACATGTTTCTGGCACAGGGATCTGAATTAGAAAACTTCAAATATGTAAACAACCCCAAAATGCTACAAAAGATCAGTCCAATCATATCTGCCACATGACTGACTTTATTATAACTGGAAGCCATACAGGTACTGAACTTGAATTTTTTTAATACTTTCAGATATTTTGTGAGCTTCAGAAGGGAATGTTTGGCAAAAATACTGCTTGCAAAAGGGCTTTTCAGCAAGTGTATTAATCTTATGGGATCTGCCAAAATGAAAAATCCATCTATCTTTCCATGGATTTTCTGTATCTTTTGGCATGTTCATGCAATGGGAAAAATTCTGGGGTTTTTAATTATGATTATTATTTTGGAAGCTCAAGACTTTAATCCTGGTAGCTGAATTGTGCAGTGCAACCGCTGACCTGTGTACTAATTGCAAACTAGAAAACTTACAAAGAGCTTGATAAAACCTATTCCTCTCTGCAAAGTCCTGAAGGTGCCAGTAGGTTTGGGTCCAGGTACTGGCCTATGTCTTCCACTTGAGGACATGGAAAACAAGGAACCAGCTCCGATTTTCACACTGGGACACTTCCTACACTGGAAGCCACAGCCAGGACAGAGGGAGGCTGAGGCTCCCTCTGGGCCAAGGCAGGAGCAAGCTCCCCTGGGTCGAGCATCCCCCTCAGATCCCATCCCACCCCACCACTGCTTCCAGAGCCGACACGCTGCAGACCCCCTTGGCTGGGCTCGTGGCACTGGTTTCCTCTGATGTACGAGAGGCGATGCCTGAAGCTTCATTTCTCAGTTCAGTGGTAATGACATGTTTGCTGCAGGGTGTAAAAATAGAAATGTATGGATATGGTAATCCCTCCCTGAAAGCCCGGCCAGTGCTGCTTAGGGAATGGCTAAACATGCTAGCTAACCCCCATCACACTTTCTCGCATGTTTTTCATCATCTTTAGCTGTACCTATGCCGCAAGCGGAGGGCGGCCAAGTCTGAGAGGCAGTGGCGAGAAAAAAATACATCAAGGGCTTTGTTTAAAACAGGTTTTTCTGTTAAAGAAATTGTGTCAATTTGGAAATCTTACATCTGCATGAAAGTATTTTTAGCTACCATTGCTCCAAGCCCTGCCTTAAGTCTCCGGAGGTAAAACCAGATCCCAGCAAACCAACCAAAGCATAATCCCTTTCTCCCAATGCATTTACCTGGGTCAGTCTCTGGCATTTGGCACACTGGCAGAAACTTGGCACTTTTCTCTCAGGTGTATTTTTTTCACACAAGTAAAAGGAAGAGTTAAAAAAATAAAAATTTACAAAAGCAAAAAACCATGATGGTGAAAAAAATGGTTTGGAGGGGGGGAGGGGTGGGGAGCAGTTCAGGCTGATATAGCAGACCTTAAACCAACTTCATTCCTTTAAACACAGATCTGGGTGTCCAGTCCACATCAAAGAATTAATTTTGTTCATCGCTGGCCAGATTTTTAGATGTTCTCCACATAAATCACTGGAGAAGCCTCTGGGTCATTTTTTCCGTTCCAACAATGACATAATAAGCAAGGAGAGGGGACGCAAAGGAGTTAAGCTGAGCCTTGGTAATAGGTGCAAACCCCATACCAGTAAAAAATATAATCAATCTGATAGTATATACCAGGCTGAATGTGTATAATACAGACATATGAGTATACAATGTTTACTGACAGCACCATGGTAATCTTGAACTAGAAATGCAAGTGATGAGGTGGTTTTTAAGGTGATCATGCTGGCAGCACTGAGGGAGAAGATCCTCATTTGTTCCCTGTTGTCCCTGTGCCTCCCCCTGCGACGGACCCCTGGCTGGGGGGGCAGGTGAGGATCTCACCCTGCTCATTGCGTGTCCCGCGACATTTCCAGTGGCATTGCACCCCTAACAGCAAGTAAGCCGCCAGGGAACCACAGTTTGGGCTGGAGAATGGCCTTTTGTTCCCAGCCCCCTGGCAGTGCAGGGCTGCTCCCTGCCCCTGGCACCGCGGCACGGCGTTGTCTGCCCGCTCAGCCACCAGCCTCTGCCCATCACCAGAGCAAACAAAAGCTGCTGCACGCACCGGCGTGGCCGTGTCACCCCTCCCCAAACATCCTCCCTGGGTGCCAGCAACACTCTGGGCAAGCTGATGGTGCCCTGGTCACAGCCCTCCATACCCCTGAGCAGCCCACCGCAGCCTTCGGGGGGGTTTGCACTCTTTCATGGACCAGCAGCCCTTCCTGGATGCATGTCAGAGCTGGGGCCCCTGTGCCCCTGTGGCACGTCCGTGGCCGGTTTATTTCCACGTTTGTCATCCCAGCCCTGTGAGGCCCTGCACCAAACCCTGACAGTTCTCCAGTCCAGGAGAAACCAGACCCACAGCCCCATGGTCCATCTGCCCATCTCATGGCTGCCATCACTGGGCTCTCCCTGGTTCGAAGGTAACAGCCAGGACCGAAAAGGTTTCCAGGACTTCCTCCTCCTGTTTATACCGCCTGAAACAATGTTTTTCTTACAGAAATGTGACATCCCCAGCCCTCTGCAGTCAAAAGGCAGAGCTGGAGTTATGCTGGGGACAAGGGGAGCAAAACAAGGAGAAAAACGGAGCAGTCTTGAAAACAGGAGTCCAGAAGGAAGACGGGGGGCACCGGGAGGGCGGCAGCTCGGTCAGGGATCTGCCCGCATGTGCCTGCATCCGCCGCGCTGCGAACGCCTCTCTGCCCGGGGCTGGCTCTGCCGGCGCTCGGACGGGCAACGGAGGGAACCGTGACTGGCACTTTGGAGTAGGATAATTATACTCTGGGCTCTGCAAGTGTGGGTTAGCTTTCACTGAAATAAACTGCTCGAATCTATGATGAATATCAACATTGTAGGCACAAGGGGCAAGGCAGTAAATTGTAGTAGGATGAAATACCTACATTTAATTATGTCAAATTATATGGAATTTGAGCGAGTTTTTCTGCTGCGTGCTATTTAAAGTTACGCCTAAGTGCACTTCCTTGCCTGAATAAAGCAGTTTTTGTTGCAAGATGTGGGCTTGCTTTGTAGTTTATGATTTATAGCCTTCACCACATTTTGTCACTTTCTTGTTTCTTGACTGAGATGTTTGTGAACGTCTCATTTCAGATAATGGGACGCAGCCAGAGTGCCATACTATATACAGCCTCCTAAAAATGTACGAGCAGTGTTTTGTTGAGGTTTTTTTTCTCCAAGATGCTCAAGTATCTTGAGTATGCTCTTCACCAAAGTGTATATATAACACACACACACGCACATGCAGCCAGGAGTCATTGCTCCACCAGCCTAAAGTTCATGCACTTCCGCACCAGCCGGATGGGGCCAACCCCACCGATCTCCATTGCTGGTAATTTTTAATCAAATCAGTCAGGAATGTATAAATAGCCCCAGACCGGCCCAGCTGAGCTCACCCTTCGGCTCCGCGTCATTAGCAGCCACCAGGGTTGCACCTTGGTTTAGGATGCTGCCATGTGGCCAGGCATGGCCCGCTCCCGTCGTGGTGGGGCCAGCAAATTACAAAGCAAGGAGCCTCCATTGTGGGGCAGAGGGCCACCTAATGGTTTCCACTGTGGGCGGAGGAAACGAGTGGCTGGTGAAGCTGAAAGGGTTGCCACCCACACAGTTCAGTGGCCCTGGAAAGAAAAGAGGGTTTACGTGCAAACGAGAGCCTGAAATCATCCTGCCCGATGGGCTCGGTGCGCAGGGAGCATGCAGAGAGCAAGCCCACGGTAAGGACACGCAGCATGATGGCGCAGCAGCCGAAATTTTGTTCAGCCTTGGTAAGCACAACATTGTGGCGGTGGCTGGGACCTGAACCACTTGTTCACCTGCAAATGCACATGGGAACATTTCTGATCTGGTGCTCCTGCCAGCGTGCAGCCCTCGGCACCCTCACCCAGCCGGAGGGACGCGATGAGGGGTGGCCGGTCCCGCACAAGCCCTGTTTCAGCTGGCATGGCCGGGGCCTGGTGACAAGGCAGCAAGCGCTGGTGTTTTCCAGGTGTACAGGACACAGGGCAAAGCTCCTCGGCAGGAGTGTTTGCAACCATAAATCACCTCGCTGCAAGGGACTGCGGTGAAGCTTGCCTAGCAGATTTCTCAGCATAGCATCAGAGTTAACGAAAGGATTAAAGAGGTTCATAAATAAGTAATAAAAGAACAAAGCCCACCCGAATTTAATTATCCCCCCTGGTTGAAAAATAAGCAAATAAAGCCAAAGAACTCACTTAGAAACCGGCCCCATATTTCATACCTAGATGAAGGATCGTAAGGTTTCATCTATGGATAGGGACAGATGTTACCAGCACAGCGGAAGGAAATGATTGAAGTGCAAGGATTGTTTGTCCTTAAAAATAAAATTAATCAAATTTGATGGGAAAAATACTTTAAACTTCAGTCTCAGGGAGGCAGATGCATTCAAGAGCAGCCTCACTTATTTCAATGAGTGTGTACAGATACAGACACACACAAATACCAGTTTGCTTTTGCAGCTACGCTCCACTGAGATCATTTTAACCATATCAGTAACGTGAACATCCTCCTCCCAAAAACAGCAGGCTGAACGCAGGCAGCTCCTGTGCTGCCACAAAACAGTTTTGCAAGAGCAGAAGTAGCATCAACCTCAGGAGAGTGAACTGGTGTGGCAACAGCAGAACCCCAAATTCGTGCCAGGCTTTGCTTAACCCGCAGCACCATGGTAGCAAAGGGCTCAGTGAGCGAAGCCAGCAGCAAAACTCTCAGCCATATCACTGCTCATAACACAGGATGAATCACAGGTTCTCCGCTGAAAGCTAATTAGATAAAGTGCCATCTCCCAAAGGCTCACGCTGTGCATATGACAACACCCCTGTCACAGCCTGAGTGGGTGTCTCAGCCTCTCGATTGTCCTGAGCAGTGAATAGATGTAAGTCACCAAAACTGCCTCCAGCTGGGGGAGGAGGAACAAGACCGAATGACGAGGGACGGGACGGGGTGGCAGCAGGCCGGGCATCACAGGTGAGTACCAGATGCACAGTCCGTGATGGCCAGGCTGGCTCCCTCTCCCGAGGGGCCGGGGCTGGGATTGGTCGCGGAGGGGGAGCCCGGGGAAGCTGGGATCGCTGGTTGAGGGCAGGCAGGGCTCTGAGCCCACTACAAAATGTTAGTGCCCACCTCGCACTTCTTCACCCTCTCACCATCGCTGCCTGGCAGCAGCCGCCGCTGTGGTACCCGCTCCACCACTTCCCCTGGCTCAGCCCCAGCCCCTGCCTCGGGGCAGCGAAGTCTCCCCACAGCCGCGGAAGCCGTGGGTTGGTTGTGGCATGGGGCAAAGCCTGGAAGGGAAGGACTGAGAGAGAAGGCAATGGCTTCAGACAGTCTCTGTGCCGCAAGGCAGCTCAACACCCACGTGCCTTTGCTTCAGTCACCTCCTACTCAAGTGTAACAAACACCAAATGAGGAACAGCTCGATAACATGTACTTGGGTTTTATTACAAGCAAGCGAGACAAAAGTCACTTTAAAAGTTTCAAAGCGTTGTAGTAGAAAGAGTAGCTAGGATGTTGGCAAAAAGGGAGGGGGAAACCACACTGAAGAGATGTGGGGTGGGCAACAAGAAAAAAGTCATTGGAAAGGATTAACAGTTATGGTGACTCTAACCTTGTCCTTCTTGCTTTTTTTCTCGATGAATTAACATTTGAATGGCAACCTGCTCACACTTTCCTTACCAAGTTAAATTGTGTTTTCTGAGTAAAACGCAGGGTTACAACAAGATGCCATGAAGCCATTGGAGGTGCACTTGAACAAGGCTGCGCTTTGTTCCTCTGCTGCCTCACTGCTCTCTCTCGAGGCATCTTTGAAAATCCCTGAGGTCAAGCCAGTAGGCATTAGAGCTTTATTGTCACAGCAGACATGATCTTCCTATCTTTTATGGGATAAAAAAATTACCCCAAAACACACTAATATGTGACGCAAACCTCTAGAGTCTTCTGCTTTGACTTGAGGCACTGCCCAGCGCCAGGCTGGGTGGGAGAGGAAAGCCTACAGCGCTTGTTTGCAGCTGTGGGTCCTGCTGAAGGCACTTTCCCCCCCGTCTTCTACACAAACCAGGCCAAAATTTTAAACATATCTAGGTTGGCCCCTTCCTCCAAAACCCTGAATTAGCAAATAGAGTGTGATTCAGCTGAGCTATCCAAGCACGAAGAAAGCCGAGGTGCTGTGCTGCAAATGCCTGCAGGCTTGGAGTCGGGCAGTGCCTGTTGCATCTCAGGTAGTCACAGAAAGACCACCTCTCTCTAATGCCTCCTCTGTGCAATCATGTCCCATCTGCCACTGAAACCTACCGCCTGGATGTGCTGCTCCAGGCCAGCCAGCCCCTATCCCACAGCTCGCAGGGCTGAGCCGGATCCTCCGTTTGCCTCCCGTCATGGCTTGCTTGCTGCCTGTTGGGTACCAAACTGCCCTGACTCAGCTGCCGGAGGGAGGAAGGCACCACAGCATCTGTGCACCGGCCGCTGCCTGTGCTGCCACCCCCTGCCCTTGCATGGGTTGCTTCTCCAACCCCTTGAAGGTTGCAGTCCCCACGTCGCCCACGCTGTCCCCCTGCCACCCTTTGGGCAGAAGCAGGTTTTGTGCGAGCGCTCCTGCCCTCACCCCAAACCAAACCAAAGGTATTCGGGATCCCGGTGTTGCTCTGCACACCCATGGTGTCCTCCAGCAGCCAGACCCCCGGGGCAAGGGCTGCCTCGAGGCCCTCGGCACAGCCTCATCTGGCAGAGCAGTGGAGGGGACGGAGGTGTATCAGTTTTATTGCCCGTGCGGCTCATGGCAGAGGCCTGGGAAGCCAAGCAAGCCACGTTTTCACCCAGGGGGCTCTCACTGACCCACAGGTGGTGGGGACTGCTCTCCCTGTCAGCCCCCCACCAGCCGCCGGAGCAGCCCCACACTTCCACCATCTCCCTTGTCCTCCAGGTTTCCCCCTGGGAAAGGCAGGCCAAGCCCAGGTCAGGCATGAGCGGCCCGAAATGATGGCGGGAGCTAAACAGAAAGGCTTTGCCCAGAGGAGGAGCAACCGTGCTCATCTGCGCTGCTTCATCGCCCAGGTGAAGGTGGGTGCCGGCAAGGGCTGTGGTGAAACGACTGGAAAGAAACCATCTGCCTGCAGCCCCCGTCACTGAGCTCAAAACAGCCTGAGGCAGCACCGGACTGGAACCAGCAGCGGCTCAGGCATGGCAGAGCTCACAAACGCTGCGAGAAGAGCGCAACCACAGGCGTCATAAATTCAGGCAATTTCTGTTTTCAGCAAGTACTCAGCTGCAAGCAAACGGAGTGCAAGCAAACAGGAATGATTGAATTATCATATAAAAGTAATTAGTTAGACCCAGGAATCAACAGGGAGTCCTTCTGAAGCA
This sequence comes from Pluvialis apricaria, assembly GCA_017639485.1. NCBI lineage: Eukaryota > Metazoa > Chordata > Aves > Charadriiformes > Charadriidae > Pluvialis > Pluvialis apricaria. The sequence goes on from CM030009.1 coordinate 92,300,340, forward strand.
CTGGTGGCACATTACTGTCAGTTGTAGAATACTTATCCACGGATCTACATGAGCAAGAACAGACACTAGTTTCTACTCATAATGTAGTACAATTATTTTGGCTTATTTATTTTTCTCCAAGACAGTCAAAAATAAGGTTTAAAAATACAACCAAAGACCATAAAACAATTCCAAGCAAGTAACATAAACCCAAAGCTGGGGTTGATTCAGTGTTGCACTTGTGATATAAAATTAGGCTAACGATCAAATTAATCAGTATTGTTAATCACGAGACTTGTTGCTTTCTGTTAGAGGGCCGGGGCCGAGAGGCCACCGCTGCTCGTAGCAGTTGGACTGAGGGACGGGTTGTCTTCTCCCTGCTTCTTGCACCAGTTAGCGCGTGGCCCCAGCATCCACCCAACACTTTGTGTGCCGCTTCTCCGCTCTCCCTTCTGTCAAAAGCACGGAATGGGCAATTTCATGTGAAGTTAGGCAACTGAAGTCCACATTTGGGCTGTGATGCCGTGATAGCTCCTGCCACCGGAGAATCAGATGCTGTTGCCCACACAAGCATCTAGCAACGGTGCCTGCGGTGACTTAGGGCATGCAAGATATCCCTGAGCTAGCCGGTATGACTGAGGAGGGATGGGAGATCTGAACCCTTCTAGACTAGCAGCCGAAGGCCAGGCAGGGTACCTTAACGGCATCTCGTGTGGCACTATGCATGGACAACTTAACCGAGTAAGTTCAGCCTACAGAATGAGTCAGATTACCCTGAAGGCACCTACTAGCTAGCTCAACTGCTCTGCTCATCCCTACACACCTATATCTCAACACTGAAATTCAGGCGGCTTAACCCTGAGCTGAATCCCACACAGAGATCCCGCAGGAAGCATTATCTCCCTCATCTCCCATCAACTGTCGCTCATGGCTTTGCTGAACTTGAACCAGATCCTGCCCACACACTACCTTCAGATATTCATCAGAACCCCTGTCAGCTGTAGCAACCAACTCCGGCCAGGGGACATCTATAAGGCTGGGGTTTTGCTCTAAATTCTTCATCTCAGGGAACTAACTGCCCAGTTCAGCGTCAGCCCATGACCCAGGAGACAATCCTTTCTTTCACACACACAACATGTCAATGTATCCCACCTTATGTACTTACTGGGAATTTGAGCAATTTATTTTGAAAATTGAGGCACGCACCAATCTCAGTGCTAGCATTTTATGCAAGCTCACAGAAAAATAGTCAGACATCAGCTATCCAAGCCCCAGAAAACAACAGGCTCCATTTAGATGCCGGAAAACAGACATCTAGTGCCATTTGAGATGCCCTAAGGCACCCAAGATACACACGGGGCTGGCAGATATCACATAGGACCTATGGAAGCAGCAGCTGGAGCCGTGGAGACCACACAGGATACCCCAGGGTGCCTTGAATGGTACTCGATGCCAAAGTATAAGCAACTGACTTAAGTTCTAAAAATCTTGTTTACACTGAAGTCAGATGTACGTCTCCCATATCTAACAAACACATATCTTGCAGAGCAGCTAAGCAGCAAAAGAGCTACAAAAGAATTGCACCCTTATTTCGGGTCTACTGAAATCTGGCAGAGCTTACAGACTGTGTCAGCTTATTTTGTTATGAACATATAATGCTCACTGAACCCCATGAGCTGCGGTGATAACAATCTCTGCCAGCTTGCTGAATGGATTCCTTTCAGTTGCTGCCTCTGAAGTTATGTGGCTAGAACAGAGCTTCTGCCATATACCAGTGCACCGGGAACACCGCTTTTTAGCTACGGGAGCAAGAGAGCTGTCTGAAAAGATTCACGAGCTCGGAATTGATTATCAGACCGTAGGAGCGGAAGGTCATTGTGTCAAGGCTCCTGGCTACTGCAGTGAGAACGTACTACTGGCTAAGCCTCTTAGAAACACGTGCGCTTCCACGAGGGAGAATACCTCTAATGATTTAAATCCAATTTTTATTAATTGGTGCACTGTTTATTACAGCGAGGTTGTTATGGCACTGCAGTCTTAACTGAGCTAGATGACAGAAGAAGAGTATACAAGTCTTTCATCTGCAGTTAATAAATCTGGGATCCCATGAAGGCTGTGTATGTCTTTCCTGAATTCCAATCTCAGGATCCAGCATTAAACTATGTACCAGAAGTATTTCCAGCAATTAGTGTTAAATGAACATGACTAGATAGATTACTAATTTTCTGGACTATCAGCAAGGAGCACTGACGTGATTTTTGCTTTAGAAGGAGTTACTTAGAGCGAAACAAGCACTGCCCAGGTTAAATCTGATAATATTCCTCCACACATTTTTTGCATAATCTAATTAATCTAATTGAGAGATCTAAGTGGTTAAAAACCAGAAAATATGACTTGTCTTTGGATTTTATTATTAAGGAATTTAATGAGACACAGTTATTTGTATGTAACAGCATACACCTTCCTGTCCAATTTAGAGCTATATGTCATTTTTCCATAACAAGCACTTTAAACAGCCGCCATCCTTGAGCACAGGTTATGTGAGTGGATACTGCCATCTAGTCAGGCTTTCGGGAGCAGCACCTATTTTAGAACATTAATTGCCTTTGCCAGGGAAAAATATTCAGTTACCCAAAACAGAGGAGAAAAGAACATTTTTTGTACTATTACAAAATGACACATCACCACTCAATGAAAATACAAAACCTGCCCCTCAACGAGATTGTAGTAGTCCACCAGGACACCCATGTTAAGAGCAAATATTTTCTATATGTTTATTAAGAAATATATTATTCTATATTTCCATACACGCAACTCAAACTTAAGCTCTGCACTAAATGACAAACTGCTTTTATCTATGAAAACCGCAAATACAAAGTATATAGTATTAAGGCTATTAATTACCAAAGCACATTTTACTACGGCAGTAGTATAATTGTATCTATTTTATATGCTTTGAAATACAGTAACAGTACATTTTAAGAAGAAAGTTACTAAAATATCTATTGATTTTCTACAAAGACAGAAATAATTTTTAAAACCATTTTTCTTCATAAAACCAAAATAGTTTCCATCCAGCACAAAAAATATAAAATACATAATGCATCTATCTTATTTAAAACAATAAACAAATTCTATACATGGCATTTACTTACAGACAGAAGACTTGACTAACAATGTCATTTTGACTAGACACATTAACAAACAGCTCCCATTCAGGGAACGGGGGTTGTTTAGCCTGGAGAGGAGGAGGCTGAGGGGAGACCTTATGGCTCTCCACAACTATCTGAAAGGAGGTTGCAGAGAGGTGGGAGTCGACCTGTTCTGTCAAGTAACAGGGGATAGAACAAGAGGAAATGGCTTCAAGTTGCACCAAGGGAAGTTTAGATTGGATATTGGGAAGAATTTTTTCCCTGAAAGGGTCATCAGGCACTGGAACGCGTTACCCAGGGCAGTGGTGGAGTCCCCATCCCCGGAGGTATTTAAGGGTCGTGTAGATACAGTGCTCAGGGACATGGTTTAGTGGTGGGCTTGTCATTAGGTTAATGATTGGACTAGATGGTCTTACAGGTCTTTTCCAATCTAGGAGATTCTGTGATTTTCAGTTGTGGGATTCTGTAGGGAATGTATGAACTATGGATGTCGGATCATACAGAAAATGGTAGTAGGACCTGAAAAGATTATCATTTAGCACCTTCCATCTCTATAAGTCCTTTGAACATGGCTTTTTGAGCAGAGTTGTGCTGGAGGGCAAGCATCGCCCCATGTTACAAACGACGAATCACACTGCAAAGGTTGCTCCTGAGGTTTGGGAGAGCGAGGTGAGAGTTGCCTAGGAGTCCTGAGAAGCACACCACTTTGAGACGCAGGCGCCTGCACTTTGGCACCCATAATTAAAGGTGCTGTCCCCAAAGCCAGGTTTCCCTTGGATTTCTGTGGATCTGCCCAATTAAAACCCCCCAGATCATCAGAATGGGTAACAGAGGAACATGGGGGGGCAATATCCACTGACATTCAGAGTGAAGTTATCCTCCTGAGCTTCCTCCCTGGGGTCTTTCAGCCGTCACCTTGAGGATTGCCCTGAGCAGGTTTGTGTACAAAGGTATTCTTCTTTGTCCCTGAAAGATCCCCCTGAATAATGAGGGAAATGTGGTTATCTGGCTGCTGGCATACATCTTCCCATCCCCTCCCCTCTTTCCCCCATATAATAAGAAGCAACGCAGCATGAGATTGATGTGTACAGAGAGCAAAGCAACCAAAAAGACTAGGAACTGCTGAATTCACACTTAATTTAGGTGGTGGAAAAATGAGCAGAGCTGGTACCAAAGGAATTCAGTAATAAGCTTTGAAACTACTGTGCTGGAAGAAGATCTGCTGCCCTTTGAGCAGTCCTGGAATGTAGGACAAGAGAGGATAATTTTTACAGCATCTTTGCTGTGTCCTTGGCTTGTCATATGGAAAAGGCGGCCATTATTAAAAATTAAGCAAACCTCCACTGAGCTGAGAAGCTCTCAGTCTGAAAGGCTGGACTCCGTTTTGCACTTAGGGATGTTCAGTGCCCTTTATATTGGCACAGGAAAAACAAACATTCAGGTTTAATTTTATAGTAGAGACTTTTTGGTAATTTTGTATTTCCGTGTCCTCACCAACAGAAAATGGTATGTGCACTGCCTCTTCTCCCACCACTGGCATGAATATGTCAGGGTACTGTTACCTTTTCTCGACAAATTGGCACATTTTGCACAACTGCTTAGCAACAGACACATTCCATATCTAGAGGAAAAATAACTAAACAAAGATATCGCAGCAAAGATGTACCAATGGAGCCTCTCGCCTATAGCAACAAAGCAAAAAAATCTCTCCTCCGTTCTCAAGAAAAATGAAGTTTTCATTTCCCTTGTAGAAAGGGAAGTATATGGGACTGTTTTACATGAAGCCACTCAACTGAAAGACAGCTAATGACACTGGTTAAAGGACGTCTTGGTCAGACCAGACCCACAGGCTGGTCTGGCTGCCTAAGCTTTATTTTGTTGAAAAAAGAGTCACATTCAAATAAATTCTTTGGGTTTTCCCAAAACAATAACAAAACCAAGAGACAACATGTGCATAATATGTTTTATTGAATAAAATCCTGCTTCTAATATTTACACAGTGAAGTTTAGAGATGTAACCTAGTGAAGCATGGCAATGTGTAACATTCATACGACATCTGGAATATCTTTAAATACATCTGAAACTACTTATTATAGCAATCACCTGCCCATCACTGATTTCATAATTAAGGAAGATTTGAACTTTCTGAAGAATAGCCAAGATGAATATTAAGGACAGTTGAGTTCAGAGAAAACAGTCTGCTACGTGAATTCCAAACCCAAAAGATCTGAGTAAAGTGTCAAGAGTTTTGAAGGTGGTTTCTGCACTTCCCCATTGCTCTTCTCATCTCTGCAGAAGAAGATGACAAAATAAATTACAAATCTTAAGGCTGAAAGTAATATCCACAACTTAAACACACAGTGCCCTTCATGGTAATCTTTATTTAATTTATAATGTCGTCTTAACCTCAAAGTGTGTGAACTATAATAAAATACTTTTTTATGTATTAAAAACTGTATTACATTTTTTAAGCTGCCAAGGTAGATATGCAGAAATTAGAAATGCTGCAACTGATATCTAGTGTCAAGATGACACTAATTACCACCATTTATGCAAAAACCTTATGATGAAGTGCATTCCATCCCACACTAGCATGTTAAGCAAAGTGTAATGCGCTTTTTTTTAAAAGGTCTACTAGATATACTATCAGTCTACTGTTACAGTGAAGAGGGGTCTTGTAAAAAAACTATAGTCAATACCTTTCCTATTCATCAGGGGTTTTTAAGATAATTTAGTTATTCCTGATCTTGCATGAATTCTCAGCAAGGTCTGAATGTATGTATAGGCTTGCAACAGCCATACTAACAGACTCACAGCACTAGTAGACTGTTATCTCATATTTGGACTACTCACTGGTTGTGAATAAGCCATGATTCACTGGCCATTTGCATGATTTTTGCCATCCAGCAGGAAAACATTATAAACCAGGAATGTTGCGTCCTACTCAAGCCTCTGGAGGTTGTTTATTCTAGTGGGTTACAGACAGCGCATTATAAAAGGCAGGCAGTCTAGCCTGCCACATTTGGGGATTCTGCGTTGAAAAAGTCCTGGTTGTTAGTCTCAGGTTAAAAAGAAATGACCTTGCACAGTCTCTCGTATTTTATTTACCAAACAGGGAGAGGAGTTATATTTTTCTTGTGCCTCAAGTTAATCTGCATGAAGTCCTGCCTAATAACCAGGAGTGCAAAGAACAGACAACTACTAACCAAAGTATCTACCAGGTCCCTTCCTGTTGCCCAGCACAAATTACTGGTTGAGAAAGGGAAAGCACTGATGTCATTTGCAAGTCTCTCCCAACTGGAGCATTGGTTCTGAGAAAACTGTATTGGATGTTGAAATACAACTTCAAATACACGCTTGGGAAGAAAAACAAATTTAAATCAACCCCTGACCTTTAAGCACCAATATTAAACTTTCCATAAAATAGTTCCATAATGAAGTTCAGTGTGATAACTTTGTATTTTTAGAGACTAAATTTGTAATAGTAATGGTGTCTCTACATACACACACGCTCTCATGGATGTAAACTGTCGCCTGGCAGGGACAGCTTTAAAATTCAGAATTTAAAAACAAGAAAACAGAATATGCAAATGTGGTAGAAAAAGCTGCAAAAGGTAACAGAAAAACACTTGGCTATTTGCCATTTCTATGCTACAGCCACCCCTCAATATTTTATTTCCTATTACTTTTTATAAAATTTGTGGCTGTTATCTTCTGTTTCTTCTTTTATCTTCCCCCCGCCCCCCACCTTCCCCCTAAATGAACAGCCAGACACCATTCCATCTATCCAGGAAATGTATATCCATCCTAATCTCACTGCTTCTTTTCTCTTTATCTTTTTTCCAACTACAAAGAGTTATCTGGAACACAGCTGCCTACCTGGAAGCTATTTCTCTTATAGCTAACATAGCTATAAATTTTAATAACTAAGAAGCTGCTGAAAGATACAGATTTTGCTCTTGCCTGTCTCATTGGTGAGGTATACAGTATTCACTGTCAAACGCTGCCTTTGAGCAGAAAAACCGCCTGTACTGTCAATCTCAAGATAAGCAACTATGCATGTGTGAGACACTGTCAACAAAGGTTGAATAAAACCAAATGTACATTAAGATAATAAGGCTAAGTTTAGAAATGATTGACTGTAGCATCCAGCTCGAGACCCTGTATTAGCCTCAGACACAAAGTAGTAAATTAATTCAGGTGCCTGAGAGGAACCTTTCTGGGTGTGAGGTACATTTGTATACACAGCCAATTATATTTCAGGGAAGGTTTTGTTTGTCCGTTTTTTAAAGAAGAAGATGCAGATTTATTCTTTTCTAAGTGAGAAATACTTGCTTGTCTGAATAAGGACAGAAAGATTTCAACACACCAGTAACTTTAAGAAAAGCACACTGTAACTGGTAAAAATAAGTTTGATGAGTTAGGATCCCCATGCTTTAATACAGAACCTGTTTCCAGGTCTGAAGAGGACTTTCAAACTGTGGTAGACCACAAAACATTATACAATTTGGTGTTATCCAGTAACAAGAGGAGGGAATCATATCGCTGCAGACCTACAGGAAAGCTGGGGAGCAACTTTTTACAAGGGCATGTAGCGATAGGATGAGGGGGAATGGCTTTAAACTGGAAGAGGAGAGATTTAGATTAGATACTAGGGAGAAATTTTTCACTTTGAGGGTGGTGAGGCACTGCAACAGGTTGCCCAGAGCAGTTGTGGAAGCTCTGTCCCTGGAGGTGTCTAAGGCCAGGCTGGATGGGGCTTTGAGCAACCTGGTCTGGTGGGAGGTGTCCCTGCCCATGGCAGGGGGGTTGGAACTCGATAATCTTCAAGGTCCCTTCCAACCTAAACCATTCTATGATTCATGAAATGAAGTTGCAGTAGCTTCTCACTCAAACTACAGAGATTTCAGGCCATGTTAGAAAGCACAATCTGATACATACTATTGATATATTTGACAATTACCACTTTTTATCCCCACAGCCTGCCTGAAGAGATGAATGAATTTCTAGTAAATTGTCGATTAAGAGAGGGAAAGAAGAAGGTAGCCCAGGCATGCCATCAGGCTGTATCTAACAGAAATGACTTGAAAGATAAGCCAAGCAACAACTTAGCCAGCTTGGCCATTTCTGTAACTCAAAAGCCAACCCTACATCCCTCTTCACCATGGGGAACTGCTAGCTCCCTTGTCTCTCCAGCAGTAGGACAAGAAGGGGCCCAACTCTTCTAACATCCAGAAGACTATGGCTGTGCTCAAGTCCACACAAACTCTAATACCATTTCTTAGAAAAGATATTCCTGTGTTCCTACATGTGAGGCGGTTTGGAACATATTAACCTCATCAGTCCAGACTGATGGCAAGTAACGTCACTAATAAAGGTTACACTGAGTACAAAAAGAAGAAAATGTAGAGCAATCTTTCAGTTTCTCAGAAACATAAGCACACTACCTTACATGCAAACTATGCGGAGTAGATAGCAGGATGGAGATCTACTGTAAGTGCTGTGTCAAGCACATAAGACCAATTACTTAGTACTGCACACAGAAATCTATGGCAATACTCCGCTGAAATGTGCCTTACAATAAGGCACATTAAGGTTCTTTCTTAGAAAAACCTTAGAGCAGCTCATTCTATAACACTAATATCTAGTCACACCAATCAAATTACATGATGTTATGGGCCACACCATCAGGATGTTTTCTTAGACAAACCAGAAAGCAATTTTCTGAGTCTTCACATTGTTTTCCATACTGTCCTTAATAAACCAGCTCCTAAATATGCTAAATCCATGTTTTCAGCTGGCCAATAACCTCCTCTGATATTGGTGAGTGGTGCAGCCCACTGGAGAAATGTAAATATGAATGCAGATGACTTTTCCAAATTTTAGTCCGTATTACCTCTCCGGATAGGTTTAGTGTGGACTTCCAGTGTGGAAACTGGATTGTGCACAAATTCACTGCAATCTCAGAATCCACTTCTTTCTTCTCATACCTCCCCGCAGAGGAACGGGGCTTAAGCTAAGTCTCTGAACCACCAAATGCCCGCGGTTTGTCTCCCCCTACTCACACATGGGTAAGATTATTTGGTGCTTTGGAAAAGAACAGATTAGAGGTTACCTAGCATGGCCCAGTAACTCTCCTGAAAGAGCTGAGACATCCCATTCTCTTTAGGAGAGCTTCACTGACTGTATTACGACATGCCAAACAAAAAAGAAAATAAGGCTTTTATAAGTTTAGTTTAACTCAGATAAAAGGCAAGGACAACTGTCGTGAAAAGGACAGCATTTACCACGTGCTCTGCAAAACAGATCAGAACATTCTTCAGTTTTAAGCCTAAGGAAATGCTCTGGTATGTGAATAATGGGTGATTTTGGAGAAATATTGTAAGTGGAACAACAGTTTTTCAGAGACACTGCCTCACTGGTAGAGTTCCCATTTCACATACGGGAGCTCCACTATCAGCTATTGAGGGAAACAAAAGAGAGTGAAATGCAAAAAGCCGTCGTATTAAACTGAGATTAACATTAAGGTATCAACAACCTTCTGTCCCTGGCCTTAAATGGAATTCACAGCTTAATGTACAGGTAAAATGGACACAAGAGGGCGCCCCTAATATAGGGCCCACCTTGGCCCTCCCAGCTTCGGCGTCCACAGCTTGAAGACCCTCACCCCCTAGCACAGGATCTCCTTCTTCCACAGGAAAATGGGCCACTTGTTTTCTTCTTTTCTTTTTAGTTCAGATGTACAAGGCCCATCAAGACTCAATCTCAAGAATTAGGCTTCTTGGTAGGAAGCAAAGAGTACAACGCGTTGACAAATTTCCTATTAAACTTTGGTCATTAAACACCAGAAGTTCTCCCACAGCAACGCACAATACTAAGTCCCGGTTGGCCACTGCACAGTCTAATGCTATTTAGTATTATATTACAATGAAACAAAGACAAAAGATATTACAGATGGTGATTAACAGACATGTAATAAAAATAGATATTACTTCACAGACTTGGTGCCTGAAGGGCTCTGGAAACAGAAATCTTCAAGCATGACCAAACTAAACAAAAATTTATTTTTAGAATAAATATTAAATATAAGCCTTGTAATTGTATTTGAACAGAACTAAGATACTACAGATACTTCATGTATTTTCAATGCTCTGTGTATGTTTGCAATGCAGCGCCTATATTGAATGTAAATTGGGCCTTATTAGTACCTCACAGGATTACAGGCAGCCCTCAATAGTGAAGAAGTGTAAAATTTAACACTATGGTTTGCCTATGAAATAGTTGTACGTTTTCTAATATAGGTGAGAATACATTCTGTGCATTACTATTCCTTTTGCCTTTCACTTTACGTTCTTTTCACTTCTCAGGACACAAGACATTTAATTTTCAGATTGATTAAACAAGGTAATTAATTTTAAACACTGACTTCAATGGCACTAGTTAAAAATAATCAGATGCCTTTAAGACTGAAGGCCCAAAGCTGTAAAAGGCAATTCATGTTATAAATAAATCACTAAAAAAAGAGTCGTACTTTAGCCCCAAACCTCGCAATCACTGTCTCAGAATCCTTACAGGCAAACTGTCAGTGTCAGACATTATTTCTCACCTGTACTACTGCTCAGTAGTTAATCATTTTTCGAAGAGCATCATAGCATTTCCATTTGTCTGGGATGTAGAAAGGCTCAAAGATGTGAGGGAAAGGAGTGTCATAGCCACATACTCTTGAAATAGGAGCTTCTAAATTCAAAAAGCATTCCTCCTATTAACAGAAATACAGAATAAATGTTAGTGAGACCATTATTTTCAGGAGTCTTGCATCACAAATTGAGGTCAAATGAACTTTGCCAGACTGACAGTCCTGGAAACTCAAACATTCTATTTATATCACAGCATAAGTAGCCCAGACCAGAACAGTGCTTCCTTTTGCCCAAAGGTCCATATTAAAATAACAACTTCTATTACTGTTATTTTCATTTTCTACATGTGTGCTGCATTAAATCATAGGCAGGTTATATTTAGTACATCTGCTATACATCCAGACAAGAGCTGCCAAGAAACAAATATTTTAGGAACAAAGGAGTGAGAGTTTCTTTCCTGTACCACTTTTAAACATATAGAAAAATTACATAATCTAAGAGTGTGTATTGTTTGTTTGATACATGAACATCCTATTCAAACTTCTCTGACCCCTTAGATTATTAAGAGTCTGTCTGAGAAACATTAAGCAGTTGGGGAAATTATGAATTTGAACTCAAGTAGATTTGCCTATCTCCAACTTTTGAGTCAGATCCATGTTCTACACAAAAGCCCACAACTTGTGTGCTATTTGGAGATAAAGATTTGGCAATGACTGTGAGAGTTTCATTACTCGACCTAGTAGGGCACAAAATATTACAAATACACGATATTAATCTGAAAGTAACCCGTGGAAATATGTGTAATGTTACCAGCTTTAATAACCAAATAAACAGTGGAGTTTCAATCTTCCCACTCTCAAGTACCAGAGTGATGGCATGGACCATGAAAACTTGCAAGAAGTAGATGCAAAAATAACTTTGCCAGATGAAAGTGATGTAGATGCTAATTATCAGCTCCTTTGCTCCCCATATCTTTAGCATATGTATTTGCTTTCCAGAGCAGACAAATGAAGAGACAAAACATGTCTCCTCCTGGCCTCTCCTTTATGGACTGCAGCAACTGAGACATCCTGGCCAACTTCCCCTGCACTTGGCTCAGCAAGATGGAAGGTGAAGGATTATCTACCAGTCCTTTTCCACCAGGCCCACCAGGAAAACAGTCACGGAGCTACGCTTTTCTGCAGCAAAGTGCTAAGTATTTTCTCAGACTGATGAACTGTTTTGAATGCACATTGCCTTGCAGACCATGGCAGCCGAACTCTAACTTACTGTGCTTTCCATACATCACGATATTTGGCAGCACAGAAGGTACTCGTAACACACTGAGATCATAACCTTTTGCTCCAGCTACCACTTCGGTGCATTGTGAAGTGGCACATTTCTGGAAAACAGATGGAAGTAAAAGGTCCAAGAGGTTGTGTGATTGCGTACAGTGTCGTTACATTAAATAGTGAACTAATTCACCTTGAAAACTTCAGAGTCGCAATAGGTACAAGGTAAAAATATACGCAAACAACGTAAAGATTTTTTTGAGCTCCATTTTCAGGCACTCCTTTGCTTTTCTTTGTAAAGTGAAAGATTCACATTAGTACAAAATGCTGGGAAGTAGAGTGCATTAAACCCTTTACCTGTCCGTGACATAGATATGATGTTCTACCCCAACCTGTTAGCAAGGATATTTTTGATACCAATCAGTCTTTGGTTCTCATGCTGTGACTGCCCAATAAGATGAAGCAATAGCTTTCAGGTCGTTCCAAAATTGGCCTGCCCTGAACAGCTGTGAAATTTCATTACACCAAAACATGCAAGTATATTCTAGACCCACAGCCTTCCAGTCCTCCATTGCTGTTTCAGAGTACCCGTCACAGGACCACTACCTCAGAGAGACTTTTGGTTTATGTCATAATCGGCTCTGTGATAACGGCTCATCCCAAACGAAGCTTGGAGAGAGAGTACGTTAGTTTCACTGAAAACGTTAATTGCAATATTGCCCATACATTGGGCATCCGTGCAGAGGGCAGCACCGCACCTTCACCAGCCCAAGCAGCAGATGGAGAAATGTTGGCAGCGACTGGTAGGCTGGGTGCTACACTCTCCTGAAGGAGCCCCCAGGCTTGGCCGTAAATATAAATCTCAGCTGGTACACCCAAGCCATACAGAATAGCTGCAAGCATGCATATTTATTAATGCTATTGCTATTATATTTAGTTCAGAATAAAAATTAAGGCATAAGACTTTCCAAATCTCCACTGAATTATTTTTTTTTCCTCAGGGAGAACCCAAAACAGCTGTTACGAGCACCCCTTCTGGGGTGTTAAAACTCAGCAATTGCTTTCAGTTTGAGCATACCCCTATTGCTTTGAAACTTGTACAGCTTCCAGAGAGTGATGTGGATTCCCCCTTGCCTCAGTGAGGAAGTCGGAGAGTGAAGCAGTGTTGTATTGTCACACACCATCCAAGAATGACAGCCCAATAAAGGTAGAAGAACTCTTAAGTCTGAGCTACTCTCTGTGTGTATGTGTATGAACATAACTCTCTTACTATTATTTTTCTGGAGGTAAGGGGGGGGGTGTTTGTAGATTTTTAACAGTTATTGCACTGCGTGACTAAAATACTTCAGAGGCAGAAAAAAAAGACCCAAGCCAGCAGTCTAATCCGTGAGGGAAACTCTACTTACACATTACCTGACCGAAGTCAACACAGTTTCACAAAGATTCACACCCAGGTGGCTCTGACTGTAACAGTGTCATGCACAGAATTTCACATTGTAATAGTTTATCATGCAAAAAGTCATTTTCTTAGCAAACTGATAAAATTTGTATAACAATACACTGAATAAACTGCTTACAGTTTTTAGTGTACCATCACAGAATCACAGAATTGTGTGGGTTGAAAGCGACTGCCAAAGATCACCTTGTCCACCCCTGCGTTGTAACATCATCTTACGATGTATTTTTTACCTTACTGGCCCTGCCTAAAGTCATAGGTAAATCCTATACACATGTATATGTTATTATGCAGAGGACTGTTAGATTGTTGAGGCATACATTTTACAGATGCCGGTTTGAGTCAGGTGATGTGTTGGTTATGGAACTTACTGGAGTCAGTCTCAATGTCAGTGACCACAGTAACAACAGAAATGCTGCAGACCTAGCAAAATGAAGATGATTCAGTTGACATTATTTAATTGATCTACCGACAATATTTGCAACAATATTGACAAGAGCAAATTGCAAAGAATAAAAGCCTTTAAGACTTTTTTTTAATAGAGTGGAAATAAAATCATAATCCAGAAGATGGAGTATAAAGTTATCATCAGAATAATGTATTTGAAACAACCAAGAAAACGTACTTTTTACTTTACAATGTAGATTGTACAGAGACAAGAGGCTTGATTTTGCGAAGAGCTTGACAAAACACTTGACCGTGGCATCACGGTTCTCATTCAAATGTAATAAAGCTCATGTTTTTATAACTTTCACTACGGTCACAGTAGGACAGCCAGATTTACTCACAGAATCACATTGATACTCCTGCCTTATGCAAAGTCTTTTGTCCTCAAAAAAAACATATTCACAAATCCACACATTTTGTAGATAAGCAGTCATAGAAAACAAGCTTAAGGTAATAACTTTATGAGATAATTTAGAGGGAAACAGTGTCTTTTTTTTTTTTTTTAAAAAAAAAGTAAGGTGGTTTGATGGAAGATACTACTACGTTACCAGCCGTGCTTTGGATACATCAAGGCATGCAGCAAGTCTTTTGTAGGTCTGAAGTCTTTGCTTACAACGAACTATAATAAGGCTTGGAGCCAGTTTTGTTTAAAATACAACTAATAAAGTTCATCAGTTTATGGGGTTTTGATTTATCTCTGGAATCAGTTCTAATTTAAGGGACAATATATTCAGTTGTTCCCTTTAAATCCAAATCAAAGCAAACTTTCACAAAGTTACAGAATATGAAACTGCCTGCTTGATAGCATTGACTTAGTAACTGTAATGTGAGCAAATGAGATTACATTCTTCATCAGATGGCATTACACTTTGAAAAATCATAGTGCTAGCAAGATTTATATCCTAACATATAAAAAAAAAATATATATAGTCCATGGACGTATTTCTAACTCATCTTCCCTTTTGAGCTTGAAGAGCACTTAACTCAAGTGATCAGCCCATCAAATAGCCTACCTTACACAGATTCTTGTCCACTCCTGCTGCTAAAAGTTAGACTGCAGGAGACACAAGAGTTCACCTCATCCTGAATATGATATTGCCACGTCTGCTGTACATATTACTGTGACAGATTTTTTGCACCTGCGCAGCCACATTGTAGAGAAACTTGACTGAGAATATTAAATACACAATGTCCAGCTCTTTTTAAGACTAATTAGCACATGTCCATTGTACAAGCCTATCAGAACAAGTCTATTGCAGTATTTAAAAGTGTGATAGAAGACCAAAATTTTAAATTAAGTGGATTTACTCCATCCTACTTGGTTACATAAGGGCTGGTAGTGGCCCAAAGTGCTCTTGCACAATAGCGGAATGCAAGTTTACAGCCTTCAACAAGCCCCTCCGTATTTCAGAGCGACTGTTTAAACAATCTGACACCTTTCAAGGAAAAAACTTAAAAATCAAATGGTTTTGGAAGTCAAGTAGTAGGCACAGGATTTCTGATTCAATGTAAAATGTTTTGAATTCAATTTTGAAAATCAGTATGGAAAAGTCATACTTATTTAGTAGAATATCCACTAACTCCCAAAATTCAACTGAAGTAAAAAATGCTTATAAAGGAACAGAAATAGTTATTAGTCCAATATATTCAAATGGTCTTAATTAAAAAAAAAAATAAATAAATCAGACAAAACATTAAATCGTTATTTTCCTGCTTTCTAAATGCAGAGGTCAAATTCTGGCCTCAGTTATTCAATATGACCTTTGCCAATTACCTTAATTTACCTGAATTTCACTCAAAGCCTCCTGGAAAATACCTTATTATATCCTATAAAGGCATTTTAATTAGTCACATTATTTCATCTCAACCTCTGATGTTTAATACACATTTAGGAAGACTTTTCAAAATAACTTAAGAATACAGGTCTCACTAAAAATCTGTTCTTGAAATTCATAGCAATCAGTCAAATGTAGCACACACACAACATTTCACAACAATCTTATGCCTTGATTTTTAGAATAGAAGGACTTGCTAGATGTTGCATGATCATATTTGAAATGCATCCTCTAGTACTGGGTACATTTCCTCTACTTCCCCAAATTCTAATATTCTAGTATGCTAATATGGAAAACTTTACCCAAGTATATTTTAGCTGTATTTAAGTGTACATTTTACTCTTATCAGAGATTCAGGTACTCATTGCAAAACCAGGGTTCTGAGTGTAAAACTCTTAAAAAAAAAACAACGTGCAACTGAGAATTGCAGGTATTTATAGAGATGCACAATTGTACAAAAAGGATAAAAGAAAACAAATCCATTATTGGTCAATACCAAAAGAAAACATTACTCATCCTTCTGCAATGTATAGAAAAACAGAGCAATGTGGTCCGCAGTTTAGGGGAAGTGCTTTTAGGCATCTGGCCAATAAGAAAATAGTTAGAGAGTTTATTGCTCCAGACCTTCCTTCCTCTCAAGGGAATCTCTATCATTCTATATTCATAGTAAAGAAACCTCCATATGCAAACACTTTGGTAAGTACCAGTAAATGAGACTATTTAATGTGCAGCTAGCAAAACAGACAATTCCAAACTGATACTTTTCCCCTTAATTATCCTACTTTGGTCTTATTCTCTTTACTTCTATATCTTTTGGATCAACTTCATTTTTCCCCTCTGACTAACATGGATCAAAATCAGTAAAAAGGAAATATATTTTCATTTTTAAATTCTACTACTCTGTAGAATAGTCTGTAAGCTGAGAAAACTTTTCTTTAAAAATCAATTATTTCTGCAACATTTTATGTCCCAGGGGTCTTTCCCATGCTATTCTTATTTTGCAATGCTACAGGTACTCAAAAAAATTAAGAGCTACAATAATATCACATGACTACAGAGTTTCTATTTAAGAACATGGATTTTACAACTCTTGTTTTCAGTACAGG
Source organism: Pluvialis apricaria (assembly GCA_017639485.1). Classification (NCBI taxonomy): domain Eukaryota; kingdom Metazoa; phylum Chordata; class Aves; order Charadriiformes; family Charadriidae; genus Pluvialis; species Pluvialis apricaria. The sequence goes on from CM030009.1 coordinate 92,317,224, forward strand.
AATTTACTTTCTGTAGGACAAACAAAAAGTCGATTTCAAAGACTAATATGAACAGGTAGAGTTTTATAGAAATTTTAATATTCCTTTTGGTATTGTAGCTATTATAATAAAAAGGACACTAAACACATGGTTAAGGTCCCTTACACAAGGCAAACTATAGGAAAATTTTTCATGCAAAACTACTTATTTTTCTGCTGACAATAACTGCAAAATTTAGACTCAGGAACTCAGTGACTAGTTACACAGGTTTAATTCAGTTGTGGTTTCTGTCAATTAGAACTCTGAATTTTGCCATCTCATCTATAGATTATAAAATTTTAAAAAACCCCACATAATATATTCAAAGAACTTTTCAGAGAGAAACCTCTTATCACATTAGAGTTTCACTTTCTGTTCTGATATTTTTATTCTGATTTATTCATGCTGTTGTCATAAATTAAAGTGTGGGGCTCAAACAGTTAAGAAAACTTATTCCATATCACTTTGTAGATGACTGTTACATTTATATTGTCTATTACTTCCCTATATGGATTCTCAACTGTACATTACTTACTATTGTAAGAATGAGATGAATCCTACTATAGGTTAATAATGAGCATGATGATCTCATTTACAATAACTACTTTTTCAGTCAAAGCTTAGATAAAGATTTTCAAAAGAAGCTTTCCAAAGAGGTAGTCAATCAAACCCCATTTTATAAAAGATGGATTTCATGCAATAAAGCTGACACTGAATACGGATTAAAGGTGGTTTTCTTTGGTTTCTGCTTTGAAAAATTGTCTAATTTGAACAGTTTACTTTCAATCACAGAAAAGTCAAGAACCTGCAGTTTTCATATGTCTCACAATTGCAGTACAGTACTTTCCTTGACAGCTGCAAGCACCAAATGCTACAAATTTTAAACATCATTTGCTTCGACAACATATATATGTTACATTCTTAGGAACAGTCACTTGTATGAGCTGTGTAAGTACTATACACACGAGATAGATATATATCTTTTTTTAGAGGGAACATTTTTTTCCAACAGCTTAGCCATTTTCGTCCTAAAATACTTTTCTAAATCTCTTCCTGATAGTTACAATAGTGATACAATTTTTCCTCAGAGAAGTCTGCAGTTATATGTTGTAAAAGTTTAACTTCTATCAGTTTTCTCTTTTTTGAGATCACCTTAAAACAATCTTTTTAAAACTTAGCACAGCTTGTAATTATTCATTTTATTTGTTACCAGTTCTTTGAATTGAAATAAGTAATATCTTGCCAAATACAGAGAAATAGTTCACTGCTAAAATTATTTATCTTATAATTGCCAAACAGATAGTATTTTTACTTAAAAAATACATCAGCAATTAAAAAATAAAGAAGCAATTGGGGGGAAAAAAACCTGTTCTAATTCATTTGCTTGCTACCATTAAAAAGCAATTTTTGGTAAATATTGTGTTTATAGAACTGAATCATGTGAAGAAATATTTACAGATGAAGTCAAATATACCATATAAAAGATAAAGTATTGTAACATAAAATGAACAATATTATTTCAAAATAATTCACATCCCTCTTAAATCCCTCATGCTAAAATAATAATTTACTTCAGCTATTTTTAATCATGAGCATTGAATCTATTAGCAGTGAATATATTTCCGACCACAGCACTTTTAGAATCCAGACATATACAACATAATGCAGCATTTTAATAGTGACACTTAATCCTGTTTTAATACTCAAATACTTTAATACTTAAACCTTTTTTAAATTATCTATGAGATGTTGCATTATGATACTCATCTCAAATAAAAAAAAAAGAGTTTGATATATGAATGGTCTGTATTAACATCTTTACTAGAAAAAAAAGGGAGTGCATGTGTGCTTTAAATGTTGTCTTCATGAAAAGAAACACATGGGATTGGATGAGGAGGAGAGTGGCAGTTAATATAAATTCCTTCCATGCGACACACACACACACTTTTAGAAAACGTATTTCTACTCTGTACCACGTACCTAAAAGGTTTCCCAATGAACGTTCAAGGAATTTGAACAAAGATGTTTAAACTGAAAGCACTGTAAAATGAAAATAATACAAGTGGAAGTAACCCAGACTGGAAGAATACAAACATTCTTATATACTAAATAAACTATTCTTAAAATGTCTCTTTCAGGCAGGACAGAATTTTTGGTGCTATGGCCATAACTGCAATCCTATAAGATGATGTTAGGTCACTATAGCAACTATGGGGTGGCTACACACCAGCACAGCCTCGCAAGCCAATGCTGCTAATATGGGCTCTTTTTGTGTTACGTGGAAGTAAAGAAACCGCAAGTTGATCGAAATATTAGATGACCGTTTTCTGAAAAATCAGTATCTAGAGCTTCCCATACATTATTTTTCCACAGTCGTGGATACTCTGTTGACTTTCAGTGCAGATATGTATTTGCGTGGTTTGCTCCTGGCACATCATTAGCTGATGAAACTAATGATACTGAAAGGATGTTTTAATTCAAGTCACTGAAAAACGTTTATGTTGCATATTTTTCCAGACCACTTGTGATTTCTTTATATTAAAAAATAACCAATTTGCTCTGTTAAGCTCATTACTTCCATTTCACAGAAAGGAATGTGCATAATTAGACAAGTAAAACAAATGAGGATAATGTCATCTTCGTTGTCACTTGTAAGTCTGGCAGTTGTAAACACCCTGAAAGAGGATTTGACCAGAAATTCAGGACAGACTCCTCACTATGAGCTGGATTTTGTTTGTAAAATCCATATGCATTATTTCTGGGGAGTCATACCTTTTGTACCTCACCTACACTGCAACAAACTGCTTACAGGCAGAATAACATTACTGCTTACGAAATATTCACTGTGAATTTAAAAGGTTCCACAATTCCCAAGAGGAACTGAAACTAACTTCTCCAGCTTCAATATTTTGTGGCTGACAGGAGACATCAAGTGACATGTTTATCTAAGATTTTACAGAGGGTCTCATCATTATTCATTTACATAACATAACCTTGTTATACTTTGAAGACTTTTATATGGACTCAAGAATATTTCATTTCTTACTTATTTTACATGCCTTTTGAGCTTCATTAGTTGCATTGCTTAAGACAACGCCAGCTACCTTAGCAATGGCCGCCTGATGCAGTTAAGTTCTCATTCATACCCAGGTTTGAAGATTACCTTCAAATTTCATTTTGGCTAGCTTCACAAATGAACAGAACAATCTTTAATAACCCAATGAAAGACCGATATTGTTTGTTAAATTCTCTTTATCAAGTTTACAACACAACCACTCCAACAAACATTCACGGCAACAGCATTAACATGAAGCTGTTGGGATGAGAGCCTTGGTCAGTGGCTTAGTTGTCTTCGTCGCAGAAATACACAAAAAAATCAGCACCGCATTCCCAAGGTATTTACAAAACAAATCCACCCCACAAAACAATCAAACCCACCCTTCTGTTTATGTCAATCAGTTTATCCTTCCCACAGGGGAGGCAAATGAATAAAAAGTAATTTTCATTTCTTCCCATCCTAAGTTTTATGCAGAAAAGCTAAGACTTTCCATTAAAGTTTTACACAATTTCAATCCAACCTGGTGGAGTCTGAGACTAGAATTGAAATATATTTGGTTCAGAATGACACACTGACAGAAATTAAGTTCTTCACAGTAAATTCACAACTTGCATTGTTTAGGCCATGAGGTGCAGCAGCCAGCATGATTCTTCTCCACAAACTAAATGGCACAAGATAGATACGCTCGAGAAGATATAACATGACTTCCAGGTTGCTAGAATACGCTACTGCCTTAAATGAACTATAACAATGCTCTTTGGCAAGTAGGGGTTTGGGATATTTAATCGTAATCCACTAGATGATCACTTCCCATCTTTTTGCTACAAGTACTAGAAATACTATTTTTTCCTAGGCAATTATTGCTACACTGTACCTGAAACAATCTGAGACCTTACCTACAAATTATATATGCTATATATTATAGACCCAAAATATGACAAAATTCTTCAAATAGAAGTTATTTATTCTGCAGAGCAGCAAGCAATCTTACAGCGCATTCACTACAATTTATATTATTCTATAGGATATTCCAAGTTTACTGCACACTTTCTTGAAGTGGCAATTATGAATATTTGCACCGGGAGCCACATATGTTCTAAAAACATGCCCTAAGCCCCACAGACAGTTAGAATGACTTCCCAGGCCGGCAAATAGCTGAAGATACTTGTTTTACTCAGTTACTTGGCATTATTAACTCATCTGTTCAGTCACGATCCTGCAAACCGTTACACATACGCTAACACAGGCGAATAATCCAAGAGAAATCAATGGAGTTAAAGCACCTGCATAAAATTATTCTTATGTAAAAATGTTTGCAGATCACAAGTCATTTTTCTGTATGAATGAGCAATATAATAAACATTTGTTAAGCTTTTAAAGTGAGGATCATCCTTCTCCTAATTACATCCTACACCTTTTAATCACGAAGCTAGAAATATCCAAACATCCTACCAATATAATCAGATTTTATACTTTAAGATCATCACTTATCACCTACCATTCTTATTACTTATTTAAGTATTTTGCAAAAACATCTCTGGGTTAAGCTCAGCATGCCAGAAGTGACTGAAAGGATTTGCTGCTAAGAGTTTTAATAGCCAGTGAGTGGTATTTTTATTTTTACAGCTGTTTAGGCAGCTGAGAGATTCTTGCAAAGACAGCCTTGTCAATCTACGTGTCTGGCACAGTTAAATCCTCATAGAAGTACTTCACTCAACACACGCTAATGAAATCGCAAGGAAATGCAATTTCAGCTGCTGTTATTAACCAATTTAAAACAGCATATTTCCCATTTTATACTGAAGCATTTGCATTTTGGGACAGCGTGGTAAGAACGATGCTGTCACTCTGACTGACCATCACTGAACGCTTCTCCAGTGCAAACCCCCAGCCTGGCCAGGCAGCCAGGGAGAGGCAAGTACAAAGGAAATATCTCATCCACCCATGAAAAGGTGGGGGCATACCTAGTATTTTTCCGCAGTGTTTTTAACATTATCATCTTTGTAAAATGGACTCGGAGCGGGGGGGGGGGGGGGGGGGGGGGAATGTTAGATCACTTGAAACAGATGTATAAGGAATTTTATAGTGTTTTCTCTAAACCGAGCTGTCATTGTACTTACGTGTTTAATTTATAGGAAGCTGCTTGATGATTCAAACCCACAGGTAGAAGTATTATAGTACAAAGATTCAACTTCTATGTTAAATGACCTCTCATATAATGGCAAAAGTAACTAATAGGAAAGCTTACTGCTAAGTGTAGAGACGTAATTTTTATTCTACACAAAAAGTGTAAAAAATTGAATGGAGATAAATTCAATGAGGTTTTACAGAAAGTATAAAGGTTTATGCAGCAAAATACTCAGAAACACAATGACGGAGACTGAAGTTTTGGGTACAGGCTGACTTAAAATGCATGAAAATTATTTTATCATACAATCTTCAAATTTGTATACCAAGTTATGGCCAACTTTCTTGCAATAATTAGCTTCTCTTCTTTCCTAGAGATGTTTTTTTTTTAATAATTTTGATAATTTTTCACTACATTTCCTGCATTATTCTTCACATAAACAGGCTATATTGCTTTTCCACTGTAAAGAAAAATTGGTATTACTCTCCTTGGTCCAGCCCACAGAACAAAACAAACCAAAACAAAAAAAACCAAAACAAAACACCACCCCACCCCCCAAAAAAAACAACCCCTAAACCAAAGATAAACCAAAACCTCTAAGAAAATAAAAAAATAATACTTTGTTATTTTTTCCAGCTATAAAAAGTTAAAAAGACCAAGAAATGTGCTGCGAATTAAACACTTTCATTTTAAAATGTTTAATAAATCTATTAAAGCAGTTAGCATTACATCTCTTAAGTTAAAAACTAGTCTGAAAATGAAGACCAGAAATAATATATTCAGGGGCTATGAAATTTTAGTTTACCTTTATCCCAGAATTAACAGTTCAAAATTATTGTCCTGATTTTGAAGCCTCAATGAACTGCATATATAAAACCAAATGCATGGGACCTGTGAAATATCCAGCAACACTGAAGAACAGGAATACAGATAACAGAATGAATTATTTTTACACAATAAAGAAACATAATAGTAGAGGTTAACTATATATTCTAGGAGCCTCGCTGAAGTTTTCATTGGATAAATTCCAAGTATTTAACTTATGTTTTAGAACTGACTGTTTAAATGAATGTCATACTTAGAAATATTATGTGAACTTTACTTTTACACTACATCAATTATGAAATTTTAATTTTCACTCCACTAATGAACTTTCTGCTTTACAACCAAAACTATAAATCTTTTATGTAACCTAATCTATCTCTTCCACCAACAGTATTGTCAATTGTATAGTGAAGTTCTTAATGAAGAAACAAGAGTAAAAAGTAAAATGCCTACACAGCTGCCTTAGTTACCATGAAGCACCTTTTTTTTCAGTTACACAGTGAGCAAAGTACAGTTGCCATGAATGAAATGTAAAAATATACTATTGATAATATTGCAAAAAGGAAACTGCAACCCAGTTCAAGCCGAGATTTTCTTTTCCCCCTATATGACTGCCAAACAGTAAAAATCAAAATGTTTCTCTCATGTAAGTACATTAGGAAGTTCTTTCTCAGTTTATTCAGTAGATGACGTTTTTGCTGAGATTAATCCATGAATACAAGCTGCATGCTACAGGAGTAGAGATCACTAATAAAAGGCACTCAATATCACAAATATAAAACAGAACTACAGTATGAACTGAGATTATTTTACTGTTTACAAGGTCTAATTCTGTGAAGCTAATTAGTAAACAACAAACCTAATCTCCCTCCCCTGAAAAAAAAAAATCCACAGCAATTGTATTAAAGCAGGATTGTTTAAGAATTACAGATCTCGATGTCAACTGATTTTTTTCAGTATTTAAAGTATTTTTTGAAGCACATTGGGCTTCTTGTTTCACCCTGTATCCAGTACTGTAATTATACAGTAGCATAAACTCTAGCCACTTGCGATCACACAGACTGAGATATATGATATGCAAGAGGAAGCATAAAGAGAGAAACCAAAAAGCAGAATTCTGTGGAAGTCTGTGGTTTTATTCAGGTCCGTTTCCTTTGCTGGTGCCCAAACCCACCCTTGTTCAGATCAGATTTCCCATCACATAAAGTCACTACTGAGGGCAGAAGTCAGGGATTAGGTGCACTGACACCAATGTGCTCTTCCAGCCATGTGGACACAAAACCAAAACACATTTTTAAATGACAGTTATTCAGTCAGGGAAATTCTTGCTCCCACCAGCCCAGATTTCCTCTCAAGAAATGAGACCACCACGCCATGCCCAGTTTTTCTTTCCCAAGCCTCTGAGAAAGCGTAAGGACACAAGACCTGGTGAGGTCTCGGAATCCAAGTCCAGTCTCTGCCATCGCAGAAGGCCACAGTTTCTGCCATAAATTGATCATACTTGACTGTATTGTACCGTACTGTGGTGATACTGCAGTTATGGGGGTCTTCTATCCCCACTCCTTCTGTATGACAGGTGATCTTAAAACCTTTCTTCTAATTTCAAGCCATTCATTTCAAATTCATTCATAAATTATTTTTCCCCAGCATTACTTTAGTAAAACTGGTCCTTTTCTGCTCGTTACCATTGCTCACTTCCCCAGTAAATTTATAAACAGGACTTACATTCCTGTCGCCTTCATTTTGATAGCAGGAAGAAGGCAGGCCCTGTTAAGCTATTTTCCTACAGCAGGCTCTCCACAGCTTCTGATTACCCTAGTAGGTCCTCACTCACATCGTCTGGTTTCAATGTTTTTTTCTTAAAACTAGTTGACCACACTTATACACAATATTCCACATGAGATCCTACTGCTAGCTTCTACAACAAAATATATACTGAGTAAGGGCCTCTCCAAACGTGCTTGTCTTTCTGTCCAACTAATAAGGTATAAGCTTGCATAAAAACCAAAAAGGTTATTAGTTCCTAGCTATGTAACCTTGTACTTTACCCAATTAGACTGTACTCTGTTTCTGCTTCTGAGACCCTCAACATCATCCAAGTTCATAATAGGATTCCAATTTTTACTATATTAACAATAGACCAACTTTATGACTCACAAATTCTATTTTTTGTAACTAAGAAACTAAAGAGAGTGTTAAGATCTAACCAAGTCTTAAAAAAATGCTACTAGTAGCCTCTTGGTAACATTTTTGAGAGCCCAACAAGTTACAGCCTCCTCATCTTACACCGTGCAGTTCTTGTACTATCAAGATTTTGTAGTGTCAGGATCTAATGTGTCAGGTTAATCTGGCAGAACATACACTTGCTATATAAAGCCCACCAAATTCAGTAACAAATTAAATTTCACAAAACATCAGCCTGACAAAAAAATTTATCAGAATACAATAACTGAAGAAAATGAGTCCTTTATGCTTTAGGAGGAAATTCAGAGCTATGAAGGTGGAAAACCAGTGATGAGGAAAAACCCAGCTGGTACAGAAGTTGTTATGGGGCTTTTCTTACTGTATTTGGTGACAACATTAATTCTGGATTTTTCATGCATCAACTGGTAGAACTACAGTCAACCAATTCTGCTAACAACTATAAGAAAGAATCCTGCAAACACTGCAGGCATGGGTTTATATCACTGAACATTCAGCTTTAAGTGTGTGACATTGTACTTTGTCTTGATCAAGACAAGAACCATGCTCTCAAATGTCTTCTTTTGTGGTTGGTTAAAGAAAAAAAAAAAGCCACAGAAATAAAGCTCACATGTAACACATTATTTTCATGGTTTGTATCTGCTATGAATTCAGGGATACTCCAGAAATTATGGGGTTTGTTGGCTGCATAGTTTCCTATCCATCATAAAATCAATATTATTTTGAATGCTCACAAAAATAGAGGTTTAAGCAGCTTTCTCTGAACAGTGTATAATTTTTCAAGATATTTCTACTTATTTTAGTGGTCACCACAAATTATATAGAGAAAGAAAAGCTTAGCTTTTAGTGGTTAATAAACAACTTCAGCCTAGAAGACCCTCTGACCAAACAAAGCAATGGCTGAGGTTTACTGTAGCATGGTGACCAAAGCGTGCTGAAACTCAAGTTGCTGCTTTGCAGTTTTCTTACTGCATACAATGGTTTCCAAGAGCCAAACATCTTTTCAAGGTTTTCTTACTTATTTGATATAACTTTTCTAAATGATTACTGTTTGCATCTTAAAACAGCTGTTTTCAAGACTTCTTTCCTTCTGTTTTTTCCCCGCAAAAAATGGGAATATGAAATGTGTATCTGAACTTCTCAGCTCTAACCAGTGTTTAAATACTCTCTTCTGTGCTGCTACATGTCAGGTTAAGTTTGTCAGCTTCTCTGAGAACAGAAACAAAACTATTAAGACAGGGTTTTTTTTCCTTTACTCTGGGATTTTCCTTTGGGATAGGTCATTTCAGAGGGTATAAATGTTTTTAATTAAGTAAACTGCAGAATATTACTATGGTAATGGACAACTAATAAATCTGAACAACAGGAGAATAAAGCTATAAGCTGTTTAAGTTTTAAAAAGTAAATACTTTTGGGAGTGAATTGACTTAACTGAAAAACCTCAAAGTATTTCATACTAAGAAGCAAATCAAAACTTTGATACTATTCTTAAAAAATACATAAAAGCTATGGTGGTTTAGATTACAGTTTGCAAGACAATTGCAATCTACCTTGCAGACAGACTGCTAACGCTGCAAAGCAGCTGAGCAGCTTTAAAGTGGATAATCTCAATTACCATATATCTGCATTGACAGACTAGAGGCTGGATGTCCAATGCTATTTATGTTCTCGTAAGGGAAGATAGTTATTTTTGGAGACTTTCAACAGGATCTGTAATTCTCAGTTGCCGTTAAAAAGTTTCAAATCTTTCCATAGGGAGATTTACTCTAAAATGAAATGTGCCACCCTCTACCGACATTTACTCTTATTGATTAGGAAGGAGGTCTGGAGTGAATGGATTAGAGATGTAATTTTTTGATTAATCTTACCTGAGTAACTATGAAGAAAAATTCAAATCCATGTCACCTCCCTGCAGTGGCTGTCTTTACACAGATAGTTGCAGAGATGAGACAAACGTTCAGTTAAATGGAATTTTTGTGGAAACCATTTAATACCAAACTGGACCGATACAAAATCTATAGTACCTAGTGAGAGTGTCCATCAATAACAGTAAAAGAGACAACATCACTTTATAAATCCATTAATATTTCCCTCTCTTTATCAGTCCTTATCAACTGCCAAAGGTGATAACACCTTTATGGACATAAAATACAGGACATTTTTGTATGGTGTCAGTACACAGATAGTGAAAGGTCTTCAGATCTTTCAAGTTTCTTGACCACCTGCTGGAATTCAAAGTTGGTGTACTATTCAGATTTAAAGGTGACTGAAGATTGCAGGTAATCAAACAAATTATAGAAGACAACAAAATGCCATTCATTAGGTGACTTGGTAACTTCTGAATTTCCTATAAATTCATTTCAGAATGTTTTAGGTCAGCCCACTAGGGCTTCTCAAATGAGGCCGCTAATAGAAATTACCATTTCCTAAGAACAGAATCCAGTTAGGCAATATTTCTCAACCTTAAACACGTAATGAATTTTTGCAAATATATAAACTGATAAAGAAAGATGTCTAACAGAATACACTGATCCACACTCATAACACTGCACTTCTAAACCTGTATATAATGTTACATGTAGTATTTAGAAATAGATGTTTGCCTCTAGTAGCTGAACACTCTGTGTGAACACGGGAGAAGTTCAGATCTTCCTACTCAAAGCTAAATTAGAGAACTTCTATCATATAAAAAATTGTAGGAGATTCTTTAAAACTTCTGCAAAGATGATAACATCCACATTTAGTCACTTACTTGGGTCATGCTTATTTATATGAGAAATCCTTTTCGTAGTATTCTGAATTAGACAGAGATTAAATACATAAAGATTAGAGGATTTTGCCTCAAAGGAAATTAGATTTCTCAATTTTGGTTTAACGAAGGAGGATTCCTCTGAAGGGAAGTTGTTAAAATGGTCTTGGAAACACAACATTGATGATGTAATTTCAGTTTTGGATAACATTGGATTGCTTATTTTGTATTACTTACCAGGTTCCTTGCTCATCTGAAGCATTCTCAATACACTCTGAAGATAAATTGCTTTTCTGAAGCATTCGGAATAAATGGGAACAATTTGCTGACTCAACAGATAGCAATATACAGTTTTACAACTCCTATTTTCAGAGACATTTTCTCTCCTTTCACTTCTGCCCTTTGAAACTGAATACAGCATAACCCCATCAATATATTTATTAGCATATAATTGCATGAATTCCATCAACATCAATATATACTGAGGTTGACTAGAGGTAATGGGCACAAACTGGAGCACAGGAAGTTCCATCTTAACATGTGGAGGAACTTCTTTACTCTGAGGGTGGTGGAGCACTGGAACAGGCTGCCCAGAGAGGTTGTGGAGTCTCCCACACTGGAGACATTCAAGACCCACCTGGACTCCATCCTGTGCAACCTGCTGTAGGTGTCCCTGCTGTGGCAGGGGGGTTGGACTAGATGATCTCCAGAGGTCCCTTCCAACCCTGACGATACTGTGATACTGTGATACTGTGACTCAGACATATGCGTATACTGAGGACTTGATCTTGACACCTACAGTATACACAAGAATATTCAATGCTAGCTTTTTTATATTCAGTATTTCTTATCCTCAGCCAAATAGCACTCCTAAATGTAATGTTCACATCACAGGAGAACAGAGGAAGAAATTAGGTCATAACAAGATGTAGCAACTGCACAGGACATACTGAGGCATATTTGTCAGGATTCTTGCTAAGGTGACACTGAAGTTCTTGCATCGCTATGCTAGTGAAAGGAGTATCCTTCTGCAATATGTCCTTTGCGAAGATTTTTGTCTACTTATAAATTCCCAATGGTAGCAACATACAGACTCCGTGAGGAGAACTGCGCGTACGTGAATGCGGCCCTGTAGGAGGACGAACAAGCGATGTGTGAGATATTTGAGTAGGGGAAAAGCACAAATCTCCTTCCCTCTTACACAAACCCCAGTACCCAGATCTGCTGCGGGTGGTTGTTTACTCTGGCCATCCCCTTACAGATTTTTCCTTTCCTCCCTGCGGTGGAAGCACAGTGAGTCAGAGAAACAGCGTGAGTGAGGGACCTCCTGAAAGTTAACCTCATCCTCATACTCCCACACCAGCATTATAATCGTAGATAAAGTAAAATTAAACACACATTTAAACTACGCTCAGTTTTATTATCAGAGTGCTCCAAAGATGCTTTTTTCAATCCGTAAAGTGACAAGCTTATTAACTTCTGATCCAGAAACACGAGCCTCAGGTACAAAGAGAAGAACAAACCACACCAAGAGTAAAACCAGAGGTCCTGAATTTTGGAAGCTCAGGTTCAAAAAGGTCTCAGGGACCTTAGGGAAATATGACACAGATTCCCCATCTCCAGAGCACCCGGCCCGTCTGAGACGCCTGCACGTTGCCTGCCTTACAGATGGTGCAGTGACTGAAAGCTCTGCTTCTCCGCGCTCAAAGAACCGTTCCCATTTTGGCAGCTGTCTCCCTATCCCATGCCTGATGCTGCTCAGAACCCACAAACTAAAGGCTCTGCAGCCCAAATCTCATCAGGAGTCGTGCTCCGGGTAAGGCCAGCAAATGGTGCTGCATTAACACCACAAAGTAGCTCACAGACATCTGTGTTCAAGGTTGCTTGGTGGTGGCCAGGCCAGCGAGAATCTGACTTTTGGAACCTAATCCCCAGGTAGGGTAACTGCAGCTATTCTGCAACAAACAAATAAAAAATAAACAAACAAAAAAAAGACCACCCTGTTCACTACAGAAAGACTAATTTTTGAAGTACTCGCATGAACACAGAACCGCCCTGATAACTACCTACAGAGACGGGTAAAACTGGAAAAAGGAGCAATTCTCCTTGTGGCACCCCAAAAGCCACAGTGCCACTGAACAGCAAAGAAGGGAGCGCGAGTATGGCACTTCTGCCCCGTGGCCAGGGTGCTCACCCCGGGGATGGCAGCTCCTGAATCCCCGTTCCTCCTCATATATACATTTTATCCAATGGCTGCGAACGCAACACAGAGAAACAGCCCAGGGAAGAAACTCAAACTTTCAATCAAGAACATCTACTTTGTCAGAAATTCTACCTGGAAAGACAGAGCTACCCCCTGACAAACCGCCCAGTAAAACTGCAAAAAGCTTTGGCACTGGCATTTTCTGACAGAACAATATTTTGTCAAAAAATCCCCAGCCAGTCCTAAAATGGAGGCACTTTATCTTTTTTGCTAAAGGATGAAAACGTTGCATGTAATTAGGTTCCTGCCTGATTAAAATAATAGGTTCGCAGGGACTAAATACTAGCAGTCCCAAAACCGTGGAATTGGATGGTCATTCCTCCTCCAGGTCCCCAGCAATTTTCATCTGTCATCTTCTTTCCCTATCGTTATCGCCTGGGATCTAGTCGTGACTTACAGACACATTCAAATATACGAGTCTGCACATCTACAGTTCATCTTAAAGAAAAATATTGAAAGTATGTTAGGCAAAAAGACAGATACATTATATTTCTATTCGAGTATTTCATAAATGAAATGTGATGCTTGTTTCTCTTGAGTAACACCAGTCAATGCTAGCCACCCAAGGGGCCTTCCAGGCTTTAATTACCGAGACTCGGGCTTGCAGATAACTTCTTTTCTGTGACAATGCTGAACAGTATAAGTTTGACTGTATTCAGAGCAGCAGCCAATCTTAAAATACTTTAGGATTCATCCATCTCAGCTGTCCAACAAAAGCATGGAGCTTTCACATTATAATGCAGGATTTAAGGAGTGGGTTTTTCTGTTGGTTTTTTTTTTTTTCCCCCTTAAGTTTTTGCAGGAACACCACGTGAGTTGTCTTTGGACTCATAAACCCAAAAGCTGTTTCTTGTATGCTTTTTGGATTTCACTGTTACCAGTATTTCTGCCTCCCTGACGGAACATCTTAGGTCTGAGGTTTCATGATTCAAGGCAATTATATTATAAAAATTGAATGTTAAAACAACTCATTTACACATATGTTTATATTGCTCCAAAGATTTTATACACGGAGATCAGATTATAAAGCACATGGAACTAGACTTGTGTTTCAGCTTCAGCTAACAGACGATTCACATTTAGCAAATTGTTTCAAAATAAGATGACTGGACTTCACTTTAGAGTTTATTTATTTTTATAATTATAATATTATACCCTAATGTATTTTTTGCACTGAATTAATTACATTATTTGGCAAAAGTAAAAATGTAGCCCCATGAAGTTTCCATTGTATTACTCAAAACTGTTCTTGACTGTAAAACCTATGAACAGCTGTAGAAAGGAAATTTTTTACTTTAGTTGTTAAAAGAAATTTTAAAAGAAAAATTAAACATAGTTGCAGATACAATGCCATAATTAATATCATAATTTCTACATATGGAAAACTTAGATTTTATGTTTACAACATACTGATCATGGGATTTTTAAATAAAAATTATGGGTTTTTTCTGAACAGTTAATACTAGTATGTTCAATGTTCTGATCATTAGAATTAAATTTAATAATCTGTTCAAAAGTGATAAATCATGAACAGCTCAATTTAGTATAGAGAGAATATATTTAAAATTACAGTTAAATTCTGTATTTATGTTCCATAATCTACTGTAAAATCTCATGCTATGAAATAGGCATGAGAATGACTTTCAGATTTTAAAACTGTAGTGCTACTACAAACCAGAGCACATGGAAGCAATTAACTCAAATTGCAATAATCTTATGCTGTGTTTATAGAAAATAAAGCTTTAAAAATACTTATTTGGGATGGTGATATTTTGTAAATATGCTTGTTGTATACATAAAGGGAATTAGAGGTAATTTATTATCTTTTAGGGTCAAGTTATGCAAAGTAATATACACTATCTGAGGTAATAATAAAAACATGCATTTTCTCTGGAATATATGTCATAACTGTTATTAATGTTCATATAGAAAGACACCTTAAATTATTTCATTCTTACTTTCACTGATCAGCATTCTGAATTCTTTCTACTACGTAAACAAAAGCGCTGGCTCGAAATTGTCAAAAAAAGGTTAATGTTGCATAGAGATTAACAACTCCAGTCCTATGAGCTGTGAAATGCTTTCCATATTTACTTAAAACTCTCGTACCTCAGTGAGAGATGACAGCAATAAACAACACAAAGGGTTAGGTCTGAATTTTTTTTTGTGAAAGAAACAGTAAAAAACACACTAAACTGTCTTATTTTTATTTATTTTACTGATCAAATGTTACAGCCCACTAAACCGTGGATTTGAAGCAAGAAACATTTCATTTGTAAAACAACTCTCTGGTTTGGTTTTTGTGTCTTCGGGCAGGACTGCAGTTCAACTCCATGGGTACTTTGGCCATACAAGAAGATAGGCATCCACACTGTCAAATACCCGTATTTCTGTGTTATCTGATCAAAAACTGTAAAAGCTAACACAACACATTCTGCTTTATACTTATTGTAATTCAATTGTTTCGAATATAGCAACTGATCTGCTTCAACTGCCGGTCTGGAAGTAAGCCCCTGAGAAAAGCGATGGTAGCATGTTCCACTCATCACAAGTTCACTTCAGTAAAATCAATTCTGTGTGCCCTCTTCCATGTGTATTCCTGAATTCAAATTTAGTTTGAATTCAAAATTCAAATTTGGAAGGCAAACACCTTCTATGAATTCTCTAGGCAAGCGACTTCCCAACCCAAAACTTCCACCTCGCTCAGTACACACGTGAAGAAGAAAGCGCACCACCGCAGTGGCTGGCAAAGCTCCCCAGTGGGGAGCCCCCCGGCTGAGGGGACATCTTCTGCCCCCCTGGGGGGACAGAGCTTTCACCTCCACCAAGCAGGCACAGCGACCACCCTCCAACCTTCAGCGGCACAATTCAGTCCCTGAAGTCACAAAGCAAGCACTGCACCCCCCGCTTTGGCAGGTTTAAGACACCTAAAAGCAGTTTTTGTTACTCAGAAGCCACTGAATAAATTGGTGTTTCTGTATTACCCAGAGGGAAATGGCAGCAACCGCAGCTGAATATTACCTGAAAGAATTTCAAAATTTATTTTGGACAGTAAAATATTTAATTTAAAACTGTTTCGTCAACAAAATGTCTGAAATAGGTCCATTAGAGTGGGCACTTTCTAACCTCAGTTGGCTATTTTAGAGCCAGCATCTGGTTTAAGCCAGTTGTCTGAAACCTCCTCACAATTTGAGGGAGAAGACATCCACATGTCCCCCCCCCTGCCAGGGGCAAGGCAGTCCCTGGGAGCTCAGCGTGACCGAGACTTCTGCTCTGCCACTGCAGAGGGAGCTTATGGCAGCAAAATGTCCCAGCCCCTTCAGTCCATCTGGCCGAGGCAATTATCCAGCCAAGCAACAATTAAATCAAAAATTAAGTCCCATTTTTATAAAAAAATTATCAGTACTAAATTTAAGTTATTCAAGCCATAAAGAACGTAGAGACCTACATACAGAGCGTACACAACTACCATGAGCCCTGGTCATCCCAACGGTCGCTTACATAGTGAAGTGATATCTTTATTTTTCATACAGTGCAATAAATCAATACATGCTGGTAGATGTCACTGTAGAGCATGTCTTAAATCAAGAGAGCCACTGAGGAATAGCTAAAAACTATCCAGCCAAAGAACTGCAAAGAACCAGTACTAAAATCTCCCACATGCCAAAAAGCATTACAGTGTAAAAGGAAAAGTATAAACATACTTTTGCGGTATTGAAATGTTCCACAGTTTATACCACTGCAACACACTGGACTATCAGGATGCTTATCTGCACGGCAGTGTCTTTACCTAATTTGGTTTAAATCGAAGATCAAATCTTTTCCCACTTCCCAAGAGTCAGATGCCAGCACTTCACCATTTTACGGCATCGCTCGGTGCCTGGATGAAATAAGTGAGTCTATCTTGGATTAACGGCTCCAGCCTCGCTCAGTGTAAAACATCAAAACCCACGTTTTACAGATGAAAGTCCTAGTTTTCAACTCCCTTGCTGTAAAATATTTAGCACTCCTGAGCTAAGAACTTTCCTCTCCTTAATATTCGAGGGTGAAGACTCGCAGGAGAAACATGAGTAATGGGTCGCTCACCATTTCCCAGCTACAGAATCGAAACCATCAGCGGTTCCAACCGGCTCAAACATTTTTCTCTGCTAAGTCTGCATCAGCTTTTCCAGCGAACTGAGTTAGTTAGAGGGTACAGTACATGATCAAATCAAAGCACCAACGGCATTTGCAGAGCAAATTATTGCACATATCTTAATTTTCAAAAATTCAGATATAAAAGATCATTCTTAAGTCTGTTGAATACTGCTCACTTGTAAAATCTGGCCCACACATAGCAATTTGGATCTTACAAACCTGAGCAAAAAATTAAGAACAGCCCTTACAGTTTTAATCAAGTATGTTTTAATCTTATTCTCCAGAATTGGTGTTTTTCAATGAAAAAAAAAAAAATAAAAAAATTTAAAGTCCAGAAAAGTGTCAACATAATTAAACAATTATATGAAAAAACTCCATAGCAAAATATTTGTGAAAAAGCCTGACTGACGTAAAAGAATACCTCTCAACAACAGAATAAATTTTCCTGATATAGTCCTTTTCCATTTTTAAATACAATCTGTGAATATTTTTATGTACGTAATCCTCTCAGTCCACACAATTACCAAAGCCAGTAAGTCAAGGGCAGAGCCAGTTTCATATCATAGCTCTAATCACACTTATTTATTTTGTTGTGCTTCATATATGCTTGTCCCCCAGAATTCATGTCATCTGTCCTTTTCAAGACTATCATTTTCATGGTGTCCCCTCCTTTTCTCCGTATGACTTCTGAACTTTGCAAACACTCCTCAGTTCCCCTGAACTCAGTTCTCCTTTTGGACTCCGTTGTCAACTCTAACACTACTTCTTTCCAGTAGTATTAGCGAGAGAATCAGAGTAATTGCTTTGCACAGAAACTCAGATTTCTCAGTCACTGTTTCAGAATATCTGAAAACTTAAGCATCTGGCAAATGTACCAGACTGATCAAGCTCATGTTGTTAATGTATTTCTTACTAATATTCAAAGATTTCAAGAAGTAGCTGCTTACTTTCGTTTGGCACAAAAGTGTCATTTTGTCGACAGCTTTACTCTAAAAAAGTCAGATTTTTGAGATCTATTTCAGCTTCTTGTACTATAATTTCTGAGAGAATTATTATTTAAATCATTTTCAAAAACTTTTCATCCCCACATTTCTCAGCTGCATTGTGTAAAACACTACTGCTTATTCTTCATGAATGATTTCAAAAGTGCCATTCACCAAGCAAGTAATGTTTGACAGGGTATGCTATCCCTTCTGTGAGAATAATTTAAGGTTGGGATTTGAAAATTTAGTTTGATTTCACTTACAAACTTTGAACTGAATATTTGTTATTATAGGGTAAGGGCATGTTTGTGCAGTCATCTTCAGAAAAGAAGTTTATCTTTAGCCTTTAATTCCTCCCTTTCACAGACACCATTGCAAGGTGCCCCGACAAGCCAGTGAGCTGTAAGCACATACAACTAAGGCTTATAGATACTTAGGAAAGTATATCTTGCTAGATCATGCAGGATATCACTTTGTTGAAGATGCCATAGTAGATTAAATAGTAATTTTGACTGGGTTTTGGTCCCATAGGTACCTATTCACACACTAGTATGTGAGAGCATTTTCCCCTCACTGAGATTTATGACAGTGAATCCTTATTTTATAGCAATCTAGAGGTACATAGATATTCAAAGGTATGCATGTATATTCAAAGGAATGTAAATTTAAAGGGTAGCTGCTCCTTCTGCTTCATTTGCATTTTATTAATAGGTTCCTCACGTTATAGTTATACTACTATGTTATACTACTATTAGATGTTGCCCTCAGTGCAAAACTCTTAATCGCCTCTACATTTTAAAGGTAATCTCCTCCACACCTGGCCTTCAGAGATAAGCATGTTAATCTCAGTTCTAAATGCATTCTTTACCTTATTAAAAATCTTGAGAGTATCTTAAGTATACAACTGTCCTTTGAAATAGCACAATAGTCCTCCTTTATTTGGCAACAAATGTCTACTCTGGAGATAAATTGTTTGACTCTAAACCAACAAACCTGAGTGTCTCTAAGTGCTAATTACAAATAATTTACTATTACCACATCTCCTTTCAACAATAAAACTGAACAAAATACCTCTGAAAACAATGTGCTGTCTTTTAAATGCTTTTGAGTTGTCTGAATGGATGACATTAGGACTTCTTATTCTAAATTAGATATTTTCAGCACCAGGCACAAAATTCGTAAATTGTCTTTTGTGAATGATGTGGTTTGTTCTGTGCTGTTTGTTTGCTTCAGCTGTTTGTTATTTATGTCCTCTAAAGGTGGAACTTCTCCCTAACTTCAGCTTAAGTCAGGCATCTTAACTAACCTAGCATCAAAGTTCTTCAGATAGGAAATATAAGACACGGCAGAGGTTATACACCCTCTGCATAGGTCAATCTATTTTAGAAAAGGGTCAGCTATTCTCCATAAGAGTCTGTTTCATCTGCTATAAAAAAAAAAAAAAAATTAGATGAGACAAATGTGACCTTAATCAATTACAACTCTGACAAAGTAGTTTGTATTAAGAAACTGACTATCCACAACAGAACTCTAAACTATCAGCTAATACTCAATTACAGAAGCAGCACATTCGCCTTTGGAAAACATTCACATTCAAGCATAGATACATGTAGCAGAGGAATATAAAATATTCACAGATGTAATCAATTCAATGTTTGCTTTGAATGTTATCAAGCAATTTTATTTCCATTTTTTAAGTAAAGCAATATGAGCAAATACACCAACACATCTCTGAGCTGAAGTGTAAAGATCGTATGTTGTTATCATTTGTTAAGTGAAGCTAGCAAGCTTTGTACAACAACTGAAAGGTTAAAGAATTTCTTTTCAATTGTTGACATTTTTATTGAATACGTTGATGCCGAGAGGAGGTAAATTACACAAGCAGTGGAGCTCAGTTACACAGTAATTCAATACAACTACATAATAATTGTTCATGAGCACCCACCTAAAGCAGCATTCTCAGCAAGATCAATTAGCTGCTCGCCGATGCTGCCAAGGCTTAGGGGACAGATCCCGCATTCTAAGGCACAGTATCTCTGTCACTTCCAGAAACATTTTGTGCTGCGTTCTGCAAAACCGCTTACAGAGTGCACTTGCTTACCTGAAATTCATCTTTAGAAAATAACTGGTTTACCTGCACTTCAAAACACTTTTTAATTATTTTTTTATGGCCTGAGTTAAAACAGTTAACCATTGTAAGTTTTCCTGAGATCATTTTAAAATATTTTCCTGTAAACGAGACCATATGATTGCTTCCCTTCCAAGAACATTTGAAAGAGCTACTACAATAAGTGGATAGTGCTGAGTTTGAGAAAAGGCAAAAATGAAAATAAGAAAGGTACATTAAAAACAAAGAGTAAGAAAACAAAATAAAAGCAAATTTTTTAATTATGTAACATGGCCGTATAACTTGATAGCATGGAGATCTGAAGCATTCTTCAGAACATCCAGTCTATTGCCCCATAAAGAACAAGCAATTATCTTTCACCCAGATAGCTTCCAGTAATCCCAAATATAAAATGTATCCAAACACTTGAACTCCAAAGAAAATATTTGACACTAAAAAGCAAGAGACAAAGTGAAAGCTGTTTGTCAACAGCAGCCAAGGCTCATCCAGCAGCAAGGAACCGATCAGGAGAAATACGTACAAGTAATCCCAGATAACAGATGAAGACCCAGGCTGCAACACCGCGCTTTTGATGCTAATTATTCCCACATAAACACATCACGGGCTTCCAAACTAAAGTTTAGTTTTATCTAAATCAGCCAACAATATACAAAACAGGAATCTAGGAGAGACAATTTTCCAACTTTTTTTTTCAGATAATTGTTCCATTTGTCCACTTTCTGAGGCCAATTCCAGCTATTGCAAAGGAATGCAATGCAAAAAAACCTTCAGAGAAATCTGATGCTGAAGACCTTGCATCCCTTCAGGACACAAAGCTTACAAGTCTTCCAAAATAAATACCTTCCTTCTCTCAAAAACAATAAAATATTCATTTAACTTATATTGTCCAAATATCTCAAACTGTCACTGCCTGAACCTTAAAGATAAGTACATCAGGAGAATTAACAAACAAAACCTGAATTGACCTGTTTGATGATGACTGGGCTTGACAGACCAGATGAGAGGCAATTTAGGCAGTGAGAGATGTTAACACAATATGTAGCAAAAGCATTCCGGTCTCACATGGTCACTGCAGCTTTTCATATTGACACAATAACTGCTAGGCACTAGGGCTTTTTTTTGCAGAAAAGCTATCATTAGTTTTCCTTTCTTTCCACCATAATATTTCAAATTAATTAGGAAAATTAGTTATGTAAGAATAGACTAGCCAATGCACTTCTGCCAATCCATTCCGTTCAGGCCACTGGGTACTGCATAAACAAAACCCAGCACGACCTTTAAACGAAATCAGGTGGCTGATACAGGGTTGATTTTTTTGCCTTTTTTTTTAAACCAGAGAAAGACTTATAGTAGCTGATTTCTTCCTCAAATCCACTACGATTGCAGGAACAAGACACAGTACGGAAGTGATCTGCATAGCAACATAACTGATGCGTATTTTCAGGCAGGGCAAGAAGGAGGATCTACAGAAACGTGATTCTGCAACTGTAAGCCAGTCAGCCTAACCTCAAGCTCCTAGAAAGATGGAGCAAGCTACACTTGATGTCATGTCCACGAACACCGAGGACCACAAGTTGTTTGGAAACGGCCAACATGAATTTAAGAAGGGCAAATCTTGCCTGATCAGCCTGAATGCATCCTACAATGAGATGTTACATTTAATGGACAAGGGGAGAATAGCAGATACTGTTTTACCGGGAGTTTGGCAAGGCTATCAACAGCCTCCCATAGCCTCCCTTTAGCCAAACTGGTGAAACACAGGTCGAAAGCGAGCATGGGTGGAAAACTGGCTGGATCAGTCAGGTTCAAATGGTGGTGGTGATCAGCAGGACAAAATGCAGTTGGCAGCTGGATCCTAGATGTGTTCCTCCGGGATGAATGTCCATCAACATCTTTGTCAACAATCTTGACGATGGGATGGAGCGCACTCACAGCAAGATTGCGGGTCACACCAAAGTGGGAGGAAAAGGGCTGATGAACTGGAATGTGGAGCAGCGGCACCTCAGCAGTCAGAGAAATGGACTGACAAGCACCTCGTGAAGCACAAGAAGTCCTGCACCCAGGCTCCAAGCACCCTGTGCACCATTGCTGGCTGGATACAGCCGGCTGGAAAGCACCTCTGTGGAAAAGAAGCCGGGAATCCTGCTGTCAGGCAGCAGCAGGGACTTCCAGCAAAGGCAGGGAATGGCATACTGGGCTGTGGTAGCAAGTCCAAGATCAGCCTGGTTTTAAAGATTTTGCTTTCAATGTCTTTCTTTCGTGGTTTTGTAAATCGTATTGCTTACATGACTCGAATGTAATCCTTGTGGGTTAATATAACAACTGGTAGTAGTTTTCAGGTAATGACTTTTTCCTCGGCTCTCACTGTCATTTCTTTCACACATTTAAACTTCACATGGATTTTCATTTAAAAAAAATAAGTAAAAAAGGTAGGAAAAGAAAATGGATATGCCCAAGTCTGACAGATACATTTTTGTCTGATTTTCTTTGCTTTGAATGAACACTCTTGTGCTAAAGAATCATAACACATAACCCCTGTTCATACTATATTAGTTCAAAAGAATAAAAGCCAAAAATAATTGGCATCGGCAAGGATTTCAGGTTTAAAAAGAGTGAGTACAATACATTCCTTGTGTTATTCCTCTGTACTGTACTTGGAACTCTGTAATATTCCATCATTACAAAATGTGCTTGTGAAAGAATATAAAAATAGGCAAACAAAATAAAGACCAAAACACTCAAGCTCAGAACACACAGTGCACAAAGTACATTCCCATTGTATTTACCCAGTCATTAGCTATCTGTTTGCATTGTATATGGGGAAGTGCAAAGTAAACCAGAAAGCCTGCTTGCGTAGTCGCTGACATCAGTATTGTAGGGTTATTAGACACTGGACAACCTTTTGCAAAAAGCTTTTACGATTTGAAATCTTCCTAAAATAACAGATATGGATTTACTGTGAGAACTGAGATAGTTCTAAGCCCTCGTTGCCCAGCTTTCCCTAATTAACACTCTTTGTTATGGTGGGCACAGTCCCGGGCATTGCATGACAGAGGTAGCAAATGTTCATGCCTTCTGCTAACATAACAGCCTTCAGTTTCAATATGTGATAATTTAAAACCCATAAACACAGAGTACAAGATGATGTATTTCTCTGTTAATAATAAGCCATTATTTGCCTCTCGTGCCCACCCCCAAGGCATGCAAAAACAGAAGGAAGAGCGGCCATGGCTGTGAAAATATCCCCGAGATCTGTTAATGATCTTCTAGAGAGCTGCAGCTCACGTTGTCAAGTGCGAATGAGAAAGCGGGGAAAATGGCGCAGAAGAACGGTAGCACGAACCCATCTTTTTCAGCCCCAAAGAAACTATATAGCAATAATTCAATACGGTCTTTAGCACCAAACACAGACGTGACTCTGTAGCAGAATGGCTACCTTAGACCTGTGGTTTTTGCAAACATGATAATGAGAGAAGAGTACGAAGGCAGCATGTTTGCACACATCTTCCAAAAATTAGTTTTTCCTATTACTTCTTGTTACCTGAAAAAAATGTTTTGTCAAAACGTACAGGAAGATAAAGTCACCTATATAAGAAGCTTAATGCAACTGCTGGCATGATTTTCCATGATCGATGTATACCAGCAGTTCAGCATCATCCATGTAACTTAATCCAGTTGATTAGAGTTGATTAGAGAGAACAAGACCTTCCCCCCAAAACTGAGGAATCTTTTTACAGTTAAAAAAAATTAAAAGGAATTCTTCCATTTTGGAAGCACATCAAAACAATATTTATTTCACTGTTTATTTTCAAACTTGAAAATTCTCACTAAAATCTGCAGCCATATTTCTCCATTCTTTTTCCTTCCGATCTGTGTACCCTAATGTTCCAGAAAGCACAAACACTGCCACTTCATTCAGAGGAGAAAAAAAGGCACATTGCAATATGATTGCTTTTAATCACTTCAGCTGTTAAGCCAAAATTAATAGTAATTTGAAAACTCTTTATATCAGCCATCTTCCTCAATTGCTTTGTGTTTTTAATGCATTTACTGCTAATAAATTATGGCAAAATTAAAAGCAAATACAGATTAGAAAATTTTGCAACTGACTGGGGAAAGCAATGATGAAGGTGTAAGACTCCAAAGCGGTGGGGCTGACTGGAATACAGCCAGGAATTTGCCTTTATGCCTTCCCATAAACTACCAATTACACAGGCATAAAGCTATTGCACAACGCAGCTATTTCCAAACAAATTGTTAAGGCCCCATTATTTGAAGTGGGTGCAAATTACAATTCTTAAAGAAAACCAGGGGGGTTCCTTCAAGCCCTCAACAGATATCAAGGAGGGGGAGGGAGAAGATATCACCTCACCGTTATGCTCTATTCAAGTTAACACATTTGTAAGCTTAATATCCAGTGTGGCTCTATTCTACCCAATGGATTTGTACCAGAGGACGTTCGAGTTCTGACAGAAGAAGAGTTTGGGGTTTTTTGATACTTTGACCGACCTTTTTTGTCCAGTCATTTGCAGCTGTTGAAGTTGTGCTTTCCCTCTCAGGAAGCAGATGCTTCATTTCATTCCTTACAGATATATTACGCATGTATTGAATAAACATAGAGCTATTTGAAGAGGTTTTCCTCCCTTTGTTTGTGATGGGGAAAGTAAAAAGCAAATGTATGTGTGTTTAACTCCGTTACCACAACTAAATAGCTTGCCACCAGCAAAACCACCTGTACATCCAGTAAACTATGAAACAACAGCCATTCCTAATGCTATCCCAGGCTTTTAGAGCTTTTCAGTCTTTCTTCTTGATCCTTTCGGAGCAACATTTTAAGTGCTTAATTTCACTGCGAGCCTGGCTGTGGTATTAGTGCTGTCACATTCAGTCAAGAATAGAAGTAACCTACACATCGGTCCTTACATATTTCATAATTTACTCCAGCCTTGTTTTGAAACACTGCAATCACCAGCACTATTTTTATGTCTCTCAGTGCTACTCAACCTTAACTATTGCAGAAGCAGGCCCAGATTAAGATTCCCATTATGCAAGATCCAATAATTAGTACTCATACATCTCATTTTTTAAAGTGCCAGATAACTGGTAAGGGGGCGAGCGCTGGGCTGCCGACTGAAGCCGGCACAATACCCGTTAACACGCAGACAGAGGACTGGGGTCTCACACTTGCAATATATTTTTAATATTTCAAAGGGCTTTTCAAGTCTGATAAAGCTGAATTACTTCCACAGGTGTAAGTGATCTTCATCACATTTTTAACAGAACTCCGGGCCAGTGACTCAGAGCAGGACTAACAGCACGCACAACCACGTCCCACAGTAAAACACTGGAACATATGCAACCGAACAGCCTTTTTTTTTTCCTCCCCCAGAAAATATTTTAAAATGTCAGTGAGGAGGGCTTATTTTTAATAGTACAAAATATAGGCATAATTAATATTCTAATGGCTGATTAAAGAAAAACTACCCACATAATTTTTAAACCATGTAGCCTGTAAACTTCAATAACAACCTGAAACTCCACTTTATTTAACACTGTAAAACTGTTTTTATTTAAGATATTCTGCAATTTTATTTAACCACAAGGCTGCAGTCAGATTAGTGAAGGGATTTTATTTTGCAATACATGTTTGCATGCTTAGAAATACATTTTATTCTGATCACAGTGTCAGTTACTAGCACAGGAACACAAGTTTTAATAGCAGATTTTTCTTTCTTCTTTAATGCAAATAGTAGCGTGTACTACGACAACTCAGACCAGAAATTCACTTTCGCAATATGAAGTCACTTGGGTGTAAAAGTTTCAGCAGTTTTCATAGCACCACTCCAGAATGTATCACTATAATTCTGTATTACACTTTAAAACTGATACGTGGTATTTTCCTTGAAATTACTAGCAGCTAATTTTATTATGCCATGTAGAGTGTATTTAGCTGTGGTGTTCAGCAGAAGCAATAATGAGTAATAGCCTCACCATGGGATCAGAGTGAAGCTTGAATTATTTATGCTTACTTTTTATTAGACTGTTCACACATATTAAATACAAAATACACGATCAGTTTAACAGAAAAAAAAAACATTCTTTTACCATAGTGGATATTCCACTACCCAAAAAATGTTATGTGCATGGTAAAGATTATTATGTCTGCATCTTTTAACCAAATCAATTCCTGGAAAAGCAATGTTTTTAACCATAGGAGGCCCAAATTATAAACTCGCCTAATCACAGAAGTCATACAACTTTCTACAAGTTAAGTCATTAAAAGGTGCACATCCCTGACACATGAGAAAACTGAATTCAGTACGGAAAGATGCCTGAAACAGTTTGCAATAATTCTCTGCTATCCGTTTTTGCAAGAATCACATCTATTAATAATGCTTGCTCTGGAGCAAGTTCTGCCCACAGATGAGGAAATAAATCAGAGAGAAGGAAATTAAAAGTAATTTTTATTCCAAATGTTAATTTTATTCTTATTTCAAAAGAAATTCTTGATATATTAGCATAATAGATTTCTATACCTATTAGCATAATACATGTGCAAGCCAAATATCAATCTCTGTCCCTGTGAAGCTGAATTTGATCATTTATTTTGTAAACCATGAAACATACCACTGTTAACCATGAAAGTGCTGCACTCTCAGAAAAAATAAGATACTCCCAAAACTAAAATCCATATTAAGAGAATGTTTTAAACAACACAGTTTCTTATTTTCTTATTTTTAAAGCACTCTAAATTTAAAAGATGTTCTCAAACCAGTAATTAAATGGGCATATATGCACACAAAACCGAACTCCTTTTCAGTCACACAGTTATGAATGCAAAGCCTGTGCATAAAAATCTGATCTCTCTCAAAAAGCACCTTGCTAAAGATTTCAATTAGTCTAGAAAACCTTCTTTACAGAGTTTTGAAATGCTGGTTCTGCCAAGTTAACTAATGACTTGTTGATCTCAGTGGTTCATTACCCTTGAACAGAGAACTTCAATACAGATAGATCAATACCAGTTACTTATGTCATTGGCATTAGGCTGTGATGCTTCTTTCCTTTTTCTTTCAGCACTTTCCTATGAAAAAGTATCACTGTGATTATGTCCTTTTCATCTTATTTCTCAAGCAGATGATTTACGGAATATCAACTTTAAAAGGAAAGAACTAGGAGATACTTAGATTACCTTTTTCATATACCCGATAATCACTCTGTTTTTCATGAATGATAAGTTCTAAGCAAAAGAAGCCAGCAGGAATATTTCAGTAAGCTTCAGGACAGATGTGGGTTTTTTTAAAGTCAGGCCATATATTTAGGTAACCAAATACAGACTCTTTACTCTAACTACATGTACCATATAAAGAAAAAAACAGACCTCTCTAAAAAGAAAGCTACGTAGGAGAAGGACTGAAAAAAGGAAAACTGCATAGTCTCACAAATGGCTTTTAAGATTAAAGGTTAAAAAAAATAAAATGCCCTTTTCTGGTTCTCCACAACAGACCCACCGTAACTGTGGGCTATTTTTCAGAGGGTTGTGCGATGTCCATAAATGCATTGTATTGCCTTGCATAACTTCCAGCAAGGCAAGACACACTTCTAATAGTTAACTGGTGTTTCTGAGGACTAACAGATAATGAGTATTCCTCCTTTACTGCTGCATTTCCCTTTTGATGTGGCACAGGTGGAAGTTTGAACTGAATCATTGTGTTGAGGAAGCTTAAGTCCCCTCAAAAAATGCACAACATTTTGACTAATATAGCTTAAAATAAGTGTATCCAAGTTACAAGTTTACACTAATATCTAGCTTCTAAATAGTTTCATTCATCTTTCATAATATACAATAATCTCTGGTTATTCATGTAATATAAAATACAAAGCCATACAAGATTCTGATATAATATTGCTGAAGTCAACAAAACTAGAGAGAGCAAAAACATGAGACATTTCCTTTCTAGAAGACCCGTGCATTTTTTTTTTATAATATACCAATGATATTATTCATAACACTGTAACATTGGAGTACAGTCTTGGCATTTTCTTTGCTCAAAGACTGCACTTTTCAGGGATTTACTTATTGCAAGGTTATTCATTAATGCACAGTACAACACATATTGTTGGTTGAACAAAAGAAGGTACAAAAAAGCAAAAGCACTGTACTTTTTGCTGTAAAGAACTCAAGTTTTCCAATTCTACACATGTGCAAACAGTTAAAGAAAAAAATTAACAGGTGACACTTAGGGCCAACCACCCCTTCCATGCACTGACTTGTAAAAGAAGTGGAATACTAAAAAAAAAAAAAGTAAAAAAAAAAAGGGGGGTATTCAGAATGAAATCTTAATTCCACTGACTTCATCGCCTGGACCTACATTTTCACCATGGATAACTTAGAGCCAAGTTGATAGTGCCAGAGACACGTGGGGAGGGAGAGGATACAGTATCCAGACAATGGCTCTGAAATCTCAGCAGCTTGCATTTCCTATCACCTCCCTGCCAAAGTGTCAGGTGTTTTCTTAATGTTACCTTGAGTAGAAAGCCACATTTTAGCTGTATTCCTTCCTAATCTGCATTACCTCAAACGTAGGATAGCAGTTTCTTTAAAACGTACAGGAGAAATGGTACTTTTTCACTAAATGATGGGAGAGAGCAAAACGCTTCTGCCCCCCGCTTCTGGCTTCCATCCAAGAAGATACTTGCACTCCTCAGACGTCAAAGTTACTGCACCACTAGTCATTTGTTTATGCTTAGTGCTTCAGCAAAACGCAGTTGGGTGATCAGAACTCCACTTGCTATAACACAGGCAAAAGGCACTTATTCAGTGATGACAGGGAGCAAAATATTATTTCTAAGCCAATGTATCTTAGGAACAATTCCAGCTACACGGATCAACTTTTCCAGAGTCAGAAACTTCCATATATAGATTAAAAAAAAGATGGTTTTGGCTCTTTGTAGGAAACTTTTTCAGTTTTGAAGGGTGTTTTATAAAATGACCGCTTCAGTCTTCAGTACAGTGGAAGCAGACCTTCCTTCCTGACTCAGTCACGTCTAGCATGAAATCCTCAACGATTTTTGCTCCTTGTGAGATAACTGTCAGTAAAATGATGTGTGCTATGTGTGCCTATAACTTGGTTTCCTGCTTAGATGTTCACTGTTAAGCGCTGTAAGAGTAACAAACATTTCCAGCAGGATGTAGACGGACGTCTGTACTGCTATTGCTCTTTCAATAAAGCCACCTTTCAAAATCCCACTGTGATAGCAATCACAGCACAACTGCATAAAGCATCACAGGCACTGCCTATGTACGGCACATGAATCATATTTACAACTAGGAGAGTAACTCATGTTCATTCCCTTATGCTGGTGTTACAGTATACAACAGACCTTTCTCTAGCAGTCTAAAGCAGCGTCACAGATAAGGCCGTAGGAACAGAGGGACATGCAGGGCTCTCTCCCAGTGTTGTTATTCTTCTCATGTAACTGACTGAAGTTAGCAATTTTCTTTTTCTCAGGAATGAAATCTGGGTTTACATCTGCTACTCAGGAATTGTTAATTGGTTTTAATGACTTTTGTAGCTTTTTAATTGTAGCTTTTTAACTGCTGCATCCTTACATGATAGCGATGAACATGTGTCCACTTACGTTCAAAAGGACTACAGGACAAAAAAGACTATTCCAAAATTTCTTCTTCTTCTGTGCCAGTCTAAACTATCATACGGAAACTCAGCACTGCCATAACTTACCCTACAATCACATGT
Organism: Pluvialis apricaria; assembly: GCA_017639485.1. Lineage (NCBI taxonomy): Eukaryota > Metazoa > Chordata > Aves > Charadriiformes > Charadriidae > Pluvialis > Pluvialis apricaria. The sequence continues at coordinate 92,347,470 of CM030009.1, forward strand.
CTAGATTTGAGACTTTAAGCCAGGGTGACACTTGGGGCACTGACAAGCTGTGTGCGTCCCCAGGGTGTTCCCTTCTCAAGGACGCAGCAGAAGCTGCTAGACTAGTTTTTTTTAGGCAGTAAAACTGCAGCCTCCATTTTCTCTTCTGTATTAAAGACCTTAATGTAGCCAACAGCAACAGTATAAAATTCACGGCACTCTGGAAGGGCACAGAAGCACAGAAGAGTTCAAGAGGCTCTTTTTACATCCTCCCCTATGAATACATTCAGCACAGAACTGAAATAATTTGATCTCGTGTGCATACATAAAACATTAATAAATACACACCGTTTTACAGGCCTTTTATGTATTATGTAAAGTAAACCTGTAAGAAAAGGAAAAAAAAAAAAAGCAATGTTCCTTATACGTAGTATTTTAAAAACTTCAGTGAGCCATTAACATGCAACCAGAGATTTTTCTGTTTTGTACTATATTTTTTTCTCCTCTATTGTGCATCGATTTCTATATGCCACAGACCACTCTCCTCCAGTCATACTACTCTGAACTGTGACTGTTGCTCTAAACTGATGGTCTGTTTCTAATGGCCATATCAAAATATGAAAGGCCGGGAAAAAAAAGAACAACATGCTTTTATGAATCAACACTTTACAACCCCAAACCAACACATTAAAGTAAATTTGAAGTAAATAAGACAAGCTACTGAGTGTCTGCTCCAAAGAAGTAAACCTGACATACAGTACAACTAAAAAACTCCACATTATTCTTTACCCAGGCTTTCCAGGGTGCCTTAGTGCATATTAAGTTGCTATACCCGTGGCTAATACAGGATTCTAGCATCCCATTGAAGTATTGTGAGAAATGATGCCAAAGGTAGAGAGACTTCAACCACCCAAGAAGTTTTTTATAGGTCTAAAGCACTGGAAATTGGAAGTAAGGTCATTACCGCAGTTTTACAGAGGACTTCTGGGCACACCATTGTAAATTGCTGTTCAAAGCTCCACTTACTTGGAGTTCTAAAGTGACTCGTAACTAATTCAGAAGAAAAGATAATGCCAAACAAAATAAAGCAAGTTAAACATGGTATTGTTAGGTTTTCAAGCAGAAGAGACAATAAATATCCTTGAGTTAGTAATTAGTTTGCATAGTCGCCTTATTCTAGAGTCCTGCCACAGATCATCTTTACCAGACTACAGTCAGAGTTTAAAGCCCTGTAAAGCCCATTAAATTGGAAGGGATTTTTTTATATTAATTTGAATTAAGCAACAAATTGGCAATTTGATATGGTATAATATAAAGGGCTGCTCAGTAACAGCTTTAACGTTTACCCGAAATTGCTATAGGAAAGCTCACTATTTGGAGGAGGGCACCTCATCTCTATCAGCTCCATGGGCCATCAGGAATGTAATGTTAGAATCACAACATGGTTCTAATCAAGGCTGTTTGAATTAAAACTGTAAATGTAAACTGTAGCTGAGAGTAAGTATAAACACAAAACATTTCCTTCCCCTAGAAGAACAATTTCTGGTAGCTAGAAAGATGAACATGCAAACAAGGGGGAGTGCACAGCAAAGAAAATTTTAATTCTGCCTCAGTGCCCATGTTTTTGGTCTTTTTGAGAATTAGTGTATGGAAGGCCAAACACATTGTTCAAAGTTATAAATCACAATGAATGAACACAGATGCATCAGCAGGACAATGATGCTGGAGTTCAGCCTCAGGCATATGAACATTTGCATGCCAAATTAAATATCAGAACATGGAAAAAATGCCCTCTACTAAATACACTAAGAGCATACCTAACACTATACACTCAACTGATTAAGGTGAACAACACCAAACTTGTTCAGTAGCCAAAACCTTTTCTTTCACTGAACCACAATGACTCTCTGTATTCTGCCACTTTTACCACTTTGTATTGTCCTGGGATAAAGTCCTTTTGCCTCTTCAAGAATTTGCATAAGAAATGAGAAAGTACTCAGCTGCACACTTGCCTAGACTACCAATACAAGAAAACCACTTCAGACACAAGAAGACAAATGGGGTTTGATGCATCTGGAAGAAATGCTGCCCACTGCCTAACAGACAGCATAGCTGGAAATGGACAGAAGACAGCTACTTTGCGTCAGTGCCAAAAGCACGTATTCAATACATTACTTGAAAATAAGTAACCCTATAGAAAGCATACAAATTGATGCCAAGCTTTAAAAATACTCTTTTCTCAGTTGAATGCTTTCCTAAAGAGTGCCTGATCTTGCTGGGTACTGCCTACCACCAATGTCTGCCTTGAGGCAGTCTCAAGTTGCCCGCTGTCTTGAGCTTTGCCTGCTCCATCCACCGCGAGCTGTTCACTGGCACACGCCTGTCGTCTGCCCCAACCTTTCCGTCTGTGAACTCTGATCCCATAGCAGCAAAGCCGGTGTGTGTAGCATATTCCGAGAGGGCAGGTGTTTATTCTCATACACTGGAAATGGCCCCTCAAAATCTTACTGGTAGCCTTGGTCTCTCAGTTATTGAAGACTCTTAATGAGGCAGTGCCTACTGTCCCTCTCCTTTCAGTGCTGATGGAAACCACCAAAGTCCCATCTCATTCTTGCCTCTACCTCTCTAGAGAAAAAAAGAAACAGCTTTAACTCCTACCAGCAGTGAGTATACTTCCACGGTGCATGGGAAAAAACTTACTCCAACCCAGAATTTTTAGACAGGACAGACCGAAAGCCGAGTAGGCAGGGCACACTCTCACTGTGTAGAAACCCACGTACAAATCGGCACCAGTGGGATTCAAGCTTGGGTTAATCATTTGCCATCAGAAGGATGTGCCACAAGCGGCTGGCCGAAACACTGCCCGCAGGCAGGGCAGCCGGGGCATCAGTTTGTGTTCCCTCTCATGCAGGGAACGAGACCATCCCCAAAAACAAGAGGAGTGAGTGTGCACGAGCAACCCCTCAGCTGGGACATCTCTTAGCATGTGTGCCCACTCCTGCGTGGGCCTCTTCATGAAGTGTTTCACAGAAGCTGAAGAGACTTCAAGCTGAGCTGCAGATGAATAAGACATTTTGAGTTTTGTTGTATCTAGAGACTGGCCAAATTGGACATGTAAACACTCTGTGTTTACAACTTTAGAGAGTGCATTTTGGGGCAGATTTTATAAAAATCCACCACAATCTTTGTGCACTTCATTTTCTAACTTGAATGTTATTTTAGGATTTGGGGGTTGTTTGCTTGTTTTAAGAAATGTATTTGGGAGTTTTACACAGTACAGACAGATTACTGTGTGTCCCGTTTAGTATTTGGCTATATTCAATTCATTAAACCATTTTTCTCTTCTCAGTACCGAATTTATTCCAACCTAGAGGAACACAACACTCCCTTGTAGCCTGAACTGATAACACATGCCACTATTATAATGATCTTTCTGTCTGCATTTTAGAGAAATTTGTCCCTCCCTATGTCCACCAAAAATAAGCATGCATAAAGTCTCACGAGTAAATTGGACTTTATGACATAACATCAAACAAAACTGCTTAGAAGTCCGTTCATCTTGTGCTGCTTTTCTTACAGCTATAAACCAAGACTTTCTTATTGGTCATAGGTATCAGAGCATGAGACAAGATGAAAATTAAGACACAGTGAGTCAAACTGTATAATAAGAGACTTTGGTGTAACATTCAGAACAACTTTGGCCTCAAAAAGTTAGTGTGTGGAAAGCACAGGCAATACCCTGTGAACAGGCATCGCTTGTTAGATTTTGGTTCCCTTTTGAAAGGGATACAGGTTCAGAAAAATACCACCTCTGCCAGACAAACACAACCACCAAATCCCTACAGCCGGGCTCGCCAGCCCCAGGTACTGTGCAGGCACTGTAGCAATGAGGGGCAAAGGCCTAGAAGGGGGCACGCAGCAGAGTACAAGGCACAAAACATGTCCTTCTATTTACAGATGAAAACAGAAAGTTTCCAATGGTTATTCCTGTAGCCAAGCTCTTCAGAAAGCTCTTTAAGATACAGAATAACTCTTAGTTTGATAATTAGTATTAAAGATTCCCATTAAATTCATAAGTCAAATTCCTAATAGGAAAGATAATTTCTTTATATTGATTTTTTTGAACTTTTCAGTATCACTGTTGAATCTTACTTTTTAAACATTTTTCATAGTATATAAACTTTATTTTTTATTGAAAATTAATGCAGCTTTATTTCTTTTGAAAAATTGTGGCTTTGTAACCTCTGGTCTACTCATTTTTATTTTCTACGTTGCTTATCAAAATGCGGTCATGGCATTTAATACAACGCGAGTTTTCAGACTTGCATAGCAAAAATTGCTTCTAGTTCACGCTGCATCATAAATTGAGGGTTTACTGAACTGCCTATATTCATATTTTATCAACATACGGAACATCTTCATGCACCTTTTACATACACTTTTGACTCAAGTCACTGAATGGCAACTTTATGTCGATGACATTTCCCTTATTATTCCCAACTCCTTACTTAGGAAATAACATTTTTCTTTACCATTATCCTGGCTGATATGTTTTGATTTTCTTTTCCTTCAAATCACTACTCTTTTTCTACAGTATTACTATACAGTTTATGCCCACCTTGAATTTACTTCCCTGTGTTTATTCCACCTTTTCTTTCTGTGTTTATTTTTATTTTTATTTATAGTTTTATTTTTATTGTTCTTCTTTTCTTTCTGTGTTTATTCCAACTTTTCCTAGATCATACTCCTAGTGACAGAAACTGATGCTGTGACCTATAAAACCAGGCTTTTATAGCTTATGATTCCTGCTACACGTGCTAAAAGAGCAAGTGGCAAACAACGTTAAATAGGAGAGTAAATGAAGGACTACATTGTGTCAATATTTCATCTCTTCCAATTTTACCACCTATTGTGACTGTGTCAAAGCAAAGTTAAAAAACATCAATTCATATTTAATAATTTTTTAATGTCAGCTGAACAACCATAATTCTGCACCTGCATGTTTTAGCATGCCCTTTTTTTAGGTATTTGTGTTACATTTAGTCCAGAGCCTCTCTGTTTAGCTGTTCCATGAAATGGTACTCAATAGTGAAAAAAAGTGTGTGTCCTACAAAAAGCTGTCCAGGCTGGCCTGGGCTCAATCACTTTTGTTATCAACTTGGAAAAACATGTTTGAGTCTTCTTTTATCATTTCTCCAACTGAATAGAGAATTATTTCAAATTTCCTTCTTTTCTATAATTAAGTAGTTCTAATAATTTGTACCTCAAACTCTTCCAACTTCTTAAGACCTATAGATTCCATTACATCTCAATGGTCAGTTCAAAAGGCAATTTGCTTCAACACATATTGTGAGAATGAAATCATTTAACTATAAATGAATAACAATTACACTGGAACTGTTGCTTTCACTAAAGAGAGACTGATACAGGTTTACAGCCTGTTCGTTAAAATTAGATTTTAAGTGGCACCAGTACAAGATTTGATGTTATTCACTGTAATTTCAAAATAAACCCCACAGACCACTTCAAGTTATTAACTGGTTCCTATCGCACTAAGTACAGACACAAATGCATAATCTGAAATTTAAACCTGGTCTCACAAATGTTCTGGAGTACTGCATTGCAGTCACTTCCTCAAAGCACCATAAAGAGCCACGGAGGACTGTCACAGCTTCACCGGGAATAACTTCAGCTCATTAGAAAACTGAAATAATGGGACTGTCTGGAATATCTCAACATCCCAAATTCTAAAGACACATCATGCAATGGTATGAAAAATGATTCAGTTCAAACATTCTGAAAGCATTATGTTGGAAGGATGAATTTATATTTTTTTTGTCAGGACTCTGTAAAATAATAGTTATTTAAGACAGTTCCTGTCCAGTATCAGCCTTAGGGCTATTTTACTTTAAATTTTCATCCTGCTGAAATCACTGAATTATTTTGTTGTGGTTGTTCAAGTTTTTTTATTTTGGCAAATTCTTTCTATGGTAACCTGCTTTAGAATAAAATTGCTGTGAAACTCTTACAGCTTTGAAAGGCATTCCTAGACATATCCACTTTTCCTTTTCCTGAAATGCTTCTCACAAAAATAGCTCACCTAATGTTTCCTCCTAATGTCACACACTAGCAGGAAATTACACCGCTTACTGGAGATTAGGCCTTATTTTGCAGCAGCAGGAGGAAATCTAAAGCACCACCAACCCAAATAGACAAAGAGTATTATATCCGATTTTCAGATACAGAACTGAAAACTGAAAAAAATAAGATCACTTAACTCAATCCTCAGAAACAGATTGCTTCATTGAATTTGCTGGGACCTATCCTCTGATTCATATTAATCTTTTGGAAGACTGAAACCCCTATGTAACTCTGAGAAACACACCGAGTCCTCTGGAAAGACTCCTGAGGGCTGAGCTCTGTTCACCTGTACATTTCTTTGGTAGCTGACCCAACACTCCCTGTTCCCCAGATCCTCACAAGGCATAGCCAGATACCCAGGGACAAAGTAGCTACCCAGCAATAACAAAAGAAACTGTGCTACTAAGACAGAAAACTACAATTAAACCAGAACCGCTCTGTTCTCACAAGAATGAAGAAAATATGTTCCTTTTTACATCTGTGCAGAGGTCCCTTCCAACCCTGACCATTCTGTGATTCGATCTTGCTATTTTATACGCAGCAACAATGTGTCAGGCCAGCTAACATCTTTCTTGCTCAAGTCCATTTCTTACATTTTAGTAACAGTATACATTTCTATGGTGTATTCTGCCATAATGTTACTGATGTACACAAAAATTAAAACTCCTAAATTAAATTTTAAATTCCTTAAATTAATAAAGCACTTTATTTTTCAATATTTTAGCCATTATTTGTAGACAATGGGTAGAAACCACCCAAGATCTCCTTGTGACATTCATTTTCTGTATTTGTGACATCTATGTCAGATGGTATGTGCTAACTCCCTACATTTATTTCAGCCCTATCAGAAAACAGTACCCACCATGCTATTGAAACCATTATACAACCTTCCCACATATAGTCCCACAGAAAGCAGGAATGGTACAACACATTTGATGTACAAGTCCTAAAAACCAGGAAATGAAAAATCATCACCAGTCAGTACCCACATCCTAATCCTTTCCCAACAGGCACGTACCTTCAACAACAACCTATAAATTTCCCCAGCAATCATAATTCCGTTCTCCTCAATTTCCTATTTCTAAACATATTCTCCACCAAATTGCCTTCATCTCTCAGAACAGTAGTACAGGTTTTGTAAAAGAGTTTGGATCAAGAAGGCTGAAAAAGGTGACCTGAATAACAAGAAAGAACATGACATATTGTACTATGCCAATTTAGTGCTGACAAAGTTTTGTGGTCAAGCAGTTGCTATTTATTGGACTCAAATGTGCCAGAAATTAAGCAGAATAGCCTCTAATGTTCAAAATATGTGCGCATTCTATCATACACATACAGCAAATAGCAGGAACTGCATATTATCTTAGTGACTCTTAAAAATGCAGTTTTTAAAAACAAAAGCTATTTGTTCGAGGCTTACGTGAAATCCCCCTCAAAAATTGTGTAATGCAAAATGTTTTTAATGAAATATCCGACAGCACTCTTCAGATTGCCATGAAATTTTGAGCCATACCCAAATTTCAAAAACTCTCTTTTCATACATTATGTACAAACAAAATATAGGTGTTTCAGATTTCATATTGAAAAGCCACCTGCTTTTACAGGAAAGAAAGAGAGTTTCATTTAAGTCCTTCCTAAAACAGAATCTAAGAATTCTCTTCAAATCTGATATGTTGGTTAGACTACAATAAAATTCTGAAGACCTTCAGTGTAAGTTTAGCTTTCTAATATAATACATACCAAGTAAAAGATAAGTCATTTTGAAATCATACAAAGATATGATGGTAATGACTGCTTAAAAAAAAAAAAGGTCACCTTTGAGTTAGTTCTAGATGAGCCTTTCAATAAGTACTTGTTGCTGAAACCAAAACCTTTATCATCTACAACACACTTTCAAACTGTGCTGATGGGTTACTGCAGGATTACAGCTTTATGTTTGGATTCCTTACCCCCTGCCACACTGTAAGCTCAACAGGACTGCTCCATTCAGAAAGAACTTGTCTTTCTACAAAGACCTCAATACAGCTACATTCAAAGGCTCATTCCAGCAGAATAACAATCCCTTCATTTGCAAGAAAAAAGCAATACGTGCAACTTAAATCCCAACGGTGATGACACAGTAGCAGCTACAAATGAAGAGATCTGATATAATGGTTATCAACCATTGCAAGCAACCATTGCAAGCATGAAAGACTTCTAAAATCAAGGATCAGTTCTTCATGCAACTGAGTTCAATTTTCCCTTGTAGAATCTATTGTTTCAAGACAGCCATGGATTAGAGCTTAACCTAATTTCAGAAACATTGCTTTAATTAGAGAAACAACGTGCATATAGGTTGGCCAACCTTACCTATAAGTAGCTCTGGAACAGCAGACACTTAAAACGTGAAACATTGCAAATCAATTAAAATAAAGCGATTACATGATTAACAAAAGTGAAAGGTAAAATAATAACACATGCACTTGCATTACCTTGATACAAATTCCTGAGACCAAGATCCTTGGTCTCTCCAGTTGCTGGCACCTGCACACACAATTCCCTACTCAGAGTTCCACTCCAGCTGCTGGGACAGACATTCACCCAATTTACACACCACAACACAGAGACACACGCTGCAAATTCCTACAGTAACTGGGCTTCGATACCATAGTCTGTCCGGTAGCTTGCCCTGGATCCTTGATCTCCACAGCTGTCTCACCACCAGACACACCACCAATGGATCTCTCAGTTGACCCCAGGCCCATAGGTTCTGCAGTAGCTGGCTTGGACATCCTGGTTCCTCCAATACCCAACTGCTCCAGCTGACTCTCTCTCAGAGACACACACACACACACATATATACACACATGTATACCTCTAACTCACTTAACCTCCTGCCAGCTAGTCCAACTTGATATTTGATAGCAACGGGCACCGACAAAGTCACCCGCAGCCAGTCCAGCGCGCCAGGCACACTGGCCCCCATGACCCATGCTCTGACTCCTGTGGCTCAGACTTAGACCTCCATACACACACACAGAATAGAAAGTGTCTCACGCGGGAAAACAGTTAGAAATGGATTTTAATGAAAAGACAGGACACATCGTGGTGATCAGGCACAGGGCACGGCCAGTCATACCAACTGGCCTGTTTGTAAGCAGCCAGTCCTTTTCACCCCCTTATTTCTTAGTTTTCCCATACCTAGTCCTCCCCAAACCACCTTGGTCCCCACCTCTCATTCCTCCTCTGAACATCCCATCAGTCTTGTATGATTCCAAAATTCTCCTCCCTGCATCACATCACTTCTTAGTCCCAAACACTGGCAGGCAGCAACTACCCTCAGTCTGCCCAGTGGTCCAGCGTGTCCCTGACTCCTGGGCTGCTGGGTGTCCCTGACCTGGCCCATGGGACTGAGGCTGGTAACAACCCTGGCAGGAGCTGGACTGGGAGCTCCATTCCCTGAACTGCATTATTGGGGTTCCCCTGGCTGCCACTGTGTTTCTGGACAGTTTTTGCCTGTGTGTGTGGAGATGAGCCTTTTATCACACAACTTAACATAATCTACTCCTGTTTCCCTTTTCCCCTTCATCTCTCTTTGAAAACATCCTGTTTCTCTCTTTTTTTGTTGTTCTTCCCCCCCTCTTTTCTTCAATCCCCTCCTTTAACGGACACAAATGCTGGATTTACATTCTTTTATATTACAAGTGAATAATGTACTGATGATTTCCACACCCAGTGCCTCATTATTTTGGAAGTGACATCTGAGTGGGCCCTTCTCCAAGGCTTCTCAAACTGTGCTCCAACCACATGCCTAATGCAAAAGTAGTTTAGTACCCTCTCTGCTGAACATAACAGTTTTGCAAGCTTTTATACAGAATACAATCATAGAATTGTCTAGGTTGGAAGAGACCTTTAAGGTCATCGAGTCCAACTGCAAACCTAACACTGCCAAGTCCACCACTAAACTATGTCCCTAAGTGCCTATATGTCTTTTAAATACCTCCAGGGATGGTGACTCAACCACTTCCCTGGGCAGCCTGTTCCAATGCTTGACAACCCCTTCGGTGAAGAAACTTTTCCTAATATCCAATCTAAACCTCCCCTAGCACAACTTGAGGCCCTTTCCTCTCGTCCTATTGCTTGTTACTAGCAAGAAGAGGTCGACCCCCACCTTGCTACAACCTCCTTTCAGGTAGCTGTAGAGAGTGATGAGGTCTTCTCTGAGCCTCCTTTTCTCCAGGCTAAACAAACCCAGTTCCCTCAGCCGCTCCTCATAAGACTTGTGCTCCAGACCCCTCACCAGCTTCTTTGCCCTTCTCTGGACACGCTCCAGCACCTCAACGTCTTTCTTGTAGTGAGGGGCCCAAAACTGAACACAGTATTGCAGGAGGGGCCTCACCAGTGCCGAGTACAGGGGGACGATCACTAGCCCTGCTGGCCACACTATTCCTGACACAAGCCAGGGTGCTGTTTGCCTTCTTGGCCACCTGGGCACGCTGCTGGCTCATACTCAGCTGTCGACCAACACCCCCAGGTCCTTTTCCGCTGGGCAGCTTTCCAGCCACTCTTCCCCAAGCCTGTAGTGCTGCATGGCGTTGTTATGACCCAAGTGCAGGACCCGGCACTTGGCCTTGTTGAATCTCATACCATTGGCCTCAGCCCATTGATCCAGCCTGTCCAGATCCCTCTGTAGAGCCATCCTACCCTCAAGCAGGTCAACACTCCTGCCCAATCAATAAGAAGTATTAACTGTATCTGTATTGAATTTATCTTATCATCTGTTGCTCACCTCAGAATACCCACTGAGATCACATACGAAACATCAGTACAAAGGGCAAAGTCATATCATGTAGAGTTTTAACTACACCACTTCATCCTGTTCTTAGTTTTATGTGTCTGAGAAATCAGAGTAAATGACTACTTAATACAATAATGTGCCCCTTTAAAATATTCTGCATTTGACACAGAATAAATCTTATTTAATATGCTCTCCAAACACTGTTTTTAATCTCTCTTATGTAAAAAGAAAACCCTTCAATATAGTTTTCTCCTACAGTTCATGAGTGAAAGCCATCATTTCCATTCGTACTCTTTTCCTTGAAGTGTACATCACCACGAAGTGTTTGTGACAGTTAAACTTTTAAAATAACCCATGTACTTTTATTCACCTTATTTCTATGATGAGAGACCTCACAGCAAGGATGGAATAACAATATGGAAACTAACATCTAATCCAACTGAACACACTTTATTGAACTGTTATTACTTCCATGTGTAACAGGAAACTAAAGCCAACTGCAATCCCTAATTTTTGGCATTCACAGTATGCATTGTATCCAGCAAAAGTGAATTTCACTTTTCATCTTTATTTTTACTGCACAGTGATATTAGACATATGGACTTAACTTGATCATTTAGAGATCAAGTGTTTTAACTGAGTAAAAAAAAGCAAGGTCCTTATTATGCCTAAAGCAATACTGCTCTTTAAAAAGTTGTAATGCTTTATAAATATTATTCTAATCTCTTTTGCAGTATGAATATTCTTAGAAATAACTGGTATGAAAATTTTAGTGTAGATGACACAATCTTCCAGAATGGATATAAAGAGTAATAACAATATATTTATAACACAGATTCAAGTCAACCAATTTATATGAAAAAAACTTGCTATGGATAAATTCAACACCAAAGAGTTATATTCCAATTTATTCTGAGGTAGCATGTGTGATAGATTAACTAGTAATTCTTGAGATACAAAACCTAGGTTCCTAAAAAATATGAATATAAAATTATGAGCTACTATCATGACAAATACTTGCGTTCAATATCGACAGAAATAAATAGTCCTCTATTAAAGCATTTTAAACTTTGTTTTCAAATAAGCGGTATTTGTGAAGATGCATCTCTGACAGGAATAGCAACCCTAAGATGGATCAATCAGGTAAGTACCTTTCTTAGTGGAGGTCTGAGGAGATTACAAACTCATTTTGTAGTTTCAGCAACATATTGAACATTCCATGCAATGAATCTTCCAATAATATTTACTGATAAGCTTTTTTTCTTTTCAATTACCTTTTCTCTTCAACACGTTTTCCTTTGTTATGCCAGTAAACTATGAAATTGCTGCACATCTTAGAATACTTTTCTCCTCAAGTGTTAATAATAACACAAGACACTAAAAGACAGGCTCTTTTGGTTTAGTTCACTTCACATTTTTGTAAAAATCTAAGAGAATTCATCACTTTCACAACTCACAGTTGCCTGTACCTTATGACTTTACTAGACCTATATTAATCAGAAGCTACCTATAAAAGAGGGGATGTGGAATTTTTTCTTTTTTTTTTTTTCTTTTTCTTTATTGATTACATGGGTTCAATTTGAGAACAGATAAATTCACGCAAGAAAAGTTATCTGTTACTTAGAGCAAGAAACCATATTGGACTGAGGAAACTTGTGATGTGAAAATACTTGGAGGCTGGAGGTCAAATACTAATTACTTAGAAAGATTATAAATATGTAGTTCTTAACAGAGGCTAAATTTTGGTAGAAAAAATGAATGACCTGCACATACTAAAATTAAAATTAATACAATTAATCTTTCAAAGAAATTTTATCACAAGGATCAAGAAAGAGTTTCCCGACTCCTTATGCATATTTAATTCAAAATTACATTCCCAGAAAAATTAATTCCATTCTTGCCTACAAAAAGGTTAATTCCCAAGCTTTAACTACTGCCTGTATGGCCTACATTTTGTGAATTTTAGAATCCCATTTCTCTCTAGTCCTATAATTTAACTACTCTAAGATTCTTAAATAGAATTATCAGAAAATGGTAATCTGCCAGTGATGGACACAATTAGTTTAGATGTTTCTATAAACCAGTATCACTGATGTGCACAGGAAAGAAATCAAGTTAAGGGGAAAATCTGTATGCAAGTGTAGGTATAAAACATGTCAGAAAGCTGAAAAGGACTTCCAAAAAAGTTAAAGCCTAATGCTCCAGACGACTGCTACCGATGTACATCTCAACCTTCCAAAGCTGTTCTGTGCAGACAAGCTCTACACATATGTGAGCATCACCACAACTATACATGAACCACTTTCACAGATTGCTTTCCTAATGAGGTCTCTGAACACTATGTTTAACACCACATTACACTGTACTGCACTTGGGTGCTTTTTTATGTGTCTGATTTCAACATTCCTAGAATGGATTTTTAAGAAGTTTGGGGGATAAGAAATATGAGAAAGGTAAAAAAAAGTATATTAAAAATAGACCATACATAAAGATTTTTCCTTTGCATCTGACAGCGCATCCTCCCTGCTTTTCAGTGAAAGTTAGATTTTTCTAGCTTAGCTGATGCTATGCATAGTGCCTTGTAGGCACGTGGTTTTCTCAGCTGTTCAGATAAAGCACTGCAAGCATCCATAAAATGGAAATTTAATAAAAATGTAAAAAAGAATAACTTTTTAAAATATGAAGAACTCAACTTTTAAAGTAGTAATAAATATTCTTTCTATAGGTAAACATATTCAGCCATGCAGAACACTTAAATAGAAATAAACTGCGTACCTGAACTGTCGAACTGATTTCAGATGCAAATCCTCCTGTCAAGGGAGCCTCGTGACTAATCAGCAATCGCCCAGTCTTCGCCACTGACTGAAAAGGAAAAACAAACCCCAAAAATGTAATCAAATTGCAGCTCTTGTGATTTCATATTTGTGCTACTTGTGGAACATATGAAATATGTAACATTATTAGCAGTGTTAGAATATTGCTACTTTTCCCCTCTTGCGTTTTCACGGAAAGAAAAATCATTCTAAAAGTCTAAACTGAGTAATTAATAGGATGTTTTTTATATTTACTATAAACGTGCTTACATCTTGTACTTCATTTTAAGCAAATATCAAGAATAAAAATTGATTCCACTGAACACGAATTTACTCTGTCAATGCAAACTGTTACATTTCTGAAGGAGACTAAGGATTTTAACAAGAAGTCAGGAAAAATTTGGATCCTGAAAATACTAAAAGACACATACATAAAGAAATCCTTCACTGCTACATACCTCTGCGCAACCAGGTCCCAGGTAAACTTATGAAACATAGCTATTCAGAAAGTAAAACTGTTAAATAAAAATTTTAGCAAGAAAATAATCATGTGGATTAATGCTGCTTATTTAAGTTTTACATGGCAATTACAAGCAACATTTTCAAATTTTAAATCCCAATGTTTGCACAGTTTTTATGTGATCCACTTCATAAATAATTACATAGCACAATATATAAAGAAATTGATATAAGCATCTTTTAATCAAAAAAAACCAAACTGGATTCATTGTGAAACATAACAATGAAAGCAGAATACTTTTAATCTGATGGGAGTATAAAGCTTCACCACACCCAAATATCTTGAAGTTTATTGACACTACATACTAAACTGCCAAGAATCAAACAGTATCAGACACCTTTGGTCAGAAATATGGCAGCAAAGTCTCACTTTTCATAATACACATTTTATAATTGCATAAGGTGCATAAAAAAGTTTAATGAGCTTCTAGAGATGCATATCAGAAAAAATAATCAGAATGATGAGTATGTTAATCTTTCAAGAACAGTTACAGCCTGATTTTTAAGATAAGTACATAGTGTACTGCTGGTGCACCATTAGTCATCAAGTGGAAAAGCCCAGGACAGTGCTAGCTACCAGGTCAAACTTTCTTAATGCTTTGATCTCCAATTTAATGTCTACACCAGCACATTCTCCAGTTGGGCAGCTCCGTATTGTCTACATAATGGAATACATAAAGGCAATGCCTTAATTTTACAGTTTTCCTTCTAATTCAAGTACTTTTCTAACTCTTTTGCTTTTCTAGGAATGGCTCAATCAACGGCTTTAAGGAGCTCGTCCACAGACGGACTGGCAAGCCACAGATGGACTGACAAGTCACAGGCCTATATACAAGATGATCCATACGCTGTACTATGAAGTGGTTTGACAACATTCAGAGCTAAACAAGACAGGAAAAGGCATTTCAACAATTGGAAAGCAATCCACAGTTATGTAGGCTGATTTCTCGAATTTCTTTTGCCAGCACTGGAAACTCATATCTAAAGAGCTGAGGTATTAACTGCATTATAAATCTGCCCAGTACACCAAAATAACAGTTCAGTGAACAAAATGTACAGCCCAGTTTTAAGTTGATATGATAAAACTGACAATCAGTTTTAAGTTGCTATGGCAAAACTGATACAAGTAATCAATTTCAAAGGTGTTTTTGAAAATCCGCTTTTGAACAAAAATTCTTTTGCGTATATTTGCTCTGAGACATTTGCACTTTGAAACATTACAAGCTATCATTAAAGTTACAGATTTGGTTTCTCAGAATTTAATAGTATGAAACAGACACTGTTAGAACACCTAAGAAAATCCAGCAGCCCAGTATCCTGTCTCCACAATGGAGACAATTTGACGTTTAGGAAAAAGAATAGGGCCTTTAATGTGTTCCTTCACTATTTCTCAGCCTCCAACTATTTTCACATCGCAGGTTTCCCAAGTCCAATACGGTTTCTTGCTCTAAGTAACTGGTAGCTTTTCTTGCATGAATTTATCTGTTCTCAAATTGGACCCATGTAAACAATAAAGAAAAAAAAAAAAAGAAGGAATAAAAAATATGGCATTTTGGAAACCTGCTTCTCCTATATGAGAAATCCTTATTTTTTACATACGATTCCCAAGGGCTTCAAGGATTCCTTGCCTGTAGGAGCCCGTTAGGAGCCAGCAAGCAGCTGTGATCACCAAGCACTGCATACGAGCATCTCAGCCCTGCTAAAAAGCACTACATATCATACCTGGTGGGAAACCACATGAGCATAGCTTTGGTGTTTTTAGTACCTATCCTAGCTTGTTCAGGGCCAGCATGGATACCTGTACCACATTGTGCCATGTAGAAATACCTTAGAAACTCTCCTAATGGTTAAACCAGAATCAAAATGAGCAGAAATTAATCACTATACTGCACTGCAAAGAGAGTCCTGGACTTTTAGGAAGGATGTGAGTATTGCGATTTCTGAATATTACAGGCTACCCCGCATCAATTTCTACTTCACGTTTAACACTTGTTCCTAAGCTACAGTGAGTCTTTCAGAAAGACATGCAGTCTTCATTATGGTATTTCCAGTGTTTATGAATGCATTACAGCTATTCGTTAAGTTGTTCTAGTGTTTAACTGCCTGCCCTGTTACAATTTTGCACCTTATTTCCAAACTAATTTAGCTGACTTCAGCTTCAAGCTGTTGGTTCTTATTTTACTTCTGTTTGCTAGATGGAGAAGCTATCTATTATCACATTTCTGCTCCCCACATGAATACGTTAAGATTGTGATCAAATGATCTCTCAACCACACTTTTGCTAAACTAAGCAGACTGAGCTCTAAATCTTTCACCATACAGCACACTTCCAATTCCTTCATCATTCTTACGACCCTACGCTGAATCATCTCCAGTTTTCAATGTCCTTGAAATACACCCATCTGGAACCACCATTCCAGCCTTTTTCAGAACACCACCGAATACAGAGATAATATAACCTCGATACTGCAAGCTCTGGGACGTATGAGGCATTTTGGCCAAAGCGTAACACATGAGTCCAGTTTCAACTGATGACTGCGTTTCCCTGTTCTTGGGAAAGAAGGATAACTGCTTCTTGGAATAAGGATAGAATATAGTGTGTGTTTATTATTTCAAGATACAAAATTATATTTGGATATGCTGAAAAATACATTGTGTGCCTGAATCCAGCTCAGTTAATGAGCCTATCCTCTCTATCAGTGACTGAGTGTCTATTTTATCGATTTCTCCAGCTGTTTGTTACCTCCAACTTATCACTAACAGTTTTAAATGTTTTCCGTATCTTTAATATTAAAAAACAGGTTAAAAATCAGACTCTGCAGAACCTCAGTGACTTTACTGTTTCCATTCACTAGCACTGCCGTTACATGACATACGGCTAAAGTCAATGCAGCCCTAATGCCTTACTTAACTATGTTAACTTGTTTTGTAAACACCTAATTACAAATTGTTGATTGTATATTTCTAAGTTATTTCTCCCTACTTTCTTCTTCCTTGCTATTTTTTTTTCATAGTTCTATAGATTGTTCCTTGTAACTGATTTGGGACACAGTTTTGAAGGTTTTTGTTTGTTTGGTCAAAAAACCTCTCCACAAGGTACAAGATCAAAAAATTACTGGTAGAAAGATACTTCGGTTCATCAAACATATTGGGTCTCTGTGTGCCCTCTTTATCTTAATTATTATATTATTTTCTCTATCTTACAAAAGACAGTACTATCCAGTAATAACAGCAGCCAATAACAACCAATGTGATTTTCTTAAACATTTTTTAAAAATATATATTACCATGTAAAAATGTTTCAGATCATATAGCTTAGAAGAAAGTCATAGTCCATGATGAAAAAGTCCAACCTTTTCCTACATCGGTAGTGTTCTAAAATGGCTAACTAATTTAATTTCTCTATCTTCATGTGGAAATTCAATCTTATTTCCTGGAAGCAAAATGGTTAATCAGCTAAAAAGGAAAATTTCAAAAGTAACTGCTCTGCAATCTATAGGGCACAGTGGACATTGTTAATGATTATTTTCAGAATATCAATGCTCTTCTCTAAAACATTAACTTCATTCTAAAAATATACTGTAATACATTAGTCCCTGTCAAATCAAATGAGGCAAGCATTCAACCTCCAGGATAACCAACGCCCAACACTCAGAAAAGCATTTCCAGTCCAAATAAATGCTCCATGGTAAAATCCAGCAACAAGGTCCTCACCCTTCAAACTTAACAGGAAATCCCACTAGCATAAAACTGGAGAAGACAGTGGCTAAATCTCCACAGTGTAACAAATTGGCCAGCATAGGATCCTACTATTTTATCACCTTTTAAAAAAGGTGGATAATCGGAGTGGGTTTTTTTTTCACTTGGAGTAGCTAGAGAAAAGGCTGGCCTTTCAAGGAGCAATGTATTTTTGTGCCCTCAACCATAGGCATTTCTACAAGGGCTTGATTCTCCTCCATTTCCCCAACATCCCCACTCTGTCTTCCAAAACCCCAGTCTTTACACTTCTTCTTACCTCAGAGTAAGCGAATAAAATTTTGAAACACACGCACATTCTGCAGCTCACGTAGAGTACTTTTAAAAATGCATCTTCAAAAAATAGGGTGCAGCTTAGGGGACTGACACTGATAAAAATGTTCCTTCTTTACATCCACAAACAGAAGTTGTTGTTTGCTGATCTTTAAAAGTCCAGAGAGACTTCCAAGGGCACTAAGAGATTCTGTAGGTATCTCCTATCTCAAACTAAATGAAAATGAAAACTTTTTTTTGCTATCTTTAGTAACAGACCACAGAGGAAAGTCAGATACAACATCCAGGCATTTAGAGAGCATGACTCCTCTTTCTGTCACAGTCACTCTGCCCTTTCACAGCTGATGGAACCTTCGTTGCTCCCAAAAAGGGAGAGGTCCTGCCCTACCCAGAACCTCCTATTCCCAGCCCATCCCTGGCATCTCCTCAAGAACTGAAGGTGCCATGGGTAAGCCACTTGAAGGAGATAATCCAATTTATCCTGCAGCAGAAAGCAGCAAACACCGCCCTAGAGACAGATTCAGAGATCAGAGGCAGATCAGGATTTGCTCACAGAAAGCTTCAGCAGTGCCCCCTCCCTCCCTCTGGAAGGCAGCTGAGACCCAGGTGATGGCACATCACTGTCACCTGTGCTATATCCAGTCATTCCAGAAAAGACTCTAGAGCTTTCAGCTACTACATTAATGCTAAAACAAAACCAGAAACCAGTATTGACTATGCTTTTCCATCTCAATTTCATTGTCAGGACTGTTTTTACAGTGGTGTCATCCACAAGAATGACAGAACAACAACTGACGTTGTGTCAGAGCAAAAGGCTAGTGGCATGATTGCCCTGATAATGAAATGTAAAAAAAAAAAAATGCTAATGCCTTTGCAAGACGAATGCTTTCAGATTGCACTCTGAAGGTTTTCTGAACAGCAGCCCAGCCTTTTTGCACTGAAGCAGCTGAGCGAATTATTTTCAGCTTCCCTGACCACACTCTTTATCCAAGAGTTTCTATAATCACTTTTCTGTTCAACTCCCAATTCGTCATGTTGGCCGCTTTCTCCCCTCCTACAGGCACTGATGACAGAAGAAAACAACACAAGTCTGGCGCTTCCAAGGGCTTTGAAATCTAAGTGCTGACACTACCAATAACATGCTATGACCTTACTTAGGAGAAAGCAGACTTAAACCAAAATGAGTTTGTTGGTAAACTGCGTTCTACACTATTACTTTCCACACATAGCAACAGCGCTACTTCCAGTGTAACCAGCTGCTTCACTAACACAACAACTGCCTTTAAAGAAATGATCAAAGTCAGAGTTTTATTACAAATGGCTGTTATTGTGTCACAATGGCAAGTTGCCTATTTTCTTTAAGAAAATCTTCTCAGAATAAAAAGATTTTCCATCTCTTGCAGAAAAGGAATTATTTTGATGTTCAGTTTCACATTTCAATTTTTGCATGCTTTTGATCGCATTCTTTAGAGACTGTAAAAACTTCCTGTATAATTGAAAAACTAGCTTTCTAAAATAATTTTAAAGCAGCTGGCAAAAGTACTGAAAATGTATTTGTATTATACCCCACTTTGCACTAAGCATGAATGAAATAAGTATAAAATTGTATGAAAATAAACATTGGTAGAGATGTGCGTTTACAGAAAGCCAATCAGACTATGGAAGCTTAATTAATAAAAAAAAACCCAAACACCAAAAAAAAGCCCAAAACTTGGTAAAGTTTCAATAAATGCCTTGAAAAACATTTTTTCTTTTTAAATTTTAGATCAGCTTTAATGAATTTGTGCTTGGAAATTGTAAAATCTGTAAAACCTACTTTCCCCAACCCATTAGTTCTACTTTCCTTTTAATGTTTCAATAGCAAATGAAATCACACAGCAGCATTCTTGGTACTGAACATCATAAGCATAGGGATAGAAATAAGATCCCAGATTTTTATTCAGTGTTTCCCACAGAGAAATATATAACACAATCTGCCAGAGGAATCGCTGAGGATTACATTTACTTAGCACGTGCAGATCCATAGGATGACACATCCCAGATACAATGAATTGCTTGTGCATGTGATATACTGACAAACTTAAACGCAGTTATTACGTCCCCAATTTCCAGACACCCCAGATCCTTACTGGAGTGCGGGAACTCTGGAAAACCAAACAGATCCTCAAGCATCTTTTTTTTTCCTTCTTCACTAGGACAGCAAGAGAAGAAATGGAAGGGAAGAGGAATAGGACGTGTCCCAATAGTCTGACCATGAGAAAGCCCTGTAACTTCCTAATGATCATGGTCTAGTTTGCAAATTATAATTACCAGTTACCCAGAAGAACTACCTTCTCCTTGAAGCAGTAAAAGCTAGGTAGTAGCATGCAGTCTTTAAAGCTCCAACCCAGTAGCAAAAATAATTCTTAACACTGAAGAAAAAATATTCAATAATTAATCTGAATTAAAAGAAAATAAAATAACACCATTTGGTGTGGTTTTCAATAGTACTAAATTCCCAGAGAAGGAAAACAAAAGACGGCCTTTAAATCTACTACTATATCATGGTATCGACACTACACTCCCAAAAGCTGACTGAAACTCATTTATCAGTAAAATCAAGATGCAAAGACAAACAAATGACATGAAAAAAAAAAAACAGTATTTCATCACACACAGCTCAACAGCCCAAAGCATGACTAAGATTTCTCAACTACTGGTAATAAGACAGTCAGCCTTACACTCATTCTGTTAAGATTCATAAGGCTACTGTAAGTATAACAAACACATCACAGCATTGCAGTAATACAGCAGAGAATCCTAACTGAACACTGGCAACAACGTATGTAGATCAAAGATAAAACTATTGGGAAAGAAAAACATGTCATTCCATCACTTAGGAAGGCCATTGGAGAAAAACCTTTAACAAAAACTTTTCAAACAATAACATGAAAAAGCACAGGCAGTTCTGTAATAGACAAGTATGCTGATTAACAGCAAGGAATGAAAAAGGAATCCAGTTTCTTTTAACTTGACACAAATAACTAAAAAGTTGCCAATCATTTTAACTGATCCCCGTTAGCAGAACACAAATCTTTGTCTTCCTGCTAACCAAAACAGAGGCTTTTAATCCATTACTGTCTGATTGTTCAGCTGATGCAACTGAGGTTTGTGCTTTCTGACCTACAAGCCTGGAATTCATTGACTGCAGATGGCACGGCCGAGGCTGCTGCGACAGGCTGCGGCCGAGACCGAGCTCGGACCAACTGCCAGCTTCAGAAGCACCAAATGAGTTTCCCAAAAGCAAAAGGATCTGCAAAAACCAATTTACATGGCAAGGACAAGCAGATCCATTAGGGCTCCCAGACTGCGAAGAGCACAAAGATGAAGAACCATTGCTTCTGGTTTCTAACAGAGGAGCAAAACACGGTCCATAGAAGGAGACACTACAGGAGACAGGGGCAAGGGAAAAAACAGATAAGAGCCCTCCACTAATGTTCAACACAGTATGTGAATTTTGGCACATTAGGGTCATAAGAGAGGCTGTCCTACTGCACAACCTTCCTCTGACACTGTGTCTACACCCTTACCTGTCTTCTCTGGAGCAAAAGACGAAAACAAACAAAAACCCCCAAAACCAAACCCCAGAAGATTTTAGTCTAACCTCTTCTCCAATTAATTTCAAATCAAAGACCGGCTATTAGAGAAAATAAACAAAGATCTAAAAGCATAATGCATTACAATTCCAACTATCATAGTACTGCAGAAAAACATAGGAAAATTAACAGAAGTATTAGAAATGTATTTGCTGCCCAATGAGTTGTTTACATGAAACCAAATGACTAATGTTTCATGACATAAATTATCAAAACATGTATTAAGGTGTAGTATGTTGTAGACAGTTGTCATACTGTCCATTGAGCTCTTTGAAAGTTATTACTGTACATTCAAATATTGATTTCTAATAAGGAGTAAAGCACCGAAAAAGAAATTAAGTTATTTTTACATGGCCACTTTAAATCTGTTCGCCCTACGGTCTTGCTATACTTCTACCTGGCTACTACATTTACCAACTCCATAGTATTAGCACAATATAGTCGGATGAAAATCCTATTGATAGCTCAAAGGAAGGGGAAGGAACAAACAATCTGGAACACAGGAAAAAGTTGGACTGCATTTTTGACAGCAGCAATGGCAGAAGCAGGAAGGGATGCCAACAGCAGGATGGGGAAAGAAAGACAGAAAATTAAACATACTTTTATTTATCGTCAGCTGTCACCAGCTGTCCATCATAACTCTGACCTTCAACCTTCCTTTAACATTATTAACATTATTAGCCTAAAGAATCAAGAAAGATTTTATATTATAAATACTGTTCTCTGTAGAAAAAACCTAGATGATACAGTAAAGGCAACCTTATTAGTATGTTTCTGTGTCCCAAGGAAATTGGATTTTAAGAGACTTCAAATGAAATCACATTGATATGGTAAACAAAGCAGAGATTCATAATAAATTTGTAAGGTTTACTCTTTGATATAATTCTAGATACATATAGATAGGTATACACAGTGCATATGTGTCCATAACTCAACTGGCCCAAAGACAGTGGACACTTTTTTTCCCTTTAAGCCTTCTTAAGCCCATACATGTGCATCACCTGTTGCTGGAGTTGGTGAGCCCTGTTCCTGTTGTCAGAAAGGTTATGAACAAAATCACTTCCAAGGTTTCCAGCTACATCTGAGCTGGTGGTCAAGAAATCAACCTGTACATTCTGCAGAAGAATTTTGTATTTCTACTAGATGAGCTGGAGTGAGGAAACAAGGTAATAGGCTTGCAAATATTCTCAAAACCTATTTTCAGGCAATTGTCTGAGAACTCTGACCATGCAGGAAAGAGAGAAAATTACCATAATAGGTAGAATTCTGATTATTTTTTTTTTTAATACTTTTTTTTTTCTTACAGTGAACAATGAACAGGGAGTGCATTCAAAGTGTTCCTGTTGACAAATTGTTAAGGAGCCAACCAAGCTTTCAAAGAAGTTACTTGAAGACGTCTCTGCTCTTTCTCAGTTTTAATATGCATATCTAGCTATCTGCATGCAGATGCATATGTCTATATATTTATTTCCTTTGTTACCAACCAAAATGCAAATATTACATTGATCTCTCAGAAGATCAAGACCAAAACAAATAAAAATCTCTCCGAAGACTGAGATGAATGGCTCAAATTCAGCGTGTCAAAGCAACAAAAATATTTTGCTAAGGAGCCATCATTCACAACTTGTTCTGACACTTAGTATAAATAACATCTGAGTTGTCTAAAAATAAACGATATCCAACAACCAATTCCCAGTTCTTTTATCAGCTTCACTTAAACAATTTACTACTGTGCTCCTGTTTAAACCTGCACAGCCTCTTACAACAGCTCCCAGGAAGAAGCATGGTCCTTACACCTCAAAGAGCACTGCATTAAGCAGCTGAGGCTTTACTGTCTGTAATCTCAAGAGAAGTTCCTGCAACAGGTTAGGTTTTCATCCCAACTTCCTCCTATATGGAAGTACATTATTCAAGCAATGGATCTGGCTAAGCATCTCCTTTTAATAAGAAGCATTATAAATAAAGTAATCAGCATTGGTGTAACACTCTTCCTGCCCCATTTATATCCTTTAGACTGTGCCAATCCACCGAAGGGCAAGGACTCCAGCCCTCAACCATCCTGACAGCCCTCACTCCACCTTATCAATATTTTTCTTTTACTAGGGGCCCAAGACTTGCATATTGAGTAGAAAGGGACAATTTCTGCCTTCCACCAGCAGGCCATTCTCCTGCTGACACAGCCCAGGATGCTCTTGGCGCTCATTGCTGCCAGGGCCACTGCAGGCTCACGTTCAGCTCGATGCCCACCAGGGCCCCCAGGGGCTTTGCCCACTGAGCTGCTCCCCAATCAGGTACTCCCAGTCTCTGCCGTCATCATTCCTTGTCAGCCCGTTCCTCCAGAAGGCAGCCTTCCCCTCAAACATACCACTTGCTTCCCCCTCCCCAGAGTCTGGTCTCATCTGATAACCTTGATGAGGGTGCGCTCCATCACCTCCACATCATTGATAATGATACTTGAACAGGACAGATCCTAGTATAGACCCCTAAGGCACTTGTTTGTCACCGGCCTCCAAGTAGAATATCATACTCTACCCATTAACCATGACACTCTAGGCCCAATCATGCAAACAGCATTTTACTTATCCAGCTGTCTGTTACACTGATCAGAGCGTAACATCCGAACTCGGATACGAGAATATTCTGAGAGATAGCATCAACAGCTTTGCTGAAGTCAAGGTAAGTGTCATCCATTGCTCAACCCTTGTCCACAGATCCAGGCATTTTTATCACAGAAGGCAATCACATTGGGCAAGCATGAGTTAGCCTTAGCAAGCCCATGCTTACTTTTCCTCATCTTCTACTTAATAGGTTCAGAAATTATGGGAAACTTTCAGTTTGTGTGAAGAGTACTAGTTTTAGTGATTAAAAACAGCATCAAAGCATTTACTGAGAATTCTTTTATGAAATACACTTTTTCCTAAATTTGATCACAAAAAGGCAACGAAGTGCTCACTGAAGCAGACTTTCATCTGTAAGCAGTCTGAGCGCTGTCAGTGAGATGACCCACAGTAGGGAGCACCCTGGCAATCTCAATACACACTTGCAAAACTGTATTCTAAATTATTATTTAGAAAAATATTATTGCTTTTTTCTTTTAAGGCAACTCTTCAGTCGCATCTGGATGATGGGGTAGAGTGCACCCCCAGCAAAGCTGCAGATGACACAAAACTGGGAGGAGCGGCTGACAGGCCAGAGGGTCGTGCTGCCATTTGGAGGAACCTGGACGGGCTGGAGAAAAGGGCTGACAGGGAACCTCATGAAGTTCAAAAAGGGAAGTGCAAAGTCCCGCACCTGAGGAGGAACAACGCCAGGCACCAGTATGTGCTGGGGGCCACACAGCTGGAAAGCGGCTTGGCAGGAAAGAGACATGGGTGTCCTGCTGGACACCACATTGACCATGGGCCAGAAATGTGCCCCTGCAGCAAAGAAGGTTAATGTTATCCTGGGCTGAATTAGGAGGAGTGTTGCCAGCCAGTCACGGGAGCTGATCCTTTCCCTCTGCTCAGCATTGGTGGGGCCACACCTGGAATGCTGTGACCTGTTCTGGGCTCCCCAGTACAAGAGACATGGACATACTGGAGAGAGTCCAACAAAGGGCCATAAAGATGATTAAGGGACTGGGATTAAGGGATCTCATCGATGTATATACATACTTAAAGGGAGGGTGCAAACAAGACAGAAGCAGGCTCTTTTCAGTGGTGCCCAGGGACAGGACTGCACAGTTTATGCTATTATGCTGATGTTGCATAACGCACTGGTTAAACCTCTCCACTTTGAAACCCACAACAGGATGGATCTTTTCCCCAATTTAAAATGTATGCATGGCAGGAACAGTTCATAAAGAACTAATGTGACCACAGCTGGGATGCACATAAGAAACATCTTGCAGAGAAATGTTAGCACAACCATAAAACTTACTGCCTCGACACACCAGGATTTTATTATTCCAATATGTATCATTTTACACTACAAATGCCAAAAATAATTCTGAAAGACTAACGTGGCTTCTTCCTGCATAGCACTGAAAACATAATGCTGTAGTGTGAAGATAATGGTGCAGAGATAATGAGAAATGAACACACACACAGAAGTAATGCAAAGTAACCTGGAAAATTTAAAGCTACAATCAAAACCAAAAGAGTTGGCTACACGGCTAGACAGAACATCCTAAGACGCAATGAAGAGGGTGGATAATAAAACAGTTACGACCTTTACATCTTGCACAACATTGTCAGGGTATGGCTGAGATGTTCAACGGAGAGATTTATGTATAAGCCTCCTGCAAAGCCAAGAAACCAAGGACAGATTCCCAGTGTGTTAGTAGCAGAGAATTCCTCTCCAAAACAACTTTCAATTTAAATAGCTGAGACTGTGAAAAGAGAAAGATGTGACGAACAGCAGAGTGCATCTCAGCAGTTTGGGCTGCTTGATTTATTTTTTAATAGAAGAGTGATAAACTAAGTTAAAAGGACTAATATTCTGTCAATCAATGATTAACTTTCTAATGCCTTTCCATAAATTTACTCTTGCAAACAAAGCTACAAACGCTCTTTAATACTTTTATAACATCATTCTATGTACCCTAAAGCAGTGCTAAGAAAACAGTAGCTGCTAATAATGGTCATAGAACATGGAGACAATGGAGAAAAGTTATGTTTTGTGCAGATGGATACTCCTGCTTAACCTAAAAAGGCTTAGGAACATACTAACCAATTTCAGTAAGAGACAGGCAAAGAAAAATTACTTCTGGAATTCCATAGCATGACTTCTTGATGTCCTTAAGATAAATTGCTACTTACATGGTGGAATCAATTATTTAGGAAAGAAAGCTGATTCAGAAGTCAAAAGAAAATTTGAAAATATAATCCACCTGGCTCATTCTTATCACTTAACATACACTATATTGATTTTATTGCATTCTTGCCCTCCACCTCTTCGCATCTCATTTGGTTTTTGTGCTGCCATTTGGAGAAACCTGGAAGCTCTCCTTAACAGTGACAATTAATACTTTTAATATACACTTAGTGCAAGGAGTCCCTGTTTACTTCTGAGGACCCCACATGCTACCTCGATAACACACTGAAATAAAAGACGTGAATATAAAAACAGCTTCTTTTGATCAAATGTCTCAAACTCCCAGTCATTGCCTTCTAGTAACAACTATGAACAGAATTCTTAAATAGTCTTTTTAAGTATAAAGGCAACAGAACTAATGGAAAATATTCATGAATCCACTGGACTGGTAATTCATAATTCCTCAATACTTTGAACTGCATTTGCCTACTTAACCACAATTAAATACATCTATTCAAACAATCTTTCTGAGTGTGCAGCCTAAAATGTAAAACTAATGGTAAAGGTTTCAGAAAACAAGAACTTCAGCGGCAGCCTCCAAACTTCACCAGTCTTTGACCAATTATTAATAACGTACCATGGAAAAATTTGTCCTTCCCTCTGCCACTATCCTACTTTTTAATTCCTTGTTTATGGAAGCAAAATCAGAAAGTCAGCAAATACAGACAGACAACACTGTACCAAAGAGATTCTTTTCACTAAAGAGGTCCTTTTCATCCCAGAAATCTTCATTATAAGACTCCCTTCAAGTTTGTGTGTCATCACCACATTGAGTTGACACTCCATGGAGAGAAGTCCTTTTCTGAGGCTTTTTATTCCCTTATCGTTTTCATTACACTGTTAAACATAAAAAATAAAGTCTTCATAAATTAACTTGCTTCTTCAGTTTTTCTATACTCAGGTTCAAAACTAACTTTTATTTTACATCTCAGAAGTTACAAGTCTATTAATAGATTAATATTTAAACCTGAGATTAGTTAGTCTTCCTTTTGCCTTTCAGAAATTATGTACATATTGTTAGTCATGGGTTTTGAAAATTTCAGCTGTCCCACAAACTCCTGGAATAATCAGGCTGTAACAGTACATATGCTTTTCACTATAATACTTTCTTTAAAAAAAAATGTCCAAGTTTGAATGTTTTTTGAGGTTCTCCCAAGCCAACTTTCAAGGAAAGACTGCAGGCTTTTACACCCCAAAAGCCAGGAAAAACACCCACATTGCATAAGACCAAGTCCCAAACTCTTAGAGGCATCTACTGCCAGATTACCTAAACTCCTGAGACACTAAGAGGATCTAGCTAGCTTTATTTATCCTGTTCCTCATAACCAGTACCTTTCTCTTTTCCATGCCCTAGCTCTTCCAGGTGTTTTAACTCTCATTTACAGTCATATGGAAAACTCAGACAGCAAAGCTGTTAATTCCACTCCTGAGTCATAAAACATTATGAGGATGAACAGTGGCTCAACTAGATTCCCACATGCAATTTATTCTTTTATTCTTGAAAGATAGATGGGATCTTGGCTAGTTCTGAATGAGCTGTGAAGAACACCAGATAAACAACCTCTCCACGTGTTTTGGGGAATCCAAGAATGGGCCAGCTAATTCACTGCCATACCTGCACCCCAATACACACACAAACACTGTCCGGAACAAGTTTTAGCAGTATTCATCCACAAGCAAAACACTGTGCTGTCAGATATGACCCAGGTAACAGGCTTCCTCAGAATAATTTTACTGAAGCTAAGTACAGGTTTGGAGAACTTGGAAAAAGGAAACCATTATTCTCAAAAGGAAAAAAAAAAATAGCATCAGATCACCAAGAAAAATAAGTAAAACAGACTGCAATTTTATTGCTGAACCCATCATAATAATTTCATTTCCCCCCATAAAATTGCACAGTAGCTTCTAACGATTCAAATAAACATGGACAGACAATAGAAAAAATCCTGCTTTGACCAACCTATGACACAACAATAAAAGATGTACAGAAACTGTCTGAACCACCATCCTTCATCTTTACAATTACATAAAACTGCAATGAAAAACATAACAAAATATATGGCAAGTTACACACACCTCCTAATACCGAAAGATGCAGCATGTGACTGAAAGCCAGCAGGCAGAACAATAGACACTGATGCAAGATAGCCTGCAATTGTCATTTACTACCTGAGCACCCTTTCTATTATACAAATAGAAAGATTAAAATGAAACTCATGGTTCTTGAAGCTGTAGATGAAGAGAGAGACCATCAGAAGAAGAATGTAAGAACTTGAAGGCAGAACAGACAGAAGAAAAACACGAATTCTGGAAAATAAGAAGTGCAGAAATGTAGATGAAGAAAAGAACAGCAAGAAAAAAGAAAAGGCCAGGCAAGAGAGATGCCAAGCTGCAGAAAGAAAAAACCTGGATTCTGGAAGGTATGGAGAAAGGAACTGAGGAAATGTTGGCAATATCAGTTGTGGCATACCGCTTGTCTGGGTTTTACTCCATTTCATGTTGGAGTTCTAGCACAACTGAGATGGCAAAGAGACTTTGTTCAGACTGTGACAGTCCACTGGTAGCCTGATCAATGCAATTTGCTCTTTATCCCTGTATAGTGGTTTCAAAGATTGTCTTCCATCTGCTTCTGCTCTAAGGCTTAAGCCCCATGACAGTCTTCCAAACCACAAGTGTGACTGTTTACCTTTCTCTTTCAGGAGAAAAAAACCCCACCCACAATGCTCAAAGAATTCCTTCTAAAATGTAAAGCATCCTCAGGCTACTATGTTGAACTGATCTGACCAAGCACCTCACCAACCTTTCAACAGAAAAAGGAGATTGAAAGTCAAGTTGTAAGACTAGTGTGAATAGCACATGAAATCAAATAAAACATCATCTGTAAGCTAATCATGCCAGCCAGAACAACTGATAACACAACCAATCAAGTGTAAATTTTCAGAACTGGGGAAAGAGGTTTGGGTTTTTGACCAAAAACAAGAACAAGGAAATTCTGTTCTACTCCATACCAAGAAGTTGGCATCACATGAAAATAATCCTTCCTTGATCAAGGAAGACACTATATGCTCAAAAACACTTCTGTCCTGAGTCAGAAGGCACCTAAATCTCTCAGCAGGAAAACACATTCCTAAGTTGATTCCCATTCCCTGCATCTATTTATCTAACCATGGAAGATCTGTGCTCTTGAGGTTCTCACAAATGACCAAGGCATCTTATCAATTATCCACCCTTATGACGTACACAAATAGCAAGTGAAATTTAAAAGGAGATTTCTCAACCCAAGACTAATATGCAGCCTTCTAAAAAGAGACAGAGATGTTTAAAAAGGTTGTTCTAGATCTTCAAACTTTCATAGATTGAGCATTTGGCTAAAATAATTAACTCAGCCCTAACTCAGTGTTCTCTAGTTGCCACATGTTCACAAAACATTTTAGACCCAGAAGACATCAATAAGTTCCTAGCCACCAATAAACACCTGTGAAGATGACTTTCAAGTGGTGTGTGGGGAGAACCACTTTGTTGACATTCTTCGTATCAGTAACAGTCTTTTTCAAGTAATACTGAAAGAATCACATCAAGGAGGACCAAAGTACGTATGCTAAATCTGAAAGCTAGTGCACTTTATAATCTGCATAACCATTCTGAAAAGCTACACTACATTTCTAAAAAATTTTTCACTAAAACTCCATAAGAAGCGGGAGCTTCAGCATCTCTGCATCCAGCAGTTGCTTCATTTCTATTTCCTGAACTTAACTCCAGTTCTCAAAGCACAAATTCATACAGCTCATCACAAGACAGATGAATCCATTTCACTGCAGCTGCTGAACCTGCTTACGCCCAGGATTCATTGGACTTATCTGCATTACTAACATGGATTACATGGGAAAAGTATGAGGCAATACAATGGAAAGATCTGAGCAAAATAATCACTAAATGATTTAAGAAAAATATGAAGTAGATCAAGCCAGTCAAGTAGATGTCTGACAATGAGACCTGTGCCATCTTTGGCCCCTTTCAAAAATAAGCATTAGCAGGTGTCTAATGGATGTGATAACTATTTGAACAATACAGATTGTTTACAGAATTTTGTGCCAAATACCTTGCAAACCGATTTTTAAACTTCCTGTATTCCTTGTTTATGTTTTTCTGAATACGATTTTTTCTGTATTACTTCCCATTTAAATTAATTTTTCTAAAGTAACAACCAATTCCTCTTCTCCTTTCATTCTTTCAGTGCTATATTTTGTCCTATTCGCCCTTCCATTTTTTGTGCCCTCTTCATTAAATCCATCTAAGCAATCCTCACCTCTTTTCTTCTTTGATCTCCATTCTTTTCCATCAGTTACACACACTCCGTAACTGACCTACTTCAGCTTATGGAGGAATGAATAGTCATTTTGAAGGTATACGTTCATTTTCCGATTGTTAGCCAAGGCAATGAGGGTTCTGTGACCTGATCTTATTTTTCTGCCCATTTGCCAGTCTCCTGATAGACACTTTGCAGCCAAATGCAAGTCTTAAAGACATTAAGTTCCAGCAAGCTTGGTAAAAATCAGTCTCTGTGGGTGAGAGAGATTAGCACTCCTACTAACTTAGTAACCCAATAAAACACAAGCTGCACTTAACACTATCTTTCCCACAGCTCTTTCAGCAATCAGTAAGTGCCAATATTAATTGCTACTTTTTGTCTAGTGAGCAATTTAGAAAGGAGCTGAGCATCCTACTGTAGCTACATGGGGAATATGGAATCATGGAAGGTAGGAAATATGGAACATAAATCCATAGAAAAATCAGGCTTCATTACTCATGCAGCAATTATTTTTCATTCTTTATCATAATGGTGTTATCCAAAGTAAGAAAATAAAATCATTTCTATGCCTTCATAGCATTGCGTGGGAAGAGAAAAGATGGTAAGGCCAAATCCAAAATCCATGGAACCTATATCTGAGAGTTCTCTCATTTTTTTTTCAGGCTTCCATTTCATGAAACATTTTTAATAAGTTTTTGGGATTTTTAAATCATTAGCATAGAACTATCACTCAGTAACTTGCCTGTAACTTTTTAATTTAGATTTCCATTAAAATACTATGAAACATGAAAAAATAGTTATTTCCTATTTGGGTAACAACTCTCTTGCTTCTACTACAATAGCCTTAGTTTAATCATTTTGATGCGTCCCACTCAAGCCAGTAATTTGAATTTAACTTCTTTTTCCCCAGAAGAGTGACTTCAGTCTCAATGCTTGAGATAAAGGTAAAACATTACCTCTCAATATCAACTGATTACATCATACAGCTCCAGACTTTTTGTCACACATGATTGGCCCAGAAAACAGGAAAAAAACCTGCAAAATTATATTGACTGAGTCATCACATAAACAGAGGTTAAGATTTGGGAGCCTTTCCTTTATAGATAAACTTGAGTTTTATAATCTATTACTCTATTTTCTGGCAAATGCCACTGTTAAAATCTTCCAGCGTGTTCCATCAACATCTGTCTTGCATATTCAAGGTAAAACTAATAAAAAGATTAGATTACTCTGAAATAAGAACTTCTGCCAATGCTCAAAGACATTAAAAAGGTTAATCATGTGCCTTTTAGTTCTATTTGTACTCAACCAAATTCATTCTCCATTTCCATTAAGTTTAATGGTCTTTGGGCACAAGTGACATGCTACTTAGAGCTATAGCAAGCCAGTGACATTTGATGGGTTAGCATAGGACAATAAAGCAGTAACATACAAAGTGACCTAGAAACTGTCATGAAATATATGCATTTTTTCCACTGACGTCAATGTAAGTCTCTCCAATGACAGAAACCGAATCAAGCCTCACATTTGAGACAGTCATTTCTTGACACAAATGAAACTACATGTAATTGCTACATTCAGCCTTTTAACAGAAGTGTTATCCCAAGAATCACTGCTCATAGTGATTTTAAAATGTACACAAAAGACAATCTACCTATACACCAAGAAATATTTTACTTTTACATAGCCTCTACCGATGCACCGAAAAATCATGAAAGCAACCTGGGAAGAACAGCCTGCTTCCATTAACTGATATAAATTTTTCCATTGTACTATTCACCATAGCATCAAAATGAGTCAGCAGCATGAACAAATTATGAGCATTAAGAGTTCCTAAGTATTCCCTATTTATCAAGCATACGCTCCTCAAAGAACTAACTCTTTGGTTTCTTGTATCAGAATTCAACATGATACACAGACATTAGCATATTTCACTTAGATCAACAGCTTAAGAGATGTGTTAAACCCTTTACATGCTTATCAACTAAAAGACAGCAGTCATTTTCGTAAATGACAGAATAACTAATCAAAGCCTGTAAACCATTCACTTCAGAGTTGCTTTCTGCTTATTATTTATTATTAACATATCTGAGACACAGTGTTTACTCTAAACACTTTGAAGTGTCATAGTCTTAGTCTAATTGTCACACAAAGATTTTTCTCCCAAATCACTAAGGCAGTTTTTATGTTCAACCATAGATACGATGCAGACAGAAAACCATGAAGTTGGCTTAAGAACAGCACAAGAAGCAAATGAGTCCTCAGCTGAAGCTTTGATTTCTGAACATAACGCTGTTGAATAACACTCATTCCAAGTCAGAAGTTAATTCTGCATCACTGTAATCACCGGAATGCCTGTAGAGAACTCCTCATTTACACCCTCTGTACATGCAAGGAACAGAGAGAAGATATTAAATACAGATCCCCAGAAATACCAAGAGACATTGTACATCTCAGAGCATGTCAATGAAAGAAGCAAAACAAAACCTGGCAACTGAGCGAAACTATATTGATGAGAATGTCAATTCATTCCTGGACAGCAGTAATTAGCAGAGCTGTAGAACTGTTATGGATCGTTATAAAACTTGATTTACTAGTGGAAGGGCCAAAGGGAAGACCGATTACCCAGCATTATAGGTGGTAAACAAAATGTGGTTGTTTAGTAGTTCTCTCCATTACCCTATTCTGAGCAACATTTTCATTTTCTGACAAAGTAATAAGAAAATCACTGTAGACTCCCTTTCACAGAAGCTCATCAAGCTACTGCTCAATAATAAAATCTGTCTTCTCTTATATTTGGAGCTGTTTTTGCAGAACGCCTTTCATGAGCAAGTTTATCAGACTTTCTAGATTTTTGAGGTAAAATTTTCCAGAGTAAAATGTAATCATTTTAGAGAGAGACAGTTGCTTAGCCTTTGTTGTCACTTATTTTCTTTAAAGGGGAATTGGTACAGCAGATATTAAACAGTTAGCATGCAGAATTCAGAAAAGTGGAAAAAGGGACTGAGTGGTTGCACTGTAGTGCCTTGAAGAAAACTAAACAACAATAACATCATCTAAGTTTTGAAAAGCTATTGGAAGCCCAGAACTACGAACTTGTTTTCACATTAGACAACACAGGAAAAAGAACAGATAAATACATATTTTACAAATGGTAAGATCATGGCACAAAGAAACTACGTAACTTGCCAAATATCTTATGAAGTTTGTGGTAGAAAGGACTTGTAACCAAGGCAGTTGACTAATGCAAATCACAGGCTCTTCTTCTGTATGTACTCCTACATTTCTACCGATGTTTAGTTATAAAAGCATTGAGCCTCTTAATTACATAACTGTAGATTGTTCAAAGTCTTTTATTTATTTTAAGGATCAGCATTTCTGTATTACCACTACATGTTTTATTTCTTTATAAGTTTGCAGATATACACAAGATTCACAATATTTTAAGAACGCATATGGTGAAAGCTTAAAACTGCATCGCAACAATTTCCTCAGTACTTTGCTGAATCATCAGCTTGCTCAATCATGTTGGTTCTGATATTAATTTAGGTGATAATGAAATAAAGATGAAATTAATAAAGAATACAGGAGGGAGGGGGAATATAAGTCTTGAACTCTACTGTGATCTTTATTTTGATCTTTTCCCAATACTGAAAAAAAATTGGCATTTTATTATAGTGTGTTACAGGTCAGAAAACTACTTAACACTATGACGCTTTAAGTAAAACATCTTATAATCTTATTAAATATTTGACAACTATTGAAGTCACAGAAGAAAATTATATAGATAAATTTATCTTTTGTAATAAGCAAATTCCAACGTGATACTAAGTCATTTCTGAAATAAGAAGAGTTCCATATATTAGCTCTTCGATTACTCCAAGTAATTGCCCCAAGAAAATCTCTACATTTTGCAACATTGCATTAGTGCCAGCAAATGTAATTAGGTACAACAACCAAGATCTTTAAGGTTTAACTTCAAAACAGCTACATCAATCACGATGGTACTTTTTAAATTTAATGCATATGATACTGGGTATGTATGCATCTAACTACTTTATACGCATTTTGATTGTCCAGTAGAAGGGACAACTTACACATGATTAGGTAGATTATTTTCATAGATTTATTTTCTTTCACAGGAAAATAAAGCTATATTAACACAAACTGCTGACTATTTTTAAGATCTAAAAATCACATTTTCCTGTAGTCAGTCCATTATTTAAAACATCGTTAAGCTCTAAGCCAAAAAAAATGATAGCATAAAGAGATTTCTCTAATGTCAACAAAACACTGTAGCTGGTAATTAGAAATTAATTGTTTCCACAGGCTTTTTAAAGTGCAACATTTGTTGCCATCATATTGCAAATAGTTCAACACTAACAAATGGAAAACTAGAAGTCATATTGCTGTGCTTAATTATCCAAATTTCTTTTTTTCTCCCCAACTCTAATTCCATTTTCCTTGTAGGGAGAAGCAGACAGAAAAGAATAATATCTTCTAAATTTATTAAAGAAATTGAAGTTTCTAAGAGAAATCATTCAAAACTTTGAAAAAATTAAATCTTTTTGTTTTAGTCCTAAAATAATGAACCAGTTTACTGGTAAATGACAAACAGATTCCACTTACTCTTTAAATTCACAATAGATTCCACTTTTGCAGTAAAGCTATTTAAGCCCTTTTTCCTTAAGAAATTTGTAATCTTCCAAACAGAGAACTATTGTGAACTTCAAAGTCTAGGTAACATGTCGGTAAATGCACCACAAATGCCAGACATGATAATATAGTATAGATTAGTACTTAGTGGTAATGTATGACCACATGCCAAGAGTGGTTTTACAGTTTTGCCATTTGCAGACCAAGTAACTTAATAAAACCAGGATTATTTTTTTTTTTTAGCTGAATGAAGAAATCCTAATGCACACTTCCAGCACGAGCATTATACTGTAACCAAGCGGTTACAAATTACCATTTATTGTTTTTCTCATCTGGAAAGTTTGATTAACATTCTCTGTAAACAATTGCAAGTCTTAAGCTACAAGACATAAACCAAAATCCAGTTCCAACTTACAGCACACTGCACTGCTGATCTAGGTAATGTGACTATAGTTTAAACAAAATATTGCTGAGGCAAACAGATACATACCTCACATACGGTTCAAATGGAAGAAAGAATGAATTGCACAATCTTAAAATGATATTGTAAGTATTTATAATGCTGGCAGCCTATTCTCTTCATGAAATTTAGGCCAAATGAACGATTCTCCTCACATCACCTGATTTTAATAAGTGATAAAGATTATTCTAATACTCAACATGGTCATTTTAGATTGCATCACATTAAGACCTTCCAGTGCTTTACTAATTCAATTTCTGGCTGCTTTTCTTCTTATATGTTATCTTTCATATTCTATCATCTCCATGGAGAAGACAAAACGGCCTGAACTAATTCCTCCGAAAACTTCGGTTTTGCAATTAAATTTCATAAATAAAAATCTTACCTTTATTTTTAATTAAGTAAACTTGCAAAACAACCACAT
The DNA here is from genome assembly GCA_017639485.1 of Pluvialis apricaria. NCBI lineage: Eukaryota > Metazoa > Chordata > Aves > Charadriiformes > Charadriidae > Pluvialis > Pluvialis apricaria. The sequence goes on from CM030009.1 coordinate 92,384,066, forward strand.
AACACTAGGTCCTCTAGTTCACAAGCTACAATCTTGATTAATGGCAAGTGTATTTGCAGGGTAATCACGCTGGTAGAAAAGTAGGGGAAGAAGAACAGTCTCAATGACGGAATATAGGAAAGATATTTTATACTAACATTTACCAAAAGCAAAGAGCACCTGATTGCCCTGCATGCCTAGCACTGTACTGAGATTCATTACGTGATAAGTAAAATCACAACACTTCCAAAACTACGCAGCTGGAGAGTTCTTGGTCAAGTCATGGGCAGAAGGGGACACGAATCAAAACTATGACGACAGTCTGGCACTGCCAATTGAATCTCCTGCTTTTCCCTCCAATGCCACTGGTCCGTCCTGCTTACTCTACCACTCTGGCCCCACAACTTCCCTTCTTCTCAACGTGATGATGTCATATGCCATCACTCAGACTATCTCCCTTCACTGGCTCCTTCTTGTCCAGAATTTACGGCTTTAACTAGATTGTTCTTCAAGTACAAGGGATAGAAGTTAATATCCCTGAAAACGGATACCTGAAAGAAGAGAGCAACAACAGCGGTAGCAAGTGTTTCAACAGCAATTCCTCCTGCTCTTTGTGTTTGGGAGAGGCAAAAACAAGCACTGGAATCAAACACTATTATTCTTTATCACTTCCCCCCCCACACCCCCCCCAGTGCCTAGGAGAAGAATCAAGAGAAACAACAGCAAAGATTTCCTTTTTTTCAGCACAGAAAACAGAATACGGTCAGATGCCAATAATGACTAGCTACACAGATCTCCAGAGATATTAAAGGGCTGATATTAAAGGCAAATTAGCTGAGCATCTTCCAAAATATGAAGTCACATGAGTGACACAGTATCACTAATCAGCTGCTCTATCCATTTTCTTCAATGGAAGAAGTTGCAACTGCAACTTGAAACTTATCCCAGAATATGTTAAAATATTACATAGAAAAAGAAAATATATCAGTTATTTAAAAAATATTACTTTCAAGTATGCTTTAATACAAGAATAAATTACTATCTTATGATTTTCCCACTTACAATTAACAATAAAGTAAATTATACAAAATGTTGTTTCCAACAACATCACAGAAACTAATGGTCCCTTTCAGATAAGATTTCACTGTAACCTGCCCAGGAAACTGAAACCTAAAAACTAAACTTAAATACTCCAGTTGATCATAAAATTTGTGAAGGAATATGAAAAGCGGTCCTCAGTCATTGTAGAGAACTATTAAAACACTGAGTTTAAGCTGAATATAAGAGCCATAATAGGTGAGTACAGGTGTTACAGCAATGGCACTTATCAAAGGTACACCGTCACATAGGTAAGGTTGAGGTGAGCTTAATGAAAGTCGCTAGGTAAAACATTCAAAGTGAAAAGGGCAGCAAGGTGACTGATATGTTGTTAAATGTGCTGCTATATATGACAATGCTAATGCAACAGTGCTCTTGCTGTAGCTACTGAAAAGGCTATTAAACCATTTAAGTAATACAAGCCTACATTTCCTATACAATGTTATACAATTTGTCCACAGACAGATGTCTGCATAAAAGCAAGTAGTAGTGTGACCTTCAACTATAATTTCATTACATAAGAAAATGTAGCACAAGCCTGTAACACACATTCTTCTCTGGTTTGGAACCATTTTTTTTCCATATTCCCAAATTCCTTCCACATGAGTTTTTCCTCCAGGTGTTGGATGACATCTTTTTCTTTCCTCTCCGTCCTTTTCACTTTTTTACACAGCTTTGCTTCAATACGCTCTCAACCTTGCTTTAGCTTCACTTTTTTCAGCGTAGGTACAAATGCCCTAAATAAATGCAGAGGACTATACAGGTATTTTATTATAATTGCAGGTTCCAGCAATGCCAGTCACAGTCATTATACCCCACCAAAAATTAATATAATGCAGTCAGAGGCTTCCCAACCATGAAGCTAACAATTCTCCACCTAGTAAGTCAAATTTGTGCAAGTGTGTTCTAACACAATTCATTATGATTGATACAGGCAAGATAAACAGCTCAGCCACAAGATTAGACCATGCTTTGAGATACAGATGAATAATTTTAGCAAATGTAAACCCCCCAAGCAAAAACCCCCACAAAGAACAAACAAAAACCCCAGCCTTAGGTTGACACCCAATATGGGAAAGCCTGAGCAATTAAAGTCTGGCAAATTTATAACAAACCAAATTTTTCATAGGTTTTTTAGACAGTTTTAAGTACAAACAGAACTACTACATTTCCTTTTTAATTAAACAAAAAATCTATATGCAATTGAGCTGGGAGCAAAATTTCAAGCAGAACAGACTAAGAGCAAAAGGTACGATTCGTCCCTTGAAATTCTGGTCCTGTATTACCTGCAAACGTACATTCTGCACAATAGGCAGCTTCTTGATTTTGTAGGGTTAGTTCTATATAACAATTGAAATGAAATCAGACACAATGGGGGAAAAAATTGCTAAAATGCTCTGCTGGAATGTAATACCATAGAGAAATGTCCAATTCATTTTTTGAATTTTATTATTTGCTTTTATGTTAAAAAAAAAAATCTTCAAGAGGTTCTGAAATGCACACATCAGTTTAAGATTCTCAAAAATGCACATCAAATGGAACAATTTCTGAATACTAGTAGTAACAGTTTTAAATATCAAAAGCATATTTTGCAAACATAAAGAGCTACAAAAAAAAATTAGTCTGATTTGTTTCTGGGGGGAAAAAACCCACAATTTCCATACCTGTTTTTTCCATGTGTTAAACCACTATATAGTCATGCAATAATTAAAGTCCATGCATTTCATTCTAGGATATTTTTGATGATGTGACAGGACAGTAATTTTTTTTAGTTTTCTATATCTACATGCAAAAGTAAAATGTCCATCAAGCCCATGCAAATTCTGTTCTACTCTACCATGTTATTAAGTGAAATAGTATCATAAATTTAAGGACGGTGCAAGTTACATACAAAGAACAAATAAGCAAATTGCAAAGTTTTTCAGATTAGTTCAATCTCCATCTGATAAAAATAGTAATAAAGAACTTATTAACATATATCTAGAAAATCAAACATTTCAACATGGTAAAGGTCTTAATGTGTGTCAGAGCCTTCAAAAGTTGCATAACAAGACAATACAGCACAGGATAATACACGAAATTATTGTTTTCTATAAAATAATGAGTCAATTAGGTAACCAAATCTTCAGCATTTCATGCATTAATTCAGCTGACCAGATTTGCAGGGGGAAATAGTCAAACAGCCTACAAAATTTCAAGAGACTTGGAGGATTTTAGGAGTACTTCATAGTAGCTTAACAGAAGTAGTTACGGTAGAAAATATCGAGCTTATTTAGAAGAAACCCTTCAATTTTGGTGAGCATTGTTGTGTGGCAGACCAAAAATGAAAGCGGTCCATAAGTACAGGCTCTTTAGCACAAAATAAAGACAGGAGGAAAGATAAATGGTTTGTCCAGTCCCACATTAGTAGCGTTGGAAAAAGTAACAGCATAATGGAAACTAAGTCTAATCAATATATCTATCAGGTCAGCATTTAGCCTGTCATCCTACCAGGAACAGCTCTAAGACCTTTGGTAAATACTTTAATGATTAAATATAATAATGAAAAACAAAGATCTTCCTACCAAAAAAAAAAAAATAATTATATTTGGAAATCTCTGCAGTCTACATATGCAGCCTATGTTTCTAGTACAAGCATTTCAGATTGCCTTCAAAGCTCACTGTGAAAAGAAAAATACTTACAATAAACCAAACAATGCATTATACTATTAATAAATGCATATGCTGTTATGCAATAATTCAATAAAAAGCAGCTTAAATCTTAACATCACAAATTTCAACATTATCTTAAAAATTACAGAAGTATTGCAGAAATATTTAAAACTACATTCTCTTGAGGTAAAGGTTAATAATGCACAAACAAATCTATAGCATCTGAACCCTGAAAAAGTAGTTCAAAAAAGTAGCTGGCTCAACTAAGTGATAATAGCAGGATAAATAGCTACAGACATTTAAAGAAAGGCAATACTGTAGAGAAGTAATAATTATCTTTATGGAAGAATGATTCATATATGATTACCATTGTGGAACTTCATCCCAACTTCCATTAGAATTCAATCAGCACGCATTGTAATGGAAAAAAATAAAAACACATATTGGAGCTATAAAATAGCTGCTAACTATAGACTACGCACCGCTACTTATTTATTTCCGTAAGTGCTCTTAAATTTGAAGCTTGTAATATGGAATGTGGGCAAAAGGGAAAAGGTTTTATGAGGAATTCATGAATCATATCATCAGCACTATGCTCAATGTTAACAGAAACTACACACAGATACCTTTTCTCTATTTAATCAAGGTTTTCAACAGTAGGACTCTTTCTCAAGTACCATTTATCAATACATACGTGAAAAGCAAACACAGGAATTTAAAGCTTGAGAACTATTTTTAAATTGGGAAGAAGAAAGGAGAAAACAGAACTATATACACACAAATGCCTCAGCTATGAGCTACTTTCCTGAAACAACAAGATGCATAGGAACAAACAACAAGGCTTCCATTCAAAGCTTTCTTGAAATACAGGAGAGCAAAAGATGCGAATAACTGGTTTCTAAAATGGTTATATATTCTCGTAACTTTAAAATGACTGCCTGCAAGCATGGTTCCAGTGTTCTGCTTCTGGAAGCCACGCAACAGCCCACGGCACGCTCTAGCAACCTGAAACTGCAAGAACAAAAGAAACAAGTTTCTTATGGAAACATTGACAAAGTTAACTGTCATCATGCAAGCAGTACAACTTTAATCACATTTTATAGGTACGAGATCCATTCAGTAAGAAATCCAAGGAGCAACATGTAAAATGGCAAAAGATCAAGAACAGATAGCCAAGAAACATAAATCTGATCCCAGGATACCTGTACTACAATTGTACAGTTCAATGCCTAGTGAGTGCAGTTAATGAATAAAAAACCCACATCAGGCTCGCTGATCTTGATTTTCCTTTATTCACAGTCCAATTAGATGAAGTAAACTTACAGTAATAGGAACAATAAGCTGATCGACCAATAGGTCTGCCAGGACATGCTGCATATTAAATATAGGACACCAAGGATCTACTACTGACAATTATTCAATCATTTTGATGACAACAGCTGACAAAAATGCAACTTGTGCATTAAGGAGAAAGCTCTAATACACACTGAAGAAACAGCTCCCATCAAATGGCCTTGATGGAAAAAGCCCAGAGTTTGCCCCGATCTGCTCCCCAGTGCTGTATTACCCACTGGTTCCTACTGCAGCTGCTTTCCCTTTTGCTCAGATTTGTTCTTCCCAATGAGAGGGCAGATGTTTTTTCAGCCTGCTGAGCATTTATGTTGACCTCCACGGGGAGGTCTGCAGAACCTTTCCTACAGAAGAGCAAAGCAACGCCAAGTGCCCAGAGCATCATACACCCCTTCACTTGTCTGTAGTACAGTATCCTAAAGAAGCAACTTCAGAATTACTGTCATTGATAATGTCAATCCATAAACTATGTTTCTGCAAAGACAACACTATTTTTTTTTTTCCAAAATTCACAGTTATCCAGGCTCACAGTAACCCACAAGCCCTCAGCATTTCTTTGCACTACAGCAGCAACAGTTCAGAGAAAGTTAGGATGACTAATTAGATAATAAATAATTATGTGTGGCAAACACTTACCTTCTAAATAATACAAAAGCACAAAAATGTGCATTTGCAAATTCTCACTTGCAAAAGTGAAAACAGCAGATTGATACTAATCAATTTAAAGTTTAAATAACACGCTTGGCTCAATTCAGGGTGAATAAAATACAGTAATTTCCACAATCCCTTAAGAGTACTTAAACCTGAGCTAGATTTCCCACTTCCAGTAACACGTGCACTTCAATATAAAAAACATTACAACCACAGAATTTTACCCTGAATGTGACCAGTGAAGCACTGGGAAGTGTGCCATTGGCTTTTTAAATCAATACCACACCACCCAACAGTTCATAGACAGAAAAATCCACACAGCCTAATCTCTCCAAAGCTTCCAAGCAAATCTGTTAAGTATAATGAAGGGGAAAAAAGTTTTGTCTAAAAATTTAATTTCTGAAAGGGACAAACAGTTTTGTAAGTTACAAAGTAACAAATTTTGTAGCTATTTCATATACATCTCATGTTTCAGTTTCTTGAGCAGCACCCTTCATAATAGCTTAGCCTTCCAATAATAACAAAGCTGATCAATCAAGTAGTAGGAAAGTGTTACCTGCCTGGATAGGAACTGATATCTTTGCTGTGGCTGTATTAAATGCAGATGTCTGCATGCACATGCAACAGCTGGGGAGTTAACAGACCATGGTCAAGGCAGAGGTTTTGTTATCAGCAATGTGCGTTGAGAAGCACATTAATTTCAGGCATTCGTGTTTACAGCTGAAGGTATAAAGAAGAGAGACGACTCCTGATCCCAGCTCCTTCATACATGAATTAAAGACACAGAAGATGCTGATGTTAGAATAAGCAGAGCGAATGCATTCTCTGCCTCAAAAAGAAGTAATCCACTCTACAGATAGCTAATTACTCTCTCTTTGAATCATAACCACCATATCACTCACTCCAGCCCTGGAGAGTAAACCAAGAGCTTTAATCAGATATCAGCAGAGACTGTCAAATTAAACAAGGGTCTTACCAAATTTTTCACTGGCCCATAAATTAACATAGTGCTTTGGGAATGTATATATAGACAAAAGGCTCAGTAATCTAAAGACAACCTTCACTGTTACTTTTCCTAAGGAAGCAGCAAATGCAGCACATACGTTTTAAACAAGCTTGTGTCACTTTTCTAACACATAACAACACAACTTTTTATGCTGATCTATTCAGCTACATATTGGGAGTTGATGTCAGGTTCACTTTCAATCCTCTAGAGGTAAAGGAGAAAGAATTGCATCATGTCTCATTCGCAAGCACCATACCAGAGCTCTATGCATGTAGAAGCTGTACAATCTATTCCATTTTTCTCGTGAAAAGCTTTAGAAAGATTAGAGATCAGTGTGTGCTTTAATGTACGTAAAATTCTTTCTATGCTCGATAAAAGTAAACTGCTGATGGACTTGCCTTGCAAAAGTCTTGCTTCTACCTCAGTAAGGGAAATCGCCAATGTTCATCATGAAAAATGAATTATAAATAAAACCATTTTTCTTCCTTTTAGGAACAGATCTAAAAATAAGGAGAGCTGTATGACATTACTGAGATCTTGCATTTCTCCATATGGCTGTAATAAGTGGCTATGGTGACTGAGCAAAAATGTCCTAAAAAAGAGGTTATAAAACTTGCTTAAGTCAACAACCTAAAACAACTACATGTAACCACCCAGGTATCTCACAGTACATCACATCACACTGCAATGTTATGTAGAGAAAGCAAAAAGCAACCTGACATAGGAACAAAAGCAGACCACAAAGACTGGAGGTTAGGACACTCGTCTTATCAAATCTGTGGTGGATCCAGGCTTCCCAACTAAAGCATGATGAAAGGCTTAATTAAGAACCTAAACACACCGTTTAGACACACAGCCCTTTAGGATTCACTGTCTAAGTAACCACAACACATTATATCCTTCAGAGTCTGAAGTGTGCTTTGAGCACACTGACAATCTGCTAATGCTGAACTGACAGCAAAGTATCATGGCCCTGGGGACAAACGCTTATGAGCTACTCAGCTCTTCAATTAGAGATGGTGGTAAGGGCACACGTGCAAGAGGAACAAGACCTGGATTCAATGGCACATGGGGTCAGCACATAGGTTATCCAATCCAATCTTCCATCTCCCTGGGGTGTGACCTTGCTATCAAATTATAGGCTAAACTGGGAAATCAACCTGCTCATATCAGGAATAGAGCGGCCAGCAGGACTAGGGAAGCGATTGTCCCCCTGTAGTCGGCACTGGTAAGGCCTCACCTCGAATACTGTGTTCAGTTTTGGGCCCCTCACGACAAGACAGACATTGAGGTGCTGGAGAGGATCCAGAGATGGGCAACAAAGCTGGTGAGGGGTCTGGAGAACAAGTCTGATGAGGAACGGCTGAGGGAACTGGGGTTGTTTAGCCTGGAGAAAAGGAGGCTCAGGGGAGACCTTATCACTCTCTACAACTACCTGAAAGGAGGTTGTAGCAAGGTGGGGGTCACTCTTCTCCCAAGTAACAAGCGATAGCACAAGAGGAAATGGCCTCAAATTACACCAGGGGAGGTTTAGATTGGATATTAGGAAAAGTTTCTTCACCGAAGGGGTTGTCAAGCATTGGAACAGGCTGCCCAGGGAAGTGGTTGAGTCACCATCCCTAGAGGTATTTAAAAGACGGACAGACGTGGTGCTTAGGGACATAGTTTAGTGGTGGTTTTGGCAGCTTTAGGTTGATGGTTGGACTCGATGATCTTAAAGGTCCCTTCCAACCTAGAAAATTCTATGATTCTATTACCCCAAATTGCACAGAATAAGAGAGAAAACAAAAGGGAACATGATCATCCCCATAAGGACGGCACTCTCCAAAAGGAAAAGGTCCTGGGTTCCCATCTTCATCTTCAGAATGCTGTGTTTTATTAAGAGGCCCGGCTCTATATTACAAAAGGCATCAAAATCTGGCAGATTCAATTAGTGAAACTTTCGGCATAATCTGAATCTTTTGAGAAGAACAGTCCAAGTTTAAGTGATTGACATACAAGCACTCTAGCTCTAACCTAAACATAAATCCAGAAAATAAGTGATATATTAAAAACAGTCCTTGTCATCATCAAAAGAAAATAAAAAGTCATTTTTTTAAAAAAAAAATTTCTCTGGTACAAACTTCACAAAATTCAGAAAAATAATCACTTCAGAAGTTAATTTTCTAAGCACATGAAAACTCAGATGTGAAGCTCAGAAGATACATCACACATCAAGCTTTCACAGCATTGAGCCTATCAAACAACATATGCACAGAAATCACAATTTCAGCAGTTTTAAATATGTTCAAAATGACAAATTCTGACTGAATATAGACAGTTAGGGAACATACTACATTTTACGTAGTTTAACTTTTTTACCTGTCTGTATTTCTGTGAAAAGCAACAAAGTATAAAATACAGGTCTAAACTAACATAAGTGACTTAAAATATCTCTTGTATGTCTTTTTAAGCTGCCAGCCTGTAAAATCAATGATTTCTCTTGATCCAGAGCAGGAAGTCTATTTTTTTAAGAATGCTAGAGAATCTTGAAACAGGCTAGATCAGTGTTCAGGGGCAAGGGACTGTTTGTACCTATTGCCTTTCAGTAAGGAAGGACGTTTTTCTTTCACAAGAATCTTTCCCAAGTTAAATAGTAATGAAGTCTTATGTAAAAAAAAATATTACCTAAATACATACACACACAGATGCTTTGCTAGCAAAGAGATGTTGGATATTTTTTTAAGCAGGTCAACTACTTATGTCCTTTTCGTCAGCGGTAGGTGTCACCTCTGTGCCACACGATGAGGGTGTGATTTATCTCACCTGACTTTACACTACACTCAATCAGGGCTCCCTTAACTTTTTTTTTTTAAAAGTTTGTTTTTTTAAAAAAAAAAAAACAAAACACAAAAAAAACACCTCTTTTAAACCAAGACATTTCCAGAGGCCAATTTATCTCATTCCAAAACAGACTGCTGAAACAGCTGGGACGAATGACCCCCAGGAGATATCCTTTCTCTAGAAAAGCTCTGTTGAGCTACTGTAACTAGCTCAAGCTTCAATACTCATTCTTAGACATCTGAAGATTGACAAAAGAAAAATCTAGTCCCTGTTTGCATGTTTACCCATCCTAGGAATTGTACCAAAGAGAAGGTTTCAATTACTGCTGGGATCCAGTCAAAGCCCATGGCACTCTGCTCCAGGCAGGTGCACCCTCATCTCCTTCTCATGCAGATGACAAATGCTAACCGATTTCAAAACTGAACATAATCTCAAAACCTTAAAAAAGCAAAGAAGTATCAGTAAAATTAGGCAGCAATTTCTATTTACGTTCACTATAATTATTATTTATGTTTCACCCAGAGTTATATATACATAAACATGCTCATAAGAGCAATACAAAGTCAAAGCAGCTGCTTAACTTGGCTAAAAAGAGGCCTCTGGTGGCAGTTGTGAAGTATAACTTCTCACAGCTTTATAAAATATGTATTTTGATGACATAATTTTCTATATAGAAACAGCTACAGAAAGCAGACTAAGCAGTTAGATTTGCAGTGAAAATTTTAACATATTACTGCTCAGCTCCCAAGCATTAGCTATTTCAGCCCATCCTTCTTCATGCCTACACTGCAGTTGTCAAATTAAAGTTGCATATATTTCCAGTTAAGCAAAGCATCTCATTTTTAAATAGCTGTATTGAAAACTTCAATGTTAAAGTTACTTCATTTCTGAAGATAGTAACAATTAAGTTAAGGTTATGAGGTCTGCTCATTCCCCAACACCAACCATGAAAGCTCCTTCAATTTGTTTAAAAATTACTCAGACTGAGAAGGAAAATTCACAGAAATATTTCTATATAAAAATGCAGCACTTCTTGGGTAAGCATAAGAATAAAATAAGCCTGCAGAGTAAAACACATTAGATTGGCAAATGCATATGACTTCTGTAAAATTCAATTCCCATATTAAAGCTTCATGACACTGACACATATGGAACACAGGGAACCCAAACGTTAGGCACATGATTAGGAACAATCACACAGCCTACGAGAAGCTAGATAAAGCTCCCTGCCTTCTAGAAAGAGCCAGCAGACAGGAGAATCACAATAACATGGAGAATTGTAGCAGGTATGTTAAGGGTGGGATGAAAGACATAGGAACGGAGACGTGCGTGTACAGGGACTGAAAGCAGCAGTGGGCCAAGGACTAAAATAACGGCCTGTACTGATCACAAAGGACACCATTCCCAGCAGCAAAACTGACGGATGTGTTTTTACATCAAAACCCAAAGTCCTGCTCTCCGATAAGATCGTAGCACAGACTCCCATCAGCAGAGGACCCTGCATCCCAACACCAGCAGAACAGCCATAAAAGGTCGCAGCGCTTCACAAACCATCCTTTTTCTCTGTGTCCAACAGGACAAGGAGATGATGGACTTGTATTTCAAACATATATGTAAGACAAGGAAAAACAAAAACTTGGCCTGAGATTCATGGAGGCTGACATAAGTAATAGCCTGAGGCAGCCCTGTAACAGCCGTGATTTGCTTATTCACTGGACTGGAGTAAAATCAATCTCATTACCTATTAAGAGACCGCAGATGAACGGACAGCCGAGGACTTTCTCTGGCATGGCCAACTTTTCTACCGCTCTCTCTTAGTCCTTAGCACTGCCATCTCAGGAAGGGAATAACAGAAGTACAGCAAGTCCCATCACCGGAACAGACTCTGAAAGCCACTGTCATCTGCAATAACTGCACCACGCAGCTCCTCTTGGAGCGAGGCTACAGCAAGCAGCTACAGCTATCACTTCCATCTTTCCATTTATGTTGGCGATTACTCTAAAAGCTGTCCAGGATGCAGATTAGGTTAACAAGTTTCAGTGTGGCATAGGACCCACTGCAAACCACTAATTATTTTCATCTGAGCAAAACAGAAAAGATCTACAGAAGAAGATAGTTTAACAAATTTCTCCCATCAGACTGATCAACCTGCAACTATACTAACATAAGAGCAATGCTAAAAACATCTACTATTTGGTATTTACAATAAATAGCTGAACTGCCTAGTCAATGTGCACTACATTTATCTTGAAATAATTCACTTTTAATTCATAATAATAAGCCCATTAACAGATTTAAAGTAACAGGTCTATCTGGTCCATCTTATTTATGCCACATTTGCCTTACAAGATGTTCAGGATGGAATATAAGCTGAAAATCTTCACAGAATATCTATTTTTCAAGTACAGAAATGCAAAACATTGTACAGCGAAAGCTCTGCACTTCATATTACAGCTGCATTTTTTCCCCAACAGCCATTCCGTGAGGGTCCAATCCAACAAAACACACATAACTGCTCTTTCAAAAAGATGCTTTGTTTTCACAGAATGACAGCTCAAAACTTTAAAGAAGGAAAAAAAAGTTAGCTAAAAAAAAGGGAATAAATTTACTTGTCCGGAAGGGATTGCAAATGATTTATTACTGCCAAGGTTTCTTTTCAAATTGATGACAACAATTCAACACATTCATTTTTTACAGATAGAAAGTACATCCAAGTAACATGAAATATACTGCAAACAAACACAGAAAACACTTCAACTGAGAAAATCAAGTGTCTATGAAGCAACACATCGCTATACATGTAAGTACATGTTACACATCCTCAACAGGACGATAGGACACTGCCAATAGCAGACCCCCAACATGGATCTTTCCTCCCACAGTCTGCTCCATCCAGTCCCACCAGCAGTCCCTCAGACAAACATAACAGTAACATCCATACTGTGGAGACATACAAGCTTTGCCATAGAGTAGCAGACCAATGGCTCATCTTTCCCTTTATCACATTTAATCTGTTTATACTTTACCTGACCAAGAGGAAACCACTTACTGAGCAACTACAGAATGACAAAACACTTGTCTACAGGATTAAGATACTCCAAAGAGAGAGAGAGTCAGATAAGGAGGTGTGCCTCATCTGTCCTATTTAAATATCTGTACAATCTGACTTAGCTGTAGGTATGATACCATATTGCCTTAAATTAGAAACTGCAGGCAGATAAAGTACTTCATGGAACCACACACCTTTTTCAAGCCCACGGCTCTTCTCATCCCTATGGTTATCTTCAGTCAGTAGACTACAATTACTTGGCCTGAGTTAACTAAGCTGCAGACATCTTTCAAGTTTCAGAGTGATTTGATCAGCAGCAGAAAAATAAGCCAGTGTACAGACAATTAATTAGGACTCAACAAGATTTTTTGCCAGGGTCCTGGAGGACTGTGGATTTGCCAGCTTAAGGAAAGCCGCAGCTCTAATAGAGGCAGCAAGCATTCTGCTAACCCCCACAACTTGTCCAAGCTTAAATCAAGGGAGCCATTAGTGTAAAGTGAGGGTTAAACCTTTGGCTATGCTCTAACTGTTAACACTGTAAATAATGGAGACAATCAACACCTGCAGAGCTTCTCAGAGCACTGCTGTCCAAAAGCATGTTCACCAGCATTTGGGCTGTTGGACGGGAGTCAGGTAGCAATTCTTCTCTCATAGTTCTCAGGCAGCTTGACAAAAAATGGTTTCATGGAAGAGACTTCAGACTAATTTTCATGAGGTAGCTATGGAAAAGACATAGCTCTTAGCTGCTGAAGAAAAAGCAGCAGGAGGGGGAACAGAGGTAAGCAGACTGACGTATATGTAAGTACAATAACCGCTTCCCATGGTTTATTAGTATATAGCAATTCAAATTCCAGTTTCAGTTGCCCAGTGCTTCGAAAAAAATTCTTTGCAAAAATCAAAGACTCCCATACAGCAGACAAGGACTTCACAGTACCCGTGAATTTCAAACCAGATAGTCTGAGAATAGTAAATCCTGCATTTTCTCCCCAGCCCAAGAATTCATATACCTTAAATCATAGAAACAAAAATATTTATTTTTAGAAATACCGATCAACAAAACTAAGGCACATTATTGCAGAACTAGACAAAGGTTTTGGTGTAAAACAGCAGGAAAAAAAAATAAAAGATTTTACCTGATCTTTTCAGACCCAAAGACAGAAAGATGACAGAAAGAGCCAGAAATCATGGAAAAGCAGTTTTCAGGCACACATCTGATTAAATCCTGCCCTCTGCTTCAATGCAAAGAACACATACGCTAACGTTCTTTTGAACCCTGAAACATAATTTTCTTGCAATGCTAAAGCAAATATTTGATCTATGTAACATGCATTTACTCTTCATATATGATACAAAACAAAAAATACAAAACAATTAATACAATATAGAGCAAAAATGTAGGCCTTTAAAAAAACTTAAAGAACAATTGTTATTTGCATTTAAACTATGGTTATTAGTGGTTTTTTTTGGTTTGTTGTGTTTTTAAATTAACATGCCTCATTTCCTTACCTTGCAAACAGTCTCTGTATCCCAGGGTAAGATGGTTCTCAGATCAATAACTTCACAGGACACACCAAGCTTTTCTTGAGCCATTGCTGCCACCTCTTTGATCACATGTACCTGAAAAGGCAACATATTATCACCAAGTAAACATTTAATTTCTGTCCAAGATCTTCTATATTATGCATACTGGTAAGAGCAGTGATTTAAACGTATTACCTGCATGTTTAGGAGAAACCTTTTTATTCAGTCATCTAATAAGCATTTATTACTCAGTTCATTCTTCATATTTACTATGTACATTAATCCTAGTATTTTAACACCACTTCAAAAAACTAACTGCAATGAAGAATTGCTAAAAACAAAACTGTTGCTTTCTAGAAAAGTATCTTTCAGTGAACAGTATCAGGCCTCACTATTTTATATTTTTAGTCAGTTTGGGGTTTAGGATAAGGTTTTTTTAGGACTGTAACTAAGCTAAGACCCAAATATATCAAAGTAATGTATTTTGATGTAGCAGTCAGAAGAAATTCTGCAAGAAGCATTACGTACATTCAAAAACAGCCCTAGTAACTATGCTTACTGCAATTTACTGAAAGTGCAATAGATTACCAAGTGATCACCTCCCAAGCATTATCTTATGAACAGTTAGGAGAGATAGTAAGTACCACATAAAAAATTACCTGTAAACATCCAGTCCCAAGCCCCACAATTAAGCATATTGGCACTCATATGACAACATGACCATTCACTAGTCTTCTGACACAGTTTAATACCAACATTACAAATGTTGCATTATCTCATTATTATAATTAACGTTTTACTAAAACAAAAAAGTATTCCTCTCTAGCAAGAGGCTTGTACTAAATTAGAATATACGTTATTCACTATCCACCAGTCAAGGAATATATTTAGCAGCATATGTAAATGCGACAAAGTAGATATAAACCAACCCACACCTATTAGCATCCTTTTCATAAGGTATATTATGATATGAAAAGAAAAGAAAGCAATACATCCAAAACCGTATCTTGACATTATGTTATACAACACTTTTAAGCAAAACATATTGTAAGCATTGGCTTCCCTAAAACAAGCATTAGCGAGTAAACGCTCCAACACGGAAAATAACAACTGTTATGACAACAACTCAGATTATCCTCCACAAATATCTCAGCATAAAGTATTTGTTCATGAGATATGAGGGTAAAAAAAGAATTTCTTGATATGAAAAAATGAAGTCTGATGTTTTCCTTATTGTTAGAAAGTTTCATAATACAGGTTTGGACTGAGGCAGATGACCTCCATCGAGCAACTTCTAGGCATAGGTAAGGGGATGGAGGCCAAGGACCATCCCCAATAAGTAATTTGGATGAGGTCATCTTGGTCTGGAAGGCAACAGAATTTAATAATATGGACACAGTCAGGCAGTGTCAATTGCCTGAGGGTCAGAGAGCAGTATTAAATTCTACATAGAACAAAAATCTATGCTGAAACAAGATGATTCAGGATTTACACATGCATCTATATAATGCAAATATGAACAGCTAAACACCAAAGGACTATTTTAAAAGGTAAATCAGTGAAAGTATTGCAACACTAAAATGAAAAAAATAGAAGTGCAAACAAAAACACTGCAAGCTAATACATCTGTGGCTGTAATAAGGTTTGAGAATTTTCAACGTGACACACGGGATGGATGTTTTTGCCATTTCTCCAATGTATAAGTAAGAATGTTTACCTAGTTCACAGGGGATAAGCATTAGTTAATGACCATAAAACACTGAGCACAACTGGAGAGGAACTAAAAGCCTTTACTGCCTCTCATTCGTACCACCGAGGAAAGCAAGCATCAGGCAATCCCACCAGAGCAGCAGCTGCCAAGCAACTGCCTAACATCCAAAATCAGACGAGAAGTAACCGGTGAGCACATGCACTCACTCTGCCTATTGACAATAAAATCTGGATTGGTTGCACATTTAGCAGTCAAGGTCCAAGTTTGTGTACACAGCCTGCAAACACCCTCAGCACAAACTCACTGAGCATATCTGCAGAAGCATGACACATCCAGAACACGCTGGATTTACTGCGTGTGCGCTAAGCATCTGTCCCCATGCTATATTATACAGCCAACACCCATGGTTTGGTCAGCTCCTAAATTTGGATTAGGACTGCACATCTGTCCTATTACTATTCACATCAAAACAAGCGCCTGTCTTAACACTTGGCCTACATTTCCCAAGCTCCAAAGCACATAGTTTTCCTGAAGGATGTCACTTCAAGTCCTCTCTGCACCACTGCCTACTGGCTAAACTCAGGATACTATTAAATCGTCATAGCCAGCTTTCAAGCCATTACTTTACCAATTCAATTTTTGGGAATATGATGAACACAGAGTTCATCTAAATGGAGCAAAACTTTGCATTTTCAGAAGGGAACACAGAGAACTATAGAAACTGTTTTCTGCTGGACAAACGAGTACAAGTCAAGATACTGAAGGAGTCCATAATATAATACCAGTGCAAAGTATCAGAGACTAGTAGAAATAACGATAAATATAAAGGAGATCAAGTAGTCTGAGGACAAGGAAACTATCACAGAAAAGCACTGAAGATTACAGTTTTCAAACAAAAAGCAAAAAAAAGAAACCACAAAACAAAAGGCACAACCCCAGAGATAATTCAATACTCTTGTGATAAAAGTTATACACTCGCTCCTCTAAATTAGGACAAAATTAGGCCAGGAAAATAGCAATTTCTTAATTATAGGTTAAAGGCAATAAAAAGATTTTACTGGTAATTTCAAATTAGATTCAAATTTCTTTTCTATAATTCTTGAAAACGAATGTGTGGGGTTTTTTTTACCAGATTTTTTTCAGTATCTGCACATCTTAATTTGAGGGGGCATCCAATCATGTTCTTTAACAGCTTTGAAATATAACTGTCAGAATCAAAAGTATATAAAACTATTGTATTATATGCTCAGTGGATTTTAACTCTCTGTATAAAGGGAATCCCAGACTGCATTTTTTAAAATCATGCACTAAAAGTCTAGATTTTTCACTCAGCATACTACTTTGAACTCTCCTTTCCCATTGCCTTCCTCAGAGTCACATCTCACCGCCCCATTCTTAAATATATCACTTTCATAATCACAGGCGAGTCACTAACCTCCTGCACAGATACCTCTTCCACATTTCCAGAGTCAGCTTCACCCCAAAATGAGTAAAATCTTACACAACAAAAAGCAGGTTTTATATAAACACTGGCAGTCATTTATTCAAGCATATAGTGATGGAAGATGCACACAGTTTATTGTCTGGCACTTGAACCTGAATGCGGCACTATTCAAACATCACCTAACCCTATTCTACTCTATTCTAACCCTTAGCCTAGGCTTTGCTGGATGACAAATAGCTTGGCAGAGCCTTACTGACCTGAGTGCCCCAAGCAACCAGTGTCACATCACTGCCCGTCTGCAGCACCTCAGCTTGAGACAGTGGAATGTTGTAGGGCTCTACAGGAACTTGTTCCACTGAATAAATTAAAAAAAAAAAAGGAAAAAAAAAATCGGCATTAGATTCCTCTACTATTCAATATTATCCCATAAAAATATACACTGAAACTTTTCTTCAATGTTAATGCCATCTAAAACAATAGACCAAAATCACATTCAATATTAGCCTTTATTTCAAAGATTTAGCTGTAATTAAAAGTATTTTTATGTTATGTTCCACAGCAATATATACACATATACACAACAATGACAGTAGTAAGTCCTGGCATACCCCAAGTCAAAATATCAGCATCAGATTTGGAGACGGACACTGCTAAAACTGATTAAAAAAAAACCTCAAGTAAGCACTGCAGTTAATTCTAATAAGCATCAAGAGAGCCTTGAAATTATACTTTAATACTCAGATGAGAAGGAAAAGCTGTGCCAGCACCCTCCTGATATCTGCCAAAAATGATGCTCCACAGTTTTATGTCTAAATAGAGGGGGAAAGTGTTCAGGACCTATACAGAAAGTGCCACCAAGAAATCGTGATTATAGCAGTTTTAAATTAAATATTTTTGCTTTTTTTTTTTTAAAAAAAAAGTTATCTATTCACCAAAAATACATCACAATTACAGAAAGTAGAAAAAAATTAAACATCTTGTCTTCTCTAAAACATTTGAGGTGGTTTCACTCAACTTAAGACCCATTTACTAGTTTACAGATGGAAACACATTAGGTCAGTTGTGACAGTTTTGAATTAATGCTCCAATGATTCAATACATTCACTGGTTTAATGATTGAAACTGTGACAAAAGAAATCCATGCATCATATTTTAAAAGAAATATTGTTTTGATCTAAAGGTGAACTTGTCTATGCAGCAGCAAGTCAAATAATACTTCTTAAAATAAATTCCAGTGATAAGGGGGGAAAAAAAAATAAAAATCTTACTCAACTCTTTCTAAATACACAAAAACAATTTATAAAGAAGACACCTTCCTTTTTTTGTTAACATATTTCATAGTTCATTAAATAGTTATTGAATTCCTGCTGAACAGAACTGCTTCTTGAAGTTATGATAAAGAATCCTACTGAGTGATACCAGCAGGAGAAATTAAGCGTTTCATATTCTTCTTCATTGGTATGGCAGATCAAATGCAAGTAGAATGACTCAGATTTTTTCCTGGCTTACAAATTATAAACATAACTTTTCAATAAATCTAACAGTGAATATCTTTAAGTTACAGCAGATGATTTTTGCTAGTAATGATATATAAATACTACAAGCTTCACAGAATGGCTGAGGTAGGAAGTGACTTCTGGAGATCACCTAGTCCAAGCCCACTGCTCAGAGCAAGGTCACCTACAGCCAGTCATTCAGGGCCATGTCCAGTCAGGTTTTGAGTATTTCCATGGTCAGAGACTCCACCACCTCTCTGGGCAACCTGTTCCTGTGTTTGACCACCCTCACAGTAAAAAAGTTTTTGCCTATGCTTACGTTAGAGATATCTCACTTCACCTGAACAGGCACAGAGGTGACATACATATTAACTAAATCATTCGTCCTAAAAGAAGAACAGGAACTTTTTTTTTTCAACATAACTCCAGAACACATGCCCATTCAAGCAAGAAAAAAAGGGAAAAAAATTGAATTTTAAACACATAGTGCTTTTAAACATAGCACAAAATCAGATCTCTTTGCAAACTACTATTTTTAATGTATTAAAATATCAGTGTCTTCCTGTAATAATTTCTTTGAATAACAAGTGGCTAAAGGAATATAGGGTGGGGAAAGAAATAGGGGAAAGGCCCATCCAGCCCTTGCTCACTGCACTTTACTGGGTCACAGTGAAGCAGATCAGGCTTCTATGGATTTTGCACATTGTAAATCCCTCAGGCAAAAGAAAGCAGAGATCGTGAAAGATAATGAAATCCGCAGTTATACTAATTGGCACTGCATAACTGTCTTCTTCATGGGGTGGTCATCTACATGAAGCTTGGAGAACAAAAACCTTATAAAGATGCCATCAGACATTTGAGTGGAAACCCCAGCAACCGACATGAATGAGATGGTTCTGAAGTGACAGGAGGATGCACCACAGCAAGAACTGGAAGGTGTACGTGATACAAAAAAAAGCTCCTTCTCTGTGTAATGCTTTTATCTACTTCTGGAAATTAAATATAACATAAAATTACATGAAATAACCAATTTCTTATGATAGTTAAACCATTCTGCAACAAGATGTCCATTGGATGAGGTCATCTAGAATTCCTGACACTTTTAAATGCAAAATTCAGCTTGTCAAAAATTTATAGGGAAGTCCAGATTTGGCAGAACTTCATTCAAATGCCTTTACAAAAACTCCTCCTTCCATTAACAATGATGAAAAGCAGCATATGAAATTATTCTATGCATATTCTTCCATAATAATTAACCAAACAAGGACAACAATGTTTATATACAAAGCAGCCCATTCATCTATTACTGAAGATATAAATAAAATCTTTTACATCAAATATTTCAAATAAAGCAATTAACAAAAACTTGTAATTATCAGAGTAAAAGGGCCATCACAAGTTCATTAGAAGAGGCTGCACCATCTGTTGCTTTTTCTAAAAGAGCAGTCTGAACAGCAGAAAGAAGACACGTTTTCTCATTTTACCTGGCTTGTCTCTATAACAACCACTGATGCAAGTCGTATTTATTTCTACACCACCAGTGTCATATATAGTACAATTAAGTGAAACTGAAAAGGTCAAAAAACATCAGAGTAGGTTCTCCACAAGATGTCTAAACCTGATAATGTCAAGGTGACTCATCTTCTCCTTTGATTCATAATCATTATGTTCTCTTGACACTGCACAGGCTGTTAGCTCCTTTTTATAAATCAAAGCCTCCTTTTCCTTTTTAATTCAGATATTTTCTTAGTATCTCTGACATTCAGGGGGACGTCACCATGGCACTTTCAATAACACTATAATCTCATAAGTTAACCAGCAACAGCATTCTCTCTATATATGCGTACTTGTATATTTAACTCCGGACTTTTACCCAGAAAGGCTTACATTTCTTTGCTCCTTTCCAATTTTATACAAGGCAAATTAACATACATAAAACTTCTGATGACCACTGTAAGGTTACGTGAAAGGAGGGAGCATCTGCTCTCTTAAGAGTGTCTGGACAAGAATCTTTCCAGTGCAAAAGGAGATAATAGGAAGAGGGATAAGCCATAAGGAAGAACATGCAGGGACACAAACCTAACCAACAAACAACAAGGGAGGTAGTAACAGGAACCAAACCTCCTCAGTCCCACTTATTGATAAGAGTATGGGGAATGTAGGAGTGTTTCTTTGAGTAAGATTATCTGATGGAGAACGTTGTCAAATGGGATGATAAAGAAAACATACATGGACACAAACCTGAAGAAAAACATAACACAGACAAAGACAAGAAACAAACCCGGTGAGGAACACTGAATGAAGGGCTATCAAGAAATTATGCACAAACCAGGACTTTGCAACTGATAAGTGTCCAGGGTATTGGAAGGGGGTGCGTGGAACTACACCAGCTGATGAGGGCATGTGAAGGTGCAGGGGGGCTGGGAAGGAACAAGGTGGGGAACAGAAAGAGGTATAGAAGGGACAGTTGCACATAAGACAGGTCAGCATGTTTGTCTGACTGAGCCCTGTGCCTCATCATGGTGGTCAATCCTTCTTTTGAAATCCTACCCTGTGCAGAGATGTGTGCTCAAAGGACTAAGTACCAGGTGCTGGTGAGACCTGCATGAGAAGACAAGACACTGGGCCAGCAACAGGAGTCAAACTGGGGTGCAGATGCCTTGGGCCTGTGGTGTGACCTACAGGAGCAAGTGAGGGGTCTTGGCCACCAGCTGCTGGGGTGGGAAAACCATGTGTCCCAAACGGCAGCTACCAGGAAGGACTGGAGTGAGGCAAATAAAAGGCTGTTCTGTCTCCTGTGGGAACATGCAGGGCTGCTACACTGGCTAAGATCCTCCACCCAAGAGAAAAGAGCTGTCCAGGGGGAGAAACACGGCCATTCCTCACTCCACAGACATACAACCGAGCGCTGCCATAGCCATCCAAGCAAGTAAAAAAGTAAGGGCAAGCGCTCCACAGAGCCCAGGCACGGTGAGGAACAGCAAGTCCTCTGCTAAACAAACTGCGAGCAAAGAGGGTGACTGCAAGAGAAATAGGCAGTCCTGCCCGCAGGCTTAGCCACAGATGCAGCACTGCACTGCTTCAGAGTACGGGAAGAAGAAATCTGCAATTACTAGCTACAACTATGCATGCTAAGTATAGTTATTCTTCTTTTCTGATCTAGGTACTGCTTTATGATACGTCTTACATACATATGTATCTATACAAACATATATAACATATATAAACATAGATAACGTAATATATACCTATATATAAGCACATATATATGTATATAGGGACTATTTCAAATTGCTTGCACATCAGAGCTAATACAGAATATGAAACTTATCAACTGTACTTCATTTAAGCAAAATAGATAGTTCTCTTCTGTAACTTTTAAAACTTACTATTAACAGACATCCATTCAAAGTTTAAGATCTTAGCTTTAAGCCCACTCCCTCCTTTTGGTATTACTAGGGCTCTTGGGTATCTGAGGTGTGAGCTAATTTTTGAACAAACTCCAAAATGTTTTCAAAATGTTCTTGCAAACCTGTCCGTTATTTTGGAATTTCCTCTTCAGTTCAGCACAGTGTGAATGTGGTGAACTTAAGGCAATGCTACTTCAATATCCACCTGGCTAAGGTGAAGATTTAAGGGCTAATTTTATTCTTCTGTCTTGTGTGGGCAAAGGCATGTTTGGATAGCAAATATTCATACAGAAATTAATGTTCATTTAATAACATTGTTAGTTTTACCTCATGTCTGAATAAGAATACAACTCATTTGAATAAGCAGATCTGTGTTCATTTGGGAAGACGTCCAGCTAAATTCATTATTCCAAAACAATAGCAAGCAATCACATTATCCACGTGACAGTCACACTGAAATATTTTGTGCTACAGCTCTGATTTACCTTGGAGACCAGACTTAGGTTTCAAAACACTTACAAAGATTCCTTTTTTTTTCCTGTACCATGTCTTTACTGTTATGAAAAAAAAAAAAAAAAAAAATGTGTGCTTGAATCTTGAAAAACCTGCCTTGTCATCAACAAGCCAAAAAAAAAAAAAAAAAATCTCCTTGAAAGCAATTGGTGGGCCTATATAGCTCCTTGGAGGCATGCATCTGATGCAAAATCACAAGGTTGGTTCAGCACAAGAGGTTCCGTAAAACAGCAATGACCTAGCACCCTGCTTAACAGTCTCAAAAAGCAACTTCAGGTTACACATCTTGAGCTAGATACACATTATCTTCCATCACTAGCATCCAACAGCTCATTTCAACAGTAGCAGCACTTAGGGGCAGAAGCAGAGGGCGTAGTTTTTTGTTTGGTTGGCGTGTAGTCGGCTGGGTTTTTGTGTTTTTTGTTTGGTTTGGTTTTTTTGTTTTAAATAAAGCATTAGTAGCTTCAAACCACGCAAACAAGGACAGATATCCTGTGTTTTAAAGACTATCCCATCTACCCCCTATTTTCAGCTGAAATTTCAAAGATATTAACAACTCAACAAAATATCATGGATAGTTATTTAGAGGCCTCATAGGGAGAAAGAAAATTCCATTACAGGAGAATGATGAAGCTCAAATGCCTACATTAATTTTACAGATAGAAAATACTACTTCCCATTATCATCTTTGACACCTTAATTTTTCAATTAAGTCCCTACACACCCACTGTAACATCAGTCATTAAGTTCTCTGCAACAAACATGTCTATTCACATGAAGCTAGAATGAAAAAATGTTATGGTAGGGGCAATATAATTTCATTATTCAATGCATCAGCCATCATCAATGAAAGAAATAAAATGATTTTTTGTCTGGAACAATCTTGGGTGGGTTTTTAATACCACATTATACTATTAATATCCTGTCTTTCTCCTAAAAATGTATCAGTGTCAAAATGGAAGTTTCTGGTAGAATCAGTAACTGCTCCCACCTTGCCACCCAAAAAAGGGGAGAAAAAATTAAAAAAAAAAAAGAAAGAATAAAAGAGAGAGATAAATAAAGCAACAGAGGACATCCGACACCATTTTTCTATTTTTTCTTCTTGTTTTGAAAAGCCTGCATGTTCCCAGCCTTGGGAAGACACTGTAGTATTTTGAGACACTAATGGAAAGAAACAAGAAATATGTGTATAGTTCAAGCATACTGTATAAGCAAATTTCTGAACCTGTACTATCTTCTTTCTCCTGGTAGAATCAACACACTCATACGGGATATTATAAAAATTTGTTGTACTCAAAACACAATACAATTGCACTTTTAAAATCCTTCTTTCCAACACTTATCTTCCTCTTGTTTATTAGGTTTGTGTCTTACTGCTGCTGCCTCTTGGACCAAAAAATCATAATGACCTCGGTCTGTTCCTGAATTCACCAGGCCACTTAGTTTCTGTGGTGGAATTTCAAGAAACCCTGACAATGGCCAGCAGCATAAGAAGGAACTCTAAGAGAGATTAATTTTCTAGGAGAAACTCCCAGACAGCACTTTTCTTGCAGTTCAAGCTGATCCAACCCACAAAGGGCAGCTCAACAGTTAAGTAGATGAACTAACCATGCCATGCGGAAAGGTTTTCAATGGAAAAAAAAAAGGACCATCAAAACTCTTCCACATAATAAAAATATTCCCGCTTTATATTGTAGAAATAATTAAAAGTCCACTCAAAATTGTCTCAAAATGAAAGAAGTTAGCTGTCGCAATCATCCCCATCACATGTTGACACCAACGTACTATAAATTTCAGAACTGATTTTCTTAGAAATTTTAAGACAAAAATGTACGTAATGTCTCTGAAAATCAGGCCATCAGAACATAGGAGGAAACCAGAGTCTTTCAGAAACTACCAACATTATCTTGCAGCAACGCTATGGTTGGTTATTGATCAGCACATTAACCACTATTTCAGCACATCTTTACTCAAGATTTCAATCACAAGGCTGTTATATGCTCACTAGTCGATCCAGCAATTGCTTTACAAGTAATTTCCTCCCACACATACACCTCCCTATATTCGCAAAAGCTGTGCGATATTGGTGTACAGACATTTATCCTCCTAGGAAAGCAGGTATTGACACAGGAATTTTGAACTTTCATTTTTTTTTCTTTGTTTAACAGGACTCTAATATTCAAGTTCATTTTTCAAACTACTTCATCTAAATGAAGAGTCAGGTCTTTATTGCTAAATTTTAGTAAGCTCTCAAAACACACTGAGCTTAAGGAATGCAATACCTTTTGGGTACATCACACCACACTAAAAATACACATCACTTTTAAAAATACATTGCTAACGGGAATTCTGGCTCTTTTTTGAAAACATAAAAGCAAATAGACAGTTTCCTCAGTAAATATCCCATTTGTTCCTGAGTTATTCTGCTATTTTTTTGTAGGTTTGATGTCTACTTTCTAAATCTTTCCCTTGCTGTTCTTTGGTTCTGTCCTCTAGGAAGAGGATAAATTTGCGAACAAAATGGAAGCACTGATGGAAAAGTGCTGTTAAAAGGCCCAACATAAAATACAAGCATTTTGTCCTTCACTCAACTTCAGACCACATACACAGTCAACTTATAAATTGGACTGATAGATTCAAGCACAGTTGGTATATAAAGCTACATGACGTAGAAACGCTGAAGGTAAGTGATGGCTTCAGTTCTATTGTCTCACTTGCTCACCCAATCGCTCTGCCTGTCTCCACATGCAAAATTTGTTTTCACCCACTATCTGTTCTCAGCCCAGTTTCTCTAATCCAAAGAAGTAACAAGCAAATTTTATTACAAACAACTCAAGCACTGTCATCTTCAAATTATGCTGTTCTTATATGTTATGCATAATGATAGTTGTTAAAGCTTCTTTGAAGCAAAAAGTTTACTATGACTAAAACAAACGAAAAAAGTCATGTCAATCACACCTCCTTCCAGAGAAGACTAAGATCTAAGGATGCAGATTTTCAAGATTTTTAGAAATTAAGCACTTCAAAGAAGTCTTAACTTTGTGAAAATAGTGATGTTCAGTTCTTTTGGAAAAATGAAAACTAATCTGTAAGCTTATCTAGAGTTATCAAAAAGAAAGCAGTTTAACTTCTGGCAGGTGTATGTTGCAATTTGATAAAGGATAATGCCTCTTAGTTCTGGCTTTTTTTTTTTTAACCCAAGACCGTACAAAGGATTCCACTTCAAAAGTTAACTAAGTATGAATCAGACTGTAAATGTTCATCTATCTTTGCAGCCAAATTTAGAGATCTTATTCACTTTTCACAATTCCTCTAAAAGCATAACCCCCAAACATAGCTAGAGACAAAACAAGTCCAAGTCAAGACTTCTGCTACAGTATCAGTTTAGCTGTGACTATCAAAATATATGTAAAAAAAACAACCCTGCTGCTTTATTGGAAAATACAACATGTATATTTTTACCTGCAGCTCTGTAAAGTATTTTAGGTTCAAAGAATATGCATGGATTTTTATCCTCTATGCACGACAGCAGCAGTCCTTTGGCCTGAAGAGGACTCCTTGGAATAACAATCTGTAAAAATATTTTTTTAACAGTTTATTTAAACTGCAATTCTGCTACAAGCTTCCTCAATTAATATTAAAAACCAAGCAATTATTTGCTTTAAATGAAACCATGTACAGATTGAGCAGTTCTTACAAAGGGAATTAACATCAGTGCTATGCTACTAACACACATTCCAAATTAATTTTATTTTGTTCATTCATGAGACTTGAATACTTCCCCCCTGCACCATGACTGAAATACTAATAGACTCCCCTCCAATAAGGTAGAATAAACATCTTAATAACATTTTGCGCTAGAAGGAACAGAGGAAAGTCAGTCAGGTTAAAAAAAAATTAAACGAAAGTTTAGTAAAATTAATGTAGATGTATGACAAAAAAAATCAGCTAAGTGATCCTCAGTTGCTTGGGTAAAGATTCGCCAGAGCAAGCCTGGAAGGTATTCAGACAGTCCAGTAAGTCTTGAAGACTAAAAAAGGAAATAGCTATTTAAAGTTGATTTCCTTTGCTTATGGTGGAAGCCTGAGATTTGTTCATTTTGGAAATGAACAAATACCAAAAAATACCTGAAACTATTATCGAGCAAAGAGAAACTAAGCAAGGCCTCCAGATGTAATCTGAATACTTGGAAGGAAAAGGTATAATTGATTTACCAACAGAAGAGTTAATTTTGGATGATCTAAGAGACTGTTGATTATTAACAGAAAGTTACCACATTGTCACAGCTTAAATGAAAATAGAACCCAAGAGCTCAATTTCCTCAAATCAGAAGGATCACCTAATTTACATCCCAGAGATCTCAAAGAGCTGGCACATGCAGCGTGAAGTCTATTAGCAAACATTTTTATAGCTATGAAGTCAGAAGTAGCACCTTCTGACTGAAAATATTAGTTGTAGCACTTGTTTAAAAAAAAAAAAATCCACGTAATTACAGACATGTTAACTTACTGCCTTCCAGGAGTTTCCAAGGCTTCAAAATATTTTTTGAGAGTAAGAACATTTAATTATATAAAAGTAATAGAAAAAAGTCAAACACAACCTAAACCTGTTATCACATCAAATTAACTTGATAAGTGATTTTTCTAAACAAGGAAAAAGTAGTCTATTAATATTTCACCAAAGCATTTAGTAAAAAACACATGGGAAATTACCCAACTGATCGATGTTACTAGTACAGCTCATTAGAGATCGTTTTTAGGACAGACTTTATTTACCTTCTTCATTTATGATGTTAAGTCAGAACAGGGTAATGAAAACTATTCAAACGCTGAGAGTCACTACCACTACAGAGGATGATCAGGGAGGTGATTCTGCCCCTCTACTCCACTCTGGTGAGACCCCACCTGGAGTACTGCGTCCAGCTCTGGAGCCCCCAACATAAGAAGGACCTGGACCTGTTAGAGCAGGTCCAGAGGAGAGCCACGAGGATGATCAGAGGGCTGGAGCACCTCTCTTATGAGGAAAGGCTGAGAGAGTTGGGGTTGTTCAGCCTGAAAACAGAAGGCTCTGGGGAGACCTTATTACGGCTTTCCAGTACCTAAAGGGGGCCTACAGGAGAGCTGGGGAGAGACTTTTTCTAGGGCATGTAGTGATAAGACGAGGGGGGGTGGCTTTAAACTGGAAGAGGGTAGATTTAGATTAGATATTAGGAAGAAATTTTTCACTCTGAGGGTGGTAAGGCACTGCCCAGAGAAGTTGTGGAAGCTCCATCCCTGGAGGTGTTCAAGGCCAGGTTGGATGGGGCTTTGAGCAACCTGGTGTAGTGGGAGGTGTCCCTGCCTGTGTCAGGGGGGTCAGAACTAGATGATCTTTAAAGTCCCTTCCAACCTAAACCATTCTATGATTCTATGAAAAAGACCTAGCTCCCATTGAGGACATGATTACAAAAGCAAAAGCAAACTGAACAATACATACTGAAAAGTCACACATTTAAGGACTACATTTTTGTTATAAATTTAGAACTTGGCAGTAGAAATTCAGATCTGAATTTATTATCTGCTCAAAGGATGACTAGGACACTATGCAGTCCAGCCCTAAAAAAGCATAATTATATAGTCAAGGTAGTGTTAGTGCTATTGCAAAAATCAATGCTAGAAACTCAGTTGGAATACTTCATGACTATCATCAACTGTTTTGAAAGAAAATGAATGAAACGGGTGCTAAAAGAGCTTCAGAAATTGTTAACATCTTTTTGATAGTTTGATTTGTTTAGTTTAACAAAACAAAGACTAAAGGGAAAACAATTGTTCTGTTAGTATATGAAAGGGAAGATGACAGACAGACAAGTTAAACATACTAGTTAGTCAGGAACAAATTTAGGCTGGAAATGAAAAGAAAGCTTCTAGCCATGATGGCAAATATTCTGAAGCAGTCTTACAATGGAATGGAGAGAGTCAATACAGTAATTTTGGAAGACAGGCTAATCTATTAAGACATACATCCTCACAACAGTAGACAAAAGATACAACCATTTAGTCCTCGGCGCCCCAACAAGCCTTGTCTTAAGCACTAATGATTCCAGTCCTTTCCCCAAACAGCTGAAGTTGTGCAAACTCCCTTCTGCTTGGGAAATCCAAACCTCACCTTTCACTTAAGAAAAACACGAAATAGAAATCTAAAGTCATGAACCTGCCAGAGTTTAGTAAGAGGGTAGTTTTGAAAACCATTCTCTCCAAAGATCAATCCTACCTTTCCCAGCTTGTAATACATGGCCTTTCCTCCTGTAATTTGGAGAAAATGTGCATAGATATGGGACTTCTGCAAATGCATCTGAACTGCAAGTTCATTTTCATTTCTGGATTCATACATTAAAAGCTGGGTTCAGCTCTTAAGACCTTCAGCCTTAAAGATAAAGCCTCAAACATTATTAACTGCATCAATGAACAGCTTTGCAAAAAATATTCATGGAATGACATTGCTTTCACAAAGATACAAAATTTAAAAGATAAACCTAAAATACTTCTATGTGCATCAAAAACTAGTACACTCTTCCATCAGTTCCACAGAATTTAATGTGCCCTTTACTCTTAACTGAGATGACAGCTGTTGGTGGTAGCAACCTATTTTAGCACTTTACCCAAAGAAAAGTGAAACAAAATGAAAAAAACAAAAAGAAGAAAGATCAGAGATGAGAGAAAAGAAATTAAATTATCTGGAGCGATAAAATAAAATTCTGACTTACTAACTTACTCAGAAGACTAAGGACAGTAGCACTAGGTTGCTATGAATTAGAAAGAGTTTTAATCAGTGAGCCACTAAATCTCAGCTCTTGGTTCAGCATAAAGATTTGAGATGGACCAACAAGATCAGCACAGATTAGCTAGACCTGGCATCAGTATCTTAATTATGTAAGTTATCTTGTGCTTCCATATGATAATAAACTACTTGAGTTTTCAAACAAGCTCAAGAAACCATTTGATTCAATTACCTGACAAAAGACTTTGTAGATTGCATTTGTCTACATCAGGGAATATTTTCAAGTTCAGAATAGGAAGACCTCAAAGATCATAAAGAACACCCAAAGAAAAAAATGCATTCCATTTCTCAAATATCATGAGAGAAAGTATGAATAATACAAGATTTTTTATTTAAGTAAAGAGAAACAAGTAGGAGAAATGGCTATGACCTCTCTGCAAATGAGTAATATCTGAAGTTTTAGAACACCAAAATCATACATAGACAATAGTTTAAACACCAGATAAACAATGAACATGTGTCTTCAGCATACAAATACTGGTTTTGCTTAAGTCCTCCACATTAATCAATCTATGAGTCATTTCTCAATGGACTGGATGCCAGTTAAACCAGAAGTACAAGTCCACAGACAAAAATTTACTCAGAAAAAAATGGAGAGCTGACAAACAGGGTTTTATTACCCTGAGATGACTAGATCCCTCCCCTCCCTCTTCTTCAGGAAAGTTATCCATCTACATGCTAGGAATCTTAGTTTCAAGGGATGCCACTGTCTCACGCAGAAAGCTTGCTTAAAGTTATCATTCACAGAATCACAGAACAGTTGAGGTAGCAGGGATCTCCGGAAGTCATCTGGCCCAGCCTCCTGCTCAAGCAGAGCTGGTTGCCCAGGACCATGTGCAGACAACTTCTGAATACCTCCAAGGACGGGGACTCCACAGCCTCTCTGGGCAACCTGTGCCAAGGGCTTCCTTACGTTCGGACAGAACCTCTTGTGTTCCACTTTGTGCTTAGTGCCTGTCACTGTCATTCATATAAATGAATTTGATATTGCACTTAAGACAACAGACGCAGAAAGAAAAGAAAAAGTAAAGTACTACTTATTAGTGTTAGTGTTTGATTTCTGTACTATGCTGGACACATGTAAAACATATGCTTTTAGTGCAAAAAGTACATAAATACAAAATGCTCTATCTACTAAAGATTGCTTCAATAATGGCTACAAATTCTCCAACTCTTAACACAGTTTAACTTTTATAACTTGAAAACTTCTAAAAGAGTTTTTGATCAACATATTCAGATTTCTTGTTGTGGACTTTTGACTTCTGTTCTTCTTCCCCTGCCTGCACTCAGACTCATTGTTAGTCAGGTTCATTAAGAAACAAACAAGAAAGAAGAAACAAACAAAAAATTAATCTTCATAAAATAAGATTTACTGTACCTTTATTCCTGGACAGTGAGCAAAGAAAGCTTCTGGACTTTGAGAGTGATACAGTGCACCGTGACCCACACATCCCCAGGGGGCTCTGATGGTGAGGTTTCCACAATTAAACAGATCTCCAGAGCGGTAACGATATTTTGCTGCTTCATTAACAATCTGGGAAGATTTATATACAAAAGTAACATTCAGTCTAATACCTTTAGTTATGCGTCATTAAGCCTCTAAAATACGTAAGATGTAACTACATCTGCACCGTGCATGGGATTCAGAGGACCAAATTAGAAGCAAAGGAATCCTGTAAGTCAGTGGAAAGGCAAACACTTTCCAAGGCAAATAAGGCAACAATTTAGTGTGTTCAAATTAGACGCCTAGGCCTCAGGAGCAGACATATAATCCAGTTGTTTCCCCATTCTCATACTGTCAATCAGCCCAGTTCAAATCTGTAGTCTGTCTTGTGGACACATGGCTGGCTGCAGCAGCATAGAGAAGGGAGAGGTGGTATTGGGAAGACACAGCTGAGGAATTTAAGGCTGCTGAAGCCAACACAGCCACAAAACCAAAAAATAAAAACAAACAGAGACATTCAAACCACATCTTTAATTTCCATTATTTAATGAGCCTTCAAACTGGCCTTGGTACCTTCCTGTTTACTTAAAGCATGCATAAATATTAGTAATACAGCTGTGGATATATTTGCAAAAATTACATACTCAGACCAAGTATTAAGGCTAATAGAAGAGTAATTTAAATGGTAACAAGATTTCTTTTTACTTCTCTCAAATGTATTAGTACTAACCTGATCAAATGCCGGAAAAATGTAATCTGCAAACTGAATTTCTGCAATGGCTGTAGCACCTGCAACAGCAACTCCAATACCGAAGCCAACAATTCCTTGTTCACACAAGGGGGTGTTGAAAACTCTATCTTTACCTATTAAAAAAAAAACAAACAAACAACAAAAACAAAAACTCCTTTAACACACCAGCTCAAAGTGGAAAACTCAGCCCCAGAAATACTCAAGTTATAGACAAATCACCTGCAAATAAGCATATGGCTCTTTAGATGGGCTTTTTTAGGTGTAGCAATAATAAACATCCATTGCAGGTAAAGATACTTCCACTTTAATCTGTAACACCTTAGAAGGAGACAAGGAGGAACAAAATGCAAGATGAGAACAGTTCCTGTAGCTTACAATGTTCTTATTAACACTTAAATGAAAATAATTTGTTCTGATGTATATACAGATAAGCATGCATACCACTCATGCTTACGTGGGAGAAGTAAAGAATACTTACAAGCATTAAAAACCGTCCATACTCAAAGGCAGATGGATCTACGAGAGCATCTGTATGAAAGTATACTGTCTTTTCCCTCACACTGCCTGTAAACAGTGCCCAGCCTTCTTTCATAAGGTAAGACTGTGTTAACTAAAGAATTTAGTTTGCCTCCAAGGCAAAAGAAAAAAAGCTGTTCCTGCTGTTGAAGGCACAAGACTGGAAATCAGATATTCTGGGGTTTGTCTCTTCCCTGCGGGAGTGCAAAAAGGTCATTTTAGCCCTGACATGTTTCTGTGCCACAGTAATTTCAGATTCCAAATATGCATCACTCTAACAGATGGTTGAAGGCAAAAATCATTCGGTTCATGAAATTAAAAACAAGAAGGATGGGGAAGGAGATGAAACACCATTACAGTATCTTCTATAAGACATATTTACAATATTTGCCAGCAGTACTGTACTCCTTCAGCAGATCAACAGAAGAACCTAGTTATGCTATTAAATTTTCCTTTTAGAGCACTGGGACATAGCCCGTAGGCTTCTGTAGGAGTGCATCGTGCACAAATATGCCAAGACAGTGGCTATGAAATAAATTAAACAAAACTAAATAACCACCAAATAAATAACTAGTAAAAGAAAGAGCAAACTAATCAATTAATTATTAGGAAAGATGTTATTATGAAGACTTCTAATTTCAATAGTTGCAAATTAATGAACTAGAGAAAGGGAAGCTAACAAAAGGTTTTCAAAAGGTATAAGAGCAGAACCATTACCCACAGCTGTATTTACGATATACTAAAGGGAGATATGTCTTACAAATCTTTTAAGTACACGTCTTTTATCTCCACACATCACCCAGCACAGCATTGTCACTGCAGCCAGCTCAGTAATTAAAACTGAATTCCAGATTAACAAAATTACTGCATAGCTTTTGAGAGACACAAGGGTTTTTTTTTGTCTGGATGTCAAACACATCCAATATCACCCTGATCAACTCTGAATCACAGCAAAGTATCTCACAGATCAGAGAAAAGCAGTACTTTTAAAAGTAGAAAAACCTGCTAGCTCTCCTTTCCAAGGTATATGAGCAAACTGATCTCCATAATTTCCAGATGTGGGTCATCTGTACTTTGTTTCATATCTCCTGGAAGAAAAATAATAATCTCTGCAGGTACTGTGCTCAAAAGTTGCTCAGACTAAAAATAGCATAGAAAGTTACTGCCATTCGCACTTCCTATCACTGCCATTTATTCTTGCTGGGTATTTATTTTACCAGCATGCTGCAGTAACCCTATGAGTCTGTATATTTCTATTCTTTCTTTACTGGTACTACCGATGTGTCTGGCAATGTCACTACATAAAAACAGCCCCAGCCCTGAAAGATTTTCATTCCAAGTAGCAGAAAGACAGAATGCTCTGGGAAACCCAGAAGTGGGGAAGATAATTATAAAAGATGTAACTTGTTTTTATTGTCCTCATAATTAAGTTATACTCACTTCCAACAGATATCAATTGTGTCTTGGCTTTACTGCCAAGAATTAACTAAAATCCTTTCAAAAAGCTTCACACAGGAATCACGTCTTCCCTGAAGAGCTGACAACAGGTCAAGATTTCAGTCACATCAGTACCATGCTTCTCCCATGCAAAATAAGAAACTTTGGCTTTCAGGGCTATTTATCCCCATTTCTACAGAGTACATAGATCAGTACACTAATCCCATCGGATGAAGAAGGAAAATAATGCCATGGGAAGATGAAAGAACTTCTATAACAAGGAGAACGCAAGATTATTTTTGAACCTAGAGAGAGTGTATACTGTGTAAATTGTTCTCATGCCTGAAGGATGACTGTAGTCTCAGTTCCCAAACTACACAGCATCCTCTGGTGCGCTCCCTCCACTGACAGGCGTCGTGGTCAAGGAAAGAGAACATAAACCACCTGTGCAAATGTGTAGTTGCCCTAGGCCTTACCACCACCTGCAAAGGTGGGGAAGCCGTGCTTCACACGCAACCACAAGAGCCGTCCCTGTACCCGTACCCATCTGTATACAGTTGGCAAACTTCTCCTTCCCTCCTTTTTATTTAATCTACGGTGCCATGAATTACAGATTTTATTTCCCTTCTTTCTCAACCGATGTATTTAAATTTTTAATTTAAAACAGCTCATGTTTTGATAAACTAAAAATGCATTAACATTACCAAGACATATTACAGTTTCCTAGTTCTTAGAAGTCTATTGGCAGATCAGTACATTTCACTTAATTTGCTTACACGATAATTTGATATAGTACGTGATCAGCAAAGAAAACACTGGAAAAATACAACTACAGAAGAGACTGGAGGGAGGGGAAAAAAAAGGGAGGGAAATTCACATTAAATTTCAAAACCTGGCATTACTATCTTGAAATCAAAATATTCAATTGGCCTTCTTTTCTTCACGTGAATTTCTACTCTATTTTAGCACATACTGATTTACTGAAATGCAGTTATATCTGGTTTAAAACTTTACCACATAGCCTACATAAAGAGACTTATGTCTGAGCAGAAAAAAAAAAAAGGGTCATTGAGAAGTGCCCAGAAGTCAGATTATACCAAGCTTATCTAAACTTATTCTTTATTAACAGATTTTTCAGAGAACACTGAAATTGCCTTATACGTTAATTCTATAAATAATTTTATATCACACAAAAATTGAAATGTATTTGAACAATCCTGTAAAACTTGAAAATTGTTTAATATCAATTTGTGATAGGTGAATGACTTCAAAAGCATGTTAGATCCACCACATTAGCTTGCCCCTCTATCATTCAGAATATAAAAGACATCCTAACAAAACTGCTGAAATACTACTGTGATATTAAATTAGAGGCAGCATGCTGCTATCAATGGAGTACAATGACATAAATGAAAAGAGAATCAATAATAGCAAACGTGAAATACAACATGACAGTTACAACATGATCAGCTTGAAGCACCTAATTTGGACTTTGAGAATTAAAGGAATAATCCTGAAGTACTATGGCTTAAAACCACAAAGAACGAACCAGGTAATTCTCACTGAATGAGATTCATTACTCAGGAATGGTTTTGATTTTACATTTACAACAATAATACTGATCCCTTCTTAAAAGCAAAACCTAAAGGACTTTATTGTTCATTGGATGGGAAAACAAGCCTTGGATAGAGTTTCAAGGGTTGGGTTGTTGGTTTCTTTCTTTAATAAAATCTAGCCTTTTAAGACAAAGAGATACATCACTAGAATAAAACAAATTTATTCATTTCCTCAAACATTACAAATGGTATGCCATGGCTTTAACCTCCTATCTTTATTTATTCAATATGAAAACCATTACTAAAGTAAATATAAATTCTTCAACCACTGAAAATGTAAAGGCATTAAGCCTATGTATTTTTAGTTCTTTTATTTCACATTTTTTATTTTTCACTTTTTATTTTTTATTTTTCACATTTTTTTCAAAATGTCAAAAGGAAGTCAGTTTTGATAAACAGCCATTCACATCACCCTTTGCAAACCATTCACTCAGCTGAAATCTGACTCAAGCGGACAAATACCTCAGAGGTACTTTGTTTTTCCGTATTTCATTTCTGTACCAATGAAGAAACATTTCCTAAAATGTACTCTTCTCCTATTACTTGCGTCAGCCACGCAGCTCAAAACAAGCTCACAGAAACTCCGCAAGCTGACTTGTCACTCCGGTTGAAAGCAGTACCTCTACGTTATCTGAAACCAGGTGCGTCAGCCTCTGAAGAAAGACGTCATGCTGGTGTCTATTTCAATTAACCTGCCCGGCTTTATAAACATCCCTAGTCCCAGCCATCTGAACCGGTTGGTGCCCTTTTCTAAGCAGCGAGGGAAGCAACATGGCAAATAGGGCCATGTGAAAAAAGGATGATTCTTCTCATCTCTCCATCCCAAAGACTCAGGAAAAAGATTAGATGCACATTAAGCAAGTGAATAAATACATTACAAGTGTTGCCTAATAAGGTAAATCTGAAAAGATTAAAAACATTAAGGAAAAAGCAGTATTTGATTAAAAGCAAGTTTTAAACAATTACTTCATCCTTCCCTGATCTATTTTTACTTAAATAAGAAAAGATTGATCTTTGTAATTTTCAGAACGAAGAGTTAAGTACCACACAAATGTTCAAATTACTACTGACCCTATGTCTAAGGGGCAACAGCTTTAAGGCAGTCTTACAGTCATCTTCTCATCCTCCAAGACTGAAAAGTTTCATAGCAACCTAACAGAACATGTTTACAGACATATGTAGTCAATTATTCTGCATTAATGTTTTGGCCTGCTTCATCTTTATTTGTTCCAAGCAGTCAGGAAAAAAGTATTTCAGATTTCAGTATCTGCAATGAAACATGTTCCTGTCTCAATTTAACTTCAAAAAATGAGATATTCAAACAATATCAAATCTCCTATAATTTTAACACACCACCCAAGGCTCCAACTCTGAGTAATTTCATATCACTCTGCAAGAGCCTACATTGGACGACTGGAGTGCTTTAAGGAGTACTGCTGGTGATTTAGTTCAAAAGAAGGGTGTTTTCATTTGTTTTTAAGATACTTCTAAATCACTTGTATTAAAAAAAGGCATCTTAAAAGATGTCAGTACTGAGTAATATTAACAATATACCACAGCAACATTTTATTTGTCCCCATGATCTCATTAACTTCCATTTAAAACATCCATTAGAAGTCAAATTAGAGTCCAACAAGCTAAATATATTCTGTCCCCACCTGCCCCAATCATGAACGCGTGTGGAGAAACAGAGGACCGGGAAGAAAAGGAAGTCCCGGCAGATTAGCTTCTTTGCTACTCACTGGGGGCTTCATGTAGAAAATTCAAATAGAACTGACTGATTTCAAATCAGTCTTGCCTTTAAAGACCTGTTCTAATCCCAGAATATCTAGGAGTTTTCATAGATGTACATCTACATAAGTCTACTAACTCTATTCCTTAACATAATTTAACACAATCTATCCAGCATTCAGATTTCCTTGGTCCCACAATCCCTTGTAATCCCTGATCTACAATTGGTGACACTTGTTCTCTTCCATTTCCCTGATACTGTGTGAGAAGGCACGCATCACAGCAAGTACTTTGGTAAATTCATACTCAGCTCTTTTACAGCTCCTGGGTGAACATAAAACAGTTCTAGTAATTTCTTATTTATTTTAATCAATTTGTTCTGCCTCTTCTTCTGTTGACATCCTAGTCACAGTACTACAGCTTTAAAAAAGGGTGTGCAATGGGCACCATTCCTCTATTGTGAATATTTGCAAAAACACATTTGCTTACAAGCTGAATAATGCAAACTGCAAATCTACTTGTCCAAAGTAAAGCTTCAGTTTCACAGACACAGAGATGGTTTACCTCTCAGTCTTGCATCCTTGCATGCTAACGTGCCATGCCATTTAAAAAGCTGTTTTTCCCAGAGCTGCCCAATAGACCGTTTCACCTACCTAACAGATGAAAACTAATTACATGAAATGAAAAGGATTTCATATGCAAATAGCTTGTAACTTCTTACAATAAATTTTACCTCCTGTGTGTAGAATAACACAATTTACAGAATTGAGTTTTACTCCTCTCCTGTTCTTCCCCAAGAGTTGCACAGTGTGAGCCAAGAACGTTTGTGTATGCCCAGACATTCACAGCAGGCTTCAAGGACTCAGCCACACCTCTGGCATAGCTCAGCCAACTACACGGCTGAGCAACCAGGTCTCAGCCCCTATTTAAGTCGATTTAAAGTCTCCAGTCAAGTGCAATGAGTTGGGTCTGTTATAGAAGAAACACATATATATCTACACACATACCAAAAAAAAAAAAAAAAAAATCACTGCGTATACGCAGCCTATGCTTTCAAAAGAAGTTCAACTTTTAGTTACTTTGAACGAAAAATTCATTCAAATTTTGATTAAATAGCAACTAATTCCATGGCAGATTGCCATCACTCTTCCCTTAAATATTCCAAAAAGTCACGTTATGGCAATAAGATACATGAATCAGTCAAAAAAAAAAAAAAAAAAGTACTTCAGAAATCTGTGAGTGACTGAGAACAGGGTCAAAATGGAGATTTGCATGCACTAAACTCATTTAGCTGCTTCCTCTTCTGCTGCTGCAAGAACCACTATCACGCTCTACTCTGCAACAAAG
Organism: Pluvialis apricaria; assembly: GCA_017639485.1. Lineage (NCBI taxonomy): Eukaryota > Metazoa > Chordata > Aves > Charadriiformes > Charadriidae > Pluvialis > Pluvialis apricaria. The sequence goes on from CM030009.1 coordinate 92,422,427, forward strand.
GACCCAACTTCTTCTTCTAGACAAAAGTTTTATAAAAGTCAAATGACAGATAAGTTTTTCTTACTCAGTTTCACTTCTTTACAGGAGTCTTAATTAAGCTTCATTTGGGGGGAAAAGGGGAAAAAAAAAATATCACTTGCACAAAAAAATGGACCCTTCTGAAGCACTAATCACCACAGTATTGCCCAAAGAAAAGGACACCTGTTCTGACAGGTAACTGGTAAGAACGGGAACTCCTTACAGATTTATCATTTATTCCACTGACATAACCAACATTTCTGAAGAGTACTTCAAGTAAATTGGAAATTAAAAATAGCTGAAGGGTAAGTTTTCCTTTTAAGTCTTCCCCAGTTACTAATGCCAAGGCGTTCATACATTTCAATAGACATGAATATTTGAACTAGCAGTTCTAGCTCAAAGTGTTCTCAACACATCATTCTTTTACTCAAGATGGTGCAGTTTTCTTCCAAGAGCTCCATAAATCCAAAATTGCACTTTCACCTCCTCTCCCCCAAGATTCCCACAGGAAAAAAAGCATGTTTACTGCATTTTTACTTAACCCTTACTCTCAATACCTATATCAGAGCCAGGAGAACTGCTGGAGTACAAAGAAAACACTACCATAGACTGGGAGTAACCTCCTCAGTTATCTATGAATTCTCATAATCTGCGCATTCACTGGTTTGGAAGGAAAGGAAACTTGCTTTCTAGGAAAACTTAGTAAATTCTTAAAGTTGTTCACAGCATGAACATAACGTTAAGCATTTAGTCAATTGTCAGGCGTATAGCCCGCTGGATGAGGGAGGACCCAGGAAAATTTCTGTATAAACAGCTCTACCTTCCTAAAGCAAACAGGGAAAACTTGCTTTTCTGGTCCTCTCCCCAGCTTCAGATTTCCTGTCATTTGTAACAAAGTAGCACCCCACTAAAAGCTAAAGCATAAACCAGAAATATTAAAATATATTACCTAATTACCTCCCTTTCTCAAGGAAGAAGTGGGAACAGGAGGGTTGGTTAATGCATAGGTCATAATGGCACAGCTTTGAATGCCAGTAAACTTGGACGTCATTTAATCCTTCAATGATGAAAAAGCAGCTAAGCAATAGTAAAAGCAAGGGGGATGATCGGATTCTTTTCAGGTACACAGTGATAGGTGAAAAGAACAACACAAAAAGGGAAACTGATGATATAAGAGGAAAAAAACCTCACTGTGACAGCAGCCAAATGCTGGAACAAGACACCTAGAGAGGTTGTGCAAGCTCCTTCCTTGGACACGTTTAAAACTCACCTGGACAAGACCACAACCAACCTAAACTGGCTCTACGTTGAGTACCGGTTTGGACCAGATGACCTTCAAGGTCTTTTCCTTCCAGCCTTTATTATTCTATGATTCATTAACAGCCCCAAGCAGGGTTACATGCTGACTGCCCAAACTTTTTATGTCTGTACCTGTCCTGCTGATGGAAGCATTTCATGACATTGATAAAATAGTACTGATTCAGCTCCACACTGTTAGAAAAATATTCGGTAAGCAGCTCACATCAAAGTGGCAGATCTGCTCACCAGAATTGCTTTTTACTGATGACTATGCAGGTAGCCCACTTCACATTGAATTCCTTCTGATCATCTGGCACCTATACCCAGTTGTATCAGCCTAAAGGAAAGAAGCACGATGCCTAACTGTACCAAGACACTCAAGCGTTCCTCCAGCTATGATTAATAACATTCCTTGCTTAACCACAAAAAAAATTTGCTGTGTGAGAAGCACACTTGCAGAAAAGCATAACTGACTACAAAGTTAAACGTGCAAAGCTATATCAGATGACAGAACACTTGCAAAAATACGCCCTCAAGTTGACATCTACCAAACAGTTACATGTGGGTATAACCAAGGGACAATATATCAGCTTTATTTAAGAGGCTTAGGTCAGTTCTATGCATTTTCAGACTATCTATGTGCAACATTACATGACATGACAAGAGATCCAACGGGAAAAGGCATAACAATTACCAAAGCTAAGTATTACAACACGTTAATGAAAATTCTGCTGTAATAGGCTGGGTATGCTATCTGGATGACAAACCAAGGAATAAGCAAAACTGTGCCAAATACAAGGCACCCTCTCCCATGCTCCTTGGTATCAGTAATGTAGAAATACTTTGTAGTAAATTTGAAAGCATGCTGGATCTACCCTAAATTGTGAAGCAACTATTCTCAACACAAAAGCAAGGATTTCATGCTGCTAAATAACAAAGTGCTAACTGACCAGCAATCTGTAGTAATGAAAAACATCTTATGAATCTCCCTTGTAACCATGCCTGTCCCTTGATAACGCAAAGCACGTGCATGAGAAAAATCAATAAATTGATCTATACTTGGTGCTTCCATACAAGTGTGAAAACTTCTTACCAAGTTTTTAGGATTTAATGTTTCTACAAATTAAAAAGAACTGAGATCTTTTATAATAAATGACTAGTGTGATAGGTCATCCTGGCCACTGGAAAATGGCTCTGAATCAAGTTAAATTAAGATTAACCTGCTTCTCAAAGTGCTTCTGTTGCAAAGCTGCTTAGTCAATTGACTGGACTGGGGTGGTAGTCTTGACCTTTTTGACCCTTCTAGGCTTCGAGCAAATTACTTCCAAGAAAACTCTGAGTGTTCTACTCCCTGTAATAAAGTCTGCAGCACCTTCTTAAACGGAAGTGGTGATAATTACCACACTCTAATCACCAACCACAAAGGCAGAAAAAACAGCGGATATACTAAATTAGTCCCACTTGACTAGTACAAATGGAACAAAGCACATACTCATCACAGGACTAACCAAGGAAATTGAGAATCACTAAATTCCACGTAAGAAATAGTAAAGGCGTAAAGACTGACATCTAAAACAAGGTACACAAATTGTGCTTGTAGATCTGGTATTAATACAGATTGTGAATACTAGTTATGCTCATCGATTCCATCTCATGTCTTCAATATGCAAAGTGTCATCCTCCTTGACGCTATATTACTGAAATATTACTTTTAAATGTTTCACTGCAAGTATTTTCTGAAGTGAAAAATTCCATTTTTATGAAGTTCAGCACCACATACTTTTTTGTCCAGCAGTGTATCTTTAAATATCTTAAAAATGCATTAGAACAGCTTTCTTAAGCTCTGTACTATCAGGTTCTATATTAAAAAGTATATCCCTTATCTTTCCCTCAAACAGGTTTACAACATATAAAAAGAAACATAATAAATATTAGTAACTCCAAACAAATAAAATATTGTTTTCACACCAGGCACACTATCAGAATAATTAAAAAAATAAGAACAAAACTAAAATAAGCTCTATTTAGCTCTGACACAGACTGATTTATATCAATATCCCACAGACACTGTGTAAAAGGACATACTACATTGTATCAAGTTCTCAAATAACTTTTAACTGTAAATCTTAAGAAAAGAATTGGCTATTTAAGATGAAAATGAACAAAATGTACTATTGTGTAATGAGTCTGGAACACATTCTCCAGATGTTACTGTTCAAAGACATTTATATAAATCAGAACAAAATCCAGATCTTGCCAAAGTGCTCTGGAAGAACCAGGAAAGCAAGCTGCAGAATTCTGTGCTTAAATCCATCCACAAAGGAGCAAGGATAACCAAACTCCAGACTACTTATGTTTTACTCAATCTATACACAATTACTAGTCATTTGTTCAACTCTCATCTTAAGTCCACCACATCAAAAATTCTCAACTACTTCATTCTACCATGTGCAGTGTTAGGAAGGACGAACACTTACATAAAACTGGAGGAAGTACAGTGCTTCTCCAGCAAGCTTGCAGTCTGCTTCTGAACCATCGAGCTAACACTTTCTATTTGTTTATACAATAAACCCCTAACACTTACTTCTTATGCTACTTTAGGCTGAGTTTTTCTCCTCCCTATAATAGCATATTGATATGTTCTTAAAGCATGCAAAAGAAAAGACCTCATGATTACTGACAAAAAAACCTCTCAGAAAAAACCCAGAGTGTCTCCCCACCTGTTGAAGTAATACCCAACCACTAGTAGCTCTGGGAGGCAGAACACACTACCTTAATACATTGCATTACAGGCCCCAACCAGTCCATCCAAATTGTGTTCTCATACTTCTTGCCCCTGCACTGTAATGCTTGGCACCACGAGAACAGACCCAGAACCTCCATAGACAGATCTCTGCTCCCTTGCCAGTTACGTGCTATGAAATCTCCACAATAAACAACTTCCCGAAATCACTAACAAAAGAAGATTTACAATATAAATATTTTAAAGTATTTTATGGATTTTGGAGGCAAATTATTACTTTTTTTAAAAAAAGAATGTACTATATCTACCTCTATTGTCTCAGCTTCAAAAGGTTCTGCTGTTCTTTCATGCTACTACAAGCTGTCAGGACATAAAGGAATTTTGGTAAGCATATCCAGTTCTTAGCCAAGAAACTTCACCAAATACTGTAAAAACCTGGGGACAACCTTATCTTCTCACCCAGGGTTTTCCCCCACAGGCATTTCACTTGAACACAGAACTTGTCTTCAGGTGTTTTCTACAGCTCAAGCTCATAAAACAAGCCTGTGTTCAAGTAGATACTTTCCTTCAGAGAATGACGACCACAATTTTAGAAAGGCTGGTGTCCCTTGGGCATCGCTAGGTACAGTCACCTACTGGCCAAATAAACAAAAACTCTTGAATTACTTTATTGGACTATAAACAAATGACTCACTGAGAATGAAGTGTTCTCTGAAAACTCACACAGGTCTTTTACACCTTAGACACAAGGTCTACAGAATAACAACCAGGGATTAGAGTGGATCAGACATTGGAAATAAACATTACCGCTGCAAGACAAGCTAGCATTATGAGATGTATCAACAGAAAGCTGTAGGCAACCAGGTTTCACTCAGCAAGAGCCAGAGTAATGTATCCAGTTCTGGATGGCCCATATCCTTCAGTTGCAGCAACTATCCAGAGAAAACCAATCAATATGAATAAGCTTCAAACCACAAGAATAATCCTGCACCAGGGCACTGTGTGCAGGGAAGCCAGGGAATCTCCATCACTGAAGGCTAAGAACAGCCTTTGCCAGCTGATCTGTCCCAAAACATACCCTGTGCTTCAGAAATCTAATTCTGTAAGGCAGGCAGAAAATAAGGAAAACAAATATGGAAGTGATAAATAAAATCATTTTTAAAGCATCCAGCTGATTGCTAATGTGGCTAGGTCATCCTGACATAAGGATGTTATTTTCTTGCTATAACTGTGGTTTCATATGCAGTTCAGCCCCTTGCTTTTTGATGTGTTTGAAATTTTCCACAAGGGAAATCTTTGATTCATCTCCCCCCACCCTCATGGGATTCAATACAAGTGTTATTCCTTCTCTTGATTTTCCTTTTCTTCTTCCAATGTGCAAGAAAACATCCTGGACTGATTGAACAGACACTAATTACTGTTAAAATCTGTTCCCCATCCATTTCACACTTTTTTAATATGGTTTGGAAGAAAGAAAAAATTCTACCAACTTCATCTACACTTCTAGTTGCATCAAAATAATAAAATATAGCAAGGATTATTTATAAAATAAGCTTATATGTTTGAACACTATAGGGAAAGAAAATAATTACATTTCAAGTTACATGTGCATACTTATTGCATCCTTTTTACTCCATGTGAGGAAATCTACTTTAGCTATGAAAAATGAATAAGGAGGAAAAAAAAATGAAGCTGCTTCTTACTCATTTACTACTGTCTGCATGTATAAACGTCTCCAGCCACATATGATATTCAGAATGACCTGAAAGGAAATGATCTGAAATTGATTTTGGTTTATCCTACATATAGGAGTGACACACAGTTGCTCTTACTGAGTTTCATTTTATCAAGCGTCCAACCCGAAAAGAAGCAATTACTGGCTGCACAGCAGTACGATAGAAAGGACTTAGGGACTAAAGCATGCCACAAACTGACAGTCAACACCACACTGCCAATAAAGGCAGCAAACATCACTCCAGAATACGTTAGCAATATTACACAGAAACCTTATGAAAAGCATTTTGTTCTAACTGACTTTGTATGAGAGTACCACAAGCTGCTGTGGGCAGTAAGCACTGATAAACAAAAAGGAGAACAGCAATAACAGAGACCAAACAGAAAGGCTAAAAGAAATCACAACAGACAAAAATAAAAGCCACAAGTGAAAGAGCCTCCAACCGGCAACGGGACACGAATCCAGAAAGGAGGAAACCTATCTTCCTCTTGTTCGCCCTGCTATCACACAAAGGATCCCAAACAGTGACAAATGAATCACATGAGCAAAAGACAAATTCATTCCAAAACATTTCAAAAGAACAAATGCTGACAAAACCATTTCTGCTGCATCTCCAGAGATCAGCTTTGATATCTCAGTCAACTCTTTTGGGAGTAAGTTCAAAATGCCTAAGGGACAGAACTGAGGCCAAGTCTCTTCTACCCCGGGCAAGCACTCACTTCTGGTGGGCAACACCACAGTGGCATCCTCCAGGAACTGAGGGAATATTTGAAATAAAAATTCCCATTCAAAGTACTCATGTTCTACGCATATTTCCAAATAGTTGCAAGTGAACTAAAATGGCATTATTCAAGGATTACCTACTGAAAATTAAAAAAAAAAACCTCACACTACTCTTTCAGTCCAAAAATAATTTCCAATAGCTCAAAAAATTCTAAGCTAATCTAATCAGGCATCCACATATTAGGAATCTAACTGAAGCAGTCACCGAGACTCCCTTGGAGGCAAATAGGAAGACGTGCCCAAGAAACAGAAGTGCAGGCTGCTGCGTGATACAGGATCAAGTGCACACTCAGTAAGTTTGCAGACCACACCAAGTCAGGCAGGAATAACGATCTGCTTGAGAGTAGGAAGGCTCTACAGAGGGATCTGGACAGGCCAGGGCCAATGGTATTAAGTTCAACCAGGCCAAGCACCGAGTCCTGCACTTGGATCACAACAACCCCATGCAGCGCTACAAGCTTGGGGAAGGGTGGCTCGAAAGCTGCCTGGCAGAAAAGGACCTAGGGGTGTTGGTCGACATCTGGCTGAATATGAGCCAGCAGAGTGCCCAGGTGGCTAAGAAGGCCAACAGCATCCTGGCTTGTGTCAGGAATAGTGTGGCCAGCAGGACTAGGGAAGTGATTGTCCCTCTGTACTGAGCACTGGTGAGGCAGCACCTCGAATACTGCGTTCAGTTTTGGGCCCCTCACGACAAGACACACATTGAGATTCTGGAGTGTGTCCAGAGAAGGACAACGAAGCTGGTGAGGGGTCTGGAGCACAAGTCTTATGAGGAGCGGCTGAGGGAACTGGGGTTGTTTAGTCTGGAGAAAAGGAGGCTGAGGGGAGACCTTATCACTCTCTACAGCTACCTGAAAGGAGGTTGTAGCAAGGTGGGGGTCGGTCTCTTCTCACTAGTAACAAGCATAGGACAAGAGGAAACAACCTCAAGTTGCACCAGGGGAGTTTTAGATTGGATATTAGGAAAAAGTTCTTCATGGAAAGGGTTGTCAAGCATTGGAACAGGTGGTTGAGTCACCATCCCTGGAGGTATTTAAAAGAAGCGTAGATGTGGCACTTAGGGACATGGCTTAGTGGTGGACTTGACAGTGCCAGGTTAGTGGTTGTATTCGATCTTAAAGTTCTTTTCAAATCTAAATGATCCTATGATCGCAGTTAGTCTTGAATAATCTTGAAAAGGCAGCCCAAATTCCCTGCTAAAATTGATAGGGAACCTGGAGGAAGCCTGAACTACTTGTTTATATCAGATACAGCTTTTAAATGGTGGATTTGAGAAGATTAACCCTACGCCCATAATATTTAGACTAAAACTTCCCTTACCAAGGATGACATTTTTCCAATTTCATATTAAAAATCTATTTATGTTGGGTACCGACACATGGATTCACTGCATCCATATCCAATTCAAAGCTGACTTTGCAGAAGACTGACGATACTACCAGACAGCTTTCTAATTTCTTTAAGTACTTCTTCCAAAAATATCACAGAAGTGATTCTTTGAACTTTTCAAATCCTCCAGCACCCTTTGCCTCATGCAACTTCTGAAGCTGTAAAACCTTTAGCAACATTGCCTGTCATTTCTATAATTCACCACCAACTTGCTTAATGCTGAATTTCTTTATATGTGAAGGTGTTCTATGTGATTTGTTTCAGAATTTCACTACCTGTTTCCACCACATTGGAATTACCTTATTCTCTAGAGGTGAGTGACGACCAATACTTCTATTTTTATTCTAATGTGTGAGAGCACTCCCTATAAGCAAGCTACCATTCCTCTCGTTAAAGAGAACCTCTTTACAGTGCAATAACTATCTCTTTCTCCTACCCAATTCACCCTTCACAAAAAGTTCCAACTTACAGGCACTGATCTAATGCTCCTTCCTTGCCTCACACAACTTCAGAAACATTTTCTCTTCCCAACATCATCCTTTCATTCCAGCATTGATCAAATGTGATTGCACTTAACCTGCTAGCTCCTGATGCCGCTGTGACCCTCTGCGAGTTGGTCGTCAGGAGAAAGGGACTTTTCACATTTTCACCTGCCGACCGTCTTTCTTCCAACTCCCTTAACTGCTGCTAGGTGGGTAATTCAAGACTACTTTCAGAGGACTACACTCAAAATTAGTTTTTTACTCCATTTTTTCAGATGCATTAACAGGAACATGAAAAGCTCTAATGAGGTCTAATTAGACATCTCATCTACTGAGGAAAGCAGTCCCTAAAATGAACTGCAATCTGCTTAGTTTGAGAGACATAAGGCTCAAACACTGCTCCTGTTCTAAAGGGAAATGGCTAGTTCCCTGGCCATCCTAACTTGCACGAAATCTTAGCAACAAGAAAAACTAAATTCTGGTCCTTCATGTTTCCTTACTAGGTCAGCTTTCCTCTCTACAGCGCAAACTTTTTGACAAACTTAACTTCCCAGCTTCTGAGTGAAACATAACTTCACTGAAACACATTACCCAAACACATATGTACAAATGCATGCATCTGTGTGAGACGTGCATGTAACTGAGAAGACCTACAAACAGCTGTAGTACTGGAAAGCCTGTACATAAATATTTGTTAGCACAGACACGAATTACTAAAGATGTATATTACTTTTTGAGATAACAAGAAACATGGGCAATAATTCCATCTAAGATTCAAATTTTTTAAATTCTTCCAATTCTTCTGGGTTTGGTTTCTACCACCTACCCAAATCTTATCTATAAAAGTGAACACACAAACCAAAAAAACCTAAGTCTCCCCAAAGCACTGCTATCAGGAAAGACCCGTCAAGCCAGTCTTACTTCTGTTGGATTCTCAGAGTTCTTAGCAAGGACTGATCCTATTCCACGTTGTCTGAATATCGAGCTTTGAAATAGTCAGGAAGCTCTTAATCCTTACTCTCACTAAGGATAGACTTTTGACATGGCACTAAGTGCACGTCAGAGCCTTCGTTTAAGTGTAGGCTAGAATGGTATTAAAGAGAAATCTCTACTAAGGCTGATGATTACACAGGCACTTCTAGATAAGGAAGCCCCCAAGCTGCACGTGTTTAGAGAATGGCAGCAAGAGTATTCAAGAAAAGTATTATATATACACTTCGCTTCCCCTGTTTATATAATCTCAAAATCATCATTTTTGGCCACAGTAGGCTAGACGGATTTTTTTTGGACTTACCAAAAATAAAAACCTGCTCTGGCATTCCTCTGAGCAGCCTTCCTTGCCAATCAATAGTTCTACTGTTCTTGTTTCTTAATCTTTACTTCTGTCCACTTTCTCCATTTTTACCTTATCCTCTGTTTTTCCTCCCATTTCTTTACCTCCCGTCATCTAATCCCTACCTGTGATCTCTTCTGTATTTTTGTCATGTGGATGATACTGATCTTTACATACTGCAACTTTATTTCACACATCAGGCAAAGCAATAGGACACATGCATTCACACTCCAAGACCATTGTTTCAAATCCATGTGCAGACTCAAAGAGAAATGTATAGCTATTTCATTCAGATAGCATTTTCTTCAAAGACCAAAATAATGTACATCCCTTTTTAAAAGAAAAAAAAATTTAAAAATTATGACAATCAAAAACCTGGCAGGGGGTGATGGGGAAGGAGATAAGAAATAAAACAAGAATACGCTGTCCAGTGTGCAAGACCAGAGGGAGGGGATAAAGGAAAAAACTGTACAGAACTTATTTCCCTTACCTTATCTGAAAGGAACTCTCCACATAAAAATTTCAGAGTTTATTCATTTCTAGGATGAAGGATTACACAGCAATAGATTTCTAAGCATCCAGTTCATGCAAAACATACTAGCACCGATAGAAGGATCATGAGCAGCAAAGCCATGCCAGAAAACCGGCATTGTCTATTTCAGATGTTGACATAAGATGTATAGGAACAAACATACTATGCTAAGTCATAACTATGGTGGAAAAGAAACTTCCACATACTGACTTGTTTACATATGATTCCTCAATTAAGCATTTTCAAACAAAATTCTTTGTAGCATGTAAAAAATTCAACTGATCAAAAATCAGGATTTATTTCCTTACAAAGTCAATGAGCTTGACTTCTTTCACATAAGCCTCTAGTTGTGTTTGTATCACAACGTTACTCTACACTCAGGCTTAAATGGCTTTCCTGGCAAAAAAAGGTTTTAGATTTCATGACAGATTTATTCTAAAAGCAAATTTCTTCTCTTTCTCTCAAGAGAGACTTCAGTAACAGTCTGGATAGCAACCAACATCTGTATAGTAGCACTACTGAGTATTAATATACTAAATTCTCCCTACTATAATATTACTATAGACCTTGATCTCTATAAAAGTGCTTGAAAAGGAACTATCAATTTGTATCAAAATAACTACTTATAAGCATAGACTGCCACCTAGTGATTTTCATTATGTAGAGAAAAAAACAAAACCAAAAAAAGAAAAAAAAAGACCTCCGTTTTCCAGGAGAGGAGAAAACAACATTCATTCCTTCATATATTTCAATATGTTGTTGTAAGAACCTCATATTATATCACTTGTATCTCCTATTATTATGTTGATGGCAAATGCAGGAGGGGAATGGGGAAAGAAGAGTCAGGAAGTGTATGTAATCTTCCTTGTACACCTAAGATCCATGAGGTTGCTTGTTTGTCAATTCTGTCTGGAATTCCTCCTTATTTTACATGGACATAAAACAAGCACTGCATCCAGAACTCTCTAAGAACACCTCTAAGACACTGCTAGCCACACCCCTCTCAAAACTTTGGATTGCTTCAATTTTTGTGTTTTCAGTCTCTCCTGGTTCTCCTCAGCATTGTTACTATATTTTCAGTACATCCTCTAGTTTACCTTTGCCATTCCCTCTTCAACCACTGCCTGTTTTCTACAAAATCTCACTATTAGTGAAGAAAAGCCAAGTTACCTGTGTCATCTTATCTGTCTTACAAAGTTGAATTATCATTATGTGAATGACTCCTAAATTCACCTTGTCTTCAGACTTCTCTTTCTGTCCAAACTTGCATTTCAGATATTGCCTTCATTTACTTATGGGCACCTCATCAGCAGCATAAATAACTCTTAATTATTTTCCTGTCATGCCTTGTCCACCCCCTTCTCTCTCAATCACTATAAACACCTTCAGTTCACTTCTCACCTGGACCTAAACTTCAGAATCTGCAAGACAAATGGATCTTAGGAAGATCCTTCTACAATGAATCTGTAAGACAAACTTTTTTTAAAGTAGGAAAACGGCAAAAAGCTTTACAAATTTCTCCTTCTCTTTCAGCTAACACAAAGAGAATCTTTGAAATGCTCTGAATGAATGTGAAGAGATAGTTTCCTAACTTGTTAATTTGATCTCACCAGAACTTTATATACTCACCTGTTTTATTTTACAATCACATGAAACAAGAGCACTACTGAGTTTTTCCTTACCAAATCTGTCCTCTTATTCACCATAAGGAGATCAGTACCCTTTTTGATCAAATGGCGATACCAGCTTTCATAAGCCCTTGTTCTGTGTTCATATAAGCACTTTCATAATTTCTCATGTTGTCTCTCATGCTTTAAAGGAGTTTTTGTCAAATATTCCCAAAGTCATGTCATATCTTCCTCAAAAAATCTCATTAAAAAAATCTTTGTTCTTATACCCATAAAATAAATCTGATTCTAGCCAGGCTGCTGCTGTGACTGTTGCTTATCATACAAACACAGTGTAAATAATTCTTTGCACTCCCTCAACAGTACCCATCTCAACAGTACCCCCTGCACTCTGGGGCAGGGGCTATCAAGGAGTCTTTGAACAGCACTGGCGATTCTGAATACACCATCAATAAAATGCTACTACAAGAATTAAATAGTGCCTTTCCTTTTTTTCCAATATTATAGGACTTTCTTACATCAAAGAAAACCAACAAATGACCTTCAAAGCAACACCCTAACAATATAAAGTTTGTTCCTTTTGTCTTTTAAACTGGAGGCGTTCACTAAAAAACAAGGTTGCTTACGGAGCCATCTGCTCCTGTTGCTTATTTCCCAAATGAAGTCTTCTGTTGCCCATGTTTCCAGCAACCAACTGTTGTCTCAGAGGCTTCATTTTCACATGAAGTCTAGACTTAATATATCACACCAGAGTTACAGAATTCAGACTCAACCTCAACATGCAGCACTAAAGATAATTGATAATAAAAGTCCTATCCAAACTATTTGAATATTAACATATAAACCAGAGAGTGAGAAAACATCCACATAATAATTGAAGCAGAGAAGCGAGACAACTAAATATGGTTATGTTTCTAAAACTTCTTAAAAGTTTCTTCTCTCCATTTTTGGTTTGATCCAGAAAAGTGGATCTTGGTGATCTCCAAGATGGCAGCAACTCATCTCATCCAGATGAGGAAAATGAAACAGATTTAATCACTGGCAAGTGGTCCCAGTCATCTTTATGCCTTGAAGACAGCAAGCTGCTGAAGCTTAACATTTTATAACCTCTTCTTCTGATAATAGCCCAGTGGGGGATACAGCGACAGCCAAATTAAAAGCTATGAGGTTACTGTATCCACAACCAGTCTCCAAGCCCTGTAAACTGCTATGTACTACCTAGCCTGCCATACGTGAAACACTGACTTCTTTCTTAGCATTCTGGTAACAGTACTTCTTACAGTAAAATTGGTACTGAATGAAACCACACCAAATGGACAACCAAAGAAAAATCTTAACTGGAAGATGAGTGAAAGACTTTGAAAAGTCCTCTAGATTTGCCAGCCAGGTATCACTAACTAGGTGGCTAAATTCTATCCATCAAGAACTGAATATGACACATATGCTTGCGCAACAACATACGGTCTGAAAGAAAGTGTTTTCCTTCCCCCCACCTCCCTTAGAAGCCACTGATACTCAGCTGTAGGAGACTGTCTCCGAGAAATAGCAGAACTAAGTTTCTTCCAAAATGGACACATTATACAGATTAATTTAAATCACATATCACACAATACATTTTTTTAAAGCTCCTGCAAGTTTTAAAGAAATTCCCTACTTAAAACTTATTTTTTAAGTAAGTTTTCAACAAAAATTAGAAAGTTCCTGCCAGTAACTATTTTTCCTCTTCCACTGAACTCACCTTAACTGTCTGAGGTATGAGATGATTAAGTACCACTTTATTTCTCATATACTTTTGCAAATCTGTTTTTCCTATCTAGTGATAAAGGCTACTTCCAAGATTCTTCAAGACAAAGGTGCCTTCACATAAGTCTCCCAAACAAGTAAACCAATCACATTCTAGATGAAGCACAAGCATAGCTATAACATATCATTTCTATATTGGCCTTCCAGGGCATGCTAGAAAATACTATATTTAGCAAAGAGTTTAAATCCATTTTAATGTAATTCCTTCACAGTTCTTGGCAGACAGGACCAAAAATCATCGTCATTAATTGTTGCTAAAAGGCTTTAATTTTATTACAGTAACGAAATGGGGCCGCAATGATGAATCTGGTCCAACCGCAGTTTAAAAACATAAAGTTATATTGATAAAGTTAGTTGAAGAAATAGAAGACTCCTGAAGTTGCATCAGCAAGTTTTAAAAGCTTTGAAAGCTTACATAAATGGTAACACATTCAGAACTTTTTCTGTTTCCAAGGACAGAAAGAAAAACAGGAGTCCGTTTACAAGGCTTCTCTCCCACATGTTCTTCTCTTCTCCCACAAACCATAAAGGTGTACAAAAGAAGAGAGATGCTAATATGAAAATAATGTCAGAGTTAAAAGTTAACTTACCGTATTTGTCTCGCAAGCCAACTGTACACCTGAAGACTCCACCAAAGGCCACATCTTCACCAAATATTACTGAAAAATAAGAAGAGTAAGAGGCAGTTAATGTTACTCCAATGTATCTTCTTTTCAGTGAACTTGTTTCGCAGGTTTTTATATGTGACACTAACATATGGAGCACCTAATATTTTGTTTTACTAAGCATTTCTCATGCGCAGTCTAACTATAACAAATAAAGAACCAAAGGTAATAAGGAATGAGTACAGCAACACAACTATGTCTCAAAACAATTCATGAAACTGATTCAGCTATGCTTTCATTAAGCCATCTATTTATTTTTCTGAAATATTTTATAATATCACAATAACTAAATCTAAATTAATAAAAGCAATTCCAAGAAACAATTACATTCAATCACTAAAGAGTCATCGAAGTTACGTGTTTCACTTCCACCGGTAACCATTAGCATTCTTCATCCACAGATTTCAGTAAATGCAGTGTTTTGAAAAATGTCAAATTGAAGTTTTCTTCAAAATACCATTCCAACATGAAATTTCAAACCTTTTCCAAATATACTTGCCATATCCCTGAAGACTAACTTCAGATGAACTCTTCTACAGAAAAGATGGATATCTAATAACCAGGACAACTCTCAGTATTCAACACTATTATCCTTATGGTATAGGTGATATAGCCAATAAAGTTTTATCAGTAAAAGTAATTGCCTTTAACATTTAGCTTCATATCAACTAATCTGGGGATTTTTCTTTCAATTTAGGGAATTACGATGTCTAATTTTTCTTAAAAGTTTTGTTATTTATCACAGAAATAAGTATTGTTCATTTCATTTTTTTAAGTATGTAAGAGGTGTGCAGCAGTACCACCAATAGCAGCTTACATGAAATGGGGTCATTCTGAGAATTCCCAAGTTCCCCAACACTCTCCATATTCTGAAGGATGTAAAATGAGTTAGCCTCTTTGCCTTTCAAATATTATTTTTATTCAAATGAAATATGCTTCTGATTGCAAGTACTAAAAGGGCTTAACATACTTCTCACAATCATATTAATGACACCACTTAAAGAAAAATAACTTGTATAATAATGTAAAACCAATGCAGTCATGGAGTTTATGATTGAAGTATGTCCCCAGATCATCTTTCTAATTCATTTTTAATATTAATTTCTTTGGGGTTTTATGTACTTAAAATCTTTGTAAGGCCTTTCCATTACCATATGCCTACTCACTTTTGAGCCAGCTGGCATAAAAAAAAAAAAATCCCATTTAATGCTGGTATCAGCAAACTTGTGTGGATTTACTCATTCTGTTCCTGGACAGATTGTAATTGTCATCAACACAAGTATGAGGATTTCCACTACTTAAACAACAGTTGCTTAATTCCCATACAACTAAAAGCATATGAAGGACACGCTCTCTAGTGCAAGCACTAATTCATTCAGTAAGTAGGGTGACACTGACAATTCACGTCTGGACTGTAGAACCCCAACATGGTCTTGCAAAGGGCTTTGCAAAGATCCAGCCCTGCAAAGCTGAGGTGCAAGACCAGAACCTTAGAGCGACTAAAAGGCTGATTACAGATGAGTTTAGGTTCCTGCTGGATTAACATTCTACTCACTTGTATATGGCTAATTCTCCAGAAATGGTACTAAAATCTGTTCTTGGCACTAATTTACCTCAGTTGTCTGAGTTTAATTTAATAAAGGTGATTATAACACAGCTGTAGATTGAGAGGGAATGTATACAGGCATAGTACTGAACAGACAACATGGAATTTGTCCTAATAGATTAGACAATTAGTCAGACTTCAAGTTGAGCAGTGGTTCAAGCAGTGCCAAAAGGAGTTACTAACACACTAAAACCAAAATTACACAAGATCATACAGCTTTTGCAGCTGTGCTCATGACATTAAACATCTCTTTCAGATATCTGGTCATCATCCTGCCTTTGTTATGACAACAGAAGCAACAGATGTCCTGTTATGTATAAGAATTAAAAGTGGAGTAAATAGTTTTGTGCAAAAGAGCTTAGGATAACCCTTTTAAATCAAGCTATGATGAAATAGCTTCTTCAAAGTTATAGGTTACCCAGACTGCAAAAGCCTAGAAAATCTTACATTGCCTATGCACAACGACGAACAGAAATCAGTAAAGCTGGAAAGGAATTTTGGAGGGCAAGGAAGGAGAGAAGCGAGGACATGAGCAAGGTCTCTAAAAAATACCACTTTTTAAGCATAGAGAGTTGAAGGAATTAAAAACTAAGATTTACATTTTAAAACTCTTTCACTTACTGGTGGGATTCAAGATGCCCTTACGTACATTCACATCAGTAATACCAGAAACCTGTTAAGCAATGTATCTTTCCATCCCAACTTTCAAGCGAAACACAGCCAGCTAATACAGAAGACACTACTGCATCTTAGATCACATAATCCATTAATAATCTGTTAATACAACACATTTTTAACTTTTGTTTGAGATCAAAGTGCAGAAATAATTTATTAAAAAAACTTTAAAAGCCACGAGAAAGGCATTTAATATTGTACACAAATACACAAAACAGAATGCACTTCATACAAAGCAAAACACGCTAACAAGTATAGTATACCTGCAGTCGGATCTTTGGCTAAAGCATTGTCCAAGGCACTTGTTATGGATTGGAAGAGATTCATCTTCTGAGTTTGCCCTGCGTGAAAGTGACAGTTTAGCCTTTTAATTTCGTTCAAAACACAAAGTACACTAGAAAACACTGGTGCAAAACAGGACTAAAAACTTAGCTAACAGTCATAAACAAGATCCCTATTAGGAGTACCCAAGACTCTTTTGCTGAGTAAACTTAAATTATGGGATAGATGGGACCGAGCACAGTATACTGTAATTCTACTACCCTGCATTCAACCGTTTTTCAAAAACTATGCTCTTAGCTAAAGCAAATGCAGCTTTGCAATGCTTAGTCAAACACTGGGAACAATCACTAATACAACAGCTTTTCAAAGGAAGAAACCATAGTAAAGCGTTATTGTTTTGATGACTGCGATCCTTTCTGCTAAGATTCACCACATCTTACTAAGCTTACTTCATCATTCTTTAATTATTTTTTTAAAGCTCCAGCCTTTCCTGTTTACAGACACCTATTACTCTCAGAAGTTTTCTAGACCACCAGCCTGCTTTCTGGAGTGCAGTTAGAAAGTGTCAGAAGCATCAAATCCACACTCCAAAGAAAGAAAACTTGATGCTGAACAGCTATACTTAAAATGGGTAAAGCAAATGCACCAGACTGCTCTATTAAAATCTTCTGCACCGCAGATTGAAAGAAAACCTTCAAAACCAAGAAAGGCTACCCAAGTGCCCTTCTTCATTCCAAAGCTGCAAGGAAAAACAAACAGGCCTGAACACAGAGATGGAATAAAATAGCCCACTCCCCACTACTACTACAAACTCAGATTCTCCAAACAAATAAAATAACACCTTATCAGAAACTGAGTAAGAAATTGACTGGCTTACATTTGGTTGCTCTTTAACAAGCAAAGCCTCTAAGACAGGACTAGGAGTCACAGCCCAGAAGAATACTACCTCCCCACACAGCATGTAAAAAAACAAACAGGTGATGGTGTGATGGTTAGGTGAAGGTCCCAGGCAAACATGAGAACAGGTGTTAGAAATCAGAAAGAACTACATTCTGTTTCTAGTAGCTACACTATTTCTCAACAATCATTCAGCTTCACTTCCTCCTAAATTATAAATTAATGTTAGCGTTTTTTATTAAAAACTCATGTCATGCCACACCAGAGGTGAGTAGCTGCATTCCTACACATTCCTGTGCTTGGCAGCACAGTTATCGGAACTGTTCAAATTATATGAAAGCTACAAGTAATCAACATTTACAAATTCAAGGGAGGAAAAGCTAGGGAACAGCAGTTGTTTCTCTCTTTCCCAAGTCATCCACATTAGTATTTAGTTTACCTTTTCCACAAGATACAATTCTTCCAGTATTTGACATAAATAAGTGCCTATTATTTAAGCAACCATCACAAACTCCTCACACTGACTGTTCTGACCTGCTGCTCTTGCTTATAAATAAGGCCTCTGTACCAGCCCTTGTGGGAAAGGAGAAACTAATTGTGCCCTTCAGCTTTGAACTGCAGAGTTGGAGAAGCATTATCTTAACAATATCAGGCTCAGTATTGGCATAACTTTATTTTACTTCCACTATTTTTTCACAGAATTTCAAAGTGTATTTTAAATCGAAGGGACACAGCTTTCAATTAATAAATAGCAACAAAAACTGGCCTACCCCACTACAGCTTCTTCACAATAATCTCAAGCAGAAACCTGCAGCACACAGGCTTTACTCTGCAACCCCTTGGATGCCTAATACCTCCCAATGACTAAAAGAAACAGCCGAGAGTTTTCTTGGACTTAATGACCAAGCTGGAGGGAGCACCGAGGCATCCACTAAGTAACGCCTTTCTCGAAGACAGTGCAGTTCCTGGGAGAGAAAGAGCTGTTCTGTAGCTGGCAGGCTTCTTCCAGGGGAGCTCAGCACTAGTCGTTTGCCGGGATGCACCTCAGAAACAAAGTCAAAACACCCACTTTCATCCCAAGCTGTACATTTCCAACTCATCTGTGTTTACTCCCAACCATCTGATCGTGAGGATTACCTCAAGCCTTTCACTAGACAGCAGCCTTTATTAATCACAGGTTTATTACCACATTTACGACTTAACCATGCAATAAAATAAAAATAAAATTAAAAAAAAAAAAAAACCAAAACAAACAAAAAAAAACAGGAATGGACGTAGTGGTTAAGTTACTGCTAGAAGCTTCACCACTGAAGCAGGAGAGGGGCAAGGGAAGGAAAGGCTTGCAGGTCTGAGCAGATGATGGATGGGTAGGCCTATTACAGCTACCACATTGACCCCCCCAAAAACACTTCACCAACACACCCACCGCCCCCGCCCGAGCGCGGCCGACGAGGCCCGAAGCGCCCCCGCCCGCGGCCCACGGAGGCCTTTCCCCCCCGGCCCAAGTCTTTCGCGGAAAACCCGCGGCTGGAAGCGCCGCGGACATAACGGGGGGAAAAGAACCCAGGCGGAGGCCGCCGCCGCCCGGGATCTCGCCTCCAGCGCTGGGACCGGCGGCGGCTGCCCCGCCGGGGAAGCCTCACTACCGCCGCCACCGCCAGCGCCTCGGCGGGGCAGGGCGGCCCGAGGGGGCGGAGGCGGGAAGCGCCCACCCTTCTCCCTCCCTCCCCCTCCGCCCCACCCCGGCCGGGCGGGGGCCTGCCCGGAGGAAAGCAGCGGCGGGGCGGACCCGGCAGCAGAGCGAGGGCGAGCCCGGCCCGCGGGGTGGACCCCCGGCCCGGCCCCGCTCTCACCGTACGCGCTGGGTGCCGGGTCCGGCTGGAAAGCGAAGTGCGCCGCGGACCGGCGCGGCGCGGCCGGCAGCGGGGGCAGGCGGCTCCAGAGCCCGCCGCGGCGACGCACCGCCGCCCCGGAGGCCACTGCCCCGCGCAGCGCCAGCCCCGCCGCCACCGCCGCCGCCGCCATCGCCGCCGCTGTCAGGGGCCGCCGCGGCCGCCGCGCGTTCTAAAGAGGCGGGGTCCTGGGCGGGCTTCCTGAGTGGCCAGCAGCGGGTGGAGGACGGGCCAATCGGAAGCCGCTCTGCGGTGGGTGGAGGGGTGGGAGGGGAGAGGAAGGGGCTTACTGCGCGTGTGCGGTAGCGGTGGCGGCAACGGACGCGGCCGTTGGTGTCTGTGAGGGGCGGCGGTTCCCTCAGGGCGGCTCTGTCTCCGGGCCGGGTTAGTGGGTGCTTTTTCTCCTCCTCTCATCGGCGCTGCTGGTTAACGGTGTGCCGGGGACGGGGCGCGTTAGGGAGAGCTGAACTGGGCCTCGCCTCTGCCTCGGTTCCATCACAGCCATGGCTGAAACAAAAGTCTTCACCTCTCCCCTTAAGCGTTTTTCTTTTCTTCCAGTGGGATTTTTGTGTTGCCATCCCCGCATCGAGAAATACTGAACAAACAGCTGAAATCCTCAAATTCTGTCCCAGCAGATGGCCCGGAAGGTTAAAATAGAGACACCTGCAGCAATTGCCTGTTCCTTGTGTCTCTCAAAGGCCCTCTCAACTGCACATCCAACCTCTCTCTTGAGCCTGTCTTCTTTTTAATCCTTTTTCTTGTTCAAGGTCTTTCTTCCAAACAGCCTTGCTCATGTCTTCATTACATTATTTATTTTTTTTAGAAATGGAAATTATGCTCTTTCATTTGTATGCATTTTACTTGTCAGATTTTATAAAATGCTCTAATGTTCTTCGTACCAAAGTGACCACTTCACATTCCTTTTCCAGATGGTACCATCACCGAGATGAAGCTGCTTGCTCAACTGTTGCAGCCTTTCTTCCTCTGTGTGTCCATTATGACCTTTCACTTGCCGCTGCATCAATCTTTTCCCTTTTACCAGTGCTTCACATCCTGTCCATGCATGTGCTTCTCCATCAACCCCTTCCATGCAGCCTCCAAGACACAACAAGCTCCTTTGAGTTGTTTTTCCTTGTCTGTGTGATATTACCTATAAGACTGACCGTATTGGGTAGCATTTTTACTCTATTCCAAGAACTCTTAACTCTAAAACCTTGCCTCGGAGGAACACTAGAACTAGAATGATGTATATATGGCATTGTCTCTTTCAAATGAGAGGGCTTGTGTAACTTATTAAGCCAGGTAATAGCCCTACCAGAGGGGATATGATACTGCACCTGCTGGTCACCAGCACAAGTGAGCTAATTGGTGA
The DNA here is from genome assembly GCA_017639485.1 of Pluvialis apricaria. Classification (NCBI taxonomy): domain Eukaryota; kingdom Metazoa; phylum Chordata; class Aves; order Charadriiformes; family Charadriidae; genus Pluvialis; species Pluvialis apricaria. Next base: position 92,443,561 of record CM030009.1, read on the forward strand.
TGTCAAGATTGGAGGCAGCCTGGGCTGCAGTGATGATGCACTAGTAGAGTTCGTGGTCCTGAGGGATATGGGTCAGACAAAGAGTAAAGTCAGGGCCCTGAATTTTAGGAAAGCAAAATTCCAGCTCTTCAGGGAGTTAGTCAATAGGGCCCCCTGGGCAACTGCTCTCAGGAACAAGGGTGCAGAAGAGAGCTGGCAGATCTTTAAGGGTGCTTTCCATAGAGTGCAAGAGCTCTTGATCCCCAGGTGTAACAAATCAGGAAAGGAAGGCAAGAGACCAGCATGGATGAGTGTGGAATAATTACTAAAATAACCAAAATACAGCATTGTTCACACATTAAGGAAAAAGCTTAAAATCAAAAAGGCTCCTAGGGTAGAATACAGCCGCAGCTGGTATGCGAAGAATCCACTACATCTGTGATTCCCTGCACAATATCGCTCGCCGAGCAACACGGGGATGGAGTGGGGTGGAGATTCCACGGCCGAGCCCTGTGATAATCAGCAGATATGGGAACGAGATGGTCCTATGAAACTGATAAGCTGCACACTTGCTACCCTGAGCCAACAGTTTGTCAAATTTTGACAAAATGCTGTCCTTTGTGTGAACTTTGCTCATTATAATGTCATTATAATACCTAAACACACATCCATCCCAAAGGCTACCCGCCTCCAAGGTGCGACCACTCCTCCTCGAGTCTACGCCCTGAATTTTTGATAAACTATACCTTTAAACGTGAAGCGAGAGAATTTTACACCAATCATAATAAAGGTATTTATGACTAAAGTCACTCAAACTCCACCTTGAAGGTAAAAAATAGTATAAAAATAGCCCAGAAAAGGGGTGATATTAGGGAAGACACCATCGTGAACGAGTCGAGGAGGACTCCATCAAAACTGCCTTCGACTTCCGGGACCAGCCAACAGGCTGAGCCTTTCTTCCCCCCCATAGGGACGCCTTTGGGTAAGACTTAAACTATACCAAGTGTTTCCTCAAAAAACTTAGAAATCTCTCTAGAGAGTCTTTTTCCCTATGTTTGTAGCCAGGCTGTATTATATATAACTTTGTCGCGCGTTTTGTATAACTAACAACACTTTTATTTGCATGTGCTTTGCAGACAGTGTATTTATCACCGGCAATCCATAAGAACTTATGTACTGTTGCTAAAATAAACTGCGCTGCTTAAGTAGCTGGTGGTTTTGGTTTCTCATTGAACGCGACCATAAAAGTGGCCGTGGTAGTTCATGAGCACGACTGGACTGAGGGTGCAGTCCACTATTAGTGTATCCAGAATCGTGATAGTTTAATATATATATTAAACGCGACTGGACTGATAGTGGTGGATTGGGCATCACTCAGAATTTAAACCTAGCCGCACCTAGCCTCCCACCTCGGTGAGGAGTGTTAGAACGCAAGGGGGTTTATTTTCTGCCAAACTAATTCACCCTTTAACACCAATTGGGCATCACTCAGAATTCAAGCCTAGCCGCACCTAGCCTCCCACCTCGGTGACGAGTGTTAGAACGCAAGGGGGTTTGTTTTCTGCCAAACTGTTCTGCCCTTTAGCGCAACAGATGAGTCAAGATCAGCAAACTAAAGGGCAAGAAGGAAATGCACAGGCAGTGGAAGCAGGGACAGGTATTCCAGGAAGGGTATAGGGATGATGCCCGGTTATGTAGAGTTGGGGTCAAGAAGACCAAGGACCTGAACTTGGCAAGGGATGTGAAGAATAATAATAAGGGCTTCTATAGAAGGTAGGTCAGCTGGGAAAGGAAGGTTGATGAAAGTGTTCGCCCCCTAATGAATAAGACTGGTAAACTGGTAGCAACAGAGGAGGAGAAGGCTGAGGTACTCAATAACTTTGTTTCCTCAATCTTCACTGGTAACCTCTCTGCTCATACCTCTTGAATGGATGGACCGCAAGGCAGGGACTGGGGGATTAAAGTCCCTCCCACTGTAAGACAAGATCAGGTTTGTGACCACCTGAGGAACCAGAACATATAGAAATCTATGGGACCTGACAAGGTGCATCCCAGAACCCTGAGGGAATTGGCTGATGTAGTTGCCAAGCCACTTGCCATGATATTTGAAAAGTCGTGGCAGTCAGGTGAAGTCCCTGGTGACTGGAAAAAGGAAAACATTGCACCCATTTTTAAAGAGGGTAGAAAGGAGGACCCTGGGAACTACTGACCTGTCAGCCTCACCTCTGTGCTTGGGAAGATCATGGAACAGATCCTCCTAGAATTTATGCTAAGGCACATGGAGGACGGGGAGGTGATTCAAGACAGCCAGCATGGCTTCACCAAGGGCAAGTCCTGCCTGACCAACCTAGTGGCCTTCTATGATGGAGTGACTCCATCAGTGGACAAGGGAAGAGCTACAGATGTCTGTTTGGACTTCTTTAAGGCCTTGGACATGGTCCCCCACAACATCCTTCTCTCTAAATTGGACAGATATGAATTTGATGGGTGGACTGTTGGGTGGATGAGGAACTGGTTGGATGGTCTTATCCAGAGGGTAGTGATCAACAGCTCAATGTCCAGATGGAGATCAGTGACAAGTGGGGTCCCTCAGGGGTCCATATTGGGACCAGTACTGTTTAATATCTTGATCAATTATGTAAACAGTGGGATGGAGTGCACCCTCAGCAAGTTTTCAATTGACACCAAGCTGAGTGGTGTGGTTGACACGCCTGAGGGATGCAGTGCCATCCGGAGGGACCTGGACAGGCTTGAGAAGTGGGCCCGTGTGAACCTCATGGGGTTCAACAAGGCCAAGTGCAGGGTCCTGCACCTGGGTCGGGGCAACCCCTGTTATCAATACAGGCTGGGGGATGAAGGGATTGAAAGCAGCCCTGTGGAGAAGGACTTGGGGGTACTGGTGGATGAAAAGCTGCACATGAGCCAACAGTGTGCGCTCGCAACCCAAAAAGACAACCGTATCCTGGGCTGCATCTAAAGAAGCGTGGCCAGCGGGTCAAGGGAGGTGATTCTGCCCCTCTACTCTGGTGAGACCCCAGCTGGAGTACTGCGTCCAGGCGTCCAGCGTTGGAGCCCTCAGCACAGGAAAGACACGGACCTGTTAGAGTGGGTCCAGAGGAGGGCCACAAAGATGATCAGAGGGCCGGAGCACCTCTCCTGTGAGGACAGGCTGAGAGAGTTGGGGTTGTTCAGCCTGGAGAAGAGAAGGCTTCAAGGGACACCTTACTGCAGCCTTTCAGTACTTAAAGGGGGGTTATAAGAAAGATTAATTCCTTGTTCAGAACAAGGAGGTTTTTATTTTGCTTTTAAGATGAAATTTCTACTCAATTCCTATGCCTCATTTACTATTAAGATTATGCTACTTATAAATAAATAAATAAATGCAACAACATCGTGTTGAATACACAATTTCACTTATTTAGATTACGTGAATCACATTGCAGCCAAATAATAATAATAAACAATAAAAGCAACGGTAAAATCACAGATTGAGATGGTAGCTAGTAACATGTCCACATAGTATGACTAAAGTATGGCTTTGCTTTCTTATGTCCAAGGTGACAATGCAGTGTTACCTTTTGTATCTGATGGTATGTCAATGATGAATTTACTGGATGAAAACTTGAGCATTTTATGCCACTTCTAATCATTCAAAAATTAAAAAATGGGGACAGACTTTTTAGTAGGGTCTGTTGCAATAGGGGGTTTTAAACAAAAAGAGGGTAGATTTAAACTAGATACAAGGAAGACATTTTTTACAATGAGGGTGGTGAAACATTGGCACGTGTTGCCCAGAGAGGCAGCAGATACCCCGTCCCTGGAAACATTCAAGGTCAGGTTGGATGGGGCTCTGAGCAACCCGATCTAGTAGAAGACGTCCCTGCTTATTGCAGGGGAATTTGGGCTAGATGACCTTTAAAGGTCCCTTCCAACCCAAACTATTCTATGATTCTAACCCTGTCTGAATAGGGCCTCGGTTTAAACACTGGTTTGTGAGATTTCATATCTAATATGAAATATGCATCACTATTATCATTAGATGTTCTTTTTTTCTATCTGAGTTCAAAGCCATTACTGAATACCCCTGTTAATGACCACAGGACCATTTCAGTGAAGACCATTGTTTCATTATGTATTGTGTGAAAAAAATGTTTTTTCATGTTGATTTTGAATTTCTTAATCATTGGGATTTATGCAAGATAAAAGGCTTAATCCTACTGCTAACTGGGGAGACCAGTCCCTTGCTCTTTAACATGCCCTTTATCCTTAGAGACTGCTGACAAAGCATTCAAGATCACGGGATCAAACAAGTTCTTCTAACATATCACGGCATATCTCATGGAAGCAAGATACTGATGAGTATCTAAAGGGGGCAAGAATTTTAATAACAATAGAAAAGCAATCTCTCCAATGAAAAAGGAGTATAAATGTCAAATGTTGAGATTGCTTCCAACTCCACTGGAAGGCAAAACAAAAGTACTTTAAAAAGTTTAGTACATCGCAAATATTATAACCATCAAATGATATATAACCATTTGTTTGTATGGCTAATAGTATAAGAGATTACAAATATCCAAGTTTATTATTCAAATAATTGTATTTCTTTCAGTAGGCAATGTATTTGAGTAGGAGGAATTTAGCTACATTGCACAACGTTGTGGCCAGATCTGCAAAACTTACAAATGGAAAACAGATAGTATAGAAAGGTATTACTTTGAGCAATCTGGTCTAGTGGGAGGTGTCCCTGCCTATGGCAGGGGGGTTGGAACTACATGGTCTTTAAGGTCCCTTCCAACCTAAACCATTCTATTATACTTTACCTGTAAGCCTGTCATCTATTATTAATATATCAGTTGTCAGAGCTGTGAATTGCTAAACTCAAACCATAATCTATGAGATATATTTGGTTTATGCACAGTTAGTATTTGTCGTGTTGTATGACTTGTAAAATGTGGCAATAACCTTGGTCAGATATTGCAGGAGATGCTTCAGTTTTCAACACAGGCAGATAAAGGATACTTCTTGCTGTCTTCATTCAGTGACTGTTGTCTCCCACATCTGATGATATATGGAACTTGAAAAGGAAAAGAATGGTTGTACAGCCCAGTGTCTTACAGAGGAAGTTATGGCATTTATGATGGAAGGGTGGAAAGAAGTAATACCTTCAGTAAGACCCATTCACCTGCTATTCAGACCTAGGTGAAAGAGAAAAATGTGTCTGGAGATGAGGCTTGCCACCTAAATTGTTATTGCCTTTTGAGTACAAAGGTAGTTTGTCCACCTGGCCTTGGGAATTTTCACTGGTACTGGAAAGGGAAATGGGCAATCAAAGAGGTTTATCCAAATGTACTTTGGCTGACCGATTTGTTAGCGGAAATGAGTCCTAGCATTCATGTCTTTCCAACTCTGATGGGGTAATAATTATATCCATGTTGTTCCTGGTATACGTTATGATATTCCAGCAACTTCAATTACCTTTTGCAGACAGCTTTCTCATTTGGAAGTTGTTCAGTAACTTAGGGCCACTTCTGTTAAATCTGTACAGCAGACTTATAAAGGCTGAGATCAGCTACATTCCCCATCTGTGTGTATTAGTCATTATGTGCATCCTTAGTGTTGTCGACAACCATTAAAAACTCTGGCAGTCATTACTATTATTTCTGAATAATCATGAAGAGCATTTAATGAGGATCTGATGATGACTGCAGACCCTACTGAAATGGACCAATGGACCAGATTATGCCCATGTTTGTGCCAGCATTAATCAGACATAACTCCTTTGAAGTCCATGTTGTTACCTCTGATTGACATGAATCTAATTGTAAGCAAATAGCAAGTACTTGACTCTGACATGAGCGTGTGACTCCATGTCTGCTATTCTACTTCAAAATCTCTCAAAATTTGGACATAGCTTGTGGCTAAACCATAGACTCCTTCTTAGCTTGTCACGTTCCCCAGTAGGTGTTGCTTTATTTAAATTACATCTCTGTAGGTGGTGAAGCATCCAGGTGATTTCTGTTGCATTCCTTTGAGCAGTTTCACTGTTGTTTTCTTGTCAATTCTGTCTATCGTGCTATAGTGTTGCTGTAAGTTTTCTTTGCTGCTCTGTGGTTTACTGAGGGAATTTTTTACATGTTCTCCATCCCAACAGTCAATTAGCTGATTCACCCGCTCCTATAGAAGCTGCTAGTAAGCAGTCATGTCATGCTAATACTATCTCTTGGCACTACAGCTGTTCTCTTGCCTCCTTTGCTGTCTTCTGTCTTCCTCTTACGCTAATTATGATCTGCTTCATCCTCTTTTTCTTTAATTTATTGGTACTTTGGAGCTGTCTTCTCCCCTGTCCCTACTTACACACTTACACAAACAGGCTATTTTGCTGGTTGGGGATAGTTATCTCTTGGGTACATATAACTGAAGAACTGTTTTCTCAAGTGTGCTATTGAAAGGAGAAGATGTAGCGTTTGGCCTGGCTGTTTTTATTGTCAGTCTTGTACAGATTAGATGTGTGAACAGAAAGGGTAGTCTTTACCCCTAGGAACAAGTAAGACAAACTGAACAAGAGCAAAGCAGCAATGGTTTTGAGCAAAGGGACTTAGAAGTGAATGGTTTCATCTTCGGTAGCATAAATGCCAGGGACCATTTTGCATTTTAGCAAGAAAATTATTATTTTAGACTTTAATAAAAAGCAGACCAGGGACAATGCATCTGGAGCCAGCCAAGTTGTAGTCTGGTAAAGAACAGGAAAAAAAAAGAAAAAGAAGCTTTAATAGAGTAGTTTTATAGTCATTTTCACGTAGGGTCAGAAATCATCCAGTTACTTCTGCCTTATCACTCACCTCTGTGTTGAGACAGTGCTTCCCACTCAGTCTAGAATAGTAACTGTGGCTTTCATCCCCGTTTTAGATTTTTAAACGCTTCACCATAATGATCACACTCGAGTTAAAGACAATCCTATTTTTAAATTATATGAGTAATTCCTAACAGTAAGTGAAGCAATGATAGAAACAGCAGTGTCTATCCACAGAGATGTTATTCCGCTTTTTTTTATAAGACATTTTGGTGTTTCATAATTACAGGAAGAGAATACCACTCTCTTCTGTTTAATTCAATCAGTTTTAATTGCTTTGAAACCACAGAGCATATTTAACTCTATTTTCTACTGTGACTCAATCTAGAAATACCTGTACAGGGAAATGATTCCTAATAGTTGATAGCTCATAACTCTAATGCAAAAAATGTTGTCATGAAATCCAATCTGTACAAGGAATAAGGACCACATTTTTATCTTGAGGATAATTAAATATAGGAACAATTTACCTGAGAACATGCTGGATTCTCATTACTTCCATTCTTCAAATAATAACTAGATTTCTTTGTGTAAGATGTAGTATAGCTCATACGAACTTATGATCTTGATACCAAAACTACAAGGTGAGGTCATACTGAAATAATCATGTTAATACCTTCCAGTTCTAAAATATCTGTTGTTGTTCACTAATAAGCGAGAATTGCTATTTGACCGATCAGGAAAGTATGCCAAAAAATCCCAATCAATCAGATTTAGAAACAAGTGGAGAGGTGAATTCTTCATATATGTATACAACTGACATTATAAGCAGTGTTCAGAAAGCAAACATGCAAAAGTCCAGGATTCTTGGGATAAAACATATCCATCCAGCAGATCATATATAAAACATGCTGGAGTGCCTCTGTGTAACATACTGCAGTATACTGGTCAGTTTTGATGCCTGCTTATAGTGTAGTTGTGTTCAGTGGAAGTTAAAAAAGGGAGAATAAAAACATATGATGGATCAGTTTGTGCCAGGAACCCACTGAGCCAAAGCGTCGCTCTTTCCTCATGGTTAGTCATTCCCCCAGAGCACAGTGCAGTTTCCGTGTCTGTTTAAATGAGCGTCCTTTATGAAGCGTTTTGCGCTCGATAGGTAAGTCTGAAACATAATTCTGCATTTTTGCTGCTATTATTTTTATTAGAGGACTACCTGTTTACTTTATTCAGACTGATAGCATTAGCTCTGATTTAAATAATAATAAACTGTAAACCTTATCTCGTCACGTGTACAGGTAGAAGTGTGTTACAAGAGGAGATACGAAGGAAAATCCACTGTCCATGAATTCTCTTTTGTCAGAAGATATGGTTTTATTCAGTTTAGTTGGCTTTAAGTAACAGCCATGTGATCTAAAGAAGTCACCTTTGGGTCACATGAGTTCCCTACAGGTTTCCACAGTGTTCTGGCTGCCACTGGCAGGTATAGCTCTAGAGATAACTGTGTACCAAGCAACATGTCCCACAGGTTTAAATAAGTGTTTGAGATTCCATTCGCCTTGCCAAAGACTGACCTTGCACTGCAGATCAGAGTGGGAGCTGTAATCAGTTACAGAAATAGTAATTCTCACCAGCAGGTGAACAAGTAAAACTCATATTCCTGCCATACAATTGTAAAATTTAGACTTTTAAGTATGGAGACGTCAATTTCTATGCATCAGTTGTCCATTTGTTGAACTAGTATCAATAGCCAGAGAGGCAATATTGCACAAGTCAGTGCGGTATCCAGGGCCACATTTCATTGCTCTCAAACATGAGAAGATTGAAAATAACTGTATTCAGGATGTGAATAACCAAGGCTACCCAAAAATAGATCATACTCTAGGGACACCTGTGCTATTAATTTTATAAAAGCAAAACCCCATACTCAGCTGTCAGTTTTCCTAAATTTAATCCAAATGGCATATTTTTTCCCTTCTACGTACCTCTCCCTTTTAGTTTGACCATCTTTGCAGTTAGAGGATGTTCTAGGTGTTTTTCTCCTAGGCTACTTTACAAACGTTTTGGGTATTGGATCATATTCAGATTCTAATGCTGCAGTCAGTGTGGCACTGGTGTGTGCACCAACACAGTCACCCCCCTGCAGCCATCTTTAAATAAGGTAGCTCGTTGTGGTATTTATTATCATTTCTTTTTTCCTTCACCTAATCCATTCGCTTCATCCTAGCAAAAAATGGGTAGTTGCATTTTTAATTTTAACATTAAAAGAGTGTATCTTTCTGTATGCTCTTTTCACTGAAGATTTTCATCACCAGAGTACCTGCAAATTCTGTTGGTTGCCACTCAAAGTGAGAATGCTTAACACTTGTGCAATTCCTATGGCTCTGGGGAAATCTAAGATTGGTTCAATATTTTTGTGCCTTGTTCGAAAAAAACACTAGATTGTGGCAATGCTGTACATCCATCCTTTCTGATTTTTATATAAAGAATTGTTTCAAGTAGGTATATTAAAAACTTCTGCCTAAGTTTAATTTAGATGAACAGAATATCTTGGAGGCAGGTTTTCAGAGGCACCCATAGGCAGCACAGGCATTTAATGTAGAAATACAGCTCACTAATAACCAGAATTTAGACTAAATTAGGCAGCCTGGATCTCACTGAAAGCCAGTAATAGTAATAGTAATTCACATTTTTATCCATAACCTTGATCTTTCTTTAAATAAATATATCAAAGTCTATTAGAAATAGCATAACTTGAGAATTCTCTTACTGATTTGTAATTTTCCACGTACACCATTAGATGGCAGGGAACAATAAAGATTTACTTGATGAAATGTTGTACATATGTTGAAATACAAATCTGTCAGATTTTTCTGCCCACCCTTTTTGAATCAGAATTGTTTCCTACTGTGAACTGTCAAGAGCTTTGTCTAGTTAATTATTAAATATCTTACCAACAGGGCTCACTGCTTTCATCAAGACTGTTTCAGATTTCATTTCTGTGCAATCCTTTTGTCAAATGAGAAAAAAACAAGGCATATTCATCCTACTGGGATTTCTCTAAAAATTAAATCTCACTACAGTTGTGTCTCTACTTCTAACCTCTACTTCTGCTTCTGGTCAGCCTAAATCTGACTGCTGGAAGTAGCCCCTAGACCAGGCTAATTCCAGCAGGCATTAGTGGGAGGCAAGAAACTTTTTTATTCTTTTGGGAGCCTTGATTCTAAACTGCTTGCAAGGGCTGGGCTTTTGTCTGGGTCCAGCTATTAATAAGGACTTTGTACGTAGCATAGGTACAAGAAGATTGAAGTGATGGGGTTTAGATACCCAGGCTGACAGACGGGTGGGTGCATGTAAAAAGATAGGGAATTTATACTGCCAGCAACGTTTGTTTCTCTAAATCTAGATGGCTGCTGATTTTAGAATTGCAGTGGATGTCACAGGTGAGAGGGTAGGTGGCAGGAATCATCGAGCAAGACTTGTCTGCTTGATAGCTCACTCAATGATTGACGTATGGGAAGTTAATTCTGCTACTAGTGACTCTGTAGGAGTTAAGGATGCCTATGCTCAGCATTTCCCAGAGACATAGAGTTTAAGTCCCTGGCAGGAGTAGCCCCTAAGAGATTTATTCTTATTCCATCGAACTCTTCTAGTGCTGTCCGTAGGAACTGCACCACAGATATTGTCACATGTGCTTGACTGGGAAGTCCCAGTGCAGATTTTTCCATATGTTTATGTAATAAACTCTTGCCAAAGGAAGAAGTAACAATTCCAGAAAATATGATACAGTTGCATTTTGCCATACATGTTTGTTAATCTAACACTTGAAAGGAGGAAGAGCACGGGAGGGACATTTTTGTTGTTGACTAGTCTGATATGGAGAGAAGTTCAGCTCAATGCAGTTTTAACATGACTGAGTGAATGACAGTAGAGAGACTGAAATCCATTATTCACAGAAAAATGTGTGGTAGCAACTCACAGAACCCCTACAGTGTGTCTCTTTTGTCCCAGGCAATCATGTCTGGAAGGAAGGAGTCCTTTGTTCCCCCAGTTCATCCCTGGTGTTGCCTGAGAACACTGACAGTGAGCACACAAGCCTTAATCTCAGTAGGCGGGAGGTCTACATGTCTGCTTGGATTTGGATTCAGTATTTTTCATCTTGGTCCCTGAGTTTCAGTCACTGTGTTGCATCTGCCCAGTCCAGACACAAGCAATCCTGTGGGAAACTGTGTATCCAAACAGGAATCTTCAGTAGTTAAAAATCCCAAACCCAGTAATAATGACGGTACTACAAGATGACTTAAGCAACAGATTCTATTAACTTGGATTGCAGAAAATCAGATTCCTTATGAATAGAAATACTTACTGCCTGTGCACATCACAGGCAGTGAGCCTTTGACATGGTTTCCCACAGCATTTTCCTGGAGAAACTGGCTGCTCATAGCTTGGATTGGTGTGCTCTTCGCTGGATAAAAAACTGGCTGGATGGCTGGGCCCAAAGAGTTGTGGTGAATGGAGTTATATCCAGTTGGCAGCCCGTCACAGGTGGTGTTCTCCGGGGCTCGGTACTGGAGCCAGTTCTCTTTAATATCTTTATCAATGACCTGGATGAGGGGATCGAGTGCACCCTCAGTAAGTCTGCAGATGACACCAAGTCAGGTGGGAGTGTCAATCTGCCTGAGGATAGGATGGCTCTACAGAGAGATATGGACAGGATCAATGGGCTGAGGGCAATGGTATGAGGGTCAACAACGCCAAGTGCCGGGTCCTGCACTTTGGTCATAACAACCCCATGCAGCGCTATAGGCTTGGGGAAGAGTGGCTGGAAAGCTGCCTGGAAGAGAAGGACCTGGGGGTGTTGGTCGACAGCTGAATATGAGCCACTAATGTACCCAGGTGGCCAAGAAGGCCAACAGCATCCTGGTCTGTATCAGGAATAGTGTGGCCAGCAGGACTAGATCATTCCCCTGTACTCAGCACTGGTGAGGCTGCACCTCAAGTACTGTGTTCAGTTTTGGGCCCCTCACTACAAGAAAGACATTGAGGTGCTGGAGAGGATCCAGAGAAGGGCAACAAAGCTGGTGAGGGGTCTGGAGAACAAGTCTTGTCACGCAGCATCTGAGGGAACTGGGTTTGTTTAGTCTGGAGAAAAGAAGGCTGAGGGGAGACCTCATCACTCTCTACAGCTACCTGAAAGGAGGTTGAAGCAAGGTGGGGGTAGACCTCTTCTCACTAGTAACAAGTGATAGAACAAGAGGAAACAGCCTCAAGTTACACCAGGGTAGGTTTAGGATAGATATTAGGAAAAAGTTCTTCACGGAAAGGGCTGTTAAGCATTGGAACAGGCTGCCCGGGGAAGTGGTGGAGTCACCATCCCTGGAGGTATTTAAAAGTCAGGTAGACGTGGTGCTTAGGGACATGGTTTAGTGGTGGGCTTGGCAATGCTAGGTTAACGGTTGGACTCGATGATCTTTAAGGTCCCTTCCAACCCAGACAATTGTATGATTCTATGATCACAGTCCCCCGGCCATCATGGCTGTCGGCATAAAAGACAGGTCATCTTCAACAGCTGGTTTTTTCCTTCACAAATAACTCACACATACAGATTTCAGAAAGCTGTCAAACAGGATTGAAGCTAATTCAGCATGCTATCAGCCTTAGTATCTGACAGCAGTCTTGGTACTCCAAATGGATTAGCGCTGCAGTCAGTCCATAGATCACCCTACCCTATTTCTACCTTGTAACTCTGTAGATTATGGATATCCCAGGAAAGATGCAGCGTAGCCCTGGAAGTCATAGGAGAGGAGCTGCAGCGTGTAAGGAGACTGAATTTGGACCCTGTGTGAAATCATAGAATCATAGAATGGTTTAGGTTGGAAGGGACCTCAAAGATCAAGTTTTGTGATGCATTGTGAGCCATTCAATAGTCAAAAATTGCTGTCTTTGAAAGACTTGATGAAAAACAGGAGTCACTAAGCAAGTGTGTTTCTCTGAGGGGATTGTGTTCATTGGGGCTCTCCAGGCTCTCTGAAGGACAGGCTGCTGGGAACAGGTAGATGTCACGCAACGCAGTATGCAATGCAAGCTGTATGCACATTATAATTTGCCCCTGGAGTCGACAGCACACTGTGACCCCTGGCTTGGATTTCACATGAGAGTGATCTCTGCTTGTAAATACTAATGATGCTGCTATGCTCTCACTAGCTTGGTGCCTAACAGTACATTGGTTAATGCTGTCAACTGAGTCTGGGGCAGAGGTGATTTACGTATTTTTGTGGAAAAGGGAGAAACAATCATAAAGATCAACCTGATCACGTGGTCTACCTTATGTTTTTTAAAACCATGGATAAGTAGTATGAAATATTTGGACCTCCAGAAAAGAAAGGTCTTTTCAGTCTGCATGATTCACATGTGGGTTACCATATGCCTGAAGCTAGGGAAGACTGTTTATCTGTTATCAGACTGTTTTCCGTATGTTGTTCTTCACAGTTGTATCAGAAAAGTCAAGAGCTGCTTACTCAGCTGGGCCCAAATCCTGAAGACTTTCATTTGGGCCTTTAGTCCTTTCATTGTTTTAGAATCAGATATGAAAGTCTGCCCCAGAAGAGGATAAACATGTTCAGAGATGTTGTCATATTTTGAGAATGCAAGGACCTAAGTGAGATTCAGTCTCACTGGGTCCTCCTTAGAAGTAATAGTTGTGTGCAAGAGTGGTCACAAACACCTTTTTGATTTCTCCTGAGCTATGTCCAAGACGACAAAGTTTAGCCCTCTTTGCAGAATTTTGTATCTCTCACCTACTTTCTGAGGTGGATGTAATAAAGACAAGAACATGACAAATTATGTGCTTCAGTAAAAAAGAAATCATTATTTTTTCCTGCTATTCTGCCTCATCTCCTTTTATGGAGAGTATCAAACAGTTTGGGTTTGTTTTTCTTGAACTGTCTAGGTAATTAACTGTACAATTGTACTTTTCAGTACTTTCTTTTGAGGAGTCCCCAGTAAACTAAAACATATTTCGGAATGCAAAGAAGGGATAATGTTTCACTGCAAGATAGGAGGAAAACCCTTGATCTGAACTAAGTCAAATTAATGAATGAAAGAGTTTCCTCTGAAGGGAGGATCTCAGGCAGGACAGTAGAAGCAGGTTAGCTGGAGAAGTCAAAAATTCAGGAGAGTAGCAGGACAAAGTGTATTTCCTAGGCATGTGATGACACTGTGAAGATTTGTGCTCTATACCGTCTTGCTCTGTCTTCTCTGCTAGGCTTCTCACATCACCCAGAAATGAGATTAGTGAAAAGAAAGAAGTATGCTTTCTTAGTATGCTTTTCTTAACATGCTGAGAAGATGATGACAAGAACGAGCATGAGATAAAAAACAGGAGTGGTTTTATTCAGGTCTGCAAGATACTGGGATGGTTTATGTTGCAGTAGATGAATGCCTAGGGTTGTTTTCCTTCAAATGTGCCAGGAGGTGGTACAAGACCTACTGATGGTTTCATATGTACTGTCAAAGCTACTGCCTACGACTGCACATATTCAGTTTCTTGTGAAAGACTGTTACGAACAAGACCAAAGGAAAAACTACTCTTGCAAGCGATGCTCTACCTGCCCAAAACAAACAACAGCAAGGGTGGTTTGTGTAGCAATTTGTAGGAGGAGGTCTGAGGATTTTCATCCTTTCTTTAAGGCTGGTATCTAGGAAAAAAACCTGAAGGGTAAGAGAGGAAAAAGGATACAGTTGCAAAACCAAAAAAAAAAAAAAAAAAAAAAGACTAACTGGTGGAGAAGAATAAGCTAAGAAATGAATTTGCAGTAATGGGAAGGGATATGAAAAAACAAGCAGATGACAGAATGGCAAAAGAGAAAATTAGGGAAGCCAGTTGCAAAAGAGGAGAGGAAGATATGATTGAGATAGATAGCTAAGGGGTGGAGCCTAAGACAGAGCAATGAGGCTCTATGTGAGACTATGACATAGAAGAGGAAACAAAGTGACCTCCAGGTGAAGGAGAGAAGAGATGGGAGCAAATCTGAGATTCACCTCTGTACCAGAGAGATTCATCCTCTGACTCAAGCAGATCAAATGAACATAATGTTAGGCCATCAGTCAAAAACAAGAGAATGAGATATGGACCAGAAGCTGAAAACTATCAGAGTAGGGATGGCAGGAGGGGCTGACAGAGGCAGATGGATAGGGGACACAGCTGTTGTCTATAAATGTCTTGATGAACAATGGAGTGAGAAAAGCTATTTGAATTGAATGACGATATTGGTACAAGAAAGAAGGCACGTGTATTAGTTGTTAATAATCTAGAGTTGGAATTAGAAAGATCCTAAACCATCAGCTCAGGAGGCTCTGGGTGCTGTCCCATTAGGAACAGAGCAAGCAAACACATCTTAGATTATCTTCAGGTGGAGCTTGATAAGTTTGGGTATGTAATCATATACAAGATTGATAACCACAATGAGAGAGACCAGATTGGATGTTGTAGGAGGGCCTTCCTAGTCCCTGCCCTAATCTTATTTTCCCAATAATGATGCTGTTGACTCAGATATATTGACCAGGACAGGTGCAGACAGACACATATTTGCCTCACTCGCTTTCCAAGCCAACTGGATGCCACCCACCTCTGGAATCTGTGTAGCTGGATTGGCCCAGGGCTGTGCCCAAGCTGTTAAATCTGTGCAAATACATGACTTTCAGATCTGAACTGGCTTGCTTTTGCCTAACTTGGAGTGTGGGCGAGGGAGTCCACACCTATCTATACACCTTCAGAGGGCTGTGCAGGGCTTACATGTTTGGTGCCTCAGAGGAGTGTGAAAACTACTTAGACTAGGGGTGCAGGGACTGTACGAGCTGATGTAACAGGGCTGAGAGGACTCAAGATCCCAGAAGAAATGTAGTAGCAACATCTACTAATCCAGGGTACCACAGCAGCACGCTCAGGAGCCACGTGCTATATCTCTCTGGTCACTTCTGTGTGACAGTGTGATGTTTGGTGGCAGACAAGAAGTCTGATTCACCAGCATTGTTTATGGCATGTCACCAGTAACAATGACTTACTCTTACATCTTTGATTGCCCTTCCAGTTGTTCTGAGTTCCTAGACAACACTGCGCAGTGGAGATGATGCTACTGTTCCTCCTAGTTAGAGCATCCCTTCCTTGTCTGTCATCATACTTCTTGTCGTGCTCCCAGAAGTTGTATTGCTACTCAACAAATGTGCAACCCCCTGTTCATGCTGCAGTGACCGCAGCCACCTACTGCATCCCGTTGTGTTCCAATGCACTGACTGATATGTGCGTATTTAGAAGCAAACATTTGTATATTATAGGCATACGACAGATTATTTTTAATTGCTAATAAGATCCTAGTGGGGAAGGATTGTTAGACCCTTCACTGCATGGCCATCTGCATAAACAAGACCTTTATTTTGCAAATTCCTCTCCTGCTGACTGCTGTTTCAACCACACTAAATTTCCATTTTGCCCTCCTGGTAAACATCTATGCTTATGTGAGTGTGTGTGGCTCACACTGTTTCCGCTGTGACTGAAACGGGACCATTCCCACGCTACTTGAAGCTTTGCATTCTTGGCTCCTGAGATTACCTGCTAGCAGATAGCTGTGGCCATGTCTTCCTTTGATGAAGAAGTTCTTATCTTAGGTGAGATGTGGAGTGCTTCATCTTGCAACATTTCTGCTACCCCCCCAGGCAGGGAGAGAGAGAGAGCGAGCACACAGGAAGAATGACAACTCGTACTTTCAAAATCCCAACCTCACCTAGGACAACAGTTGATAACAAGCCCAAGCAAAACAGAACTACTGACTCACCCTCCCCTCTCCTGGCCCACTGCAAAAGAATGAGGATTTCTCTACAATTAGTAACACTGGCTTCAGTTGAGATCCTTTTTTGTCGTTGAAAGAATTGGAGCTTCTTTAGCCTATACCTTTACTATAGAAACTTGTCTCCAGGTTCTTTTCCCTGAGTTAGGCTGCCTTTAAGAGTGGACCCATGATGGAAATAAGTGGCGTATGTTTTCTTGTGGGACTATATTAATATGAAGTACAGTGCCATATTTTTCACGTGTCTGTACCCTACAATAGCTGGCTCAGCTGCAAATAAAATTATATCTAAGGCTGAGATTATGACTTGCAAGTGCTTTCTAGCAAAAGTGAAATTTTAGGTTTTGAATGAAACACCTTCTTTTCTACAAAAAAAGTAATAAAGGCATTCCATGGAAAAAAACTTAGAAATATTGATATAGATAAGGACACAGATATATGATTGTGGTGTCCCATGTGACTTTGAAATCTAGTATTACTTAAACAAAATAGGTTAATGTTTTCTCAGAGAATAGTGTGTCTTCTTAGTCCTTTTTGGGTGAATAAAATTGCTGAATTATCTTTGTTACCAAGTCTGTATGAGATAGCTGTTATTAGAAATACACGTTTGGCTGGAAGCATAAGTCTAAAACCTACTTTTTAAAGATCAGTACTGCAAAGCCAAGCACGCTAACATTGGAAGACATTAAAGTTAATATTGCACGTGCAACCCAGATCCAGACCACTTCTGTACATGTAGTAGAGGTGGGATTAATCTCACTTTTATCACCTGAAAGTTAGGCAGTGAATCTCAAATGGTCAGGTAGGCTCCTTAGCTGTATCCACAGGCAGAGGTAAAGCACTTCATAGCATGATTCATCCACACCTAAGACAGGTGTCTAAAAGAAGGGAGGCATACCTGCCTTGGAGCATGCTCATCTCTCTGTGCTCCAAAGAGAACGCAAGTGACTCACTTGCAGGGTGGATCCCACCATAGCAAATGGCAAGTTACTTTTGCCACAGGATCACTGCCTTACTCAGTGCTTACTAAATCTTATTCTTCAGTATCTTCTCTTTTTATCCTTTCCCTGTAATGTGTAGACCTCTGCATTATTTTACTGTGTGCTTTTGAATATTGCATAGAACACAGAATTATTCATTTTCAGTGGGACTTTCTAAGGTGCTCAGGTATAGCATGTTAGCTCTTTACAAACACTGATTAATATCTTCAAAGATCTGTCACAAAAAGAGGCAATATTAGTATGACTTCTTTTTACAAAGGAGGAATGAAAGCTGCAAGAT